>OZ026581.1:6357200-8757200 GCA_964020215.1 Aurelia sp. 3 sensu Dawson et al. (2005) | reverse complement strand
AATAGGCGCAGGAATTCGTCACTTTGAATCAATTTTCTTGACCCAAGAAACATGCTTTTTGTAGCATCATGAGTCAGATGTTTGTCGAACCCTAAAAACTGCAGTCCTTCTCGGATGGCACTGATTTTCCTTCCACATCGAACAACTGTTTCTTCGTACAGAAGCATATCAATGAGAATGTTTTTGTTGTCGACACTTATGCTCTGGCTTGGTTCCCAATCTGATGTGCTTATGATTTGCTCAAAAGCTGGTCCGTCTGCGGAGGCAAATAGCTCATTAATTTCATCATTACTGTCACAGCGCCTCAGCGACTTGATGAAATTTATCATACCGCCAGTTGCAGAATTAATTGGTATCTGCTCCAATGGGATATCACCTGATGTGCCATTATTGTTGAAAAGCACATCTACTACCCATGGAGCTAGGAAATTGAAGAACGGGCCACCTTGGAGAATACTGCGTGCAATGATGATCCCTGCAATCTTGAAAATTTGCAGGTTTCCCCCTGATCGTTTAGGGACTAGAAGCCAGGACTTTCCTTCAATTGGCTCAAAAAGGTTTTCTTTGGCACAGTTGAAAAGGAGTGTGAAAAACTCAACCATCAATGCCCCAGCGTCGATGCCATCTTCCCCATTGAACGACACACATAATTTGCTAAGAAGCTTTTGCTTGTCACCCATATTGCGTTTGTAAAAGGTGAGGGCGTCACGCCATAGATTTTCCCTTGATACGTGGATTACTGCACTGCCAACATCAGGATTGAAATTCTCTTCCTGGTATTTCTTCACAACACTTGCTGTTGAATCAAAAATGACAGCATGTGCATCAATTACATTTGTGCTTCTTGAGACCAGGATCTCAATTGCCTCTTCCAGATTAGCCGAAGTGCTGAGCACGGCATCTATGTCCTGCTCCGGGCTGTCTGGGACTATTTCCTGAAGACGCCTTATATTTGCAGGTGTGTTCAACGTATTTTGCCACTGCGTAGAGGGTCTTTCATTTGCAAGCTGAAACGAACAGAATTTGACGTTATTTAAGTTCAGTAACCGGCAATTTTGATGTGTTTGATGTAGAATTTAGTCACAGAAAACTCAGTACTCTCCTATCTGTTTAACTGATAAAAGCAATAAACAGCGAGCGGAATACTGGTTTCCCTGTGATTTGGTCCAGCCAAAGGTACCATTTCGAAGATGCTGGCAGCAAACCCTAATCCGAAATTTAGTGGAGAACCCCCCCCCCCAACCCCCATGGACATGCAATAGGGATCGAAGTTGTGTTATGTTTCAGGATCAACGTGAAATTAACGTGCGCAGACACGGAGACTTTTAGAAAATGCAGGCACCGCAGTATTACTTGAAGTGATCCTTTAAAATTCATGACGAGGACGATTGATCAGGCTCACCTCTCATGAGATACAATTTTATCGCATCCTTGTGCGAATCTCAGAAACCTACTTTTGGAATAGTTGGAGGGGGGCGTCCGGACCCCTCATTCCTCCCTGTGGCCCCGCCACAGATGATAGGCGATGCATTACAGTTTAGTGAAAAGCCACACTTAAGAAAACTTGTTACTAATATTATTTTTACTCAGAAAGTGACATGTAGGAATGAATTTCATATGATCTGTCTTTGTCTAAGTGGTCTAGTTGGGCTCTATCAAACCAAGGATCAGAAAGGACAAGCAAAACTTACTGGTAGCAGGTCAGTTATGAGATATTGATCATCTTCGAGCGTATGGATGTTCTCTTCTTGTTCCATGTTGCATTGTCCTTCATTGTTTCTGCTATCCTCCTGAAATGGCAGATCCTCTGTTGGTCGCAACCAAATTAGTTTCTGCGCGAAGATCCTGCTGACCCTTGAACCATCGAGCAGTTGACCTTCTTGTAGACAAGGGGTTTGAAGCGACTTGCCAATGCCAACTAACAAAGTTATCCTAACAAACAAGATACAGGTACACTAGCCAAAACAGAATGGTTTGTGGAATATTTCAGAATATTTAAAAACAGAATACCTTATTCTAAATTCACTCTAACTTGCCTCGTTGCTTACTTTGTTCTATTGCTATTTACTCCGCAAGTACTTACTTGAGTAATGTCTGAACAAAGGAAAGTCTTTATAAAAATTCATTTTGTAAGGCTCTTGAGGGCAGAGGATGTAAACATAGAGATCCCGAAGGAACTCGTAAGAAACTCGTCAGAAATCGTGAATACCCAAAGATGACAACAGTTTCACTAAACAGACATTGCTAGACAATTTCAAGCTAAGCTTGAGACAATTCCATGCTAAGCTTGAAATTACCATTGAAATCTAATATCAAGGCAGTAGGAAGGGGGGCAGGTAGGGCTCTAGCCCCTCAATAATTTTGAAAACGATATAGTGCTACGTCAGAAGCATTAATTAGATGTATTGTTCTCTATTGTCATAAGAAAAATTCCCCCCCCATTAAGTGCCGGCTTCCTATGGCCCTGCCAACGTCATTATCAACCGAAGACCAGCTTTAATTAACCCTTTATTTGAAACATGACACAACAAATGATTCACAGACTCTAAAGTAATCCGGAGGTGCTTATCAGGATCATCAAGATTAAGGAATGTTGGATTTAGGCATAACGGAAAAACCAGAATCAGGACCAAAAAGACCAGACCCTAACGGACCAGACCCCTGGGTGATACCCGTTCCTTCCCTTCGTGAGTTTGTTATGCCAGCGCAAAGTTGCACACAAAACCAAGACAAGACCTATGAAATCATTGCTGACAAGGAACAATAACAATGCACGGTTATTAGATACATTGAATCATCCAATATAAGCATATAAAATTCCATTACTCATGGCACTGTCTGGCTAGGCCCTGTAACTTACTTCGCTTACACCAGAACAAAGCACACATTGACATTCCGAGCAAGATTCATGTAACGCAAAGTGCTAAAATCTGATACAAAGCAAGGGCACTTTGTTGGCTTTCTTTTGTGGATAATACAACTTTACACCTCAAGGAGCTTTTTCAGAGCCAGGGAATAGGCTCTATATGTACCAAGAACAAGCAGTCCGTTGTGGATATACCCCATCTTTTGTCTGGAAACAAGGAAATGAGGGGGTATTTTACAGGGGTCTGGTCCGTCAGGGTCCGGTCTTACTGGTCCTGGGTCTGGTTATTCCGTTATGCCTTAACCATCTTAACCATTCTATTTTACCCCTATTGCCAAGTTTCAAAACAAACACGGAATTTAGGCCTAAACTGTAGGATAAAATAACAGGATACAGGAATTGTTCCACAATGTGTGTGGAAGCCCTGAATTGCAGTACTGTATCACATGAATTATTGACGATGCTGGAAATTTAACACGAAATTCAAAACTTTCCGTAGTCAGGCGATGTTGTTTTCCTTGGTAAAACTTACTTTCATCGTACGACTTTCCTTAGTCATTTTACATACCTTACAAATGCTTTTAGGCCATAACAAAATATGAATTTGCCTACCTTGGTACTGCAGGCGTCTTAGGAATCGTAGCTAGTTTTTCTTCGAAACATTTTTCAAAGTGTTCTACCACTTGTTGAGCTGTCCATCGCCTGTCCAGTTCCAGTTCAGAACGTATGAATCCACTGTTCATCAGCAAAACTTTCCTGTTACCTCTGCATACTTCAGAATCATTTTTCCCTGGCAAAAGAATGACTTCTTTTGTTCTAAAAATTGATGAAGCTCGGCTGGTGCTTGCAGAACTTGCTCGTGCTGTTTGTGTTCTGGACGTTGAGAGGGCCGACCGCCCACCTCGCACTTGTGATGCAGGTCGGCTCCTTGGGTAAGGGTATCCTCTGGCGTGATTCCTGCCACGTTGATATGGAACGCCTGAGGAAGAACCCCCCCTTTGAAAAATTGAAGAGAACTCCTGGGCAGGCGAGTTGTACCGCTGGCTTGGTCTCGATGCTGTATCAACAAGTTCCTCCGTTGGCACACCACTGGGCGTTGAATGATTGTTGCTAACATTTGTGGCACCACTGCGTACGTCTAGAATCTGATTTAGAGTGCTTCTAAAGCTTGGATGGTTAACAATGTTTGATATGATTTCGTTAATATCACTACGACTGTTACTGCTGCTTCCTTCGCTCATGATGCTGTTCCAGCAATATCATGGCTCAGAGTTGTCGCTCTTGCAACACACGTGCGAAATTTGCTGACGCGCAAGTACCTTGCGCAAGTTCCTTACACTTTACTTTTATACTTTATACGTTTACACTTTACATGAGAAACTTGCTGACGCGCAAGTACCTTGCGCAAGTTCCTTACACTTTACGTTTATACTTTATACGTTTATACTTTATATGTCAAACTTGCTGAGTTCTTTATATTTTACGTTTATACTTAATACATAAAACAACTTCATATTGGAACTGTACTATGTATATATCATTTTTTCAATTGTATGTGTTTGGTTTTCGTGAGTTATAAAAATGTTTAATGTATCTATATATATTACATTACGTTATAGAATATATTTATCATTGCCAGGTTTGATTTATATATCGTTGTTTTCTAATTTATAAGCTGTCTTATATAATTTATAAGCTGCCTTATACTTTTGTCCACTTTGGCAGGGCATATTACTGAATCGAATTCTGACTGAATCCAAAGCATAACATAAATTTTTAAGTTTTGGTCATAAATACATTAAAATCCGCTCAATGAAAAATTACACTAAAGAAGCCTTTCTGAAAAATCTCCGACTGATCAAATTTCCAAAATATCTTGAGTTTATTGATATAAACGCTGCATATTCTCATTTCATACAAGTGATTATTTCTGTAATCGATGAATTAGCTCCATTAAAAGAGATTCGTATAAGAAATAGCACTCAAGAATGGATGGATGAGGAAGTCCTTGAGGGGATCAGGATTCGAGACAAGCTGCTGTCAAAATTTAGGAAGACAAAAAGTCACACAGACCATGTCAATTTCAGAAAAGCCCGAAACAATGTTTTGTCCCTTATAAAAAAGAAAAAGAAAACTTGTGTTGTAGGGAAATTAAACGAAAATATTGGCAAGCCAAAGGAATTATGGAAAAGCCTAAAATCATTGGGACTACCTTCCAAACATGACGAACCCTCAAAGATCTGCCTAAAAAAGGATGGCAAGCATTGTTTTGATGATAAAATCAACTCAAACATTTTCAAAAATTTTTTCTCAAATTTAGCTAAAGAACTAGTAAACAAGCTACCAAATCCACCCTGTAAATTTGGGACAGAAAGTGTCAAAAAATACTACAAGCACCTCAACCTTGGAAGAAAACCTTTCACACTTCACCATACAACCAGAGATGGCGCCAGGGAAGAAATGCTGGGGGGGCAAAAGCTCTCAGAGTGCCGACGTCGAGCGAAGCGAGCAAAATTTTTACGGGCCACACCTTTCAGATTGGCTTAAAATGCGACTACACTCTCTATAAGCATAACAAGCAAGTTACGAGAGTGCCGACAGTGCACAAAAATTTTCAAAAATTCAAGTGCCGACGGGGGGGCTCAGTGAATTTTTGGGGGGGCTCCTGCCCCCCCAAGCACCCCCTGTGGCGCCATCCCTGCATACAACTGATGAGAATGTGCTTAAACTCTTAGAGGGAATAAATCCCTCTAAAGCAGCAGGACTGGATAATCTTGCAGGGAAATTCCTTAAGGATGGTGCATCAATTTTGGCAAAACCAATTACAGAAGTATGCAATCTTTCCATCTCCCTATCAAGTTTCCCAGATGACTGCAAGCAAGCTAAATTGAAACCACTTTTTAAAAAGGGTAACAAAGACGAACCAAAAAACTATAGGCCAATCTCACTTTTACCGCAGATCTCTAAGGTAATTGAAAAAATTGTCCACGAGCAGATTCAAGAATACCTGGATTCTAACAATATTCTTTATCGATACCAGTCGGGCTTTCGTCCTTACCACTCAACGGATACATGCCTATCTTACCTAAGTGATAAAATCATAAAAGGATTTGAAAACAGGATGCTTACTGGTATGATACTAATTGATTTACAAAAAGCGTTTGACACCATCGACCATGAGATTTTCCTTCAAAAAATGAAACACATTGGCTTTGCTGATTCAGCTTTATATTGGTTAAAATCTTATCTAACAAATCGAACTTTCTTTGTAAACGTAGGGAAAGAGTCTTCATTGCCTAGCGATTTATCATGTGGAGTACCGCAAGGCTCTATTCTTGGCCCACTCATTTTCCTTTTGTATGTCAATGATATGCCTCAGGCAGTTGACTGTGACCTTCTTTTATATGCAGATGACTCCTGCCTTGTATTCAGTGACAAAAGCATCAGTGACATAGAAGAGCAACTAAATAAAAATTTTAATTCTCTTTGTGATTGGTTTGTTGATAACAAACTAAGCATTCACTTTGGAGAGGACAAAACAAAATCTATACTTTTTGGAAAAACAAACAAGAAAAGTGGTAATAAGAAACTAGACATCAGAAGGGGTGACATCAAGATTAAACAACACACGTCAGTGACCTATCTGGGCTGCATTCTTGATGAAAGCCTGTCTGGTGAGTCAATGGCAACCAGGATCCTTGGTAAAATCAATGGCAGGCTAAGGTTCCTCTACAGAAAGCAAAATTTTCTTGACTTCCCTCTTCGTAGGCTACTTGCAAATGCACTGATCCAGCCCCACTTTGACTATGCATGCAGTGCTTGGTTCCCTTTGATAAATAAAAGATTAACCAGGAGAATTCAAACAGCCCAAAATAAATGTGTCAGATTTTGTTTAAACATGAATAACAGAGCACATATAGGAGTTAGGGAATTTAAAAACATAAATTGGCTCCCTACTAAAGAGAGATTTGAACAATGTACTGCTACAAGCGTTTTCAAATTTTTCAATAACTCGGCCCCATCCTATATGTCGGAGATGTTCTTACCAGTTGGCCAAAGCCGGGTTACTCGAAGATCAAAAAACAAATTAAACCAACCTTTTAGAAAAAGTAACAAGGGGCAAAACGGTCTCTCCTACCTAGGACCTAAAATCTGGAACAATCTACACTCTGACCTAAAGTCAGCTGAGAGCGTTAACAGTTTCAAACATAAAATTAAGAACAAATTCTTTAAGGACCTCCAAAATCAAGAAGACAACCCTTATGAATATTATTGAATTTCCAAAATTGCGAAAAAAACAAGACTCCACCATTACTTTCTACTTTGATACAAAATATACATTTTTTTTTTTTTACACTTTCCTTTCAAGAAAACTTTTCTTTTAATGGCACCTCTGGGGGGACCATTATGGAAACAAGGTCACACTGACCTTTTAATGCTATCCCTGCCATTTTAAACTGGGGGTGTTTTTATACTTAGGTTTTTATATCAGATCTTAGTTTTTTGTTTTTCTTTTTATCATTATTGTTTTTTCTACGCATGTAATTAGCTTTATGTTTATTTTGCAGTAAATTTTATAATTAAGTTTTTAATTTTAATGGCATAATATTACATACATACATACATACATAACATGGTGTCAGGTGTGTATTTGCTTCATCAAATTAAAGTTTAATCTGTGCTTAATGCTTGGAAACGATAATGGAGCGTCTCAAACCTCCTGGACCCTTGTCTTTTGAAGGCAATGTGGCACAGACTTGGAAGACATGGAGCAAAGCTTTTGATTTCAACCTTGTCGCAACAGAATCTGATACAAAGTCAGACAAGATTAAGACCTCCATTTTACTCACTTGTATAGGAGAACGAGGCAGGGAAATATATGAAACTTTCGAGTTTACAAATGATGGTGATTCACTCAAGTTAAAGCCTGTTCTCGACCAGTTTGAAGCATATTGTAACCCAAGGTCCAACACAACTATTAACAGACACAAGTTCTTTACTTATCGCCAAATCGAAGGACAAACTTTCAATAATTTTGTAACAGAACTCAGAACTTTGTCTGCTGAATGTGAGTTTGATAACTTGCGTGACTCGCTCATAAAAGACATGATAATTTGTGGAGTCTCTGACCGTGCCCTCAGGGAGAGGATGCTGAGGGAGCCTAAAATTGATCTCAAAAAAGCCATAGAACTTGGCCAAGCTGCGGAACAAACAAAGCAACATGCAAAGCAGCTGACTACTCAAGTTGACCGATCACTCAACAAAATCAGTCATTCTAAAAGAAAGGGGAGAAAGCAATCAATTGCTGGAGCTGCATCTAATGAAACCGAGGACAAACATTTCAAAGGAAAACAATCAGAAATGATCAAACACTGCAAGTTTTGTGCAGGCAGCCATGCACGTGGACGCTGTCCAGCTTATGGTAAAAAATGCAATTGATGTAACCGTATCAATCATTATGCTAAATGTTGCACCAAAAGAGTTCAAGAAATTGAAGAAGAAAGTTGTGATGAATCTCCTGACTCTTCATCTGATACTGAATTTTACATTGGTTCAGTAACTGCAACTGAGAAAGATTCTGAAACTGTTCCTGATTTTGAAGAGCCACTCAAGATAGACTCAGTTGATGATGAAAGTCTCAGTCAATGGTTAGTTAATTTAGAAACTGCTGGTGAAGATATATGCTACAAAATTGACACTGGTGCTCAGGTAAACGTACTGCCAAAAAAGATGTTTGACAAGCTTACCCCTCGTCCTAAGTTGAAGAATACTTCTGTCAAACTCTCTGCGTATAATGATACCAGTATACCCGTTGCTGGAAAGTCAATATTACCTTTGATGCACAAAGGCAAGAGGCATCATGTTCTTTTCATTGTCGTAAGCTCAGACACAACTCCTATCATTGGTCTGAATACCTCAGAGAGACTTAACTTAATTCAGCGCGTGTTGAAAGTCAACAAAAGTGACTCATTCAATCCAGATCAAATTCCAAAGGAATATTTTGATTGTTTTGGAGAAGTTGGAATCTTGAAGAATACTTATCACATTGAGCTCAAAGACGATGTGAAACCAGTGGTTGTACCTCCACGTAAAGTCCCGTATGCGCTAAAAGACCCATTAAAGAAAGAGCTTGATAGAATGGAAAAGCTTGGAGTCATAGAGAAAGTTGAAAAATCCACCGATTGGGTCAATGGGTTGGTTGTTGTTACAAAACCCAATGGAAAATTGCGGGTATGCCTTGATCCACGACCACTGAATCTAGCAATTAAAAGGCATCATTATTGCCTCCCAACTGCAGAAGAGATTATATCACAAATGAATGGTGCTCGTTTCTTCACAAAGCTTGATGCTAGTAATGGATACTGGCAAATTCCAGTTGATAGTGAAAGCTCTGATCTACTCACCTTTGCTACTACCTTTGGACGCTACAAATTTACAAGAATGCCATGTGGAATCCATTCAGCAAGTGAAATCTTTCAGCTAGAGATTTCCAAAATCATTGAAGGCATAAACGGCGTAGTGAATTCACAGGACGATATAATAATTTGGGCTGATACAAAGGAAGCCCACGATGCACGTGTTACACAAGTACTCACACGCATCAGAGACAGTGGCCTAAAGCTCAACAAAGCTAAATGTGTCTTTGGGGCAACCGAACTAACCTTCTTAGGCCATATCATCTCTGCCGAAGGTGTAAAACCCGACCCCCGAAAGGTAGAGGCCATCACAAACATGCCTATCCCCACTAACAAGACCGAGTTGCAGCGATTCTTGGGGATGGTCAATTACCTTGGGAAGTTCATTCCCAGACTTTCTGATGAAACTGCATCGCTTCGAGAACTCTTGAAGAAAGATGTCGAATTTCTAATGCAGAAACCTCAGAAAGACGCATTTAAACGGCTGCAATCATTAATCACCACCGTGCCCATCCTCCAGTATTATGATCCAAACTTGCCCACAAGACTTCGCACTGATTCCAGTCTTATTGGCTTGGGAGCCATGATAGAACAACAGCTCAATGGAGAATGGCACCCAATTGCTTTTGCATCAAGATCTCTAGAGAAATCTGAACAAAACTATGCTTCCATTGAACGTGAAACCTTATCAGTAGTTTTTGGATGCGAAAAGTTCCATGAGTATATCTATGGACGAGAATTTATAGTTCAGAATGATCACAAGCCTCTGAAAACAATATTTTCCAGAAGCATAACATCCTGTCCACCTCGCATACAACGCTTCTTTCTTCGTTTGCAAAAGTACAACTTTGTTCTTGAATATTCACCAGGAAAAACAATGAAAGTTGCTGACACACTCAGTCGTGCATACACCCCAGAAGGGCAGAGCAAGATGGAAATTGCTGAACCAGACATGACACATTACGTTCATTCAGTCATACACAATTTGCCTATCAGTGACTCAATGTTGCACCGTCTTCAGTCCGAAACTGCAAGTGACCCAACTTTGCAGAAACTGAGAGAATATACCATCAATGGTTGGCCTTCAAAACCAGACGTAGATCCTTCTCTCATGCCATACTACCAACATCGTGATGACATTGTTTACAATTATGATCTACTACTTAAAGGTCAGCGTATAATCATTCCATCCAATATGCGCTCAGAAATCAAATCTACAATTCATCAAGGTCATCAAGGACAAGACAAGTGCATTGTACGTGCTAGAAATTCTGTCTTCTGGCCAGGCATCAACCATGAAATTGTTGAACTAGTATCACAATGTTCTGAATGTCTCAATCATCGCAACCGGCATCAAAAAGAAACTCTACTGCCCCATGATATCCCAAAAACACCATGGACAAAAGTAGCCTGTGACCTATTTACAATTTATGGCAAAGATTACCTATTAATCGTTGACTATCATTCAAAATATTTTGAAGTAGCCCCCCTGGAGAAACCAGCAGATGCGCCAAGTGTCATAAGGGCCACAAAGAAGATATTCAGCCGCCATGGGATACCAAAATCAGTTTTCTCAGACAACGGCCCACAGTTTGTTGCCAATGAATACAAGCAGTTTGCAAAAACATGGGATTTTGACCACACTGACACGTCAAGTCCACACTTTCCCCAGAGTAATGGACTGGTTGAAAGGACAATTCAAACAGTGAAACGCACTCTTAAGAAAGCCCATGAATCAGGTCAAGATGTTTACCTTGCATTACTCGCACTGAACACCACCCCTTCTCCTGATGGAAAGTCTGCAGCATTCAAAATGTTCAACAGAAATCCACGCACAACACTACCATCCATTGTTCCGAACAAATCACGTCAAGTTCTGAAAGATCTCAAGTCAAAGCACTACCATAACAGACGCGCAAAGGATCTTTCTGATCTGGAGCCAGGAACAATTGTACGAATGCGAATCGACACAGATTCTTCGTGGAAAGAAAGTGGAAAGATCGTTGAAAAATGCCAACAACCTCGATCTTACCTTGTCTTAAATTCAAAAGGCAATCTCGTAAGACGCAATCGACGACATTTGATGCCAACTTCCTCTGAAGCTTTCCAGGTGCAACCAAACTACGACCACCTTCACCTTGCTGCACCAAATGAAGCCATTGCTGAACTGCCCCCCACCCCAACACACACCAACATTCAGCCACCACCAGGTGTTGAAGCGGAACAAACCCAAGCCTCAACCGCCACCACGACGAGATCCGGACGTCAAAGTCGCCGTCCTGCTCGATATGCTGATTATGTGACATGATATGAAGTGAACACAGCAAACTTTATGTTTACAAACATGGAGGCGTCGAAAAAACTTATGTTTATTAAATTAATCTAGAAAAGGGGGATGTTGTACATGTGAACTGAACTTACTTTTAACTATACTTCATCTTCACTCAATCTTTACTTCTTTCGTTATCTGCTCACTTCCACCTTTGTTACTTCTCATTGTCAGGGCCTAATATTTACCGTTATCTATCCTATTGTAATAGCCTCACTTTCATGTAACATGCTTCTTATCTAAACGAGACTACTGTAATCCGCCATCTTGATTCTTCTAAAGTACACGCCTCCAGTTTTTGTCTGTTTTACTGAATCGAATTCTGACTGAATCCAAAGCATAACAATAATAGGCCTAAAGCTCTGCATGAAATAGTTGCCACTACCAATATCAAGCTGGCACAGCAACATGGCTAGCTAGCAGCAAATGTAATGGCTAAGTTTCCATGGATCAGTGCACGATTGTAATTGTCGGAGAAGACAAGAAACACAACCAAAACTGGACGCCAAGATGTGCTCGTGCAAATCACTTCAGATCACTTCCAGCACTTGCTATATACCTTCTGTTCGTGTTGCTGTTTTACGAGTCCGTCTGGTGTAATGTAAGAGACGATGCGGGGGAGAACGGCCTCTTCGGACTGACCGGGAATGGCAGCAGGTCGTGAGTGACATGAGTTACTAAAACATTGAGTGTTATGTTGTTTATTTCGCTGATGTTGTGTTAAACCTTACCTGTGTTGATTACTTGTGTCTTGGTCTCGCGAAGCGCTGGTTACGGCACATCATTTGGCGACGAGTCTGAAAGCCTCAGAGAAGTTCACTTTGCGAAGAGGGCCTAGCCAGCGAGAACACAAAGCGTGCAGAATGTCCCGCGCAGGGCCGCAGTTTCCGAGAGCCGCAGTAGAGCCGCAGATATGGCAGATCGAGGGGTGTATGGGGCCCTCGAAAATTTTCGAGAGGGGAAAGACCCAGGGTAACATTGGAAAAATTCCAAAAATACCTAAAAAGAGCTAAGATGGTGTTTGCAACCGCAGAGATAGACACAGATCCCAAAAAGAAGTCTTTTCTTCAAATTTGGGGAGGGGAAGACATGATGAGACTTTTTGAGCATGTGGGAAAAGTGGCAGAAGCAGATACATTTGATGCAGCGATGACAAAGATAGAAAATGCTTTGAAAGGTCAAATCAATGAAGTATACCCTGTATACAAGTTATTTTGTGAAATGCCCCAAGGCCGGCGAACCTTTGGGGAATGGTATCCAGCAGTTTATGAACAGGCAAAGCAGTGCAACCTAGCAGAATATACGCCTGAACGGGCCGCTAGAGACGCCATGACTATGCAGACAGACAACAATCAACTGCGGAAAAGAGCATTAGCAGAAGGGCCCTCATTTGAAAATTTTGTCAAATTAGGAATAGCCATGGAATCAGCCACAGCTCAGGCAGGAAAAATGGAAAGAACAGAGTCAGTCAGCGCCATACAGCACAAAGAGCGTGAACGAATGTATGCAGGAAAAGGTCCTGGGAAACCCCCAACTCAGTTGTGTGATTTTTGTGGATACAATCCAAAAACTGCACATAGTAAAGGCAAATGTCCAGCAAAGGGAAAGAAATGTAATAAGTGTCAGAAAAGGCACCACTTTGCACATGCTAAAGCTTGCCCACAGCGAGTATATGCAGTCTCAGGATCAGAAGAGGAAGATTCTGAGAGCGAAAGTGAAGAAGGTGAAGTGGGCAGAGTGCAGGTGATCAACCAGGTAGATAGTGCCAAAGAAATGGAAAACATGGTGGAGATCAGATTCAATGGTATCCCTTTAGAGGTGAAAGTAGATTCAGGGTGCAGCAAAGTCATAATACCCGAAAAGGTGTACAAACAAATCTCCAAGACAACACGATTGATCAAAACAAAAGTCAGACTTAGACCGTATGGTATGAAAGACCATCTGGAGGTATTGGGGAGAGCAAAGGTCAGGCTGACTGCACAAGCTGGAGCAAGCATGGAAACATGGTGTTATGTGGTAAAAGGGTTTCAAACAGAGTCACTGCTAGGCTCAGAAGAAGCAAAAAGGCTTGGAATCCTAGAAATACATGCAGAAGGAAAGCCAGCAGATATTCAAGCTATCAGAGCTAGTATGAAAGCAGAAGATCAGAGCAAACAGCGGAAAGAAACGATTCAAGCGATACTGGACAAACATGACAAGCTCTTTCAGGGTATAGGGAAATTTTCAGATCAGGAAATTAGGTTCAATGTGGATCCTACCGTAAAGCCTGTAGTACAAAGAGAAAGACCAATGCCTCTAGGATACAGGCCAAGACTATCAGAGCATTTGAAAGAGTTGAGAGACAATGATGTTATAGAGGGTCCACTGGATTCGACAGTTCCGCATGATTGGGTGTCCAATGTGATAATAACTGAGAAGAAAAGCACAGGGAAAATACGCATGAATGTGGACATGCGACATGCCAATATTGCGATACGAGAAACACATTTCCCAGTACCAACAGTCAGAGATTTAAGACACAAACTCAACGAGGCTACAACCTTCAGCAAGCTAGATTTGAGACACGCTTTTCACCAAATGGTCTTGGCACCAGAATCTAGGGGTCTCACTACTTTTTATACGCATGAAGGCCTGTACAGATTTAAAAGATTAGTCATGGGGGCTGGGCCTGCCAGTCAAGAATTCCATGAAAAACTCAGATTAGGTATGATCGGACTGCAAGGAGTCATACAAATAGAAGACGATATATTAGTTTATGGAGCCACCCAAGAAGAACATGATGAGCGATTGCAAGCAGTGTTGCAGCGTTTTCATGACAAAGGCATCACATTGAGAAAAGAAAAATGTGAATGGAGCACTGATTCTGTGATATGGTTTGGATACAAATTTAGCAAGGACAGAATGTCCCCAGACCCCGCTAAAGTAGAGACCATCCGTAGTATGCCTAAACCTACAAATGCTGCAGAAGTAAAAAGTTTTCTGCAAATGTGCCAGTACAATTCAATGTTTATGTTTGATACAGAGGAAACATATAGTGATACAACGGCCCCGCTACGAGCACTGTTGCGAAAAGATGTAAAGTTCAAATGGACCAAGCGATGCGAGGAGTCATTTATCCAATTACGGGAAGGATTGATGAGTGACAAAGTGATAGTTCCATGGGTGCAAGGACGACCTACCAAAGTGCACGTGGACAGGGGACCTTTGGGAGTAGCAGCTACCGTATACCAACAAGAACCAGACTCAGGCTACTGGAAGACAATCAACTACACCAGTCGGGCACTGACCGAAGCAGAGCAGGGTTATGCTGCAGTAGAGGGAGAAAGTCTGGCAATTTATCAAGGCCTAAGAATGAATCGGATGTATCTATATGGGATACCATTCAAAGTAATCACAGATCACCAACCTTTAGTGTCTCTGTATAACAATCCAAGGAAAGAGGGACCCATGAGAGTAGAACGACATAGAACAAAGCTTCAAGGTTTCAACTTTACTGTTGAATATTGCCCCGGCGCAAGAAATCCAACTGATTACAATAGTCGCCATCCACTTGCCTTGTCTTCATATACAAGCCAAGACCTGGCAGATATGGACATGGATGATGATGAAGAGCTCTACATTAACAGAGTGATAGAGTCAGATTTACCGGATGCAGTAACAATGAAAGTGATGAAAGATTACACCAACAAATGCGATGTGATGGCAAAATTGAAGTACTGCATAATACACAAGGGCAATATACACACTAAAGATCCTGATCTGGCACCATACAAGCATGTATTCCCAGAACTATCGGTGATGAGACAGCTCATTATGAGAGGAGAGAAAATTGTTGTGCCTAGGGCACTGCAAGAAGATGTAGTTGCATTAGCACACAGTACTCACCAAGGCAGTACTAAAACAAAGCAGTTTCTAAGAGCAAGAGTATGGTTCCCGGCGATGGATCGCATGGTAGATGAGTATGTGCAGTCTTGTATTCCATGTCAAGCGGCCACATCCGGAACATCAGTGGAACCGGTAAAACCCACAGAGCTACCAGAGCATCCATGGGAACACCTAGCTATGGACTTTAAAGGGCCTGTAGGGAAAGAATTCTATTTTCTAGTGGTGGTCGATGAGTACAGCAGATACCCAGAAGTAGCCGTTGTGAAATCTACAGCAGCAGAAGCGGTACTCCCTGAGTTAGACCGGATTCTTTCCACACATGGTGTTCCACAAAAGATTAAAAGTGACAATGGTCCGCCATTTAAGAGTCAAGAGATGGTGCATCATGCAAAACAGTGGGGTTACTTTCATCAAAAGATATCTCCTGAGCAACCAACCAGCAATGGGCTTGCAGAAAATTTTATGCGAATGGTGGTGAAACTAGCTCATACTGCATACATCGAGGGAAAAGACCCAAAGCGAGAAATTTATAAGTATCTGCTCACGTATCGGGCAACACCACACAGCACTACAGGAATCCCACCTGCAGAATTGCTGTTCAATCGACCTGTACAGACCACCATACCAAAGATGCCACGAAAACATCCCCAGCATAAGCAATTAAAAGCCCGTGATGCCCAGAAGAAGCAAGAGATGAAACAGTACAATGATCAACGTAGGCATGCTCGCAACCACACTATTAAAATAGGGGACAAAGTGCTAGTAAGCCAAAAGAAATCAACAACAAAGCCACCATACAACCCAACGCCAATGACCGTCACTAAAGTTAAAGGTTCCATGGTCACAGCCACTGTTGGGAGAAAGCATATCACAAGGGACGCCTCAAAATTTAAAAGTTTGCCCTCCGGTAGGCAGCTTCATGGCAACATCAAGACAACGCTGCAGGCAAACAACTTACAGGAAGATGCGGAGGCGTATTACACATGGTACACACCTAATACAGACACGGTTGACCAACACCAGCCAGCCGTTGCCCATCCAGAAGAGCAGCCACAAAACGAGCAAGGTGTGATTCCAGAAGGTGAAGGAGAGGAAAGAGAAAGGAACATATACGAAGAAGTAGAGCAAGCAATGCAAGAGAACCCAGCAAGAGAACAGAGAAATGCAAATATACAAAGAGAGAGACGGGTTTCACGAAAACCTAAATACTTGCATGAGTATGTTACTGACAACTTAGGGGAGAATGAAGGAGATGGTGTAATGTAAGAGACGATGCGGGGGAGAACGGCCTCTTCGGACTGACCGGGAATGGCAGCAGGTCGTGAGTGACATGAGTTACTAAAACATTGAGTGTTATGTTGTTTATTTCGCTGATGTTGTGTTAAACCTTACCTGTGTTGATTACTTGTGTCTTGGTCTCGCGAAGCGCTGGTTACGGCACATCACCGTCCACAAATTTCAATTTCCCCGTTGTACCACTGGGGGCTGTTACCAATTAACGATGATTTTTTATTGCGTCTTTCCACTCATTGATCTGCATCAATCCAATGGATGGTTCACTGTTCCCCTGTTCTGAAAGAAGAGCCATATTGGATCGCACTGACCTGTTTGAATAATGCAGCCCCCGGATTCTGAATTGAAAATTCTATCAAGATACATTGGTTCCCTGTAAGAATGTTACAAACGTCGTACGAAAACCCGCGCTTGCTAGAACAATGGAAACTATTGTCCCCAATCTCCTTGCTTCTTACCCATTCATTTCTTTCTTTTACGCTTCGCTTTCCCTCTTGGTCCCCTGCGATGACACGAAACACTGCGAAGCACCATGCGCAACGGCGCTGTCAGAAGATTTGACATAAAAACGACACATTGGGTGAGTGTACATTATATGTTTCTTATTGCGCATGTTTGAATGCGCAAACTGAATTGACAAAATGAATAGACGTTTTGATACAGGAAAGCGAAAGGACGTTTCGATACATGAATTCGAATGCACAAAGCGGATAGACATTCTGATATAGCAAAATGAATAGACAAACTGAAACGGTTAAACTAAAAGCCAATTCGAATGCACAAAACGAATAGACATTCTGATAGAGCAAAATTAATAGACAAACTGTATGAAGCGTAATTTAGGCCAAAATTAAACTGCAAAATGAAAAGCCATTCGAGTCTATTCTAAATAGGATATTTAAAGTAAAAGGCAAAATGAAACGACATTCTTAAAAGTCAATTTGATAGTTTGCTTTTCTGTTCACATGAATTGCTTTTAGTTTAATCGTTTCAGTTTGTCTATTCATGTTGCTCTATCATTCGAATTGGCTTTTAGTTTAACTGTTTCAGTTTGTCTATTCATTTTGCTGTATCAAAATGTCTATTCATTTTGTCCATTCAGTTTGTGCATTCAGTTTCATGTATCAAAACGTGTATTCATTTTGTCCATTCAGTTTGCGCATTCAAAGTGTCTTTCAATGTTGTTGATTCAGTTCAAGTTACTAATCGTGCTCAGTCAACCTCTAAGTGATACCAATTTGTGTTCAGTCAACCCCTAAGCGAATGTAGTTATTAAAATGTCATTACCGCAAAAAGCACGCCTGAATGTTTGCTGGAGGATCTCTTCCCTTAGTGGAACACATGCACAGTACCCTCTATCACTTGCTACTGTGACTTCCTGTTGATCACCCGGGGGTGGTGTGGCTCTCGGAAACGTACTAAAAGTCTAGGTAAACCAAAAGTTTTTCCATGAAACTGCAATTGTTGTTACGAAATACAGTACTGCAAACTAGGCATCGAAGTTTAATTTAGTCGTGAAATTTTTGCGACTAATAAGGGCCGTGTCCCCTGAAGATTTTAAGAAATTTTTGTTTGACGGAGCTTTTTGAACACCTGTTATAGCAGGTCTTTGCAAATAGTAATAGGGAGTCGCCGTGCATAGCTTTTGCAGATTTAGAGTGACTAGTTAAGCTGTTGCATGCTACAGATTGCAAAACAAACATTGTGATTAAATTTGACACAAAGAACCCTGACCACGGTCCGTTCTGAAGCACATCATATTGTTAAAAAGATTTGTTGTTGTTAACCGATATTACCACATTTATATTTGATACTTATCACGTGACTCAAGACATGACGTATACTGCTAGTATTGAAAGTATTAGAGGACTTGGACATTGAGTTAGGAGAGAAGACTTGACTTGACTACAGTAGACGAGTAGGGAACCAACACTTGAATAGTGCGCGGAGAATGCTTGTATAGCAGCTAGCTATTGGGAACTTGGATAAAGACTCTTTTTCAGACTGGATTTTACATACTCAGATTATATGTTCAACTTACTCGCATTATTCACATATTTTATTCAAGTACTCATATTCATACTAGTCTTAGTTAATCTTATATTCGAATATTTGGTTCAGTTTTACATGAAATCAGTTTCTTGGAATAGCCTTAGACCATCCAGCTAACAATATGGAACTATTCTTGCGCCACAGTACTGGATAAATTGGCACAATAATCTATCATTTTAGTTTCAATGCCTCGATTTTAACGAATCTGTTCCCTTGTATCAATCTTACAGTATTTAATAGAACGTTCAAAGTTTCCTTTTCTTCAGCTTAACAATGTCAATATCCTTTGTTCCAAAAGAATCCTCTAGGTCTCTCTGTCTACCAATAAGAAGCTACTTACAAGAAACTCAACTCTCACATCGCCAAAAATTAAGAAACTCCAGTACTGGGAAAATATTACTTAAGAAATTATTTAGTTTTATAAAAAACCTTTAACATATTTTTATCCCATATCCACTTGCTTCCAGCATCATGAGGGCACAGGCCGAACTCAGGCAGTAAACATGAAGATTGTAGTGAAACCTACAAGAAACTCGCAAGAAGCTCTGAGTATTCAAAATCAGATAATATTAAAATACTTTCAGTGCAGAGCTGGCCCAAATTCTTGGTTTCCTATAAAACAAATACGCGCACTTAAAACAAAACAGCGAGGTGAGCCAACTAAACGGATTGCATGAGGAAAATTCCAGTTTCGTCTCTGTGGATCCAGGAGAAAAGATGTCCTTCGATCATTGAATTTATCCCTGAGTTCAGCTTTGATAAGTATCCCCAAATCCCACCCCCCTGTCCCGCCATTAGACATCGAATTTGTCTTAAAATGGAAGTTTGCTCTCCAAAGTAGATGCTTATGAGAGTAGCGATTCATTAAGTTGCCACAGAATGTAAGCTATTTTCGGTTATTTCAACGAGGTAAATTGCGGAACGGAAAAATTTGATTCTTGGGCGTGGAGATACAAAATATTGCGTTCATCGTGTGTCCAGATATTGAAACTTGATAGCAATATAGATAGATCATTTACATAGATATACAGTATGTGCTGATTTTGGTTAAAATATGAATTTTCTGGAAAATAGCATTACAACATTCTTCACAAAGAAGGGTTGTTCTATTTAAGACCGTATGGAGAGGCGCATCCACTCTTCTATGTGTAACAGGAGAAATCATACCCAGTGAATACCGGCAGCCAATTTAGTTAAGAGCATCCAGGAGCATCTACACAAAATATCTATCCTGTTCTAGATTTAAAACTGAATAAGCAATCCTGGTCTTGCAAAAATTCGGCTTGTCTCCACCCAGTCGAAACAGGTGTCCTTCTCTTGCAACAAGGGAGGTGGTCCGCATTGTATAGCCTTTCTTTGATGGCAAGGCTCATATCCGGCTGTCCCATCCCACTCTTTCATGTGGCATTTTACTCTGAGTGAACCATTTGTATTGCATAAGCAAGTCCAGTAACTTGAGTCGGTTTCTATCCACGACAAGGCAGAGATCCTCCAGCAAACATTCAGGGGCTATCTCTAAAATATGGAATATGGAATGATGGAATGGAATGATGGAATGGAATGATGGAATGGAATGATGGAATGGAATGATGGAATGGTTAGTATGGAATGGTCAAATATTTCAAAATTATCCATTATTTTCCATCAATACCTTCTTAAATGTATGTAAGGAGTGGTTTCGCATATGCTCCAACAAGAAAGCAGAACTTTTTATGAAAATTCAGAGAATTATGGGGCCATTCCATGTTTTAGAGATTCTCTAAAACATGGAATGGTCAAATATTTTCAAAATCTTTCATCATTTTCCTGCAATACCTCCTTAAATGCATGTAAGGAAAGGTTTCGCATATGCTCCAACAAGAAAGCAGAACTTTTTATGAAAATTCAGAGAATTATGGGGCCATTCCATGTTTTAGAGATTCTCTAAAACATGGAATGGTCAAATATTTTCAAAATCTTTCATCAATTTCCTGCAATACCTCCCTAAATGTATGCAAGGAAAGGTTTCGCATATGCTCCAACAAGAAAGCAGAACTTTTTATGAAAATTCAGAGAATTATGGGGCCATTCCATGTTTTAGGGATTCTCTAAAACATGGAATGGTCAAATATTTTCAAAATCTTTCATCAATTTCCTGCAATACCTCCTTAAATGTATGTAAGGAAAGGTTTCGCATATGCTCCAACAAGAAACCAGAACTTTTTATGAAAATTCAGAGAATTATGGGGCCATTCCATGTTTTAGAGATTCTCTAAAACATGGAATGGTCAAATATTTTCAAAATCTTTCATCAATTTCCTGCAATACCTCCCTAAATGTATGCAAGGAAAGGTTTCGCATATGCTCCAACAAGAAAGCAGAACTTTTTATGAAAATTCAGAGAATTATGGGGCCATTCCATGTTTTAGAGATTCTCTAAAACATGGAATGGTCAAATATTTTCAAAATCTTTCATCAATTTCCTGCAATACCTCCTTAAATGTATGTAAGGAAAGGTTTCGCATATGCTCCAACAAGAAACCAGAACTTTTTATGAAAATTCAGAGAATTATGGGGCCATTCCATGTTTTAGAGATTCTCTAAAACATGGAATGGTCAAATATTTTCAAAATCTTTCATCAATTTCCTGCAATACCTCCCTAAATGTATGCAAGGAAAGGTTTCGCATATGCTCCAACAAGAAAGCAGAACTTTTTATGAAAATTCAGAGAATTATGGGGCCATTCCATGTTTTAGAGTTTCTCTAAAACATGGAATGGTCAAATATTTCAAAATTTTCCATCATTTTCCATCAATACCTCCTTAAATGTATGTAAGGAGTGGTTTCGCATATGCTCCAACGAGAAACCAGAACTTTTTATGAAAATTCAGAGAATTATGGGGCCATTCCATGTTTTAGAGATTCTCTAAAACATGGAATGGTCAAATATTTTCAAAATCTTTCATCAATTTCCTGCAATACCTCCTTAAATGTATGTAAGGAAAGGTTTTGCATATGCTCTAGCAAGAAACCAGAACTTTTTATGAAAATTCAGAGAATTATGGGGCCATTCCATGTTTTAGAGATTCTCTAAAACATGGAATGGTCAAATATTTTCAAAATCTTTCATTAATTTCCTGCAATACCTCCTTAAATGTATGTAAGGAAAGATTTTGCATATGCTCCAACAAGAAAGCAGAACTTTTTATGAAAATTCAGAGAATTATGGGACCATTCCATGTTTTAGAGATTCTCTAAAACATGGAATGGTCAAATATTTTCAAAATCTTTCATTAATTTCCTGCAATACCTCCTTAAATGTATGTAAGGAAAGGTTTTGCATATGCTCCAACAAGAAAGCAGAACTTTTTATGAAAATTCAGAGAATTATGGGGCTATTCCATGTTTTAGAGATTCTCTAAAACATGGAATGGTCAAATATTTTCAAAATCTTTCATTAATTTCCTGCAATACCTCCTTAAATGTATGTAAGGAAAGGTTTTGCATATGCTCTAGCAAGAAACCAGAACTTTTTATGAAAATTCAGGCAATTATGGGGCCATTCCATGTTTTAGAGATTCTCTAAAATATGGAATGGTCAAATATTGTCAAAATCTTTCATCATTTTCCTGCAATACCTCCTTAAACGTATGTAAGGAACGGTTTCGCATATGCTCAAGCAAGAAACCAGAGCTTTGTGTGAGAATTCAGAAAGAACTATGAGGCCATTCCATGTTTCAGATCTTTTGAAATAGATTTATGTGTCAAGATCTATCCATTGAATTTTAAAGATTGATATATTGGCTGAAATTAATTGTTTCTATCCACTGTGGCTTTATTATCTTGACAACTTTTTGATAGATCAGGATCAATTACAATAAAAATCAGGCCCCGTGATGATGCCTTTTCACACCTTGATTGCGTGAAACTATTAAGAGAAGTAGCAACGATAAAAAGAAGCATGTCATTCTTCATTAAATCTGTAACAGAACTTCATAACCAGGTTTGCTCCAGTCCGGACAAAAGATCCTCCTGCTTCTTAGGCTTTGGAACGCAAAATGTGGTCCTCGATGAAATGGACATTGCCGCATGTCTCAAAGGAAGGAATGCAGATGCAGAAGGAGAAAGACATCGAACCACGTGTGCTTATCGCAATATCACGCAACTTGCATAGAATGCCAAATGGCGGCATTGTTCCAGACCACAACAAAACAAAGAACTTATTAGGTCATAGATCTCTGAAATATCGAATTGCTTTCAAAATACCTCAAAGCATTTACAATTTCACAAAACATACAAACATGTGCCGCAAATTGATATCTACACATAACTGAGAAGAATATACATGTAACACTATCATGCCCTAAAAGTCAAATCCTATCATGACTTACAGAATCTCTAACACAAGGAATGGCCCCATAACTCTCTGAATTTTCATCAAAAGTCCTTGTTTCTTGGTGGAGCACATGCAAAACCACTCCTTACAAACATTTAAGAAGGTATTGCAGGAAAATGATGAAAGATTTTGAAATTATTTGACCATTCCATATTTTAGAGAATCTCTAAAACATGGAATGGCCCCATAATTCTCTGAATTTTCATACAAACTTCTGGTTTCTTGTTGGGGCATATGCGAAACCACTCCTTACATACATTTAAGGAGGTATTGCAGGAAAATGATGAAAGATTTTGAAATTATTTGACCATTCCATATTTTAGAGAATCTCTAAAACATGGAATGGCCCCATAATTCTCTGAATTTTCATACAAACTTCTGGTTTCTTGTTGGGGCACATGCGAAACCACTCCTTACATACATTTAAGGAGGTATTGCAGGAAACTGATGGAAGATTTTGAAAATATTTGACCATTCCATGTTTTAGAGAATCTCTAAAACATGGAATGGCCCCATAATTCTCTGAATTTTCATACAAACTTCTGATTTCTTGTTGGGGCATATGCGAAACCACTCCTTACATACATTTAAGGAGGTATTGCAGGAAAATGATGAAAGATTTTGAAATTATTTGACCATTCCATATTTTAGAGAATCTCTAAAACATGGAATGGCCCCATAATTCTCTGAATTTTCATACAAACTTCTGGTTTCTTGTTGGGGCACATGCGAAACCACTCCTTACATACATTTAAGGAGGTATTGCAGGAAACTGATGGAAGATTTTGAAAATATTTGACCATTCCATGTTTTAGAGAATCTCTAAAACATGGAATGGCCCCATAATTCTCTGAATTTTCATACAAACTTCTGGTTTCTTGTTGAGGCACATGCGAAACCACTCCTTACATACATTTAAGGAGGTATTGCAGGAAACTGATGGAAGATTTTGAAAATATTTGACCATTCCATGTTTTAGAGAATCTCTAAAACATGGAATGGCCCCATAATTCTCTGAATTTTCATAAAAAGTTCTGCTTTCTTGTTGGAGCATATGCGAAACCGTTCCTTACATACATTTAAGGAGGTATTGCAGGAAAATGATGAAAGATTTTGAAAATATTTGACCATTCCATGTTTTAGAGAATCTCTAAAACATGGAATGGCCCCATAATTCTCTGAATTTTCATAAAAAGTTCTGCTTTCTTGTTGGAGCATATGCGAAACCACTCCTTACATACATTTAAGGAGGTATTGATGGAAAATAATGGATAATTTTGAAATATTTGACCATTCCATACTAACCATTCCATCATTCCATTCCATCATTCCATTCCATCATTCAATTCCATCATTCCATTCCATCATTCCATTCCATCATTCCATTCCATCATTCCATTCCATCATTCCATTCCATTATTCCATTCCATCATTCCATTCCATCATTCCATATTCCATATTTTAGAGATAGCCAACATTCAGGCGTGCTTTTTTGCGGTAATGACATTTTAATAACTACATTCGCTTAGGGGTTGACTGAACACAAATTGGTATCACTTAGAGGTTGACTGAGCACGATTAGTAACTTGAACTGAATCAACAACATTGAAAGACACTTTGAATGCGCAAACTGAATGAACAAAATGAATAGACATTTTGATACAGCAAAATGAATAGATAAACTGAATGAACAAAATGAATAGACATTTGATACAGCAAAATGAATAGATAAACTGAATGGACAAAATGAATACACTTTTTGATATATGAAACTGAATGCGCAAACAAAATGGACAAAATGAATAGACATTTTGATACAGCAAAATGAATAGATAAACTGAATGGACAATATGAATAGACGTTTTGATACATGAAACTGAATGCGCAAACTGAATGAACAAAATGAAAACACGTTTTGATACATGAAACTGAATGCGCAAACAAAATGGACAAAATGAATAGACATTTTGATACAGCAAAATGAATAGATAAACTGAATGGACAACATGAATAGACGTTTTGATACATGAAACTGAATGCCCAAACTGAATGGACAAAATGAATAGACATTTTGATACAGCAAAATAGATAGACAAACTGAAACAGTTAAACTAAAAGCCAATTCAAATGCACAAAACGAATAGTCATTCTGATAGAGCAAAATGAATAGACAATCTGAAACGATTAAACTAAAAGCAATTCATGTGAACAGCAAAGCAAACTATCAAATTCACTTTTAAGAATGTCATTTCATTTTGTCTTTTAGCTTACGTATCCTAATTAGAATCGACTCGATTGGCTTTTCATTTTGCAGTTTAATTTTGGCCTAAATTACACTTCATAAATGCAAACCGCAAACGCCATTAAGGCGGGTTTCCATTTGTGTGAATGTGGTCGCGCGTCCCGTGTGATCGATCGACAGCAGTCGCGAGAGCCAGTCGCACGACTGCGCAACCAATGGCTTGAGCATGCGTATTAAGGTAACTCTGCTTTACGCTCCAGTGAGCAGAGAGTTGACGTTTTGCAAAACCACTCTCCTCGGAAAACGGTTAATTTCTCCAATACTATTCGGTCAATCGAAAATTGGTAAAAAGGACGTTGTTCTACATAGTCTAGGCAATCGAAAGATATGCAAATTGCAATGTTTCCGTGAAGGCCGGCTTTGCAAATTATTTTTCAAAACTTTTCGTTGATTTCAGAAAATTGGATTTATCTCCAAAACTATTCGAAAAACTTTTGGTTTTCTTTCGCTATATCGTTCGCTAGATTGTTTACCTACAACTTTACCAAGTCTGATTGAAAAAGCTAGGCTAGATTTCTCGCAATCGAATTTTATATTTCTGTTTACTTTTCGACAGCGAAGGGAAGAAACCTTGCTCAACTGATTAGGACATAAGAAAGAGTTGAACCCTTTAGTAAAAAGTTTAGTTTCTGATCTCTGTTCATTGTGAACTCTTAGAGAAATTGATATTTTGTGAATGCTCATGAAAGTCTCAAAGGACACGAAACGGAAGGTTGTGAAATTGCTGCGGTTTTGCTGGTAACATTCAAGAAATGATACTTTCATATTCGCTCCATGGATGTCAATTGAGACTTGAGTATAGCATTCCCAACAGATCACGTTCATTCTTTTGCCAATGGAAACATTTCAGAGAGTTATTCTAAGGCTGAGTGTTTGAAAGCGTGATTCGTAACATGGTAATCTGTTGACCAAGGTTTCTACCCTTCGCTGTCGAAAAGTAGACAGAAATATAAAGTTCGCTTGCGACAAATCTAGCCTAGCTTTTTCAGTCAGACTTCGTAAAGTTGTAGATCAACAACCTAGCTAAAGATCTAGCGAAAGAAAACCAAACATTTTTCGAGTAGTTTTGGAGATAAATCCACTTTTATGAAATCAACAAGAAGTTTTGAAAAATAATTTACAAATGCAGCCTTAACGGAAACCTTGCGATTTGCATATCTTTCGATTGCCAAGACTGTGTAGAATAACGTCCTTTTTACCGCTTTTCGCTAGACCGAATAGTATTAGAGAAATTAAGTGTTTTCTGAGAAGAGTGGTCATGCAAAACGGCGACTCGCTGCTCAGTGGAGCGGAAAGCAGAGTTAAGGCGGGTTTTCACTTGTGCCAATTTGGTCGCACGATCGCGCGACCAGTCTTCTGGGCATGCGTAGTTTGTTTCAATGATTCATTTCATTCATTCATTTTTTATTTTTTATCCACGGTAGCCCCGTCAATCTGCATTGATTGCTTTACAGGGGGCCGTGCAAAAATACATATAAGTTACAAATTTAAAACCTAATCCATGGGCGTTAGGAGACGTTTGGATTGACTTTGAAAATATTGCGGTTGGAGGTTGCGGTTTCAAGAAAGAAAATGGCCGCGATGTCTTTGTAGCGGCTTTGCTTTCTACTAGCCACTTGACCGCTGACCCGGCGGACGCTAATCTGCTTATTGACTAATCTGAATATTCAGATGGGTAGGAAAACAAGGGACTGGGGACAATAAAAACTATTGTTTTTCAAAGCGCGATCTTTCTCCCACGGCTCGTAACATTCCATTGCAAATTCACAGGGATTCAAAATCAAAATTCTGAACAAAAAACGGGGGTTTCAATAACAAGCAAAGGTAAACAACTGTTGCAAACAAAAGAAGGATCTGCGCGATGCTGGTTGAAGTCGTTGAGGTGTGGATTTTCATTCCCCTGACGAATAAAAAGCGAATTCCCCTCAAAAAGAAAGGTTCCCTCTGACGAATTCCCGAATCGATGAATTGATGGAATTGACGAATTCCCTTTCTTTTGCAGTCCCACGATATTTTTTTTTTGATTGGAATGTTTGAATGTCAATTGGGAGCGGAGAAATGACGAATTCACCAAAATCCAGTGAAATGGTTATTTGCGATTTTCCCACAGGGAGCAATCTCTGCTTGGCTATGGCTCACAAGTTTCTAACGTACATAGCTGAAATTATTCACTGACGAGTCTGGGTTTGGATTTGATGGCACCGCATATCCTCTGTGAGTAGAGAAATAAAAAACAAAATCTTCCATGTCAACTTTGTTATTGCTTGGTCTCACATTCCCCCAGCCTTTTTAGCAAAGCGTAGTATCAGCTCATTATTCTCCCAGAGAAACTACTCATAAGAAACTCAACTCTCAGAAGCGAAAAATTCTGATAGTTCTCCATAATTCCTGAATGGAAACTGAACAGACATCAAGGAAATTGAAAGCAAGCGAACATTTCCATTTCCCGCTTGGAAACTTATGAGGGCAGTGTCCGTTTCCCGCGAAGTTTCCTCAACTAAAAAGTGGGTGAAATTTCGTCATTTTAAAATCGCAAAATATCTCGTACACCTTTATTCTATTTCTGAGAAATCCACCAAAAGTCCGTAAGATCGTTTTGTTCTAGAAAAATTTCTTGCTTTTTCAAAAGAACGAAATGCCCCTCGGTAGGAACTACCAAGTGTACATCATTTTCTTCCAAGACAGCATGTTCAGTTTTCCATTAAAACTCGTAAAAGTTTCCTGTATGAGGGATTACATTCCTCAAAAAATCAGCCTGGGTTTCTTCAAAAGTTGTTCTCATTTGAAGGGTCCTTACCATAATGTGTAATCATCGGAAAAGCTTCAAAAACCATATTTTTAAATGTTCATTGGGGCACAGGCTGTAAACATGAAGGCTGATATCCTTCATTGCAGTATTATAGTTGTTGTTTGCTGTGTTGATACATTTCCTGGTGATGCTCTTGCCGTTTGAAAAGCGCGCCCTTCTACCGCACACCCCCGCACACTAGCGAGGCGAGCAAGGAGCAATCGCAAATTTTGTTCAACAAAAGATTCACGGTTGCGAGTGGACAATGCGATTTGCCTTCGAGAAGAACAGATTTCACACCTCTGAGCGCACTCAATCAAATCAAACAAAACAGAGAAAGCAAACCATTATGGTCCACTTTGTTGAAAGTGTGAAATCTATTCTTGAGGTTGCCAACTCGCTTTGTCTCATTCAAATCTGTATCCTTTGTCTTTCCTTTGTCTTACAGCCCTTGCTCAATCGAGATCAAAATTCAAATATTTCTCTCAAGCTCCCCCTAAATCTGCAAGCGAAGGAATTTGAGACGTCCAAACGCTGACGTCACCGTTTGGACGCAGCCATTGTTCTAGAACTCTGGAATGTTACGAGCCGTGGGAGAAAAGCTCTTTAAGGATTTTACTTGATTTCCTACCCATCTGAATTTAAGGATTTAAGTCGATCGGCAAATGAGCGTCTGTGGGGTAAACAGTCAAGTGGCTAGCAAATGAAACGAAGCCGCATTGAATGTATCACGGCTGCTTGAGGTATTAAAAGCAGCAACCTTCGACCGCTCAATTTTCAAAAGCCCAATTCAAATGAAAACCGCAACCTGTAACCGCAACATTTTCAAAGTACAATCCAAACGTTTCCTAACGCCCATGCCTAATCCTAATTAATTTACAATTGTGTTTACAAAAACGAAAAAAAACTCAAATGAATGTACATAAAAAAGATCTTTAACCCTCTACTACTACGTCTTTAAGCCTCCTTTTGAAGGTAGAAAGGGAGGGGGCAAGTCTGACATCAGAGCTTAATTGATTCCACAGCTTAGGCCCACGAAATGATATTGACTTCTGCCCATTTGCCGTTTCAAGAGAGGAACACGCAAGTCAGCTTCGGTATTTCTAAGTCTCATTGTGTTAAGCGCTGAGTTCTTTACAAACAGCTCGGAAAGATATTCAGGCGCAAGACTATTTGTTGACTTAAACATTATGGTCGCTGTTTCACTTAGAATAATGTCCGAGATTGTTGGCCACCCCAGCCTTTTAATCAGACCAGTTGCTGAAACATGATAGCTGCTATTCGTAACAATTCTGGCAGCTCGATTTTGCAGTCTTTGGAGGGCATCAATTTGAGTTTTGCCGCAACATCCCCATACTGAGCAACAATAACGAAAGTGGGGCTCAACAATTCCTCTGTACATTTTACTGAGCGTGCCCTGTTGGAGAAATTTCTTTGCATATTTCAGAAAGCCTAAAGCTCGAGAGACTTTGTTTCTCATACCCTTTATATGCTCATCCCAAACAAGATGACAATCCAACTGAACACCGAGGTATTTAGTCCTCTCGACAGTTTCTATCTGTGTGCCATTTATGAAAAAGGAAGGCTGCTCACTGACTTCTTCGGAAATCCTCTTGAGCTTTGGACGGGATCCAACTACCATTGCGTGAGTCTTGAGGACGTTTAAAGACAGTTTGTTTCCCTGAAGCCAATCTTTTAAACAATCTAGATCTTCGTTCATAAATTGGTTTAGATCATCGATGTTATTTGATGCAAATGAAAGACTAGTGTCATCTGCATACATGATCACTTTACAATTATGCAGAGCACGCGGGAGGTCATTAATATAGATTAAAAATAACAGGGGACCAAGGCATGAGCCCTGTGGAACACCGCAAGTGACATCCTTTATGTGCGACAATGCACCATTAACTTTGCAAAACTGCCGTCTGTTATTGAGATATGAAACGAACCAAGAATGTTCCAGATCTCTGATACCATATCTAAGTAGCTTGTTAAGGAGAATGTCATGATCTATAGTATCAAATGCTTTCTTAAGGTCGATGAATACATTTGCTGTGTATTTTCCGTTATCCATATTTACGTACCAGTCGTTAGTACTTGCAAGCAGACAGGTTACAACAAAATGTAGCGATCGGAAAGCAGATTGATTCGAGAACAGTAGATCGTTTTTGATCAGAAAATCATAGATCTGATTATAGACCATCTTTTCGAACAGTCTAGCTAAAAATGGCAAAACAGAAATAGGCCTGTAATTTGAACTGTCATCTTGTTCACCGCTCTTGAAGACAGGGGCAACACGCGCAATTTTCCAGCTGTCAGGAAAAACACCAGTAGCAAGAGAGAGGTGGAAGATGTCGCATAGGGATTCAGCTATCACAGGCAGTCCAATCTTTATGAAAAAATTGGCTAGACCATCAGGGCCAGACCCCTTTGAGGTGTCAAATTTTCCTAAAACCTTTTCGATTTGAGGAACAGTGATAGGTTCGAAATGAAATTGCACGCTTTTAGGATTCACCTCGTAGTCATTATCTAAAAGAGGATTAGATGACTGAGGTATTTTGTCACTGAGGGTCTTGCCAATTTCACAAAAAAAGTTATTCATTGACTCTGCAATAGCTGTATCTCCCGATACCGTTTTCCCCTCAACCTCCAAGGATGTAATATGGGTGGTCTTTGACTTCTTATTTAGAACTTGATTAATTGTTTTCCATGTGTTTTTTAGGTCGCCATCATAGGAGGCGATCTTGTTTGTGAAAAATTCGCGCTTCAAATTCAAATTCAATTTATTTACACGATTCCTCATCTGCCTATAAGCCTGCATCAAAATTTCGGACTTAGAACTAACAGCAAGTTTCTTAAGCCTATCCCGAGATTTACACATGAGTTTGAAATCTTTCGTCAACCAGGGGGAAAACTTTTCAGATACTCTTCTGTTTCGCGTGGGGGCATGCTTTTCCAGAATAATAGAAAACATGTTTGACCATTGCTCTACAATAAGGCTAATATCATCAGTGCTTGTAACTATCTTCTTCCAGTCAACTTTACTCAAGTCCTTCAGAAAATCCTCGTCACTGAAATTTTTCATCTGCCTAGTGGAGATGATTTTGTGCTGCTTTTTAGAAGCACCTCGGAATTTTCTGACACAGTAGACTAGAAAATGGTCACTAAGACTGATTTCCTTTACATCGGAAACAACAATGTTAGACTTGTTCGTCGTAGCAATATGATCTATCAAGGTCTTAGATGTTAGAGTTACTCTCGTCGCCTTGTCAATTAGCTGTTGAAATCCGAAAAGATCATAAATTTCCATGAGACTCTTTGAATGAGCAGGAAGACTATTTGCTGAAGTTGGTTCCGTGCTTGAATGATTAGCTAAAACGTCACAATTTGTGTCACCTAAAAGGATGACTTCCTTATTTTCATTATCCAAAAACTGCAGAGATTCCTCTAGTTGATGAAAGATGTCAACAGACTCATCAGGGGGTCGATACCAAGCAAATACTATAAAAGGAGCGGAGCGAACCGGTTTGCATTCGATGCACACAGCTTCAAGGGAAGAAACGGGGACATCCTCCCGAACACTGCATTTGTCGAATAAGTTATCTTTATCGATGATGATTCCCCAGTCATCGGAGATCACGCGACTAATTTTGGAAGTTAGATTGACTTCAACTTTTTTTGCGACCAGCAACAGCAGAGCCAATCAAGTTGCTTTGATTCTGCAGTGATCACTTAATACGCATGCTCAGGGCCCTGGTCGCGCAGTCGCGCGACTGGTTCGTGCGACTGCCTTCGAGCGATCACACGGGTCGCGCGACCACATTCGCACAAGTGGAAACCGGCCTTTACCTTAAGCAATTATTGTAGAATAAAAGCAATCTGATTGGCTCTGTTCGTGCTGGTCGCAGAAAAGTTGAAGTCAATCCAACTACCAAAATCAGTCGCGCGAACGCCGAAGACTGGGGAATCTTCTTCTGTAAAACGAACTACGCATGCCCAGACGACTGGTCGCGCGATCGTGCGACCAAATTCGTACAAGTGGAAACCCGCCTTTAGAATGGCAGAAATGGTGGAAGAGCCGACCCTGAAAGGGGAGAAAACCTCCCTCACTGGCAACCAACACGCAGGTTCGGTTATATGGGTATTTACTACGGCATGAGTAGGTTCGATAAAGACATTGTAAATTTCAAAATGTAACAGCACTAATATCACACAACACTCGAGAGCTACATATTTACTTCAAATCAATGTAACACAGCAACTGGACTTGTTTTTGGCTGAATACGAATTCGCTTACATTGAAATCCAATATTATTTTCCTGTTAATTCGCTTATTTTACGTAATTAACCAAAACAGAGTCACTTCTACTATACTTACAGAGTCATTTCGATTTATGATGCACACACGCACACACTGATTCACACACCCATGTTTTCATTACATTTATATAACAACGGGGAGGGTAGTCCTTCGACACAACACTGACGCCCGTTTCAAGGAGCCCTCCCATAAGATGAAATTAAGACTTTATTACAAAATAAAGACTAAAATTATCATATACCTATTAAGAGCTTGTTTGCAACCAAAATCTCTTTTACAACCTCTACTATTTACGAAAGAAGAAGAATTCTAAGTTCATCGTTTACTGCAACTTAGAGAGAATGCCTGCTTATGCTCAGCTGAGAGGCTATTCCACGGCCTAGCTCCCTTGTAACCATTTTGTAACCGGGGGGAGGGGAGCGTTTTTCGCCCCCTCCCGAAAGTTCTTTAATAGCCCCTAAGCGATGACAGCTATAGCAATGAAACTTCTTGACTTGTATTAAATTTTTAATTGACAATCAGGAAATAAAGATTTCAATGCCTCTTTTTAAACCATTTGACCACCAGAAGCCCGTATTTGGAGAGTGGTCACAAATGAAATCCTTAGAATTGCTCTAATCTCTTTGTTTTGTGTTGAATTTCATCAATACATGCATACATATATATACATTCGAAGGGTACTTTCATTTGCTATATAATCGATCTACATTTGCTAATGTCAGCAATTTATACTTTCTATGACGTCATGAATTCTCATGACGCCATATTTTTAATGAATTAGTCATTTTCGTATTGAAAGTCATGTAACGATCTGAAATATTGATGAAGGTACTTGATTTCACTCAATGCATACGAAATTACTGATGTTCCGTCATTATTATCAGTCAAACAACTTTTCATTGAATCGAATTGTCCTTATTTCATTAGGTAGTTAATTAGAAACCACAAATGTTCATATCAAACTATGTGAAATCTCAAACTAAGGCTATCAAGTAAGTACCTTGATAGTTTTAGCCGATTTCAGGAAGTTATTTAATAGAAATCTATAATTTTTGACGAACGGAAGTTCTGTCTATGGGAGGGGGAGCACTTTTCCTTTCCTTTTTTGTCATGGGCTGAAGGGAGTGGTTAAACCAATAAGACGCCTTACAGGGAAACGAGGTCAAAGATTGTTTTAGATCTGGAGATCTCGAGACGTATGACAATTTAGAGGTTAGCGCTGCAGCGGTTTGAACACGCGTGGGTACTGCGGAAAATTTTATCGCAATGCCCGCGCGATAAACTTTATCGGATAAAATAGATTCATTAAGAATTGATTAATTTTTTAGATGAAACTGATCGCTGCGGCCGATGTTTGGGCACCTTGAGAGCAGAAACTAGTTGAACTTCCATCTCGGGGACTATTGAGATCGCTTCCCAAATGAGCAATTTATTGTCGCAGCAAGGTCTCAGCGCTGACACGCTCAAAACGCCGTACGCTCGTTGGGAATCTTAGCCAATACGACAAAGGAAGACTCCACCATAGCCACATTGCACAAACAACAGCGAAGGAACGAAGGTACGTCTCTCGTCTCTGATCACTAAATTTATCAAGCAACTTATTCGTAGCTGCTTAAATTTATTTTATTTTTTTGCTTTAACATATCTTTTTCCATTCAAGCCTAGAATTTTTAATGTTCTCTCCATTTTATTCATATTACGGCCGGTTTTGCTTCAAAGGTAGCTTAGGCCTTAAAAGGGGTAGGCCCTGCCCCGCCTGATATATTTTTGTCTTGCGAGTTTTAGAATTCAGTTTCTTTTTGTAATGCTTTGCACAATCTTTCGCTTTAGTTGCTTGATTTTTAGTTATGTGTCCACTCAATTATGTATTCATATTTTTTCAGCACTGCATGCAGAATAATGTATCATGGCATGATTACAGAGAGTCAATGTTTGTTGTGCTTTAGACACAAAATCAAGCCTACATGATTGCAGATGATTTTGTGAAGAGCTCACTGATAACAGGATACCAGTGGGTACCAATTTTGCCAAACTATTTGAAAATTTCCATAGCACAATCGAATTTAATGGAGAAAATGACCCTTCATAGGTGCGTTTATTATCCATGGTAATTGATATCTACAAAGCCAATAACAAGAAATCAAGGAACTTGAATTCCAGAGTTCCAGACTGAATACTTGCTCCATTATATTTCATTATATTCCATTATATTTCAAAAGAGTGGCATTCTACAAACATGTCATTGTGTAAAGCATTCCATGGTGTAAAGATACAACATGTTATGTTTTGTAAAGGAATGCTAGCAAATAGAAGAGACATTGGCAAAATTTGAAATAGGAGAAACATTGAGTAAACGAGGTTTATGAGCTTTATTTGTGAAAGAATTGCATGGACCGGGGGAGCTGTGCTCTGCAATAACATGAAAGCCAAAAGCTGATATTTACAAACTACAAGTTACTAGTAACTATACTGATATATTTTTATGCACATTGAACAACAAGTTACAAGTTACCAAAGTGGTGAGGATGTCACAGAAATGAAACAGTAAAAAAGAGAGCTGTTATTGCAATGTATGAACAGCTACTATGTGAGTTTTAGAGATTAACATTGCCACAACATTTCTGATGAGGAATGCTTTGGTTTTCGATGATAGAAATCTCAATGAAAGATTGCACATATCATTTTGCAAAGGGTGGAAATATAATACCAGCTGAATAGGAAAAATCTTGTTTTTTAAAAGCAGCACTCCCTGGATATCAAGGCAATTGGCACTATTGAACATGTTCAAATAGATGTTAAGTTTACAGGATTAAGATTGACTATTTTCTGTTCTTAAATTTCAAGGAATTTGCGAAGCAAGCCGCTTAAAGAAACCTTACAAAACAGGGCCAAATCACACAACATTTTTGGCTTTATAATGACCAGCATAGTACGTGTGGCCCCTTTGGGATGACAAATGTGTCATCCCTTGGAACACAGCAACATTATGCATAGACCTAGGAAGCGGGGGGGGGGGCACTTGGGGCATGTACCCCCAAGATTTTGCAGTAAACAAAGAAGTTCCCTTTTCAGAAAATGGCCCCGTTTTTTAAGGAAAAAGTGCCCTCGAAGTGTCGTGCCTCCCGAGTTTGAGATGCTTCATACGTCCCTGATATTATTTCATGCAAATTCATCCTCCCAAGAGGATGGGGAAATTTGCTCATGATTTTAGGCAAATTTTTAAGTTTTCTTGAAGGTGCTTTCTTGAGAAAATCCATCATTATTTCAGAATGAAGTGGCTGATTTCAGTCAGGTAAAGTTGAAATAATGGATTTGAAGCATGTCCATTATTAAATAATGTATTTGCCACAAAGTGCACCACCAAGATCTGAATAGAAAAATAATTTTGAATCTTTTGTAGAATTTTCTACCTGCATACATTGATACTTCTAATTCTACAGCTAAATCTACAATTTCAACACTGAAGGTTCATGTTAATGCAAATCAGAAAAAAAGAATGAAGTGAAGAATAAAGGGAATTCATTTGCTAGAATTATGAAAGGAACAAATTAACAAGGCAACGGATGAACAATACCTTGGCTGAAAATAGCATTTTTGCAAATAGCAAAATTGTTATATTGCTCTTCATCTCATTTGAAACATGTATGCAATGAAATTGGATATCGAACAAGCTCCACTCACAGTAAAACTGCTCTGCTACCATACGTATCTGTTTATAATCTCTTCATGGCTTTTTTAGATTCTTGAAATTCATTGTAAGTATTTACTTTTACTAAATAGGATTGTTAAAAGATTTGATTGATGCTGAGTCTACCGCTGAATGTCATAACATATTCAAAGCTTCAGTTGTGCGGGGAAAGTGCAGAAAGTCATAATCATGGAATACTGGATGCCACTGTATCCAATCATCGTATGAAAGTGTATACAAATAGCTCGATCTAGACTCTTGGCTGCAATAGAATAAATAGCTTTCCGTGAGTCGCCGGAAGGCTTCCTTTCATTGTTAATAGCTCATTTTCGTCAAAATTTACTCCGTTCTTGATTCCCTAGCAACCAATCACGTGACTAGAAATTAATCGAGGATGTTTTTGGATTCTCCTTTGTTCAATTATGATGTAGTGCAAATTTTGTTGTCATAACTATCATAGTTGCGAAGATAATAAGAGAGGGGGTGAAAAGCGCCCCCCCCCAGTAGAAAATCACTTATTTTTTACCCGGTTGAAATAGGGTTAAGAAAAGGATTTTTGGACATTTGAAGTCTTCTTGAGAGGTAGCCTATGATCCGTGTCAGCATTACAGAGTCTGTAAGAGAAGCACTGTGAGCTTTTACGAAACAGTTACACAGGGATTGCGGAGCCAAGCCAACCCGTGTAGGGATTTGAAGACCATTGTTTGACACTCATTTCGAATTAGTTCCTCAATGGTCTTCCAGCCCATCTATAGGTGGGCTGATTGGAGCATCACAGCCGCTGCATTTTTAAATTGTTTTTGCAGCTGATTAATTTCAGTTGAATCGGCACAGTCCCAAGCAGAGCAGCAATATCAAGAATAGGTGCTGCACAATGCCCGTGTACATAGATTTCAAAGTTGCTTTCATTAAGACAGATTTGGCATGCTTTGAAAAGCCTACTGCATAGGGAACTTTGGTAGAAGTAGCCTTGATTTGCTTTTTCCAGTCCAAGGACTAACATTTTCTACACCGAGGTATTTAGTGTTTTGAACAACTTGAAGCTATTCTCGCGAATCTTCAATTCTAAATATTTGTTCTGACTTTGGAGAATGTTACTTGGTAGAAACCAGCATGGAATGAGTGTTTGCAACACTTAGAGAAAGCGTGCAGTCCTGCAGCCAGGTATCCAATACGCCCTTTCAACAAAACGCTGCATGCTGGGTAATCAGGATCGATCTCTCGCACTCGCTGTATTGTTTCTATTGTGCTAACCTATTCTCTCGCCCTTGGAAATTGTTTCTCGAACGGTTTTCGACGATTTTACTCAACTAAACGAGGTAAGAAACTCTTCCCGCATATTTCCACACTTTTAGGTACATTTTGTCAAGTTTTTGGCGATGTTTCACTGTGAAATATGATACAGGGCATCGTTGGTTGCAGATGCAGCGGGCCTTAGGCCTAAAGCCATTTCATTTCATTTCATTTCATTTTATAACATTTAGACACGTAAAAAGTTTCAGTATGAGCTAAATACTGTTTTTCAAACTGACGTGTTAAAAGCAAATTAATATATATAATAACAATAAAAAACATGCAGCCCTAATACAATCATTATTAGCAAAAACAAAGAAAAAGAAAACAAGACAAAAGAAAGTATTAGCTCTGACTGAGAGTATTGATATCATCTTTTGATAGCCGTTTGAAGACACTGAGGGAGGGTGCCACTTTAGTTTCCCTATTCAAGCTGTTCCATAGTCTGGCCCCTCGATACGAAAACGACTCCTGACCAGCGCTAGTTTCTAAAAGTGGCAGTTTTAGATCGGTATCAGTTGAACGAAGTACACGACCGTTGCTGTCTGAACACCTTGTGAACAGATTTCGCATGTATTCGGGTGCAAGCTCATTCAAAATTTCTACATCAGTGTTGCTGTCTCTTTTTGAATAAGATTGGAAATCGTTGGCCAGCCTAGACTCTGGATAAGTGGGGCCGCTGATGCATCATATGCACTATTCATGATTAATCTTGCTGCTCGATTTTGTACCTTTTGCAAGCTGTCAATACTACGCTTACCGCAATTACCCCTTGTATTTGTCAGTGTCAAACAGCATATCATCGCTGAAGTACTACTTTCATTTTAATTTTTACATTGACAAGACCCTATAAGAGCACTTTCTATAGCCAACTAAGAGGACGCAAAAATATCTCTCCCTTTTCATTCAGGCGTATATGGAAATCCAAAGAATTGTAAAATCAGAAGCCAGCTGTTTGTTTACGAGAGCAAGTGAACAGTTGGTTCAGATTCACGTCAGCTCGCACAAATGTATCTCGACGCAAGGGTTGAAATGGAAAGACATTTTTGTTTCCTTCTGCTTGAATTAATGTCTTAGCTTGCTGGCTACAGTAGGAGCTTTTCAAGAGTCTTGTCAATGTAAAAAGTAATACGTGAAAGTAGCAATGCCGTGAGGATATGCATTTCATCACTAGACAGTACAAGGACCTTTGGCCTAAGGCCTGCTACGCCTGCAATCAACGATGCCCTGTATAATACTTCACAGTGAAAATTTACCAAATAGTCAAGTAAAAGTACCTAAACGTGTGGAGAATATACGGGAGAAATTTCTTACCTTGTTTGGAAGAGCAAAATCGTCGAAAGCCATTCAAGAAACATCTTATAAGTAGGCGACAATGGGTGAGCACAATAGAAACAATACAACACGTGCGAGAGATCGATCCTGCTTACCCAGCATGCACCATTTTTGTTGAAAGGGCGTATTGCTTAAGATCTCTTATGATAGTCTCTTTCAGCTACGTTATATCTGAGGACGGATAACAGAGCCTGCGGATAACAGAGTTCGGGATACTGCGAATTCTTCCTTTTGTAAATCACAAAGGAAAAGACGTTAACTCTGATTGGCTTCGCTGATCAATAGGATGAGCGTAGCGTTTTGGGGCATGCGCAAATTCACAAAGGAAGGATGAAGGGTGATGACCCTGAGATCGATACTGCGCAGACTCCAAAGCTCTTCTACGGCCGTCTAGCTCTTCTGGAGAAAATTCGAAAGACTTTCAATGACAGTATCCCGAACAATGATCATTTTCATTCATATGCTGGTACGGCTGGTCAGTGACAAGTTTTTCAAAGAGCCTTGGGATTACTGGAAAAGCTGATATTGGTCTGTAGTTAGACTACTTAGTCTTTTCACTATGTTTGAAAATTGTAGTGACTCTAGCCAGTGACGGACTGGCAGGAATTCTAGGTTGCGAATGCAACCCGGGCTCTCGCAATCTTGTACAATGTGGGCCCTTAATTGAGGAAGTTCAAGATTTGCATTTAACGATTGTTATGAGCATGACAATAGCAAGAGTATTATATATGTCACTGTGCTGTGTGGATCAGAACATGATCCTATTCTAGGATTAATTATCAGGTTCCTTTGCATCTTGGAATTTAGAAAAACACGCCATAATCTCCCAAGTGTTTGATTGTTACTATCAGGATTCAATCTCCTCATTAGGCCGACAAGCGCCTATCGAAGGCACATTTGCATGGCTTCGCGAATGATCTGTAGATACAAATTATATTGTTTGAGGCAATGCACGGTTCACCTAGAACCAGAGCGTTATGGAAGAAGACGAAACATAAATGTGGAGAAAGAACTTGCCCTTACCTGTCCATGAGTGTGATCACTTGGCCTAGTACTGACATGGAAATTTCCTACGTCATCATGATCATCTTCGAAGACTGGGTGAGTGTATCATTCGATTTCAACTAAAGTTTCATGTTCAGAACGTCACAGAGTTCTCAGAAAGGTGCTCTAGAAGCCAGCTAATGCACTTATAGCAGCCAATAAATATTCAAAGTCGCTAGGATTGAAATATTTTGTGCAGACCCCCAATGTTTTCGAGTGTTTTCGTTTGCTGCAAGTCTTACGGCTTTCCTCTCCAAGTCAATCCACAACTCACTGCTGCGACAAGTCTATCCGCACCAATGTTAGTAATGATTTGCACACAAATTCTTCTCTGCATAAGCTGACTAGCCACTGTAAAATACCCACTTTCTCGGCATTGTCGTTTGAGATAATTAAAACAAGCAGTCGTTTCTAAGTTTTGGTGACTTGACTGTCAGTGAGTGCAAACAGACTCCTCCATTCTCTTGCAGCTTCGTAACGACTCATTCCACGTCACGCCTCTGCTAGTTCCAGGGGGCTCTCTTGCTTGCGCGGTTTTTATGGAAAATTTGATTGAAAAGGGGAATTCGACAGGCAATTTTGGTAGGTTCCAGAGCTCATATCGAAATTTCGTTTGAAATTTTGAAATCTCCAGGCTGTAAATGTCAGAAATCAATAAAAATGTATTTTGCCTTTAGGAAGCGGTCATCTTTATTCTTGGATACCTGGGCAGAGGATAATTTCACACAATTAGAGAAAATTTCATAGCCCATCTTGAACATAGAAACAATTTTTGTACCCAACCATCTTTCAGCAAAGTGGTTTAGTACCCCACCCAGAAGTCTCTGTGCAAAAAACATAGATATATGGAAAGATACCAAGTTGTCCCTGGCGATTTTCATACCATTCATGTGATTTATCATATTCAGTCTGTTATTTTTTCTTTCAATCTTTGATCAATGTTTTCCTCCAAAATTTTTTCAACCAAAATAGTTTTGTACCCCATTAAAATTGCTCTTAATATATTTTCGCACCCCCACGAAATTGCGGAAAAAAGTTTCTTACCCCTGCCAAAAATCCTCCGCCCCGGTACCCAGGATTTAAAATGTCCGAAGCCTTGTCGGACCTTTAAAGCCCCAGCGGCAGCTGAAAGTACATTTGACACTATTTTTTCCCCTCGACTTATTGTTTGCATATTTCAGTTGCTTTGATTTCCTGGCTGTCAGATCCGATTGAATTACTTTGTCATGCGATTCATTTCGAGCTTTGTAAACAGCCATCCTCCATTGCCAAGAAATTGAATTAAACCATCATGTCCTGTTCCACTTTTTCCATTTGAGACACACAAGTTGTTTATCAATTTTGCAAGCCAAGTCACCTGTTGTAAGGAACGTCAACGTTGGTCTTTCAAGCAACTCCTTAACATTGGAAAAGAGCTTTTGTTACCAGAGCAGGGGAGCGATGTCGCACTCTGAAGAACAAAACCCATTCTCTTTGACTGATTCCTTTGACCAAGCAAATTTGTTTACCATTCTTGACAATTTTTTTCCATTTGTATGATATACACCGTCGTCAAGATAAAGTCCTGCTTTGCGTTCTTCACGGAGAGATTGGTAAGACTGGGATGTTGTTTTTAGAACGAGGGAACCTACCCTCACTTGAGTTCAACGAATCATTATAGGAAAAAAAGAATAAAGAAATGCTGCATAAGTTGGAATGAACTCTGGCATTGGTTTCCTCACTAAGTGGTAAGTGGACCAAGTGCTAAGTTTCTATAATGATAACCAAGGGTGGCCCTGCTTTGTAAATCCGCAAGGAGTGATAAGCACAATGTAGCAGAAATTCTACAATATTCTACTGATTGATAAAATGCACCAATATTTCATGCCAGGGGCGGACCCGGAAATTTTTTTCGATGGGAGCACCAGATGGGAAGAGCCAGTGCTGCAGGCGCTGGGGATCCCTTTTTTGTATTCAAATATAAAAATTGACAATGAGTTTTACGTTAAACTATACTTATCTAATTTCTCTACAACACTACAGGTACGATACCATGGGGAGCGAAAGACAATGACTACACCATGGCCTGCGGAAAGAGACACGTAACATTAAACTAACTACAACTACACTATAATCGACTAAAACTATTGGATCACCTACTCGGATTCTTTTCCACACCAGATGTCAGGTCAGGATTCCGATGACTTGGATGATGTTGCACGTGCAACTCATTCAGTCGTAATAGGTAAAATACCTGAATTCTGATGTGAAAAAGGATTTACAAGGAAAAATAACATTTACTTTAAAGGACTTGGTGGTTGCATAGGTTGCAATAGATCTCAATCAAACCGACCAGTTTCATGGATAAAACGTAAGGCCAATTCGAGTATGTTTCTATTCAAGTCATTGGAAAGGTCTTGATTACCATACAACAAAAGCTGGGTCAAAGCATAATTTGAAAGATCGGTGATTTGTACAAATGATCGCAATAATTCAGCAACTCTAGCGAGAAGATCCTGTCGTTGAACATCTAATGAAGGGCAGAGCAACAAATAGTGCTCCGTATCCTCAATCCCATCACTTGTTGGGCACATTGGGTTTATGGTATCCCTAAAATTATGCTTGAATTTGTGGAAATTTAACTTGCTGAGACCAACCCTCACTTGAGTAAGATAGGATAATCCTTTTGGATCGTGAAATCCAAACACAGATTCTGCAGGGGACGGATTATCGACCAGAGCTTCTTCTTGAAAACAGCAACAGAAAGTGCACTTCCCTTCCCTTTGCGCGCCCCTCGAAAATTTTTTCGAGCCACAACCCTTTTCTGTCTGGGGACGCCCATTGTTAATAAAGCTTGGAAAACACTCATTGCTTTACAGATAAAAGATCACTTGCACACCAAAGGGAAAACCTTATTTCCACACAGTTTAGGCCAAGAACTGCTTCAAGAAATTTTCTCCACTGAAACATATGTTTTATCTCAGATTTGGCAGCATTGTGTTACAGTTTTAGATCTATGGAATCAATTTTATTGAACAGTTGCCAGACTTACTTAATCCTCAATGAAACGATCATTGACTTCAATTAAAGTACCACATCACAGTAAGACTCATTGCATGAGTTTTCCATGTTTAAGCAGAAGGAACTTCACCAGTTGACTGGCAGTGATAAAACAAGGGAATTTGACAAGGAGATTGGGTGTTGAGCAAGGAAGTTTTTCTGATCTGCAAGAAATTCTGAAGGCATTGCAGAACAAAAACTTCTCTTGGAAAAGTTCCTTCAATTCATGAAATTCATGCATAATCAGGTCTAAGTAAAAAGCTGCAGAGAACTGTTCTTCTTTGCACTCAATGTGAAACTTTTAAGTGTTTTGAGTTTTAATTATACCAAATTTACTCATGACGCTTCTAGCAGCTCTGCGAAATGGCATATTCAGCACAACATACAGGATTGGGTTAACTGCACTGTTTGCGTAGTGCAAACATTTCGCAATGATAACCGTATCCAAAGAGACAGGTACACCAAAACTAGCCAAGATCACAACCAGCATGAAAGGTGTCCATAGAACAAGGAAAGTTCCAACAATAGCTGCGATGAGCTTCGCAGCCTCCATTTCAATGTTGATGCGCCTAAGACAATCAATGCTTTTGAGTCTCATCTCAGCCAAACCTTCCAATCTGAATAACTTCATTCGACTACGGTAAGAAAAGACATTGATGATAAGCAGAGTTTTATGATATTTTGTCTGTTGCTACCCCAGGGGGGGGGTACATAACACATTGAGGGTACGGGTATGTGCCGCCCATATGGGTGGGTTTTGGGGCCCAAAATTCTCTAAACAAGGGTACCTTTTTCGGCAGATTTTCCATAAACATTGGTGGGTTATCCAGAAATCAGCAACAAATAGCCAGGAATTGGTCGTTTTCCACCAAAATTCATCATAGAAGTGGGTATGACAGCAAGTTTTGGTAAGTAGAAGAAGGTACCTTTCTAAAAACCGGGCGGCAGACCCCCGTCCGTCTGTAAGTCAGTACCCCCCCCCCCGGGGTTGCTACAAGAGATGTAACACAAGAAACTCTTATCTTCACATAAGAATCACATAGCGCCAAATGGGCTTGGCCACGTAGCAAAAGCCAAGAGCAATGAAAAAACAGTCAAATATTAATTAAAGGCAGTGTGTCCATATATAAACAAGTTGGTTTCATGAACCATGAAACTGCTGACACGATGCTGACATGCTTGTAACTGTTCAAGGATTTGACTGGGAAAGAGCTGGCTGTTTTATACTGATCACATGAAAATAAAAGCCTCATTGTCAAGACCATACGAGCAATGGCGGAAAGGCGTCAAGGCAAGCTTTGGCATTGATTCTATAACGTTTCGAGGCAGCCTCTTGTGGAACAGCATGCCTGATTTAATAAAGAGCGCTTCATCAGCTGCTATATTCAAACGAAACATAAAAAATTGGAGTGGAGACAAATGCAAGTGCAAAATTTGTAGATAATGATTACAGACATTTTATTGTATTGTATTATAGGTTTCTTTTTGTGTAAAATTGTAAATAGTTGGTGTAAATTAGTTCACATTAGATTAATGTAGAACTAGAATTGTAACCAACTTAAAATAAATTGATGATGATTATTATTATCATTATTTTTATTATTATTAATTATTATTATTATTATTATTATTATTATTATTATTATTATTATTATTGTTATTATTATCATTATTATTGTTATTATTAGCTTCGACCAAGCGACGATACACAGTTAGTTTTAAAAAACATCTTATAGCAGGAGGGATGAACAGAGAAGGAAAGCAATGTCAAGCTAACGAAGCTATTCCCAATGACTACACAGGCGGACAGAACCCGCAGAAGTGGTTGACTCAAGGTGTGTGGCGCTTCGAAAACAAAGGCAGGGCCTAAGCCTAAACAACTGGCCACATGAAAACGTGACAAAAGATCACATGTTTCCATGATAACCCCCTCGAATCCTTCTACTTACATGGACACACTGCCTTTAATGTACGAGCTTGGTAGATGAGATCATTCTTAACGTATTTGTTTTTAGACAAGGACGAACAATCGCTCTCTTCTCTCTCTCTTAAACATTCTTAGCTCATTCGGAGTGACTTTTAAAGCTACTGCATTCTTCCAGTCGCCACTGCTGGGGTTTCTCTTTTCGTTTTCTTGTAAGCAACACACATGTATAAACTATACACCATTCCATATGGCATGAAATCAGAGCCGTTCCTTAAATAATTCTTTTTGGGGAATCCTTAAACACCTCCTAAGAATGGTACGCTAACCCTGGTTACCAGACTCTTTCAAAAAGCTATACGCCAGAAATGCGAAAGACAGACATATTATTTTATCTTGGTATTATTTCATCTACCTCAAAACAAGCTTCTCGTATAACGGTATGAAATTTTCGCGTTCTCAACGCACGAATCAAGTAAGGCATGTCTCAAATTTCCTTTGCGTGTCTTAGCTTGGAACAATTAGTGAAACAGTATTGCCTTTCACCCTTGGTCACGTTCTGAAATTCATTCAAATGTTAAATCTGGTCCATGCAATCTTTCTCAAAACTGAGAAGTCCTTTGATTGCCGTATGCTATTTGGAATTATTTATTGTTCGTCCTGGATGCTCCAAATCTTTCAACGGATACATCTGTTTTGAATCCATGACTTACCCAGGAATTCGAACGCAGGGGCGGATCCAGCCCGAAGTTGAAGAGGGGGCAATTTGCAGAGCGGGCGCAAAAGATATAGTGAAGAGTAAGCGCGCCGGAGGTGCGTAAAAATTTTTGGGTCTTTATTCAGAAAAATTTCTCTGGTTTCTCAATTGAATAACGCCTCAATTTATATGTTTCCCACATTCAGAACAAAACACGAAAAAGAGTGATTTGGGTCAGGATAAGGGGCGCTCTTCTTGCCGAAAAGGGGGGCGCCAAGATGAGTCTTCATCATGAAGAGGAGGCAGTTGCCCCCAACTGCTCCCCCTAAATCCGCCACTGTTCGAACGGGTAGGGGGCAGTGATTGTTGTTTCCCCTCATGCAATTTAGATCGGACGTGGTGTCTGGAGATAAAGAAAAAAGATTCGTTCCACGAACCTAAGAAAGAGGGAGCTGTTCCTCTCAAGATAGGAATAAAATATTTTTGCCGAATTTCGCTCGAGGCTCATGGCCTAAAACCATCAAAATATTGTTTTCACGGAACGATCAATTTCAATGCAATTTTTTCAATTTCAATTTTTTAAACACGGTAGCCCCATCATTTGATCAGCAACTGCTTTTCACGGGGCTGTGGCAAAAATCTAAAATTTAAATCAGAAAGACGAATAATATTGATAAGAAAAAGAAAAGGAACAGGTGAATCAATGTTTTAATCTTTTTTTGAAGATGGCAAGGGAGGGTGCCTGTTTAAGATCAAGTTCAAGTTGATTCAAAAGCTTAGGTCCACGAAGGGATATTGCGTTTTGCCCATTTTTAGTTTTCCGAAGTGTTAGCGAAAGATCAGTTTCAGTATTTCTCAGTTCTCTGACATTTTGAGTTGAATTTTTGACAAACAAGTTGGAGAGGTACTCAGGTATGAGGCCATTTAGAGACGTTTACATGGTAGTAGATGTTTCGCTTCTAATGATATCACTTACATTTGGCCAATTTGAATTGTATATTAGTTCCAAAGCAGGCGTATCAAATTTACTTTTGGTTACAATTCTCGCCGCTCGATTTTGCAACTTTTGTAGGGTTTGCAGTTTGGTCGCCCCACAGCATCCCCACACCGAACAACAGTACCGAAAATGGGGCTCCACCATACCTCGATACATTTTACTTATTGTGTTTTGAGGTAAAAATTCTACAATATTTCAAAAACTTATTTGCCCGAGAAACTTTGGTATGGAGAATATCAATGTGTTCTTCCCAACTTAAACTCCTGTCTATTATCACACCCAGATATTTTGACCGGTTTACGTTTTCGACTTGAGAGTCACCGATAAAAAACTGCGGATGATCAACAGTTTCATCAACAATTTTCTTAATTTTGGGCTGGGAACCCACAACCAGGGCTTGAGTTTTTAGGATATTCAAGGAATGTTTATTACCTAGCAACCATTTCTTCAGATAGCTTAGTTCATTGTTTAGAGTTTGATTTACATCTTCTAAACTCGATGAAGAGTAAGAAATTCTAGTATTATCGGCATACATCGTCACTTTAGCTTTCTTCAGAGAAAACGGCAAATCATTGATATAGATCAGAAATAAGAGAGGTCCAAGGCAGGAACCTTGAGGCACGCCACAGCGGATATCTTTGGTATTTGAACAGACACCATTTACTTTGCAGATTTGTTTTCTGTTCGTTAATTATGACGTAAACCAAGTAAGTTCTAGACTTTCAACGCCATATTTCCTCATTTTAGCAAGCAAAATGTCAATATCTACTATCGAATGCCTTTTTTAGATCGATAAAAATATTTGCAGTGTATCTGCCATTGTCCATGTTTACATACCAGTCATCCGTGCTGTTAAGAAGGCAAGTGACAACAGAATGAAGAGCTCTAAAGCCAGATTGGTTTGAAAACAGATGATTATTTTTGTCGAAGTAATCGTAGAGTTCGTTATGAATAATTTTTTCGAAGACCCTAGCTAAAACAGGCAGAACTGATATAGGTCAGTAGTTAGATCGATCATCAGGTTGACCATTTTTAAAAATGGGGGCTACTCTAGCTATTTTCCAGCTATCTGGAAAACAACTAGTAGCAATTGAAAGATTGAAAATATCGCAAAGAGATTCTGAGATTCTGAAATTTCTGAGCCAAAAATAAGATGTAGCACAATTTAGAGTTAGGCCATGTTTTGGACACCAAAGAAGGCAGGTCAGATTTGCTCCCCAAGCCCACGGTATCGACTTTGTTGGAATTTGTAATGCTTCAGATGTGTTTAGAAGACTGTTCAGTACAGAACTGTGTAAATGCTGGAAGGCCAGAAGTGCTAAAGACGAACAAAGGTCGTGAGTTGGGGGCGTCATAACTCCTGGAAATCGGGAGATATTTTGACCAGCATCAAAATTGGTATACCCAAACGCATAGAGAGAAGATTTTTTGAAAAAACAGGAAATTTCAAGCAGTTTTTCGTCCTGGCTGCGTTTTATTGAAGCTAGGTAATATTTTGAAAGATCTTCATGGGTCTCTTTTTTCTTTCTTACTTTCGCCGTCGAATTGGTCCGTAAAAACGATATTTTGGTGGTTTCCGGGAATGGACCACCAGCAAATTCGGCTAAAACATTTGATTCCTATCTTGTTCCTCTCAGGGGTAACACGCTTTGTTGTCTTTGCAGCGCAGTGCATGTGCCAGCTTCCATAGTTCCAATACATGTAATTTTATATAAAGTTTGAATTTATTTGGACAAGTACTGACAGGTGGTCCTTACTATCAGATATTTAGTGGCACTCCTCTCTCAATCACGCTAATAATTTCGAATATTTAAACTGGATAGACACTTCAACTTACGAAAAGCTGTTATCAACGTGTGTCCAGCATAAATAAAAGAGTGCAACCTAACCTAACATATACCAAACCTAAAGAAAAGCAATATAAAAAGTACGTATCAATTTTTACAATAAAACTGTCCGAGCATTTCAGCTAAAATGTTTCTTTAAAAAAGTAAGAAAATCAGTTGTTTGCATTTCACGAGCTTCCAATGGGAGCATATTGTACTCTTTTGCACCGGTGAATGAGAAACTTTTTCTGGCGTACTCTGTTTTTATCATTGGCAGACGTATTATTTTTGAACCGTTCCTTGTCCGTATCGAATGTTCTATCAGCTGGAAGTAATTCCTGAAGGGGTCGATTATCATCTAGGCATCTAGGCTCTAACATTACTGGCAAATATTGCTGCCCAACCAGACCTATGCTGATATTGTTACTAAAACGATATTGTTAGATCAAGTATGTACCCAAATTGGACAAAAAGCACAAAATTCATGCGAAATCTTCTTTAATTTCAAATTTAGCTTGGAAGCCTGATTTTCAAAGAGTTTTTACTTCATGACATCACTGTAACGTTAAAGGGCAAGGCAGCCCCACTCTAATTAAGTTTCATTCCTCAAATTACTTGTCCTGCACAGGGCTGCGAGAGCTTTTGAAGGCAAAGGGGCAAAACTGCGAAAATGAGGCCCCCATACGAGGGAAGTTAGCAGAAAATTTTTCGGTCACGCCTTTTAGACCGGCTGAAAATGCATTCCAAAGCATTCCCTGCAATCAAAATGTCAAAATATTCAATAATGAGGCCCCTTCGACCCTAAGGCCGGGGGGCAAATTGCCCCTCCTGTCCCCCCTCTCGGCGGCCAGGGCCCTGTAACCGTGAAAGGTTGTATTAAATTCTGATGTGTCTAAGTCTGTTTTCATAGGATGAGAGGGGTGGAAAAAGAAATCCTCCCACAATTGGTAGTTCGAAAAAGAGGCAAATGGATCATTGTTAAGATTTGATTGAATTTCGAAACGTGGCCAAGGCTAAAGGGCAAATTGTATCAACTCATTCTGATCCTAAGAAACGAAAGGCAAACATGAGACATCCGTTACTGGATTCATGTGTTCTCATTTTATGATGTATATCGCACCATTCTTACATATTTGAACTCTTTTTTGGCCATAACTGATTTGATTTCATTCCGAATCGAAAGGTTTATAGTTTATACATTCATTGCATGTAGCTTACGAGACAACTAAAAGAGAAATCACCAACAGCTCACTTGGAAAGAGTAAAGTAGCCATAAAATAATTCCACAGAAGCTAAGGGATGGCTTTACCGTTCACTTCCCTCTCACTTTTACTCCCTGTTTAATTCGAAAAGAATGAATTAGATTTACTTAGGAGTGAATGGCTTGGTTGAGTAACATCTCTGACTTGCTTTGGTGCCTTGTATACTGTCAGTTGTTGATGCCAGGGAATGTTGTGGGCTCGTAGTTGTTCCTTTGTTTGCTTGGTCTGTTTGTAAGGAGTTTGATGACGGTTCCTCTTCAGAAAATTCACTTGATTCATCGATGCGACACGTTCGTGCACTGTTTTCCCTCATCTCCAAATGCTATAATAGAAAGAGATCTCCAGAAATAGAATTTGAAAGTTGAACCAGTCGGTAGGTGCAAAAAATAATCACAGCGAAGGTGGTTTGAAGCCAAGGGATTCAACCTTTCCCGATGAGCTAAAGTGTGCGGATGTCACATCTCTTCCCAAGACTGGACCAACCAATACCAGGACTAACTTTCGGCCAATTAGCGTTCTGCCAACGGTCTCTAAGTTTTTTGAAAGAATAATGGATAAGCAGATAGTTACTTATATTACACCTTTCTTATCCTCACTTCTCTGTGGTTTTCGAAAAGGCTACAGTGCTCAGCATGCTCTCGTTATTCTCTTAGAAAAATTTAAAATTAGCCTTGATGAGGGTGGTAAGGCAGGGGCCGTACTGATGGATCTCTCCAAGGCGTTTGATTGTATTAGACATGATCTCCTGATTGCAAAATTGCATGCTTATGGTTTTTCTGACGAAGCATTAAAACTCATTAACGATTGCCTCACAAACAGACAACAGCGAGTTAAGGTAAATGGTTCCTTCAGTTCGTGGAAAGGCCTAACACGCGGCGTTCCTCAGGGGTCAGTTTTAGGTCCTCTGTTGTTTAACATATACATTAATGATCTTCTATGTTTTATACAAAACTCCGATATCTGCAATAATGCAGATGATACTACTATCTATTCTTGTGATAAGAACCTAGATAACATAACTCATAAGCTTGAAAGTGACTGTAACGTAGCCTTACAATGGTTTGCAGACAACTTTATGAAATTAAACGCAGATAAATGCCATCTTCTGGTTCTTGGGCAGAGATTTGACGATCCAGTTACTGTTAAGATTGGAAATACTGATGTCGTTAATAGTTCCGAGGAGGAATTGCTCGGAGTTCATATAGAAAGCAAACTCTCCTTTGACCGTCACGTCTCGAAGCTTTGCCAAAAAGGCAGTAATAAACTTTGTGCACTTGCCCGCATATCCCCGTATATGAATCAGAACAAATTAAGATATTTGATGAAGGCATTTATTACCAGTCAATTTCAATACTGCCCTTTAATCTGGATGTTTCACAGTAGGCAGCTTAACCAAAAAATCAACAAATACAAGAAAGGGCTTTGAGAATTACTTACAAGGACACCGAATCTACTTTTAGTGAGCTATTACAGAAGGATTGTGCAGCTACTATTCATACAAAGAACTTGCAAATACTTATGACTGAGATGTACAAAACTAAAAATGAACTAAACCCCTCATTTATGCAGGAAGTCTTCCATTAAAATATACAATTAAAACCGGATATCTAAAAACAATCATTATAAATAGCCCAGGTTTGGAATAAAGATTCGGCATAATTTCCAGGAACAGTTTTCTCCGTACTAATTTTTTATCTCTCTTTTAAATTGAGAAAGGGTTTCTGAATTCTGCACTGTTGATGGCAACGTTAGCCACAGCTGAGGACCTTTAACTCGGACGCTTTCTGTCCCGTTACTGACAGATCTCACTCTAGGTTGAATAAATTCGTTATTATTTCGCAAATTGTAGCGAGTTGTATTTTCATTGTATATTTTGATGACTTGTAAATATCTTTTCTATTACTTTCTTATGCCATATTGTAAATAGACCTCGTAACGTTGGAATTAATTAGCTACTTTTTCATTTTAGCAATCGTATCCTATTATCCAACGATAAATAAATTGCTAATAAATGATAATAAAAGGGGAAGACACAGCAGATGAAGTTAAACCTCACCACAGTTTCTCGAATCTCGTCCGTAGATCGCGTGAATACGGTGATTAGCTACAGCCGTGGCCAAAAAATTGAGACGAAAGTTTTGTCTACAACGTCTCTTGCCTACCGTTCTATCTATTTTACTATCTTTGAGCTCGTTTAGGCCAAATTTTTATAATGATTCCGAATTTCGATGTAATCTTTGAATTTTGCACCATTTTGCAATAAAGTCACGATGAAATCCATAAAGATTCTTAGAAATCATAACGGCACTGCCGACAAGGAGTGTGGACCACAGAATGTTTTCCTTCTCTGGATTTTAAAGAAAAGCTTAACATTGGCCAGAATCTGGAAAACTGCGATAAAATTTGGAGCACTATTCGATCCAACAAGGATAATTACTACAGATTACATCAAATAACACTACTCTGCAAAAAATGTATACATAAGTTTTTTACCAACATTAAGTCCAAGGATTTGCAATTGTGGCGTGACCAGTTCCGGAAGGTTATCCGCCATCCCAACAATGGTAAAAAATATTTCAATGACATTTTTTGAGTAGCTGCAAAATATGTAGCAGTAAAAGTCAAAAAGCTTCATGCCCATAATCTTTCTTCTGTCAGAGTTATCAGAAAAGTCTACTTAAAACCCGGGGGGGGGGGTAACTTGAGTTTCCAAGATATGGGGTTGTGCCATTCAAATCGTAAAAGTATTATCCATAAATTCGGAGAAATTTCTCAATAGTATACCCACAAATCTAGAGAAAATTCTGAATATCACATCCATAAATCCGGAAATGCCAAACAGCTCACCAATAAATGAATTCTTACAGAAAACACTATCCCCATAAATCCGGAAAATGCAGAAAACTATTGAAGACCATACCCATTAATCCGGAATCTATTATGAAAAAGGTGTCCTAAAAATGGCATAACCTCGTACCATGGTAAAAATGGCATTAACAACTCTAAGTGGCTGCTTTTACCCATTTATAAACCTCCTTGTAAAAACGAGGCTTACTTCCTTGATGAAATCCAAAAGGTTGTTGACTTTTGTGCTAAATCGGCACAAAACCTACTTCTTTTTGGAGATTTCAACATGGATACTACTAACAATATGCTTTCGTCTTTTATCGATAGTAATGGCTTGTTTAGTATGATTAGAACACCTACTTGCTTTAAATCCTCACAGGGGAGATGCATTGATCTCATGTTGACCAACAAAAATACAGTTTCAAAGATACTCAAACATTTGAGACAGGTTTTAGCGACTTCCATCACTTGATCTATACCATACTAAAGTCCCGATTCACTAAATTGCCTCCAAAGACCAAAGATATAGAGACTACAGCAAATATTCTGAAGACCAGTTTCTCACAGAATTGTCTTTTAATCTTGCAAAAGAAAGCCCTGGCAGCATAGAATCATTTACAGAATTATTCGACAAAACATTGGATAAATATGCGCCCTTCAAAACTGTCGTCATTCGGGGCAATAATAAACCACATATGTCTAAGACATTGAGGAAGGCAATTATGTTGAGAACCAGACTGAAAAATAGATCGGTAAAACCAGAAATGAGGTCGACTTCCAGAGATACCGCCAGCAGCGAAATTTAGTTGTAAAACTGAATAAGCGTGCAAAACGTGAATACTATGGGAATCTTGATATGAACTCTAGTAAGGATAGCAAATCGTTTTGGAAGAAACTTAAACCGTTGTTTTCAAATAGTATGGTTAATGAAAAAATCGTATTGATCGAGAATGATAAAATTATAAGAGACGACAAGGACATTAGCCAGTATTTTAATGAATACTTTGCTAACATAACTGACACGCTGAATATTCCGAAATTCCCTGCTCCCCCGGTACACCTTACTGGGGACCCAGTTCTTGATGCTATACAAAAATATGCCAGCCATCCTAGCATTCTTAAGATCAAAGCGATGACTAAGAACAATGGACGATTCGAATTCTCATCTGTTGATCCTACTCTTATTTTCAGTGAGATCAGCAAGATGGATTCCTCTAAAAAGACAAGTGGTGCTATACCCACCGATAAACTTAAACTAGCCTCAAGTGCTTGCTATAGGGAGATTACATATCATATCAATAATGCTATCAGTACTAACATGTTCCCGAATATTCTTAAGCTTGCAGATGTCTCTCCAATTTTTAAGAAGGGTGAAACCTTCATCAGGGGCAATTTCCGACCAATAAGCGTGCTCTCTTCTCTCTCCAAACTCTATGAGAGGGTGTTGTCACAACAAATTGTACCCTTTATGGTCCCTAATTTCTCCAATTTACTTTGTGCATTTCGAGAGAACCACAGCTCACAACACGCACTTTTGAGGCTTGTTAAGCAGTGCCGAAAAAGTCTTGATAAGAAAGGAATAGTTGGAATGGTTCTTATGGACCTCTCCAAAGCATTTGATTGTCTGCCTCACGACCTCCTGATAGCAAAGCTTGAGGCATATGGTTTTGGGATTGGTAGTCTACGACTTATTTTCGACTACCTAACATCTCGGAAACAGCGTGTCAGAATTAACTCTACCTACAGCTCTTAGCTTGAGATCACATCAGGTGTACCACAAGGTTCAGTCCTAGGTCCTCTACTATTCAACATCTACATCAAGGATCTTACTTTTTTCATAGAGGACTCTCATCTATGCAACTTTGCCGATGATAATACCTTATATGCATCTGATTTCAAACTAGAAGGAGTGATATCAAGGCTAGAAAACGACATGCAAAAGACCCTCGTCTGGTTCGATTCAAATATGATGGTTGCAAATCCATCTAAATTTCAATTTATGTTTATGGGCTTGGGGCATGACTACAAACTTTTCATGGAGGTAGATGAGATGATAATTACAACCGTTCAACAAGTCAAATTACTGGGCGTCATCATTGATTCCAAACTGAAGTTTGATGACCATTTGAAATCTATCTGCCTTAAAGCTAACCGAAATGTTAGTGCCCTATCCAGGGCAGCTAAAGTCATTGACCCACCCAAATGCAAGTTGCTTTATAACTCATTTATCATGTCAAACTTCAGGTACTGCCCCTTAATTTGGATGTTTTGTGGAAGAACAGCCAATAAAGAAATTAACAGGGTTCATAAGCGAGCACTTCGTATCCTATCGAAAGACTATGATGCTTCATTCGATGAACTGCTCATTAGAAATGAAGAAAAAACTGTTCACGCTCAGAACTTGCAGAAACTCATGACTGAAGTGTATAAATCACTCAATCATGAAAACCCTTCATTCTTATGGGATTTATTCACAAGGAAAGTAATTAACTACGATCTGAGAATTAAAGATATTCTCACTCTTCCCAAGGCATCTGCTGCGTCCTTCGGTACAAATTCGATTGCGTTCAGGGGCAGCATACTTTGGAAAAATGCACCTGATGTGATTAAGAACAGCAATACAGTCTCCGTTTTTGGCAAAAACATAAAAAATTGGACTGGGGAGGGTTGCAATTGTAATATTTGTAAATAGTGTTGCTGTAAATTAGTTTAATTTAGTTGGTATTTATTAGTTTGCACTTTTAGTACAAGCTACACCGCAACCAACTGTAAATAAAGTGATTATTATTATTATTATTATTATTATTATTATTATTATTATTATTATTATTATTATTATTATTATTATTATTATTATTATTATTATTATATGGACAAGTTAAATCCCCCCCCCCGATCTTCTAAAGTGGGTCCTCCGTCAGCTATAATAGGGCTTGAAGTTGGGAGACAGTATTGTTCCCTGTTACTTTGAGTAGATCACAAGAGCGAAGTCAATAGACGTGCGACTCAAATTGAGGTGCAAAACTGACTACTTATTACTCCGGAAGAAACGAAATATATTACTGTAGAAACGGAAATACGTAATCTACAAATCTGCATATGCTAATTATACAAATCATGTGCAAACAAAGGAATAGATAATGCGCTGTGTAGTCCTGCTACAGTCTACCCCTCCTAAATAAAAAAGAAATGAGTGAGTTGTTTTTTTGCGAAAAGTCTGATTTTACGTTATGTTCACAAGTGACGTTAACGCGTGCATATAGTTCGACTGAACGAGATGACAGTTCGTTTCAAAGTTCATTGCGGGATCTCTAAAAGATATTTTGAGAATTCTACCTCTTAGAGGATCATTAGGGAAATAAGGTCAGCATGCTGTCCTTGCTACTTTGATTAGGGGTATTTTCCTTTACGTTATCAACCTTGAAGTATATATATATACTTGTGTATTATGTATTAATGATTCTCTTGCAACAATAGAAATATTCATTATTTGCTATACTAAATATACATGAAAAGTAGACACAATAAAGATAAAGAAGTGTACATATGTACTTCAAGGTTGATATCAAAGTAGCAGGGACAGCATCAAAGGTCATGCTGACCTTATTTCCATAATGATCCTCTTAGAGGTAGAATTCTCAAAATATCTTTTAGAGATCCCGCAATGAACTTTGAAACGAACTGTCACCTCGTCATAACGTAAAGTCGGACTTGTCGCAAAAATAAAACTCACTCATTACTTTTTTGTTTAGGAGGGGCAGACTATATATTCGGTCGGAGGGCCCTTTGAAAATCAACTTGTTGAATGGCAACCCTCCTTAAATGAATTGAGTATGAAATATGAAATATATTGGATTGTATTGTATTGTATCTGCTTTTCATGTATATTTAGTATAGCAAATTGTGAATATTTCTATTGTTGCAAGAGAATCATTAATACATACATATGGCAATTAAACATTACAAGGTCCCAATAACAAAAGCAAATGGGGTAAAAAAACAATTTTTTAAATAAAGGAGCCTATTTATTGAATGACCTTCCAATCAGTCTTAAAAACATGACGCAAGTAAAAATATCTGCAAAAAGATTAAACAGAGGATAATAAACAAATGCTGACTCATCTTGGATTATGATTAGCAATGTCACGTTCTGTTATAACTGCAAATTTTTAGCCTCTATAAGTTCTGGCCTTTCTATCAAGCTTTCAGAAAGTTACATTGTACTCGTCCTAATTCCATTCGAATTTCAGTTTTTCTAATTTTTTTCTTAGTTAACAGCTCAGTTTTGGTAAGCTAAGATTATCCTGGATGGTATAGAACACAATTTTTACTTAGAGGCCTTTTGCTAGGACGTATCCCTTTGAATATAATAGAATATAATTTAACCCTATTATTACCGGCCTTTTTTAACCCTCGTAGTACAGGGGGGGGCACAAAGTGCCCCCGTCCGTAAAGTCGCCAATATCGCAGACATGAGAACGAAACTTTGCACAATGGTGTACAGTAACAAAATCTACACATTGGGCTACTTTTTTCATTTTACATTACATCTATGACGTCACAATGACGTCATAATTGAGGAAAATTGCAGTATTTGCTTGTTGTTGGCAATATTGTCAACATTTATGCTTTTATTTGACTATTCCTTTTATAAGTGGACTAGAATGTATCACAAAGCATCCATAAGTAAAAATCCGCTGTATCATGTACATTCAAGTTCATTATTTATATCATATATTCATTATTTCTATACACCAGCTTGTCATTGCTTAATTTAAACCCTAATTGCCATTGAAAATGCTCTGAAATGCCGTAAGATAATGTACAGTAATTGAGAGAGCCAATTTTGGCCATTAAAATTTTTCTAATACATTTGTTATTATCTATATAACGTCATAAACATTGACGACGTCATTAAGTCTAAAATTGCTGACGTCATCAAAAATGAATAAAACCATATATCATCTGAGAGCTCTTGTCATGATCTATCGAATGGTAGTGTTTGCAATGATCTGCGATCATTCTGGAAAGAATAAGAGTCCCTTCCTTCCTTTCATTGCTGACCACGTGTTGAAAAGACCTTGTTCACGTGATCAGTGTGTCTGCCATTTTGAAAATTTTTTTAGATTTTTAATTAATATAATGAATGTGAGCAAAGTCACCAAGTTTCAGCTCTGTATCTTTGGAATTGACAACACTGCATCAAATAATCTGCTTTGTGCACCCCCCCCCTCCGGTAGTAATAGGGTTAATCACTACTTGCGAACGATGCAACTGATTGATTCTGTGAAAGCAAAGCTTTATATCTCAGTTGATAATGTTGCTTTACAAATATTATCACTTTGCAAAAATCTAATCAGTATTTGAAGGTTGCAGGCCATCAGACATCCAAGCATTTCTGAATAGTCCGTTGCATTGGGCAATTTTGTGGGAATATGTGTGCTTTTATTGTCAATCTTGTTTGTTAATTGGCAAGGACCAACAAAGCTAAAAAGTTCACAGGAACATTTCTGCTGTGAAATTGATGGAAACGGGCAAAGTCAAAGGAATAGAACTAAAAGAGTACCAAGATTTTAGGTTGAGACAGAACATGAGGAGACGAGGCAAAATAGTTTTGTTTCTAATTTGTTTAACTTAACAAATAGGAATTCCTAATACGGCTCAGGATGGGGGAAAATTTTCTGAAATTCCCTAAGAAAAATTGGAACACATTTTCAATATAAATCATTACCTTGATGTCACCAGTGTGAGGATCCATACTTTCAATCTCGATCTTTGAATCTAGCCCATCTAAGTATGCTATCCAATCTTCAATACCATCTCGTCTGATCTGTTCCTTACTGTCGTACACAGATTCACTGGGTTCTTCTCTGTGACTGTTGACTCTTTTTCGGTCATTGGAAGTCAATTTTCTCCAATATACTTTGAATCTGTTGCATTTGCCCTCCTTGACTAAACAGCAATAAGTGTCGTTTCCCTCAACTGAAAAGTTATGAAAATTATAAATCTTCTGTCTTTAGCTCTTTCTTATCATGTAGTCTTTATGTAAACACCTCCGCGATGTCTTTGTTCTCATCACTTTACATTATGTGGATGAGTCGACAGATGGTCAGGCATCTTTTAAGATATTTTTGCAAGTGCAAAACCTCTTTAAAAGGTGCCGAAAGACAACCCTAGATGGCATTTTACAAAGTCAATAGATTAGGCCAAGGATAAATAGAATTACGACACCGGGAAGACAGGGAAATTCTAGCAATTAGGTATGACTATGACTGGCATGCCGTATACTCTGAAGTCAGCATTTGGTTGGATTTCAAGCATTTTCTAGTGATGATTACATTTTCTCGATGTAAAAGTCAACGCGCTTCTGCTGGAAGAAGATTGAAAAGGACAAGAAGTGTGCTTGCACTACCAGGAAGTCAGTGGAGAAGTGATGGTGCACCGCAAGAGTTGCTGGAAGAATGTATTTGTTCTATGTTCATGAAGGCAAACGTGGTGTCAACGAAATTCACAATGGAATGTTCAAGAACATCTATGAGAAGAAAGGCAGAGCTCGAGGCTTGTCCCTGCTACCACCATGCCGTGAAACGAAACGTTAAATCTTATGAGCCAAACATGCAATTAAGTTGCAAAAGTATGAAAGTCAAGTCTTCAGTCAACCACTGAATTTGATATCATCACTGCAAATGGATGGTCACGGGAGGGGAAAGCAACTAGGATGAATGAAGCATTTCTTGCCGATGTAACAGAAATATAGATGGATACTTAAGAGGACAATGATTCGGATAAAATTTTGGATGGGAAAGTGGCTCAGATTATGACTCTGAGTTTTTGAACAATGAACTTGGTCTTGCGATATTCCTGAAATGTCAGGCAAATTCATTTTAATGTTTGACTTTTACTGATATATGCATTCACGAAGCTAAGTTTCAAGCAGAAAAACGAAGTCTTGCAATTCAAAACTTTTGATTTGCAGAAAAAAATCAGTGACCATAGCCTATGACTACACCCACGACCACGCCCATAACTTCCTTTTTTTCATCCACTGACGCACTTTTACCAATTGCTGTTTAAAATCAGCATAAGATTTCTCATAAGAGAAGCTTATGCAGATGGATTTCGCTGTATTTTAGCAGAAAATGGTTTTTGCCAAGGAATTCCCATAACCACGCCCATAACTTCCATTTGCATCCGATGACGCCCATTTACCAAAGATTTTCGGAATCAGCATGGAATTTCACATTAGAAAAGCATATGCAGATAAAGTTTCCCGCTGGGTTGCTCCCCGAGCCTTCTCAGCCTGGTCTACAGCTACTTATGCTTGTAAACAATAGCAGTTTCGAAGATGTCAGCGAATTGAGCTTGAATCTATAAAGAGTGATTAATCTTGGGTGTTTCGAAATATTAATTCCTTCAGAATTTGTTAGAGCTTCTCTGTTTCATGAAATTTCTACCTCTGATCAGTGAAGGACTGGAATAGATGCTAGGTTGTGTATGCGACCCGGATCGGGCTCTCGTGATCTCTTAAAGTCCGTGACCTTGCTTGAAAAGAGTCGAGAATTAAATTCAGAAATTTCTGTGAGCAAGAAAATAACTGCCAACCTAATATAAACTAGGAAGTAATAGCGCTCGCTTCGCTCACGGGTGCGGGAGGGGAAACGGCTAATGTTTTGAAAATTGATGATCGATGTGCAGCATGAAAACGAGGTCGAAGACTCACGAAGCAAAATGCCGGAATGTTGAAAAGCTGTGGCCAAATATAGTGATGCAAGAAAATTCAGCAGTGCCTCCAGGTTTTGTTATCAACCCATCTAGTGTAGGAAGAACAAGATAAGCAGATGACGCTGTCTTTAGTTCCGAAGGAAACCAAGTCTTTATGCAGCGAAGCTACTCTAATTCTCAAGTGAGGTTGGCCTGAAGCATTTTTGTATTTGGACTCGAGAAGCTCAGACAATTGTGTTGCTCCGTGTGAAAGTCGCTACATGGACGTTATGCAAGCCATCAAACAATTTCTAATAGAGTTAATGGACACTACAGTGCAGGCATTCTCTCTTTTTAAAGCTAAAGTAATTAAAGACCGATTGCAAGTAAAATTCTAGCGGATCAGCCTACACGTCGCGTTGATATCATTGGCCTTTGTTGTTATGTGAAGAAGGTGCAGTCAAGGGGCATAATTGCTGAAGGGGAATTCTTTATAGCGTTTACTCCTGTCTCCAACGCCTCCTTAATTATACATTTAAGCGTTCCTGAACTATTATCGATAGTGTCTCTCATAAATAGAAACGTCGTGAAACTCAAGGTGTGCTACTCAATATTTTCTCTCACATCTTCTTCTTGTTTCAGATGCTAGGCAGATTCTGGCATTCAGCCGCATCAAGAAATCTAGACCGTTGACTTTGCCTTGCCTATGGAAAGATTATGTAATGTATCAGTAAATGATGCTATTCGTAACAAGGGAAGATTTTGTAAGACAATAGCATCAGTTGCTTTGGTTCACACTTCAATTCAAAGAGATTAGCGTCTGCAGACAAAAGAAATTCTCTCAAACAGAAATTCAAAGCAAACGAAGCGGCAAAGTTGCCCTGAAAGCAATACGGCAATCTCTCGTTTGGTGCGGGCGATGGACGGTTTTTAAGAGAAGTTGTGTGCTTATAACGAAAGAAGATGGGTAAATCTAAAGTTCTGACTCGCGGATTTTGTTTGTTTGATTCAGACACCGAGCAGAGGGCATTACAATTTTTGCATATTTCTTGCTCAGATGTACGCAATCACTCCGCAGCTCCTGAATCAAATAAATAGAATCTGCGAGACAGAACTTTAGATTTACCCATTTCATTTCATTTCATTCATTTCATTTTTATTTATTTAGGCACGGTAGCCCCGTCAGTCCATGAGAACTGCTTTTCAGGGGGCCGTGGCACAAACGTTACCAGTTTACGATTTGATTCTTCCCTTAAAGGTGGCAAGAGATGGTGCCTGTTTAACATCAAGTTCAAGAGTATTCCAAAGCTTAGGTCCACGAAAAGATATAGCCCTTTGCCCATTGTTAGATTTTCGTAAAGGTATCGAAAGATCAGTTTCGGTGTTTCTGAGTTCCCTGACATTTCGAGTCGACCTTTTTTCAAACAAGCTGGAAAGGTACTCCGGGACGAGACCGTTTAGCGATTTGTACACTGTAGTTGCGGTTTCGCCTCTAATGATGTCGCTTACAGTAGGCCAATTTAAACTTTGTATCAAATCTATAGAAGGGGTATCAAAATTGCTTTTCGTAACGATTCTAGCAGCTCTATTTTGCAACTTTTGTAAGGTTTGCAGCTTGGTCACCCCGCAGCACCCCCATACCGAACAACAGAACCGAAAATGGGGCTCAACGATACCGGAATACATTTTACTCAATGTGTTTTGAGGTAAAAATTTCCTGGAGTATTTCAGAAACCCAATTGCACGAGACACTTTGGTACGGACATTGCTAATGTGCTCTTCCCAATTTAAGTTCTTATCGATTATCACACCCAGGTATTTTGCTCGGTCTACATTTTCAACTTGAGAGCCACCAATAAAAAATTTTGGATGATCAACAATTTTGTCAGTAATTTTCTTAATTTTGGGCTTGGAGCCTACAACCATAGCCTGAGTTTTTAGGACATTCAAAGAGAGTTTATTACCTTGCATCCATAGCTTCAAATCATTCAGTTCACTATCTAGAGTTTGTTCTATGTCTACTAAACTTGAGGAGGAATAAGAAATACTCGTATCGTCTGCGTACATCGTCACTTTGCCTTTCTTTAGGGCGAACGGAAGATCATTGATATAAATCAAAAACAAAAGAGGGCCAAGACAAGAACCCTGGGGCACACCGCAGTGAATATCTTTAGTTTTGGAACATATCCCGTTAACTTTGCAAAATTGCTTTCTGTTACTTAGATAAGATCCCATCTTCTTTCGTTACAAACACACTAGAAAGTAAAAGCGCTCGCTTCGCTCGCGCATTAACATTCCTAGCTCCTGCGGAGTGCTTTTTATGGTTACCATACTCCTTCATTGACCGCCATTTAAATTCAGCATGGAATCAGGGTTGGTAGATCCGACCGCCCCGATGCAAAACCAAGAGTCGGAAAAAGGCCAGAAAAAGCTAAACATTTCAAAACAATGACCTATTGTTGTACCACCTTTTGTTCTATTGTTATTTCAAGCAATTGACACCTGCATTCCATTGTTTTCACATACTATATTGTGTAGCTCCGATGAAACCCTATATCCTTGATGTTGCCTTGCAAAGAAAGATGTCCTAGATTGTGATCGTTCCACTACATTGTAGGCTTAGAACACAAATCAGTTTAGAAATGCACTCCAGATTGAAGGAAATTTAATGAAAATTGACCAAAAATCCCAAAAGAAGCCAAAATTAAGCCAAACAGCCAAACTTAATTTTTGAAACCAACAATAAAACAAACGAGCCAAATTTCCAAAATTTGGCTCAAAAAAAGCCAAGTTAACAACCTTGCATGAAATCAGAGCAGTTATGGTCATTCATAAGAATTCAAATAACTAAGTAAGAGTGGTATGCTATAAGCCAGAAATGAGAAAATCAGACACGCCCCTTTCTATAGCATCCCTGTACCCCCAAGTAAGCCTCATATAGACCTCAACAAAATTGTTACGTTTTCAGCACATGAATCCAGTAGCATATGCTTCAGAGTTCCCTCGCGTCTCTTAGCTTTAGAATGAATAATGAGACAATTTCTCCCTTCACCCCTGGTCATTGTTTGAAATTCATTCAAATGTTAAAGTTGGTCCCCTCAATTTTTGTCTGAGTTCCTAAGGAGCCATTGTCACCTTGAGTTTTTTGTGTACAGGCTGCATCTTCAGAAAGTCTGTAAATCAAGTTTGGCCCAGTAAAAGATATCAGTCTCCACGCTAATAGTTGAACTGATGATAAAAGTTTGACTTTAGATGACTTTTCCATCAGTTCATCTGCTTCAAAGTGAATACATTCCGCTTACGTAGGCCAAATCCTATTTTCAAATAGTCTGGCGTTGCACCATGCCTGCAAAGGACCCTGGGTGACAATGGCTCTTTAATTGCTACCAACCATTGATGCTCTAAATCTATTATAGGTAGATAGATACATCTGTCTTCTGAGCCAGCGACGTACCCAGGAATTCGAAGGGGTGGGGGGAGTCGGATGGTTGCTTCCCTTCATACAGTTTAGGTCAAACCTGGAGCCTATTGATAAAGAAATGTCAGGCATAGATTCGCTTCAAATATCTAAAAAAAAGTTGGCCCCCAGGGTAATTCTTTGAATGGTCCGATTTTGAGAAGAAAACCTCTCCCTTTTATGCCCCAACGTCGCTTGGAAATGTTGATGGCTTACTCGACCACTTTCTTCTAAAATTAGAAAGAAATGAAAGTGTAATTAAAAGCTGAACAATATGCTTTTGAGCATATCCTTTTTATTTGCTTTTTGCAAATAACCGCTCTTCTTTTTCTCCACTATGACTCGTCTTTTCATTGCTGTTTCAACGTTACCTAAGGATCTCTGACTTTTCAATAAAGTTTCTTAATCTTTTCGAATTTGACAAGTGGCATTTCACTCATTCGAAAAAGCTTGCGAGATATTTTAAGAACAGAAGAATTTTTACAGATTTTACTGGAACATTCGTGGAAAAAAAGGACTTTTGCAGAAGATAGAAAAGAAGTTTGAAATGCCCCTCGGAATTCGGGGGCAATGTCCCCAACCCCCACCACAGCAAAAAATATCAAAATTTCCCCATAGTTCTTTGGTGGAAATTTAAGGGAAATGGGCAAATTTCTATGGAAAATTGAAGGGAAACGGAAATTTCCATCTCCCCTTTGGGAAATTATGGGAAATGTGTCCGTTTCCGCAAAATTTCCCCAATAAATAACGTGGTGAAATTTCATCATTTTTTCCAGTGCACAATTTCTGCAGCTGTTACAGATGCCTACCAATATTTAAAATTGCTCTAGTGCCTTCGTAGTAATACCGAAAACTGCGAAGGCAGTAGTGATACTTATTTCCTGTATAGTATGATACAGAAAAAAGTGAAAATAAGTCAAACTATGCCAAGGCTCTCCTTGAATGAAATGAATAGCTGCTAAGTTATATTTCCTTGCACTGGAGATTCTTAATTTTGTGATGATCTAAGAATGGAGTTTCTCGTAGGCAGTTTTTTATGAAAGAAACATTCGTGTACAACTGTACACTTATAAAATAGATGTGCACATTGATATGTAAGGAATTTGAAATCAGGTATTCTGCGAGAAAATACTATGGTATGTTAGAATTCAGCTTTTCACATGAATAAACTGCGATTTCATTGAAATATGAAAATATCTTGTTGGTTCCCGTACGTAGCCTTAGGCCTCAAAGGATTCACTGGCATGGGATATGTCCTTTCAATCATGACCCGGACCCTGTGATACTGGACCCTACGACCCCAGACCATACGATAATACGACCATTTGACCATACGACCCCAGTCCAAAGTTTGATATATATAGCTTACAAAATTTTTCCACCAAAACAAAACCGGCTCTTCCTCCGAAGACAATAAGAATTGATGAATATCTATGTTGAATATCCAAAAATATGCACTTCTTTGCTTGATTCAAATCAGAGAAGGCAAATTTTCCATGTTTCAGTTGGAAGGCCGCGGAAGTAACAGACTGAGAATATAGGGCTATAAAGCATTTCGACCATTAGGGTTACTCCAATCTTTCTAGCCTTTCTAACTTTTTTAGAACAATAACAAAGAAGTAAGAAAGCTCTGTCTTAAATGCAAACATTTCTTCATTCTCATCCAGATCCCCAGTCACTCATGAGCACCTCTTTTGACATTGAAAATAGTGGAAGTATCAATACATCATGAGAAAGTCTTGTTAACCAAATACATACAACTTTGGCCTGAGGTCGCGTAGATTGGTAAAGTGCGAGTTGCGAGTTGCTAGTTGCGAGTTGCGAGTTGCGAGTTGGTGCTTTCTACGAGCTGCGAGTTGCGAGTTGATAGTGCAAAGTTCGAGTTAGTATATTTAAAATGCGAGTTGCGAGTTCGGAAAAAAAACTTCCTTATTTCCATCTTTTTAAGCCAAACAACTGGGATTTTTTGGAAGGGCTTCTGTAAAACAAGGGATTTCAAAGAGTCTTTTGATGTTCATCAAATCGGAATTCACAAATTAGCATAATTCGTAGAGGGGCGCTAAGAAAGAGTTTTGCTTTACAGGGAGAACAATCTATTATTTGAGTATTGTAATAAAAGTACAGTTATTATTTGAGTTGGTTATACCCTACTTTTCGAAAACAATTTGCAAATCATAGCCGAGGAATGACAAAGTCTCTTAGCTCCAAATTGACCTCCGATCGCTTCTTGGAGTTTCTTAATTTTGTGGAGCGCTACTGAAGATTCTTGAAAAAAAACTGGCTTCCTGACTGAAATAACTGCAAAAAATTGCGCTGAAGCTACTTTGATCACCACGTCAGAAATACCTATAAAATTTGAAGAGCAAAGGGTTGTAGACTCAATTCCGCTTTTGCTAAATAGCACCAGACTTTACACAATTTATTATTTCAATTCCTGAGCTCAGCAACTAACATGTGTACAAGTCGTTTTGGAGTGAAGAGAAAATGCGTTGTCATGAATTTTCTTTCACATCAACTTAGACAAGTTCCCAGTATACAGCATTACGGTAAAATGTTTGAACGACTAGGGGAATAAGATACAAATGGTAAAGATTCTCAATTATTTGAAGAATAGGCATGTGCATTGTAGGCATTGTATTGAATAGGCATTGTAGTTCTTCATAAGTGGCTTCTAATGAAGAATATGGCGATGCTTTAAAGACGCTTGTCTATAGGCCCAGGTCAGTCTATGAAAAGAAATCCTTAAAATAAACTGAATAAACTTCACTTGAAAACTGAGTAAAATAAACTTGTAAACTGAATTGCAACTTCGAGAAAACATTTCCTTTGGCGACGAACTCATTCTTTCAATAGAAAAACGGCAATTCGCAATTTTGGATCAACTCGCACTTTTGAGATTCCAACTCGCAGCTTTCGTTCAACTCGCAACTTGCAACTCGCAAATTAAGTGCAACTCGCAACTCGTAACTCGCAAAATAAGTGCAACTCGCAACTCTTAAAATAGATGTAACTCGCAACTCCCAACTCGCAATTTACCAAATCACGGGATCGCATTGTCGTGTGATCTGCAGTTGCAAGTCCCGGGTCGCAGAGTCCTCGGGTCCGGTCAAAAGAACGTCTAAGTTTTTTGTACGAATGATGAACACATTACGTGATGGGGCAGATTGTCAGTATTGCGAGTTGGCAAGCTAACGGCTGCTTGCATGATGCAAGTAAAAAGACTTCAGAAATGATCTTATAGCAGAAAATCCGTCCATTGTTGGACCTCTTGTGCTGAATTCTCTTTCAGAGTTCGTAAGCAAGTAGCACAAAAGATTATACCGATAGAAGGAAAATAGTGATTAAGTCACTTACCAACTCATTGAAAAGTAGACCAGGACCTTTCATGATTATTTACAGACATCTACATGATTTTGAAATCATGGAAAAGCGATGAATCAGGGGAGTAGCAAAGGCAGTTACTGGACTCAAAGTAAGGTTTGCTTAATTCATTACCAAACTTGCATTATTTTCATTCAACAGCAGAACCCAAGAAATAGCCATTTCTTCATCAAATAAGAAAATGGTTTCGTGAACTTCAGACTCTGCACACCTCAGTTACGTTACTTAGCTTAGCCCCAGCGATGAGTGAATTGCTGAACTGTTATTGAGGCTATTTCCAAATCACCCTTTTGTAATAACCGAGGATTTCCCTCGCTGTGAAACTTTGACCATTCTACTTTGGTAAGAAAGCTTAGTTAAGGAACAGTTTGCAATCAAACATTCTTTATATGGGTAAACAGGATTTTTTTGGATTTGGCCTTGAGCCAGTCATTTCGTCAACATTTGGAAATGTTCCTGAAGTCACAGGTCTGATTTTTACTGTATGCCATTTTGGCCGAAGCAGAGAAATCCATGCTATGCGTATGGCCTTTGATAAAAGAGTCAAAAATCGGTTTCAAGAGTAATCACTTTGTAACTTGGGCCAAATCTTCACTAAGAATTTAGTAAAGGCTCTATGCGTTGTAATCAGTAAATTTATAAACAGAAGACCAAAAAAACTACAAGGCAGACTCTGAATTTGTAGTTCTGCGACAAACCAAGAGGAGAGCCCCTGCAAAATACGGTAATAACTTCGTTGTATCCAACGTGAGCATCGAAATACTTTGCCACAAGCCAGATAGATACTGCAGCTAACATAATATCAACTATTTGCAAGCTTTTACTCCCTTCGTGTTTGGAAAATGCAGCTGCAAAACTTGTCTTTAGCTCAGATTGAACGCTGCCATCACATTTCTATGGCTGCCATCAGCATCCACAAAGAAAGGTCGAAGGTTAAGGCCTATTGTTGAATTGAATTGCTAAAATTTGGATACAAAACCCCTCCTCACGTTACCCCTAAGATATTGCATGAAGAAAAGTATTGGACGACAGGCAATCCTTTATTGTCAGCTATTTTTCAACTTTTTTCTGAAATTTTTGGAGGTAAGCAGTAGGCGTGAGGAGCTGCGTGCGGGAAAGTGTCACACACAGAAATGTGCGTAACAAAACTCTTCATCGCTTACATATATAGATAGATAACTTCTCTTAAAACCTCCCTTCGCAAGCACCAAACGAGAGTTTGCCGTACTGGTTTCAGGGCAACTTTGCAGCTTCGTTTGTTTTGAATTTCTGCTTGAGAGAATTTCTTTTGTCTGTATTCGCTAATCGCTTTGAATTGAGGTGTGAACCAAAGAGACTGATGCAATTGTATTACAAAATCCGCCCTTGTTGCTATTCGTAGAATCATTACTGCTTGGCAGTTGGTTATATCAAGTTTCGCTTTCATAGGCATTACGGTTGGGTAGAAAATCTGGCAGGCATTTATGCCTATTTCCATTTCATTTAATATCATTTATACACAAAAGAAACCCTTCAGCAAATCAAAGTGAACAATATCTAATTGCAATGATAACACTCTTAGAATGAAATCCTAAAGCCCTATAAATCTAATCATTGCTGCTCTCCAGAGAGTTTTCTTTCAAAGTCTAGCTCTTTAAGCCCTGTTCACACGACACAAACTAACCTGGGGCGAACCTGGGTTACACTTAACCCAGGTTCAACCCGCGTTTGTTCAAACGAGAGGATCCTCAAAATGTGTGTGATCACAAAACCAGGGCGAACCTGGGTTATTTATATTCACACATGCGCAGTTAGTGAGATAACAAAGTAACAAAATGGCTGATGAAATGAGCTTGCTGATGTTTTGCCGGCAGATTTTCGTTTTGAAATGTATGGTTTGACGTAGCATATCTTTATGAAGAGGCGATTTTTTTCATCAGCCCAAACCTCTATCAATAAAAAAACTTCTTCATACTCCCAAGTTGATCCTCGGTCTGTTCTTTCTCGATTCATAGCGTTTGAAATAAAATAAATTTACAATTTAAGATAAATTCTATTTCTTGGTAAATATGAAATATCTGGTGTTTGTGTACCAGATCTAACTTATGGCGGGCTGAAAGTATGCGCATGCGTAAGATCAAAACTAACCCAGGCTCGCCCCATGTTTGCGTTCACACGACATTTTGCCACAACTAACCCAGGTTCGACCCAGAGCGAACCCACCTCCTGAGGTGGGTTAGTTTAACCCGGGGCGAGCCCAGGTTAGTCGCGTTCACACTACGAAAATCTAAACTAGGTTAGTTTAAGGGAGCTGGATAAGAAATAACGTAAACATTGCGTAGCACGGGTCGTCTCGCGCAATTACGAACTCGAGGTAGTTTGCGTAATGGCGGATTTCCGACACGCTGCAAGTATCATCTCTGGTATTTCATTGATGGATCCTTCAGAGAGTGCAGAAAGTGACAGAGTTATTTCCAGACCACAAGCGGTGAGTACTGATTAAGTCAAAGTATGATTTAACGTAACAAATGGGTGGTTTTGAGCAGGAAGGGGCTTCTTTAGGCGCGTCTTTCTTTCTGTTGAAAATTTTGACTTTACAGGCCTACCGTTTAACCCAATCTGTGGTTCCACCACTAAGCAAATGCAGATAGGCCGGTAGCAACTGGAAGTTTTCATCTCACTGTTGTTGTGGAAGGCAAACAACAGTTATGGCTTCTAACTTCATCTTGTGATTACAATTGAAACCCTTTTGTCTGGTGAATGAAAGAGCAAGATTTGCCAGTAAACCTTGTATAGCTTTGAGTTGTTTGAAATTTTCTTGAATTGAGTTGTTTGAAATCTTGAAATTCACCCTGCAGATTATAACCAGTTGACAGTGTACCTCAAGAGACCTATAAATAATATGGTGCATTGCATCCATTTGTAACAAACAGGGCAATTTAATTGTTCCAGTATCATTAGTACATTTGAACAGGACTCACTTCAAGAAATTCTGCCATCAATTTTTAAAGTTAGTAGACACAGCTAAGTAGTCTATAATCTACACAGCTGAGTTAATCTATAAAAATGACAAAGATATGCCTATGCGCGCTATTGTTCTTCTTGCTACACAATATGCATGCACATGTCAAAACAACCAAATACAACAGGCTAATTTTAGACATGCATAGGCAGCTCTTGAGGTAGCAATTTATCTCCATCAACTAACTTTAATATGATCAAAGTTTTGTTGATTCCTCCATACCTAAATGATTACAGATAAACTGCATTTCATTCTTCTTTTATCACGTGGTCATACCAGATTCTTGCCCTTGTATGGTATCAAATAAGATTGCAAAGATGAAGAAGACAAGCAGGAAGACGTCTTGTAGAATACTGGAAATTTTTATTTTAAGTAACTAGTATTTGAACTATTTGCTTATGTCATACCGTAGGTAAAAACCGATCACCTAACATTAAAGACTTTACATGTGACATCAGAAAGTATAGTTAAATGTTTGGCCAAATAAAAGCCAGGAGAGTCACACGGAACACTACATATTGTATTTTTACAGTGAAGACCTACTCCTTTTCATTTAGGCTGTGTTTTGCAAATTTTAAAAGGCATGGAAGATACTTTGTTAGTTTTTGTAGAAATTACCTCTTTTTACAAGTGTTAGTACAGAAATGAGTTGAGGAAAGGCATAGATCCCTCTCCCAATTTCATGAAATTGGCTATGCACACTTTTTCTTTTATAAGAAACCTGGATAAGTACCTTGTACTAAAAGTTTGTAAATTTCACATGAAAATTTTGGGATTTAGTACTAAAAGTTTCCTGATTTGTTTCTTATGTTTTGGATGCATCTAGTTTTCTGCCACTGCCACATATTAGTTTTTTGACAAACGGAGCAAATATTTAGCAAGAAAGAGAGTTCTTTTGGCTCAGAACATAGGATTATCATGGATGTAACTCATAAATGAAGGCTCAGAGCAATTTTTCCCATGACTTTCTTGGACTAGGCTTCTCAATATTTCTTTGCACTTCTCAGTACTAGAGTTTCTTAAATTTTTGGTTGTCATAATACCAATTTCTTATAAACCAGTTTCTTATAAAAGATAAAATGTGTATACTGTAAATGAGCAGTCTGGGTAGCACCCCTGCACAAAAGAACCCCAGTGTCTCCCTTTGGCTAGAAGTTTTGCACCTTTTGCGCAACAATGGGTAAGAAATGTTGAATAGTTGCCTACAAATTGAAGAGATAGCACATATGTCACGTTTCTATCATATGCCAGAGCTTTATAAATGAGACACAATGTTTTGCATAAAATCTCAACAACTGAACATAAAATTCTCAAAGCTATTCTTCAGCATAGAAATTCATATTTGTCTCATCAAATAGCTTCTTGAGGGTCCATTTTTCCACTTTGTACATCTGCAGCAACAGCATTACCTTTGTTTGTATCTGGAAAATACAATTTTGACACTGAAGGTTCACCAAATCTAAGCAGTGGTCAACAATGTTGGCATACACATATCAACAAGCTGTAGTTTCTTAAATTTTAGGGCTGTTATGCTACCAAATGTTCCTTGTGTGCTACTTAAATTTGAAATTTCTTAAATGATGAATTTCTAAAGGGCTTACAAAGTGCTGGGCTAGGTCCAGAGGCAAGTGTTTACAGAAATAACACAGAAATAAACTTCTTTAAACTTCATTAACATGAAGACCTTGCAATGATTCTCCCTTCCAAAGTTAGCCTAAGCGTAGACCCAGTATTCCAAAGAAGAAAGGGTCTACGAAACAAGGAGCAGAGGCTTGCTATGGCAGTTTCTAGATTTCTAGAAACTTAGTTTATGCAGCCTTTGTCGAGACGCGCTTCACACATTATTTGAAAAGCGGATTGGAATGATTAGAAAGAATTACATGTACGGCCGTTAACCAAGCTAATTGCTCTTTGCTTCATAGACCCTTTCTTCTTTTGGAATATTGGGTATACGGATAGGCTATTCCAAAGGTCCGGACTGCACAGTTTCCAACGAGATCTCGGGTGTGCAAGAGCAAAATAATGAGTGTGCAAGTGTGCAATTTTATCTTAGTGTGCACTTCAAGTGTGCAAAAAAACTTTTGAATTTGTATTTTGTAAGAAATTCCAACAAAAAAGGTAATAATTGTTGTGAAAATATACCAATTCAAATGCTTTTCTGCCCCGTATTCCGGCAGAAACAGTTTGGGCCTAAAATTCGATTGCACACAGAACGCAACGGGCATTCATAGACTTACTACAATGATTCCCAGATCTCAGTTATCCAAACAAGGCTGCTTACGGTGACAGATACAACAACTGTAGTAAGTCTACACATTCCTCAGAAAAACTTTCGGTCCTTTCTTCTGAGGCTCTTCATTCAGTCATCACTGTGGCAAAATAAAAGCTTCAACAATAGAGCCACACCCAAATTCTAATGTGCCACACCCTTTCTCAGGTGTGCAGTTAGACTTCACGAAAAAAATCTTGGGTGTGCACTTGCCATACTCTGCAGTCTGGCCAAAGGTGACTGAAAACAAATTTGTAAAAAGAAACTTTGAGTGTGCAGTTAATTAAAATGAATGCAATCTGCATGCCAATTGTAGAGTAACAAATACAGTGATGTAAAATATCCAAAGTGTTTAAGAGACTTGGGAAATCAAATTGCAAATTAGAAAAGTTTCTTAGCTTTTCTATTCAGGCAGAGTGGTTGCTTTGCTTTGCTAGCTGTTTCTAGGTTTTACAAATTGAGCCTGGGCCTAAAGTTTCTTATAACTTTGTTCAATGATGGAATTTGGAAGCTGAGTGAGCTTTTTATGACTGGTGCCCTAGAATTATTCATACAAGAGCTATAAATACCTCAAAAAGAGTAAACTTATCAGCTTGCTCTGAAACAAAGCTCATAAATTTCAATAGCTTTACGATTCTGTTGTGGCTAGGCCAGAAGGTAAGAAGCACTTTTTGAGCAATTATTACCTGTTTCTCCGATGAAATTCCTCTGCGATATCAGATCTGTAGCAAGATCAAAATCATTTGAGAATGTTCCAAATGCTTCAAATATCGACTAGCGCTCAAACAGTTGACTCGTGAGATAGACTGTCTTGTGCAAACTTTGCCAGAATCGTACCGACTGCCGTTGTTCTTCACAGCAAACTCTGTCAAGGTGAGGCTTCTCCTCTCGCTATTCTCCAAACGCATGTGTAAAAATATATCACAAATTATGTAAAACGAACATTCTTCTTTAAGGCTGACTACTTCATTCATCTTTTCCTCTTGTGCTTAAAGCGATGCAGATAGATTATCGAAGACATCTTTCTCTTACTACGATCGCCATTAGCAAGATTGATCTTTCACCCAAAGATCAAAACAAAACTTACGCGTGGCGTCCCGCGGGCAAATTTCTTATCCAGCTCCTTTAACCCGGGTTCACCCCAGGCTAGTTAGCGTAGTGTGAACGGGGCTTTAGATACGTTTTCGGTTGCTTTTTAAAACGATCTAATGTCGGTAGCTCACGAATTTCGGTAGGTGTATCATTCCATAATGTGAGAGCTGCGTAATGAAAGCCTTTTTGGTAAATTCAGTCCTATATCTAGGGATCTGCAAATCTTTACAGTGCCTCGTATTGTAGGTCGAATGAAAAGATCTCGGTTGGAATGTATCCAATAGGCTTTCAGGGCATAGTCTATTCATAATCTTGTAGGTCATGACATTCCTGTTGTAACGGAAAAGATTTTCTACGTTCAACCAGGAAGTCAAGCAGCTACCATTATTCTTGAATTTGATCATGAGTGGTGGGACACTAGTAAATTAGATTAGGTTAATTTAGCTTTTTTACCTACCTTGAAATGCCATAAGATTCTCTTCCTTGATATTGGCAGCCTTTCTCGGCCATAGTTCTTGCCTTGAACTGAAGAGCTCCATCTCATGTGCTTTCGAAATGTTTGGGCCTAAACGTAAACAACCTTTGTCATCTCCGGCGCATTGCTGTACCTACGCAGCGGTCTTGAAGGTTCGCTTTCGAGACTACTGCGTAGGCACAGCAATGCGCAGGAGATGACAAAGTTCAATTTAGGTCCAAACATTTTGAAAGCACATGTGATAGAGCTCTTCAGTTCCAGGCAAGAAGGAAGTATGACCGAGGAAGGCCGCTAAAGGCAAGGAAGAGAATTTTATGGCATTTCAAGGTAAGAAAAGAATTTTATACTACATAATCCAAATAACTAGTGTCCTGCCACTCATGATTTGATATTATTGAATAGCCCCGGTCTTGAAGGCGTTGGAGAGCAGCTGGTTCTATTTTAGACATACTACCCCAAACAACATCAGCATAACGCAGGTGACTCTCAATTAATGCATAGTATACATTACACAGTTGGGATTGCGGAACGACATTTTTCAATTCTTTTGGAGCTGCAAGTCCTCCACTCATTTTAATTTTTTGTGCGCTACAATTGTTCATCCCAGTTTAGCTTTTCATCAGCTATGACTCCAACGGATTTCGTCTTATCGACTCTTTTTATGTCAAAGTTATTTAGTTTCAGCATTTCTGGCAGGTCTAGATTTTTTGTTTTAAGCGGATGCTCTATGACAATGAATTCAGTTTTTCCGGGTTCGGGCTAAGTTTATCCACCCTCAGCCACTCAGAGAGGTTGGAAAGCTCTTCATGTGCGTTCTCGACTAGTTTCGCTACATCATCCGATGCAATCGTTTTACTGGTATCGTCAGAATAGATACTAGCCCGGGAGAACTTAAGACATTTTTCTAAGTCATTCAAGTAAATGATGAAAAGAAGAGGGCCTAAAGGAGAACCTTGGAGAACACATCAGGTTATGTCCCTTGCTTTTGAATGCTGACCGTTTAGAGAGCGGAACCGTTTTCTATTATTTAGGTAGGATTCAAACCAACCCCCAGCCTTGCCTCTCATTCCGTATGAACTTATTTTTTTCAGTAATATGTCGTGATCGACCGTATGGAAAGCTCTCTTGAGGTCAAGAAACATAGTGAGATCGACATTACTGCGATCTGTGTTTTCGTACCAGAATTCTGTGCTGCTTATGAGTGATGTTATCGTGGAGTATACTTGGTTGCTTGGTTGCATGTAATACTCTTACTGACTTTGAGAAACTCAAACAGCTTATCGCGCGTTAGCCTTTCTAGCATCCTTGAAAACACTGAGATTACAGAGATGGGCCTGTAGTTGTTTACACCAGTTTTTGGGCCTGACTTGCAAATTGGGGTGACTCTCGTTAATTTCCAAATATCAGGAAAACACCATTCGCAAGTAATGAGTTATAAATCGGCATAAGAGGGTGCGTGATAAATTCACTCGCATCCTTTACCAAAGTTATGGTAATTTTGTCAGGACCAGACTCTTTTCCTACCTCCGATAAGGAAGTGGTGCTTGATTTACCCATGTAGAATAGGGTTAAGAATGCATCATAGGCAGACAGTAGCAAGTCAATCGCTCTATGCAGAAGCTAACTTCATATTTCTATTGCCGAAGAGCAGCGATTTTGAATGATGCATTTAGAAACAAAGATGGATTTGCTTAGAAATTCCAGCTCTGCTACCTTCAGAAAGGACCCGCAGTTTTGCAGGGTGCCACCCTCTAGAGCCTGACAAGAGTAAATTAAGTGAAAGGAAATTAAGTAAATTAGCTGTGTATCTTCTTGGGAGGTTATCATTTCATTTGAAATTGCAAATTAAAGCATGTCATAGCTGTAACACAAAAAGCATGACCACGGGCTGTTTTTATGTATCCACATAAATAATTAACAATGCCTAACATAGTCTTGGAAGACGATGCCTACGGAGCATCAAAGACAGAGTAACCCTGCAGGGACATGGAAAGCTGCACAAATGCACAAATAAGTTAGACTTGAATTGGAAATCTCCACTGCAATACAAAAATCAAATCCAACAACAGTCTTGCAAACGGAAAATTAACAATGGAACTTGTTTTCTCGCTATTACTTACGTTGGCATCCAAATGAATTTTGATCTGTGTTTAAATCAGTATTCATTGTGTCTTGTTGCTCGCAGAGATGCTGTCTAACTTTTGCTTGTTGCATCGTGAAGTGTCGTTGTCGTCTGGCCTCGCAGTAGATTCTTCGATATGTGAACATTTGTATGAGTACAGGGATAACATAGGCCAACGCAAAGATTCCAGCAGAAACAATTGGTTTGTTCACTGAGATTTTTACATATCCTAGACAGGAAGTAAATGTGCCGTAGGCGAGAACAAAAGCCACTGCTAGCCAAGCTCTTCTTTTCTGTACGATATTTTTGTATCTGAGAGGGTAGATGATGAAAATGTAACGATCGATGCTTATCACTGCCAGACTCATGATTGACCAAGTCCCGTAAAATATATCAAGGCAAATCCAAACTGAGTAAATGGCTCCACTCTTGCTGTTAGGCCAACCAGTTAGGAGGTAGGAGATCCAGAACGGCATAGACAACAGAGCAATAGACAAATCAGATATGCACAGATTGATGATGAAATAGTATGTGACGTGGCGTAGTTCCCTAGATAGCCTGAAGGCAATCAAGGCAAGGCTGTTACCGAAAACTGTGATGAAGATAACAATACACAAGAAACATGTCACAAAAACTACGTTCAAAGTTGTCGCGTTCGTTGTAAGAGGCGATTGTGGTTGCATGGATGTTGCCAGAGTTCCTGTATGCGTTTTATGAGTCGTAGATGTCACATGGGCCAGATGGCTACCTGTATAATCGAATTCTTCCATGTTTAGATAATCACTGATCTACCTCTTATCGGTCAAATGCTGACATGTATCGACGTAAAGGACACTGCTATGGTTGCTTTTAACTTTGAGATTTGATGAACTAAGCTGCATCACATCAGCTGTTGAGAGAAAAAATGAAATTTCTATTTATTCGAAAGACCTTGTCGAGAAATGCTACTTAATAACCCGACCTTCGACGAAGAATTTCAGGATACAGGGTGTCTCAAAACATTATTCCCGTTTGACTGGAAATAGGAACAACCCGATAAGATATTATTTCAGTCTGAGTGCACGGCTAAATTCATCAATCTTCAACTTAGATTCACATAGCTTACATTCAAAAGTCGTCCACCAAACACTGGAGATGCATGCTCGCAAAATCAAAATTTACAGTGCACCCCAAACCAGAGGCTTTGAGACAGGGCCTAGCAATGATCTTCATCATGGATATTTGCAAAGCACATGTAAAACCTAAATTTCAGGCTTTTGCTTTTGAAAAGAATGAGCTACTCGTGGAAATCATCCTGATTAAATGAATACAATAAAGATGCGGTAAGAATGATAAAGTCATGCCACATCTCCAAAATGAGCGCACATGTGCTCCTTTTCCTCTTCTTTGACACTTTGGAAGGTATGCAATGCATGCATTGATTCTGCAAAGGAGTAATTATTTGTAGAACGATTGAAGCGTTTCGGGGTATATTTTTTTTCAAAAGAAAAAGCTAACACTCAAAACTGAAAGTCCTTTGCAATATACTTGTGATATCCAGTCATGGCTAGGCCCTTTCGCATAAGTAAGTGTTTTTTTCAACTTGGCAAAAAAGTGTCCTTTTATTCAACAAATTTTTAGACGCAATTTGAGTGGCAGAGCAAGTACTTGCCATATAAAACCCAAGTTCCATCATATTAACGAAAGATTAAATATTCCATGCTTCTTTCCTGATTCCAAAAGCAGTTTCTGATCGTAAGTTATGTAGGTTTGAAGTTAGGAGCCCCAAAGGATAGAAATATTCCACTGGTGGTATGATTGAAATATTCCATATGATATAACTTTTCATCATGTGGTGCTCTTTTCATGAAATTTTGTACACTTGTGTCGGAAGACGTTGCCCACGTTTTGACGCAAAAACATTTTGGATTGGAGCACACAAGGAAGACTTATTCCACTTAACGCATCATATTTAACTGTACCAAAAGCACCCAGCTCATGAGATTCTTCTGTATTGGAAGTCACAAGAGTGGCAAATTTTGTTTTAGTAAGACGTATCAGAACAGAAAATATTGATTCATTCCCTTTAGAGCCATCAAGGATGCCGTAATTCCAATCAAAAATAACTCACAAGAAACGATCGTATGATTTGCCGTTTTCATCTAAAATCGTATTCCTTCGTTTGAATACCAAAATGAGTCCTTGAAAGAACTCAAAACAATAATAGCATGAATTGGGAACAAATTGCCAAAAGAATCAGCTCTTCTGGAGCCTTATAGGATGCGTTATTCCAGTTTTTCTTCTAAAGCTTTAACGTTGAATTAGGAATTTCAAATCATACAAGGCTTGGGCTTTAATCATTTGACATTACTAAACTAATGTAGAAGGCTATAACTTGCTCGTAAAATCAATATTTTGTTTAAAAAGGAGCTCAAAAGAAGTAAATATTCCGTTGAAATCAACGAATTCTAAAAGTTTGAAATTTTTGCCTTTTTCATCGAATATGAAATCCGATCAATGGCAAAAGATAAAATTGAATCGTGGAATCTTTTATCAAAAATCGCTCTCAAACGTCTTCTTAAGCCTCAAGTCACTTAAGTTCAGTTTACAGGCATTTTTATCATCTTAAAAAGTTCTTTAACTATTAATGATAAAAAATCAACAAAACTTCTGCAGAAATGAGCTTTTTATTTCCTGGAATCTTCATCCTTATATGCTCCAATAGCTTCGAATATATGTTTTTGGACTTTTCACGGTATGACAACAATATATCTTTCTAAATAATCCAAGGTTATATTTTAATGATAATCGACTGACTAAAATTTCTTTGCCTTTCATTGTGCTTTCCAACGGAATCGTTCATCCTTTGTTGCTCCTCGGACCAGATTTTGAAAATTCAGGTATCTTAGATTGTATTTCAAAGATAAAACATTATCAAAACAATTTTGAGAGGTCCAGAATTGAAAGTTTGTAAACTAAGGTATTTTGGAATATAGAATCCAAATACGCTCCTCCCAATGACGTAATATTCCAAAGTGCTACAAAACCTGTCTTTGTCGAGAGATATAGTCTGTCAAAGTCAAAATTGATCTTTTTAGGACAAAAAAACTGATTTTCAGATTTTTCGAATGGACACTTTTTGCCAAGTTGAAAAAAAACACTGACATAACCTCTGGTTTCAAGTGTAATCTAAAATTCGACTTTGTGAACTCATATCTCCTGTACTCGGAGGACAATTTTAAAATGCAAAGTATGTGCACATAACTTGAAGATCATCAACTATGCCTTTTACCAAACACTTTCAAATATTTTATCGTTTCGTTTCTTTGTTTAGTCAAAAGGGGGGGTGTAGTGATTATTGTTGTGGTTGTTATTGTGTTATGTTATTGTGTTATGTTATTGTGTTATGTCGGCGACTTGACCTCCCCGACATAAATCATTTTACCGAAATTTTGCTTGGTCGTATACAATAGTCTAGAAATGGATTGGTTTCTTAGAGGCATGTAGTTCACAGATATCACTGGGCCATTTTGATCAATTTAGATTATCTTGCTTAAAGGAGGGTACTTCGGGGGCGTCCCAATACCGCAATACCGCACGAAAAAGTTGCCAAATACCGCAATACCGCATCGAAAAATAGCAAAATACCGCAAACAGTAGTAAAATGAAAAACCACCCTGTTCATACAGTATGCTGTCGTACTGCTATGTTGCGAGATGGATGATAGTAGCCAGACTACATGTACACGCCCTATGTATATTGGATTGTATTTCCATTGGATCGTTGTTGCAAGCTTTCAACTGAATTTCTGCTTTCTCAAGTAAATTCTAACGCAGGATACAACATGTACCGGTTAAGGTTACGATAAACGTTAGTTACACGATATTTGGTTTTCTCTCCCTGAAGCTGAACCATTAACGGAATCTAGTTAACATCATTCGATGCACAAGAACGTGAGGATGTTAACCATCTGAACATGATTGGCAAATATTGTAATATGATTTTTTCCATGCAAATTTATTGCCTAGAACTGTACCACCTTCAAAAGTTATCTTGTACCCTTGCATTTAAGGAAACAAAATCTGGCTTATATCAACAAGTGCAGATCCTAATCTTTAACCCTATTTTAACCGGGTGAAAAAAAGTGATTTTCTACCAGAGGGGGGCGTTTTTCACCCCCTAATTATCTTCGGAACTATAATAGCTATGACAATGAAACTTGCACTGTGTTATAATTAAACAAAGGAGAATCCAAAAATAGCATCAATTAATTTTTAATCACGTGATTGGTTGCTAGGCAACCAAAAATAGGGCAAATTTTGACAAAATTGAGCTATCAGGAAAAACAAGTAGATTTACATTAAATAACTGGCTAAAATAGGCTAAAATCTATCCAAATACTTACTTGATAGCCTTAGTTTGAGATTTAATTCAGTTTTGTATGAATATTTGTGGTTCCTAATTAATTAACTAAATAAATAACGGTTATTCGATTCAATGCAAAATTGATTCCTCAAAAATAATGCTTAAACACCATCAATCTCACATAATTTGAGTGAAATCCAATGGTTTTATCAATATTTCAAGTCATTATGTGATTTTTCATATAAAAATTGCTAATTCATTAGGAATATGACGTTATAAAGATGTATGACGTCATAGAAATTATAAATTGCTGAAGTCAGCAAATATAGATAAATTATATATCAAATGAAAGTACGCATCGAGAAAAATTGAATGGTATATATATTGACGAGATTCGGCACGAAATAAAGAAACTAGGGCAGTTTTCACGATTTTGTTTGTGACCGCTCTCCAAATATGGGCATCTGGTGGACACGTGGTCTAACAATAGGCATTGAAATTTTTATTTTCTGATTGCCAGTTAAATTTTAGGAAAAGTCAGTCAGTTTCAGTGCCATAGCTGTCATAGTTTAGGAGCTATTAAAAAAAGGTTTGGAGGGGGGCGAAAAACGCCCCCCGGTTAAAATAGGGTTAAAAGTGTGTCTGGGACTGTTCTAATTCCTTCTCCCTTTGAGTCTTTGAGTTACATGCTGTCCAAATTTGGCAAATGATTTAGCTGCCCTCCGATCGTTATATTTGATTATATAAAAGACGAATCAAAGTACATAAAAAGAATTTGGGATACAATTTCCAAGGTCCAGGTCTGCCCTGGTCGAGTGAAAAGTTTCGCGCTATTCGTTTGATTCAAAGGGTAAAAAATAGCTCTTTCGTACCTGTACCTCGTGGATTTGTGAATCCAGGGGAAAAAGGATTTTACTCATCCCACTGTCAGTGTACACATCGGGGTCACATGAGCCACTTGTAATAAAAATTTTGATTAAAGAATCATGGAACCCTTAGTTTACATGAGATTTCTTCAATTTTCAAAACTTCTGTTGCCTTCCAACAAGGTATCATTGTGTGCCTTGAAAGTTCGGCTGCCAGAATATGAAGAAATCGAGAAAAAATAGATGTATTCAACCAGAAAACATTTACTGCAGCCTCAAAGGAAATTTGATTCCAACTTGTATGCACCTTTTCTAAATCCAAAGCAGTAGTTTGATCTTCTTAGATCGTAGCATGATGTAGTAAGAAATCAAAGAATTGTGAACGCATGCATTAAAATTACAACTCGATCTGAAAATTTTTAAAATAACGCTTCCTAAAGATTCAATAGCTGTAGGATTATCATAGGTCATGGACAGAGATTTGCAATGTGCAACATCTCCAAGTCAATGGAAAATGTAGCGCCAAAGAAAGGAGGCAGTTCTGAAATGGGGAATCATACCCCTCTTTCACTGTTAAGTATTCCCAGCAAAGTATATGAGGGGATCAAAGGCGAGAGTATAGACAAGTACGTCATCGATAGAGGTCTGGTAAGCAAAATATCAATGGGGTTTTGTGAAAACAGGATCAACTAAATTATTGATGTTGCGTCTGACTGAAGTCAGGAGACAGGCATCGGGTGAAAGATAGTTGTCAACATGACAGTCATAGACTTCAAAAAGCCGTTCATTTGATCTACACTAGGCTTGTGGAATATCAGAGAAATTACATAACTCATTAATGCTTTATTTACCGAACTGAGAACAGTAAGTTAAAAATGAGGGTCAGAGATTTCATTAAGACCAAGGTGACTGCACAGTGAAGTCGTGGTTTTTAGCGACAAGCGTTGGAAATGCAGGAGTACAGAAGACGTAATCGAGTCCACGAGGCCTTCTCATGACCCTCAAGTATGGCAGGGGCGTTGCCAGCCTTGAAAAAGTGGGATGGACAAGGGAACGGAGTCTTAGGAGGGAACGGAGTTTTAGGACCACGCCCTCTAGAACGTCGGAAAACGCCCTTTTGAAAGATAGAATAAAATTTGTGTTCATGGTTGATTTAATGTGATAGACGCTATTTGCAAGCCCCAATTCACTTAAGCGAGAAAGCACAACGAGAAACCATGAACCAGAAAGCAGAAAAGTTTGATTTGACACCTATCTTAATTACCTTCACACGAATATAGGTGAATATCTTAATTATCTAAGAAATAATATCCCATATGGTTTGTTGCAAGCTACACAAAGCAAACGACTACGACTGATCACTGAATTGTAAACGAAGGGAAACGAGTACCGATCCCAGAGAAGCCAAAAACGACCCCCCCCCCAACCTTTTTTCATCGAATTTAGATGAATGCGAAAATCAACCTTCAAAAAAAGTGGGGTGGACATGTCCACCCCAGTCCACCCCGTGGCGCCGACCCTGAACTAGGGCTCTACCTGAGAAGTTATAAGCGGAGTGCCACAAGGATCAATGCTTGGCCCAAAGCTCTTCAGCATTATGTAAAGGTTTAAACAAATGATTTGTAGTACAAACTTTGAAAATAGCTTTTAATAATGAACTCATCGTGCTAAACCCATGAACGTAGCAAAGTTAACTCCTGTAAAGGAACAGCAACCAAAACCTGCTTGTAAGTAGAGAGAAAACGTTTGAATCGTCCAAGATAACAGCGAATTAATCTTAAAACCTGAAACGGTAAAATAAGTTAGCACCTGAAGCGGTTGGAGGCAGAGTCAGGAGCACAGACAACACACGTCTTAAGCTTTCGTGTTCCAATTCATGACTAAGTCATTTTGTTGTAAACAAGTTATTATATTTGTGATATGCCTGTTTAATATCAATCAGTACCAACGGAGAATCGCTGCATGCAACTGCAGTACTGACGTGTTATCCCTAGCACCCCTGTACACTACACAACTGCAATAAAGAGCAACGTTCAATAGCTGCTTGTATTGTTAACAAAATGACGAGTGTGCGACGAAACGCGTTTCTGTCCATTCAACATTATGTTGTTCGCTATTGCATTTACTGAATTATTTTTTCTTCGGGGAGGGGTATTTGGTCTAGATTTGTACTGGGGTGTGCCGACGAAAAATCTTTTTACCCTGTAGCAGAAGTTTTCCTTATGATAGCCGACAGAACGAAAAATTGGCAAAAATCATACTCCAAAACACAAAGGTTGGACTAAAAAACAACCCAATCTGACGAAATTTCCCTTTTAAGATGCCTTCTTTTGATAGCCCGTTCCAGAAAAAAAAATCAAAAGCGATATCCTGAAAAATGGCAAACGCCCGTCGGAAAAATATACTAAGTAATTCCCGTGTTTTTCCCTTAAGATTAATTCGTTTCTTCTTGTATGGATTAAAAGGTCCAAAAGTTTTCTCTCTAGCCCTATTACTGTAGGGTCACACGGTAGCTCACATTCCTGTAGGGGGGGGGGGGATTTTTTCCCCACCGTGAATAATGCCGCTAATTCAATAAATGTTTGGATTATTACGAAGTTATTGATGAAATACGTCACATATAGTTGAAATATTAGTACTATGTGGACTTTATCTCATTTTTAACCACATTTTTCGCATGTTTTCAATGACGTCATGATTCAGTCACACATGACAAAAACGGTCTTAACTCACGTAAAAACAGCTGCTGAGGCTAAATTTTTTGCTTATCTTAGTCCTCTTTCTATTAGCTTTCGAATGCTATACCACACAACAGAATTAAACAAAAATTTATTTTTCCAAAAATTGGGTCACATGATTGATGACGTCATAGTTATGTCACGTGTCAACAAAATTTTTTCTTCTAACCATAATAATGAGGACCGATGAATTTTAGTCACATACCTATGAGGATTTATCAATAAAAAATTGCCTTGTATATCAAAAATTTAAAAGTTTTGAGGGTAGGGAAAAATTTCCCCCCCCCCTACAGGAATAGGGCTAGTCACTGGTTTATTTTGGTTGTTGTTAGCAGTCTTCCTTTACTGATTACAGTGTTTTTGCTGCACTTATGGGGTTAGTATGGTGTGTCCGTTATTCAAGGATATTTTCAAATTGATGTAAGTTACATACAAGAAATGCAAAGGTATGGTAAATTTTCTAACCTGGAACCGTCTTGCTTACATTACAAAGCTATGTTGTTGGTAGATCTGTGGTGCGAATCAATTCAATTGCAACATATGAATCGACAAGAAAACTTTCCAAAGCAAAAATAAGGTTCTTTGGTAAATTTTTGTCGTCTGATGAAAAATGAATTTGTCTCCTCCGCAGGATGTCTATTTAGGGGGGGTCACTGGGGTTTTGCGGATAGCGGATATCGGCCTATTTTCACTGCGGAATTGCTGACATTAAAAATCATTTCTGCGGATTGCGGATATTTGTTGCATTTTTGCGGAATGCGGATATTTCTGCAAAATTAATATTAGTTGCTAAAAAATCGCAAATTTGATGCTCATTCCGACAAAATATTGCGTAACATTTACTTAAAGGCACTAAAACAAATGAAAAAATACATATTACAAAGATCTGAAGACAACAGCCACAATAGCAACAACAACAACAAAATTTTCGCGCAAAATAATCACCCATGATGATTGCAACTGCTCGAGTCTGATCGGTCACGTGCAAAATGGAAAGAAAATGGTTTCTGTCGTGTTTTATATGAAGTAGGAAGATTTTTCTCATAACACTAATGAAGAGCGGAAATAGCCAATTTATGTCTGCGGATTTGCGGAAACAGGGCAGGAAAATTGCGGAAATGCGGAATTGCATACCCCCCAGTGACCCCTCCCCCATTCACATGTTGAACAGGTGGAGATAGACAAAGGGAATGCCCATTCTCCTGTGTTTTCCTTTTCTCCAAGAATTCGTCTCGAAGATGCTGGGCTCCTTGTCAGGAATATAGTATTCCATGAACTTTGGATGCTAATATATAACGATACCGCATACCGCACTGTAAAAACTCAATACCGCAATACCACCAATTTTTGCCCTTATTACCGCAATACCGCGCAAAAATGACACCCGATACCGCAATACCGCAAACCCCGAAGTACCCTTAAAAATGGGTTTCTGTTCAAAATCGACCAAAATTGCAGAAAAATAAAAAACTTCAAGACAAACTCGACCATTAACAGTGATATTTCCTAGTGGCCCATTGATAGTAGGTTAATTTGACATTTTTTCAACATTCTGATGAAAGAAAGTTACGAAAATTGCCGTCTGAAATGTCGGTCTTTTGCTGCAAAATAAAGGACTCCTCGGCCTGATTCAGCCTTCGAAGTGAAAGCGCTGATTTGTTTATATTTTGCAGCATTAAACAAATGCTTTAAGCACAGTGGGGTCACTCAAAGCAGCTTTCAGAAGATTTGACAAGTCTTTCTCATCATTCTCAACTTTCAGTGATGAAAATCGGATGCGTACGAGCTGAGAAACTAACATTTTAAAAGTATAAAGATCACAAAGAATTTAACGTCAAAAGAGCTCGGCCATTCAAATAGGGGATTCCCCAGTGAACGAAGAGCCCAAATGTGACGGCTGTGTGGCCGCTGAGCAAGGGACAGTTAGACCACGATGCAAGTAAACGAGTTGACTTTATCATGCTATTTCATTGGCGACGACAATAAAAAACGGACAAGTCGTACAAGATATCATACGTGGAATAAGATGGCAAATCATTTACAACCGATGAGTCCATTTTTGCCACAAAATGACCCCACGATGCACGATGCACGATGCACGATGCACGATGCACGATGCACGAGTGCACAATGGTCGTTATGGATGGAGCGATTTGACAATCATCTTAGGGCTCTCAATATCACAAATGAGGGTAGGAAACGTGCTTTTACTTCTTTATCAAGTGGGAGACGACGTCTGTTGAATATTTAAAACCCTCTCAGACTGCGTTCACACGATGCCGGCACATTTTGAAAACGGTGAAAAATTCAACAGATAGGCATCCGGTTCACACGAAAATGGATAATACTAAAAATTTTCCAAGAGTTTGGTCACATGACTCGAAATGGGTGAAGCAGACCTTGGCAGATTAGGTCAATTAATTCCCCTCTTCGTTAGACGTTCTTTCTTTTTTGTAACGGTTATGTGTAGTTTATGCGCTATCTTTGTCTTTCAATGTCGTCACGTCTAGTGCTATGTTCGTGTTTTTAGTTTTATGTTGCCATTTGGTAGGGTAAGGTGGGGGTAATTTGGGTCTACGGGGTAATTTGGGTCTATTTGCTTTTTCGCTTTTTAAGCGACTGTAAGTTGAAATTTTCGATCCATGATTCCGTGGGTGTTGAAATCTATATTTTCAGGAGTTGTTTAAGTGGTGTCGAAGAATTATTTGATAATTTCTAGTGCTTCAATTTCAAGATTTTCCACGGCCTAAACTTTTATCATGATCAGACACCGTAGAAAACTTTCGATTTATACCAACTTGCAACTTCTTTTCGTCAACAAATCATCATTAATCTCATTTTCAATCACTTGGAAAGGTGCTAAAAGTTTTTCGGATTTTTTTTGTGATTCGGTATTTATTTCGATTATTTTGCAAGATGGGGTAATTTGGGTCTACTGGGATTTTCATAGAATATTGTTACGAGTCGCGTTGTGCAGGAATTGGCAATCGCTCCCGAATCAAAACAAGAATTGAGATAATACTGCAAGCAAATGGATGACACATCAAAAACAGCATAAGGTACACGTTTTTGTTTATGTTTTAGTGGTTTCAGAACAAGACACAAGAATTCACTTCTTTTAAATATCATTTCGAAAGAAACTTTGTTTACATTTCCATCTTCAGGAATGGGCCTAAATATGCAGCGATGGTGTACGATTTATTTTTAATTTTCTCTATGCAGTTTTTCACGTCTTTGGCTGCGGAACTCTGAAAATTCAATCACAGTTATCCATAAAAGCATTCTAAAATTTTACTTTCGGTAATTTACAATACTCCTGACGAAAGAGATACCGTTTTTCTCGAATAGACCCAAATTTCCCACCGACAGGTTGAAATTACGCGCAGAAGTAAGGAAAGTAAAAAATTCTAAAAAAATATTCAAACTTCAAATGAAAGAGCGGGAACAAGTTTCCAAGAATGACAAAAGATTCAATGTAGGAAAAACGAAAAAAGTTCTTTAATATTTCCAACGACTTTGTGAGGATACTGTATTTGTTTCGAAAAATGCTCAATTTAGACCCAAATTACCCCACCTTACCCTAGATGTTAATTTTCGCTCCAAATGGTATTGTTTTAGTTGTAGGGTATAGTATTTTGTAGGTAGTGTTATTAGGTAATATGTATTGTAAGTTTTTAGCTTGATAAATATATAAAAAAACGGAACACCTTTGCCGGCACATTTTGAAAACGGTAGATTTTTAAAACGGAACTCTAACCAGCACAATTTGGAAGCGATGTTCTGTTAACGCTTATAAATGATGAAAACAGAAAATTTGTCGACGCTTTTGGAACGCCACTGATCGATTCTTAAGGTGTAGGTACATTTCTATAGCATCTTAAGTCTTGCAACGAGGTTTTTTACCGTCAAGTTTCTACCGTTTTCAAATTGTTCCGGCATAGTGTGAACGCTTGCTCAAATTTTGCTACCGTCACATTTCTCATCCTCCCTTAAAATGTGCTGGCATCATTTGAACGCAGTCTCGGATACAGGGGAAGATGATGTATGTATGTATGTGTGTATGTATGTATGTATAATTTTGCCATAGAATTAAATTACAAAATAAATTGATAAAAGGAAAGTGATCTAATTACATGAATATGATATTTACAGGCAAAAAGTTGATAATGAAGTTTAAAAACACCCCGGGTTAAAAATGGCAGAGATAATACTAAAAGGTCAATATGACCTTGTTTCCATAATGGTCCCTCCGGAGGTGTTATAAAAATAAAAAAAAAATTGTTCCGGAAAAAAGGATCTCTTAAACAAAATTATTATTCCATTTTCATTAGGCGAATTTTGTATTTTCAATAGTATATGTAGGGGCTATATTGACTTTGGAGGTCATTGAAGAATTTATCTTTGATCTTATGTTTGAAACTGTCGATGTTCTTTGCAGAGTTTAGTTCTGATGGTAGATTGTTCCACATTTTGCGTCCGAGATATGAGAGACAATTTTGCCCTATGTAGTCTTTCGGAAAGGTTGATTCAATTTGTTTTTTAGATCTACGAGTTATGCGACTCTGGCCAGCTGGTAAGAACGTCTCAGACATGTAGGATGGGGCTGAGTTATCAAAAAATTTGAAAATCTTTGCAGTTGTACATTGTTCAAATCTTTCTTTCGTAGGGAGCCAATTCATATTTTTTTAATTCTTTGATTCCTATATGTGCTCTGTTATTCAGATTCAAACAAAACCTGATATATTTATTTTGAGCAGTCTGAATTCTTTTGGTTAATCTTTTATTTAATAATGGAAACCAAGCACTGCTTGCATAGTCAAAATGGGGCTGAATTAGAGCGTTTGCTAGCAATCTGTGAAGGGAGAAGTCAAGAAAATGTTGCTTTCTTTAGAGAAATCTGAGCCTGCCGTCGATTTTACCGAGGATTCTGGTAGCCATTGATTCGCCAGACAGATTCTCATCTAGAATACAGCCTAGATAAGTGACTGAGGTGTGCTGTTTGATCATGATGTCACCTCTTCTGATGTCCAGTTTTTTTCTGTCGGGAAGTTAATTTTTTCTACCAAAGAGTATCGATTTTGTTTTGTCCTCTCAACCTTTCTACCAAAGATAATGATTATGTCGTTGCTGTGGATGCACTTACAAAGTATTTCGAGCCTGTGAAGAACACGTTATATCAAACCTACTTATTTCGACAAGCCTCACAGCGGGAGGACGAAACCATTGATGAATTTCATACACAATTGAGACAATTAGCAAAACACTGTGATTTTCATGATGAAGATTTTGAAATAAAACTGCAGATCGTATGTGATGGGAAATCTTCTAGACTAAGAAAGAAAGGGCTGCGAGAACCAGAGCTAAAATTGCAAGACATGATAATTGAGGGAAGAAAATCTGAAACCAGTTCAGCCCAGGCAAGTGGCATGGAAACCAGATCAACTGAGGAATCACACGTAAACATGGTACAGAAATGCAGCGGGATGTTGAAGGCTTCAACAGATCACTCAAGAAAGCTAGCCAATGCGCATATGCAGAAGGAAAAGATTGGAGAAAAGAGCTTAATAAGTATTCATTGCTCTATAGAATAACCCCTCATGCAACAACAGGCCAGTGCCCAGCAACAGTATTTTTTGGTTGTGGTATTAAAAGAATGACATACCAGAATACAACAAGGATGAACCACAAGATACAGAACTGGATAGGAAAGACAGGGAAAAGAAAGAGAAAATGATAGAATATGCAGATTGCAAAAGGAATACAAAGGATAGTGAAATTCAGGAGCAAGACACAGTGTCAGTACAGAATCTCTGAAAAAATGACAAATTGTCTCCAAATTGGTTAAATGAGAAGTTCAAAGTACTAAAAGTTTACGGGAAAAGTGCTTTCTAGAAAATGAAAAAGGAAACAGATATTACAGGAACAAAGTTCATCTCAAGAAATGTTATGAAAATGAGACCAACAAACACACACTGATTCAAAAGGAGAACACAAACCAAGAAGAAGAGATCACAGAGCTACCCATTGACAATGCGAACGCGCAACCTGTCGGAAGCCCAATGCGTCCCGAGCGCAGACCAAATATCACAAATGCTAATGATGCTAATGGCATTCCTATCTCTAATGAAAATAACAACAATAGGTTGCATGAAAATGATAATTCTAACATCCAAGGAACCTGTGAAAGTAGCTTGAATGAAGAAACATTGAGGATCATTTGAATGAAGAAAACAATGAAGATTCACGCGAAATTCTCTGCGATGGAACACCAGGTTTTGTACCAGATACATTACCAACAGCCATTCAAGAAAAAGTGTAAGCGAAAAGATTGCCGGTTAGAAGACATCGTAAGAACAAGAAGTAGTTAGTTAAAAGGACAGCACTGAGGTTTGTAAATATTGATGGAACAGTGCGTTGAAATTTTACTTTTCTATGTTATCAAAGTCATGAAGATTGGAACTTTGGAAAATTATTTGTTTTTTTTTGTTGAAGAATGGACATCAGTTACTCATTTACTTATTTACTCATTTACTCATTTAGTATTATTGGACACTGAAGAACTGTTGATGGAAGCTGAAGCTTATTTGCGCTGATGGACTAAGATTGAAGAACACTATTTATGCTGATTGTTGCTTTTGGTTACAATTGAAAATGAACTGCATTGGAAACTCAAGAGGACAATTTCAAGAAACAAGAGAATACAGTGTATTAGACAAGCCATTATATATCAGCCTCGTAATGATGTAGAGGAGTTCGGTGGATATTCGTAGTGGAAACATGGCGTCTTCATTATTTTTCTCTATCGGTCTAGCGTTACGTCGCAGCGGATCTTCGGCAGCGCGCGCGTAGACACAACAGAATTTGTTTAATCTGTTGGGTTTTTTTAACACCCGGTATCATAATTACCATAGGACACCAAATTTTGTTGCTCTATCTGTTTACAGTCAAGAGCTGGTAGGGGGGGGGAGACATTTTTGCACCCCAACTCAAATAAGACATATCAGATAGCCAAGCCACTACGGGGTTACCCAATAACATTAATTTGATTTTAAAGGCTGATTTCCAGTCAGTGGAATTTTCCGAGCGGGCGGAATTTCTGTTGTTTGTGGGAGAAAATGTCGCTTGAAATTGAATAGATAGTTACGGCTGAGCACCTTTTAATTGTTTATAATCCCACCCGCTCGGAGAATTCCGCTGACTGGAAATTTGCCTTAATGGAGCATCAAGGAAAGTTCATCCTTACATTTTTAACAGAAATGGCGGAAAAATGTCGAGCCGCGAAAAGTAGAACGTATTCAATACTAACGTTATCATCTTGGTGGTCGGACGTCAGCTCTCTAGCTCCGTCTTTGAACGTGATAAACAGTGATAAACGTGACATGAATGACAACATTCTCAAGGCAATTATAAAAATTCACGAGAAAGATAAGAAACGGCCTTGCAAAGAAACGATTTACCGTTACTTCATTTATTTTTTTTTATTTTTTTTTATTTTATTCTTATTTATACACAATACCCTATCAGCATAACAAAGTAAATATAAATGTTGATAATATCATGAAAAAATAAAGCTGCTCTTCCAAGGGGTTGTGTTTGTGTCCCTCTACCTCAAGAACTCCCTCAGTCTTACTTTGAAGGAGCTCAATGAGGCAGAGTCTCGTATTTGCTTTGGGATCTCGTTCCAGGCACTTGCTCCCTGGTATCCAAAAGACTTTTTGCAGTACTCAAGACGAAGCCGAGGAATTTCGAAATCATCAATTTTTCTTGTGTTATATTTCGAAATATTCGACCTAGGAGTGAATTTATTTTTGAGGTTCTCTGGGCAGAGTCCATTTTTTATCTTGTATGTAGTAATTAGCTGGTCATATTTTATTAGATTGCGTACATCGAGCCAATCGCATACCCAGCCATCTTTGTGCCTTGCGCATTCAATTAGTCTGCGTGCCCTGTTTTGCAGCCTCTGTAGGGATTCCAGTTTTGTGTTTGACAGACATCCCCAAATGACACTGCAATATCTCAGATGGCTTTCAATTAATGCTCGATAAACAGTTGCCAATTGTTTCTGGGAGAGGATGTTTTTGAGTTTAAACACCGCCCCTAATCCGTTTTTTATCTTTCGCTTTATGGTTTTGAGTTGTTCTTCCCAATTCATACTTTCGTCTATTATGACACCAAGATATTTTGTTTTTTGAGCTCTGCATAATTTTTGATCTTCTACTTCGAGGTCAGGGAAATCTTTGGCTTTGTTCAGTTGTTTTGGATGCCCTATCAACATAAATTCGCTTTTTTCAGCATTTAGGCTAAGTTTGTTTTGCCTCATCCAGGATGAAACAAGATCAAGTTCGCCCTTTATCTCATTAAAAAGCTCGTTGATCTCATTGGAGGCATAAGAAATGCTCGTGTCATCCGCGTACATATTTGGTTTAGACTTTTTCAAACATTTTTCAAAATCGTTCATATAAATGATGAAAAGTAAGGGACCCAAACACGACCCCTGTGGTATTCCACACTGTACTAAACGCTTGTTTGACGATTTACCTTCTACATAACAATACTGCTCTCTCCCGGCAAGGTATGAAGTGAACCAACCGTGTGCAAGACCGTGTGCAAGATCAATAAAGAGTGGATTAACACGCAGCATCTCCGAGGTGGAATCTGGTATCCAACGTCTCGTGATGGAGGGCCTAATTGAAAACCGAGGCGAACCTGGCAAAGATTCGTTATTTATCTTAGATGGAGGGAAGAAAGATCCAAGAGTCAATGATGAAGAGGGAAAGGAAGTTGATACATCCGTTAAGTACACTACTTACGATGAGTTTCTTGCATTGCGCGCCAAAGTGGAAATCCTCATGAAGGCCTACGAAGGCACCCACGCCGCCAAAGGTATGTCAATCTCAAATTTGAAAGAAGAGATCCAACTTCTAAGGAAGGAAAATGAATCACTCAGGAATGGACTTCGTCGCAAAGATATTCTAATAAATAGCATTGAGGTTGATAATCCCAGCTTTAGGCCTAACATTCATCAAGATTCTGTATTTGATCCAAGATGGAAATATGTCAACAAAACGAAACAGAAAATCCCAAGGGGCAACAAAACTAACAAAACTTTTCAAGAAGACTTAGAAGGGTCTGTTGAATATGAAATCTCAAAGAAGCGCCAAACGCAGGGAACATCTCCAAAACTCACCTGGGAACCGATTAGCTTAGATCTGAATAGATATGTTGAAAACGCAGGCCCTGCACTAGAATCAACTTATCCAACAGCAGGTGATAACCCTAAACCTAACCAAAACTCTGCTGAATTTCAAATTCCAAAGAAATGCCACACAACCAAGATGCAGTCTCCTAAGCCCTCCTGGGAGCCAATAGACGTCAACTTGAATAGATATTCAGTAATTGCACGCCCTTCTGCCGAGCCAACTTACGCCACAGCAGTCAAAAACACCTCCGAATTTCAGAAGACAAGGAAAGATGCAGAACAAAATCTCCACACAAGTCAAGAGAAAATCTCCGATAAGCAAGAAAAATACAAACACAACAGGTATGCTTCATTGAGAAGACCAACTCAAGAGCACTGCACCGAAATAATTGGCGACTCCCTGATAAAAGATGTGAAAGGGCATAAAATGAATGAAGCTACTGGTAGAGCAGAGAAAATCTATGTGAAATCATTTAGCGGTGCTACAACTGATGATATGAACAGCCACGTGATGAAATCCTAAGAAAGTTATCCTCCACTGTGGAACCAATGATATCAGAAGCCAGGCTACACCAGAAAACATTGCAAAGGAAGTTATGGAGCTTGCTATCAGTTTATCAAGAAAGGAAAATACCGTGTTCGTGTCAGGCATTGTACCAAGGTTGGGGGGGCAACTGGAATAACAAGGTCAGTGAAATAAATAAACATCATCAATCAGCATGCAGTTCAAGAAATATGCCTTTCATTGAAAATTCGAACATTTCCACAGAATGTCGTTTAAATCGGAGCAGACTCCATTTGAATCCAGAAGGTACGCGTATTTTAGCGAACAATTTTCTTTTTTACTTAGGTTATTGACTAGGACCACATTCAGACGTAGTGAACTCCTCAGAAAATTATTGTAACATTAGTAGTTTAGATAGGCCTTCCTTATTTACAGATGAATCAATTAGTGCCCCTAACTCCTCAGCCGCTACCCCTCTTCCTGCTGATACTGACACTACTGATGCCAAATCCAAACTAAAGTTGTTAAGAGTAAGAAATTTTGGTAGGGTTATCATTGGCTACCTCAACATCAATTCTGTTAGAAATAAATTTGATGCACTCAAAAAAATCCCTTCGCAAAGTTTAGATGTCTTGATGATTGCCGAAACAAACCTTGATGCTACTTTTCCGACGGGGCAATTTGCCATAGAAGGATTTGCAACTCCCTTTCGATTAGACAGAAATTCAAATGGCGGTGGCATACTAGTCTATGTCGGAAGTGATATACCCTCACATCAGGTAAATTCTTACAAATTTTCCGAGGGCATCGAATGCATTAGTTTCGAAATAAATTTGAAGAAAATGAAATCGGTGCTGTTCAGTGTTTATCGACCACCAACCCAGTCTCAAGATTATTTATTTGAAAACCTTGGTCGTGCTCTCGACCACTATAGTGACAATTATGAAAACTTTATGTTTATAGGAGATTTTAATATGACTGAAACTGAGGAGCAGATGAAAAACTTTTTGACCTATGTAGTCTCAAAAATCTTATGCAGGAGCCAACATGTTACAAATCTCAAACAGCAAGATGCATCGATCTTGTATTGACAAACCGAAACAGGAGCGTGCAACAAACTACTACAGTTGAAACTGGATTGTCAGATTTTCATAAAATGGTTGTTACAGTCCTTAAAACCACTTTCCCAAAACAAGGGTCAACTGTAATTAACTACAGAAATTACAAAAATTTCACGGAAACTGTTTTTAGAAATGACCTTCGAGAGGAACTAAGGAGAATAGAACCATCAGATTTGAATTACAGTTCATTTGAAACTACTTTTGATAAAGCATTAGGCAAGCATGCTCCAATTAAAAAGAAATATGTGCGGGCAAATGACAAGCCATTCATGACTCGTGCTCTGCGCAAAGCGGTCATGTTGCGTACCAGATTGCGTAATAGATATAATAAAGACCAAACTGTTGAGAATTGGAACAAATTTCGCAAACATCAAATTTCTGTGTTAAGTTATTTCGAAGGGAAAAAAGAAATTATTACAATAACCTAGACATTTCACTTGTCACTGACAATAAGAAATTTTGGAAAACTGTAAAACCTGCTGAAGTCGGTTCTTAACTTTGCGCTTTCTTTGATCTTTCTCCCGCCACCTTTGTATTACCAGCTGCTTTTACACATTTTAATTACGCATTGCAATAGGTAGGACCCGCTTAGGCTATTGTTTTGTATTGTTTTTGTAATTCATTATCTATATGTATGCTCCATCTGATTTTGAAAAGTTATACTGATGAAGGCTTTGGCCGAAACGTTTAAAGAATGTGTTTTTACTGAGTTTTTATACATATAAATGTGTAGAATTAAGTCTATATTGTATTAGTATTGTGTAAATAATTGATTTAATTGGTTTAAGTTAGAACTATCTTTTTCTAACCAACTGCAAATAATGTTATGATAATAGCAATAATTACCATTATCATTGCTAGGAGAACGTGCTGTCTTATTCTCTCAGGATGTCTTTGGCTAAAGTTACACTGTATCGGATTGCTATCGGAGCGGAGCAGATGGGAGCGATTTTCACTCCATAGTGATATTCAGTGGCGGATTTAGGGGGCAGATGGGGGCAAGTGCCCCCTTCATGATGAAAATTCAGCTTTGGCGTCCCCCTTTTGGCAGGAAAAGCGCCCCTTATCCTGACCCAAATGCGCTCTTTTTTCAGTGTTTCGTTCTGAATGCTGGGAAATATATCAGTGTTTCGTTCTGAATGCTGGGAAATATATAAGCTAAGGCGTTATTCAGTAGAAAAACCAGAGAATTTTCTCAAATAACCCCTAAAAGATTTCGCGCGCCTTCGGCGTCTTCGGTGTGTTTTGGCGCCCCCTCTCCAAGTTGCCCCCCTTTAACTTTTCACTATTCGTTTTCATTTAATTCTTTTAAGGAGGGTTGCCCTTCAACATGTTGACTTTCAAGGGACCCTTTTTATTATTATTATAAAATTCTTTAAAGTTGGTTTACAAAATAGCTCTAATATGAGAACTAATAAAGACCAACTATTTACAAAAACAAAATAAATTACAGTTCATCAACAGCCAACGTAATACTTAAAATACCCTACTTACATATGTTTCTTAACATATTTTTACAACTTTTTTTTTAGATATTTGACACAAATCTATGCATGACATGTCTTTATCAATAGGCTCCAGGTTTGACCTAGTCTGTATGAAGGGAAACAGCCACCCGATACCCCCCCCCCCCCTTTCGAATTCCTGGGTACGTTGCTGGCTCAGAGACAGATGTATCATCTATCTATAGTAGATTTAGAGCATCAATGGTCGGCAGCAATTAAAGAGCCATTGTCACCCAGGGTCCTTTGCAGGCATGTTGCAATGTCAGACTATTTGAAAATAAAGCTTGGCCTACGTAAGCGGAAATATGTATTCACTTTGCAGCAGATGAACTGATGGAAAAGTCATCTAAAGTCAAATTTTCATCATCAGTTCAACTATTATCATGGAGACTCATATCTTTTACTAGGCCAACTTTCATTTACAGACTTTCTCAAGATGCAGCCCATACACAAAAAACTCTAGGTGACAATGGCTCCTTAGGAACTCAGAAAAACATTGAGGGGACCAACTTTAACATTTGAATGAATTTCAAACAGTGGCCAGGGGTGAAGGGTGAAATTGTCTCATTAATCATTCTGAAGCTAAGAGACGCGAGGGAAATCTGAAGCATCTGGTACTGGATTCATGTGCTGAAAACGTAACAATTTAGTTAAGGCTTATGTGAGGCTTACTTGGGAGGAAAGGGATGTTATAGAAAGGGGCATGTCTGATTTACTCATTTTCTGGCGTATAGCATACCACTCTTACGTAGTTATTTGAATTCTTATGAATGACCATAACTGCTTTGATTTCATGCAAGGTTGGTAACTTGGCTTTTTTCAGCCAAATTTTGAAAGTTTGGCTCCTTTCTCTTATTGTTGGCTTCAAAAATTAAGTTTGGCTGCGCTTGGCTTAATTTTGGCTTCTTTTGAGATTTTTGGTCAATTTTCATTCAATTCTCTTCAAACTGGAGAACAGCCGATCACGATCTGGGACATTTTTCTTTGCAAGGCAACATCAAAGATGTAGGGTTTTCATCGGAGCTACACAATATAGTATGTGAAAACAATGGAATGCAAGTGTCCATTGCTTGAAATAACAATAGAACAATAGATGGTACAACAAGAGGTCATCGATTTGAAAGGGTTTGCTTTATCTGGCATTTTTCCGACCCTTGGTTTGGCTTCGGGGCGGTCCGGAGATCTACCAATCCAGATTTTATGCTGAATTTAAATGGTGCTCACTGAAGGAGCACGGTGACCAGAAAAAGCACTCCGCAGGAGCTAGGGATGTTAAAGCGCGAGCGAAGCGAGCGCTTTTACTTCCTAGTTCATTATAATTTTCGAGAATCATTGAACAAAGAGCATTTGCGAGGTCCTTATGGAAATCTACGATAAAAACATTAATTACAATCTAAGATAAGAAATAAAAAGCTATTAATTAAATTAAACTTTTACAATATCCAAAACCTATCTACAATAATGTTTAAGATTTACAATAAAAACGAAAGAAAACAGTTTCTATATAGTTTTCTTGAAACTATACAGAGAGGTTGCCTGCTTTGACTCGGCGGACAGGCTATTCCATAATTTTGCACCTCCATAAGAGAAACATCTCTGGACATTTGCTGATCTTCTCATCGGTAACCTCAGGTCGGTCCACGTATCACGAAGGCTATATGATGAGCAAGACGAATTTCGGGTGAAAAGGTCACACAAGTACTGTGGAGCCAGCTCATTCAGGGACTTGAAGACCTTGTATTAGATTCACCAGCAGCAAGTTCCTCAACAGTCTTCCATCCTAGTCCCCAAATAAGAGGTCTGCTTGGGGCATCAAAGCTGCTATTCGCTATAATCCTAGCAGCACGATTTTGAAGTTTTTGCAACTGATTAATTTCAGTTAAACCAGCGCAGCCCCAGACAGAACAGCAGTATCGAAAGTGGGGCTCTACGATACCTGTGTAGAGAGCTTGCAAGGTTTCTTTCGGGAGAAGAGACTTGGCATGTCTTAAGAAGCTAACTGCCCTCGAGACCTTGCAAGAGACTGCCTTGATTTGCTCTTTCCAATCCAAGGAGCAGTCGATTTGCACACCAAGGTATTTGGTTTTTTTACTACCTACCTCAAGCTCATTATCGCGAATTTTCAGAACCAAGTCTTTATTTTGACTTTTGAGAATGTTGTGCAATATTTGTAATGTCATGACTTCGGTCTGGATCCGCCCCAATTGATATTTGGGGTAACAGTTACACTACAACGCGTCTCTTGCTCCAACGCCATGTTCCTCCGCAGTTCTTTTTTTTATATTCATCTAAAATTTTACAATACATGCTACACCTACATCCTACTATACTTCCTAATTACTATACAAACTATACAAACACTACAGGGACAGGACCACAAGGAGCAAAGGACAATGACTACCCTGAGGCCATTAACATAAAGACATGTAAATATTAACTAAATGAAACCTACAAAACACTAAACATACGATTAATTACTCGAATCCGTTTCACATTGGATGTCAGGCCAGCATAAGTAAATGTGCTGAACCGTCATTGGTTTAGCATGGATAAGTTCCCATATTTTGCTTCATGTGCCTAACACCAAATGCGAAACAGACTGCAGACCGCAGACCGCAGTTCTGGTCTACACTTTACCAGCTAGGGGCTCCACTGCCTCTGTCCGTGCAGATGATTCGACACTTGGCCCTGTTGGTACAAAGCTAGGGTTCAGAAAGGGTATGGTTATAGCCTCTCTCAATGTGAACAGTCTCCCTGCTCATATTGATGAAATTAGACTCCTTCTTCATGAAAAAATATCCATATTTTAGCGCTGAATGAAACTAAAATTGATTCTGACTATCCAAGTGATCTTCTAAAGATTGAGGGTTATCGGTTTGACAGACTTGACCGTGACCGTAGAGGGGGTGGCATTGGTTTTTATATAAAAGACTCTTTTGAAGTAGATGTACGGGCAGACTTACTAGTCTCCAGTCTTGAGCTTAGATGCATAGACGTGAAGCCAGTCCAGGCTAAGCCTTTTTTCGTGGTTTCTTGGTACCGACCCCCATCTGAACCTGTAGAGGTCTTCGATAAGTTAGAAGAAGTTTTCAAGTTTTTAGAGTCTGAGGGGAAAGAAATCATCTTATTGGGCGACACGAATTGTGACCTTAGCTCTACTCTGAGTCCTCTAGAAAGCCCAAATTCTGAGGTTCCAATTTGTACTAAGCATATTCTGGATTTTTATAACTCTTTTGGTCCTTTTGGGTTGAAGCAACTTATTACCGAACCTACAAGAGAGACACTTGATACTACCACTATAATTGATCATGTTGCGATCAGCAACCCTTCTAATGTTGTTGAATCTGGCGTTGTGAAAACATGCATTAGTGATAATTATTTGGTATACGTGACTCGTAAGTTTCGGGGATCTATCAAAGCCAACCACAAAATTGTAAAGTCTAGACCAATGAAAAAGTTTGACGAAGACCTTTTTATTAGTGACCTTGCCAAAACTGACTGGTCTGCTATTGCATACAACAGTGTTGGGTTAGACAATGCAGTCCATTTGTGGCCCTTTCATCTGTCTTCCATAATTGAGAAGCATGCCCCTCTAAGAGAGCGCAGAGTCACGGAGCATGTCAGTCCATGGATCACCCCTGGTCTGAAGCAGCTCTTCAAGACACGAGACAAAATGAAGGTTGCTGCAGTAAAGGCAAAATCTGAACTACTTATGAGTGCCTACAGACAAATGCCATGTAAGGCCAGTAATTTGAACTCTAAAATGAAAAGAAACTATTTTTCAAATAAGATTCAATCCTGTGCTGGGGACACTAAGGAAACTTTGAAGACAACAAACCAGTTGGTTAATAAAAGGTCCAAAACAACTGAGATCTTGTCACTGAAAGATGACGAACACACAATTTCTAAACCCCAAGATATAGCAGAAACCATGAATAAATTTTTCTGCAACGTTGGTAAGGACCTCGGCGAAAATATACCTAACAAAGAAAACCCTCTTTTAAATGGTGATTATGGTGAAAGAGAGACTGATTCCATCTTTTCTTTTAAACCTATTACTACTGATGAGGTTAAAAAAGCATGTTCTAAGATTAAAAAGTCAAATGGATCTGGTACTGATCGCATTTCTAGTCACTTTATAAAAGTTGGTATTGGAATTTTGGCTCCTTCGCTTGCCCAACTCTTCACAGTGTCTCTGCCCGTTGGCTGCTTCCCTGACAACTGGAAGACTGCTTGCGTAGCCCGGATTTTTAATCAAGGCTCATAAGATGATAGGTCGAATTATAGGCCTATATCGGTGCTACCTGTTGTCTCTCGTTTATTTGAAAAGCTTGTCTATAACCAGCTGTACGACTACCTTGACAAAAACAAGATAATTTTTTCTGATCAGTCTGGTTTTCGAGCCCTTCATTCGGTCCTGACGTCTCTGTTGAAGTGTACGAATGACTGGTACCTAAACATTGATAAAGGTAAATACACGGCTTTTGTTTACATAGACCTCAAGAAAGCTTTTGACACTGTCGATCATGATATTCTATTGAGGAAGCTCAACTTCTGTGGCCTAAAAGGAAAAGAACTAAGCTGGTTTCGTTCGTATCTCACCGATAGACGACAATGTTGCAAGGTAAACGGTCGAATTTCCGCTACAGACAGTATAACTTGTGGCGTACCACAAGGATCTTGTCTTGGTCCACTTCTCTTTCTTCTCTATATCAATGATCTTCCTAGTTGTTTGAAAAATTCCCTTGTATCCATGTATGCAGATGACACAAGCATTTACTATGCCTCTGAATCTGTTTCAGAAATTAATCAGGCAGTTAATGCTGACTTAGAAGCTTTGAAGGGCTGGCTTGAAGGAAACAAGTTGTCTCTGAACGTAGCTAAGACAGATGCAATGATCATAGGAAGCAATGGAGAGCTTAGAAAAATCGACTCTGTCGATTCCACTAAACCGCAATTTAAGATTGGTTCCGAGGATAGCAAGTTAGTAAAGGAGGTCAAATACCTTGGTGTTCAGGTTGACCATCAACTAAAATGGACATCTCAATTGGCCTTAACAACTAATAAGATCTCTAGAGGCATTGGTATGCTTCGTTATGCCAAGCAGTACCTTCCAGTATCAACTGTCAAGATTATGTATAAGAGTTTAGTGAAGCCGTACTTTAGATATTGCTGTCCTGTCTGGGGAAATGCTGGGGTGACTGTCATTGAAAAATTGCAGAAACTCCAAAATCGTGCTCCAAAACTCGTTACCAACAGTCCATTTGATGCGACCGCTTTACCAGTTATTCGTGCGCTTCAATGGCCCACTGTTAGGGAACTTATTGATTTTGAATCTCAGAAAGTGGTTTTCAGATCCCTTAAAGGAGACGCGCCTTCCTACATGAATGACATGTTCACGAGAGTCAACAATTCCACTGCTCGTTCTCTTAGGAATGCTGAAGTCGACCTCAGGTTGCCATTGTTAAAATAAGCAGGGGGGGGGGGGGCAGAAATGCTTCTCGTACCAAGGCGCTAAGCTTTGGAACAGTCTTGGTACTGAACTCTTCAACCCTAAGAGCCTTGAAGAGAGAGGTGGAAAAATGAACACTTAAATCTTTTCGTTTTTTTGTTGATTTTTGAACAATTGTAACCTTAATTTAGTTCGGAAAACTGGTTTTAATTGTAAATCATTAATTATTGTAAGTTTTTAGCATGGCCCCCTGTAAATCAGTTATTCTAACTGAGGGGCTACCATGGGTAAAACAGAATAAAATCAATCAAATCAAATCAAACTGCAGGGAGCTTTTGCAGTCTGGCGCCAAATTTTATTGTTAGCTAATATGAAACTTCATTGTTTTGAAATGGAGTATATCGGACTGGTGTGTAACACTACAACGCATCTCTACGGAGTGACTCCGGAGTGATTTTCATACTACCTCCAGAGCGGAGTGATTTTCACTCCGCTAATCGGAGCGTTGTGTATCGGATTGGTGCGGAGTAGTGTAACTAAAACCCCTCTCCGATACAAAAGTCACTCCGCTCCGACAGCAATCCGGCATAGTGTAACTGGGGCCTTTGAGATGTTGTACTGAACACCGAACTCGCTTATAAATTCATAGACAACATTACTTAAGTTAATGGCAGCATATAAAGTGTATGAGAACCAAAGTCTCTCGAGCGTTAGGCTTTCTGAAGTATGCCAAGAAATTTCTCCCACAGGAAACGCTCAGTAAAATGTACAGACGAAACGTTGAACCCCACTTTCGTTATTGTTGCTCAGTATGGGGATGTTGCGGCAAAACTCGAATTGATAACATCCAAAAATTGCCAAATCAAGCTGCCAGAATTGTTACTAATAGCAGCTTTCATGTTTCAGCAGATGATCTGATTAACCCTATCAGGCCTAGGGTATTTGATGCTCTAGGAAGCCTAGGGGGGGGCTGATTCGGCCCCCCTAATTTACTTCTGTTCTGGACAACCTAGAGCCTTGAAACTTTGCAAGTGTATAGAACAACTCATGATGAACCCAAAAATGAAATCTATCTTTAGATATGTCACGTGACCTTTCCATGACGTCACATTATTCAATTTTCAAAGTCAATAGGGTTCAGTACTAAAAAATTTTAATCGTTGATTGTGAGAAAACAAGAAGCATTAAGGACATCAGTCTAATTTCACCGTATTCTATGTCTAAGTAGTATTTGCTCTGTGAAGAAAAATTAACAACAAGTGATGACGTCATCACACAGGAATGCAAAGAATGCGCACATACGTAGTGCCAAAATCCGCAAAACCATACGTTCAAATTAAAAATTGGCTCATTCATTGGATAGAGCATCAAAAGTAGTATGTATTCCTATCTTTTCATAATTTTATCACATTAGCTGTAGATTTTATTAGGAATTATTCAAAATTTTACACATACATCTCTTGAAAACTGGTCGCGTTTACCCCCTTGAATTAATTTGATTTTTTCAAAAAATTAATTTTACATCGTAACAAGGATAAAAACTAAAAGTCAGAAAGTTTTAGTGTTGTAAATGCACTTGGTAAAAATCTACAGACAAAAAACCGCTAGGGGGGGGCTGATTCGGCCCCCCTATCATAATTTTTTTTTACTTTATTTTTTTTTAGCAGGCTAAGTTGAAAATAGCTACTTTACAGCTAATTAAGGCCTACTTTAAAAATTAATACAAATATCTAAAAAAGAAAGAATATATATATATATAAAGAAATTTACAATGCGTATATATACAAAAAGATTACATGATAAAAACATCTATCTTGCCAGGAACCCCACTTTAGGAATATATGTCTTGCAGAGCCTACAGTTGCATTTATCACCTTTCCAGCATCTAATTCGTTTTTTGAAAATAGGAAGGGTATTTGATTGTTTTATTTCTAGCGGTAATAGCTGCCACAGTTTATTTCCAAGGTAGGCTATGCTCTCAATTCCAAATGACGTAGTTCGTACCTTTGGAAGTTGAGCATCATTGCCACGCCTTAGATTGTAGCTAATATTTCGTTCCTTGAAAATATCCTTCATGAAAGGTGGGTTTAGATCGGATTTGGTTTTATACATTTCTGTCATTAACAACTGCAGGTTTCTTACATGGATTGGTACCGTTTTGGTCCAAGAGAAAGCCAAAATCATTCCCGTAATCTTTATATGCTATGCGTAATGCCCTTTCTTGAGTACGATTTATTCTATGGTCCAAAGTTCTATCATAAAACATCCAAATAAGTGGACAGTAACTAAATTGAGATAAGATAAACGCCCTCATTAACTGCTGTAGTTTTTCAGTGTCCATGTAACGTGATATTCTGGCAAGAGCGTGGAGTTTTTGGCCAGTCTTTTTGCAAAGAGCCCTGACATGTTGTTTGAAAGAAAGTGATTGATCGAAAGTTATGCCGAGAAGGTTTTCCTCTGTACTTTCTTTCACACAGGTCTCGCCTATTGTAATTGATATTTCATTACTTCCTTTTGCACCAAAAATCATTAAGTGGCATTTGTCTTCATTTAGTTTCATGAAGTTGTTTGGAAACCATTCAGTTATTTTGAGGGCATCATTCTCTAAATGCATAATGACATTTTCAATGTTAGGACCACACGCATAAATAGTTGTGTCGTCAGCGTAATTACAGATTTCGGTTTCCTCCAGGAACATGAAAAGGTCATTCAGGTATATATTAAACAAAAGGGGTCCTAGGACTGAACCTTGCGGTACTCCTCGGACGGTTTCTGTCCATGTGCTGAATGAACCGTTAACCTTTACCCTCTGCTTCCTGTCGGTGAGATAGCTATGAATAAACAGCAATGCAGATCTACTGAAACCATATGCATTTAATTTTGCAATTAGCAATTCATGATTCAGGCAATCGAAGGCCTTCGACAGGTCCGTCAAGACAGCCCCTGCGACACCCCCATTGTCCATTGTCTTTTTGCAGGCTTCCACTAAACGTAGAAGTGCATGCTGTGTACCATAGCCTTCCCGAAACCCACAAAGGAGTGAGGACAGGAAACTTTGAACAAAAGGTAACATTTGATCCTGCATCAATCTTTCATAAATTTTTTATACGGATGGCAAGACTGTGATGGGTCGGTAGTTCTTTTTCGTAAAGGCATCCTCTTTTTTGAAGAGTGAGCTTATATCTCCAGCTTTCAATTCTTTGGGAAAAGTACCCTGGGATAGACCAGAGTTGAACAGATTTTGGATGGTAACAGAAAATACTTCAGGATTTTCCTTTAGAATTCTTGAAGGAATGCAGTTGACCGGAGACGCCTTATTCGAGTTAAGTTTTCTGATTTGAATAGCAACATCTTCAACAGCAACCTCTCTAAATTCAAATCTTTCGGATAAAGTAATGTTCTCTTTGATTTTGCATATAATTGGATGTGATTCAAATTTCCTTACAGCTTTATCGATTGGATCTATTATGTCATTTGTTGGTAGCAGTAATGCTTCATTTGCAGAGATCCTGCAGAGAGAGGCTTGATAGGGTTAAAAGGCTAGGATGGCCAACAATCTCAGACATTATTCTCAGCGAAACTGCGACCATAATGTATAAGTCAACAAATATTCTTGCTCCCGAATACCTGTCCGAGTTATTTGTACAGAACTCAGCTGTTACCACAATGAGACTAAGAATAACACCGACGCTGACTTGCGTGTTCCTCTCTTTAAAACTTCAAATGGGCAGAAACCTATTTCATTTCGTGGGCCTAAGCTTTGGAACCAATTAGGCTCAGATGTCAGACTTGCACCCTCCCTTCTTACCTTCAAAAGGAGGCTTAAAAAGAAATTGTAGAGGGTTGATGGTGTCTTTTCTTACGAACATGCATTTATTAAACTATTTTTATTTCTGTCAAAATAACTGCAAATTAGGTTTTAGATTTGTAATTATATTTTTTTGCACGGCCCCCTGCAAAGCAATCTATGCAGATTGACAGGGCTACCTTGGTTAAATAACGAAAAATGAAATGAAAATGAAATGAAATAAAATGCAGGTATCCTTTTGAACTTGAGGCAGCATATGATGAAACGTGAAAATGACCCTAGGATCAACGTTGCAGTAACAACGATTAATTGCTTTCTAATTTAACCTTGACAGCCTTTAAGATGAATCACCGATGCGCTTTAGTCTTATCTATACCGGAAGCTTCTTCGTTCCAAGAACCTTGTATGATGACCAAGAGCGAGTCCCCTTTCAACACAGCGATCGATGAAATGGTTGGGTAACCATTCTGCCTGAACGGATCTTTCAACATACGAATTTGGGAGTCCAAATGAAATGGCAGAAAATAACCAAAGCCATGTGCACATTTGATTGATCTTGTATTTCTTAGGACCCAGTGAGTGTACCACCTGGGATACTGACCAGTAAATGTTGGCTTTCAAAAGACCTCGGTAAAAAAACTGCTACATGTACACCAACGAACGGAAGTTTACCACCAGTCTCCCATCGAGGGATGCATCTAATAAGTAAATTATAAAAATGCTGACACGCCTCGTCTATGTAAAACATAGCTTAAGTGTCGCTAACATACCTATAATAACTCAATGATTTATTATCCGATAGACCCCTCTGTTCATAATAACCAAATCCATTTCCAATTGACCAATTTACGACAAGACCAAATCCAACTGGGCTCATGATGGCTGTCGTACAGCTTTTAAACTGATTACTTAATTTGCATTTTTGCATTGTTTCAACTGTGAATATTTTCTGCTACAAATTAACCTTCTGCTTTTCAACTCATAACACACCTGTTTAAAAGTTCCCGGAGTTATGTGGCAAGCCAAAGCTACATTTCTTTAGATCATTAAAATTTGACCTTGAATATTAGGAAAAATTAAGTGGCAGGCCTAAATTTAAAGCTGAAAACAGTCTGGTCCCCTTCTAAAGTTATGTAACATTTGCTGCAAGAACAAGGTGCACAGTTGTGATACGTGAAAAATAAGCAAATCATGCTAATTGGTTGCTTATACCTGCTGATGTGAATCAGTGAGGCGAGATGCATAATGTTAGCTAATAAGTACTTTGGGCAATTAAGGACTGATTAGGTCATTCTGGAAAACCTAGTTCTTCAAGTGAAATGTGTTATGTTCACAACTCATTGAGATTAAAGAGCACCGAACTTTTAAGGAAGATTCACAAGTCGATTTTGGTACGTCAAACGTCTATCTGACATTTGGAATTCAACCCCCTCCCCCCCTTCTAGTTTTTCAAGTTTTCTGCAGATTTCATTTTATTTGGTAAACCATTCCATATTTGAGGTCCAACGGACTCAAGACTGTTTGAACCGAAAGTTACTTGATTTGGTCTTACATGCTTCGAGTCATAAGGCTTTCTGGAGGAGTAATGCGAAGATCTGAGTTAGAAGAAATTTTTCATAAATGGCGGATTTAGATTATTCATTGTTTTATAAATTTCAATGCAAAGAGTTCTTTGACGCGAAACTTGCATAGTACATCTTCCTGATTTTGGAGCAAGTCATTATATGAGCTCTTACGATCATTATAAAGAAACCTTAGTGCACGTTCTTGTAACTTTTCAATTTTCTGAAGCGACTTCATAGAAGAAAAATACCAAACCAATGGACAATAATTGAAGTTAGAGTAAACAAAGGTCTGTACAAGTACCTTTTTTTGTTCAAATCCAATAAATGATCTTAACCTTTTCAGATTGACGTTTGGCTTACCAAAATCGATTTGTGAGTCTTGCCGCAATGGATGCAGGAAGGGTCTCTAACCATTGGGTTTGTCGAGTAGAGTTCCTTCCCTTGGGTACAAAAGAGGCGTGAAAATTCTATTCTTAGATTCTAAAAGACTTTTTCTTTAGATTGATGGAATTTGAGTCATAGTGAACGACTTAGATCTCATATCTTAACTCTGAATGAAACTAAACTTGATTAAAAATATTTTTGATACGTTAATCATCATCTCTGAAGGATGTACTATTAAGCAGAAGGATCACAACTGCCATGGTGGAGAGACAGCCGTCTATACAAAGAGAGGATTTACCAGAGTCCACACTTATGCCTTTGTTCTTGGAACTCGAACATGTTCAGACTGCGCCTTTTTCAAATAACTTTGTGTCGCTCTCCTGATGAAAGAATCGAATCTCCAGTTTAGTCGTTTTGTAATGACCTGCTTGCCCAACGTTAGCCCGACATGCAAAGCGAAACGAGCCTTAGCAATTATCAGTAAAGTTCATGTGTATTTTTCATAGCCATATATTAAATTTTAGTTTAGTTACATGTTCTCTATGTCAGTGATATGGTTTCCTGCACTTCGTGGTATCGTCCTTGTAATAGTAAAGTAGCTCGTACGTAGTGTCTTAAGCAGTTCGTTTTGTACAATTTTAAATATATTGAGTAACAGGAAGAATAGAATGTTTTGATAAAAATGGAAGAAATTTTGCAATTTCTTTAAATGGAAGATAGGGAAATGACTCTACTCTGCGATACAAGTTGTGATCTCTTGTTGCAGAATTCGAGTTAGAGTTTTTTATCTCCTTCAGATTTACCCAGTCACTTCTCATTTTCCTTTTGGATTTGAACAGCTAATAAGGGGAGGTACGAGAGTGACCTTATGATAAAAAGCGTTGCTGGACCATGTCGCTACTGCTAAGAAATCTTTTTGTTGTGCCAAGTTTTTAGAGTTGTGCCAGGTTTGGTTGTGACAATTCTCAATAATCATTTTCCGGCTTGCTTGAGCTCGGCAGATTAGAGGTTCGTCGAAAGAGCAACTTTAGAATATTTTGACTAGATAGATGTCAAATTTCAAGAAGACTAAATTTCTCGAGGAATTACCTGACATTGATTGTAATGCTATAGTCCATAATGTGAATCGTATCAACACTGTAGTCGGTAAGTGGAATAATATTTTTTCTCTAGTGCTCAAACAGCATGCTACCCTATCTGACCTTGGGGTGCTGATTCCGCCCCCTTGTACTTTTTGATTTATAGGTTTTTCCGTGTTTGCTGAATGCCTCTGAGATTTGGCATACCGGCAAACTGGGACCCGGGACGCAAAGGTGGGACGCAAAAGTGGGACGCAAAGGTGGGACGCAAGTGATTAATGTTTGAAAGACATTGCTTTGAAACGTTCATGAAATAGATATTTTTAGATAGATATTTTCAGGAGCCTTTAAGGAAATCGTAAGAAGTCCGAGTAAGAAGTCTGAACACTTTAAGAAACTTTCTATCAAGAAACTGATTCATTCGGGGAAGCATTCATAATTACGAGGGAGGCAACGATCACTATTTGCCATTATCAAAAATTAGAAATGTTGATTTGGCAAAACAGGATTGTTATGTTGCTATGTTGGTTGAATGGCGTTATCTTCTTTCATGCTTCAGGTCTTCAGGACACCTCGTGTTTTATGTTTTCTCCGTAATGACAAATGGTTCTTTCATTTTGGGTCTACAGATAGACCAAGTTTGGGTCTTCTTAAAAAGTAGATAGGAGTTTTATTGAGTTTTAACCAACCCAAGATTAAAGAAAACAGCATGTCGTTCTTGAAAATGCCTGAAATGTAAATGAAAATGCCTGAATTTAGGAACACATTCGAGCAAAAGAATCTAGATAGGGTCGTCGGAAACGAAATTCATAGAGCAGAGTGGAAACTCGGCAAGAGCGCAGGAAGGAAAGCTGGGGTCGGGGGGACTTGTCCCCGGGAAATTTTCCATGACCACGACCTTCAGATTGTTGGAAAACGCCCAATTTTTGGAGAATTTGCCATGAAAGAAGCAAAGATCACGACTGGTGGTGTCCTTTCCCAGAAAATTTTCAAAAAAGAGATTTTGGTATATCGACAATATAGATAATTTTGAGCTGCATTATATCAAAAGTGATAGCTTGATAAAATCTGGTAGCTTTCTCACATACAGGTAAGTTAATATTCATAAGGTTCGAACATCGTCTTCTAAACAAAGAAAAGGGCAACTTGGATCATCACAAAATCAACTTAGATCACCCGTGTATAAGAACCTGTAGGCTGAATTTTCCATTTAGGCCCCCCGTTATATAGGAGCCCATTCTGCCTGAAATTTCAAATAGGTTCTTATTAGTAGAGGTCATCAAATCGGTTTAAAAAACGCTAGTTGCTTTGTCATTTAACCTTTACAAAATGATAACACAACATTTGTATATTACAAAGAACTCTAAGCTTTTCATTAGATTATTCTATGAAATTTTAGAGTTGTGTCTAGAGACTTCATCGAGCGCAATGATCTGCTTCAAACATCGATATCAACAGTCTTATGAAATGGTAGTTGATACTTGTTTCCAAAAAAAGCAAAGCGACAATAGACACTATAGCGTGTTTGGGTTTAATTTGTCTTGTGTGCAGCATCGCATGATACATGCCAGGTCATTCACCTTAATCCACATCAAACATATAAAGTGTGACTTTTACCATCCCAAATATGTCTCAGTTAAGTTAAGCCGGACCGAGCTTTTCCCGTAAGTTTACACCGAGTTCCTGTTTCGCCAAATCAACATTTCTAATTTTTGATGCTGGCAGATAGTGATCGTTGCCTCCCTCGTAATTATGAATGCTTCCCGGAATGAATCAGTTTCTTGATAGAAAGTTTCTTAAAGTGTTCAGACTTCTTACTCGGACTTCTTACGACTTCCTTAAAGGCTCCTAGAAATATCTATCTGAAAATATCTATTTCATGAACGTTTCAAAGCAATGTCTTTCAAACACTAATCACTTGCGTCCCACCTTTGCGCCCCACCTTTGCGTCCCACCTTTGCGTCCTGGGTCCCGGTTTTCCGGTATGCCCTGAGATTTAGCAAGTTTAACTTTGTATCATACAGCAATGAAACTATAACAACTTTGGTGTTCTATTTTTAGCCTTGTCTCCATGGTAACCAAGTTATCGTGCCACACTCTTTGAAAACTATACGTTGCATCTCTCTTAATCCAGTTAAAGTGGTCCAACTAAGTCTAAACTATGCATTTAAAGATACTTCGATCTATACATTTCATTTCTTTATAAAAAGTAAAGTTTCACGACCTCTTAAAGGTCAGATAAAGGCAAAAGACATTTTTTATTGATTACTACCATTTACAGTCTGGAGATTTCAAAATTTCAAACGAAATTTCGATATGAGTTCCGGAAGTTATCGAAATTGCAGCTCGAATTCCTTTTTTCAGTCAAATTTGTCAAAAAACCGCGCATGCAAAAGAGCCTGGAACTAGCAGAGGCGTGACGTGGAATGAGTCGATTGAGTCATTGCAAAGCTGCGAGAGAATGAGGAGTCTGTAACACTGACTGACAGTCAAGTCACGAAAGTTCGAAACGACTACTTTGTCTCAAGCCGAAACGCCGAGAAAGCTGTGTGGCTAGTCAGCTTGTACAGAGAAGAATGTATATTCACATTATTCCGAACTTCGGCACGGACAGACTTGTCGCAGCAGTGAGCTGTGGACTGGCTTAGAGAGAGAACACGTACAAGAATTGCAACAACGAAAATATCGGGGCTCTGCACAAAGTATTTCGATCCTAACAACTTTGAACATTCATTGGCTGCTACAAGTGCATTAGCTAGCTTCCAGAGCACCTTCTTCGGCGTGAGGAAAATGAAATTGTAGTTAAAATTGAAAGATACACTCACCGAAGAATCAAAGATCATGACAGCGGGGAAATTGCTATGTCAGGACTAGGCCAAGTGACAGTCTCTTACCATAAACAGGTAAGAGAGCGTTCTTCCTGCAAATATAGGTTTCCTTTTCTTCGATGACTCTATTTACGAACTTCTTAGGTGGCCTGTGTATTTCCTACCTCGTGCAATATGATTTGTATTAAAAGATCATTCGTGAAGCCATGCAAATGTACTTTCGACGGGCGCTTGTAAGCCCAAAGAGGAGAATGAATCCTGATGATGATATCAATCAAACCTTGAGGAGATCAAGGTGTGTTCTTCTGGTAGTCTTTGCAGTTAACACAATGGTCAACTGTTTGATCATCACTATGGTTTCATCCGGCTATTCACAGATCAAATAATCCTCCAAATGATGTTTTTGTGCTTCCATTGCAGAGTGGGATGCAGTTGACACGCCCCACGCGATCTTCGGTGTCATTGCTTTTTCTCTCAGCGCCTTGGGCCTCTCAAGTGATGAATTTCTCATTACTCATTCCACTTCACGACTTAGCTAGTTCCAGGCCTCTACCATCACGCGGCTTCTTGAAGAAGTTCCCTTTTTCAAAACCCCCAAGCCCTTCCTTTTGCATCCCAAAGATGAAAAATATTATTGCCATCGGATTCCCCACAGTTTAAAGTTGCAAATATAACAAAATTGCATTTGCCTTTATGTGCCCTTTAACAAACTTTCATTTTGATGATGTCATATGACATCATAATGATAATCATGCTCTAGCAACAACAACACAATCAATAATTAAACTATTGTTTCAACTATTCATTGTTTGTATAATGAGCAGCCTTTGTGCTAAATTGGGCGGCCATATCTCAAACAACAACTGAGATAAACAGGGGGGCAGGATCAGGCCCCAAGGCATCAGGCCCCAAGGTTTTGAAATTGAGTATTTCAAAACGCCCAGGTCAGATAGGGTTAATAGGTGAGTTTCTGAGAGGCTTTGTCCTTACTTTACGAAGGATTTTAAGAGCCTGAATAAAACTAGGGACAAGCTGAAAAGTCTACTTTACATCTGAACTCTGAGATTCTTATGAAATCATGCATAAATGTCCGCTATGGCGCAACAAAAGATGTGTGAACAGCTGAAGCGCAAATATATCACTCAAAAAACATCAACCAGACTGATGACAACATGAAAAATAATTAGGAAATAGTCGATCAAGTTTTAAACAAAAGTCCAAAGCACTAAAGCAGTATAAATCTCATCCCTTCCGTGGGAAATCGGTTATCATTTATTATTATTATTATTATTATTATTATTATTATTATTATTATTATTATTATTATTATTATTATTATTATTATTATTATTATTATTATTATCATTATTATTATTATTATTATTGTTTTTTTCCACACCATGCCAACATCATTGGTGGTTTGTTGTTCAGCTAGATATCAAGTCAATACCCTTGACCTTAGATATCTAGAACGTTCCTGATTATCTTTGCCGTTCCTAACACACAAGCTTTCTGCATCACATCAATCTTCTCTTCTACTTCTATCTTTTCTGCCCACGAGCTAAAGTTCTTGCTCAATGTACCCAACGCCCCTATTACGATTGGAACAACACATACATTTCTGCATTCCCAGATCCTACTAATTTCTCTTTTTAAGTCCTGATAGCGTTCAACCTTCTCAAGCTCTTTCGTCTTTACCCTTGTATCAAATGGGCATGCAACATCTATGATATAGCATCCCCTGCTTGTTTTCTCATGTATTAATATATCAGGTTTATTGTGTTCAAGGTGGTGATCCGTCTGTATAGAAAAGTCCCACAGTAGCTTTACATTTTCATTTTCCAATACTCTTTCTGGGACATGTTCATACCACTGATCGCTATGGGGGAATCCAAATCTTTTGCATAATGTCCAGTGTATGACCAATGCGACCCTATCATGGCGCCAGTGGCGATATTGCTTCTGTGCGAGTTTCGTGCACTCTGCAACAATATGGCTGATGGTCTCTTCTCTTTCTCCACAAAGCCTGCACATGGGTGATATATCTTGTTTGTCAATTCTGCTCTTTATTGCATTTGTCCTCAAGGCTTGGTCTTGGGCTGCCATCAGTGTTCCTTCGGTCTCTTTCTTCAATGATTATTATTATTATTATTATTATTATTATTATTATTTTTATTATTATTATTATTATTATTATTATTATTATTATTATTATTATCATTATTATTATTGAATTATCGCACACTGATAAAATGTCATTTCATTCAGCGGTAACGGCTCCTTGATATTGGTAACAGCAAGTCTCCTCAATTTTCAAGCACTTTTCTTAGGATCCGTGCAGACTGCAGGATTACAGTCTTCTGCATCTCTTCAATCCTGGTCTCAATTCCCAGTTCTTCTACTCTCCTTTTGATGTCTTTTGGTGGTGTTCCTAATGCCCCAATGACTATGGGTACTACTTTTGCTTTCATATTCCACAGTTTCTGGAGTTCTCTCTTTAAATCCTGGTATTTCTCAACTTTCTCTATCTCCTTTTGCTCTATCCGGGTATCATATGGGATGGCAAAGTCAACGATAATGCAGTTGTTTTCCTCCTTCTTGATCAAAATTAAGTCTGGCCTTCTAGCTTCAATTACATGATCGGTCTGGATGGTAAAGTCCCACAGTACCTTGCAAGTATCATTTTCAACCACACTTTCTGGCTCATGGTTGTACCACTTCTCGCTTACATTTACCCCAAACTTCCTGCATATGTCCCAGTGGATTCTTCTCCCGACCCAATCATGTCTGTTCTTATACTCCTTTTGCGCCATTTTGCTGCATTCGCTGATGAGATGATTAATAGTTTCATCAACCTTACCGCACATTCTACATCTACTGTCCTCCTGTGTTTTGTCGATTTTGGCTTTGATGAGGTTCGTCCTAATGGCTTGCTCTTGAGCTGCTAGGATGAGAGTCTCGGTCTCCCTCTTAATGCCACTATTTTTCAACCATTTCCACCTTTCCTCTCCAGCAATCTCCTCAGTTTGTCTAATGAATTGGACATGTAAGACTTTCTCCTTCCAGTTTTCCTTGCGCTCTTTTGCTCGTCGATCATTATATTGTTTTTCTGTTTCCTTCACTTCCATGTCCGATGTTTTAGCTGCACTCAACAGCCGTTCCTTGCTCTCCTGTACGTATCTCTCTAGTCCAATTTTTGATGTTTCTATCGTATCTTCAACGCTGATAAGTCCTCTACCACCTTCGTTTCGTGAAATATAAAGCCGGTCTACATTGCTTTTTGGATGGAGTGCTTTGTGCATCGTCATAAGTTTCCTAGTACGTCTATCTAAGTCTTGAATCTCTTCTTTCCTCCGGTCTAGAAATGGAACAGAGTATCTTACCACTGAAATAGCCCATGTATTAATTGCTTTAATGACGTTATTTCGATTCAACTTTGTCTCTAACACTTTCCTCACTCTTCGCTTATACTCTTTACTGACTCTTTCTTTCATCTCAGACGTCTTTATATCATCTAACTCTTGAACACCAAGGTACTTGTAGCTTTCGTCTTCTTTTAAATTCCTGATCGTTCTGTCGTCTGGCAAGGTGATGCCATCAGACTCAGCAATCTTTCCTCTTTTCATGATAAGTGATGCACACTTTTCGAGGCCAAATGAAGCGTAATTTAGGCGAAAATTAAACTGAAAAATGAAAAGCCATTCGAGTCGATTCTAAATAGGATATGTAAACTAAAAGACAAAATGAAACGACATTCTTAAAAGTCAATTTGATAGTTTGCTTTGCTGTTCACATGAATTGCTTTTAGTTTAATCGTTTCAGTTTGTCTATTCATGTTGCTCTATCAGAATGTCGATTCATTTTGTGCATTCGAATTGGCTTTTAGTTTAACCGTTTCAATTTGTCTATTTATTTTGCTGTGTCATAATGTCTATTCATTTTGTCCATTCAGTTTGTCTATTCATTTTGCTGTATCAAAACATCTATTCATTTTGTCCATTCAGTTTGTCTATTCATTTTGTTGTATCAAAATGTCTATTCATTTTGTCCATTCAGTTTGGACATTCAGTTTCATGTATCAAAAAGTGTATTCATTTTGTCCATTCTGTTTGCGCATTCAGTTTCATGTATCAAAACGTGTATTCATTTTGTTCATTCAGTTTGCGCATTCAAAGTGTCTTTCAACGTTGTTGATTCAGTTCAAGTTACTAATCGTGCTCAGTCAACCTCTAAGTGATACCAATTTGTGTTCAGTCAACCCCTAAGCGAATGTAGTTATTAAAATGTCATTACCGCAAAAAGAACGCATGAATGTTTGCTGGAGGATCTCTGCCTTGTTGTTGATAGAGACCGACTCAAGTTACTGGACTTGCTTATGGAATACAAATGGTTCACTCAGAGTAAAATGCCACATGAAAGAGTGAGATGGGACAGCCAGATATGAGCCTTTCCCATCAAAGAAAGGCTATGCAATGCGGACCACCTCCCTTGTTGCAAGAGAAGGACACCTGTTTCGACTGGTGGTGACAAGCCGAATTTTTGCAAGGCCAGAATTGCTTATTCAGTTTTAAATCTAGAGCAGGATAGATATTTTGTGTAGATGCTCTTAACTACATTGGCTGCCGGTATTCACTGGGTATAATCAAGGGCGCCGGAGGCACGGGGGCAGCGGGGGCAGCTGCCCCCGTTGCCCTGATGGTGCGGGGGCATCACGGGGGCAGGAAGTGCCCTTTTCTAAAACCTTTCTCGTATACATCTGAAATTTTGAGCTATTGAGCCCTCCACCCCTTTCACAAGATGGTTTTCTGGGTTCTTTCAAAAACAAGCAGAAAGAATTGATACGGCAGGTTGGTAGGATAAAAATTTTCCCGAGAAATGCTGGAAAGTGATGGGTAGAGTTGTGTGTCAGTTCTCCAATTTTGCAGTGCCCTTTTTGATTCGCTGCCTCCGCCGCTTCGTCTTCCTTCCGGCGCCTCTGGGTATAATTTCTCCTGTTACACATAGCAGAGAGGATGCGCCTCTCCCATACGGTCTTCACTAGAATAACCCTTTTTTGTGAAGAATGTCGTAATGCTATTTTCTAGAAATTTCATATTTTAACCAAAATCAGCACATTCTGTATATCTAAGTAAATGATCTATCCATATTGCTATCAAGTTTCAATTTCTGGACACACGATAAGCGCAATATTTTGTATCTCCACGCCCAAAAATCAAGTTTTTCCGTTCCGCAATTTACCTCGTTGAAATAACCGAAAATAGCTTACATTCTGTGGCAACTTAATGAATCGCTACTCTCATAAACATCTACTTTGGAGAGCAAACTTCCATTTTAAGACAAATTCGATGTCTAATGGCTAGACAGGGGCGTGGGGATTTGGGGATACTTATCAAAGCCGAACTCAGGGATAAATTTGGGGATACTTATCAAAGCCGAACTCAGGGATAAATTCAATGATCGAAGGACATCTTTTCTCCTGGATCCACAGAGACGAAACTGGAATTTTCCTCTTGCAATCCGTTTAGTTGGCTCACTTCGCTGTTTTGTTATAAGTACGCGTATTTGTTTTGTGGGAAACCAAGAATTTGAGCCAGCTCTGCACTGAAAGTATTTTAATATTATCTGATTTTGAGTACTCAGAGCTTCTTGCGAGTTTCTTGTAGGTTTCACTACAATCTTCATGTTTACTGCCTGTGCCCTCATGATGCTGGAAGCAAGTGGATATGGGATAAAAATATGTTTAAGGTTTTTTATAAAACTAAATAATTTCTTATGTAATATTTTCCCAGTACTGGAGTTTCTTATTTTTTTGGCGATGTGAGAGTTGAGTTTCTTGTAAGTATCTTCTTATTGGTAGACAGGGAGACCTAGAGGATTCTCTTGGAACAAGGGATATTGACATTGTTAAGCTGAAGAAAAGGAAACTTTGAACGCTCTATTAAATACTGTAAGATTGATACCCTTTGCTTTATCAGTTGTATACTTGGGTGGCGCTTGTACATGTTTACGGCAATATCAACGGGGTCATGTAGTTAGTCTGTTTTTACCAGATTCTCCTCTACCCTGAAATTTCTATGCTAGCAGTGATATTGATGAAGTATTCGTTTAGGATTTCGGCAACTTTCTTATCATCAGAGGCCAGTTCATCACCCTCTAACAAGGTAATGCTTCCAGGAGTTTGAATTTTATCTGGCGCAAGAATAGTTCCATATGATGTGCTCAAAACGGACCGTGGTCAGGGTTCTTTGTGTCAAATTTAATCACAATGTTTGTTTTGCAATCTGTAGCATGCAACAGCTTAAGTCACTCTAAATCTGCAAAAGCTATGCACGGCGACTCCCTATTACTATCTGCAAAGACCTGCTATAACAGGTGTTCAAAAAGCTCCGTCAAACAAAATTTCTTAAAATCTTTAGGGGACACGGCCCTTATTAGTCGCAAAAATTTCACGACTAAATCAAACTTCGATGCCTAGTTTGCAGTACTGTATTTCGTAACAACAATTGCAGTTTCATGGAAAAACTTTTGGTTTACCTAGACTTTTAGTACGTTTCCCATAGCCACACCACCCCCGGGTGATCAACACGAGTTACAGTAGCAAGTGATAGAGGATAGCAAGTGCGTGTGTTCCACTAAGGGCAGAGATCCTCCAGCAAACATTCAGGCGTGCTCTTTGCGGTAATGACATTTTTAATAAGTACATAATTCGCTTAGGGGTTGACTGAACACAAATTGGTATCACTTAGAGGTTGACTGAGCATGATTAGTAACTTGAACTGAATCAACAACATTGAAAGACACTTTGAATGCGCAAACTGAGTGGACAAAATGAATAGACGTTTTGATACATGAAATTGAATGCCCAAACTGAATGGATGAATTGAATAGACATTTTGATACAGCAAAATGAATAGACAAACTGAATGGACAAAATGAATAGACGTTTTGATACAGCAAAATGAATAGACAAACTGAAACGGTTAAACTAAAAACAATTCATGTGAACAGCAAAGCAAACTATCACATTGACTTTTAAGAATGTCGTTTCATTTTGTCTTTTAGTTTACATATCCTATTTAGAATCGACTCAAATGGCTTTTCATTTTGCAGTTTAATTTTGGCCTAAATTACGCTTCATATTCCAATGTCGGAGCTGTAAATTCTGACTGTCTGTATCAATTATTCTAGGTCTTTTTGTGTCTTTCCGTACAACTTGAGATCGTCCAATGATTGATCTTAACCTTACTTGATGAAAACTCATACCCAGGTGGAGCCTTCCTGGCTATCTGTAAAACATGGAGTGTGGAATGATGGAATGGAATAATGGAATGGAATAATGGAATGGAATGATGGAATGGAATGATGGAATCGAATGATGGAATCGAATAGTAGAGATGGAATAGCCAAACTACTGGTCGCTTTTGAAAAAGAATTACACCAATGTGTTTCTCAAGATCTCTTTAGTCTATTTTGCTAATATTTCCTTGAAAAATTTATGAAATTCCCTTCAATTTCGACTAAAACAACAAGCATAGTTACAGACAGTGTGGGCAGACATCAGTAAGTCGTTCAATTGGTGTGAATTGTGGGAACAAAATCTGTAAAACATGGAGTAATGGAATGGAATGATGGAATGGAATAGTCAAGATGGAATAGCCAAACTACCCGTAGGTTTTGAAAAAAAATTACACCGATCTGTTCGTCAGGATCACTTTCATCTATTTTGCAAAAAGTTTCTTGAAAATATGCTGGAGTTCCTTCAGAGTTCAACTGAAAAAGTGGTACTTTTCTAGGCCAAATTACTCAAGGGAATGGAATGTTGCGTGGTCAATGGTAATTGAGACATAAGATAATCCCTTTAATCCCTATTGGATAGTGGCGCCAAGATCATTATTATCGTAGACGGGGGCTCATAAGAAACTTTAGGCAACAGCAAATCGATTTAATGCTAATATCATTCACAATCTTTTGAAATCAATATCCCTTTGGTCATCATTTAACGTTGCGCAACTGAACTGTGGCAATTTTGTCAACAAACATCCCCTCTTGGTACAGTCTGAAAAATTACGAAATTTACAGCAACCTAAAGTTGTAACATGGATGACTTATAGCAACGTTCGGTTCCGGCCATTGAGCTGCGTTCAGAGCTTTGGCTATGAAAGTCCGGCAGCCTTGATACTTCATAATATTTCCTTGAAAGATAGCCTAGTAACAAAACTGCATTGCGATAGTGGCTGTGCCAATAAGGAAATGGTCCCGCAGATCCCGTACAAGTGCCACAAATTCTGTGCAAGGTAGAGGTCCTGCAATTCGTCGAACGAAAAAGTGACACAAGAATGTTCACACAATTACATTTTTAGTTTTGTGGCAAGGAGGATGGGCGTGGTAAAAAAATTTTGAAACGCCTGGCATCGTCGATATGTTTATTCGAGGGGCATTATACTTTTAAGAAAAAGCCCACGAGATTTTACAGAACGAAGGGATTTTCACAGATCTTTGGTGGATTTCCATGAAAAAACAAAGAGATCTTTGCCAAAGACGTTCGAGATTTTTGGGAGTGAAATGCCCCTCGGATTTATTATCCTCGCTGGTCCTCTCCCAAAATGGTGGATTGGTAAAGTACGAGTTGCGAGTTACGAGTTGCTCCTGTTTTGCGAGTTGCGAGTTAACAATGAGAAATGCGAGTTGGCACATTCAAAATGTGAGTTGCTAGTTCCTTTGATAAACTTCAAATTTCCGTCTTCTGTAGGCTGTAGCTAAAGAACTGCGATTTTTATGACAGCCTTTATAAAATCAGAGATTTGCACAAGAGCTTCTCGACGTTCATCAAACGAATCCCAGGATTTAGCATAATTCACAAAGGGCCACCAATATAGGTTTTGCTTTCGAATGATGAAATCATATAAGTAAATTATTTTCTTTGGTATAAAATAGCTAGTTAGTTGCTTCATGTCCAACACAATCTGCAACACACAGCCAAGGCTATTGACAAGGTTTCATAACTTCGAATTGACCTCTAATCTCTTCTTGGAGTTTCTTAATTTTCAGGGTGACCAATATTCCAGTAATATTTTTCAACGACTGAGGGAGCAAAGCCTGCAAATTGTAAAAGTTTCTTAATTCAGTATTTTATAAGTGGCTTCTTATAAAGAAAATTACATGACTGCCTAAGAATTGCAACTTCACAGTACGTACCTTTTTATTTGGCGAAGGGCCTTTTTTCAAAAGAAAACAGGCAACTCGCAATTTTGGTTTCAACTCGCACTTTTGAGTTTCAAACTAGCAACATTCGTTCAACTCGCAACTCGCAGCTCGCAGCTCGCAGCTCGCAGAATAAGTGCAACTAGCAACTCGTAACTCGCAGAATAAGTGTGACTCATAACTCGTAAGAATGTCAGTTAGATAGACAGGGGCTATTTTTTACTGATGCCTTAAAGGCTCACATCGTATTTCAGGCCATTGATACGAAACTTTACCCCCTTTAGTATTTGCTTGGTGCATATCCTTTTCTCACATTACGGGAAACCCCTGTCTTGGGTGAAATTGATCTTAGTTCACTTACGCCACAGAGAGACAATAAGGATTAAAGAGATTATCTTATGTCTCAATACCCATTGACCACGCAATATTCAATTCCTGTGAGTAACTGAGCCTAGGAAAATACCACTTTTTCAGTTGAACTCTGAATGAACCCCAGCATATTTTCAAGAAACTTTTTGCAAAATAGATGAAAGTGATCCTGACGAACAGATCGGTGTAATTTTTTTTCAAAACCTACGGGTAGTTTGGCTATTCCATCTTGACTATTCCATTCCATCATTCCATTCCATTACTCCATGTTTTACAGATTTTGTTCCCACAATTCACACCAATTGAACGGCTTACCGATGTTTGCCCACACTGTCTGTAACTATGCTTGTTGTTTTAGTCGAAATTGAAGGGAATTTCATAAAATTTTCAAGGAAATATTAGCAAAATAGACTAAAGAGATCTTGAGAAACACATTGGTGTAATTCTTTTTCAAAAGCGACCAGTAGTTTGGCTATTCCATCTCTGCTATTCGATTCCATCATTCGATTCCATCATTCCATTCCATCATTCCACACTCCATGTTTTACAGATAGCCCAGCCTTCCTCAAGATGCTCGTAAGTGGGATCATTGATATGACAAAGAACAAAGGTGATAATGCATCCCCTTGAAATATCCCTCTCTTTATACTTACTTCTCCTAATATTTCATTTTTGGAGGCTATTAGCAATCACCGGCCCCGGCCCCCCGGCCCCGGCCCTCGGCCCTATGGCACTCGGCCCCGGCCCCAGAAATTTGATGATAGAGAGTTAAAATTTTGATACCAGTCTATTTGTTAGGCCAAGTTGTAATGGCAAACAAATGCTCAAATGAAGGGTGATAAGTGTTAAAGAGAAACAACAAATAAAATGCAATGTTTACGTGTCTTGCGCAAAATCCTGGGGCCGTAGTTTTGTAGTCTTGTCTTGGCGCGCATCTCAATATTCCTATTGTCTCCAGGAATCCCATCGTAGACAAAGGCTATTGTTAGCCATTATTTTCGTTATGTCATTGTTCTGATGAAAAGTCATGAGAGTGTTCATGACTTTTCTAGAAATTTTTCTTGCAGTCTTTACCAACAGGGATAGGATATTGGTGCTTAGAAGCTGCTTGAAACCAGTATCCTGTAGTCTGCGGTGCAGACCGTGAGGGAGGGAGAATACGCGAGGAGGAAGAAATTCAACTTCACATTTACCTGCACCTTCGCTAAGCTGCTTTCCAACACCGTTGATTTAATTCCAAGATCAAGAGAAACCTATATCATATACTGGTCTGTCTTTACTTTTCTTTCCCTATCCTCAGCACGCGGTCTGCAAAGCAGACTTGAAACCATTGAAAGCAACTGTAAGGCATTCAGTTTGAAGACAATTCGCAGTGAATAACTTCCTATTTTTATCTCGAGTTGGCCTCGAAAATCTTAACATTGCTGCCGTTCTGTTAGTTCGTTTGCTGCTGAAACTGCCGTTTCTTTGTGACTTATAGCTTCACTCAAAGTTTCCTGAAGTTCAATAGCGAAATCACAAATATGAGAGCGTCCGTAAGACGTACTAGATGAAAGAAACAAAATATACACTATCATATACCAACTGCGAGCTCTCTTAACTCTCAAAAGTGTGGAGCGTCTGGGACACAGGCTGCAAAATTTGTGCATTTGAGGGCAAAAAGGAAAATACCGTACTTTGTCAAGTTCCAGAGAGTAGAAGAAGCGGTCACTCCCACCAGCCAAACAACTCAAATATTCAAATTAGCCACTTTCAACCCTTGATAGCTTTCACGTGATCAGCGCTATACGTCATTTTATAACAAAGAGAACATGATAGCAAAATGCGCGCCAAGACAAGATTACAAAACTACGGCCCCATGATTTAGCGCAAGACAAGTAAACATTGCATTTTATTCGTTGTTTCTCTTTAACACTTATCACCCTTCATTTGAGCATTTGTTCATCATTACAATTTGGCCTAACAAATAGACTGGTATCAAAATTTTAACTCTCCATCATCAAATTTCCGGGGCCGGGGCCGGGGCCGGGGCCGGGGCCGGGGCCGAGTGCCATAGGGCCGAGGGCCGGGGCCGGGGGGCCGGGGCCGGTGATTGCTAATAGCCATCTTTGCACATAATTTCCACCCTCCATGATTTCAGTGTCTCGCTTAGCAGATTTCGAACATTTTGGTTTACTTTCAGGACTGTTAGACATTCCATTAACCAAGAGTGTGGGATCATGTCATACGCCTTCTGATGATCCACCCATGCCATTGACAAATTTTTTCTTCGATGTTTTACTTCTTTCAAAATCATTTTATCTACATATAGTAGATCTCCTGCATCCTTTCTGCTCTTCAGGTAATAGTTCTTGTCCCTCTAGGTATCTGTATATTTCGTCAGAGAATATGCCTGTAAGTAATTTCCACGCAAGAGGTAGACATGTTATGGGACGGTAATTGCTTGCAACTGTACCTTTGGATTTATCTTTTTGGATTAAAACTGTCCTCCCCTTTGTCATCCACAGTGGTGTTTTGCCTTTGTTTTGCATTTTGTTAGGCTTGACGCGAGCTGCGTGTGCATGCTTTTGAATTTCTTTAGCCAAAATCCTTGGACACCATCTGGTCCTGGTGCCTTCCAATTGGGAAATTTTTTCAGGATTTTCTTAACCGTGTTTTCTGTGATGTGAATCTCCTCCTGGCCACCAACTTCTTTAACATCTTCATAAAATCCCTTCAGCCACTCAGCATCTTTCTTGTGTTTTCCCTCCTTGCTCCAGATATCAGACCAGAATGTTCTAGCTTCTTCAGGATCTGGTGCTTCACTGTCCTCCCAGCCTTGGTCGTTGTTTAGTTGCTGGTAGAATCTTCCTTCATTGTTACAGAATAATCTGTTCTGCTGAAATTGAGATATCCGCTGGTTGTATCTCTTTATTTTAGCCGCTTTAGCTTTAATTCTCTGGTAAATTATCTCTTTGGTTGTCTGTAGCCCTCTTTGTTTGATATTATATTTTTTCTGTAGCAGATCTTCGTGATTTTGCTTCACTTTTTTCCTCTCTATAAGCATGTTAACTCTTGATAGATCCTTGTTTAGCACTTTTAGCTGGTTTTCCAGCCTTCTTTTCCAAAGAGGTTCCTTCTTATCATTTATGCAAGATTTTATACCCAAAATTTCCGTTACTAGTGCGGCTCCACAGTATATTAGGTCATTCACTTCAGTAATATCAGTTACCTTCACTTTACTGAGTACTTCATCTACTGTATTCACTGCATCTGATAATCTCTTTCTTTCTACTCCCCTTAATGCTGGCAGTCTCTTGCGTTCTTTCCCTTGAATTTCATTCATCTGTTGCAGTATCCCTTTTTGCTTTTCATCTAATTCATTTTGATCTCTGTCTACAACAAAATCTCTCGTTCTCATTGTTTCATTTGCATTTCGATCTTCTTCATCCATATTGATTTCCACCTCTCGTTGAGTATCTTCATCTCTCTCTTCATTGATCACAATTCCTGGAATTCCACATTCTGCATCCTCTATCAACCTTTTAATTTCCTCCAGTTCAAGATCTATCAACCATTTCTTTTTCATTATCTGGGCTTTCTCATCTAGTAAGCGTTGTTAAGTTATTTGGAACATTCCCAAGTCCTTCCATCGATCATGCATTCTTTTCCTATACCCAAATACTTTGGGATTACTTCTAAAGAAACACTCCATGACAATTCTGTTTTCTTCATAAGACCATTTCTTTCTGATCCTTCTAGCAGTAGCTGGTTGAAGACCGGGCCCACGCTGCTGAGCCGTGGGACACCTGCCGGGCGAGAGAGCTTCACATGTTGTTCCACCCTCATTAACGCCATTATTGGATAATCCATTGTTTGACATTACACTTATTTGGAACATTCCCAACTCCTTCCATAGATCATGCATTCTTTTCCTATACCCAAATACTTTGGGATTACTTCTAAAGAAACACTCCATGACAATTCTGTTTTCTTCATAAGACCATTTCTTTCTGATCCTTCTAGCAGTAGCTGGTTGATGACCGGGCCCACGCTGCTGAGCCGTGGGACACCTGCCGGGCGAGAGAGCTTCACATGTTGTTCCACCCTCATTAACGCCATTATTGGATAATCCATTATTTGACATTACACTTATTTGGAACATTCCCAACTCCTTCCATAGATCATGCATTCTTTTCCTATACCCAAATACTTTGGGATTACTTCTAAAGAAACACTCCATGACAATTCTGTTTTCTTCATAAGACCATTTCTTTCTGATCCTTCTAGCAGTAGCTGGTTGACGACCGGGCCCACGCTGCTGAGCCGTGGGACACCTGCCGGGCGAGAGAGCTTCACATGTTGTTCCACCCTCATTAACGCCGTTATTGGATAATCCATTATTTGACATTACACTTAATTGGAACATTCCCAAGTCCTTCCATAGATCATGCATTCTTTTCCTATACCCAAATACTTTGGGATTACTTCTAAAGAAACACTCCATGACAATTCTGTTTTCTTCATAAGACCATTTCTTTCTGATTCTTCTAGCAGTAGCTGATTGACGACCGGGCCCACGCTGCTGAGCCGTGGGACACCTGCCGGGCGAGAGAGCTTCACATGTTGTTCCACCCTCATTAACGCCGTTATTGGATAATCCATTATTTGACATTACACTTATTTGGAACATTCCCAAGTCCTTCCATAGATCATGCATTCTTTTCCTATACCCAAATACTTTGGGATTACTTCTAAAGAAACACTCCATGACAATTCTGTTTTCTTCATAAGACCATTTCTTTCTGATCCTTCTAGCAGTAGCTGGTTGACGACCGGGCCCACGCTGCTGAGTCGTGGGACACCTGCCGGGCGAGAGAGCTTCACATGTTGTTCCACCCTCATTAACGCCGTTATTGGATAATCCATTATTTGACATTACACTTGTTTGGAACATTCCCAAGTCCTTCCATAGATCATGCATTCTTTTCCTATACCCAAATACTTTGGGATTACTTCTAAAGAAACACTCCATGACAATTCTGTTTTCTTCATAAGACCATTTCTTTCTGATCCTTCTAGCAGTAGCTGGTTGACGACCGGGCCCACGCTGCTGAGCCGTGGGACACCTGCCGGGCGAGAGAGCTTCACATGTTGTTCCACCCTCATTAACGCCGTTATTGGATAATCCATTAATTGACATTACACTTATTTGGAACATTCCCAAGTCCTTCCATAGATCATGCATTCTTTTCCTATACCCAAATACTTTGGGATTACTTCTAAAGAAACACTCCATGACAATTCTGTTTTCTTCATAAGACCATTTCTTTCTGATCCTTCTAGCAGTAGCTGGTTGACGACCGGGCCCACGCTGCTGAGCCGTGGGACACCTGCCGGGCGAGAGAGCTTCACATGTTGTTCCACCCTCATTAACGCCATTATTGGATAATCCATTATTTGACATTACACTTATTTGGAACATTCCCAAGTCCTTCCATAGATCATGCATTCTTTTCCTATACCCAAATACTTTTGGATTACTTCTAAAGAAACACTCCATGACAATTCTGTTTTCTTCATAAGACCATTTCTTTCTGATCCTTCTAGCAGTAGCTGGTTGACGACCGGGCCCACGCTGCTGAGCCGTGGGACACCTGCCGGGCGAGAGAGCTTCACATGTTGTTCCACCCTCATTAACGCCGTTATTGGATAATCCATTATTTGACATTACACTTATTTGGAACATCCCCAACTCCTTCCATAGATCATGCATTCTTTTCCTATACCCAAATACTTTGGGATTACTTCTAAAGAAACACTCCATGACAATTCTGTTTTCTTCATAAGACCATTTCTTTCTGATCCTTCTAGCAGTAGCTGGTTGACGACCGGGCCCACGCTGCTGAGCCGTGGGACACCTGCCGGGCGAGAGAGCTTCACATGTTGTTCCACCCTCATTAACGCCGTTATTGGATAATCCATTATTTGACATTACACTTGTTTGGAACATTCCCAAGTCCTTCCATAGATCATGCATTCTTTTCCTATACCCAAATACTTTGCGATTACTTCTAAAGAAACACTCCATGACAATTCTGTTTTCTTCATAAGACCATTTCTTTCTGATCCTTCTAGCAGTAGCTGGTTGACGACCGGGCCCACGCTGCTGAGCCGTGGGACACCTGCCGGGCGAGAGAGCTTCACATGTTGTTCCACCCTCATTAACGCCATTATTGGATAATCCATTATTTGACATTACACTTATTTGGAACATTCCCAAGTCCTTCCATAGATCATGCATTCTTTTCCTATACCCAAATACTTTGGGATTACTTCTAAAGAAACACTCCATGACAATTCTGTTTTCTTCATAAGACCATTTCTTTCTGATCCTTCTAGCAGTAGCTGGTTGACGACCGGGCCCACGCTGCTGAGCCGTGGGACACCTGCCGGGCGAGAGAGCTTCACATGTTGTTCCACCCTCATTAACGCCGTTATTGGATAATCCATTATTTGACATTAAACTTATTTGGAACATTCCCAACTCCTTCCATAGATCATGCATTCTTTTCCTATACCCAAATACTTTGGGATTACTTCTAAAGAAACACTCCATGACAATTCTGTTTTCTTCATAAGACCATTTCTTTCTGATCCTTCTAGCAGTAGCTGGTTGACGACCGGGCCCACGCTGCTGAGCCGTGGGACACCTGCCGGGCGAGAGAGCTTCACATGTTGTTCCACCCTCATTAACGCCATTATTGGATAATCCATAATTTGACATTACACTTATTTGGAACATTCCCAAGTCCTTCCATAGATCATGCATTCTTTTCCTATACCAAAATACTTTGGGATTACTTCTAAAGAAACACTCCATGACAATTTTCATTTCATTTCATTTTAACTTTTTTATCCATGGTAATCCACTCAATAATAAATACTGCTTTACAGGGAGCCATGCAAAAACAAAATCTAATAATAACTAAAATATATTATATACCCTATTTAGAATAATCTCTGATAAAAAAAAAAATGAGATGAGTCATAGTCATAGATGAGACAAATCTGTTTTCTTCATAAGACCATTTCTTTCTGATCCTTCTAGCAGTAGCTGGTTGACGACCGGGCCCACGCTGCTGAGCCGTGGGACACCTGCCGGGCGAGAGAGCTTCACATGTTGTTCCACCCTCATTAACGCCGTTATTGGATAATCCATTATTTGACATTACACTTATTTGGAACATTCCCAAGTCCTTCCATAGATCATGCATTCTTTTCCTATACCCAAATACTTTGGGATTGCTTCTAAAGAAACACTCCATGACAATTCTGTTTTCTTCATAAGACCATTTCTTTCTGATCCTTCTAGCAGTAGCTGGTTGACGACCGGGCTCACGCTGCTGAGCCGTGGGACACCTGCCGGGCGAGAGAGCTTCACATGTTGTTCCACCCTCATTAACGCCGTTATTGGATAATCCATTATTTGACATTACACTTATTTGGAACATTCCCAAGTCCTTCCATAGATCATGCATTCTTTTCCTATACCCAAATACTTTGGGATTACTTCTAAAGAAACACTCCATGACAATTCTGTTTTCTTCATAAGACCATTTCTTTCTGATCCTTCTAGCAGTAGCTGGTTGACGACCGGGCCCACGCTGCTGAGCCGTGGGACACCTGCCGGGCGAGAGAGCTTCACATGTTGTTCCACCCTCATTAACGCCGTTATTGGATAATCCATTATTTGACATTACACTTATTTGGAACATTCCCAACTCCTTCCATAGATCATGCATTCTTTTCCTATACCCAAATACTTTGGGATTACTTCTAAAGAAACACTCCATGACAATTCTGTTTTCTTCATAAGACCATTTCTTTCTGATCCTTCTAGCAGTAGCTGGTTGACGACCGGGCTCACGCTGCTGAGCCGTGGGACACCTGCCGGGCGAGAGAGCTTCACATGTTGTTCCACCCTCATTAACGCCGTTATTGGATAATCCATTATTTGACATTACACTTATTTGGAACATTCCCAAGTCCTTCCATAGATCATGCATTCTTTTCCTATACCCAAATACTTTGGGATTACTTCTAAAGAAACACTCCATGACAATTCTGTTTTCTTCATAAGACCATTTCTTTCTGATCCTTCTAGCAGTAGCTGGTTGACGACCGGGCCCACGCTGCTGAGCCGTGGGACACCTGCCGGGCGAGAGAGCTTCACATGTTGTTCCACCCTCATTAACGCCGTTATTGGATAATCCATTAATTGACATTACACTTATTTGGAACATTCCCAAGTCCTTCCATAGATCATGCATTCTTTTCCTATACCCAAATACTTTGGGATTACTTCTAAAGAAACACTCCATGACAATTCTGTTTTCTTCATAAGACCATTTCTTTCTGATCCTTCTAGCAGTAGCTGGTTGACGACCGGGCCCACGCTGCTGAGCCGTGGGACACCTGCCGGGCGAGAGAGCTTCACATGTTGTTCCACCCTCATTAACGCCGTTATTGGATAATCCATTAATTGACATTACACTTATTTGGAACATTCCCAAGTCCTTCCATAGATCATGCATTCTTTTCCTATACCCAAATACTTTGGGATTACTTCTAAAGAAACACTCCATGACAATTCTGTTTTCTTCATAAGACCATTTCTTTCTGATCCTTCTAGCAGTAGCTGGTTGACGACCGGGCCCACGCTGCTGAGCCGTGGGACACCTGCCGGGCGAGAGAGCTTCACATGTTGTTCCACCCTCATTAACGCCATTATTGGATAATCCATTATTTGACGTTACACTTATTTGGAACATTCCCAAGTCCTTCCATAGATCATGCATTCTTTTCCTATACCCAAATACTTTTGGATTACTTCTAAAGAAACACTCCATGACAATTCTGTTTTCTTCATAAGACCATTTCTTTCTGATCCTTCTAGCAGTAGCTGGTTGACGACCGGGCCCACGCTGCTGAGCCGTGGGACACCTGCCGGGCGAGAGAGCTTCACATGTTGTTCCACCCTCATTAACGCCGTTATTGGATAATCCATTATTTGACATTACACTTATTTGGAACATCCCCAACTCCTTCCATAGATCATGCATTCTTTTCCTATACCCAAATACTTTGGGATTACTTCTAAAGAAACACTCCATGACAATTCTGTTTTCTTCATAAGACCATTTCTTTCTGATCCTTCTAGCAGTAGCTGGTTGACGACCGGGCCCACGCTGCTGAGCCGTGGGACACCTGCCGGGCGAGAGAGCTTCACATGTTGTTCCACCCTCATTAACGCCATTATTGGATAATCCATTATTTGACGTTACACTTATTTGGAACATTCCCAAGTCCTTCCATAGATCATGCATTCTTTTCCTATACCCAAATACTTTTGGATTACTTCTAAAGAAACACTCCATGACAATTCTGTTTTCTTCATAAGACCATTTCTTTCTGATCCTTCTAGCAGTAGCTGGTTGACGACCGGGCCCACGCTGCTGAGCCGTGGGACACCTGCCGGGCGAGAGAGCTTCACATGTTGTTCCACCCTCATTAACGCCGTTATTGGATAATCCATTATTTGACATTACACTTATTTGGAACATCCCCAACTCCTTCCATAGATCATGCATTCTTTTCCTATACCCAAATACTTTGGGATTACTTCTAAAGAAACACTCCATGACAATTCTGTTTTCTTCATAAGACCATTTCTTTCTGATCCTTCTAGCAGTAGCTGGTTGACGACCGGGCCCACGCTGCTGAGCCGTGGGACACCTGCCGGGCGAGAGAGCTTCACATGTTGTTCCACCCTCATTAACGCCGTTATTGGATAATCCATTATTTGACATTACACTTGTTTGGAACATTCCCAAGTCCTTCCATAGATCATGCATTCTTTTCCTATACCCAAATACTTTGGGATTACTTCTAAAGAAACACTCCATGACAATTCTGTTTTCTTCATAAGACCATTTCTTTCTGATCCTTCTAGCAGTAGCTGGTTGACGACCGGGCCCACGCTGCTGAGCCGTGGGACACCTGCCGGGCGAGAGAGCTTCACATGTTGTTCCACCCTCATTAACGCCATTATTGGATAATCCATTATTTGACATTACACTTATTTGGAACATTCCCAAGTCCTTCCATAGATCATGCATTCTTTTCCTATACCCAAATACTTTGGGATTACTTCTAAAGAAACACTCCATGACAATTCTGTTTTCTTCATAAGACCATTTCTTTCTGATCCTTCTAGCAGTAGCTGGTTGACGACCGGGCCCACGCTGCTGAGCCGTGGGACACCTGCCGGGCGAGAGAGCTTCACATGTTGTTCCACCCTCATTAACGCCGTTATTGGATAATCCATTATTTGACATTACACTTATTTGGAACATTCCCAACTCCTTCCATAGATCATGCATTCTTTTCCTATACCCAAATACTTTGGGATTACTTCTAAAGAAACACTCCATGACAATTCTGTTTTCTTCATAAGACCATTTCTTTCTGATCCTTCTAGCAGTAGCTGGTTGACGACCGGGCCCACGCTGCTGAGCCGTGGGACACCTGCCGGGCGAGAGAGCTTCACATGTTGTTCCACCCTCATTAACGCCATTATTGGATAATCCATAATTTGACATTACACTTATTTGGAACATTCCCAAGTCCTTCCATAGATCATGCATTCTTTTCCTATACCCAAATACTTTGGGATTACTTCTAAAGAAACACTCCATGACAATTTTCATTTCATTTCATTTTAACTTTTTTATCCATGGTAATCCACTCAATAATAAATACTGCTTTACAGGGAGCCATGCAAAAACAAAATCTAATAATAACTAAAATATATTATATACCCTATTTAGAATAATCTCTGATAAAAAAAAAATGAGATGAGTCATAGTCAAAGATGAGACAAATCTGTTTTCTTCATAAGACCATTTCCTTCTGATCCTTCTAGCAGTAGCTGGTTGACGACCGGGCCCACGCTGCTGAGCCGTGGGACACCTGCCGGGCGAGAGAGCTTCACATGTTGTTCCACCCTCATTAACGCCGTTATTGGATAATCCATTATTTGACATTACACTTATTTGGAACATTCCCAAGTCCTTCCATAGATCATGCATTCTTTTCCTATACCCAAATACTTTGGGATTACTTCTAAAGAAACACTCCATGACAATTCTGTTTTCTTCATAAGACCATTTCTTTCTGATCCTTCTAGCAGTAGCTGGTTGACGACCGGGCTCACGCTGCTGAGCCGTGGGACACCTGCCGGGCGAGAGAGCTTCACATGTTGTTCCACCCTCATTAACGCCGTTATTGGATAATCCATTATTTGACATTACACTTATTTGGAACATTCCCAAGTCCTTCCATAGATCATGCATTCTTTTCCTATACCCAAATACTTTGGGATTACTTCTAAAGAAACACTCCATGACAATTCTGTTTTCTTCATAAGACCATTTCTTTCTGATCCTTCTAGCAGTAGCTGGTTGACGACCGGGCCCACGCTGCTGAGCCGTGGGACACCTGCCGGGCGAGAGAGCTTCACATGTTGTTCCACCCTCATTAACGCCGTTATTGGATAATCCATTATTTGACATTACACTTATTTGGAACATTCCCAACTCCTTCCATAGATCATGCATTCTTTTCCTATACCCAAATACTTTGGGATTACTTCTAAAGAAACACTCCATGACAATTCTGTTTTCTTCATAAGACCATTTCTTTCTGATCCTTCTAGCAGTAGCTGGTTGACGACCGGGCTCACGCTGCTGAGCCGTGGGACACCTGCCGGGCGAGAGAGCTTCACATGTTGTTCCACCCTCATTAACGCCGTTATTGGATAATCCATTATTTGACATTACACTTATTTGGAACATTCCCAAGTCCTTCCATAGATCATGCATTCTTTTCCTATACCCAAATACTTTGGGATTACTTCTAAAGAAACACTCCATGACAATTCTGTTTTCTTCATAAGACCATTTCTTTCTGATCCTTCTAGCAGTAGCTGGTTGACGACCGGGCCCACGCTGCTGAGCCGTGGGACACCTGCCGGGCGAGAGAGCTTCACATGTTGTTCCACCCTCATTAACGCCGTTATTGGATAATCCATTAATTGACATTACACTTATTTGGAACATTCCCAAGTCCTTCCATAGATCATGCATTCTTTTCCTATACCCAAATACTTTGGGATTACTTCTAAAGAAACACTCCATGACAATTCTGTTTTCTTCATAAGACCATTTCTTTCTGATCCTTCTAGCAGTAGCTGGTTGACGACCGGGCCCACGCTGCTGAGCCGTGGGACACCTGCCGGGCGAGAGAGCTTCACATGTTGTTCCACCCTCATTAACGCCGTTATTGGATAATCCATTATTTGACATTACACTTATTTGGAACATTCCCAAGTCCTTCCATAGATCATGCATTCTTTTCCTATACCCAAATACTTTGGGATTACTTCTAAAGAAACACTCCATGACAATTCTGTTTTCTTCATAAGACCATTTCTTTCTGATCCTTCTAGCAGTAGCTGGTTGACGACCGGGCCCACGCTGCTGAGCCGTGGGACACCTGCCGGGCGAGAGAGCTTCACATGTTGTTCCACCCTCATTAACGCCGTTATTGGATAATCCATTATTTGACATTACACTTATTTTGAACATTCCCAAGTCCTTCCATAGATCATGCATTCTTTTCCTATACCCAAATACTTTGGGATTACTTCTAAAGAAACACTCCATGACAATTCTGTTTTCTTCATAAGACCATTTCTTTCTGATCCTTCTAGCAGTAGCTTGTTGAAGACCGGGCCCACGCTGCTGAGCCGTGGGACACCTGCCGGGCGAGAGAGCTTCACATGTTGTTCCACCTTCATTAACGCCGTAATTGGATAATCCATTATTTGACATTACACTCATGATGAGGTTAGTGGTGATAAGGTGACACAACCACCGGTATTGGTTTTGTGACACCATCACTTGGGGGGTTGCCAACCAAGGCTGAACGGTCCCCCCTACCCATGAGACAGACTAGCCTCCTCCGGACGCCAACCCGGAATTTCAAGGCCTCGGGGAGAGCTGACAGGTACTACACCTTGCTCAAGGGTGACCTGGAGGTAGTTGTGGCAAAGGGTAACCTCATTATCCCACGTCGAACTCCACAATCGGATGCAGTTTAATGTCATGACCAGTACCATTATTATTATTAATATTAATGTTATTATTATTATTATTATTATTATTATTATTATTATTATTATTATTATTATTATTATTATTATTATTATCATTATTATTATTATTATTATTATTATTATTATTATTATTATTATTATTATTATTATTATTATGATTATTTCAAATACGACATGGCCTAATGCCAGAACCATACATTCCAAATGTCAAACTCTAACAAAGAGTCTTAGACAGCAAGCACTTTCCTCAAGATATGAGCTGTTCCGAGTAATGCTGATTTTTGAAATACTTTGATGTTATGCTTGACGTCGAGCTCCTTTAGATTCTCTCCAAGTTTCTTTGTGATCGAACCTAACGCACCGATAACAATATGAATGACTTTAGTCTTTGTTTTCCACATTCGTTCCAGTTCCACCTTCAGTTCCGCGTAATTCATTATTTTCTCCACCTCCTTCAACGCTATGCGGTGATCACCTGGTATAGCAACATCTACGATCAGGCATGTATTTTTGGTTTTGTCAAGTATAACAATATCTGGTTTTCTATGCTCAATTCGTCTGTCTGTCTGAAACAGGAAATCCCATAGGATTTTTGCTTTATCATTTTCTAACGTTAATTCTGGTTTGTGTTCCCACCAATTCTGACTACACTCAAATCCGAATTTGATGCACAACGCCCAGTGGATATTCTGGCATACCTTATCGTGCCGTCTTTTATATTCTTTCTGTGCAAGCATTCCACAAGAACTGACTATGTGTGTGACGTTTTCCGTTTCTTTTCCACATAAACGGCATTTATCTGAAACGTCTAACTTGTAAATTGACTTTTTTAATTGAGTTTGTATTCAACGCTTGGTCTTGCGCAGCGATTATAAGGCTCTCTGTTTCTCTCTTTAGGTCTCCGTTTGCTAGCCACATCCAGGATAAATCTTTATTCTTACATTCCTTTGTATCTCTCTCAAATTGACCATGAAGCGGTTTATTCTCAATCGCAGCAAGCGTTTCCCTCTCAACCCTTATCTTGTAGCTTTCCTTTGTCTCAGTTGCAACAGCAACGAGTCCCTTCTGGTCACTGATAAACTTGAATACCTCCTCTTCACTACTTCTTAAGTACTGTTCAAGATTCAATCTCTCCAATTCTACACATTTAGCAATACTTATAAGTCCTCTTCCTCCAACCTTTCTCCTGAGATACAGACGATCTACATCCGCTTTCGGGTGTACACCACCATTCATTGTCAACGTTTTCCTTGTCTTTCTGTCCAGCATATCTATTTCTTCTTTTGTCCAGTCAAGAAAGCCGGCACTGTATCTTACCACAGCCACTGCCCATGAGTTAATGGCTGTGATTAAGTTTCGTGCATTAAGCTTTGTTTTAAGCAGCAACTTCAATCTTTTCTTGTATAATGCCGTCACGTTTTCTTTCATTTCCCTGGTCAAGATCTTGTCATTTTCCAAAATTCCCAGGTACTTATATCCACCTCCTGCAGGGTCACCAAGTTTATCTCCAGATGGTAAAAGCACACCATTACTTTCTATTTTCCTGCCTCTCTTCATTGTCAACACAGCACATTTGTTTACTCCAAATTCCATTTTGATATCTTGACTGCAAATTCTGACGGTCTGGATAAGTGAATCGATCTCATTTTCTGTCTTCCCGAACAACTTGATGTCATCCATGAAAAGGATGTGGTTTATGAACGAACCTCCCTTAGCTAAGCTGTATCCCATCTTGATATCTTTCAAAGCTATTGAAATTGGGGTTAATGCCAACACAAACAACAGTGGCGAAAACGAATCACCTTGAAAAATTCCACGTGATATCTTTACTCTCCCTAAAAACGTATTATTAGCGTAGATGCATGTCTTCAAATCTGACATACTGGCTGTTATTAGTTTAACCAGGTTGTCTGCGATGCCAAACATTTTGAGGACCTCAATGATCCACGAATGTGGAACCATATCATATGCTTTTTTGAAATCTAACCAGCCCATAGATAGATTGGTTAGCCTCCGCCTACAGTTTCTCAAAATTTCTTTGTCAAGTATTAGGTGATCCTTTGTTCCTCTAGTATTCTTTTTGCACCCTTTTTGCTCATCAGTTAGTAAACTGTTGTCGTCAAGGTGTTTGTACGCTTTCTCTGCAAAAATTCCTGTCAAAACTTTCCACAAAAGATTTAAACAAGCTATGGGTCTATAATTTGCAGCATCTGTTCCTCTCATCTTGTCTTTCACAAGTAACGTTGTCTTTCCTTCAACCATCCAATTAGGTACACTACCTGCTTCCAAACAATCATTGAGATGAATGCTTATTTTCTCATGCAGAGCTGCACAATTTTTTATCCAAAACCCACTAATCCCGTCTGGCCCTGGTGCCTTCCAGTTTGGTAATCTGTTAACTTGTCTTTTGGTATCTTCTAATGAGATCGTGAGATTATCTTGCTGATCAGTATTCCGGACTTTTTCTCTGATATTTTCAATCCATTGTGCCTTATCGTTGTGCTTGGTTTCTTTGCTCCAGATGTCACTCCAAAATTTTATTACTTCCTCTTGGTTTGGGTTTTCCGCCATAATAGCACCCCCTTCTAAATTCCTATAGAATTGTCTCTGATTCGTGTTGAAAAGGTGATTATCATCAAATTGTGCTTTCCTTCCCTTATATCTTTTTAGTTTTGACTCCTTTGCAAGGATTCTTTGTTTGACAATTTCTATTACTGTATGTATTCCTTTCTGTTTTATTCCATACTTTCTTTGAAGATCCTGTTTTACTCTCTGTTTCGGACGAGTCCACAGCCCTTTACTCCATGCATCAAGTCTACTTAAGTCCTTTCTCAACCTACTGATATCACCTTCAATAGACGATTACGCTAAAGATGGCGGCGAGGAACTTTTTACCAAGATGCACTGCGTTCTTTAATCGAATTCCTATACAATCGCTAAGGATTCGTAATTCGAACGCAATGCATCTTGGTAAAAAGTTCCTCGCCGCCATCTTTAGCGTAATCTTCTATTCTCCTCATCCACCAAGGTCTTTCTCCTCTCGTTACTGTGGTATCTTTCACACCTAATCTCTGACAAATTACAACTGCAGCTGCTTTTAACAGATCTCTTGTTTCCGTGATGTTTTTCGGCTCGATATGTTTCAAAACTCCATTTACCTTTGCAGTTTCACTTCTCAATTCAAGCTTATTGATGTTCCTTAGGCTCTTGACGGTTTGTATGTTCCCTTGCATGCGGACTTCTTTAATTCGACTTACAATTGCATTCTCCTCTTCTGTTAAGTTGCTGTTGTCTTGATCTAGGTCTTCCCTCTCAATTGTGTCATGCTGTTCATTGGCATTTCCACTATCGCTCTGTGGAGTTTCATCACCCACGTCAGTTTCGACTCCTTCCTGACTTCCATTTTCAATTAACCGCTTCATTTCCTCAATCTCGACACTTGTTAACCCTATTAGGGGTCAGTCATTTATAACTCCGGGTACTGGGGCGGGTTAGAATTTCTAAAACGGTCAAAGGTTTTCACACCCCTTCTAGTTTTCTCTAAAAGTTTTGATACCCCATTGAAAAATGAGAAAAAAATTTCATACCCCACAGGCCATGTACAGTATCAAGTTGAAATGTAAGTTTATTGTGATTCACTCTGCTTGTTTCTTCAAGGCCTCAAGGGAAAAATTATCAGGGCACAGTACAATCCACTCTCTTTTGTCTGTATGAAGAACATAGATACATAATCCGTATTCTGAATGGCAAAGTAGTTCGTTAAACTGTTTCTTCACATGCCTGTCAGTTTTTATCAGATCTGCGCATTTTCCATTACGCCACAAATAGTCAAATACTTCAAAAGCTTCCTGAAACTCAAGGAATGATTGCACTTTCATAGTGTTATTTGGAAGTGGTATTTCTGCAAGTAAACAGTTCAGTAAATAACGCAGAGCACGCAAATTGTGTGATCTTTGTATATCATCATCCTTAAATCTATTGATAAACCTTGTTTAGGACTTCACGGTTTTTATGAATATAGAACAGGCTTGTCAGGAGGCATGAACAAAGTCACTGACTTGCGAAGTATTTCGGATTAATGCACGTTTCTCATGTCCACTTTTCACAAGATGTTCATCCATAAATTCAGTCATTCATGTATGCACTATTTTCTGTGATTTTGATGCACTCAACTAAAAAAACCAATGATCTTTGCTCCAAACTTCGTACTTCGTTTTAGTTTTTGCATAGTTTTGGCGTTAGCGTTTGGCGCGAATTTTGTAGATCATAGCGAGGCTCATTCAAAATGCTAGTCGTTGTTTTGTTTTTGTTGTTCAGTTATCAACAGCTCAGCCAGCTCTGCACATCTTGTTGGAGAGATGAGCTGTAAAACCTTTTGTTGCAAAACAATACCAGCTAACCAATCGTCAGCCATACCTTGGGTGCGCATGCGAACTAAAGATTTATTTTGACCAATCAGAGCTTGAGTTTTTATGCTCCTTCGTAGCTACGAGCAACAGCAACAACTGAAGATCAGCTTCGTGATTGGTTTGGTGAAAACCCGAGAGAGAAGCATAGGCCTACCTTACGGTTGGTTGAAATTTAGGATTGAAATCATTGCTTGTATCAAATCAAAGTAGCCTTTGATCCTTACCATGGGATAATCTCTCTCATCTTGCTTGCCATTAGTAAACACCACCATTTCAAACTCTCAAAAAACCGCTCTCTTATCATGTCGACAATTCCTCTCTCCAAGTCTCCAAGCTCTTTCCAAGAAATTCAAGGCTGAGAGCAACAACAACAACTATTTTGTAAGCCTCAACCTGCTACGCTACTACGCTTGCGCGGACAAGGTACGGTACCAGACCCCATGAGCCTGGCTGAAGCTGGCACTGAACTCATCTCTCCAACAACATCATAGATGATTTCGAAACCAACACACTTGAAGTGTTTCTTGCTAAGAATCGCTTTTCTGACTACGTAGAGAAGTTCTTAGAAGGTGGCTGTGATGATTTTTCGTTTATCATTAACCTTGATGAGTCAGACATTCTGGAAATGAAAAAGGATGTTGGCATGACTAAAGTAGGTGATGTCAAAATGTTTGTGGCAATGATATCATTGGTTTGTGGCTGCAAAGATCCAAAAGGAGACAAGTGCTAGTCTGCCTACTAGGTGTAAGTTTCATTTTTATCTTGCGATTTTTTGGCCTCTTTATTTGGTCTGCTTTTTTGAACTGATATTATCACAAATTAGCCATGCATGTAGTGCCTGATAAAATTTTCTTCTAGCTTGTTTACTTGTGTGACGATACAATAAGATTTATATGGGAGCCATCAACTAGTTGTCACACCTTCAATGCAAATATGATGCACCAGTGTGATTAATAATCTATGATAAATATGTATCTGTATGTTACTTCATACTATTACACTAGAAGAACTGATTTCATAAAAGTGACAAAAGTTGTGTTGTGTGGGTCTTGTTATATGTGCACTTCAATAACAGCCTTACAGAGATTCTTTTGCTTCTAGTACTAAAAGATGTTGAAGAGCTTTTGATCCCTTCACCTGACAATGAAAAGCAGAAATTTTACATTGATGTCATCCACACCCTGCACAAAGAAAGCTATTCACTGATGGTCCAAGATGCTTTTCACAGATATGCTTGCAGCCAACGTGCAGTTTGATGGCAACTTGAGACAGCTCAGATGAAATTTGCAAAAGTTCTTGAGAACTGTTCAAGCAGTAAGGATGGGCATAGGATCAATGTTCGTAAGTTTGCTGAAGCTGGGGTAACATTAAAATCTGCAGACATTAATGCTGCAAATGCCGCAAAGGATTTTCTAGACAGCCATGGCAAAAAATCTATTTTTCTGAAGGAAGTAAAAGAAAGGAGAGCTAGCCTATTTGAAGACAATGAAGTACTGCCATGGAAAGCCAATGTGCTGGAATTCTATACCCACATAACAGAAGATTTGATGCCTGTCATTGATGAGCTTCCTAGTCTTGCAGGTGAAATTAATTTGAAGCTGAAAAGCACTTCTTTCCCCTGTGTTGAAAAAAGTACCCTGAAGAGAAAGAAAGTAAATGCAGCTAAAGGCAGAGAAAGAGAAAAAGCAGAGGCTACTGAAAAGTGCATGTGATGTTCTGCAAATTATTTGCAAAGATGGTGGGTCATATGCACATCACATCTGCAATGGCAAGAGACAGTTTGTCCTTGAAATGGATAAGCTCAATCTTGAGAACTTCAGCAACCTGTTGCCAAAGTTTCATCTTTGTGGGATGAATTTTCTCATTGAAAATAGTTTATTTGCAGACCATGATGGAAGCGATGGAAGCTCCAAGAAGGCCACAGACACGGCAAACAACTTGAAACTGCTCTTGCAACAACATCTGCTATGAATGCTAATAAGAGCACAACAAAGAAACAACGTACCATAGAGAACTTGAAACAGAGGAAAATTACTGCATTCTGTTAATTTATGATGTACAAAAAGGCAAATATGACATCCTGCAAAATAGAGTAGTCAATGGACCTCTGCATGTTATTGAGTTGATTTTCTCCTGAATCTACCTTTGAAAATTTCATACCCCCTCAAAAATGTTCAAAAATGTTTCATACCCCTCCATTTTCCCTTTAATAGTTTTCATACCCCCACCAATTCTAACCCGCCCCGGTACCTGGAGTTATAAATGACTGACCCCTTAGTACTGGGCGATTTTTTACTCACTTTGTACTGGGGGGGGGGCGTTTTTCGCCCCCCCTCTTTTTCTCCGAAACCACTTGAGATATAACAATAAGACTTACTACTATTGTCATTTAGACAATTAGCTATTGAAATGTAACAATGACAATTAGTTAGTCACGTGTTTCGTTGCTAGGCAACCAAAAAACAAAGGAAAATTGGCCATTTTTTACCTTTTTAGCAAGAAAAATTCTGTTTAGTTTATCTGTAATCCAATTTTCTCCAAATTTGTCTCAAATTGTAGGAAACATGTTGCAGATTTAAAATACATACTTTTTAAATATTTTCAGTTTCTATTTTTAGCACAATTAGCTTCTATTGGGCTTTTTGTTCCTTGTACAGATTTTCTTTGCAGTTATTTCTAAGGCTTGTCCTTTTATCTACTAAATATGGACTCAGAAGTAATCCAACATATAAGTTAAAGCAAAAAAGACAACAATTTTTCATATCCTATATTTATTCATTAGAGAAATGACGTCATAAATGTCAATGACGTCATAGATATTAAATTTTGCTGATGTCAGCAAATATGAAATATATATATATATCAAATGAAACTACTCATTAAATGCAATTGAATGGTGTATGTTTGAGATCAATCGGACAAACGAGACAAAATCTATTGAGGTTTTAAGAATTTTTTTGTTGACTACTCTCCAAATATGGTATTGCTATGGTCACGTGATCATAGTTAGAACGATGAAATTTTAAATATTTAATTGCCAATTAAATTTGACTAAAAGTCACCAAGTTTGGTGGTTGAAGTATAGGCCGTTTTTGTGCAATGTAGAAAAGTGTGTTAGGGGGGGGGGGCGAAAAACGCCCCCCCCCCAGTATTAATAGGGTTAACCACTGTTTCTTCTTAATGACTCTGATTTGATTCATCAGGTTATTTTCGCTAATATCAAACATACCTCTATCTAACATACCTCTTTCCTACTCCTCTCCCGCCTTTTTGTGCTCTTAAAAAGCATTCCATAGAGACTTTATAATCAGCTTTGCTCCATTCTCTCTTCACTATCTTGTCGTGAACAGTCGTGGGTTGACGACCGAGGACTGCCTGTTCACCAACACAAGTCACTCTGCCAGGCGAAAAACCTTCATCAAAAATGATTCCAGTTTCATTCACGCCGTTATCTATTTCATTAATATTTGAAGACATCATACTTAGTATGAGATGCATTTTTCAGTTACTGCCAACTAGTATTTTTTTCGAGACACCATCTCTAGGGGGGCTGTCGACCAAGACTAATGAGTCCCCCCTACCCATGAGACAGACTAGCCCCCGCTGGACGCCAACCCAGTATTTCTAGGTCTCGGGGAGAGCTGGCAGGTACTACACCTTGCTCAAGGGTGACCTGGAGGTAGTTGCAGCAAAGGGTAACCTCATTCGCCCACGTCGAAACTCCACAACCGGATGCAGTTTATCGTCATACCCAGGACCAATTATTGTAAGGTGAAGTTTGATTGGAATTCTTCTCTGGCATCAACAGGAACGTAGGAGTCACATGCCCGCCCGGGTGTATTGCCCGCCCATTGTGACTCCTGTGTTCTCTAATTTCCTTTTGTCCTTATTATTATTATTATTATTATTATTATTATTATTATTACTATTACTATTATTATTATTATTATTATTATTATTATTATTATTATTATTATTATTATTATTATTATTATTATTATTATTGCGATTGTACACAGCACTAAATACTGGATTAAAACACTATCAAGCTCTGTCTCAGAGCCTAAGATAGCGAGTGGTCCATCTAAGTTTCTTCCTTGCTTCTGTTCAGTCAATTCCTGGAGTGTCCAGCACTTTCCTGACTATTCTTGCAGATCCCAGTAAACATGTTTTCTGGATGGTTTCAAGTCCATTTCTGTAACCAAACTTTTCTAGTTCCTCCTGGAGTCTTTCTGTCACCGAGCCTAATGCACCAATTATAACTGGCAATATGATGACTTTCTTCACATCCCCTCTCCAGACTTTTAGAATTTCATATTTAAGATCTGTATAGGCATCAACTTTTTCCTTTTCCTTCTTCTGTATTCTCGTATCAAATGGACACGCAACGTCTATTACATAACACTGCTTTTCTTTTTTGTCAAAAATAGTTATGTCAGGCCCGTTGTGCTCAATTTTCTGTTCCGTCTGGATACTGAAGTCCCAAAGAATTTTCACTTCATCATTCTCAAGGACACTATTATCTTTACTAACAAAATGCTGGTAACTTTTTTCCCCACACTGAAATCCGTACTTCTTGGACAGGTGCCAGTGTATTGCTGCAGCTATTTTGTCATGCCTCACTATTTTGTATTCATTTTGAGCAAGTTGTTTGCATTCTGACAAAACATGTGCAATTGTCTCATCATTCTCGCCACACAATCTGCATTTTGCTGATATGTTCTCTTTGTCAATATTTCTCCTTATCCAGTTTGTCCTCAACGCCTGATCCTGAGCAGCAATAATGAGCCCCTCGGTTTCCTTTTTTAGATATCCTTTATTTAGCCACAGCCAACTCCCCTTCTGATCTTTGACTTCCTTTGTTGCCCTCTCAAACTGCCCATGTAATACTTTTTCCTCATACCGCTGTCTTCTTTCTGCTGTATTTTTTCTCTTTCGCTCCTTAGGATTTTCTATCTCCCGAAAAAGACCTTCTTTTACAACTTCCTTCAACAATTTTTCCTCTTTCTTACTTAGATAGAATGCCAGACTGAGCTCTTCCAACTTCACCACTTCTTCCAGACATTGCAACCCCCGTCCACATTCTGTTCTTTTGATGTACAGTCTGTCCACATCTGATCGCGGGTGCAAAGATCTGTTCATGGTGAATATCTTTCTTGTTTTACGATCCAATTCCTGCAACTCTGCTTTTGTCCACTCAACAATACCAGCACAATAACGCACAAGAGACACTCCTCTGCTGTTGACGGCCATGACCACATTTCCGGCATTCAACTTCGACTTCAAGATAAGTTTCACTCTTCTGAAGTATTCCTTCTTTATTTTCTCCTTCATTTCACTGTTCTTGATCTTATCACACTCCAGAATACCTAAATACTTGTAGCCATCATTCTCTTCCAACCCTTTTATCGTGTCTCCATTTGGTAACTCGATACCTTCACTTTCAACAACTTTTCCTCTTGTGATCTTCACTGCTGCACATTTTTCGATTCCAAAAGCCATCCCGATGTCTGAACTAACGAATCTAGCTCTTGCAATTTTAAATCATCCATAAATAGGAGATGATTGATCTTTCCTCTGTTCTTTCCCATTCTATACCCATGATCTAACCCATTAAGCAAAGTAGACAAGGGGATCAATGCCAAAATGAATAACAAAGGAGATAATGTGTCGCCTTGAAAGATTCCTCTTTGAATGTTTACTTCCTCAAGCTTGTCGTTTCCTGAGGTCAGCTCAACCTTCCAGCTCTCCATTGACTTCCCTAATAATGCTATCACCTTATCTGAAATCTTAAACATCTGCATACATTGAATCAACCAAGAATGAGGAATCATATCATATGCCTTCTTGTAATCAATCCAAGCAAGGCATAGATTGGTTAACCTGCTCTTGCAGTTCTTCATTACCATTTTGTCAATCAGAAGCTGATCTTTTGTGCCACGGCTTCCCTTTCGGCATCCCTTTTGCTCTTCTGGAAGTAGATGTTTACTCTCTAGGTGGTAATAAATTTTCTCCGATATTATTCCTGTCAACAGCTTCCATACCATTGGCAAACATGTAATAGGTCGAAAGTTCGTCACTATGTTTCCTTTGTTCTTGTCTTTCAATATCAAACTCGTCCGGCCTTTCGTCATCCATACTGGTACATCTCCTGCACTTAAGCAGACATCAAGTTGCACTGCGAGTCTTTCATGGAGACTGCTGAATTCTTTTAACCAATAACCATGCACACCATCTCGTCCACACGCTTTCCATTTAGGCATTTTCTTCAATTGAGCTGTAAGAATGTCTTTTGAGATAGAAAATTCATCCTGTTGGTCTATTCTCTTATATTTTTCTTTTACATCTTCCAGCCACTTTGCTTTTTCGTTATGCTTGGTGCCTTGGTCCCATATGTTACTCCAGAAGATTTTACTTTCCTCGGAATCTGGTGTTATATCATCTTGTTTCTCATAACCTTCTAGCTTCTCAAATAACCGTTTTTTGATTTGATTAAAACAATCGATTCTGCTGAAATCGATTGTTTCAATCAAATCAAAAACGGTTATTTGAGAAGCTAGAAGGTTATGAGAAACAAGATGATAATATTATTATTATTATTATTAATGGAGAAAGAATTGATCGAGATGCCTTGCTTGCTAATAGTTAACAACTAATAAAAACAAGACTGCTTGTGTGAAAATTTTCGATCTTACGTAGATCTTCTTCAGTCACTAAATACGTGTGTTCTTTAAATCGAATAGTTAATAAACGTTCAACGAGAGAATGTAACGTTCTATTATAAAAGAAGAGTTAAACGTTCTGCTGAGTTATAAAATTTAAGTTTCTAATAATGTGGCGTTATGAAATACACTTTAATTTCGTTTTGCTAAATAATTTGCAATGAATCCGTCCTAGTTCATTACAGCTACTATTTAGGCCCATTGGTTCGTGAGTTCCAAGCCTGGACATCCATTGACTCTCTCTGTGCATGAGAGCATCAATGCCCCCTTCAACAATTTCCAAGACGTGCACACGTAAGTCCCTATCAAAGCTGCACGAGTTACTGTCGTAAAAATGTTTGCTCAATTCCGTCGCTGTTGGGTCGTGCTTCGCGTCACTCCGATGTTTGTTGAAACGCTGGCTCAATGTCGTCGACGTAAAGCCAACATAGAGCAAGTTATGCTTTTCGCACTCTGCTGCATAAACAACGTTCTTCGACTGACAAGAACCCCCCGAAATTGGACATGTCCTCTTTGAATTTGAATTTACTAACTGGTCTGTTTGTCCCATGTGATTACATAACTTACAGGGACGACCTCTCTTCTTTGTATTCTTCTGAGTGCATCTTACGCTAGGTCCCGAGGATCTTCTTACCCTTGGCTGACAGGAAACTAAAATGGAACGAAGGTTTGGATTGCGGCGATAAGATACAATCGGTGGTTTTGGAAAGATTTGGGCGAGTCTGGGATGATCTTCAAGCATTGTTTGGTAGTTCCTGTGTAAGATTGAGGCTAGCCCTTTGAATCTTGTATGCCAATTAATGACAAGAGGTACCCTGTCCATAGCACTATCGTTTGATGTCTTCACTGCATTTTCCGGATTGCAAGTCAAAAGATCTTGACGATTTTTCTTTTCCACGTCATTAGCTATTCTAACGAGTTTACTTTTTGAATATCCTCTGTTGACATAAAAGTTTATAAAGTTCAATGCGTGTTTACGGTAGTCTACGACGAGAGCGCAAATTCTTCGAATTCTGATAAACTGCGAGAGTGGGTTAGATCTAATAGTATGGTCTGGATGATCGGAGAGTCTGTGTAAGTAAGTGTGTGTAGCTGTCGGTTTACAGTGTAATTCTGTGATCAGTGATTGTTGTTCATGAATTTTTACCCTTGTATCTAGAAAAACAACCTCTTTTTTGGAAAATTCAGATGTGAATTTGATTTTTGATTTGTAACCTTTCTTTTCGGCAAAAGTATTGCAGTATGAATGGAAGTTTTGCAAACTGACTAGATCTCCCTTCCATATGAAAAATATATCGTCGATGTATCTTATCCATGATAATGGTTTGATTCCTTGATCCTTGTAAAAGTTTATACCACGTACTTTACGAGACGGTACTTTATACCCAAACACCTTTATCTTATACCCAAACATCTTTATACCCAAACATCGACCACGAAGAAGGTCTTTATACCCAAACATCGACCACGAAGAAGGTGCTCTTGCTTGTAGGCAAGCTCTTGATAAACGCAAAGATAAGTCAGTACCGTCGGATTACATTTCAGATATAATTCTATTCATTCTCAGAAGCAATACTCTCAAATTCAAAGAAAAGTACTTCCATCAAGTTAAAGGAACTGCAGTGGGCACCCCTATGGCCGTTAATTTTGCCAACTTGTTCATGTCTAAATTTGAAACGGAATTACTAGAAAACTTTTACAAGGATCAAGGAATCAAACCATTATCATGGATAAGATACATCGACGATATATTTTTCATATGGAAGGGAGATCTAGTCAGTTTGCAAAACTTCCATTCATACTGCAATACTTTTGCTGAAAAGAAAGGTTACAAATCAAAAATCAAATTCACATCTGAATTTTCCAAAAAAGAGGTTGTTTTTCTAGATACAAGGGTAAAAATTCATGAACAACAATCACTGATCACAGAATTACACTGTAAACCGACAGCTACACACACTTACTTACACAGACTCTCCGATCATCCAGACCATACTATTAGATCTAACCCACTCTCGCAGTTTATCAGAATTCGAAGAATTTGCGCTCTCGTCGTAGACTACCGTAAACACGCATTGAACTTTATAAACTTTTATGTCAACAGAGGATATTCAAAAAGTAAACTCGTTAGAATAGCTAATGACGTGGAAAAGAAAAATCGTCAAGATCTTTTGACTTGCAATCCGGAAAATGCAGTGAAGACATCAAACGATAGTGCTATGGACAGGGTACCTCTTGTCATTAATTGGCATACAAGATTCAAAGGGCTAGCCTCAATCTTACACAGGAACTACCAAACAATGCTTGAAGATCATCCCAGACTCGCCCAAATCTTTCCAAAACCACCGATTGTATCTTATCGCCGCAATCCAAACCTTCGTTCCATTTTAGTTTCCTGTCAGCCAAGGGTAGGAAGATCCTCGGGACCTAGCGTAAGATGCACTCAGAAGAATACAAAGAAGAGAGGTCGTCCCTGTAAGTTATGTAATCACATGGGACAAACAGACCAGTTAGTAAATTCAAATTCAAAGAGGACATGTCCAATTTCGGGGGGTTCTTGTCAGTCGAAGAACGTTGTTTATGCAGCAGAGTGCGAAAAGCATAACTTGCTCTATGTTGGCTTTACGTCGACGACATTGAGCCAGCGTTTCAACAAACATCGGAGTGACGCGAAGCACGACCCAACAGCGACGGAATTGAGCAAACATTTTTACGACAGTAACTCGTGCAGCTTTGATAGGGACTTACGTGTGCACGTCTTGGAAATTGTTGAAGGGGGCATTGATGCTCTCATGCACAGAGAGAGTCAATGGATGTCCAGGCTTGGAACTCACGAACCAATGGGCCTAAATAGTAGCTGTAATGAACTAGGACGGATTCATTGCAAATTATTTAGCAAAACGAAATTAAAGTGTATTTCATAACGCCACATTATTAGAAACTTAAATTCTATAACTCAGCAGAACGTTTAACTCTACTTCTATAATAGAACGTTACATTCTCTCGTTGAACGTTTATTAACTATTCGATTTAAAGAACATACGTATTTAGTGACTGAAGAAGATCTACGTAAGATCGAAAATTTTCACACAAGCAGTCTTGATTTTATTCGTTATTATTATTATCATTATTGTCCTTTCTTCACGCCTTTTTGTTGTTTGGCGGCTTTTTCTGGGCAGCGGATTGAATCCCTCAATCTTAGGTGTCCAGGGTCCTTCTAATTATCTTCGCCGTGCCAAGTACACAAGTCTTTTGTAATAAAGCTGCCATCTGTCCCATTTCAAGTTGCTCAACATATCTCTTAAAGTTTTTGCTCAGCGTACCAAGAGCTCCGATGATGATTGGTATTGTCATTATTATACACGACATAACTGTGTAAGTCCAGCCTAATGATGTTGTAGACTACCAATATTTGCTAGTCTACTTGGTAAGAGTCATATCTACAATGTCATAGAGTCATGATTGTTGAATAATCCCGCTAATAACTTTGTTCATGATAGTCTCACTTTCTACAAGAACAGTCTTTTGCATATTTTGGCATACTCCTTCTACATCATTTTTGTCCTTTATTATCTTTGCAACTTGTTCCACCAACCTTTGCATACCACCACCCAGACAACCAATTATCATTGGCAAGATCTTTACATCATACCCCGGCCTTTTCTCTCTTGTTGTAAATGCCAGCTGTTGGTACTTGTTAAGCTTTTCTCTGTGTTTATCACTTATATTATGCTCCTGTGGGCAAGCCATATCTACTATCCAAATCTTTTTTTGTGCCCTGTCTTCGAGTGTCAAGTCCGGTCTCCTCGCTCTCTCAGTTACCCTCAGCTTGTATTCAAAATCCCACAGCATCTTGCTCTCATTACCTTCGACAACATGGCCTTTCCCCCAGTTAACTTTGTACCATAACACATCATCGTTCAGAATTCCTTGTTGTTTACACCATGCCACCGCCAATACTTTCAGGGCGTTGTCATGCCTCCGCAAATACTCTGTGCCAGCAATAACCCTACATCCAGCTAGTACATGTTCAACTGTTTCACTGTACTCTCCGCAGAGTCTGCAATTCTCATCTTTAACCTCAAGACTTCTAATGGCTTTCCATTTTCGCGTTTCGACCATTTGTTCTTGTAGATTAATGATCGAAGCCGTCTTCCTAGGGTCCATATTGCAGTTTAACCATGCACTGCATTCAGGATCCTGATTTATAAACATCCGACTTTGCATTTGCTTCTCTGCGTAATCTACTTTCCTTTTGCTCTCAATTCCAGTTTTTATCCTCTCCTTTACTGTTTTCCAACACTCTTTCCATGGTTTTGTCATTTCTTTCCCATCTAGTACTACTTTATCCTTGTCAAACTGCATATTTATTCCTAGTTCTTTCAGTGAATCCTCAGTCGTTTAATTGAACAGTATTCACTTCTGCATTCTCTCTTCCAAGCTTCACTAATGCATACGCTTGGTGACTTTGCCATATAAGTTGCCACACGGACCTTGGTCTTTTTATAAACATCTCTGAAACTTATCAGCCCTCTACCTCCTAACTTTCGACTCATGTACAGCCTTTCGTCACTTGACAGCCTACCAAGCATGTTCTTGTTTCTGAGCTCTCTTTTCACTATCATATCAAATTCATTCAGTTCTGCCTTTGAAAATCTGATTACATTCATGGTGTATGCAGCAACAGGGATTACCCTACAATTAATTGCTCTTATTAAATTCTTGTCATATAGCTCAAGCTCAGTTAAACTTTTCAGTCTTTTTTCCATTTCTGTCGTGACTCTTTCGAAGGCTTTCTCTTTATCTATCTTCTTTCCCTGCTCAATTCCAAGAAATTTGTATGTTTCGTTCTGGTCCGGGTCTAAACTTCTCATTTTTTCTTGCAAAACTTCCAACCCTTCTGCTAACACCATCCTCCCCCTTTGAAACACCATTTCTGCACACTTGTTAACTCCATAACAAGCCCCGGTGTCTTTGCTTGCTTTAACTAGCATTTCATTCACAGCACAAAGTAACTCGTGGCTTTCTTGATAGGTTTTCAGGTCATCAATGAATAGGCTGTGCGTTCTTTTAACCAGCCTTTGACCAGGTGGACCCATTCTGTATCCCCTACTTTCATTAAGCATCAAACATACCGGAACTTCTGAAAGACAAAATCCAATGGGCGAGTAGCTGTCCCCTTGCAGGAACCCACAGGCAATGCTTATCCAACGGCTAACATGTCGCTGTTTTCCATCATATACTTCAAGTCTCGTTTTCCAATTCTTCATAAGCTGGCTAATGATTCTGATCACATTTTCTGGTATTCCTATCCATCGATAAACCCTAAGCATCCAGTCGTGGTGTACCCGGTCATAAGCTTTAGTGTAATCATAAAATGCCACTGCTAAGTTTCGTTTATGCTCTCTAACTTCATCAGCGATGCACTTGTCTATTAATAATTGGTCCACTGTCCCAAGTACTCCATCAATTGCTCCTAATTGGCCTTCATCCCATACATTGTTCCTCATTGCATGCTCTTTCATATACTTTGCCAGCATTCCTGTATATATCTTATATGATGTATTAAGGCAAGTGATTGGTCGATAATCTTTCACTGGGCTTAAATCTTCAGTCTTGGGCAATGTTACCGTTCTCCCCCACGACAGCCATTCTGGAATCGTTTTTACATCTTTCTTCCATCCTGACATCACTTTACACAGCACTTTCCATGCTCCCTTGAATCTTTTCCAAAAATAGTTCTGTATTCCGTCTACTCCAGGTGCTGACCAATTTTTTCTCCTTTTGATAACCATGCTAAGGTTTTCTTCAATTATTTCGAACTCTTGAACACTATGGATCTTTTCCTTCAGTTTTTCGCGCACTTCACTCATCCATGGCTGATCTGGTGTGAGTTTTTCTTTTTCCCAGATTTCGCCCCAGAAATTCACAAAATCCTCAATCTCTGGTACTTTTCCATGATGCTGTTTTGTTTCATTTGTCTTCCTGTAAAACCCACTTTCGTCAGTTACAAACATTTGATTGTTCCTAATTCGCTTTCCTTTGGTTATCATCAGTTCTAACTTCACTTTCTTTGTTCTCAGCTCATCTAGAAATTTCTCTTTAGCGTTTTGGAGATCTGCTGTTCTCGTTTTAGAAATTTCTCATTATTATTATTATTATTATTATTATTATTATTATTATTATTATTATTATTATTATTATTATTATTATTATTATTATTATTATTATTAAATAATTAAAACTGAACCACCATCAAAGTAAACAGAAAAAAGATAAATAAAAACAAGACTGTTTAAAATCAAACGTTTTGATATTCAAATCTTCATCAGTGTTTACAATCCACAGAACAGCCAAGTATTTATACCCTAAAACTTACAAAATGACACTTCCATAAAATCGTGGTAAAATTCCCCCGAGTCCCCCCTAAAAAACATACCAAACAAAACACCCAGACCACTAAAGTATTAGTTGTAAAGCCAAAACTTTCAATTCAAAAAAATATTTTTTGTAGCCAATTCCCTTACTTTAATTTTTATGTTTGCGGCATCAGAATGGAAGCTCTTTGTACGTGAAGTCTCAAGCCAAACCAGAAGCATGCCCCCTAACGATCCTTCTGGGATTTGCTTAACCCTAATCCTACCGGGGGGGTGTTTTCCACCCCCCTCATGGTTTTTTAATCGCTATTTCTTTGTTTTATGAAAAATTATCCCCAAACTCACTGATTTTTAGTTTTTATATGTTGGCCACATATTTTTGGAAAAAAAATTCAAAATGGTAGCCAAATGTCACGTGACAATACCATATTTGGAGAGTGGTCGATGGAAGTTAGGTTTACTTAGTCATTTCTATCAGTAAAACTAACGAAAATGGGTTAATTCTTTGTGAGCTAATAGAATTTATTAATTAAATCCAAAATTTGTAGTTATTTTTATAATTTGATGACGTCAATATCCCCTATTTTGTGTGACGTCATTGATGACGTCATTACTGATGATGTCATCAGAAATTTTCAAAAATATTTTTTTGAATTCTCCATTCAAAACTTGATCGTTTTCTGACATTTTTGTATCTTTAACAAGCTTTAAACATGCTTTTCTGCGTTTCTGAAGTTCTTGGTTTGCCTAAAAGTTAGCAGTGGTTTTGATTTTTGAAGAATTCTAACCATTTTTTGATACTGTGTGTAATTATTGGCATGTTTATGTGATCGAAATTAATGGAGAATCATATTCAATGTATTTTGAGACCATTTGCATTAATACAACGCTTTGTGCTTGCTTCTGATGGATTTTTATCTAAAAAAATGAGAAGAGTGTAATTTTTCTGGAGTGTGTCTTTGTTATGACGTCATTGTGACGTCACAATGGGCGTTGGAAACACCCAAATTACCATAATTGTTAACAAAGCATTGTTTAATGCCTCTGCCAAGTCTTGCAGCGATAGCTGTTCGGGAAGGTACTTTTCAACAGGGGGGGTGGAAAACACCCCCCCCCCGGCTGTGTTAGATCAAAAAAAGCCCGGTAGGATTAGGGTTAAATTGCTAAATCCCTAGATAGCAAGACAAGGAATTCTACCCTGACACCACGTGCACCCTGACACGAAATACGGAAGGAAGCATGCCCCAAGAGAAAGCGAAAGACTTATCAAATTGTAGTGACCGGATTTAGGCGGTTCCACAGGCAAACATATCCAATTCAATATCAGCCGCCCTCTCATTTAGGCCCTTGGGTGCAAATGTTCCCAATTTGTATTGCCAAAATAACTCCTTCCTTCGCAGTGAGTAAACATCTGAAGCCCCATTAATGATTTTTATGCTAACCGAAAAAACACCCTGATGACCTTCGCTAAATAAATGCCCAAAGAAACCCGCCTGTGGTACCGCTTTACCCCTGCCAAGACTGCCCTCATTGTGTTTGCGTGCATAAGTACGAAAGTATGACTTGTATACATTGAATCGTTGGCGAAATTTGGTTTTAGTGCTGCCCACATATTTTTTGTTGCAGCAATCACATTGCAACAAGTAGACCACATTTTCTGAGTTGCAATGATAAGCACCAGAGGAGATTGTAAAAGATCGTGAGTCATTAAAATTCCGAAATGTCCCCCCTTCCACAATAAGTGCACAAATTTGACAGCTCCTCCGGCCATTACATTTAAAAGTGCCCTTTTCAGCTTGTTCATCTGTTGGTTGGTAAACTTTGGCCCGAACCAGAGTATCCTTGAAATTTTTGGCCCTTCTGAACGAAACAAAAATTTTTTCCTTGAAAAGTTGTTGGTGTTCAGTATCAACAAAAAGTGCATTAAGGCATGTTTGCAAAATTCCGTAAACCCTATGAAATGCTGGATGGTATGTTAAAACCAGGGGTATCTTCGTATCATCCCGGTTCTTTTGGTTCCGATCAAGAAGAGTATTACGATCCAAACCCCTGGCCCTATCAAACTGTCCCTGTATTTCACCCCTATTGTACCCCCGATCAAGAAGAAAATTCTCCAAATTTCCCAATCGTTTTTCAAAAAAAGAGTCTTCTGAGCAGATACGACGGATACGAAGGGCTTGCCCATAAGGAATACCCTTTTTCGTATGACCTGGATGACACGAAGAGCGATGAAGAAGCTGATGAGTATCAGTCGGTTTCGTATAAAGGTCTGTGACTACTTTGTTACCCTGCTTTATAACCTGAACATCCAGAAAATTCACCGTTTCCTTGGAATATTCAACGGTGAACTTTATGGAGTGGTGAGCGGAATTAAGAAAGTCTACAAATTCTAATAGTTTTTCCTCCCCGTGTGTCCAAACCAGAAATACATCATCAATATAACGCCACCATAACCAAGGCTTATATTGTGATTGTTCAAGAAGTTTTTCTTCCAAAGCCGCCAAAAATAAAATAGCATACGATGGTGCACATTTGGTCCCAATAGCTGTCCCCCTAATTTGCTTAAAAAAATCACGATTAAACTCGAAAAAAATTATTACTTAGCACTAATCAGCCAATTCCACTAACGTATCTGTGGAAACCGACTGATTCTCCCTAGAATTAAGAGCAGTACGCAGAGCTTCCAGTCCTTCGTCATGAGGTATACTAGGATATAGACCGACCACATCAATAGTACACAGAATAGCATCCTGAGGAATGTTCTCTACGTTGGCAAGCTTTTGTAGAGAATCGTTGGTATCTTTGACATACGAGTTTACGGAATTTTGCAAACATGCCTTAATGCATGATTGTAAACACTGATGAAGATTTGAATATCGAAACGTTTAATTTTAAACAGTCTTGTTTTTATTTATTATTATTATTATTATTATTATTATTATTATTATTATTATTATTATTATTATCATCATTATTATTATTATTATTATTATTATTTTTCTTTGCTTTTAATGCAGTACAGTTCTCGCCACTGTGCCGAGGTCAGTCCATGTCCCTAAGGCAACAGCAGTGTTCACTTGATGGACAACGTTTTTCTCAGGATGTGGGCGCTTCCGAGAAGAGCAATCTTCTGCAATTCTTCAACCCGTATGTGGCCTGGACTTGCAACAAGTCTCTCTCGCGGCAAAAATGGGAGAAGGAAAAAAAGCGAAAGAGACTTGTAATACTTGGCATGCTCATTAATATTCATGAGCTATCGAGCATTGCTTCCATTCTAAAAATAACGGGTTTGTTGTCAACTGTTTCATCGAAACTTGAGTCGGCCATTGTCAAAGAACATCGTAGAGCCTTGCTCTGTTGTATCATTGTCCTTTCTAAGCGTATGATTGGATATTGGTTTTTTGTAAAAGGATGCCGACTGGACAGAATCCTGTCCAGCCAACAATCCAGGCTACCAAGTATTACAAGTCTCTCTCGCTTTTTTTCTTCTCCCATTTTTGCCGCGAGAGAGACTTGTTGCAAGTCCATATGTGGCCAGGAATTTGACTAACGTACTTCTCAAGGCCTCTCTTGATGAGTCCAAGTGCTCCCACTACAATCGGAACTGTCGATGTCTTCATTTCCCACATTTTTGTTACTTCGATTTCAAGATCTTTGTACTTGGACAGCTTCTCTACTTCTTTAATCGATACATTTCTTTCAGATGGTATACTCATGTCAATCATAATGAATTTCTTTTCTATCTTGTCTTTGATAATTATGTCTGGTCTGTTAGCTTTTATCTCTTTGTCCGTATTTACAGGCATGTCCCATAATACAGTGGCAGCTTCATTTTCAGTGACTTTCTCGGGTTTGTGCTCATACCACTTATCTGCAGTTGGAAAATGGTAATGTTTGCATATTCTCCAATGTAGGTGTCCTGCTGCCTTGTCATGTCGCTGTATATATTCCGTGTTTGCGAGTACTGGACAGCCGGCTACAATATGGTCGATAGTCTCCTCGAATTCATTGCACATCCTACACTTGGGGTCAGTGCCGTCTTTGATGATCTCATTGTGGTATGATCTCGTTGCTAAGCTTTGATCCTGTGCAGCAATTATTAATCCCTCAGTTTCTCCTTTAAGTCCAGGACTCTTAAGCCATTTGTGAGTCTGTTCTACTTCAACATCTGACTTATTCACCCTAGTTGGATACTGGCCATGCATCGGCTTTCCTTCCCATATCTGCCTCATCTTCTCATGTGCCTTCTTCTTTGTCTCCTGATTTACTCTCTTAGCAAATAAAGTGACTCTTTCTTGTTGTATTCTAGTTGTGTCTGGTACTTCGAACTCTCCTTTAAATTTTCTGGCATCTTTTGCAACAGAATAAAGCTTCTTGCTGTTTTCATGTCGGTACACAAGTTTGAGAAGGGGATCTTCTGTTTGTTCCAAGTACGCGTTTAGCCCCACAGTGGTTGTTTTGAACACGAGTTCGAGCTGCGTGAGGCCCCGTCCACCACCTTCTCTTGGTAGGTACATTCTTTCCACATCAGATTTTGGGTGGTTCATCCTCTCCATAGTTAACAGCTTCCTTGTCTTTGTATCCAGCTTTCTTATTTCACTCATCTACCAGTTTACGATGTTGACACTATATGTAAATACGGGTACAGCAAGTGTATTGATTGCTTCTATCTTGTTTGATCCGTTGAGTTCACTTTTTGTTACCGGTCTTACTCTCCTGTAGTATTCTTTTCTAATTTGTTCTTTCATGGTGGCATGCTGTATTCCATCACCCTCATTGATCCCCAGATATTTGTAAGCACCTTCCTGTTCTAGCTCCTTTATTGTAGTATTAGTGTCTACAGTAATGTCTGTAGTTTGTGTGAGCTTGCCCATCTTGAATGTGGCTTTGGCACATTTTGCAAGGCCGAACTGCATACAGATATCGTCGCTGAAGGTCTTGATTGTCTTGAGCAGCCCTTCCTGTTGATTATCGTTTTTCACGTAGGTCTTCAGATCGTCCATATAGAACAAATGGCTAATTTTCTTACCTCCTACTTCATACCCATATCCAGTGTTGTTGAGCAAAGTGCAGAGTGGTGCTAATGACAGGCAGAACAGAAGTGGTGATAACGAGTTTCCTTGAAAGATACCACTTTTACTGCTTATTGATGTGGTCTTAATTATACCTTGACTGCGACTTAGAGACAGTGTGGTCTTCCAGTTGCTCATACTCCCTGTCATGAATCTTATTAATACTGGGGACAACTTATAAATTTCCATTGCTTTAATGATCCAAGAGTGCGGGACACTATCAAATGCCTTACTGTAATCAATCCAGGCGGTGCTGAGGTTCTTTTTCTTGTTCTTATAATCTTCAAGTATCATTTTATTTATCAATAATTGATCTTTGCATCCATAGCTTCCTCTCTTACACCCCTTCTGTTCTTGTGGTAATAGGTTGTTCCCTTCAAGAAAGGTGTATGTTCTCTCGGTTATGACGGATGTAAGGACTTTGTAAGTTGTTGGCAAGCAGGCTATTGGCCTGTAGTTCTTCGGGTTCTTCGTTTCATTGTTTTTTGGAAGCAGATATGTCATGCCTTGTGTCAGCCATTCTGGACTCTTTTCTGGGTTCCTTACAATATCATTGTATGCTGTTGTTAAGCGACCATGTAATTTCTCTAGGTTTTTTTAACCAGAAGTTTGGTACTCTGTTAATGCCTGGTGACTTCCAGTTGCTGGTCTTTTTTAGTGCCAGGGTCACTTCACCATCCTCAATATCCTTCTACTCTTGAGTAAGCTGGCTTTTCATCTTTTCATCTTGCTGTCGTATCCATTCTGCCGTTTCATCATGATGTTTCTCATTTTCCCAGATGTTACTCCAAAATGCCTCTATTTCCTCAACTGGAGGTGGCTCTTCAACATTTACCTTCTTTTTACCTAGTTCTCGATAAAGCCTCTTTGTATCTTCCTTGAAGAGTTTATTTTGTCGGAAAAACTTCCCCCTTTTCACATATCTTCTGACCCTTTGTGCTTTCGCTAAGATTTGTTGTTTTAGCCTTTCCCTTACTTCAGGTATATCTCGAGCTTCTTTGATGTTGTATTTATGCTTCATTCGCCTTTGCTGTCTTTGATTTACTTTTGATCCTTTTTCCATTTCAGAGAGCACGGACAGGTCACTCCTTTTGTACTGTATATCCTTCTCAAGCTTTTCTTTCCATTTGGGCTGTTTTCTTTTGTTTTTTTTTTGGGTTTTTTCAGCTTGATGCCTATTGATTCTGTGATGACTGCAGCAGTTGCATAGGGTAGCTGGTTGATTGATGTGATGTTAAGTGTCTCCGTGTAGTTATCTATGATGTCTGCTATAATTTGATTGCCTGTTCTGATAAGCTTTTTGGCATTTTATCTTTTGTGATCTTAGGAAGTGGATCTCTATCTTCCATATCTAGATGCTTTATTTCTTCCCACCTTCTTTGAATTTCGTCAGACAAGGACTGGTACATCTCATCTGGCTGCTGATCTTGACTTGCTTGTCTCTCATCTGCCTTGTTACCTTGGCTTTCGTTTGCTTCCTCTATATTTTCAGATGGTGTATTCTGCTGATCAATGTCTTCTCTTTGCTGATCACTCTTCTGGTTAAATCTTTCTCTTACTTTCCTTCTGATGTTTTCCAATTCGGCATCTGTTAATCTCTTTTTTTAATGATGTCTCTCCTAACATTTGCAAGTTTGTTTGCATCGATGTTTAATCTTCTTGTGGTATTTGATTTTCTCCATAGCAAGTATGTTTGCTTTGTGTTAGTCTCTCCTGATGGTTTCATCTGCGCTGTAACGCATGCCTCCATCACTTGTTTATACTCCTCCCTGTTTATATTATTATTATTATTATTGTTATGTTTGTTATTATTATTATTGTTATTATTATTATTATCATCATTATTATTATTATTATCGTCATATCGCATACTGTCTAAGTCAGTAGAGATCTTTTTCCTTGAGGTTCGGTGACAACAAGTCTTCTCAAATCTCAAGAACTTTCCTGAGGATCCTTCCAGAATACAAGATTGCACTCTTCTGCAATTCCACTATCTTTGTTTCGATGCCAATGTCCTCCAGTCTCTTTCTCAACAGTTTTGGAGTTGTTCCTAAAGCTCCAATTATGATAGGGATGACTTTGACTTGTTTGTTCCAAATCTTTCGAAGCTCCCTGGCTAAATCTTGATATTTTTCAATTTTTTCCATTTCCTTTGCATCTACCCTGCTATCATAAGGCACTGCGAAGTCAATGATCTTGCATGTATTGTTCTTCTTGTCTGTCACGATCATGTCAGGCCTTCTCGCTTCAATCACATGGTCTGTTTGCACTTCAAAATCCCACAGAATGTGGAAATCATTGTTCTCACTGACTGCATCTGGCTCATGCTCGTACCATTTCTCGTTAACATCAAATCCACACCGTTTACTGACTTCCCAATGCACTTTCTTCCCAACCCAGTCGTGTCGACGTTTATATTCCTTTTGTGCCATTTTACTGCACTCGCTCAGAATATGATTGACACTTTCGTCAGCTTGACCGCACATTCTGCACTTACTTTCTTGTTGGGTCTTGTCTATCTTTGCCTTGGTCAAATTAGTTCTGATTGCCTGCTCTTGAGCTGCCATTATCAATGTTTCTGTCTCCCTTTTCAACGTGCCATCCTTTAACCACATCCATTGTTGCTCGTCCGCTAGATTTTCTGTCTGCCTAATGAACTGCCCATGTAGCATCTTTGCTTTCCAGTTGTTTTGTCTTTCTTGTTTTTTTCGTTTCTTGAAATCATTCTTACTTTCAATTGCTGCTTCCCAGTCTGTAACTTCATCGGCACCTCTTGCAGCACTTATGAGCCTCTCGTCACTCATTTTTACGTATCCTTGCAATCCCAGTTTAGCTAAATTCACTGTATCTTCGACACTCAGGAGTCCTCTTCCCCCTTCACTTCGTGGTATGTACAGACGATCAACATTGCTCCTAGGATGCAGCGCATTATGCATAGTCATTAATTTTCTTGTTCTTCTATCCATTTCTTGTAGCTCACTAATGGTCCAGTCAAGGAAAGAAGCTGAGTATCTTAGCATTGGTATGGCCCATGTGTTGATTGCTTTGATTATGTTGCCACCATTCAGCTTGGTTTCAAGTATTTTCCTGACACGCCTTTTGTATTCTTTTCCAACTTTTTCTTTCATATCTTTCCGTTGTATTTCGTTTGATTGCAATATACCCAGATATTTATAGCTATCATCTTCCTTTAGTGATCTTATCTTTTCGTCATTGGGCAATTCTATTCCTTCTGACTTAACTATCTTTCCTCTCTTTATTATAAGAACTGCACATTTATCTAAACCAAACTGCATGCCTATGTCGTTGCTGAATACTCTAACTGTCTGGACAAGTGAGTCTAGTTCCTTCTCATTTTTCGCATATAACTTGAGGTCGTCCATGTATAGTAAGTGGTTGATTTTCTCTTTACTCTTTGTAAACTCGTAGCCAGATTTTATCTTTCTCAGAACATGTGTGAGAGGAATCATTGCAACAACAAATAAAAGAGGAGAGAGTGCGTCGCCTTGAAAAATCCCCCTCTTGATGTTCACTTTTCCAAGTTGCTGGTTTGCACATGTCAGTTCAACTCTCCAAGTATTCATTGTTTTTTCAAGGAACAGTTGTATGTTGTCGCTAATACCTAATGATTTCAAACACTCCAATATCCACGAATGAGTCATCATGTCATAAGCCTTTCTGTTATCTATCCAGCCCATCGCCAAGTTCTTTTTTCTCATCCTGGCCTCTCGCAACACCAATCTGTCAATGAATAGTAAGTCTACAGTTCCCATCGATTTTCTTTTGCAACCTTTCTGCTCCTCCGGTAGTAGCTTCTCTTTTTCTAAGAACTCATAGACTTCATCAGTTATCAATCCAGTCAATAGCTTCCAAACAAGGGGTAAGCAGGTTATTGGTCTGTAATTACTTGCTTCTATCCCCTTTGACTTATCCTTTTGAATGAGAACCGTTCTGCCTTTCGTCATCCATTCAGGTGTATCTCCTTCAAGACAATGAGCAAGATATTGTGTCAAATATGTGTGCATGCTGGTAAAATTCTTCAGCCAAAATCCTTGCACCCCATCGGGACCTGGCGCCTTCCAGTTAGGTACCTTTCTAAGCATCTTTTTCACTTTTGGTTCAGTTATTTCAACCCTTTGTTGCTTTGGTGTATCCCCCATTTCCTGTTTGAAATCATTCAGCCATTCTACCTTACCGTTATGTTTTACCTCCTTACCCCAAATGTCCGACCAGAATCGTTTTGATTCATCAGCATCAGGTATAGCATTTTCATTATTTTGCCCATCATCATTATTAAGTTTCTGATAAAATCTACTCTCGTTGTTCTTGAACATCCTATTTTGCTGGTATTGATTGATTCTTTGCTGGTATCTTGAGATCTTAGCTGTTTTTGCTTTGATCCTTTGCCTTATTTCTTCTTTAACTATTTGCAACCCTTTCTGTTTGATTCCATATTTCCTTTGTAAGGCGTCTTGATGTCTTTTCTTTACAGTTTTCTTGTCTATCAACGAGTTTACTCTACCGAGATCTTTATTCATCTCCTTTATCTGCCTGACAAGCCTCTTCTTCCACCATGGCTCTTTTCTTCCGTCTATCTTCTTGTTTTTAGCATCAAGGATTTCACACACAATAGCCGCTCCATAGTATATCGTATCATTCGTGTCTGTGATATCATCTATTTTAAGCTTTCCTAGTGCACTATCAACTTGTTTCACTGTTTCATTCAGCTTTGCACGATCTATCCCTCTCATTGCTGGCAATCGTGCCTTTGGTTTCTTCCTAATTTCCATCATCATTTTCAATATCTCTCTGTCCTCTTCCGTCAATACTGCACCTTCCTTGATTTCAACCCAATCTACTTGTTCGTCGTGTTCAATTTGTGGACCTACTCCTTCACTGTCATCTCCAGTTGCTGTCCTTTCAGAGTCTCGACCACCTTCTTCAACGATCAATCTATCAATTTCACCATATGCTGCATCGTCAACATTCCTTTGTATTTCTTCCAGTTCAAGTGAACTTAACCATTGCTTCTTCACAATTTGGTTCTTTTGATCAATCAGCCGCTGCTCTGTGATATTAAACATCCCTCTGTCGTTCCATAACACGTGCATTCTTTTCCTATAACCTCTCACTTTTGGATCACTCAAATAGAAACACTCCATAACTACTCTATTTTCATACTGTGTCCATTTCCTTCTTATTAGCAGTAGCTGGATGACGACCGGGCCCATGCTGCTGTGCCATGGGACACCTGCCGGACGAAGGACCTTCACCATCGTTGGCTCCAGCCCCATTGACGTCGTTGTTTAACAAACTGTTTGTATTCATTATACATCACTTGCGTGAGAATGGTTTCAGCATCACCAAAAAGCAGTATTTTTATCGTGACACCATCACTAGGAGGGTTGCCAACCAAGGCTAAAGACCCCCTCCTGGCCATGAGACAGACTAGCCCCCGCCGGACGCCAACCCGGTACTTCATGGTCTCGGGGAGAGCTAACAGGTACTACACGTTGCTCAAGGGTGACCTGGAGGTAGTTGCAGCAAAGGGTAACCTCATTATCCCACGTCGAAACTCTACAACCGGATGCAGTTTTATGTCATACCCAGGACATTTATTATTATTGTTATTATTATTATTATTATTATTATTATTATTATTATTATTATTATTATTATTATTATTATTATTATTATTATTATTATTATTATTATTATTATTATTATTAATAAAAACAAGACTGTTTAAAAACAAACGTTTCGATATTCAAATCTTCATCAGTGTTTATTATTATTATTATTATTATTATTATTATTATTATTATTATTATTATTATTATTATTATTATTATTATCATCATTATTATTATTATTATCATTGTGTACCCAAGGGCTAGGTATTAGGTTCATTATTTTTCTTATCTATATTAATTATTTAACAGATAGCTTGCAATGCGACGTCAAATTATTTGCTGATGATACTTCTCCGTTTACAGTCGTTGAAAATGAAACTGTTGCTGCCTAAAGTATGAATTGAGATCTAGAAAAAATCTCCCTGTGGGTATGGCAGTGGAAAATACACTTTAATGCTGACAAGACTGAAGTGAAGTTACTTTTTCCGTTAAAAGGTTGCCCCCAGTGTACCCTCCCTTAAGACTCGGATACCAAGGAATCAAAAGTAAAACAGAGCAAAAACATATTCGAATGATCTTTGGCTCCAAGCTGAGCTTTGAAAGTCATGTGAGTGAAGCTGTTTTGAAAGCCAGGCAGGGGATTGAGTTGATAAGACACCTGTCACAATACGTATCAAGGGATGTACTAGATCAAATGTACAAATTGTATGTGCTATAGGTTACTGCAAATATGATCCTTACTTGAAATCAGTTATTACGAAGCGTTTTGAGCAAGCGCAGTATGCAGCTTCTTTGGCCGCGACTGGGGCATGGAGAGGTACAAGTAGGCAAAAGCTTTATGATGAACTTGGTTGGGAATTTTTTGTACCAGAGACGATGGTATAGAAGACTATGCCATTTCTTCAAGCTAAAGTTGACACAGTACCCAGGATATCTTTTTTTCTAATTCCTCCTGAACGGCGCATTTCATATGATCTGCATAGTCCTCAAGCCTATGCACAAAATAAAGCCAGAACTGATCGTTTTTCAAATTCCTATTTTCACAACATGTTGCATGATGAAAGCTACCAACTGAAATACGCGCTTCTGAATCCCTTGATGAATATAAACAGAAACTGATTGCGTTCATTATATGGATACTTTAATAAAAAGTTGGCTGTTCAAAATAGCTAAAAATAAAGCTAATTAAGGCCAACCACCCACAAAAGGTGTATACAAAGGAAATGCATAACAATTACAAAATACCTAAACCATATATAAAAGTTTTGCAAATCCTACAGTTGCAGTGTTTGCACTTTGTTGTCTTAAGATGTTTGAAGTTTCCATTTCTATAGGTAATTCTGCCCATATTCTTTGACCCATGAGCCTTACGGTATCTGTACCACAGAATGTGTTTCTCGCTTTTGGTAGGTTAAAATTGCCCGAGCTTCTTAGTTGATCTACGAGAGCTCGTGTACAAACAAGACGTTTTGGAGATCCTGTAGTCTCGTCATTAATGCACTGACTGGACAGTTTTTTATATGTTTTTTTAAAGAAAAGAGTGATGTTATGTTCTGATGCTGCAAAGGAGCACACACCACGAAAGAGACGCTAATGACTCAGTATATTCATTCATGAGTTGTAACGCTCCATTGCTGTTGAGTTTTGTTCGGTTCGAAAACACTTACTTTTAAATCAGGGTGTGATCTGCGTATATCTCAAAGTACAACAACTACGTCACAGATAAACATAGTAGGAATTGCAAAAACATGAACAAAATATCTAAGTCTTAAAAGTTCTAAGACAGTAGGTCAAGTTTTGACAACACAAAACGCTGATGTGGATCTGCTAAATAAAACATTAATCCTAATCCAAATGACCTTTTCTCGAGCTACGATTTATAGGGTAGGGGATTCTTTCCACCCCGCTCCGAAAACTGCCTTAGCCTCATCAGAATTCAATAAAACTTGGCACCGATACAGATCAGGTAATTTCTAGCACGTAATGAAATTAACCCTATAGTGGTTGGGCTATTTGATAGTACTATTTTGGTTGGGGGGGGCAAAAAAGCCCCCTCCTACCTAACTCTTGACTGGTACTAGGTAGAACGACCAAATTAAGTGTGCTAATAGCCTCAGGCATGTACTTTCTGTAAATATAAAAATTAACCTAAAAATAGCCACCATTTTTGCTTACGTCAGAATTTTCCTTTGTGTGGTCAAGAAAAGCGGCAAAATTGGCCAAAATCAGAAAAATCGAAATAAAATTAAATTTGGAGCATATTTTCCATCCAAACATGATGTTTATGATAGAATGCATCAAATAACACAACATTACAAAAGAAATTTGCAAAATATTTCACTTCTGCTCCTTTTTTTGCGATAATTGAGATTTGAGAATTTGCGATTTTTCCTTTGTCAGTCCCAGAAAATTGTTTCCCGCCCCCTCATTTTTCAAAATATTTCAATGAAATTTTTTGAGAAGTTGCACAGTAAGTAGTTGCAAAAAATCAAGAAGTTTCATGGCTATAAAATTCTTCCTTCGCAGAGTTATTCAAAAAAATCTACTAGGGGGGGGCAAATTTGCCCCCCCCCACCAAAATAGGGTTAAGATGTGGCTGCCACACCTTATGACGTCGCAGTGACTTCATGAATTTGAAAATCTGTGAAAATTTGGCTTCCAAGTTAAATCTGCATTCAGAGAATGTTTTGCATGAACACTTTGCAGTTTTTGGTTCAGCTTAGCTTTACACGAAAACTTCATTTCACTCAAGTCAATGAGTTTTGAGTTACATTTTAGCCACAAATTAACCAATTCGAATGACGTCATTTGAGCAATTGATTTGCTCTTTGTAAAAATAGAAAAAAGGAAGGTGCAAAATGGTAATACTGCATTCCAAACATATCATTGGAGTGTTTTCAATTGAGAAATGCAAAAGATTAGAAAAAATTGCTAATTAGCCAAAAATGGCAGCCAGAATAACGCCATTATAAAAAAATGCTGACATCACCAAATTCCAGAAGTTCTGGTATCAAATTAATGCTCTTTGTTCACTGATTCATTTGGTATGTAATACTGAACGATGTTATACCTGCTTCCAATATAGGCATGTCACGTGACCTGTGAGATATACTGCTTGATAATTTTTTGGTCATAATGTGGCGAGTAGTAATTAGTAAAGGTCAGAGAGGTTTGGGGGACATAGTTGATGTATTTTAACCCTATAGTGTTTGGGCTATTTGATAGTCCTATTTTGGCTGGGGGGCAAAAAAAAGCCCCCTACCTAACTCTTGACTGGTATTAGGTAGAGCGACCAAATTCGGTGCGCTAATAGCCTCAGGCATGTAATGTTTGTTGATATAAAAATCAACCTAAGATTAGACATCACTTTTGCCCACGTCAGCATTTTCCTTTGTGTGGTAAAGAAAAGCGGCAAAATTGGTCAATATTAGGAAAATCGTGATGAAATTAAATTTGGAGCACATTTTCCATCCGAAGATGATAATTGTGATAGAATGCATCAAATACCACTACATTACAAAAGAAATTTGGAAAATATTCCACTTCTGCTCCTTTTTTCGCGATAATTGAGATTTGAGAATTTGCGATTTTTCCAGGGTCAGTCCCTCATTTTTCAAAATAGCTCGACGAAACTTTTTGAGAAGCTGCACAATAAGTAGTTGCAAAAATTCAAGAACTTTCACGGCTATCAAAGTCTTCCTGGTAGAGTTATACAAAAAAATCTACTGGGGGCTAATTTGCCCCTTCCCAACCAAAATAGGGTTAAAAACGCGGGAAGGAAAATCTCATTGGGGTGGAAAACATCCGCACACTTGGATCCAACCTCGATTCAGAGACGAAAAGGCGGTTGGATCGGCTGGTCACATAACCAATCTGATTGGCTACTGCTTTTTCTCATAAATTAGTCAGGTATCTAAGCTTGAAATAACAAACTGGGTACTTTCAGGAAAGCAGAACCAGGTGGATTAGAATTACAACAGAAAACAGCTTTTGGGCGAACAATCGAGATAACAAATAAATTTCTGTCAACTTGCAAATTTGAAGTTATCTTAGGTTTGCAGTTTCCTTGGATTCAGTCCTTAAGTAGAAGTCATTCTTACCACAATACAATTTGTGTACGTTGGAAGTTTGACCAAGACAAAGTGAATGAAAAACTTAGCTATTAAAATTTGCAATGCAAGGGACAAGCTAGCAACAAATGCAATAACAACTTGCGGAATTTCTATCCAGACAAGCTCAATGTTGCTTTCGATGGGAGGATTTCCCAAAACCATGTGGCAAGACTGCGATCACATCTCAGCCATAGCCATTGTGATCAGACTTTGAACCATTTCAAAACATTTTACCCGCTTTCGTTTTATCAAAAACTTTGATCACACGACAAAGCCCAATTGCAAATCTTCGAAAAACGTGAGCTGCTCGTAGCATACTGTTTCTTCCTCTCCGCTTCACTGCAAACTTGACACAGTCGTGGCCTAAACGAACTCAAAGCTCATTTAAGCTCATTTATTGAGAACAATGGCCTATACAGTTTAATAAATCACCAACTTGCTTCAAGTCTTCCGTCAATCAGAGATGTATTGACCTAATGCTTACTAACATGAAACACAGTTTCTTTGCGAGCCAGTTATTTGAGACCGGCCGGGTTCAGTGATTGCTATCATTTAATTTACATAGTACTTAAGGCCCAATTCAAAAAACTCCAGCCAAAATGTATTAAAGTTCTCGATTGCAACAAGCTTTCTGAGAGTCAATTTCTATCTCACGGGCGAAGTCCTGGCAAAAAACCCAGAAGACCTCAACGAATTTTAAAATGTTTTTGTGGAAACACTGAATAGTCATGCCCCACATAAAACGGTCCGAGTCAGGGGTAACATCAACCACGAAAGAGCTCCGAAACGCGATCATGTTGAGAACCAGGCTTAAGAATATTGCAAATATAAGTGGAAGCGAATATGAGATAAGACGATACCATATACAGCGAAATCTGGTAGTCAAAATGAACAAGGATGCCAAAAGGACTTATCAAACTAAAATAAACCCCACAGAAGCAGGTAAAGAAAATATTTCATGGTAAACACTTAAGCCATAGTTCTCTTCAACGTGTACAGCTACTGATAATATATTTTTGGTCAAGAACGAGGCTGTACTGTCGGATAATGAGGACGTCGCCGAATGTTTTAATCCTCACCTTCCAAACGTTGTAGAAACACTTAATATCCCCCTGAAGTAATAGAGGAATATGAAAATCTCCTGATCCAGTTGTTGATGCTATCAATAAGCATGGTAGACACCCAGGTATAGGGAAAATCAAAGATACGCATGGGACAGAAGAAAAATTTAAATTCTTCAATATAGACCCCGCCCAAGTCATTAGCGAAATCCATCGATTAGATAAATCAAAGAAAGCAAGTCGTGACATTCCGAATATGCTTAGGCTAGCTGCTAATCATTGCTATAAAGAAACTATGCAACTTGAAGATAACAGAATCGTAAATAGCACATTTCCATCTAATCTTAAGTTTACTGACCTAACACCTTGCTTCAAAGCCGGGTATTCGACAACAGAGAAAAATTTTCGGCCACTAAACGTGCTATCATGTCTTTCTAAGATATATGAAAGACCAATGTACACTCAAATGCTGTCATTCGTGAAGGACAAACTTTCACATCTATTGTGTGGTTTTCGAGAGAAATATATCACTCAGCATGCCTTGATTAAGTTGGTTGAAGCATGTCGCAAGTGCCTGGATGATAAAAGAATCATGGGCCTCTCGAAAGCTTACGACTCTGCTTGCCCTACGACCTCTTGACAGCAAAGCTTGCAGCCTATGGCTTTGGGACTGGTAGCCTGAATTTTTTGCATGGTTACCTCTCATATGAAAAACCCGTCAAAATTGGCGCTACCTTCAATGATAGGCACTATGTCTCATAAGGTGTACCACAGGGCTCAATCCTTGGGCCTCTACTGTTTAACATCTATGTAAATTATCTTCTATTATGAATAGAGAAGTCAGAATTATGCATCATTGCTTTTGACAATACATTGTATGCCTCTGGAAAGAAAATAGGAGATGCAGCCACATGTCTAGAAGTTGATATTGAAAATGTTCTTAAACGGTTGAGCTCAAATCGTATGGTAGAAAATCCTGAAAAATTTCGAATGATGTTCCTCGCGCTACCAAATTGTGCAAATAACTTTACTGAAATTGATGATGTGTTTTAGTCCCAAATGACAATGTGAAACTTCTTGGGATTACTGTTGACTCTGAACTGAAGTTTACGGATCATGTCAAATCCTTGTGTGCCAAACAAGTAGAAAAGTAACTGCATTCTCAAGAATGGCAAGACAAATTAACTTCAAGAAAGCAAGGCTACTATACAATGCTTTTATACTGTCGAGCATGAGCTATTCTCTGTTGATTTGGATGTTTTGTGAAAAAGCGGCGAACAGGGAAACAAACAGAATCCAGAAACGTGCTCTACGTGTACTCTTCAATGGTTATGAATCCCTTTGCAGAGCATCTACAAAGAATCGATGAGCAGACAGTCCATACATAAAACCTTCGTAAGCTGATAACTGAGGTCTACAAGTCTTTAAATTGCAAAATCAAGCATTCATGTGGGTTCTATTTATAAGAAAGGAAGTGACTTATGCCTTCAGAGTAAAAGATCTATCATATCTACCTAAAGCCAGGACTATTTTAAAGGCTTAAATTCAGTTATTTTTTCTTTTTTTCTATGCAAATAAAACATTAACACTAGGCAACAACTACTTCAAACGGTACCATTCATAGAGGGAAAGGACACAAGGTCATCGAGTTCCCTCTATCAATGGCACTTACAATATATTTAACTACTCACTCTAGCAAAACAAATGGACAACTAACAAGCATTAACCCTATTAGTACTGGGCGATTTTTTACTCATTTTGTACTGGGGGCGTTTTTCGCCCCCCCTCTTTTTCTCCGAAACCACTAAAGATATAACAATAAGACTTACTCCTGTTGTTCTTTAGACAATTAGCTATTGAAATGTAACAATGACAATAAATTAGTCACGTGTTTTGTTGCTAAACAACCAAAAACAAAGGAAAATTGGCAATTTTTTACCTTTTTAACAAGAAAAATTCCATTTAATTTATCTGTAGTCCAATTTTCTCCAAATTTATCTAAAATTGTAGGAAACATGCTGCAAATTTAAAATACATACTTTTTAGATATTTTTAGTTTCTATTTTTAGCACAATTAGCTTCTAATTGGCTTTTTGTTCCATGTACAGATTTTCTTTGCAGTTATTTCTAAGTCTTGTCTTTTTATCTACTAAATATGGACTCAGAAGTAATCAAATAAATAAGTTGAAGCAAAAAAGACAACAATTTTTCATATCTTACATTCATTCATCATGGCAATGACCTCATAAATGTCAATCACGTCATAGATATTGAATTTTGCTGATGTCAGCAAATATGAAATATATATATATGTCAAATGAAACTACTTATCAAATGCAATCGAATGGTGTATGTTTGAGATCAATCGGACAAACGAGACAAAATCTATTGAGGTTTTAAGAATTTTTTTGTTGACTACTCTCCAAATATGGTATTGCTGTGGTCACATGATCATAGTTGGAACAATGAAATTTTAAAAATTTAATTGCCAATTAAATTTGACCAAAAGTCACAAAGTTTGGTGGTTGAATTACAGGCCGTTTTCGTGCAATGTAGAAAAGTGTGTTAGGGGGGGGGCGAAAAACGCCCCCCCCCAGTACTAATAGGGTTAAAAAACGAAGCGAAAGGGAAAAAACGAAGAAATCAAATGACAAAAACAAACAAACGAATAACAAGAACTTACAGAACGAAAACTAAATATGGGGGTAGCTGCATTCAGTCAAATCGTTTTGTTTCTTTAATAAAAGATATTGTAGCTTCCATAATTATCCTGTTGGCAATTACATTCAGCAATGGAGATCCATATAGAAGCGGTGTGCATAAGGATTTTGAATCATAATTTGAAATGTCTAAACCAGATTTTTCTGAGAGTTGACCAAGGAGATCGCAACGCATTATTTCATACAATGGGCAGCGCAGGGGGAAATGTTCGCTATCTTCTTTAGCTGTTCCACAAATGCAGACAGGGCTTAAACAATCAAAATTATCATCAGTTATCTTCAGAGGCAGTATTCTTTGGAATGCTATATCTGATGAGATAAAGTCCAGTCAATCTAAAGCCTCGTTCAAAGTTAAGATCAAATCATGGAATGGAGATAATTGTAATTGTAATATCCGTAAATTGGCTGAAGCTGTAAATATTGCATTTTTGTAAATGGTTGGTTTGAATTAGTTGCCCTATTTTTAGAGTAAACTATGTTATTGTATCCAACTTTACATAAAACCCATATCATTATTATTAATTAAAAATGCTGCATACATTACGATTTCTAAAATTCATGGCACTCTCGGAGAGCGTATGTTTTGATGGTCATGTGACAGGGCATTTACGTCTCCGTCCAAATATGACAAAAAGCCCTGGGGACGAGGTTGATGTAGGTTAAGGTTAGAAGCTAGCCTTAGGGCCTGTTTATATGAGGCGGTCTGGCCCGTTAGCGAGCGGGCTCACCTTCAGGTGAGATCCTGCTTACCTGGTCACAACTTTGTAAACATCAGTTTACGTTTATGTGTATGCCAGAAAAGACTCTGAGAACTATGTACACTGGTATTGTGGAGCCGCATTTTCGCTATTGTTGTTCTGTTTGGGGCTGTTGTGGTCTGACTGAGATTAACCATTTGCAAAAATTACAAAACCGGGCTGCACGCATTATAACTGGCAGTCGCTATGATGCACCGGGCTTGCCACTTGTAAAAAGACTTGGCTGGAAGACCATTGATGAGCTAATCAGTAGTGAGTCTAATATCATGGTCTTCAAATCCCTTCATGGTCTTGCTCCACAATACATGTCCAATCTATTCACAAAGACATCCCAGCTAACCTCAAGGAATCTTAGGAATTCAGAAACAGATCTAAGAGTACCAAAGAAAAAGTCAGCAAATGGGCAGAAATGCTTCTCTTTTAGGGGTGCTAAATCCTGGAATGGCCTTTCAGCTGAGCATAAGAATGCTTCCACAATTTACAAATTCAAACGTGTTGACAATCAGTAGGTGTATATATGTATTTGGATTTCTTTTTATTGTAAATATTCATTTTAGATCTTAGGCTATTTTATTAGTATTTTATGAAATTGTAATTAGGTTAATTTAGTTTTTTTTTCAATATATTTAAATTTGTATGTATTTAAGTGGAGGGCCCCTTGTAAATCATCATTTTTATTGATGAAGGGCTACCCTCCTTAAAAATTTGAAAATGAAAATGAAATGAAATGAAAATGCCGGGCTGGCCCGCCTTGCCGAGGTCTCTGTTATCGACTACCGGGATCCCGCCTCCAGCGGGCTGACTCTTCTCATATAAACAGAAGAAACGGGCCAGCCCGCCTGTGACGCACGCACAGTATCATATTTGGCGCCGTGAGTCAGAAAATATTTCTTTGTTTTTTTCAATTTTACACAAAAGAATGACGGCACGTGGCTACTAATAGCCGGGCTGGCTCGTTGCTGGCTCACATTCGAATCTCTCATATAAAACCGGGCTGGCTTGTTGGTGAGCCAGCTCGTTAACGGGCCAGCCCGCCTCATATAGACAGGCCCTAATTACCAATATTTGTTAAAAATGGAAGTTGCAAAATTTTCTCTAACCTGATTTCAGAAAATTAATTGTACATTTCGCACAATGTTTCTAAGGGCTCTGATTGGTAATTTGTCCAGTGCTACATTTAAAGAACATATGTCGCGTCGGCAATTGGTTAATACAACAAAGAAGTTTGGAGTGGAATTTCATTGTTTCGTGACTTTTATTGCTGCTTCATGAATTCTTACTGCCGTAAAAATTCCGCCTCGATCCCGTGCTTTGTTCTAGACAAAAGTAACGATTGCATTGCATTAGCCAATCAGGTTTACGACACAGGTCCTTTAACCCTATTTTAACCGGGAGAAAAAAAAGTGATTTGAAAAAAGTGTTATCTAAATATCTTCATAACTATAATAGCTATGACAATGAAACTTGCACTGTGTTATAATTAAACAAAGGAGAATCAAAAAATAGCATCAATTAATTTTCAATCACGTGATTAGTTGCTAGGCAACCAAAAATAGGGCAAATTTTGAAGAAATTGAGCTATCAGGAAAAACAATTACATTTGCATTAAATAACTTGCTAAATTAGGCTAAAAGCTATCCAAATACTTACTTTATAGCCTTACTTTGAGATTTCATTCAGTTTTGTATGAATATTTGTGGTTCTTAATTGATTAACTAAATAAATAACGGCAATTCGATTCAATGCAAAATTGTTTCCTCAAAAATAATGCTCAAACATCATCAATTTCAAATAATTTGAGTGAAATCAAGTAGTTGTATCAATGTTTCAAGTCATTACATGATTTTTCATATAAAAATTGCTAATTCATTAGAAATATGACGTCATAAAGATGTATGACGTCATAGAAATTATAAATTGCTGACGTCAGCAAATATAGATAAATTATATATCAAATGAAAGTACTCATTGAGAAAAATTGAATGGTATATATATTGACGAGATTCAGCACAAAATAAGGAAACTAGAGCAGTTTTCACTATTTTCTTTGTGACCATTCTCCAAATATGGCCACCTTGTGGTCACGTGATTTAGCAATAGGCATTGAAATTTGTAATTTCTGATTGCCAGTTAAATGTTAGGAAAAGTCAGCGAGTTTCAGTGCCATAGCTGTCATCGTTTTAGAGCTATTAAAAAAGGTTCGGGAGGGGTGGGCCAAAAACGCCCCCCCCCCCCGGTAAAAGAAGAGTTAAACAAACTTACTGCTGCGAGAAGCGACTTGAAGGAGATCAGAGTAAGGAAGTCACATCAAGCAAAGCTGATTCAACTTTCTTTGTTAACCCTATAAAGCCTAGGGGAGAATCAGCCCACCCCCTAGCGGTTTTGCATCTGTAGATCTTTACCAAGTGCACTCACAACACTGAAACTTTCTGACTTTTAGTTTTTATCCTTGGTACGATGTAAAATCAATTTTTTGAAAAAATCAAATTCAATCCAGGGAGTAAACGCGACCTGTTTTCAAGAGATGTATGTGTAAAATTTTTTGAATAATTCCCAATAAAATCTACAGCTAATGTGACAAAATGATGAAAAGATAGGGAAACATACTACTTTTGATGCTCTATCCAATAAATGAGCTAATTTTTAATTTCAACGTATGGTTTTGCGGATTTGGCACTACGCATGCGCACATCCTTTGCATTCCTGTATGATGACGTCATCACTTTTTGTTAGTTTTTGTTCACATAGCAAATACTATTTAGACATAGAATACAGTGAAATTGGACTGATGTCATTGATGCTTTTTGTTTTCTCACAATCAACGATTGAAAATTTTTAGTACTGAACCCTATAGACTTTGAAAATTGAACAATGTGACGTCATGGAAAGGTCACGTGACATATCTAAAATAGATTTCAAGTTTGGGTTCATCATAAGCTGTTCTATACACATGCAAATTTTCAAGGCTCTAGGTTGTCCAGAACAGAAGTAGGGGGGCCGATTTTTTCCCGCGAAGCGAATTTCTTCGACGGCGAAAAAGTAGAAACTGTTCGAACTCACTTTTTCGTGGAGAAAAAAGGAGCCAGCGAAAATGTGGCGCCCGTAGGAATCAAACTGCGCATGCGTGAGCTCGAAAATTTTGCTTCGCGCGAAAAAATTCACCTAGTGAAAAGCAGGCTTTGTGGATACTAAACTTCATTATATATATTTCATATATATTTCATATTCATTTTCATATTCGAATCTTTTAAGGAGGGTTGCACTTCGGCCGAAGCCGTTTTTCAAGAGGCCCTCCTTGTGTTAAGTTGTTTCGAAAAGAAAAAAGAAATTATTACAATAATCTAGACATCTCACATATCATCACCGACAATAAGAAATTCTGGAAGACTGTGAAACCATATTTCTCTGACAAATCACATTCTAATAACAAAATAGTTTTGACCGAAGGAGAAAAAATTATTTCCAATGATGTTGAATTAGCAGAAACTATGAATGAATTTTTCGTTACAGTTACTGATTCTCTTGGAATGAATGAAAATTCCAATAATGAAAATGCAACAGAAGGAACCTCGGACCCTGTTGAGAAAGCTGTACAATAATTTGCGAATCATCCAAGCATTCTAAAAATCAAAGGTCACTATCAAAATGCTGGTCCCTTTGTTTTTCAAAAAGTTACCCCTGATGCCGTTGACAAAGAGATTAGGAATTTAAATCCTAAGAAAGCTACAACACACAAAAATATCCCTCCTAAAATTCTTAAATCTAATTCTGATTTGTGCGTGGAGCATTTAACACAAATCTTTATCGATTGTATTGACAATTCGACTTTTCCTGATGAGCTGAAGTGCGCGGATGTCACATCTCTTCCCAAGAATGGACCAACCAATACCAGGACTAACTTTAGGCCAATTAGCGTTCTACCAACGGTCTCAAAGCTGTTTGAAAGAATAATGGACAAACAGATAGTATCTTTTATAACGCCTTTTTATCTTCACTTCTCTGTGGTTTTCGACAAGGTTACAGTGCTCAACATGCTCTCGTAAGGTTTTTAGAAAAATTCAAGATTAGCCTCGATAAAGGTGGCAAAGCAGGGGCAGTATTGATGGATCTCTCCAAGGCATTTGATTGTATTAGACATGATCTCTTGATTGCAAAATTGCATGCCTATGGCTTTTCTTATGAAGCGTTAACACTCATTAATGATTACCTCACAAACAGACAATAGAGAGTCAAGGTAAATGTTTCCTTCAGTTCTTGGAAAGAACTAACACGAGGTGTCCCTCAGGGGTCAGTCTTAGGCCCACTGTCGTTTAACATATACATCAATGATCTCTTACTTTTCATTCAAAGCTCAGATATCTGTAATTATGCAGATGATACCACAATCTATGCTTGCGACAAGAACCTGGAAAACATAACTCATAAGCTTGAAAATGACTGTAATGTAGCATTAGAATGGTTTGCCAACAACTTTATGAAATTAAATGCAGATAAATGTCATCTTTTGGTCATTGGGCAGAGATGTGATGATCCAGTTGCTGTTAAGATTGGAAGCGCCGAAATTGTTAATAGCTCTGAAGAGAAATTACTTGGAGTTCATATTGATAGTAAATTCTCCTTTGATCATCACGTCTCGAAACTTTGCCAAAGAGCCAGTAATAAACCTTATGCACTTGCCCGCATATCCCCGTATATGGATCATAACAAGCTAAGAATCTTGATGAGGGCATTTATTACCAGTCAATTTCAATACTGCCCTTTATTTTGGATGTTCCACAACAGGCAGCTGAACCAAAAAATCAACAAAATACAGGAAAGGGCATTGAGAATAACATATGAGAACACCGAATCGACTTTTAGTGACCTATTACAGCGGAACTGTGTAGTCACTACTCATACTAAGAACTTGCAAATACTTATGACTGAGATGTACAAAACTAGAAATGACCCAAATCCTTCATTTATGCAGAAAATTTTCTGTGAAAATATGACTAACTACAATTTGCGTAACAATAACGAATTTATTCAACCAAGAGTGAGATCAGTCAACAACGGCTCAGAAAGCGTCAGATTTAAAGGTCCGCAGCTATGGCAAACGTTACCACCAACAATACGCAATTCAGAATCCATTTATCAGTTTAAAACAAACATAAAGAATTAGTACGGAGAACATTGTTCATGCTGGTTATGCCGCACATTTGTTCCCAACCTGGGCTTTTTGTAATGCACATTTTTAGATATCTGTTTTTATACTGTTTGATATTGACAATTTCTAAATATTTTATCCACCATTTTTATGTAATGTTTGTATTGTAATATTTTTAGGTTGGAATTAATTAGCTAACTACTTTTAGCTATTTCTACTATTGTCCAACTGTAAAGAAATTGATAATAATAATAATAATAATAATAATAATAATAATAATAATAATAATAATAATAATAATAATAATAATAATAATAATAATAATAATAATAATAATAATAATAATAATAATAATAATAATAATAATAATAACGTAATTACAATAAACAATTAAAAATAAAACTAGAGCATAAAAAGCCATAATTTAAAAGCCTATTTACAATAATACAACATATACAATGGAAAGAAAAAGTTAACCCTTTATTTATTTCTTAAAACCATTCAGGGAGGATGCCGTCTTAGAATCAGCAGGAAGGCTATTCCATAGTTTAGCTCCCCGGAAAGAGAAGCTTTTTCTTTCGAAACCTTAAATCAGTCTCAGTGTTCCGGAGGTTGCGGGAGGAGCATGCTGAGTTTCTGATGAAGAGGTTACACAGGTATTGCGGAACCAAATCATTGAGCGACTTGAAGACCTGAAGTGTATGAAGTATTTGTATCAATCTTAAAATTTAGTTGTTTAAATGCTTACTGCGTATTTCTAAGTCTTTCTTTGGCCAAATAGGGATTTCTGATATTACTTTTAAAAAGTGGGTACACTTTCTCAAAATGACCTAAACTAGCGGGAGTTCTCGTACACACAACAAAATCGCTTCAGATTCTGGTCTTATTCTGGAATTAGTAACTTAGAATTACTAACCAATTCTGATTGGTAATTCCTACCCTACCAAATTCTGAATATGGTAGATTTCGCAGAGACGGAAACACAGTGCCAAATCAAACACAAAATTCTTCCAAACAGCATGTTTCAGATTCATTCTGGTGAAAACGAGATTTCCAGTTGAAAAACACGAATACGAGTCCAGTGCTTGGTAACAAAAACTGAACTGACATAAACATTGCGTTCCTTTGGCCATCGAAACAATCAAGATTTCATTCAAAGTCAGCCAGTCGGATCTAACTGCTTTCAATTGAAACAACGTTAAAATCTTAACAATACAATCATGATTGTTTTGATCGCCAAAGGAACGCAAGGAAAGACTCAATTAACATAGCAGCACAGGCAAATTCGCCTCGTTTTCAGAATTCTGCAAATGAAAACGAGAATCTCTCCACAGTCTGCTATACCTTCCGGTTGGAGCAGAAGGTTCGGGAGGCCTTCCACACATGCCAAGCCTGCCGTTTTCAGAATTTGGTAATCAATCAAACACAAATTCCGAGTCTTTCGAGTCTATCGTTTTCAGAATTGGCACCAATCAAATACCTACCCTAACAATATACTTAAATTCCATCTCTATTCGTGTCATGGCACCAATCAAAATCCTACATAATTTACATCTCTATTTGTGTCATCTTTATCTCCGTTAAGCGTATTATTACAGTGTTGTAGTCAGTTGAAGTACCTTTTTAAATATGTACCTGGTGCGCCAAGCAAAAGCTCATGCGTTTATAAAATGCAATGCTTAGAATATTGGATGGATTTGAAAGAACTGAAGTATTGAAATTATCAAGAAACAAGTGCCTAACTTCGTCTTTGTAAAAATCATTTTGTTGCAATGTGGCTGCAAAAAGACCTGAAACACTGAATGAAATTTGAAGGAATCTATTGCACAGAACAAATTGTATGAGTGTCCAATCACTCTCAAGAGTTATATAAAAGAATTTTCAATAAAAAACTTAAGTTTTCCATTCAATGATGGTAGATGTGCAAACATTATTCGATACCAATGAAAAACTTCAATTTTGCACGATTTGATAAGATACTTTGAGTGCTTTCAAGTCGAATTCACCTATGGTTATAATAATCAAAAAAGCACAACAAAATATTACAAACGTGCTTCAAACTTCCTGGTATCAACCAAAACTCGATTCAATTAAGTCTGTCCAGTCCTCTAGGTCCTCTAGGATAATAACTGGAATAAAAAAGTATGATCATATCACTCCTGCGTTAAAGGAATTACACTGGCTACCTGTGCAACAAAGAATTGAATTTAAGATATTGTTGCCAACATACAAAGCGCTGAATAACATGGCCCCATCTTAGGTAACGAGTATGTTTACTATGCAAGCACAAGAAAGATATTCCCTCAGGTCAAATACATCTTTACAGTTGAAGATTCCGAGAACAAAATACAAAACATGCGGAGACAGAGCATTTCCAGTCGCTGCTGCTACATTATGGAACCGCTTACCTTATAACATTCGTGACTCGCAGAGCATTGACATTTTTAAATCTAGATTAAAAACATTCTTATTTTCTATTGCTTTTGAACTGTAATCGATTCTGGATCCTTTTACACGTAAATATGGACATCTTTTTTACTTAGGTATTGTTAAGCGCTAAAGAATATATATTTTTATAGGTTTTGGCGCTATATAAAAGTTATAACTATTTATTATTATTAGGTACTACAATGTTTCGAAAGTCTAAAAACTTATTGGCACACTTGGCAGATAGATACATAAAGGTTATTCAAATACCTTTGCCATTAGCTCTGTAAATTCACCATCGCCACTGCCTTGCCAAATTCATTTTGGTTCATCACGGTTCATCTAAGGCTTTTATAACGGCCATTAGATTTACATTTGCATATGCAACTTTGTACAGCCTGAGCAGTAAACATGTTTTTCCAGCGATTCAACCATTGCGTTTGAGGCTATAAGCACATTGTTTTGAAACTTCGTGCTGTTATTTTGCAAGCGGAGGCTATATTACTTTTGATTTTCATATTTTAAGTTTGCTACAAGTTATTTTTTTCAGTAACGCAAGACTTTAAAGTCCAAAAGACACCCCATGCAACAAAGGAAAATTCAAAATATGAGCAGCGAGTCATCGAAATTTTGATTTCACAAATGAAGAAACTGAAGATGCTTGACTTATTTCGCCATATGCCTCCTTGCTCTAAATCGCTACATGTTGTTAGAAAAGCGTTCTTACCAACGGTGCTAAGATAAATATTTTCCAATAGTAACTGTTGTTTTTTAGCTGAATATTAAAAGACCGTTTTCAGCCATGATATTTTGTAGCAGCTGTACCTACTTTAGCATGAAATGAAACTTTTTCCTCGCCAAGGCTTCTTACTTAGTACCTATCCCGGAGGGGGGTACCCTACTTGGTCTTCGAACATACGGGTAGGTGCCGCTGGAAAATCTGAAAAAGCTAACCTGTCCCGGAGTCAAATACCTGAAAATGATACCCTGTCCCGGAGTAAAATTTTCTTAAACAATACCCTGTCCTTTAGTTTCTTCAGACAAAATTGTGCCCTGCAAGGAAATTTGTATGAAATCTATCGAGAAGTGTGGAAATATTGCCTTCCAAGCAATTTGAATCACATTTGCAGAATGCAAATGGCCTAAAACGGCCTTTCGGAGTCAAAATGACAAATATGGACCCGTCATGGAGCCGATTTTTACAAAAATGATACCCTGTCCCGGAGTTGGAATCCTGAAAATGATACCCTGTTCAGCGGCACGTCCCCGTACAGAAAAATATATAAGTACCCCACCCCCCCTCCAGGGGGTACTTACGCTCTTGAGGTAAGATCACTGCACGGAAAGGAGGCAAAATCACCCCTTTCCCCACCACCACCTCGATTGCATTAGAAATCATGCCATATTGTTACATCTTTCACAGAAGTGATTAGCTTTATTAAGGACCTTATTGTACAATCTGCTATTGTAGTGTAAAATTTCCTACATTGTTGAAAAATAGCGATAACATGACAAGGCCCTATGTGAGAAGACCTTACATTCTTTATAGACACCATAATTTTTCAAATCTACTGAAAACTCACTGAGCTCGGGACTTTTAAAGAACTTTTTCTCTAAATCCTGAAATAAGAGAACGCAAAATGAACTTCTGTGCAAAACTTGAGGTACAGGAAAGTTATTCAGTGTCAAATCTCTCGTTACAGTAAATCCTCGCATATAAAAACCTACCTTTTCAGAATCAAAGTTGAATTACATCTTATTTCAAAGGTGCTTCGATATTTTTCATGTTATGAAGGTTCTTAATAGTTATTATTCATTGCCTCCTTTTTTGTAAATTTCTATTCAAGGATCATTTAAGGGGTCATCCTCTAGGGATCTTAAACCGTTTCATTTGTCTAGTCAATGTTTTTGTCAACTTTATACTTAACGTTAAATGTACAAATAGGAAGGGAGGACATCTGAAGTTTAACAGCCAATCAAAAATGGCACCCTCGTGATAAGAACATATTAGTTTATCAGACTGAGAGAGATTCTTATTTAGAAATTGCATAATTCAGGAAATACAGCCTGCAGCTTCGTGTCCTTGTAATTTTTCATATGCGAGGCTTTTGTGTAATGTCAGGATAAGCCAAACATACCACCACCAACTTTGGCATACATAGTCAGCAGTTGGGCCAGAAGTCACGTATTTGAATAACAATGAGCTAAAATTCAACAGAATCCTACATTTTACCTGTATGCTCAACCCTATCAAGCCTAGGGGGGAGGCGAGTCAGCCCCCCTAGCGGTTTTTTTGTCTGTAGACTTTTACCAAGTGCACTTACAACACTGAAGCTTTCTGACTTTTAGTTTTTATCCTTGTTACCATGTAAAATCAATATTTTGAAAAAATCAAATTCATTCCAGGGGGTAAACGCGACAAGTTTTCAAGAGATGTTATGTGTAAAATTTTGAATAATTCCTAGTAAAATCTACAGCTGATACAGCTGATGTAATAAAATGATGAAAAGGTAGGAATACATACTTTATTTGATGCTATATCCAATGAATTAGCTAATTTTTAATTTGAACGTATGGTTTTGCGGATTTTGGCACTACGCATGCGCGCATTCTTTGCATTTCTATGTCATGACGTCATCACTTTTTGTTAATTTTTGTGCACAGAGCAAATACTATTTAGACATAGAATACAATGAAATTGGACTGATGTCCTTAATGCTTTTTGTTTTCTCACAATCAACGATTAAATACTTTTAGTACTGAACCCTATTGACTTTGAAAATTGAATAATGTGACGTCATGGAAATGTCACGTGGCATATCTAAAAATAGATTTCATTTTTGGGTTCATCATAAGTTGTTCTATACACATACGTCGTTTCAAGGCTCTAGGTTGTCCAGAACAGAAGTAAATTAGGGGGGCCGAATTAGCCCTCTTGGCTTCCTAGAGCATCAAATACCCTAGGTCTGATAGGGTTAAAGGGACAGGGTCACGTAACCCTAAACAAACCTGTTATCTCTATAATCTATATTGTTGTCCACACGTGGCCATCGTGTTCTGCACAGATTCTGATGGATGGGGTGAATCCACAAGAAAGTTACTTCAAAAAATCCACCAATATCCCTTGTTTCGTTTGTTTCTCTTCGAAGCTCAAGAGTCCATCTTCAAAATGACACCTTCATTTTGAGAAAAACAGTAGAAGGTCTCTGTGATATGGCCGATCAAAAGTACAGCAAAATCGTCATTTCGAAAGAAGTTTGTTTACATTACGTGACCCTGCCCCTTGAAATCAATGTTCTGCAAACATAAATTATCAAATATCCTTTCCAAATCATATTTGTTATCATAGGTGGACTGGCCAGTCGGGCTCTCGGATACCCTGGGTACCAGAGCTTTTTATTGAGACTCTGGTACCCAGGGTAGGCCCCCTAGGCAAGTGCTCCAATGGGCCCCTTCTGTGCTGGAACGAAAATACTTCAGACACTTAATTTTGGACGAACTTCATGACAGTTGCAAAACGATCCGTTGAAATCAACGAACAATTGGTTAAAAGGCCCTGTAATGATTCTTTCAACAGTTATCCTTGTTTGTCAAACAGTTGAAGATGTCAAAATAGTGCACGTAGGCCCCAGTTCGTATGGTAAAGGATAAGGGTAGATGCCAATTGATGCTGTCTCATTTTTGACTGGTAGGTGAACTGGGGAATCTGCAAATGTAAAACTTGACCACACTAAAGGGGCCCAATAAAGACCTGACAGATGAAGATGCCTTATAAGCAGGGACTCCTTCTCACTTCGCCCCTTGCCCTCGCAAGTCTGTTAATTTCAACAGGACTTTTGCCTATATATATCTACACTCGATTTACAGCGATCTAGGAGACTCTGTTCGGGGTATTTGAAATATGAATAAGGCTTCAGAGAAAAGGTAGAAATATTTAACATTTTAGTATGCCGAAATGTGAAATAATGATAATGTTTGAGGTCTAGAATGAAAATCTCAAAAAAACGTTGATGCAAAAGCATGTACAGTTATTGACTTGACAAAAAGACCATTTGTAAACCACTTTCATGCTCTATTTTCAAACATTTCCCTGGGAGGCCTTTCGTCAAAAGCATTCCATTTCGTAGGTAATGAGAACTTGAATTTTGAGAACAAATAAGGGCATTTCTCAGAATAGGTTCCAAATCTTCAAATCTACGAAAAATGGCGGGTGTAAAATTCAATGACCTATTTCTTTAAACTGAATAACTTGAAAGAAACTTTAGCCACTTTTCTATGATTCTACCGTTGGACTTTTACAAATCTATATATGTACTAGGCGTGCCGCGCGGCGCCTGCGGCGCCGCGCTGGCCCGCCGTCGTACCGAGTAATTGCTTCGGGTGGAATTTGCTGCGCCTGGTGACATCACACTATGTGGACAAACTATTGTCATAATGGTATAGTCAAGGTTCGCTCTACTAAGTGGCCCTTCAAGTATACCCTCTACAATCTTGCAATTTCAACTCTAGAGGTTCTTCACTGTTCTTTTCACCACGCCCTACTCTTTAGTTGTATCCTAAGTTTTTCTCATGTACGCCCTCTCTTTAACCCTCTCTTAAAATGAGCAGATATTATGGGTTTCTATTAAGCTGAACTAATATTGTAGGGTTGCTTTAAAATTTCTTAGACTGACTGCCCCCGTATGCATGTTTATTGAGTGCTCCCTGGGCATTTGACTGACTTCATGTCATACTCAGGGCTAAGTTCCGTAGATATTGCCTCAAAAGCAATTATCCTAATATATCTGCCGTTTTAAAGCATATTGAGCAGCATCAAGTAAAAGAAAAGAGTAGTGTTGGTAACTTTTTTGGTTCTTGTAAAAAGATACTCCCTCCCTCAAATAAGCCCCCCGAACACGCCCAATCCGAAAATATATTTTGGGAAAATATTTTGTTGGGAAAAAATTGTCTGGGGCTTATTCGAGGACTTACGGTAACTTTACGGGAAGCGATAGGGGTTATGACTCTGTAAAGATCTCGCATACCTTTGGCAAAACTATTTGTTTAAAATGAAATTTTTTAAATTGCAGATTTGTCCCAATCGTTTGTCTTGAAAGCATGTCATAATGAGGCCGTGATAGCGGAGATCGTTGCCCCATTGCTCCCCTCTTAAAATGCAGGATGCTACTTTGCTAACCTCAGAATTAGCCTTGTGCTCCCAATAATTCCTGTGATTCTGGGATGATGCTTCTATTCTTTGTTTAGATTCAAATATTTAAAGTCAAGTGGTCGATTGGTATCTAATATGGTTGCTAATCTTTGCTTCAGATTTTATGATCTGTCAGGACTGGAAGTTCTCTCTCACTGGACACTGTTCCCTGGAAACCTTGGGTAATACATAGATTTGGTGATTTCTGGTACACATTTGCTTCAGCCTCGGAGTGCATTCTTGGGGTGTTGAACAAACCCGTAAGAGCATTTTAGTGAAAGAGGGCACTGATTTGTGTCTTTGGTGCAGCAAAGATTGAGTTTTGGAGAGATGCCCTCAGAAATGTTTCAAGAGCACGTTCTTTACTTTGGCGAGGAACTGTTGGTGGGCAGTTCAAAAAGTTTCCAAAACATGGCTGTTTTCTCATTACGGCTCGAAGTTCCCCTCCCCTTAAATCAAGAACTCATTAATTGCATTTGGTTGCCTTGGCAGTTCAAAATAGACATCCTGTACAGGAATTGGAGGGTGCATGGGATTTTAATGAAAAGTATAAAACTTTTGAAGTGAGCTCTCGTAAAATGTATGTGCTCTCAAGGTCCCGCATTTTCTACTCATGCTCCCTGGCTCCTGGCTTTTCTTAGGCCACGCTCTCTTGCTCCCAAAAACACTATCAGAGCCTGCATAATGAAAGTAATAAGATCGGCTAAAAAGGGCAAAATCACGGAGACTCACAAGGACTGTAGGACATCACAACTGGAGTGAACAGGAGCCTGAAAAAATCCCAAAACACCTTAGCTATTTTTTGGATACGTATTTTCCATTTGCCACTGTCTTATTTGATGTGGGGGGTCATCAGGGTTTGCAGAACAGCGGAATTTGAAGGAAATTTGTCGCAGAATACGGAATTCTGGCAATTTCTCTGCGGAACGACGGAATTCTCTACCCCAACCGGACGCGGATTTTCTCGAAAATGATAAGCGGAATGCGGAATGTTCATGAACTTTTATGGATTTGCGGATCCTTCATATGTTGTCTTGTAAAAAGAGGTCGTGGTCACATCCTTGTTTTTGTGATCAGCAGTATGAGAATATTTTTCAAAGCTTTGCACAAGAATTTGAACTGCCACTCTCCTCCTCTTTCCACGTGGATGGAAGAAGATGTCTAACAATACAAATTTGTGCCATCATTTTGATGAGGAAGTGGAGGAACGCGGAACTTTGGCAGGAAATGACCCGAACGGGGAATTTTAACTGAAAATCAAGTGGAACGGCGAGTCTCTACCCCCCTTGATGACCCCCACCTGGAGGAGTTCTGTTCAACTTCAGGTTTGCACATGGTGTTTTCCGCTGGTATTTGGAGGGAGGATGATCGCATCCATCGTTGGTTCGTAACTTGTAGTTGTCTTCCAGTGTTTCGTATCATTACCACTTTTTGTATTACTTCTTTGCCTATGATATTTTAGCTGGAACCGACCTTCTGACAAGATAGGTGGCTTTTGTCTCGATTCATCCCCAATACTCTTTTTTTTGCGACTTGACTGTCATGGCGGGTCGCATTGTCTGTGCAGAGCTCAAATCACAGACTTGTTTCCATACTTATTAGTAATATTAGGCAATAGCTATCATGTTTTTAAAATAATTATCAGTTCACTTACTTCAGACTTCACAAAGTCAGTAGTTTATCACATATTAAAAGAGATATGGGAAGTTTTGGCCTTGGTGGCTTTCATATTGTTTAGGCCCACGTGCGTGGCCTAAGTCAACTCTCTCAAGATGCCCGATAATGAATTCGTTACTTTGAAAATTGTTCAGAGTTTATTGGAGGTACAAGCGAATGCTTTTAAAGCTTCATTCAGAGTTTTATTTGACGAGCTGAAGGATGAACTTAAATGCGTGAAGAAAGACATCCTGGATCTTCAACAAAGCCTTAGTTTTTCACAAGGTCAGCTCGATACTTCAATGAAACGCCTTGATCACGTTGAGAAGAAGTTGCAGGACAATGACAAATTCTTTAGAGACAGAAGTGACAGCCTCGATGCAATGGATTCCGAGCTTGAATATCTGGAAAACCAGAGTCGGCGGAACAATATCAGAATAACTGGGGTGCCTGAAGACACTCAAAATGAAAAAAGTTGGGATGACACCGAAAACATTGTTAAGCAGTTGATAAAGGATAAGCTTGGTATCCAAGAGGAATTGGTAATTGAAAGATGCCACAGGGTCAAACGCTCAAATAAGGGATATAGACAGAGGCAGAATGGAAAGGAGCCACCAAGAAACATAGTGGCAAAGTTTGCAAGTTGGAAGGCAAAGAAAACGTGTCGAGGAAAGCCAGATCGATTAGACCAAAGGGAATAAAGTTTGTCGCTGATTTATCTCCAAAAAAAATGGCAAAAAGAGAGGCACAAGTTGATGATCTTTTGGAGGCAAGAAGAAATGGAAAGTATGCTTTCTTTGTAATGGATAAACTCATTGTCAAAGATAAACCTCCTGATTCCAATCCTGAAAAAAAAGACCACTTCTTCGGCAAGCTCTGACAATGAAGTCAGTTTTGATATTGCATAAACTGACCATATTATGCAGTCTTTGTGTTATTTAAAGCAGTTATTTTTCAGTCTCAGGTTCACTTATGCAACCGTTAACATTTTCTAGGTCAGGTCTTATCATTTTGATTCATTTCACCAACGTAAATGACAAATTCAGATAACTTGCCACAAAAATATAGCTAATGGTAAAAAGGCTATTTTCTGCAATAATTGCAATTTCTTTATCCATATTAAATGCAATAACATCACTACTTCAGAATATAAAAAATTGGAGAAAGAACCTGATGATGTTTCTTGGTTTTGCAAGCTCCGCATCAAAGACATGTTTCCATTTAGTTCATTGGCAAATGAGGATTTATTAGGACTTTATGATTTTGATCTTCCATCCTTTGTAGACTCCACACCTTCATTTGAAGTTACCTCCAACCTCATGAACTTGCCTAATCTTAGTGACTATGATATTGATGAACAAATGCCTCAAAATATTGACTCTCGCTACTTCACTCTACCTGAGCTATCTTCCTTGCAGTCATCACCTAGTGACTTTTCTATTCTTCATACTAATGTAAGGAGTTTATCTCTTCATCTTGATGAGTTAGTTTCCTTATCTGCTCATACTAATTTGAATCCTGATGCAATTGGAGTGTCTGAAATATGGCATTCAAATGACAATCCCATTTCATCTAACGTTGATATTCCTGGATATACCCTTTTTAAGTCTTCATCAACAAGTCAGAATGGTGGTGTTGGTTTGTATATTAAAAATTCTCTCACTTCCAATCCAAGGGTTGATTTTAGACTCTTGCTCAGATGACTTTGAAACTATATGGGTTGAGATTGAGAACAAAAAGGATAAGGATTTCCTAATTTGCTGTGTTTATAGACATCCTAGTTCAAATGTTGATAACCTTACTTCTCATTTCAGAATCTTCTTTCTAAAATATCTTCAAATAAACTGGTATTTATAATGGGTGATTTCAATATCAATCTTTTGGACTACGCTTCTCATACACCAACAAGTGACTTTGTCAACAACTTTTTTTCCCACAGCCTTCTTCCCTGTATTCATCATCCAACTAGAGTTTCAGAATACTCTGCTTCTGTTATTGACAATATATATACCAATGCTACAAATGCTACTATAACAAGTGGCAATATCTTAATGCAAATTACAGACCACTTTCCTCAGTTTTTCATTTTGAGAAATGCTCAGATAAATCATAACAAACTGGAATCATTTAAATATGATTACACAACATTCAATGAAAATGAATTTCATAATGATTTTAACCAGATTGACTTTGCATATTTAGAAAACAATGACATAGATGTAAACATAAAATTTGACAGGTTTTTGAAAGACCTTACATCTTTGACAAATAAACATGCACCAATTAAAAAGCGGAGCAGAAAGGAAATGAAACTTAAAGATAAGCCGTGGATAAACAGTAAAATACAAAAGATGATGAGAATCAGAGACAGAATTCTGCAAAAATTGAAGAAACAGCAAACTGATGATAATCTCAAATTATATAAAAAGTTTAGGAACCGTGTTTCAAATGAATTGAAAGAAAGTAAAGCAAGGTATTATCATAATTTTTTTTCTACCAACAGTAATAACATGAAGAAACTGTGGTCAGGTATAAAGACAATCATTTCTCATAAATCATCCACTTCTGCTGCATTCAACAAAATAAAAGATAAAGCTGGAAATGTAACCTCAGATCCTTGTAAAATTACCAACATTTTCAATGATTTTTTTGTTAATGTTGCTAATGATATAACCAAGAAAATCCCAATGACTCCAAAATTCCCTCTTGACTACTTGTCAAATAGAATTTCTAGTTCACTTTTCCTTACTCCAGTTACTTTAATAGAAGTTAATGACATCATTAATATCCTAAATCCCTCAAAATCTGTAGGTCCCAACAGTATACCAATAAAATTACTAAAAATTATTGGATCCTCAGTTTCCCCACTTCTTGCTTTACTGGTAAATCAGTCCTTCCAGTCTGGTATTTTTGCTGACAAACTTAAGATAGCCAAGGTGGTTTCACTGTTCAAAAAAGGTAATCTTGAGCTGCCGTCGAACTATAGGCCAATTTCTCTTCTGCCTATCTTTAGCAAGTTATTTGAGAAGTTAATGTACAAACGACTTTACAGATTCCTTGAAATACATAAAGCTCTTTATTCTTTGCAATTTGGATTTCAAGAAAACCACTCAATTGATCATGCCCTTGTGAGTTTGACTGAAGCTGTAAGAAACACTCTTGACAATAGAAGATTTGGTTGTGGTATCTTCATTGATTTACAAAAAGCATTTGATACTGTTAATCATAAAATTTTGCTTTTAAAGCTGGAACACTATGGCATTCGTGGTTGTGCCCTTGAGTGGTTTAGATCATATTTATCTGAAAGAAAGCAATATGTTTCTGTCAATGGGAGCAATTCTAACTTACTTTCAATTACTTGTGGTGTTCCACAAGGCTCTGTGCTGGGTCCCTTACTCTTCCTTATTTACATCAATGATTTGCCGAATGTTTCCAAGAAATTAAACTTTTACCTCTTTGCTGATGATACAAACATTTACTGTGAATCTAAGAATGTACCAGATTTAATTAGAATTGTCAACAAAGAGCTTCGATCCGTAAAGAAATGGCTTGACGCAAATAAATTATCATTAAACATCGATAAGACTAACTACATTATCTTCCATTCTCCATCTGTAAATATTCCTTCTGATGCTGTTATCAAAATAGGGAAAAAACATATTAAAAGGGTAAAATTTGTTAAATTCTTAGGTCTTCTCTTAGATGAGCATCTTAGCTGGAAATATCATCTCAGTGAACTCTCCAAAAAATTAGCTAGAACCTGTGGAATGTTTTTCAAAATTAGAAACTTACTTCCATTTGATATTTTACTCTGCTTGTATAATGCCTTGTTTCTGTCCTTCTTACAGTATGGTCTTATTGTTTGGGGTCAAACCTATGCATCATACACAGAACCAATCTTCAGGTTGCAGAAAAAAGCTGTCAGAGCTATATCTTTTCAGTCTCGCATGTCTCCCTCACTTCCAATCTTCAATGATCTTAAACTTCTCAGACTTTCTGATATTTTCGAACTCAGGCTCTTAACCTTTGTCTTTGAATCTGTCAACAAGACATCACCTGATTGCTATCATAACTTTTTCCTATTTAATTCATCTGTTCATCAATATTCCACTAGACAGGCCAGTCATGGAGATTTATATCTGACTCAAAAAAACAGCCATCAGTATGGTCTAAAATCGTTACGTTACCTTGGTGCCAAACTCTGGAATACTCTATCTGTAGAACTTAGAAATGCCCCATCTAAGCTTTCCTTCAAAAGAAACCTGAAAATTTACTTATTGAACAAGGTCAATTAATATTCTGAACTTTTCTGATTCCTTACTGGACCGGGCTGTGGATGGGGTGCGGTTGCTTCAGGGCGGGGTCCTGGGTGGGGCTTTGGGGTGCCTGTGGCCCTGGGCGTCTTTGGGCGTGGCAGTGGTTGGTGGTTTGCTGAGGCTTTGGGGGCTGACGGGGGTGGGGGCTTGGGTGCTCTTCTGCAGTTGGATTTCTCCTCTGTGGGGTGTGCCTGAGCTTTGGCCCCAGGGTTTGCTCCCGGGGCCCTGGTGGATTTCTGATCGTTGTGGTGTCCTGGGCTGTTTGGGGTTGTGGGTGCCTTGGGGTTCCCATCTGGGTTTCTCCGTTCTGGAGTGGCCCTTGCCACATTCATAGCCTGGTTTGAAAAAGTATTAATTCATTCTATGGTTAATATTGATAGGGGGGGGCTCTCTCCTCGATTAGTTTACCTATTGAGGGGGCTCCTCCTTCAAGTAATTCTCTGCATACAATTCTCTTTTTTTCCTTTATGTTTAGTATTTGTTAATTGTATTAATATCGTATTCAATTGTATTAAATTTCTTTAAGTCTTGTATTTTGTTTGTAGAGTAGCATATTAGAATTGTATGTATAGAATTTAAAATATAAACTGAAACTGAAAAACTCTTCAGGGAAACTTCCTCTCTAATTCTAGCCCCCGTGAGGGCTCCCTTATGTATGGAAGAGATCCGTGATCCTCTTAAACCTCCAACCGCCTATCTTGGCTGGAAATAAAAAGCCGTACCTATCAAATAAAAGTTAGAGGAGACATGAGCTACTGTCTCTTTTTAGCCCAATGCCCCAAGAAAAACTTGCTGTCGCGAATGATCACGAACTCGAAAGAACGTTCTGGAACTTTCTGAACATAACTAGAGCATTCTGGAACTTTCTAGTATCAAACAGGAACTATATCATAACTTAATCTTATTATTCATTTATCATCATTGAGAAACTAAATATAGATAGAACATTCTAGAATATTCTAGGGCAGAAATTTCTCGTAGTATTCTTAGAGACTATAAATATGCCTGAACTTGTAAATAGTTTCAGAATTTGATTTAGACGTTGAGAATAAAGCTGCATGAGAAATATATAAGAAGAAACTATAGTAAACGTGTTGATCTGTCGCAACACTTGCCCTCTCATTGCATCCCCTTTGAAGCTCTCTGTGATAGAACACGTCCATATGATATCTTAGCTGGAACCGATCTCCTGAGAAGATAGGTGGCTTTTGTCTCCATGCACCCCTATGCTCTCCAGACAAACTTCCTCTCTAATTGTAACCCCCTTGAAGTTTCACTTAGGTATGGAAGAGATCCGTGATCCTCTTAAACCTCCAACCGCCTGTCTTGGCTGAAGAAAGAAGCCGTACGAATCCAATAAAAGTTAGAGGAGACATGAGCTACTGTCTCTTTTTAGCCCAATGCCCCCAGAAAAACTTGCCCTCTCATTGAATCCCCTTTGAAGCTCTATGTGATAGAACACGTCCATATGATATTTTAGCTCGAACCGATCTCCTGAGAAGATAGGTGGCTTTTGTTTCCATTCAACCCAATTCTCTTCAGAAAAACTTCCTCTCCAATTCTAGCCCCCGTGAGGGCTCCCTTAGGTATGGAAGAGATCCGTGATCCTCTTAAACCTCCAACCGCCTGTCTTCGCTGGAAATAAAAAGCCGTACCAATCTAATAAAAGTTAGAAGAGACATGAGCTACTGTCTCTTTTTAGCCCAATGCCCCCAGAAAAACTCGCCCTCTCGTTGCATCCCCTTTGAAGCTCTCTGTGATAGAACACGCCCATATTATATCTTAGCTGGAACCGATCTCCTGAGAAGATAGGTGGCTTTTGTCTCCATGCACCCCTATGCTCTCCAGAGAAACTTCCTCTCTAATTGTAGCCCCGTTGAAGGCTCGCTTAGGTATGGAAGAGATCCGTGATCCTCTTAAACCTCCAACCGCCTGTCTTGGTTGGAAAAAGTAGCCGTACCAATCCAATAAAAGTTAGAGGAGACATCAGCTACTGTCTCTTTTTAGCCCAATGCCCCCAGAAAAACTTGCCCTCTCATTGCATCCCTTCGAAGTTCTCTGTGATAGAAGACGTCCGTATCGTTTTCGCTCAGATTTCTCATTTCCAGGAATTCATTACCTTGGTCCTGCGCCAGACGAACGGAATGCATTCACCCTATTTGAATGCCTTCTTTCAAAGTTTCAATGCTAAAAAGTTTTCTATAAGCCTCCTTGCAAACTGAAACAAAGCCGTTGATCATTTCAAAGGAATGAAGGCTTCATTGTAGTTTCAGGTATATAATCCAGATAGGTAGAGGAAATATGGCCTTAGATTTGGAGTCCTTTTTCAGTCCCATTTCGCTCAGAATTTGCTTCCTCTCTCATTCATGACCCCAGTTAAAACCTTCCTTAATGCTCCCTCTGGTGCCTGAGCTATCTTAGCTGGAGAAAGAAAGCGATCTAAGTAAGCCTTGCCTCTCTTTTTAGCTTTTTCGTTAAATGAAGGGAAGGGAGTACGATAAAGATCCAGCACACTGATAGTCCGGCAATGAAGATAGGTGCAAAGATCATTCCCTTGGGAGTTGAACCTTGGATAAAAATGGATGTACCCCAGCCCCCATGTTGCAGAAAAAGGAAATAATGCCATTCGTACCCACTTGAGACTTCGGAGCAAAAGCTGGGAGGGTTATTTTCCGTGGGAGGGACGCGGTTTCTTAGGCTACGTTCACACTGCTCCGTTTTCATTTCTATCCGTTTTTGTTGATGAAAACGCTGCCCGTTCACATTGCTCCGTTGTCCAATAGATACGCTATGAAAACGATAGGCGTTCACATTGCTCCAGCAAAACGGTGTTGTTAATCCCCTTTTCAAAACAAAGCCTTTTGTTAATAGCTGTCCACAAGGCGCCAATCGCGACTTTGAATGCCATTGTAATCAAAAGTCCATTAACAAAGGAATGTGAAGCGTTTTCAAATGTCTCCGTTTTTGGCGTTCACACTGAAAACGGATCGTTTTCAAAACGCACCGTTTAAATGCGTCTAAATGCATTTAAGCGTTTAAATGCATTTAAATGCAAATGCATTAAATGCGTTTAAACGAATAAATGCGTTTTCATTAGCGTTTTCGAAAAGCCCCGTTTTCACAGCGGAGCAATGTGAACGCAAGGCAAAAACGGAGAAGTTCTACTCCGTTTTCAAATGAAAACGTAGCAGTGTGAACGGGACGGCCATTTGTAATCCCCGGCATTCGGCATCCGGCATCGGCATTCGGCATCCGGCATTCGCCATCACGGCATCGATATCAAGTATGTTAGTTGGACAAATAGATACAACCGAAAATTCTATCCAGGGGGTAGGGCAATGACCAGATTACGAAGTATAGCTGTTTGAAGTAAAAGACCACATCAGATATCATTGGCTGGGCTTCACTGTAACCGTTACAATACAAAATGGACCGTGAAGAAACCAAGCAGCAAGCTCTGTCTGGATCACCTATCACGGAAATCAAATGTTAAATTTCACGTTTCACGTTAATGAAGTATGGCATTTCACCAGTTGCGAAGCCACAGGGGAGGTGGGAATGGAGGGTCCAGACCCCCCTATTTTTCAAACTCTCGGAAAACGCAGGCAACGCCCCTTTAGCTAAATTTACAACGGGTATTTGTTAAGAATATTTCATGAGATTGTTGAACTGAGCTTGTTACCCCTCCTGAGAGATAGATTTTATTGCGTTTTTGTGTGAATCTCAGGGCCCGTCTTTTGGAAAAATAGGGGGGTCTGGACCCTCCATTCCCACCTCCCCTGTGGCTTCGCAACTGGTGAAATGCCATACTTCATTAACGTGAAACGTGAAATTTAACATTTGATTTCCGTGATAGGTGATCCAGACAGAGCTTGCTGCTTGGTTTCTTCACGGTCCATTTTGTAATGTAACGGTTACAGTGAAGCCCAGCCAATGATATCTGATGTGGTCTTTTACTTCAAACAGCTATACTTCGTAATCTGGTCATTGCCCTACCCCCTGGATAGAATTTTCGGTTGTATCTATTTGTCCAACTAACATACTTGATATCGATGCCGAGATGCCGAATGCCGGATGCCGAATGCCGATGCCGGATGCCGAATGCCGGGGATTACAAATGGCCGAACGGGACCTTAGTTATGCTGTTTACAGTGCTGCGAGGGGAAACAACGGGAAGACAAAAGGTTTCGGGTCATTCCTATGACGCATCTTAGCACACAGATAAGCGATGAAGAGTTTTGTTACGCACATTCCTGTTTGTGACACTTTCCCGCACGCAGCTCCTCACGTCTACTGCTTACCTCCAAAAATTTCAGAAAAAACGATGAAAAATAGCTGACGAAAAAGGCTTGCCTGTGGTTCAATACTTTTCTTCGTACAGCATCTTGGGGTAATGTGAGGAGGGGTTTTGTACCCAAATTTTAGCAATTCAATTCAACAATAGGCCTTAACCTTCGACCTTTCTTTGTGGATGCTGATCGCAGCCATAGAAATGTGATGGCAGCGTTCAATCTTAGCTAGAAACAAGTTTTGCAGTTGCTTTTTCCAAACACCGAGGCAGTAAAAGCTTGCAAATAGTTGACATTATGTTAGCTGCAGTATCTATCTGGCTCGTGGTAAAGTATTTCGCTTCTCAGGTTGGATACAACGAAGTTATTGCCCTATTTTGCAGAGGCTCTCCTCTTGGCTTTGTCGCAGTGTTACAAATTCAGAGTTTGCTCTTGTAGTTTTTTTAAGTCTTCTGCTAATAAATTTACTGATTACAACATATAGATTCTTTACTCAACTTTTACTGAAGATTTAGCTCAAGCTACAAAGTGATTACACTTGAAACTGATTTTTGACGATTTTAAAGGCCATACGCATAGCTTGAGTTTTTCAACTTCGGCCAAAATAGCATACCGTAAAAAGCAGACCTGTGACCCTAGGAACAGAGAGTCGTCATTTCCAAATTTTAACGGGATGACTGGCTCAAGGCCATAACCAAAAATCCTGTTTACCCGAATAAAGGATGTTTGATTGCAAGTATAAAGCTTGACTGTTCTTTAGCCAAGCTACGTTACCGAATAGAGTATGATTAAGGTATGTTATGCAATGTTTTCCAGAGTTCTAAATATAAATTTATCGCAGCAAGGGAGAATCCTCGGTTATTACGAAAGGGGTGACTTGGAAATAACACTTCAACGATTCACTCACCGCTAGGGCCAAGCTAAGTAACATAACTGAGGTTTGCAGAGTCCAAATTTGGCAAAGCAAGTTGCATTTGATAACGGAATAACTATTTCTTTGCTTCTGTTGTTGGATGAAAATAATGCAGTCCAGTAACTGCCTTTGCTACTCTCCTGATGCATTGCTTTTCCATGATTTCAAACTTACGCAGATGTCCGTAAATAATGATGAAAGGCAAGCAAAATCTGCTTCAACGTCGATGACCATGTTATGTTACCAGGTCTGAAATTATTGGTTATCGGTCCTAGGTCGATTTTTCAACGAGTTAGTAAATGACTGCTTAACTAATTCCCTTCTAACAGTATCATCTTTTGTACTACGTTGTTTACGAACTCTGAAAGAGAATTCAGCACAAAAAGGTCAAATAATGGACAGATTTTCTCCTGCAAGATAATTTCTAAGGCCTTTTTACTTGTATCATGCGTGAAGCCGTTAGCTTGCCAACTCGCAATACTGAAAATGTGCCCGATCACGGAATGTGTTCATCATTCGCACAAAAAAAATGAGACGGACTTTTGACCGGACCCTGGGACTGTGCAACCCGGGACTTCATTCTGCAACCCCAGATCATACCACAATACGACTACAGGCCAGGCCCAAGTTTTATCCATTTGGTTAACAAGACTTTGTTATGATGTATTAATACTTCCATTGTCTTCAATGTCAACGGAGGTGCTCACGAGTGACTGGGGATCTGGATAGAATACACAATAGTTTGTCTTTAAGATATAGCTTTCTAACTTCTTTGTTATTTTTCTAAAAAACTTAGAAAGGCTACAAAGACTGGAGTAACCCTAACAGTCCAAATGCTTTATAGCCCTCTTCTGAGTCTGTAATTTTCATGACCTTCTAACTCAAACTTGGAAAATTTGCTTTCTCTGATTTGAATCAAGCAAGGAAGTGCATATTTGTAGATATACAACATAGATATTCATCGATTTTATTTGCATTCAGAGGGGCCGGTTTTGTTCACAACAACTGGCTTTTGAATTTCTTCCTTCGTTCTTAGCTCAGTACGAACACACAGAATTCTACTTGACAATGAAAACTTTGACACGTACTGATGGCTTGCCTTGTCACTAAACAATCGGTGGTGAAAAAATGTTGTCAGCTAGATGTATCAAACTTTGGACCGGGGTGGTATGGTTGAATGTTCGCATGATCGTGTGGTCTGGGGTCGTAGGGTCCAGTGTCATAAGGTAGTGCGGTCGGAAGGTCCGATTAGTGCGGTCGGACGGTCCGATTACAAGGACATATTCCACTGAATCCTCCATTGAGGCCAAAGGTAACGTATACGGGAACCAAAAAGACATTCTATATTTCAATAAAATTGAGAAGTTTATTCATGTGAAAAGCTGAATTCTAGCATACCATGGTATTTTCTTACAGAGCACCTTATTTTTAATTCCTTACATATCAAAGCATACATCTATTTTATAAGTGTACAGTTGTACAAGAATGTTTCTTTCATGAAAAGCTGCTTATAAGAAACTCCATTCTTAGATCATCAAAAATTAAGGATCTCCAGTGCAAGGAAATATAACTTGAAGCTATTCATTTCATTCAAGGAAAGCCTTGACACAGTTTTATTTATTTTCACTTATTTCCTGTATCATACTATGCAGGAAGCAAGTATTATCACTGCCTTCACAGTTTCCTGTATTGCTGCGAGGGCCTTAAAGCAATTTCAAAGATTTGTAGGCTTCTATAAGATGATGATGAAATTGAAGCAATTTGGCTTAATATCAAAACAGGACAAGAAGATACAATATTAGGAGTGGTATATGGGAAACAAGAATCAAGAGTAGACATAAATAGTATTAAAAATTTCCTAGATAGAATTGATTACTATGCAGTAAAAGCAAGAAATGAAGGAAAATCATTGCTTGTGGTTGGAGACTTTAATATGAAGGTAGGGGAAACAATTAAAGGAAACCAGGATCAAATTAGCAAAGGTGGTAGAATGTTAATAAAACTCATGAATAAGAGAAAACTTGAGCTAATTAATAGCAGTTCAAAATGCTCAGGGTTATGGACAAGGATTGTAACAACTGACGGTGAAAATGATGAAAGAAAGTCAGTTTTAGACTATGTCCTAACTAATCAAAAATGCTACCATAAGGTGGAACAAATGCATATAGATGAAGATAGAAATTTTGTCATGCAAAAATACTCTAAAAATAGGGTTAAAGAATCAGATCACAATGCAATAATCATAAATTTAAATATTAAAGCAAATAATCCTTTCACAACAAATCCTAAATCAAGTAAATGGATGCTAACAAAGAAATCTCTTATAGAATTTAAGAAACGAACAGAAGACTGTCAAGTAAATGTTGGCAAAAATAACAGTGATATAGATAGCATTTATGAAAAATGGGAAGAAGAGGTTAATAATGTAAGTAAGGAATGCTTTAGAAAATACCATAAAAGGAAAGGAGCAAAGCAAGCTGTGACAAAAATGAAAAAGAATTTAAGAGAAAGAAAGAGACACTTAAAAAGGAAACTCACAAACTACATAAACAAAGGTGACTTGATAAAGATACAAATTAACAAAATTAGGATTAAATTAATTAATAAAAGAATTCTGAGAATAAAAAATGATTTAAATTAATTTGGTCTTGGTCGCGAAAATTTGCAGAATGGCCCGAGTCTGGTTTTTTGAATTTTTCTACTCCAAGGGGGTTTTCCGATGTGTATTTCAAGCAGAACAAGCCAAAGGATAAGCACTTTCTTTCTCAACTTTTACTAACATTCTACAATCCTACGTATGCACTAAGTCTACATTTTTAGTTAAATGGCGATATTGGAGACGCAACGAAGGCTGCAACTGTCCCATAGGTTGCCGACGATGCAGGACAGGTTCGGGTCTGTCTCTACATCGCAGCAAAAATTTTTCAGGCGGAGTCCGGAATGGGTAAGGGTCCATTCACGGTGGGCCTGCCCCATAGTCAAGATATGGGTCTCTCCGATGGGGTTTCAGAAAAAGTCTAAATATTTTTCAGGCGGAGTCCGGAATGGGTAAGGGTCCATTCACGGTGGGCCTGTAAATCTCCCTGACAGGCAAGGGCCTATCCGGGAGGATTTTGATAAAATGGTAAAAGTCGATTCAACTCGAGTAAAACAGAATGACTGCAAAATTATGTGCGAATTTTCGAAGTCTAGGCAAAATTAGGCCGATTTTAGGACAATTGCCACCCAGGTCGGCCTCAAGCATATCTACTATGAACATAACAAGCCTGAACATCAACTTTAATATCCAAAAGTAGTAATTGTAAATTGTTTATGAATGTCCTTGAAAAAGAAAACTAAATGCGATTACACGAATCAAATACTATAACCTTCACATTTATTGATCGGGTGGGAGGGATTTGGGATTTTTGCAATTGGCGGCATCGCTGGCGAGTGTTCGCTCTCGTCGAATCGCCTCTGCTTCTTCGGATTGGCGGCATGTTTTGCAAATTCGAAGCAAGAGCGAAGTTGGCTTGCTTGCTTCAACATTTGAACCTTCTCGAAATATGATAAGTGATGCATTGTGAGGAAGAATGGAGGCTCTGAGGGAGCTGTCATAAAGAATTAAACAGAGTGGGGCGGAAGGGATTTCAAAATTCGCCGCAAGATTACGTAGCCCAGTGCAAGACACAGAAAATGTTTAGATAGCCCTTTAAACATCAGCAAAAACTATTTGACGACCCCAGGGCTTCAAAATGAACTCTGTAAATCAGAAACTTCTTCAAGAAAAATTTTCAGCACTTTTCAGTTTAAGATTTTGTCTATGAGTCATAACCTGGTATAGGACCCGGTATAACGTTTACAGAAGGTAGGGAAGAACATGTAGATACCTCTGTGTTAGACACTGAGATGGAGAACAATATCAATGATCAAGAAAACAGCTAAGATGATGCTGACAGTGTTTAAAACAACTGTAAAACATTGAAACCAAATCTCGAAACAAATATAGCTTCATGGCCCATGTTTGTCACTTGTAATAGTTTGCTAGCACAAAATTTTCCATGCAATAATTTTGATGACCCTGTCAAATCCCTTCCGCCCCCCTCTGTTCCATACTTTATGACAGCTCTCTGATTGGCCAACTTTTCCCGCCCTGACGGCTGATTGGACAGGGGTGAGCTACGTTTTCCCGCCTTCAATGTTGATTGGATGATAGATTCAATAGCTTGGAATTTCAAGTTACTTGCGAAATTTCATCGAAAGGTCGAATGAATAGTTGTCAAGGGGCGTGCTACAGGCAGTTGAGTCTGCCAGAAATAGCCATTACGTGATATTTTTATTCACTTCTTTCGTAATACATTCAGCCATCCTTTTTAAGCAAAATGCTGATGCCTGGGAACATGTTTCCTTCTTTTGTGATGTACTACCTTCATTTGCAAGGCGTTTCAAAGCCATTGAATCGGCGGATGAGATTTCGTTCGAGATTTGTTTTGCATTGAAAGCGGGCAGAGAAAACTGATCAATGGTTTTTTAAAGCGCTCCCTCGCAAAATTAATTAGATTCATGCTTCGCATGAATAACATTTAATTTGGTCTTGGTCGCGAAAATTTGCAGAATGGCCTGAGTCTGGTTTTTTGAATTTTTCGACTCCAAGCGTTTTCCAATGTGTATTTCAAGCAGAACAAGCCAAAGGATAAGCACTTTCTTTCTCAACTTTTACTAACATTCTACAATCCTACGTATGCACTAAGTCTACATTTTTAGTTAAATGGCGGTATTGGAGACGCAACGAAGGCGGCAACTGTCCCATAGGTTGCCGACGATGCAGGACAGGTTCGGGTCTGTCTCTACATCGCAGCAAAAATTTTTCAGGCGGAGTCCGGAATGGGTTTTTTTTTTTGAAAGCCGGCATGCCTGTCCTAGCTAGCTCATTGAGTGCCATTTTTAATAATTCTTTGAGGCAGGGTGCATTTCCTGATTGTTGGAAAACAGCTAGGATAGCACCTATCTTCAAAGATGGCCCTGAAAATATTAAATCTAACTACCGTCCAATTTCGGTCCTACCAACGGTTTCGCGTTTATTTGAGAAAGTTTTGTATGGCCAACTTTACCAATACCTGGATGAAAATAAGTTGCTTTACTTGCACCAATCTGGGTTCCGATCATTGCACTCTTGTGTCACATGTTTACTCAAGAGCACGAATGATTGGTACACAGACATCGACAGAGGCAATGTCAATGCGGTCGTTTTCATCGACCTTAAAAAGGCTTTCGACACTGTAGACCATAGTATCCTGCTAGAAAAGTTGTCACTTTATGGCATAAGGGGTATTGAGCTTGAGTGGTTCAGATCCTATCTTAGTGGGAGAAAACAGTGCTGTAAGGTGAATGGGCACATATCGAACATTGAAAGTATTCGATATGGAGTTCCCCAAGGGTCTTGCTTGGGACCACTTCTCTTTTTGATATATATTAATGACCTTCCACTTGCACTTGATAATGCCAAGGTTACTATGTATGCAGATGATACCAGCATCTCTTATTCCTCTAAATCAGTTGATGAAATCAATTCAGCAATCAATGATGATTTGTCCAATCTCAAATTATGGTTAGAAGGCAATAAGTTGTCTCTAAATGTTACGAAAACTCAAGCTATGCTTATCGGTAGCAGGGCAAAACTCCAGAACATTTCTAACAGTGATGTCATTAGCCCTATGTTTGTTATTGATGACGAAGTTGTCCCGATGATAAATGAAGCTAAGTACCTTGGAATACAAATTGACAAAACATTGGGTTGGAAGGAACATATCAACATTATTGCTGCGAAGATTTCGCGAGGGATAGGGATGCTGAGATATGCAAAGAGGTACGTCCCACTCAGTACAGTAAAATCCATGTACAGAAGTATAGTCGAACCCTATCTACGATACTGTTGCACGGTATGGGGATGTTGCACTGAGGCAGACTTAAAAAGATTGCAAATTCTCCAAAATCGCGCTGCCCGTATTGTGACAAATAGTGCTTATGATGCACACTCCTTGCCCCTTATTAAAGGTCTGGGCTGGCTAACAGTTAAAGAGCTGATCAGGTTTGAAACGGCAACTACTGTTTTCAAATCTGTTAACCAACTTTGCCCAGACTATATGGCCCAAATGTTTCAAAGACAGCGTGAACAGGCAATGAGGACGCTAAGAAACACCGAAACTGACTTGAGACTTCCTTTGTTTAGAACAAACAATGGACAAAAGTCATTTGCATATCGAGGGGCTACCGTTTGGAATAGTCTAGATCACCAAATCAAACTGTCTCCCTCGCTATCAAACTTCAAATTTAAACTAAAGGAAGGATTATAAAGCAAACTTTACGTACTTCCTTCCATCAAGAACATATATTAATTTTTCCTCTCTGTTGCAATTTAATTTCCTTTTTTCGTTTGGATAGGAATAATTGAAATTAGCTTTTTTTAGGGAATTTATCTGACAATGCATTAAGTGGTATTAGGAATTTCTTGAGTAATTAATTTTTCTTTTTGTTTTTCTTTTCTGTTTTAACAGGGCACATTGTAAAGCAGTTTTTTTTCCCGTATGAACTGAATGTTTTTTACCCTGTATAAATAATTTAAAATGAATGAATGAATGAATGAATGAAATGGTAAGGGTCCATTCACGGTGGGCCTGCCCCATCGTCAAGATATGGGTCTCTCAGATGGGGTTTCAGAAAAACGGTATAACTATTTTTTCAGGCGGAGTCCGGAATAGGTAAGGGTCTATTCACGGTGGGCCTGTAAATCCCCTTGACAGGCAAGGGCCTATCCGGGAGGATTTTGATAAAATGGTAAAAGTCGATTCAACTCGAGTAAAACAGAATGACTGCAAAATTATGTGCGAATTTTCGAGGTCTAGGCAAAATTAGGCCGATTTTAGGACAATTGCCACCAACAATTGCACCCGCGCAATCCCCAAGACAAGAAAATCCGCAGCTTCTAACATCTGGTACTCTTTTCGGAGAGAAAATAAGCATCCAAGGAAAGACTGTCGAGTCTGGAGATTCAGTCAAGCTTCTCGGAGTTCAGCTAGACTATAAACTAAACTTTGATCCATACATTTCAGAACTTTGTAGAAACGCTGCAACTCAAACTGAATGTTCTAAAGAGGCTTCAATCCTGTATTGGCTTCGAAGAGAGAAAGTCCTTGCTCAGAGCTTCGTTTATTCAAATTTCAATTACTGTCCGTTAGTGTGGCATTTCTGCTCATCAAAATCAACGCATAAGATCGAAAAGATACAAGAACGTGCACTTAGATTTCTTGATAATGATCATGTCGGCCCCGTATAATGATCCTCTACTGAAGTCGCGATGTAGGATGCATGATGCATGTTTCCCAACTTAGATCTCTTTCTTTGGAAATTTTTAAACTTTGCATGATCTGAATCCATCCTTCATGAAAGATATTTTTTAAAACTAGAACCTCTAACTATTCTTCGCGAAATCCTAATAATCTTATTCACTATAGGACAAATCAGGTTCTTTCGGCACGAATAGTCTTAAATCCTTAGGACCTCGGATTTGGAACTCTCGATTTTGATAAGTTTGCATGTACATATGTATATAGCTGACTAGAAAAACGGAATGAAAAATAAAATCGATGCAAACAAAGTCATAACAACAACAACAACAACAACAACAGGTCATTACCGTTAAGCTGTTATGTTTACACTGTTATTCGCCGCTCTGACGGATTAAAATAGTTGTTCTGACTACGTTCTGAGAATAATCGTTCGTAAAACCGACTAAACAGCTAGTCTGGTGGTGGAGGAGAAATCGTTCTATATACCTTCTGCGTGCGGACCAACACGCAAGTCAGCCTTTATTCTTGTCACATTGGTCATATATCACGTGATGTCCTTGCTTTGTTATCGGGTTGTTTGGGCCCTGGAACACTTCCTGACCTCATGTATTTGTACAAGCTTGGCGAGGGGGTATCAGCCCTGCAAGGAGAAGAAACTAACATGGGAGTAAGGCTGTCCAACAAAACTTTATATCTTGTCTAGAAAAACAAATTTGGTCAAAATGGGCCCCAATAGTGCATTTGATTGGTTGAGATAAATTGGGACATCGGTAACTCATCGGTATCACAAAACAGAGAAAATTTAGTTGATATTGTTGCAATATCCAAGTGATCAGCACCATAACAGAGGAAGGATCTATTCATTCATATGCAATCCATTTTATGCCTTTAGGGTTACTGGCCCAGGGGGTACCCTTGGGACACATGCAAGCGAGGGGGGGCCAGTCCAAGAAATTGTCAAAATTCAAAATATCACCTTTGCTTCATTGCAACCAAAATTATCAGCTCGTTTTCTACTCAGAAACATGCAAATAAACATATAATATCGTGAGACATTGCCAAGAGAGGTCGGTGATCCAGAAATGTCAATTCAACAATCTAAATGTCAAAATTATTACGAACATACTTCAGCTTTTTAAACCCAAATATCACTTTTGGCAATATCTTAACCAAATTTTTTCAAGATATCATAAAGAACTTTATAGTCTAGTTCTTTATGCTATCTTGATATTATCGGACTTACTTCCCTGTATTCGCATGTACCGCATGCCCCCTTGTGTTACTGGGCAGCGAAAGACTTCGCACAATTCCTTCTGAAGGTTTTCGGAGTTCTGAACCGAAAGAAGGGGACAAACAATACAAAAGTAGACATATCATAACTCAACAAATACTCAACTCGTGACCACTTTCTACAGCTTCGGACGTCCTGTCGCTTTCCAACCAAGACAAGGGGTGACGTTCTCATTCGCTTGTAGCATTCTATAAGCCAATACGCTGGTCCAAGCCAAGAAGTCTTTGTTCAGCAACCTATCCCGTTGATGGGCTACATTTCACTCTTCGAAACAGACGCTAACTCCTTCCTTCTTTGCCCTTTGTTCAGCTGATGTGTCTTCTGGGTCTGTTGTTGTATCGACTTTACCGCCAACAGCCTAGCAAACCATGACCAAAGATCTTTGCAGTTCTTGTCAACCTTGGACTTCCTTCACTGCATCCGATAAACAACGTGATGAATCATGGTTACATGGCATCGTATGTATGTAGAAGCCCGAGAGCATCGGTCTGCTCAGTAAGGATTTTTGCCATTGGCGGCATCGCTGGCGAGTGTTCGCTCTCGTCGAATCGCCTCTGCTTCTTCGGATTGGCGGCATGTTTTGCAAATTCGAAGCAAGAGCGAAGTTGGCTTGCTTGCTTCAACATTTGAACCTTCTCGAAATATGATAAGTGATGCATTGTGAGGAAGAATGGAGGCTCTGATTGGCCAACTTTTCGCGCCCTGACGGCTGATTGGACAGGGGTGAGCTACGTTTTCCCGCCTTCAATGTTGATTGGATGATAGATTCAATAGCTTGGAATTTCAAGTTACTTGCGAAATTTCATCGAAAGGTCGAATGAATAGTTGTCAAGGGGCGTGCTACAGGCAGTTGAGTCTGCCAGAAATAGCCATTACGTGATATTTTTATTCACTTCTTTCGTAATACATTCAGCCATCCTTTGTAAGCAGAATACTGATACCTGGGAACATGTTTCCTTCTTTTGTGATGTATTACCTTCATTTGCAAGGCGTTTCAAAGCAATTGAATCGGCGAATGAGATTTCGTTCGAGATTTGTTTTGCTTTGAAAGCGGGCAGAGAAAACTGATCAATGGTTTTTTAAAGCACTCCCTCGCAAAATTAATTAGATTCATGCTTCGCATGAATAACATAAACATAAATTTGGAAAAGAATATTGATCAAGTTAAAAGAACGAAAGTGAACAGCACAGAATTCTACAATATTAGAGCAAACATACTTGGCAAGAAACATGAATACCCAACCTCATTAATAAATGACCAAGGGGAAGAACTGACCGATGTCGGTGAAATTCTAAAAGAACATGAGGAATACTTCAAAAACTATTAACAAACAGGGAACCAGAAAAACAATATAGAAGGCACATAAAACTTAAGAACAAATTATTTTTAGGCATTATGAAAAAACATGAAAACACTTGGTTTTCCACTGACAAGCCTTTCAAAAAATGGGAGCTACTAGAGGCAATTCGGCAACTAAAAACAAAGAAAGCACCTGGAGATGATAACATCTCTAATGAGATATATATGAATATAGGAAAAAAGGGCTTAGATTTCATGCTAAAAATATTTAACATTTCATTTGAGAATGGGATAATTCCAAAAAAATGGAAGAAAATAATTGTTAAAACACTTTACAAAAAGAAAGGGAACAGAAGACTACTAAAGAATTGGCGTGGAATATTTCTCACATCTAGCATCAGTAAGATATTTGAAAAAATGATTTTAAATAGACAGAGTACTAACATAGATAATAGTTTTTCTGAAGCAGCTGCTGGTGGAAGAAAAGATAGATCAACACTTGACCACTTATTCGTTGTTCAGGCTATCATTGATTATCACAAATATATAAAATGTAATATTAAATTCATGTTTCTTGATTTGGAGAAAGCGTTTGATAAACTACATTTGAAATCATGTTTGATAGACCTATACAGAAGTGGAGTAAAAGGAAAATGCTTATGAAGTATATATGAACTTAACAAAGAAAGCTTCATAAGAATTGACTCCCCAAATGGAACAACAAAACATATAGGAATAGGAGAAAATCTAAAACAGGGTACAATTTTAGCTGCACCGATATGTGCCAACCACATTGATAAAGGAGTAAAGCCAATATATGACGAAAACTTAGGAATAAGGTATGGAAACATCTTGATTCCACCATTACTATATCAAGATGATATCATGATTGCTTCAATTTCAACTAACAAAATGCAAGAAATGTTAAATATTCTTGAAACATATCAGAAACAAAACTTACTTAATTTTAACATGGATAAAAGTGAATGTTTGACAATGAAATTCAATAAGCTCAAAAGATATAATCAATCAAGTGAACTGAAATTAAACAATCCGCAGTCATAGAGGTAGAAAGTTACAAATATCTTGGAGACATGAAAAATAGCACAGGAACATTAGGTGATAATATATCAAACAAAAAGAAAGCAGCAATGGCTATCACTAATGAAATTAAATTTCTTGTTGATCAGCCAGCTTTCAAAAAACAAAAAATGGAGATCACTCTGAAGCTTATTGAAACTATACTAATCCCCAAAATATTATATGGATGTGAAACATGGACAAATATATCAAAGCAACAATTAAACACATTAGAGAAAATGCAAAAAGATGCAGTAACAAAAACTAATTCCATACCAAGTACAACACCATATCAAGGTATAACATATGAATGTGGTCTTATGCCAATTACATATAGGATAAAAATGAAAAGACTTGTATACCTTAGAAAGATGATAAAAATGAAAGACAGTCGACTAACAAAAAAGGTTTACAAAGAACAGAAACGTCCAAATTTAAATAACTGCTGAAACTCAGAGATAAAAGATGATTTAAAAGAACTAAACATAAATATCCCAGAAAAACAAATAGGGAAGCTGACAAGCAAAGAATGGAAAAATATGATAATAAATAGAATAACTTCATTGATACAAAGAGATATGAAAGAATGCAACAAAACGAAGTTAAGATTAATAAAAGATACCTGCTTTGGAAAAAAAGAATACATTGCTCATAAAGAGGCAGCAAACCTATTATTGTTAAAACTAAACATGACTGACTTAAAAGCTAACTATAAAGGAAAACATGAAGATACCCTGTGCAGAAGGTGTGGAGCTCAAGAAGAAAACATTGAACATTTATTTCATTGCCAAAATTTTAAAGAAAAACCTTTGAACTCAAAAAAATTACTGAAAACTGACCCAGCAAAACTCGGGAAGATCTTTAAAAAAAGTGAAAACATTTTTGTCATAAATAGGAAAAAAGAAAACACATACTTTCTCCCAACTAAAAAAAAAACAAACAAACGCCTGTGTTACCGTTACGTTTAACTGGTAACTGCTCCGAAATGGAGAAGTAGGTTGTTATCATTATTATTATTATATAACAGTGGCAGAAATTTTGGGGATTGGGGAACACTGCCCGCAAATTCCAAAAGCATTTCACTCCAAAGATTCTGGTACATCTTTGGCAAAATCCTTTTGTTTCCACGAATGTTCCACCAAAATCGGTAAAAATCCTTCTGTTCTGACAAAATCACGCACGCTTTTTCGAATGAGTGAAATAGCACTTTCCAAATTCGAAAAGGTTAGGAAAGTTTACTGAAAAGTCAAAAGTCCTTAGGTAGGATCGTAACTGCAATGAAAGCCGAGTCACTGTGGAGAAAAAAGATCTCTTATCTGATAAAAGCAAATAAAAAGAATATGCTCAAAAGCATACTGTTCAGCTTTTATTTACACTTTCATTTCTTTAAATTTGAGAAGAAAATGGTCGGGTAAGTTAGCAACATTTCCAAGCGACGTTGGAGCGTGGAAGGGAGAGGCTTTCTACTCGAATCTGACCATTCAAAGAAGTACCCTAGGAGCCATCTTTTTTGATATTTGAAACGAATTTATGTATGGCATGTATTTATCAATAGGCTTCAGGTTTGACTTAAATCGCATTAACGGAAACAACCATCCCACCCCCTTTCGAATTCCCGCGTACGTCGCTAGTTCAGAGACTGATGTATCTATCTATAGTAGATTTAGAGCAGCAACAGTCAGCAATCATAGAACCATTGTCACATAGGGTCATTTGCAGGCATGTTGCAATGTCAGATTATTTGAAAATCAAATTTGGCCTAAGTAAGCGGAAATATGTATCCACTGTGCAGTAGATGAACTGATGGAAAAGTCATCTAAAGTCAAATTTTCATCATCAGTTCAACTACTACAGTGGAGACTCGTATTTTGTACTAGGCCAAATTTGATTTTCAGACTTTCTGAAGATACAGCCTGTACACAAAGGACTCTAAGCGACAATGGCTCGTTAGCAAAACATACTTAGCTTAGAGGAATCAAAGGATGTCTCAGTTTAGAGAAAAATGGCAGGGACCAACTTTAACATTTGAATGAATTTCAAAACGTGGCCAGGTGTGAAGGGCAAAATTGTCTCATTAATCATTCTGAAGCTTACCCTGGGTACCAGAGCCTCAAAATTTAAATGAAAGGAAATTGGTAAGAAGAAAAGAGAGAAGGAAGAAAGGACTTTCTTTCCTTCCTTATTTTTTTTCTTTTTATTATTTTTTGGCTCTGGTACCCAGGGTATCTGAAGCTAAGACTAGCGAGGGATCTCTGAAGCATCTGCTACTGGATTTGTGTGTTGAAAACATAACCATTTTGTTAACGTTTATGTGAGGCTTATTTGGGGGTATAGGGATGTCATAGAAAGGGGCATATCCGAGTTTCTCATTTTCTGGCGTTATGAATGATCATAACTGCTCTGATTTCAAGCAGGGTTGGTAACTTGGCTTTTTAAGCAAAATTTTGGAAATTTGACTCCTTCCTTTCATTTTTGAATTTCAGGAATTAAGTTTGGCTTTTGGCTTAATTTAGGCTTCTTTTGATAAGTTTGTCAATTTTCATTCGATTCTCTTCAAACTGGACTACATTTCTACCCTGATTTGTGTTCAAAGCCTAAAATGTTGTGGGACGATCACAGTCTAGGACAATTTCCTTTGCAAGACAACATCGAAGACAATGGGTTTCCATCCGGAGCTACACAGCGTAGTACTGTATGTGAAAACAATAGAATGCAGGTGTTCATATTGTTTGAAATAACAATATAACAATAGTTGATACAACAATAGGTTATTGCTTTGAAAGGTTTGGTTTTCTACGACCTCGGTTTGACTTTTGGGCGGTCCGGTGATCTACCAACCCTGGTTTCATGCTGAATTTGAATGGTGGTGACTGAAAGAGTACAGTAACCATAAAAGCACTCCGCAGGAACTAGGAATGTTAAAGCGCGAGCGAAGCGAGCGCTTTTACATCCTAGTCTTGAATGTTTGTCGAAATTACAGCCTTTTTTATATCTCAGCTCATTTTATGATGTGACGTCATCAAATTCTAAATCACAAACCAGAAGAGTGAAAGAGTTTTCCTTGATACCACATTGTAGGCATTCATAAAATATGGCTTTCTTGAAAATCAATCGATCCTTCGTCAACAGATTTAGAAATTACGAAAGTTTTTAGTTTTTTTCGAAAATTTTCTTTAATTGTTAAAAGAGCAGAAAAACTCTGTAATTCTAAAAATATCGAAGATTTCAGAAAAGTCCAACGGCAGATTTACTGTAAAATATGTAAACTTTCTTTGAAGCCGTTCAGTTCAAAGAAATAGGTCATAAAATGTTACGCACAGCTTTTTAAATATTTGAAACCTATCCTGCATTTCTCAGCAATGAATCAGACGTTACCCAAGAACGAAACGGGCGAGGCTCCGAAAGTTCTTTCCCGGCTTCGCCCCCTCATCCCAATTTGGGCGAGTCAGCCAGAGTTCTTCACGGCAAGCACTGCCACTGCAGCGGTGGTGCCACCTGTAAATAATTCGAAAGACGTGAGGGGGATTCTTGCGTAATTTTTCAGCTTAAAGGTATTTTATGTCATTTTTCTTTGCCCATTTTTACCGACTTTTGGAGACCAAGGGGACGAGCCTTCCCCAGTCTTCTGCGGCAACGCCGCGTTGGCACTGAGATTTCTGTTATTGCATTCAACTTCTGGATGCTGATATGTTTATGCTATAAAAAATTACCACCCCGGGTAATGTCCTCGCAGTACGGTGGAGGGTGCCAAGTACAGTGGAGGGTGCCCAGTACAGTTGAGGGCCATCTTGCAGTACTGTGGGGGGCTATCATGAAGTACAGTGGAGGGTGCGGAATACGGTGGAGGGCTATCTGAAGTACAATGGAAGGTGCGGAGTACGGTGGAGGGCTATCATCAGTACGGTGGAGGGCTATCTGAAGTACAGTGGGGAGCTATCAGTACAGTGGAGGGTGCAAATACGGTGGAGGGCTATCTTGCAGTACGGTGGAGGGGTATCTGCAGTACTGTGGGGGGGGGGGGCTATCATGCAGTACAGTGGAGGGTGCAAGTACGGTGGAGGGCTATTCATCAGTACAGTGGAGGGTGCAAGTACGGTGGAGGGCTATCATGCAGTACAGTGGAGGGTGCAAGTACGGTGGAGGGCTATCATGCAGTACAGTGGAGGGCTATCATTTTTTTTTTATAATCAATTAAAAATTGAAAATACATTAAACAGATAAACTAAACATAAGATACATTGTGCTATTCACAGCGGAAATGGACACATGGTCATCGAGCTCCCACTGTGAATAGCACTTAAAATAGACATACTATAACTAGAATAGTTTATCAACAAAACTTTACCACAAAATAACAACACTACAATACGAAGAACGGAAAGAGTAGGTGCTGCGATTTACTCCAATAAATTTAAGGCGACTCTGCCTTCCACCCCGATGAGCACGGAAAGCCACCCCAAGGGATCATAAAAAGTCTTTATGAGTAGAACTTCATTCGGATCGTGAGGAATTAGCCCCCAAAGAATGCGACCACGCACCCGAAAAGCGACACAACACATTAAATGTTATATTGCTTTTCGAGCGCTAAGCCGCCAGGGGAACCAACTCCTCAGTAATCACCCCCAGAAGAACGACTCCCCGCACCCACAACAGCAGAGAGCAGAGCCACCCTAACTAAATCTTTTTGTTGCTTTCATGTATGCCATCGTCGCTTCTAAGACGCTGCGATTTTCAACAACGTTTAAATTGGTACTTCCAAACAGCAACATTTGGCATAAGAATTTTGAATCCGTTAATGTAATATCAATCCCTGGAATGTGCAGAAGTTGACGAAGGAGATCTCCAAGCATCATCTCAAAGCGAGGGCAGTGCAGGAGAAAATGTTCATTATCCTCTACCCCTTCACCGCAGGTGCAACAGGGGTTTAAACAATCAAATTTATGTCTGAATTTGTGTTCATTAAGAGCACCGAACTTCAAACGGATTTTAGTCAGGTATTTTTTTTCATTCATCAAAGAGAATTAACAAAAAATTTCACATACTACTCTACTTATCTAATTACTCTACAACACCACAGGAACGATACCAAGGGGAGCGAAAGACAATGACTACCCATTACCATAGATAATTTGATGGTGGCATTGCTCATGATTTTGGCATGGAGAAGACAGTAGGCGATGGCGAAGACGACAGTGATGGGGATACAAGTCAGGTACTTAATACCATCTATATCAGAAATGTTGTACATGGAGTTTCTCACAGGTTTTATAATCTGAAGCAGTTTTTGCTTAAACTCAGAAATGGACCTAGAAGCTTTTATCTCGTCGTCGAGTAAGTTCAACTCATGAAGTGCGTTCTGGAAATACGTGTTTGAAAAGCGAACAGTTCGTACAATATTTTCATCGTAAACCCTCGGCTTTCTAAGATTGTACCTAACTTGACGCTCTGGAGGGATTTCAGAAAACAAATATTCGGGCTATCATTCAGTACGGTGGAGGGTGCGAAGTACAGTGGAGGGCTATGAAAACTCGATATACCAAACATGAAATGAAACCTTACAAAATCTATCATGACTAGAATTGTCATTATGTGGGATATGGCGTTTTTGCGCAATAACATTTTTTGTATTTACTATCAAAAATAGTAGAATGTCGTTGTCACGTGAGCCGTTGCTCACTACCCCCCGTCCAAGTGGGAGGAACACTAGCCTTCGTGTTTACATTTTGAGACGGTGAGATAGAAAATGCTCGAAGTGTTAGAACGTAGTAGAACGTTAGAATGTGACATGAGAGAAGACACGCTTCCACGAAAACACGACTAAATTAATGTCTCTGTCACTGTAACAAGGTAGATCTGAAGGGCCTGTCATTTTGGTAGCAGAGGGTAGTTGCTATTTTAGCAGCCCCTCACGGTCTAACTGCTTAGCTGTTGTCATACTGGATGTCATAAACGTTTTGATTCAAATTCTTGTTTGAGATTTGCCTAGAGAAGTGTCGGAGTTTTGTGTAGAAAATTGGCAAAGGGTTGAGCTCAAGATGGCCAGCAGCAATAGGGCAGAGGAGCTACAGTTGTCAATTGAAACAACCCTTTACAAGATATCGGAAGTAAAACTCAGAGAAACAGCAAATTATTTGAAGGTCAAAGATGTAGAAAAACTGTCGAAGAGATTGCTAATCAAAACTATTCGCGACTTGGTTGATGAAATATATCTGCTGCGGATGAAGGAGAAGAGGGCGCAGAAGACAAGATTTTAACACAGTTGAAGGACATTATTACGTTCATAAACGGAGATCCACCGCCGTTGGAGAAGACAGTAGGCGATGGTGAAGAGGACAGTGATGGGGATATAAGTGAAGGCGAATTCGATACAGAAGAACTGGAGAAAGCGAAGCAAGAGTATAGGTTGATGCAGGAAGATTTCTTGAAAATGCTGCAGTTGCAAGAGGAAAAGATTGTAGAAGCTAAGGATCGTATTCGGAAGCTTACCAAGGCTCCAAATTCTCGTATTTCTGACCCAGTTCGGAGTTCATCACCCCTCACACCAAGCAGAAGAGGTAGGGAAGTTCTTACCTCTGAGACAAAGGCTCCAACTCCAAATTCAGCTCAAAATGTGTTTCGTTTCAAAGATCTAAAGATTCAGGGAGTAATTTCAAACGAGAAAAATCGCCTGTCTTTCACAAGTTTAAATAAACAAATAGACAGTGCAATAGAAAAAAGTTATCCTGGGAAAGAAATCGTCGATGCTGTGATAAATGCAATTTCACCTCAACTCCATTTAAGATCACATTTGGAGGACATGAAAAATCTGAGTTTGAAAGAACTGCGGCAAATTTTGCGCAGTCACTATTGCGAAAAGTCTGCCACAGAGGCATACCAAGAATTGACTAATGTGGTACAGGAGCCTAATGAAGCCACACTAAATTTCTTGATGAGAGCACTAAGACTCAGGCAACATATTTTGCTTGCAAGTGAAGGAAAAGAATCAAAAATTCATTATGATGATAATTTGGCTCAGAATGTTTTTATCAATGCCGTAGAAACAGGTTTAGCCGATGACGCAATACGTACGCGTATGCGCCCATTTTTGGAAATTTCGCGCGTTTCAGACGAAGTTTTGATACGTGAAATCAACATCGCAATGACAACAGAGAGCGAGAGAAGCAGAACGACGAAATGCTGCTGTTCTGTCCAGATAGATACGTAGCAAGTTAGAAGTTTCGAGTGGGTCGCTTTCATGTAAGGACGGCAGAGTAATGACGAATTTTGGCCGGTTACGCTGCACTTTCAAGTCTTCAAATATATACAAATAAGTTGCTTCATGGTCAAACCTGATGTTCCTGGAATCAATCAAAGAAATGGTATGAACACGCTGCACCGACAAACAGGTAAGCAAAGTTGCTAATTTTGTCGTTATTTCCCGTAACGGGGAGGCAACGTCGACTTTCCAGTCTTTTAGATAAGTCAACAGATCTTTAGCGTTCCAAGTCACTGGATATTTTGGAATTGGGGGTCTTAAGTTTCTTAGCCCCTGCATGAAGCGACATATCAGGGGATGGTCGCCGATTTTGTTTTCGTTGATTGATAAGGTCACAGAAAGGGCACTGCGAGCTTTGTTTATGTGAGAATAGCTTAGGCAACTTACTACAGGAAGTCAAAATTTTTTCAACTTTCTCATCAGGCAAGGAAATAATTTGTGAAATAGAATTGATTTTAAAGCCAAGGTGGGTTATTTCAACTGTTGGTTCTAAGATTGATTTTGTGTGGTTGATAGTGAACCCTAAGCTTTCAAGGAGCATAATAGCTCGTTTTGTATGGATCTTTGCCTCGTTGTAAGAACGACTCAAATACAGCGAGTCATCTAAATAGAAGGTACAAGGAATGCCTTCTTTGCGAAGTTGAGAAAATACAGGCTTCATAACTTTAGTGAAATAATACGGAGCCAGCGAGAGCCCAAAACAAAGGCACTGAAATTCTAGGAGCATGTCCCGCCACTGAAAGCGTAGATATTTGCGTGAGTTTTGTGCCATTGGTAGCGAGAAATAAGCATCAGTGAGATCAATTGAAGTCATCCAAGCTCCTGGTGAAATGAGTGGTAAAATGGATGGTAAGTGTTCCATTTTAAAATGAATTTCTCCAAATGTAAATTTAGGCCTTTCAGATTTATGATAGGCCTCAGCTTACCATTTTTCTTAGGGCGGAGAAAAATGTTTGAAATAAACTGGTCAGCGCAGGGGGAGACTTGAATTACTGCCCCCTTTTTTATTAAATCATCAACTTCTTTATCGACTAATAACATTTCCTCAGCGGAAAAATCAAACGGCCGAGGATGTGAAGGCGTCAGTGGCGAAACGAACCTGAGTTCAATGCCTTTGACAAGACTCAAAACAAATTTATTTGAAGTCAGTTCGCACCAATTATGAGAAAAATATTTTGTGCGCCCAGTTACCTTGTTTAATTGTTCTTTTTCTCCTCCTGCAGTTGTCGCTGAGGACGCCGTTGGTAGCCGCTGTATCGGCCCCTCCGGAATTGGTTGGATGGGCCCTGCCAGTTTAAAGATTTGTTTTGGTGAGAGAAACCGCGACCACGGCCCTGACTTTGCCAAGAGGTACCACTGTATCCCCGACCACGACCCTGACTTTGGCGAGGGAAATTCTTTAGCATCATGCGTGAAAATTTAGCACCCTCTGTCATTTCTTTCACCGCATCAGCTACTTTTCCTCCAAACACTTGTCCATTGGAAGGACCTTGCTGGACAATATTCCAGTAGCCCTCGGAAATTTTGGCTTTTACTTCGTGACGCTGAGAGCTATGAATATCGAGGAAAGCGTTCCCGAGAATCGGGATAGCCGTCATGATAAGTTCGTTTATGGAGGCTAGAAACTCTGGTAACGGCTTGGGCGTCGACTTTTGAGCGACAAGGGCTTCTTTTACGCGAATTTGAAGTCAGTTTTACGCGAATTTGAAAACAGCATAATTCAAAACACAAAGGAAACAATGGGAAAGTACAAAATGAATCAGAAAAGTCCAGCAATGATTCTCAGAGGAAAGATTTCAGTAAAACAGAACATACAGCAAAGTCAAATACATCTAATTCAGATACAAGCTCAGACGAAACAAACAAGAAATCGACTCATAAATGGAGAACAGGGACAGTGCTTATTACAGGCGACAGTATGTTGAATGGTATTGAAGAGGCTAAATTGCAAACGAGACACAATGTAAAAGTAAGACCTTTCTCTGGAGCCACAACGGAAGACATGAGATCGTACTTACTACCTCTGTTGAAAAAGGAGCCTACCACTGTTATTCTCCACATTGGTACAAATGATGCTACGGAAAATGGAATGGATTCTAACATACTTATTTCAAGGATTCTAGACCTTAAAGCTGAAATCGAGAAAACCGTTAACGGATGTAAAGTCATTTTGTCGCTTCCCATGCGCAGAAAAGACAACACCAAGGCAAACGAGATCCTGATGGAGGTTTGTGAGAAGATAATTGCATTGAAACTGGACATTATGAACAATAGTAACATTATGAACGATCAGCTTGGTCGTAGAGGACTTCACCTAAACCAACATGGTAATGCCAGGTTCGCCCAAAATCTTCTGAACAAGCTACAGTGTGTTTGAAAGGATACATAGCTGTCCAGTCAATGGAGGGGAAGGCAGGAGCTATTATCATCATCCATTGAGTTCTAAGAAAGGCCTGACCATTGCATCTCTGAATATAAATGGGCTTAGAGGGCACTTTGACGAGCTTCAATTGTTTTTGCAGAGCTCAGGTATTCATATCCTTGCTTTGAATGAGACCAAGCTTGATCCTCAATACCCTAAGGAACTCACTGCGGTGGCTGGCTACCAGCAGGAACGCCTTGATAGGACTTGCAATGGTGGAGGTGTCTCTCTTTATGTTAGGGACTCCGTAAAATTCAAACCCAGGGATGATGTACCCACTGACAGTCTTGAGTTAATTTGTGTAGAGATCCAGCCACCCAGGAGCAAGCCTTATCTTGTCGTTTCCTGGTATAGGCCACCAAGTGACCCCGTTGGTTCCTTCAGTAAGATGGAAAAAGTTCTTTCCTATCTGGATAAGGAGGGCAAAGAAATTATTCTTCTCGGAGACACAAACTGTGATCTCACAATAACAGCCCCAGACCAGCCTGCTGAGAATAATTCCAAGCACATGTGCAGTCTCTATGAGCTCTTTAGCCTAACCAACTTATTGAAGAGCCAACCAGGGTCACACTTACTTCATCTTCCATCATTGATCATATTGCTACAACATCTGCCAGAAACATCATTGAATCTGGAGTGCACAAGGTTTCTATGAGTGATCACTATATGGTCTTTTGTGTCCGCAAGTTTGAGGGGGCATTAAAGAAGGACCATAAAGTGGTCACAACCAGATCTATGAAAAACTTTGACAAAGATGCATTCCTTGCTGATGTTGCTGGCATTTGTTGGGAGCGGGGATTTAGTGAAACAGATGATGTTAATGTGCTTGTCACACAATGGTCAACCCTGTTCTCTTTGATCATAGACAAGCATGCTCCCATCAAGACATTGCGTGTTTCTGAAAAGTACTGCCAATGGGTGAATGTTGGCCTAAAGCAGCTAATACGAAGCAGGGATAAACTTAAAAAAGCTGCTGTTAAAAGCAAATCTCAGCTTCTTATGAGCTCCTATAGGCAAATTAGAAACAAAATTAACAAACAAAATTTTGAGTTGAAAAGGCAGTATTTTTCGGAAAGACTTGCTCAAGCTAAAGGAAACATGAAGGAATCTTGGAAAACGATCAACCAGGTAGTAAATAAAAGATCTAAATCCAAAAACATAGATCTTTTGAAGGGACCTGGAAGAGAAATTGTAAATAGGCAGGAAATCTCTAACACTATGAATGAATATTTCTGCTCAGTAGGTAAGGATCTCGCTAGCAAGATTGAGGATGCCCCCAACCCCATGCTTACAGGTAAATATAATCTGAACCCTGATAATAAGCGCTTTAACTTTAGACCAATTGTAGTGCAGGACATAAGAGATGCAATGGGTAAGATAAAAACATCTAAGAGCCTTGGAAGTGACAACATACCTAGCTATTTCTTAAAGCTAGCCACTCCTTATATCGAAAACGCATTAGTTTTCATGTTTAACACCTCTCTTGAGACAAGTCAGTTTCCTGACTGTTGGAAAAATGCTCGCATCACACCAATTTTTAAGGAAGGTGATAGGGCTGAAAGGTCTAACTACCGCCCAATTTCAGTTCTCCCTGTCATCTCAAGGCTCTTTGAAAAACTTGTTTTTAATCAACTTTACGAGTATCTGGTTAAGAATAAACTTATTCATCCTGGTCAATCAGGCTTCTTAAAACTTCATTCTACATTGACCTGCTTACTTAAAAATACCGACGATTGGTATAGTGGGCTGGACACTGGACAGATGGTGGGTACAGTCTTCATTGATCTTAAAAAGGCATTTGACACAGTCGACCACGACCTTCTCTGCAAAAAGCTTGAACACTACGGTGTTCAGCAAAGGGAACTGTCTTGGTTTCAGTCTTATCTCTCTAACAGAAAACAGTTCTGCAGAATGGGTGGGGTCGATTCAAGAACTGGGGTCGTTGAAATAGGAGTACCCCAAGGGTCTTGTCTGGGGCCACTTCTTTTTTTGATATACATCAATGATCTCCCTAGTGCTGTCCAAGGTTCAACTGTATCCATGTATGCTGATGATACTAGCCTTTGCTTAAAATCAAGAGATATTTCTCAGCTGAATGAAGCTATTAATGACGATCTTGCGCACTTAGACTCATGGCTGAAGGGCAATAAGCTTTCACTAAACGTTGCTAAAACACAATCTATGTTAATTGCAACCAAACCAAAGCATTGAACTCTAAACAATGCTGCAGAAAAATTGCATCCTAAAATTCGTGGTAGTGAATTGGACGTTGTCAATAAGACCAAATACCTTGGTGTTCACGTTGACAATAGTCTAGATTGGAAAGAACATATTAAAACGGTATCCACCAAAGTATCACGAGCCATCGGATTTTTAAAACATGCAAAGAATATTCTTCCAATTGCTTCTTTGAAAACATTGTACTCGAGTATTGTGGAGCCCCATTTTCGATACTGCTGCTCTGTATGGGGTTGTTGTGGCACTACTGATATTGATCAGCTCCAAAAGTTTCAAAACAGAGCCGCCAGAATTGTAACGAACAGCAGCTTTGATGCTCCAAGTAGGCCTCTCATCGAGAGTCTTGGTTGGAAAACCGTTCGCGAGCTTGTTGACCAGGATTCTAGACTGATGGTATATAAATCTATTAATGGGCTTGCTCCGCAGTACATGAGCGATCTGTTCACAAGAAACTCCGCCTGCAGCTCTCGCAACCTTCGAAATACGAAAACAGACTTGAGGCTGCCAAGGAAAACATCCGCAAATGGGCAGAAATGTTTTTCTTATCGAGGTGCACAACTATGGAACAATCTCTCAGCTGAGATCAAACAGGCACCCTCCTTTGCCGTCTTCAAACAGAACATTCAATAGACTGGGGGACTTTTCTTGCGGTTGGGTGGCTGGCCGCGGCCCGCGGTCTCTGTGCTTGATTCGCTGCTGGATCGGCGATGGAGATCTGTCTTGGGGTTTCCGTTGTCGGTTTGACGGGGGTCGGGCGCGGGGACAGTGGGTGCCCTGGCTGCTCGATCGTTGGAGAGGTTTTCCCAGTCTATTGGTGTTTATGTACATTTCTTTTAATTTAGCAAATTAGGGTTTACTTTTTAGTTTTGTATATATATTGTAAGTAGTTTTAAATGTTTTTAACCGATTATTTATTGTATTGTAAGTTTTTATGTGGAGGGCCCCTTGAAAACCACCCAATTGGGTGAAGGACAACCCTCCTTAATATATTGAAATGAAATGAAAATGAAATGAAATGAAGAGCTACCGTTATGGCCTTCGCAACTTTGGACTGGGCGGCCTGAAGAGAAATGTCTCCATGACGCTGATCACGCGACATTGCTCTCCAAACCTCCCTATCCATCAGTGGAGCTTTGAGGGACGGACAGTTGCCAGGTGCGGGGAAGCGTTTTAAGTACGCTTCCATATCGTCCTTCTTAATCTTTTTCGTCACACAGCCCTCGACATACTTAGCAAGAGATGCAGAAACATCGGGGCCCGTTGCCTCATCGCCTTCATATGCAATTTGAGGAATGTCTTCCTCTTGTTCGTTTGGTGTTTCTGATTCTTTGAGCGGTGCATCATTGGCTGTTGGCGACTGAAGCGCCACATTAACGACAGAAAAGTCAGGGTCGGAGTACGCGGGATTAAAACCCGTGTCCATGGCTTCTGCTGAAAGAAGACTTTCGTGGCCAGGAGAAGCAAAAGGCACGAAATCTGGAGCCTGCTCGTTCGGGTGCGACTGAAGCGCAAATGATGGTAACAAATTATCGAGACCAGCACCAGACTGAGCTGTTGCGAAAGAGGGTTGGTCTCCCACAAAAGTAGCAGCATGAGCTGCGGATGAAACCGACTGAGCGGAGTAAGGTGCAGACTGAGCTGCTAAAAGTTCGTTATCGTAGCGTGGTTTTTTCTCGCTACCCATAAATGATTTAAGTATGTCGCCAAAGTTATTGATGGCTGTTGTGACGGAGCTCACCTGGACTTGCAGAGACTCGAATTCCGAGCGAGTTACCTCTTTCCGTTTCCTTGTGCAAAGCTCGGGCACGTCGTCGGGCTTCTTGGTGGTGGATTCGTCTTCATCTTCTTCCTCAACTGGCTCTAAAAGGCGATTTTCTTCTTCTGCGTTCATCGTGGTTGTGTCTGGTTGTGTAAAGAATGTGTAGTGGATGGAAACATGCGCTCAGAAATACTGAGGTGGAATACGGGCGTTGGCGCTTATATACCGTCGTGGGACCATTGTTATTTGTTTCTTTAAATAGCGGTTGGCTCATGTGATCGGAAGCGATCTCCTATCAGAAAGTAATAAACTGTGCAAGCACAGTGATCTCGATGCTACGAGGAGGCTCGAAGAACTCCAATCGGAGTTCGCCGAGGCTCCTCCAATTTTTATATCGCAATGACAACAGAGAGCGAGAGAAGCAACAAATTTGGAGCAAGGAAACGCCCTTCAAAGAACAATCAAGCCTCGGTTCAAGCCACTGAAGTTGCAGACAGGCCAACGACAAAGGAAACAAAAGCCAACAAACAAAATACGCTGCTTGCTTCATTGGAAGCTGTGCAGGCGGATGTCGCCATGATCAAAGAAGCGATGAATTCACAACAGCCAGAAAAAGCAGGAAGTACAGAGAAGTCAAGAAGACCCCCGTCCGCGTGTGAATCTTGCATTGCGAAAGATGAAACCGTGAAATGTGACCATTGTTTCATCTGTGGTTTCAGCGAGCATTTTGCGCGTGGTTGCAAGCAAAGAAAATTCTAACAGGGAAACCGGGGGCGGCTGCATCAGAGGGACAGGGTGTAGCTGGAAACGAAAAGTCCCATTTAAACTCTTGTGGATTTTGTGGCAATAAAGAAAACAGTGAATTTGAATACATGCTTTGCAGTCAGTGTAGAGTTGTTTATTATTGTAGTCCTATCTGCCAACGTAAAAACTGGTCTGAACATGGTCCAATTTGTAAAGCTTTGAATTTGCTGGCCCCAGACCCCGATGACTCGAGCTCACTGGAAAATACAGCAAATAGTTTCACATGTCATCTTACACCAAAATAAAAACTTCGTCTTTCAAGCCTTGTTGGAAACAAATGTATCGTTAAATGCAAACTGAATGGTCGAAATGCAAGTGTATGATGGGACACGGGCTCACAAGTTTCTTTGCTTTCGAGTAGTTTTCTGAAAGAGAATTTTCCTTCCCAAGAAATGCAAAAATTGAGCGAATTACTCGATTTTAACGATGGCTTAGAATTACGTGCAGCTAATGATACACCCGTGCCATTCAATGGATTTGTAGCACTAGAATTTGAATTGATGAATGGATCTGAAGAAAATATGCTGAAAGTACCTTTTCTGGTTATCCATACCAAAATAGCTAATCCGATAATTGGACATAGGAAGTAGTCAAGTCATCTTCATACAGTTCTATAGACAATGACGTAAATAATATTGCATTCGTAAATTCCGTGAAAGAATCTTTTCAACAGGCTACCAACAAAACAGTGCAAAATATGTTTGACATTATTCTTGAAGAAAAAGTTGATGAATTGACCATAATAAAATCTCCAAAACGCGCTGTTGTGCTGGTAGCAAAACGGCTTTCAAAAGTTACATGCAGGGGCAATGCTCATACTTTCGATGCCAAAGCACAAGTTCTCTTTAGTTCTCTTTAGTACGTTGCCCAGAAACGTTGCGTTCACTACCAAAAGGCAAATCTTTTCGCCTGAATATCGAGATTTATAATCCTACAAAACACGCAATCACCTTGAACAGTAGAACCGTTTTAGGCCGCGTTGAGCTTGTAAAGTCTGTGAAGCCATTAGATGTGAAATTGAAAAGTGAACAGCGTTTTGATCGAAAAGAAAGTTCCTCTTCGGATACTAAAACGAGGTCGAGCATGGATAGGAGACAAAACCACGAAATTGAAGTAAAAACAGCGTCTATTGAAATTGACAGTAAAAATTAAGTATTTCTAAATCAATTCGACCTCAGTTCGTTATCTCCAGAGCAAAAACAAAGCGTTTCTAAAATTCCATTGGAAGAATCCGAATCTTTCCCACAAGGAGATGGAGATATACACTCCCGTAACGAAAGTATCCGGACAGTCGAAGCAAAATGGCTTCGAATTTGACCGTTAGCCCTTCGTCCCCCAAACGGTTTAGCCGTCATGCGGCCATTTCAAGGACTGGAGACCAAAGATTTTGCCACCAAAAGTTTGTTTATGGATCACGCAATCACGGAAGAAATTTAAGATTGAAAAAGAAAGCAAAGTAAACGCATTTTGATAGCAAAACATTAAGTTAGCTGTGAGGTAATAAAGCAACCGAAAACCAAGAAGTATCCTAACTTGAAAATGATATTTCAAATACACTTCCAAATAAATTGTCTACTTGGATAGCATCACTTTGCGAAGAAAAGTGTGGACTTCGCAAATGTGGGAGAAAATTCAAGTCATATCCCGAAAGAAAGGAGTTATAGATAAACAAAAGGAACGGTTGCTGCAATCGAGGTAAGGATTTGTAACAACAGAATTATGGCCATCCAATTCAAACGGAATTTTTGCAAATAATATTTGTTAGGGACCTGATCATTTTGCTCAAGTTGATTCTCCTATGACAGATAAACAAACTGATACCAATTTTAGGCCAACCTTTGCTCTTATTTATATTTGCGAGGCTTTGATACAAATTAAATCTTACCTTGGCAACAACGATGTCACAACCCTTCAACTATGCGAGAGTCAAATTTATTTGCCATTTTCTAGGCAAGTGTCTTTTCCATGCCATTCACACGATTTTCAAAACGCAGTCCTTTCTGCTTTGTTTGATAGAAGAAGCAATCACATCCACCCATGCAGCAGCCTCCAAGACTGGCAATTTGCTAAGCATGCTGTCTTGTTTTCGGATGATTTGTTTCCTCACAGCTAACACCATGCTTTGCTTTCAAAACAAGTTTACTTTGCTTTGTTTTTCTATTTAAAATCCATTCCGTGATTGCGTGATCGATGAACAAACTTTTGGCGGCTAAATCTTTGGTTCCGAGTCCCTGAAATGGCCGCATGACGGCTAAGCCGTTTGGGGGTCGAAGGGCTAACGGTCAAATTCGACGCTACTTTGTTTCGGCTGTCCGGATACTTTCGTTACGGGAGTGTAGGTTGCGCAGAGGGTTTGCAGTTACCGATAGACCTTTCTGACCCGACGCCAGTGCAACAAACCTATACCTCCATTCCCAAACCGTTATACCCTGAAGTCAAGCAGTTTGTTGAGGATTTATTGAAGAAAGGGTTTATCAAGAAGTCGCGCTCACAGTACTCCAGTCCCGTCTTATGTGTACGTAAAAAAGAAGGAACCTTGCGGTTATGTATCGATTATAGACAGTTGAATTCTAAAACTATTCCTGATCAACACCCTCTACCAAGAGTAAAGGAGACCCTAGAAAGTTTAGGGGGGAACAAGTGGTTTAGTCTTTGGATCAAGGCAAGGCTTATCACCAGGGTTTTGTGAAGGAAGAACATCTTCACTGTACTGCCTTCATTACGCCCTGGGGGCTTTATCAATGGGAACGTATTCCTTTTGGTCTTTCCAATGCACCTGGCTGCTTCCAGCGTTTTATGGAACAATGTTTAGAAGGCATCCGTGATGATATCTGCATTCCATATTTGGACGATGTACTCGTTTATAGTAAAGATTTCGACTCCCATCTGGAAGATATTCGTACGGTTTTGAGGAGATTACGTGAAAATGGTGTAAAACTGAAACCAAAAAAATGCGAATCGTTTCGAAATCAAGTTAAGTACTTAGGACACATCGTTTCAAGAGAGGGTATCACATCGATTCTTCAAATGTCAAAGCCATTACATCTTTAAAAGAATGCAAACCTAAAACTGTTGGTGATATTCGGCGAATTATTGGTCTTTTAAATTACTATCGAAAATACATTGCCAATTCTTCACAAAAAGCAGCTCCATTATTTGATTTACTGAAACAGTCTGACAACGAGAAAGTAAATAAGTCGAATGACAAAAAAATTAGAGCTCCACGAAACCAAAAAAATGATCGTCAACCATCATCGAAAGAAGAAAAAGAATGGACTTCCACTCATCAATGTTCCCTTGATGAACTGATTGATTGCTTAACAAGTCCACCTATTTTGGGATATCCTATATATGACATGCCTTATGTGTTGTATACAGATGCCAGCCAGTTAGGCTTAGGTGCCGTACTATACCAGCGTCAAGATGGGATCATGCCAGTAATTTCCTACGCGTCCCCAGCACTAACACCAGCTGAAAAACAATACAACTTACACTCAGGGAAACTTGAATTTTTGGCCTTAAAATGGGCAATATGTGATGAGTTCCGAGATTTATTGTACTACTCACCCTCCTTCACCACTCATACCGATAATAATCCGCTCATGTACGTTATGACGTCAGCTAAGTTAAATGCAACTGGACACCGTTGGGTGGCTGATTTATCAAACTTCAATTTACGATAAAATATAGGCCAGGTAAACATATCGTCGATGCAGATGATCTTTCTCGTATGCCTCTAGACATAGAGAAATACATGAAGGATTGTACAGTAGAGATATCGGACGAAGAATTTCAAACTACCGTTTCAGCAGATTCAAGCCAGTTTACGAACGAAACAGTTTGGGTTTCGGCACTTTCAGCGAATGAAAACAATTTTACGTTCCAGGATAGCGAGTTAAAACCTCCAGCTAGTGATATTCGTTTATACTTAAACGATTTGCAGCGTTCACAACGCCAAGATTTTGCGACATCTCGGTTTATTCGATTGAGAGAAAATGGTTCCAAACCTAGTTACAAAGATCGTATTGACGAGCCTCGTGCAACCAAAACTCTTTTGCGTGACTGGGATAAGCTTCACATTGATTCTGACGGTATTCTTAGACGAAAAACTAGCGAACACAATCAAATAGTTTTGCCTACAAAGTATCGTACCTTAGTTTATCGAGAGCTCCATGACAAAATGGGTCATTTAGGCAGCGAAAGAGTTTTTCAGCTCGCTAACCAGCGATTTTATTGGCAAGGTATGCGTAATGATATTGATGAGCATTACACAACTCGTGTTTGCTAATGCTTGAAACAAAGACGTCCACATGTACCATCGAGAGCACCTATGCAGAATGTCGTTACAACTCAGCCTTTTGAATTATTTTCCATCGACTTTGTTCATCTTGAACGCAGTGTTGGCGGATATGAATATATTTCTCGTCTTAATTGTTGGAAAAGTTAGGACAACAAATACTTACTCGTTGTTAACCCTCGTCAGGACACTTCTAGCCAGTTCCAGAAGTTTCGTAGCCATTGTACTTGTAGTAATCCGCTGAGTAATGCTTATTCACTTATCTTTACGTATCATTAAGAAACTAATTGCAAGAGACATTCTAGGAACATTCTAGCTTAGGCTCATCAGCATGACGTTGTGATGAGCCTCGTTTTCATATCTAAGTAGCCTCGATATTGTAAGAAGGGGGTTCTGGAACGATCTGGGGCCTTCTTGCCTACGTCATAACTGGTAATTGTAGCAAATTTTATCATTATGATTCAGCACTCTAGAAATTTCGATTGTAAACGTATATAAGGGCCAGCTTATAGTTAGAATTTAGGAATCAGGATATGGATATGAATATGGAATTAGAGTTGGAAATCTACAACAATCTATAACGCATCAAATAAAACATATGTGAGTTCTTTAGTGTCACTGGGAGTTCTATTGGGCGCAGAACTATTGGAGCAAAGAATTCCCCACACTAAAAGTGGCGATCCTGCCAGGACAGACGAGAATCAGGAAAATTCATCAAGGAACAAGATGGCTTCGAAGAAATTGTTTGAAAGGGAGCTTGCAAAGAGGACTCTTCAGCTGGAAGACATTATGGAAAACCGGTGAAGGAATGGAGCCAGCAGCAGAAGGTAGAAATCAACGTATTTCGGGATGTGCGAAAACAGTTAAAGGAAAAATTGGCCGCCGTTAAGGAGGAAGAGTTACAAGAAAAACGGCAACAGGAACAATACCAACAATGACTCGTCATGGAGGAACAAGCGAGAATGGTAAGGGAACAACTAAAAGAGACAGAAGCAGCCAAAATGCGACAACTACAACTTGAGGAGGAATGGATGCAGAAGAAACTACAAATGGAGCTCGAGAGCATACAGCAGAAAAGGGAAGACGAAGGAAGAAAAACACAAGTAGTGAAACTTCAGAAATATACCATTACACCATTTAAAGGGGATCACAAGGACTGACTGCGGTTTTGGAATCAATTTTCGGTGGAAGTGGACGGTTCAGGCATCTCAGAAATCAGCAAATTCAATTACCTCCTTGAACTAGTCGACGGAAAACCAAAGGACGACATTCTGGGACTTCCACACGCACAAGAAGGATACGAAGAAGCGAAAAAGATTTTACAGGCAACATATGGGAAGGACATAAAGGTACGAAAAGCCCCAATGGTCGAATTGGAAGGACTGAGGCCCGTTACAAACATCAGCCAGATACGAGAAACTCATGACTTTTGCAACGAGCTTGCGAGAGTCGTCAGAACGCTTGCTACGATGAAAAAGCTCGAGACGGCACAGAGCCACGTCTACACTGTAATCGATAAGCTGGGGCCAGTTGATAATAATGATAATAATAAACTATTTATTTAAAGTTGGTAGTCTACATGTGTAGTTCACATCAAAGATGTGCACTAATTTATACCAACTATTTACATAATCTACAAAAATAACTCGAATACAACCAAACTCTTTTACATAGTCTTAAAATCTATTTGCAAACTCTGCAGGTACATGTCCTTCCATTCCACTCTCTTAGTTTTCTTTTGAAGGGGAGGACACGCTCACAGCTCTTTACCACATCAGGCATGCTATTCCAAAGATAGCTACCTCTGTATGAATATAGAGTTTGCCCCATAAGTTATCGTTTGGAATTTCGGTATTCGTAGGAGATCCTTGTTGCGAAGGTTGTAATTTACTTCCTTCCTCTCAAATAGTTCCCACATAAATGCAGGATTAATTTGATGTAGGGACTTGAAAAGCTCCAGAAGCAACTTTTCAAGATTTTGTAGGTGAACCGTTTTTTCACCTGGTCTGGCCAAAAGTTCTTCGAAATTGGAGTTGAAGTCATTATACAACCTGCGAAGTGCTCCCTTGTGGATTCTGTTGATCTCTTCATTGGCAGTTTTCCCGCAGAACATCCAAATCAGGGGGCAATATCCAAAATTTTGACATGATGAAGGAATTGTATAGAAGCTTGGCCTGTTCGAAGGTAATAAAGTTTGCAACCCTAGAGAAAGCGCTTACCCTTAACGTGGTTGTCAAAACTCAGTTTAGAGTGAATATCTATGCCCAATAATTTGACTGTATCTGAGATCTGAGGAGGGAACAATTTGATTGTTGATCTCAAGACACAGTTTGTGTGGTTGATGCAATCCAAGAAACATGATTTGGAATTTGAATGGATTTGCCACCATGAAATTGGTTTCAAACCAATCCAATGTTATCCCAACATCAAGTTCCAGGGACGCCAGAACTTCATGTAACTGCTTACTGGTTGCATATAAGGTGTTGTCGTCTGCAAAGTTGCAGACCCTTGATCTCTTCAGAAAGAAAATCATGTCATTAATGAATATATTAAATAGAAGTGGTCCTAAAACTGAACCTTGTGGAAGCCTTGGTACAGAAAGACGATGACTGGGAAGAGTGGGATTTAGAGCAGCTTGTGGAAGTATGTCGACAACTTGAGGAAGTATGTCGATAGACATCCGTTGCCAGTTGAGGATTCAACATCATCGAATCGTAATGTTTACAAGAGACAGTATCAGGAGAACATGCAAGAATGGAAAAAGAGGGACAAAATGATGATGGCAAATACTTTTCAGAAGAGTTTTCGTAAATCACCTGTTTGCGTCTATTGCGCTAAAGGCAATCAGCGTAGTGCCGACTGCTTCAACGTTTTGGATGTCGCACATCGAAGGGAGATACTGAAGAAGAACAACATGTGTTTCAATTGCACAGGGACATGGCACATGGCTTCAAAATGCAGATCAAAAGGATGCATCAAATGCGGAGGAAGGCATCGCACATCTCTCTGTGACAGTGGCCCCACAGATCAACAGCAGAGCAAATCGGACGTCAGTCAAGCTTCAGAAAAGGGTTTGCGAGCAATGGATGAATCAACAACGCTGCATGCTTCAGTGGTGGCAAAGGTGAATGGAGTAAATGCAAGAATAATGCTTGATAGCGGAGCAGGAAGCTTGTACGTGTGCACAAGTCTTTCGACGCAGCTGGGAATAAAGCCATTGAAGGTCGAAAGAAGAGCTATTGAGCAAATGTATGGTACAATTACGAAGCAAGTGGAAATACATCCTGTAACAATTTCATCAAACGTTGTGGATGGGTTCACAATTGATGTGAAATGCATCAATGGGGAGAAGGACATTTTGACATATCTACCTAATCCTCGAATCAACGACTTAAAAAAGAAGTACAACATGCTTGGACGGCTGACCTTCACTGATGAAGAAAATCAACAAGAAAAGCTACCAGTCCATATCATTCTGGGTGCGGCAGACTATCAGAGGATAAAAACAACAGAGCCACAAGTTCTTGAACCGGATCCAAACAAAGACCCCGGAGCTGAGTTTACGATGCTTGCATGGACACTGCCAGGAAGGGCATCACACCGAAGTGTACAAGCAGAAAAAACGTTCTTCCTGAAGTCGACACGGGATGAGTTTGAGCAGATGTGCTCCTTGGAGGTACTGGGACTAAAGGACACCCCTAACAAGCAAGAAGAGTTTCATAAAGATTTCATGGATAAGTTACAGCAGATGGAAGATGGTACATACATAACACGTATGCCGTGGAAAGAAGATGCGAGCAGTTTACCAACAAACAAAGTACTAGCAATGGCGAGACTTCGCAGCACAACTAGCTAACTTGAGAGACTGGGAAGGCTGGAAGAATATCACTCCATCATGGAGGAGCAGCTACAACAAGGGATCATAGAGCCTGTTCCAGAGAAACCGACCGGAGAGATCATACATTGGATGCCACACCACCCTTTCATTCGAGATGAGGCCGAGTCAACCAAGATGAGAATTGTGTATGATTGTTCTGCACGTCAAACACTGAAGGAACCCTCACTCAATGACTTTTTGGAGACAGGCCCGTCGCTTCAACCTTTGATCTTCGACATTCTACTCAAGAACAGAATGCATGAGTTTTGCCTGACTGGAGACGTTAAAAAGGCATTCCTTCAAATCAAGATTCAACCTCAAGATCGAGATGCGCAGAGACTGTTTTGGTACACTGATCTGCAGGAAAGGAATATTGTTTCGTACCGGTTTACGAAGGTCATCTTTGGATCGGCCCCAAGCCCATACATTCTTGGTGCAACGCTGACCAAACACTTGAATCAGTACAAGGAACAGTATCCAGTAACAGTCGAGCAGTTAATGCAGAATACGTATCGACGATGTGCAATGTGTAGCTGACGACGAGAAGGATTTAGTTAAGTTCAAGGAAAAAAGTACAAGGATAATGGCAGAGGGTGGTTTCACTTTGCACAAGTGGCATAGTAATGTAGATGCACTGGAAACAGCAAGAGATGATCCGATACATATGACAGAGGAAACATACGCCGAGACGTCTGTTGGAACAAAAGGCAATGAGACCAAAATTCTTGGCATACAATGGAACAAACTAGCAGACACCCTGGAAATCAACTTCGAAAAGTTTCTCAAGAAGTCAGACGAAGGAACTTTGACAAAAAGGAAGCTGTTGTCAGCAATCAACAGCGTCTTTGATCCGTTGGGAATTGTCTCACCTGTGATGATAACTGGAAAGATACTTTACAGGATGACCTGCTTAAATAAGTTATCATGGGATGAAGCCATACCAGAAGAGATTTTATTATTATTATTATTATTATTATTATTATTATTATTATTATTATTATTATTATTATTATTATTATTATTATTATTATTATTATTATTATTATTATTATTATTACTTCTTTGATTTAAAGTTGGCTGTTCGAAATAGCTAAAGATAAAAGCTAATTAAGGCCAACTATTTACAAGAGGTGTATACAAAAGAAATACTTAATAATTACAAAAAACCTAAACCATATATAAAAGTTTTGCAAATCCTACAGTTGCAATGTTTGCATTTTGTTGTTTTAAGATGTTTTTTAAAAGCAATCAAAGAGACTGAAGTTTTCACTTCAATGGGTAATTTTGCCCATGTTCTTTGACCCATGAACCTTACGGTATCTGTACCATAGCATGTGGTTCTCACTTTTGGTAGGTTTAAATTGCTCGAACTTCTTAGTTGATACGGCATTGCCTTTTCCTCAAAAATTTCCATCATAAACGAAGGATTCAAGTGATTCCTTGTTTTGTAAATTTCAACCATAAGCAACTGTAGGTTCTTCTCATGTATAGATACCGAATTATCATTTTCTAACAATTTCTCGTAAGGAGAAGTGTTGTCTTTGTATGCGATTCGAAGGGCCCTTTCCTGTATCCTGTTTATCTTGTTATTGACATTTCTGTCATGGAACATCCAGATTAGTGGGCAGTAGCTGAATTGTGACATTATAAAAGTGTTCATCATCAATTTTTTTTATTTGGATTCCATGAAAATTGAAATGCGAGATAAAGCATGCAGTTTCTGGCTGGCCTTTTTACAAAGAGTCTGCACATGAGTTTTGAAGTTAAGTTCTGTATCAAGTGTAACTCCCAATAATGTTTCTTCGTTACTTTCTTCTAATACCGCCATTCCTACATGTAATTTCATCTTGTCTTTTTTCTCGCCAAATATCATAAAATGACATTTGTCCGCATTTAATTTCATATAGTTTTCAGGATACCAGGTTGATAGTTGGCTGGCATCTTGTTCTAGTCCGCCAATGACATTTTCGACCTCAGAGCCGCATATGTAGATAGTGGTATCGTCTGCATAGTTGCATATTTCGGCTCTATTCATCAGAAGAAAAAGGTCATTAATATACACGTTAAATAAGAGAGGCCCTAACACTGATCCTTGTGGGACTCCTTTTTGAACTTCTTTCCAAGTGCTAAACGACCCATCAATCTTAACTCTATCTAAAACCTTGGAACAAGTGCAGAGGCGGATCCAGATTATTGCTACTGATGCTTAAGCATCAGTCAGATTTTCAAAATAATAGTAATACTTTTTATATATATCGTTGTTAGGTTAGAGACCTTTCTTCCTTAAATTCATCTCACCTTTCGTAATGTGTTGATTCTGGGAGTAAAACGAAGCTCTATACCCCGTACACCAAGCTTTGATGTCAAGAAGTACTGTGAAGGAGAATGCATATTTGGTAGACCACTTTTCTTGATCTTTACCTTTGTTCTATCCGTCGATACAAAGGCTGACATTCCGAGCAATAGTGGTCCGGAAATTACTGCGATCGAACGCACATCAGCTATGGACTTCAATAGGCAAATTTTAGCGGGAGCAACAGTGAGATTTGAAAATATGGCTGATAGCCAATCAGAATTAGAGTTGACTGATGCTCGATTTTGGCGGGAGCAACAGTGGACTTTGGCCTCTAGAACTGTGTGTTTGTTTTGTTGGCTTTGCCGAGAAGCTGCTAGCCTGCGTGCAGAAGAAAGACTGCACGCAGGGCAAGAAGCTGCGAGAAGTCCCTTGCCTGCCTGGGGTCCGAGGATAATGGCCACGATTTTCATACTGCTTGATGTTGAAGAAATTGTGAAGAGCATCACAAAGTCGGAGCTGAAGAAAAGGGATCGATTATGGAAAGAAATCAAAGTCATTTGATTGGAAGGAGCTGTAGAGCCTACCACGACGTACAGAGGCAGAAGGAATGTGATTTTCCCCGATTTTCCGAAGTAAAGTTCCCAGAGACACAGAATTATTGGAAAGGGCAAGACAGGGCTCAAAACTTTTGTCCCGTTTGGTATGTTGAAAACTTCCCAGTTAAGCAGTTACTGATCATGTTATTAATGCTTCTTATTCTGTCATTTTATGAAGTTAGTCTTTCCCTGAAAATTTTTACACCAAATTCAAGAATTCAAGGTTAGTGTCTATTATGGGAAACAAATTTGTGTACACCCATGGTGTGTCATGTTCTCTCCAGAGATGTGCTTCAAAGAAAGGTAACAAGGACATCTCTTTGATCTTTTGTGATTGTTCTACTGCTTATTGAAAGACAATAAACTGCGCAGAAAGTATAAAAGGCTCTTCTGTCTCATTATAACATGCTACTTTTATAGTGTTTGGAATAGGAATAAACAACAGCAGTCAAACGAATTCAATCGACAATTCTGAATCATAGCCAACTGGGGCTGAACACAAACAGAGCAGAGGCGCTTCGTAGCCTGGCATGCAGTTCTACAGCTGTCCCGAAAATTTTCCCAGGGGCTTCGCCCCCGCACCCCCCCCCCATTCGCTGCCTCTTCGGTGCATATACTCCTCCCGAAGGTGCGCCAAGGCGCATGTCGATTTCAGCTATAGTCAGATTTATCCCTGAATCCGCTCCTGAAGTGGATAAAGTCAATTAAAAGCTGCAGTTCAGTAATCATCCCAAGAAGTGCTGCACATGGTAAAGCTTCAGATATCGTACTTCATGGCTTTTCTGATGCAAGCAAGTCAGCAACCTCTGCTGCAGTATACGTCACTTCGCCAAACAAAGAATCAGTTCTAGATCAGCATCTTTTGCTTGCCAAATCGAGAATAGCACCAAAGGACACAACAATTCCACGACTCGAGCTGATAGGAGCGCATATGCTGAGCAAGCTATTGGACCATGTGAAGAAAACATTATCTGATTACCCAATAATGGAGTGTCATGGATGGGTACATAGCACAACAGTCTTGCATTGGATGAGAGATCAAGGCAAGTGGTCACAGTTCGTGCGAAACAGGACAAAAGCAATCAACGCAAACAACTCTATTCAGTGGCACTACGTTCCTACGGATGAAAATCCAAGTGACCTTGGAAGCAGAGGAGCAGAGCCAAAAAAGCTTGAGGAATTTTGGTTTCAAGGCCCATCCTGGCTGAACAATGAGAGCTCTTGGCCAACCCAGCCAGAAATATCCGAAACAACTGATGCATTGAAAGAAAAGATTCCTCGGACAGAAAAACAACTGCTGGCGAAAGAGACAGATCAAGATGCTAATGACCTCGACAGAATGCTAACGAAGTATCCATACTGGAAGCTGATACGCATAACAGCATATGTACTGCGATTTGTAGAGCTCTGCCGCAAGAGCAAGAAGGTTACATGCTTAGCACTCACGAGTCAAGATATAGATGAGTCAGAGAAGCTGTGGATTCGAAGAGCACAAACAACAGGCAACTTAACAACCACCATTGATTTGAAAAAGGGAGAAGACGGAATCCTGCGATGTGACGGAAGGATACCAAACTACAACCCCATCTTTTTACCAAGAAGTCATCAGCTGGTTAAATTGATCATTCAAGCCTGCCACCGAAAGATGTTACACGGGGGAGTCTCAGTGACGATGAGCAAAGTTCGAGAGAAATTCTAGGTACAAAAGCTGAGATCTATGGTCGAGAAGATAGTGCACAACTGCAACCTATGCAAGCGATTCAGAGTGAAGCCTTTGTCAGCACTAACCAAGTCTATGCTGCCAGAATTCAGAGCCGAGCTGAAAGATCCTTTTCTTGTCACAGGAGTTGACTTTGCTGGACCAATTAGATACAGGATGGCAAAACGAAATGTTGGAAAGGCGTACATTGCGCTCTTTACCTGTACCAGTACGAGAGCTGTTCATCTGAAGTTATGCAAAGATCTGACAGCCCCGGAGTTTCAAAGAGCACTGAAGGAGTTCGTTGCACGAAGAGGATCCCCACAGCTGATGGTAGCGACAATGGAAGAACGTTCATTGCGACAAAGAAGTGGCTAAAGACCTTGCGGAAGGATGAAAACCTTTCAAGTTACCTGATGGAGCAGGGGATACAATGGCGCTTCAATATGTCACTTGCTCCCTGGTGGGGCAGGTTCTTTGAACGTCTGATTGGCATCATGAAAAGGACTTTGTCGAAGGTCGTTGGAAAAAGTACACTTCGGCTCGAAGAATTGGAAGAAGTATTGCTAGACGTCGAGTGTGCCATGAACAACAGACCCTTGTGCTACCAAGGAGAGGAGTTATCACCCCAAACATTCTAATCAGAGGCAGACCATCCACAGTCCTTGAGCAAGACATCGAGCAGATAGAGGCAGACGATAAATTAACCAGAAGATTGCTTTTCATCAAAAGGAGCAACGATCAACTGAGAAAACGTTGGATGAGGGAGTATTTGCGAGCACTCCAGGAGAGACAACGAGACCATAACAAGAAAGAGCCAACCATAACAAAAGTCGGCGCAGTCGTCTTATTGAAAGAAGACACCAAAAACAGAGCTTACTGGAGGCTTGGACGGGTCGTAAGCTACATTCATGGAGTTGATGAGACAGTTCGAGGACTTCAGTTGAAATTGGGAAATGGGTACATCGTTGAAAGACCTCTGCAGCTCGTATGCGACCTGGAAGTTGGAGGAGAAGTTGAAAGGCACTCACTTAATCCTGATGCTCCAGAATTAAATCCAAGAAAAGCGCAAGTGGAGGAGGAGAGAGAGCCACGAGCAAGGAGGAGAGCAAAGTATTTTGAAGTACCTTTAGGGGTTCTTCGAAGTACCTTCATGGGTTCTCTGAAGAACCTTCATGGGTTTTCTGAAGAACCTTCATGGGTTCTCTGAAGAACCTTTATGGGTTCTATGAAGTACCTTTATTGGTTCTCTGAAGAACCTTTATTATGGTTCTCTGAAGAACCTTTATGGGTTCTTTGAAGAACCTTCATGGGTTCTATGAAGTACCTTTAGGAGTTCTCTGAAGAACCTTCATGGGTTCTCTTAAGAACCTCTAGGGGTTCTCTGAAGTACCTTTAGGGGTTCTTTGAAGAACCATTGGTAGGGGTTCTTTGAAGAACCCCTGACTTGGGGTTCTTTGAAGAACCTTTAGGGGCTCCATATATGTATCCTGCTGAAGAACCCTAAAGGGTTCTTCGTAAGCAACTTATTTTCTGTGAGTGTAGTTTATGTTTTTGGACGTGTCATCATTGCTTTCGAAATTATTTGGGAAGTTCGAGCCCCCTGCTTTGTACCAGCATGTCCAGCGCTCATTGCATATGGTGAAATTTTTGGACAGGCTTTCCTTCCTCACAAAGAGACAAATCATCTTCCTCCACCACAAAGGAAAATCATTGAATGATTGAGATTGTATTGTCAAAAACCATTGTTGTGATAATGACATTTTCTGTGAAAATTTTTGTGCCCAGATTTCATCGGTAAGAGGTTTTCTTCAACAATGTTTTCTTGCTGCTGAAAGACTTTTGACATGCCATGTTTTTGCTTAACCCTCTGAGGCCCCAGGTGACATATATGTCACATACTTTTGTAACAATGGTACCCATTGTTTTTGGATTTCCTTGGTGGAATCTTTATCATAAGAGCCCAGAGTGACATGTTTGTCACACAACAGCCACAATTTGAGGAACTTTACAAGAAGAACTAGCTGAGGGGATCAAACTAAATGTGGTCCACTTCGACTGTGATGATCTGGTTGCTGAATGCTGTGAATACTAGTTCCTATTCTGAGCATCACGGGTAACTATAACCTATCATTCTATTATTTTGCTAACACTTAGATGACAAAGGATGCATTGGCTACCAAACTTACTGCAAAAACAAATTTATTTCTATGGAAGCACTTATTTTAGAAACATGTGACATATATGTCACTTCGGGTTTAGGCCCACTCATTATAACAAGCCTTCTACAGGAGTTTCCTAGTTGGTACGGAAGCTTATAGATTGAATTTCTACGCTATACAACCACTCATGGCCAGAAAATAACCCTGTAATTGTTCTTTTATGATCAAAAAAGAATTTTGGCAAAAAAATCACTTTTTAAGTAATGACTTGATTGAAGAGTGCCCTAAAAACCCAAGATAATTATCATTTTTGTATGTTTTTCCAGAAATTCTAATTCCTGTGGTCTATATCATTATTTCTATAACCTATTTGGCAATAACATAACATATTTTTACTTATTTTTTGCAGGATGGCTGATCGAGCCAAATCAAAATTTATTGGATTGAAAAAAATTATATGCCTAGCAGATCAAAAATGATTAAAACTGGGAATATTCCTAGTTATTTTGCAGATTTTAGCATTTTGAGATATTGAAAACGAAGAATCTTTGCTGTTCTGGTCAAGTCTTAATGGTGCCACGCAAACCCAATGTGACACCTATGTAACAAACAAGAAATACATGAAAATAAGGTCGAATTTGAAAAAACAAAAAATTTTTATTTTTCTTGTCATAAAAGACATTTGTACTCCATTTTTTGAATTTTTTGCTGTACGTTTAGGGTGCTTGGGTTCCAGAGGGTTAATTGCAACAGTAGTGCTGATGAGCTTCCTCAGACTGCTTACAATCATTCTTTACCACCCGCGCATTGCAATCATGTTGGCAGTTGAGAAAAATGTTGCATTCGATTGTCTCCCTTTTCTAGAGCTCACACGTAGCTCAGAGTTCAAAGACTAAGCCATCATCATCATAATTTGCTTCTGTATCATTGTCAGAATCAGTTTCCTCCGCCTCAATCGCTTTTGTGCCTTGGGGAATTTGTCTAAAAGGTCTAAAAGGTCGAAAAGGCACTGAAAACATAGCATCGGAAAATCGAATTTACCCTTTCATAGTTTTCGAATATGTATCACATAGGTGCACCTTGATTCATTGTACGCATTTTTCACAACTTCAGAGCATTCATGCTTCTTAACTTCGGCTTACTTAATTTGGAAGGCGGTTTATCTTAGTGTAATAAACTATGCTTTGAAATTGTAAATGATGATTGTTAATTTCATCCTGAAAGAGACATTGGTGGTTGATGAGAGTCATTCCTACTGCGGCGAAGGATCATCAAATGAGCCATCGGCATCGTCTTTTGTTCTCTGGTAACCATGGTGATACACCACCCGCTCCCCGTGATTTCTTGTGAAGCTCATCTAGAAAGCTACTTCACTACGTTCAGCAGCAACTAGTCCAGACAACAGAGGAAATATTCGCAGTGATTACCTTGATATCCAAAGATCAGTAATATTCGCAAAGTAGTTATTAAATACCTCAAAAAAAACTTCGGTATCATTTGATATTGAGTTGTTATTTTCAAGCAGTATTAAACTTGTGGGAACCTGTACCTTGTCAGAAAATAGAGGTTTTACTGTCCGCCAAAATTTTTGATTGTCATTAACTATGATGGTGTCCAAATTTTTATAACAGCTCATTTTTGTTTTTCGCAGGAGCTTAAAACACTCATTTCTTTGCTTCTTACATAACTTAAATAAACTCTGCAAGAGCTAGGAATGTTGAAGGGTGAGCGAAGTTCGCACTTAACTTACTAGTTTAAAATAAAATCCCTACAAAATCTACAGTTGCATAACATATTCCAAAACTTAATTCCTTTTCAAAATACTCTGCAGATCAGGACTGTTTTACATGCAATGGTAAATCTTGCCAGAGATTTTGCCCCAGGAAAATTACAGTTTCTAACACACATGCTGTGGAAATCAGAAGAAATGCAACCTCAGCTCACAAAAACAAGCAGCGTGACATTAAGCATTCCAGTAGGTTATCAATCTTCTGACCATCATGTTATCGGTTGTGACTGTGCAACTGCAAAGTCAATGCCGTTATAAAAGCCGTATACTCGTCCTGTGACAAGCGTAATAGAAGTTGATGAAGCAGCAGCAAAGGTGAACTTGCAGAGCCAATGGTCAAGGTATTTGACAAACATGCCTCTATCTACTAGGTGTGCCGAAGCACAGAAATTTGAACAATCGTAGCACCTAAATTGCTGAATAGATTCAATTAAATTGAGTTTTTGTTACAGTTGATAGCATAAGACTGGAGTACGCTAGAAAATTAATTTGTCTGTCCTAGAGTATTGAAGATAAAGGTAAAGTTGACACACAAAGATCATGTTTGGAATTGGCTGAAAATGACTTGAGATGCTTAATAAAATAGTATAGAAACTTCTCTGCGAATGTACTGAATGTACGAATGTAGCTGAGCAATGCGAATGTACAGCTTTTCTTTAGCCTGCGTACAGCAAATGAAATTTTGGAAAATTGAACATAGGCATCTTTTCCTCGATCATATAATACGATCAAATTACTCTCGGGTGCCTAATACAAGGTTGGACGCTTATTAATTTTCAAAAATTTTATTCACCCCCCTCCGGCCCTTATTAAGACCCCCCCGTTTATTAATTTTGGTAAAACAATGTCCAAAGCTCAATATGAATTTTATACGAAATTTTGTTCGAAAGATAAAGCATATAAAGCATATACAGCATATACAGTTTTAAGCATATAAAATGCACTTGTCTCCAGTAGGTTACGTAAAAATCCGTTCTTTGTGAATTTCTGACCCCCCCCCATTTATTAAGACCCCCCGTTTATTAGTTTCTTTGAGGGGTTCCACTCCCCCCCCCCCCCCCGTTTATTAAGACACCCCCTTGTATTAGGCACCCGAGAGTAAGAAAATACACCAGTCCTTCTGCTTGGTCATCCAGTAAATATTTGAAAAGCAATTTAAATACAGTAATAGCAACGAGTGGCATTTCACTGCCAAAAGTCTCGTACACCTTTGGCAAAAATCCTTTTGTTTCAAAGAAACATCCATCAAAAATCTGTTTAAATCCTTTTGTTCTCAAAAAATCTCGTACGCTTTTTTCCGATGAGTGAAGTGCCCCTCGAATAGCAATATGTTTAATAGGCTGTTACATTCAAGCAACTTCGTCCAACAGAAGGAGTCAACAAACCTAAGAAAATGCTGTCTTCTTAACTCTATCCAGCCTACAATCTCTTACAAAAGTGTTGGACCCCTATGAAAATCCACGTTTTTCAGAAATATTGCCCCCCTCCCCCCATTTCAATGTTGATTGCTTATGCGAATTGTTCTTTTCCTGGATCTGCGTGAAAAAACCCTCTTTGCAATTCATTCAGCACTGAAACGGGGGGAGGGGAGACAGAAATTCGATTTTTTCAGCACGGGTCCAACAGTTTTGTAAGAGATTGTAGACTTATGACGATGAGTCCCTCGTATCCCTGCGGTAAACCTTGCTCAAGAGGGACTCATAATGAAACAGAGAAAACCCGGCCCTATCTTAGGCATTCGATCGATCGAATCAGGATAGAATGACTGCCGTACCTCTGTTCAACGGTCACTCCTCGGAAAGAAAATGCGATGAAAACCACGTTAAGCAGACGTTTCATCAAAGAAACTTGGTATAAATCTGAAGAAGGAAGTTCACTTTACCTGATGAGTGCAAAATAAGTCTTTCAACGCCACATCTTCCATGTTTTTTTAAGACCGAAACAAACCAGAGCAATTTACAACGACCTGCCGCAGCAACTTCGGTCAAAATCTAGTCAACTGCATCATTCGAATTGAAAATTCGACAGCATTGTTCTTGGGCAAATCTTGCAATCTGATTGGTAGTGGAGGAATTGCGAAGTTTGGGCCTAAATAGGGCCAGGTTTTTCAGAGTAATGCTATGGGTCTCTATTTCCCGAAGCGCCATCATCAAGTCGAAGAGCACAGGGAAACAAGAGACTCATCGTCATAAGTCTATATCCAGTCCAGGTCAAAGGTCAATTGTTAACATTTTGGTCGTGAGTGGGCGGAGGCCATTTTGACCGCTCCCTGTTTACTTCAGAAACGAGAAATTGTATGAAGATGAAACTTTGCACACAAAATAGCAGTAATTAGTAATTTGCCACGTGATTCGTTGCTAGGAAGCCAAAACCAATACCAAAATCAAGCAGGGAAATGGAAAAATAGCAAATCAACCAAAGACGATAGCAAAATCATCCTAGCTCTCTTCTACCGATTTTTGGGAAGGTGCTTTATAAACTAGTATATGATTCTTTATACTCACATCTTGTTTCGCGTGACTTACTTAGCCCTAATCAGCCAGGTTTTAGTCCAGGTGACTCAACGGTCAACAATTAATTTCCATCAAGCAACGCCACATCGTTTTAGCTTGAAAATAAGGCCATCTGATCATGCCATACCTTGTCAAATGCTTTAGAAATATCAAGATACACGGAGCGATCATCAAGCGGAGGATTGCATTTGACTGCAAACCTCCGCTTGGTGTTCGCTCCGTGTATCTTGATATTTCTAAAGCATTTGACCATGATTTGACAATGGCATGATCAGATGGCCTTAAAACGATGTGGCGTTGCTTGGCCACTTCCTCCTCTCATCCAAAGCTTTCTTAAGAATCGAAAGCAGCGAACTGTTTTTGAACGATCTGTGTTCAAATTGGGGAGATATTTTGGCCAGGAGTGCCCCCAAGGATTTAGAGCCTCATCTCCCTTTTCCTATCACTGAAAAAGAAACATTTTATTAATTGGCTTAAGAAAATTTTAGGGGAAAATTTTTTGCTATTGAATTATTCCTAATTTGATAGTTTAAAATATGAAAACAAAACCATCTATTATAACTTCAGCCACCCTCTTCCGTAAAATCGTTGTCGAAAGACACAGCGGTAAAATCGCGATATCTTCACTTCATCGCCCTTTTCCGATCACGCAAGTTTACGCATGAATTACGAGCAGCACCACCGCAGAGGGCTCAAGAAAGCGCAGTTTCGAGATGAAATGGGTGCCATACAGATAGCAGGAGATGTTTAGTTCATGTTATCGTTTGGTAGGTGACATTTTGCCGTTTTATTCGTTCAATAGCACCATAGTCGAATTTACTATTGAAAGTTACTGGCTTTTACAAGATAACTGGCAAAACTCTAGCATAGCAGCAACGCAAAATTTTAATTGCCCTAGGGAGTACGGAGATATTTCATGCGTTGGATCTGAAATTTCTATCAAATTTATATTTGGGGTCTTTGAATATCTAAGCTGGATTTGAAAAGCAGCAAATATTTTTCGGCTGCTCTCTTTTGCCCATGAAAATGTCAACTCTCTTTGGCCCCCTCCCATTCTTCAACGCCCCCTGGAATTAATTCAGACAATACCTCACGCACATCCAAAATCAACGGAGCCCCCTGATGAGGTTTCTTTGTTTATTTCACCTTCCACCCCATCTCTTCATTGAGAGAGAATCCATTCACTAGCAACCATTCACAGGATTCGAAGCATAAGCGTACTGGAAGAAAAGATCTAGGGGGCTGCCCGACACAAAGCCCATCGTTTACTAACATTTTTGCCCGACAAGGGGCAAAGTTTTGCTCGAGTGGGGCTGATTTTTGAAAATCTTTCCACAGTTGGGGGTCTACCGCCAACCCCCCGCCACGTACGCTTATGATTCGAAGCCAAACCTCGTGATCGGAAAAGGGCGATATGTAGCCTATCTGACTGCAGTTAGAAATTTACCCCCGGCTGTTCGAATTTTTTTTGTAAATATCCGTTTAGAGAGTTGGAGTAAAGGTTGAAATGTTTTGACTGCGGTTCTGATGAACAGCAGTAGAAAAGCAAGGGAAAATATAATTGCGACAAGGAAACACGAAGGGAAAAATGGCGACTACTTACGGTTCCATCACAGGTAGACATTTCATTTCATTTTCATTTTAAACTTATTTATGCAGGGTAACAATTCAGAATATGCATCTGCTTTACAATTGGCCCTGTGAAAAAAAGAAATAACTAAAAAAACGTTACAAAATAAGGTGTTCAAACCTACTGATAAACAACTAAAAACTTATTTTCACTTTAAATCTATTCTATCTATCAAACCCATGCCAACTAAGGAGCGAAATAAAGGGAGAAAAAGAAAGCGGAATTACCCAGCATTAGAGGCCCATGTAATTTTTTAGCCTCGATTTGAAACACTGAATATTGGATGTCAACTTCGTTTTCTGAATCAAGATCATTCCAAACTTTGGCTCCGCGATAAGCGAAACATTTCTGTCCGTTAGAAGTTGTCATTCGAGGTATATGTACGTCAGTCCAAGAGTTCCGTCGAACTCGTGTATGGGAATCTGACCTTCATTGGAATAAGACCTTTTTCAACCTGCGATCCAAGATATCCTCGTAGGTAGAAATTACACACAGTGTAATTTTACACATACAAGCAAGAAGCAACAAGCAAGCAAGCAAGCAAGCAAGCAAGCAAGCAAGCAAGCAAGCAAGCAAGCAAGCAAGTGCGATCCCACCTTTATGGGAGTAAGACCGTGTATGGGAATAAGACCTTTTTCAACTTCTCATATCGTTGGATTCACACACCAGAAAAAAGTAAACCACGTGTGAACATGAAGCTCATGGTGTCAGCAAAGTATTTTTTCGCACACTTTTTGAATTAGAAGCCCCAGTCCTCTTGTAAACAAGCATCGCGCAATTGTACACAAAAAGCGCTCACAGCAGCCTGTGATCGGAAAGGGGCGATGGGGCTCTATATTAGGACCATTGTTTTTTGCATATATTAATGATCTCACCGCTGATTTGAAATGTGACGTTTAGCTCTATGCGGATGATACATCCTTGTTTACGGTTGTTCATGAACCAAATGCAGCTGCCGAGGACATGAACAATGACCTGGAGTTGATAAGCCAATGGACCCATGATTGGAGCATGTCATTTAATCTCGATGTCCAAAAATAAGCTGTCGAATTACTTCTTTCGAGGAAAAGAAATAAAGTGGATCATCCCGTTATTCTCTTCAATAACATACCCATGAAAAAAGTAACTGAGCATAAACATCTGGGTATTATCCTGGACTCGAAGCTTTCTTTCTCAGCTCATATTTAATCTGCTATCTCAAAAACGAGAAGGGGCATTGGTCAGCTAAAATGTCTCTCCAAGTATCTGCCAAGGCATACTCTGAATGAATATAAGCTTTATGTGCGATCCCACCTGGACTACGGGGATGTTATGTATCATATTCCAGCCAATATTTGTTAATTCAGCCATAACATCTTTTTACCAAATCTAATGGACAAAATGAGTCTATTCAGGACTGAGACATGTTTCTGACAAATTCTGTCCGTGGTTGACTAGTAATTTCAAACTTATGTGCGAGGCAATGATATAAAATCGGGCGAAAAAAAAGCTATTATTGCAGTCCTATAGACATATACGTAACCAAGTTAATAAATTAATTGGGCAACCAAAGCGCAAGTACTTGACTCGCAAATTCGCTTCCTGCAAAGGAAACCTCAAAAACACTTGCAAAACGATGAATAACGTTTTAAGCAGGAATTCCAAAACCACCAACATATCATCGATAAACATCGATTGGAAGCACATCTATACCACTGCTGACATCGAGGGGCAAATCACTTCTCAAAATAGCGTACGTGATTTTTGTGATTTTGAAATCACATGATTTTTTTCTGTGATTTTTTTGTGCTTTTAGTGATTTCTCATGATTTTTTCGTGTGATTTTCCAGTAATTTTTCAGTGATTTGTGATTTTTGGTGCATTCTGTATGTGATTTTTCTTGTGATTTTGTGATTTTGTATGTGATTTTTTTGTGATTTCAAGGGAGATGTACGAAAAAAAATCAGTGAATTGCCCCTCGGCTGACATAGCAGAATCTATGAATAACTTCTTCTGTACTTTCGGAGAGACACTTAGTGACAAGATCCCTAAAGCAAAAAAAAACCCTGTTCTTGAGAATGATTATGATGTAGATCCACAAATAGCCAAATTTAACTTCCACGTTATTAACAACCTCCAGTTAGCTAAAGATTTTGGCAAATTCAAATCCTCAAAGGGTTGTGGTACTGATGGCATTGCTAGCTGTTTCTTGAAAGATGCACTTCCAGTTATCTTCGAATCTCTTTGTGATATTCTCAATCTTTCAGTTGCTAAAGTGCGCGAAGTCACGAAGGGCAACCACAGAGCAGACGCCAGCATAGGGTAAAGCGGGGGTAATTTGAATCTATTTGCTTTTCGCTTTAAAACAGATTGCAAGTTAAAAATTTCCATTCATGACTTCTTGTATGTTAAAATCTATGCTTTTAGGAGAATTTTAAGTGGTGTCGAAGATTTATTTGATAATTTCTAGTGATTCAATGTCCAGATTTTCCTGGGCTTAAACTTTTATCATGATCTGTACTCTGGATCAGAGTATTTTTTAGAATTTTTCTAAAGAATTTTTTGAAAAATCTATCTTCTAAAATTTTTCAAATTTGTTTTCAAAATTCTAAAAAAATACTCTGATCCAGGGTACAAGATCTGACACCGTAGAAAATTTTCGATTAAGGCCAACTTGCGATTTCTTTCGTCAGCAAATCATTATCAGTCTCATGCCCAATCGTTTGGAAAGGTGCTAAAAGTTTTTCAGACTTTTTTACGAATCGCTAGATTTTAATTCGATTACTTTGGAAAGTGCGGTAATTTGAGTCTACAGGGATTTTTTTATCATTTGGGTTGTGCAAGAATTGCCAATGGCTCCAAAATCAATATTGCACTAAAATGGAGGCATACATCGAAAACAGCATAAAATAAACTTTTATGTTCATGTTTTAGTTATTTCAGCGAAAGACGCAAGAAATCACTTCTTTCGACTTTATTTCGAAGGAAACTTTTTATTTACATTTCCGTTTTCAAGAATGGTCCTAAGCTTTGCAATGTGCGCTGATGGTGGTAGCTACAATTTATTCTAATTTTTCTCTGTTCAAGTTGTCAAGGAGAGCGCGTGGCCGAGTGGTTAAGGCGTCTGATTTGTAAACCAAAGGTCAGAACGGCCGTAGGTTCAAATCCCGCGCTGCACAGTTTGGTCGTTGTCCGTAACTCTAGCCCGGGTCGACCAGAGCCATGTGAGGGAAATCTGGTAGCTGCGGCGGGTAGCTGCGGCGGACTGATGGTAAAACATCCGTGGCCCCTGTTGGAAATAAGTCTCTCAGACTTTCGCAGGCTAGCCACGTTAAATATAAATACCTACCTACCTACCTAACTCTTTGGCAGGGAAACTTTGAAAATTCAATCACAGATATCCATAAAGGCATTTTAAAATTCTATTCTATACAATTTACCATACTCCTGATGAAATGGATACTGCTTTTCTCGAATAGACCCAAATTTCCCGCCGACTGATTGAAATTACACTCAAAAGTGAGCATGGTAACAAAAAAATCATAAAAATATTCAAACTTCAAATTAAAGAGTGGGAACAAGTTTCCAGAAACGAAAAATAATTCAGTGTTGGTAAAACCGAATGTTTTACCAACATTCGGAATGTTTCGGAATGTTCGGAATGATCTTGAATGTTTCCAACAAGGGTGCTCTATTTATGTCAATGTTGTTTTTCAACTTGGCTAAAAGTGCCTATTCGAAAAATCTGAAAATCACTTTTTTTGTCCTAAAAAGATCAACTTTAACTTTAACGGACTATATCTCCGGAAAAAGACGGGTTTACTGGCACTTTAAGATATTACGTCATTGGGAGAAGCGTGTTTGGATTCTAAATTCCAAAATACCTTAGTTTGCAAAATTTCAATTTTGGACCTCTCAATATTGTTTTGATAATTTTTGATCTTTGAAATACTATCTAAGATAACTGAATTTTCAAAATCTGTTTCGAGGAGCACCAAAGGATGAGCGATTCCGTTGGAAATCACAATGAAAGGCAAAGAAATTTTAGTCAATCGGTTACCATCAAAGTATAACCTTGAATTATTTAAAAAGATAATGGTATTGCTGTAATACCGTGAAAAGTCCAAAAAGCATATATTGAAAGCTATTGGAGCATGTGAGGATGCAAATTCCATAAATAAGAAGCTTATTTCTGCAGGAATGTTGTTGATTTTTATCATAAATAGTTAAAGGACTTTGTGGGAGAACTTTGTTGCAAATGTAAGATGTTAAAAATGCTTGTAAAGTGAACTTAAGTGGCTTGAGGCTTAAGAATACGTTTGAGAGCAATTTTTGATAAAATATTCCATAAGCCGCTTGTTTAGTTTCCTCAGGCAAAAGTGTAGCTTACTGTTATTTTTGATTGGAACTAACGGCATCCTTGATGGCTCTAAAGGGAATAAATCAATAGTTGTCTGCTCTGATACGTCTTACTAAAACAAAATGTCACACTCTTGTAACTTCCAATACAGATGAATCTCATGGGCTGGGTGCTTTTGGCACAGTTAAATATAACACGTTAATTGGAATACGCCTTCCTTATGTGCTCAAATCCAACATTGTTTTGCGTAAAGATGTGGGCAATTACTTCCGTCACAAGTGTACAATATGTCATTAAAAGAGCACCGCAGGATGAAAAGTTATATCTTATGGAATATTTCAATCATACCACCAGTGGAATATGTCCATCCTTTGGGGCTCCTAACTTCAAACCTACATATCGTACCATCAGAAACTGCGTTTGGAATCGGGAAAAAAAGTATGGAATATTTAGTCCTTCGTTAATACGATGGAACTTGAGTTTATATGAGAAGTACTTGCTTTGCCACTCGAATAGTGTCTATAAATTTGTTTTATAAAAAGGCATTTTTTTCCAAGTGGGAAAAAACACTTCCTTATGTCGACAGTGCCCACTTAGACCCAAATCATCCCACGTTACCCTGAGATCTTAGGCCTAGTCCACACTAGGCCGTTTTGGTCGTTAAGGCCTTGCAGAAGAACCCAGGAGACATTGGACTCAAACTCTGCGCCTTTTTTTTGTCCTTTGCACGATATTAACGATCCAAATGACTTCGTATGGACCAAGCTGTAAGATGAACAGATGCGATGGTAAAAGTATAAGGCCCCGTCCACACGTATCCTGATATTTTTGAAAACAGATCTTTTTTACCCGTTTTGGGTTAGCGTCACAGGATGACGGCGTTTTCGGTCACCAAAAAATGAAGCATTTCGAAACCGCTCTCCAGAGTAGATCTTTTTGAAAACACTGCTTTCATGTCGTCGTGTGGACTGGTGAAAACGGAGCTTTTCGAAAACGCTGATTTCATAGCATCGATTTGCTACCTATCAGAGCGTGCGCGTGTGTCTTTGCGGATCACGCGAGGGTATTTTGCTTGTCTGTTTTCTCTTATCGAAGTTCGAACATCGAAGTTTGCATGTAGCAGCGTCTTCGTGTGGGCGAGGGCATTTTTCGAAAACGTTCCTTCTGTGGACGCAGGTACTTTCAAATGTGGATAAAAAGATGTGTCTTCAAAAATATCCGAACATGTGTTGACAGGAATAAGGCGTTTCGCATGCAACCTCGCCAGATTCCACATCTCGGAAGTTGATATTGCTAAAGCAACTCCTTCTTACGACGTGAAAAAACATTATCTGCCCCATCTATGATCGTAATCCCAACCCGAAAATTCCATTGAGTCGATCCTTAAGAAATGACTGAAAAACTTGCTTGTGGAACAGGTTATCCCTTTATCAAGAGAATTTTCCTTGCGTTCGCGTGCATATGTTTTGAAATAGCATTAGTAAACATCAACAGCAGCAGATAAACCAGATGATCAGAGTTGCAATCGAATCGCCCCGAGAGGTTTTTGAAAGATATTGTGTAGTTCGAATTGTGAAACCTATCCCCATCACTCATTAAAAGGGCTAATCTTGCAACTTCTTCTACCATTGCATCTGAAAGTGCACTCTTTCGTTAACTATGCATTGATACTTGACACTTTAGTCCTAACAAGTTTATCCTTCACACGTTTTGCCTTCTAGCGTTGCTAAAGAAAGGCTACTTGCTGACGCTGAAGATAAACTGTTTGTATGGTGAAGGTACGTAGATGACGTTTTTTAAATTTGGCAACATGTGGAGGAAAAGCTTAAAACTTTTACAAATTTCTTAAATTGGGCAAATGACTAGATAAAATGCACTGCAGAATGATCCATAGAGACGGTTATTTTTCTTCATGTTCAAATCATTAAACAGAACAGGATAACAGATTTATAACGGATTTGTTTACAAAACCTACTGAAACCACAGGAGGCCCAACGTATTGTAGTGAAGGGGCCCTTGAATATTCTAACGTATGACTTACCAAGATCTTTTCTTTCTTCAGATAGAATATCTTGTTGAAAGTGCTTGCAAATCAGATTTTCTTGTCTTTGTCTCATATGACTGTCAATTCGTTTTTGTTTTGCGTCGTTATCGTTTATGCGTCGACAGAATAGCTAAATTATAACTAATTAAAGCCTACTATTTACAATATACATTATTAACAATGAAACTATCAAAAAAAAAATATATATATATATTACAGGATAAAAGATGCTAAAAAGGAACTATTCTAACAGGATAGTTCCTTTTTAGCATCTTTTATCCTGTAATATATATATATATATTTTTTTTGATAGTTTCATTGTTAATAATGTATATTGTAAATAGTAGGCTTTAATTAGCTGTAATTTAGCTATTCTGTTTTCCTAGCCTACTTTAAATAGATCATTAATAATAATAATGATAATAATAATAATAATAATAATAATAATAATAATAATAATAATAATAATAATAATAATAATAATAATAATAATAATAAGCGTAGACATGACAAAGTTGCGTGCTTCATCCATTGGCTCTTATGCAAGAAATATGACCTGGAGCATACAGACAAATGGTATCAACATCAGCCAAGTCCTGTTGTAGAAAACAAGAGATACAAACTCTTGTGGGATTTCTCCATCCAAACTGATCGAGTCATAGAGCACAGAAGACCGGACATTGTCATCGTCGATTGGGAAGAAAAAGAATGCATTGTCATTGATGTAGCCATTCCTGCTGACCAAAATATTGCAGACAAAGAATGGGAGAAGATCAGCAAATACAGTGAACTAAAGCTGGAAATAATGAGATTATGGAATGTCAGTGGCGAAGTTAGAGGTCATGCTTGTCATGCTGAGCATGACAAAACATTTTCAAAAATAACATTTTTTTCAATCACAAAAAAATGGTTCTTTTAGTGCGAAAACGCAGTTTCTTGCCGCCCAATCAGTTCAGAAATACAAAGATTGATCGAATACACCCCCCCCCTGGTCAATATGGTTGGTCTAATGATGTCCCCCGTGCTTAGTTCAGCTCATCCAATGAGATTCGATAGAGAACCGTAGAGACACAGGGCATCTGTTGTGATCTTAGCACGACCTGCCGGAAATCCCCCTATGAATATGGTCATGCCATTATGACTGTTATCCCTATGTTCAGTCATGCCCGACAAAAGAATCCACTTCTGACACAAAAGCGAAGAACAAAGCTTGGTCGGGCTCCAAAAATAGAGCCTGACCTAGGTCATAATAATAATCATGCTCTACTCCTGCTTCTTGATCCATGGTGCGTTTTGATTGGCTGAATATTTTATTCCACAAAAATCATTGCAAAGAATTTAAACCTCCAGTCATGACAAGGTTTCACCGCATGAGTGCAATATTCAAAGGCAGCCCTGTGTCATTTCGTGAGTTTCACTGTGACAAGCGTGTGTAAGGCCTAGCCGATTTGTACGCTCATTTCGAAATTCAACAAGAACTATGGCTCAAATTCATGCTCAAGGAGCTATTGCTGATCGAGACCTTGTGTCTCAGTTATCGAGAAAGTCCTTTGCTTCGAGGACTGTTGCTGAGCAGAAGCTTATCGTTCAACAACATCGACCGATGCCAAAATTGCAACTTAAGACCAGAGGGAGAGTTTTTCAAGAGGAGTGGTATCAAAGGAAGGATTGGCTGTGTGGGAGTGAAGGTATGAAGGGGCTTTTCTGTTGGCCATGTTTATTATTTAGGCCGGGTGTATCCCAAACATGGACAGAGACAGGCTACACCAATATGCACGGGTTCCTCTGTGATTGCAAAAAGCATGAGAAGGCCAGTGCTCATTTGGGGGCATATAAAATGTGGAAAACGTTCGATGTGACAGAGAGGGTGGACGTTTTATTTTCACGAGCAAGGAGGGAAGAGGTGGAGCGCCACAATGAAGAGGTGAAACAGAACAGGGAAATGTTAAAAACCCTGTCAGAAGCAGTTCTTTTCCTAGCCAAACAAGAACTGCCATTCAGAGGCCATGATGAATCTAGTTTAAGCCTCAATAAAGGAAACTATAGAGAGCTCTTGGCTCTGATAGGGAAATTTGATTCTGTTTTTGAGTGCCGCCTTCGTGGCAGGTTAGCAGCTTTTGAAACAGGGAATGCTGGTGTTTTTACTGGTGTTTCAGCTGACATTCAAAATGATCTGATTGAATGCATAGATTCTGTAATTCAAGATCAGATTGACAAAGAAATTGAGGATTGCACATTTTTAAGCATCCAAATTGATGAAACAACTGATGTTTCCACGAAGGAACAGTTAAGTGCAATAATTCGTTTAGATAAGAAAGGGGAAATTGTTGAGAGATTTTTGAAGTTTGCTGATGTCAGCACAGATAGAACAGCCCCGGCAATAACTGTTATTGTCAAGAAGGTTCTTAGCAAGTATGGAGATTCTTTGCAGAACAAATTGATAATGCAGACATATGATGGTGCCACTGTCATGTCTGGCCATATTGCTGGTGTACAGGCTCTCGTCCGTGAGGAATACCCTTTTGCTTTTTTCTTTCACTGTGCTGCTCACAGACTAAACCTTGTCTTGTGCCAATCTGCCTCTTCTATTTCTTCTGTCAAAGTCTTCTTTGCAAATGTCAGTGCTTTCAGTACTTTCACCAGTCTCAGCTCCAAAAGGAAAGAACTTTTCAGGTCTCATAACATTGAAATCCCGCGCCCAGGTGAGACAAGATGGTATTATCGCTCTCGTACTGTTCGTGTCATTGCAGACAAGTATGAAGTCTTGATAGATGTTCTTGAAGGGATTGTCAACAATTCACAGCATTGGGATGATGCAACCCTCACACAAGCAAGTGGACTGTTGCAGTATCTCAACAGCTTTTTGTTCTGCTTTTTGGTGTTTGTTTTTGGCAAGATTCTAGGCCAGTCATCAGTTCTGTATGATGTTCTTCAAAATAGGTCAACAGATTTTAGCTATGGTGTTGGAATGATCACAAATTTTGCTGAATTCTTAACAGATATGCGAACAGATGAAGCTTTTCACAATACTTTTGAATCAGCAGTTGCAATAGTTGGCCAGCCTTCATCAAGGTCTGATAGAAAGCATAATTACAAGCAGCTTTATTTTCAAGTGATTGATAACACAGTTGCAATGCTCAATGACCGATTTGCAGACTGTAAGCACTTTGCATTCTTGGATCTGGTTAACCCAAATTTCTTTGCCAGATGGAAAACTGAGTTTCCAGCAGACAAATTGCAACTCTTAAAGTCAAAATATGGTCCCCTTTTTAACATCCAACTACTTCAAAGCCAATTGCTTTTTATATACAGGGACAATGATTTTTACAAGAAGAGCTCAGTGGAGGTTCTGAATTATCTTTATGAGTTTGGATTGCAAGAAAGTCTGTCAGAAGTTGTAAAGCTCTTGAAGCTCAATTCTGCCATCGCAGTGTCAAGTGCATCAGTTGAGAGATCATTTTCTTGCTTGAGGAGGGTCAAAACATACTTACGCAATAAAATGGGCCAGGAACGTCTTGGATCTCTGTGTAGAATAAGTATTCATAAAGATCTGTTAAAGGAACTTGAGGATACGAAGAAACTTCATGATTTGATTGCTGAAAAATTCATTGAAAAACCTAGAAGACTCAATTTCTTGTACAAGTAAAGCAATTCAAAAGACATGGAAACTTTTAAAACAGTTGCTGATCAAACAATTTTAAAGAGAACTCTCTGTTTTGTGCAATGATGTCATAATTTGTTACTGATCAAAGGAACTTCCAAGGGAGCTTTACTGTTTGTGCATTATAGCCATATTATGCTTTCTATCAGATCATGGTTCCTCAACTCTGTCATAAGTTGTTGCTGATTAAAGGAACTTTCCAAGAGAACTTCCCAGTTGGTGCTTGCAGTGTTATCATAATTTGTTGCTGATTAAAGGAACTTTCCAAGAGAACTTTCCTGTTGGTGCTTGCAGTGTTATCATATTTTGTTGCTGATTAAAGGAACTTTCCAAGAGAACTTTCCTGTTGGTGCTTGCAGTGTTATCATATTTTGTTACTTATCAGAAGAACTTGCTCCCACAACAGCCAATCTTCTTTCAAGATCAATTGTAATGCAGTTTGATTACCCCCAGTTTTACTGTTGCCATGGGCTGGTGGGGTTCCTTCTGCTTAAAAATGGAAAACTCAAGCTATAGGCAATCCCTTGACGTGGGGCTTGAGCTTAACTCACTGAATATTCATTGAGGACTAAATTTGCCTGGCAACTGTTCAGAAAGATTAGCTACTTGGCATAATGCCTGCCAAATTTATGGCAATCATAAAATGTCTCCATAAAGTTTCAGACTTAAAACGAAAACATTTGAAAACCAAATTTTGGTCTAAAATTTTAGAACATAAAGGGTTTTCCCTCTGTGTGCAGGTACATATTTTACTTGCATAGGGATGGGTGTTGCCCCCTCTTATATAAAAAGGGGCGTTTCCAGGTGAAAAAGGGGCGTGGTCTGAAAAATTTTTCCGGGGGCTCCGCCCCCGGACCCCCGCGCTCTTTGCGCCTTAGGCGCAAAGAGCTTCCTGCCTTGCGCCTTCGGCGCAGGGCATGACCGACCCTCTTGGGCCAGCTTCGCCCCTGTGGAATGTTAAAGCAAAAGTGATTCCAATAGTGGTTGGGGCCCTTGGCTCCATTCCCAAAAAGTTGAAAGAACATTTGAAGAGTTTGGGATTATCAGGTGATATTCACTGCATCCAGAAGTCAGCCCTCCTTGGAACAGCTGGGATACTAAGAAAAGTATTGAGTGTCTGAGGCTGCTTGTTGCAGCTTGACGTTTGATGAACAATTCCTCCAGACTATGAACTTTAGCAGTGAACTCGCAAATAATAATAATAATAATAATAATAATAATAATAATAATAATAATAATAATAATAATAATAATAATAATAATAATAATAATAATAATAATAAGAATAATAATAATAATAATAATAATAATAATAATAAGACTTGACTTGAAGAAAGGAATAGAAGCACTAATTATGGCAGCACAAGAACAAGCAATACGTACGAATTACGTTAAACATCATATCGACAAATCAAGAGATTCGCCGAGTTGCAGAATGTGTGGTGAGAAGGGGGAAACAGTGAGCCATATCATATGTGAATGTAGCAAATTAGCCCAAAAGGAATATAAGCGACGCCACGACAACGTAGCACGGATAGTTCACTGGGAGATTTGCAAGAAGTACAACCTACAATCAGTTACAAAATTGTTGAGCCACCCTAGAAAAAAATGAAATTTTCGTCCCCCCTTCCCCCATGTCAATGTTGTTTTGAAAAAGTACCTGATCGAGATGATACGCGTAATTCGGCAACATTTTGTGGTACTGCAACATTGACTAGGGGGGAGGGGGGAAAACAGGGGCAAATAAACTGAAAATCTCGGGGTGGCTCAACAATTTTGTAACTGATTGTCTGAAAAGCGCGCAACTTTAACTCCAGTTTTCAAGAAAAGTGATGAAGGCAATGATGCACAATTTTGCTTACAGAATGTTATTGATACAAAGTTGATATAAGCATTGGGCTTAAGGAGTTTCATCAACTGGACATTTTTTACGTGATTTTTGAAATTCGCGTTTTTCCGCGATTTTGCAAAAAAATGGCGTAATTGTCTGAAATAGTGAATATTTAAGGTTCGTCTTCCTCTAGTTCAAACCATGATAGAAAGTAATCATAACGCGTTTCTATATCATTAAGCCTTGATCAAACTCTGGCAACTCGAACACACCAACGATGGCCAGGATGCGAGCAGTTTGTGTGCATGATGCCAGTTCGTCTGCAAGGCAAATTACGTCATCGTCGCTCGCCACAATGCTCAGTGCTCAGTACATTTCTCACTAACATTGCTCATTCCATTTTGTGCTTCTTTGCAAGGGTAAACATACCTTATTTATCAAAAGGACATAGGCTTTGATGTCAGTGGGAGTGGAGACTCCTATTTATGACCAAAAACGAACAATACTTTGCACAACAAAGCTAAACTTTTAGGAATCATACCGACATTGCTCATTTTTGGTGCTTTAAAAAACTAATAGGAGTCATTTTAGTAGTGTCTAAAGTGGGAATTGTTGACCTTTTCGCCATTTTACATCAAATGAGCGCCAGCTTTCTGCTGAAAACTCCGCACATGTCTACTCACAGGTCTTTGCTACATTTTGGTTGACTTTATTGACTTTTTATCGAGGTCTTTGGGCGTTTTTAAGGAACTTTAAAAAGTGGGAATTGTTGGTGAGAATTGTTCTCAATCTCAACCCCTCACTCGGTGACGTCGATGTCTTTATTTGGTTATTTGGGCTTCCAAATCACTGTGGGCTCAGTGGACCGATAAGAAATGATTTGTTATAGGGCTTTGTCCGCTCCCAAGAGAATTATGACTGATTTCAAAGGGGTAACGTATGCCCTTTGAAATTCAAATGTCGATTTTTCAAATTTCCCGCGCCTGATCAAGTGAAATGATTCCTTTTTAAGACACAAATACGGCACAACATTGCAGGGATGGCGCCACTGGGGGGGCTTGGGGGGGCAGGAGCCCCCCCACAAATCCATCGAGCCCCCCCGTCGGCACTTCAATTTTTGAAAAATTTTAAGCGCTGTCGGCACTTTCATAACTTTCACTTCCAGATTCCTTTGTTGCATCGTCATCTCAGTGAACTTGAATTACGACAGCGGAAATGGTGTTATGTTACAGCTTTGCGGGTGGTGGCATGGATCGGAAACCCTCTCTTTTGTGTTCCAGTTCCGACTTCGTTGAAAAACAATGATGAAGGAAATTCGTTGAATGTAAGATATAAAACATTGTTGGGATGCAACGATGAAGACTTAGGCCATGGCCAACATCTCGCTAGCATCATTGATTTTGGCATTTTAAATTTGTATCAGAGATTGAGCGCAGTTACTATGGGAAGAAAGTCAAGAAAGATGCTGAAGTGCTTGGTTTGCCAAGAGGAATATAAATCTGATTACAGAAACGAGCATAACCGAAAGTATCATCACGACCTGTTTGAAAAAAGAAAACCAATACCATTTTGTCAAGCGGGACAAGTAGTGGTATCAAACCCATTTGCAGCAGCTGCATCTGCAGCCAAGAAAAATAAGCGCCTTGCGGAAAAAGCGATTGATGACGAGTTTGGTAACCCCAGCAGAAAGAAGACAAAGACTACAAAAGGGGCAGAATGTGATACGTCATTCGAGAGCAATACAGTTACTGGGGACATTGCGAATAACGATAATGCCTGTTTTCCTACAGAAACAAATGCAGACACTAGCGCATCCATAGACGACGCGAGCACAAGCAAGGTTTACTTCTGTTTATTTATTGCACTTATTTATTTATCCCGCATTTTTAGAGTGTCGTATAGGGGTTCTGGGGAACAGGGGAACATGCCTAAAACGATTGGGGAACAGGGAACCAACAAAATCTGTACAGGGAGCAAGGGAACAATCGGTTTGCTCCCAGGGATCAAAGAACACTGTAAATCATGTTTTTGGATAGCAAAGCCAGAATAACTGTTGATTTTTATAAAATTTCTTTCTTGGTAATCTATTCCCTTTTTCATTAATTTTTTATTTGGTAATTTATTCTATGTTTTATTCGCTTTCTGTGACTTCCATGATGCTGCGCGGCGAAATTCTACTGTCAAAATAACTGCGGAGGAGCACGAACCGAGGGAGGAAGTCCGCTACGCAGCACAATAGAAGCTACGGAAAGCGATCTCAAAAACTTTTGTTTAGCATAAATTTTGCAGGGAACGTCGTAAAAATTTGCTTGGGAACATGGGAACAAATGATGTTTTATGAGGGAACAGGGGAACAAGGGACCCCCTATACGACCCTCATTTGAGACATTCATTCATCCTACACAGCAAAGTGCCAATGTTTGTTTTGAAAGCATCCTCCCGTTTTCCAGAATAGATAATTTCAAATTGAAAAAAATGCTCTATAGAAAGAAAATGAAAACATCTGTATAGTCAAGCCATCCTTCCAGTGCACAAATCGCAATGTTTTTAGGAACTATTTTGAAATAACATTGATCAGCAAATCACAACTCCTGCGTCACCTTTAAATGGAAACAGCTACAGAGCCCCCTCCAAATTCTATGTTTTGCTCACTTCACAATGATAGTGAAGATTTGTTCAAAGCTTGCCATTTGGCAAAAGAATGATGTATTTCCAAACCTCCTTATTTTAATAGTTTAGTGCATAGACTTGAAATTTAGTTCGAATTTCAGTCTATTTGATTTTGAATACTTCACCGCACGTTGTTGAAATCCCTTGAAAAAGTCAAATGGGATACTACGTTAGACTATTTAGTAAAGTCAATCAATCCATTTTTTATTCATATCAATGTACATTTTAGAACTTAATAAACTGCATGACCTGTTTTGATTTATATGGAAAGATGTGTTGAAATCTTATACCTTCACTTTTCCAACCACTCATTCACTCACTTACTCACTCACTTCACTCACTCGCTAAGTTTTTCATTTATTCAAGGAGAGTGAACATCCTACTATCAGATCAGAACCAATCCTTGGGAAAACATTGACAATCACGAAGGAACTTCATCAGAAAACGCCAAATGGTCCAAAAGATTTGTCACAGACAGTTGAAGATGGTCCAAAGCAACCACTGAAACCTACGTATCCTGCTCACCTGATCAAAGATTCATATCGCCGATTTAACTCTTCGTTTTATCAAAGGCATCAATGGCTAGAGTACTCAGAAGTCGCAGATGCAGTTTATTGCTTTCATTGTCGGCATTATCCGGAAGACTCTCATCAAGAAGTTACTTTTACTGAAGTAGGGTATAGACAATGGAATAGATGTTACGGGAAAGAAAGTAGCCTGAAAAAGCATGAAAGAAGTGAGATGCACCAGAAAGCTATAGAGCATAGCAATGCACAAATGATATTGAGAAAAACAGGCCAATCCCGGCAAACTGTACTCAACATGCTTGGAGACAAGCACAGAAAGGTTGCTGTAGAGAACCGCCACTATCTAAAAACAGTGTGTGAAGTTCTTCTCCTAACAGCTACTCAGAAGATAGCACAGAGAGAAAGTGGCTCTGTTTTTCGAGATGCCGATTTTGATATTGAGAATCTATCCTATGGTTCAAATTGTGGCAACTTCTTGGGGATTCTTACCTTGGTAGCAAAGCATGACCCAATCGTAGCGAAAAAAATCAAACATGGACCAAAGAATGCGAAGTATACCCACCACAGCATTCAAAATGCATTGTTTGATGTGATGGCTGACATGGTCCGAAAGGAAATTCGTGATGAAATTAGTCAGGCGACATACTTTGCCTTGCTTGTTGATGAAAGCAAAGATGTTTCAAAAAAAGAGCAAATATCTTTTGTTCTTAGATATACCCTTAATGGAATGATCCACGAGGAGTTCGTAGGAATGAAATCGGCTACTCATGGGCTGGATGCCGAAAGCCTTTCAGCATCAATCCTCGAATTTATGGCAGCGTTTGGGATGAACATGAACAACTGTGTTGGACAAGGCTATGACGGAGCTTCAGTAATGAAAGGTCATGTCAGTGGTGTGAATGTTTTGGTACAGAGAGAAGCCCCATTGGCTAACTACGTGCACTGCTTCAACCACAGACTGAATTTAGTCGTCGTTGATGTCTTAAAGAACATCAAGAAGGCAGCTGATTTTTTCGTGATTCTCCAAAAGTTGTATGTTTTTATCAGTGGAAGTGCAGTTCAAATGAAATGGATTCAGCTCCAAAAAGACATGAACCTTAAACCACTACAGATGAAAAAGTTGTCAGACACACGATGGTCTTGTCAGTATGAGATGTGTAGCACAGTCTACAAGCGACTCGGAGTGGTGATAAAGCTTTTGCAGCAAATTGATTCGCATGATAAGGATAGAGATAGAGCTTTTGAAGCACGTTGTTTGCTCGGATTACTGAACGAGGATTTCTGCTTACTTTTGGTCACAGTGAAGGAAATTTTGATGAATTGTAAGGCTGCGTCAGACTTTTTACAAAATTCGGAGAATTCTCTTGCTGACGCAGTGGATATTGTTGAAAATATGATTGAAGGAATTGCATCATTGAGAAAAGAAAGCTGTTATGCTGAACTGAAATCCAAGGCTGAAGAACTTTGTGAAGAGAATGAAATTCAGGCAAGAGCACCTAAGAGGGCATCACGGGTACCTGAGAGGTTTGAGAACGAAATAATAGATTCTACGATAGGTATGAGAGCACCGCCCACAGATTCTTTCAGGACGGCCATTTTCTATCCTTTGATTGACAGGGCTCTTTCAGAGTTAAATCGCCGATTTAGTGCTGAAAATAAAGAAATCATGAAAGGAATATCTGCGTTAACTCCAAAGTCGTCATTATTTTTGCAATGGGAAGTGTTGCAGCCTTTTGCAAACATGTACAAATGCAATTTGGGTGACTTGGAGCTCGAGGTCCTCAATATGAAGAGAATGCTGACAAGGAGACCGACAGAAGAGAAGCCTAAAGGCCTTTTGGAATTTTCATCTTTGACTGAGCGATTACGTGATGCTTTTTTCGAGTTGAACAGACTATTGACTATTGCATGCGTAATTCCAGTGTCAACTGCTTCCTGCGAGAGGTCTTTCAGCACGTTAAGAGTTGTGAAGAATTACTTACGAAATAGGATGACAGATGCTAGACTAAATAGTTTGATGCTTTTGGGTATTCAGAGCAAAAGGGCAAACTCGTTGAATTTAGATACAGTTATTGACAACTTTAAATGCAAATTTCCGAACTGTAGAATTTCGCTTGTATAATTCACGTAGTATTTTGTTCAGATCCAAGCTTGATTGGTTGCTTTTCTGTTATGTTTTTAATGAAGCGTGGTTCGTAAAAATTTTCTCGGTTCACTCACTGTCGGCACTCTGACATTTCAGCCCCCCCCAGCATTTCTTCCCTGGCGCCATCCCTGCAACATTGTTTGGTTTATGGGAATTATTGCGTGAAAAGACGTTCGATTCTGAATGTATCATGAATTTCCGCTAAAGAATTTGTAATTTCGTTCGAGAATCACATTTTTCATTTTGTGTAGGGCTTGAAAATGGTTAATTTTGCACAACGGAACTCCTGTAAGTTTACAGGCAGACAGAGGCTATCGCAGACGTGGTATCTATTTGATAGCTGTTGCATATGAACATACATCAGTAAAGCTTCACGAAACCAGCTTTCCTAGCAGATAATCATCATTTCCCTATGACCAAGTCACCGTGACAAAAACAGGCAGATTCCAGAGAATTACCCTAAATCAACAGAAATCACGCAGAAAATGTAAACCTATGCAGCTCCACCACTGTCATTAAACACGGCAATGTTAGCAATTCAAAAAGTTGATTTAAGCTCTCCCGTGCTAACAAAAATAATTATTGTGGTATACCTTTTCGTCGAACCTGATTATTGCGAGGCCTAAACAAGTAGGCACATAACTAAAAAATGTCGAAAATAGGCATATTTTCAAAGGGACGCTGCGAACCCGCATAAGCTTCCAAAATTCCCGAAAAAATCTGAGACATTTATCTACCAATGTATTACAAATACTATTAATTTCACATTGTTTGAAGCAAATGTTTTTGATTTACATCCATTAAAATGTGCTACATTTTCAGACAATCAGTTACAAAATTGTTGAGCCACCCTAGAAAAAAATGAAATTTTCGTCCCCCCTTCCCCCATGTCAATGTTGTTTTGAAAAAAGTACCTGATCGAGATGATACGCGTGATTCGGCAACTTTTTGTGGTACTGCAACATTGACTAGGGGGGAGGGGGGAAAACAGGGGCAAATAAACTGAAAATCTCGGGGTGGCTCAACAATTTTGTAACTGATTGTCTGAAAAGCGCGCAACTTTAACTCCAGTTTTCAAGAAAAGTGATGAAGGCAATGATGCACAATTTTGCTTACAGAATGTTATTGATACAAAGTTGATATAAGCATTGGGCTTAAGGAGTTTCATCAACTGGACATTTTTTACGTGATTTTTGAAATTCGCGTTTTTCCGCGATTTTGCAAAAAAATGGCGTAATTGTCTGAAATAGTGAATATTTAAGGTTCGTCTTCCTCTAGTTCAAACCATGATAGAAAGTAATCATAACGCGTTTCTATATCATTAAGCCTTGATCAAACTCTGGCAACTCGAACACACCAACGATGGCCAGGATGCGAGCAGTTTGTGTGCATGATGCCAGTTCGTCTGCAAGGCAAATTACGTCATCGTCGCTCGCCACAATGCTCAGTGCTCAGTACATTTCTCACTAACATTGCTCATTCCATTTTGTGCTTCTTTGCAAGGGTAAACATACCTTATTTATCAAAAGGACATAGGCTTTGATGTCAGTGGGAGTGGAGACTCCTATTTATGACCAAAAACGAACAATACTTTGCACAACAAAGCTAAACTTTTAGGAATCATACCGACATTGCTCATTTTTGGTGCTTTAAAAAACTAATAGGAGTCATTTTAGTAGTGTCTAAAGTGGGAATTGTTGACCTTTTCGCCATTTTACATCAAATGAGCGCCAGCTTTCTGCTGAAAACTCCGCACATGTCTACTCACAGGTCTTTGCTACATTTTGGTTGACTTTATTGACTTTTTATCGAGGTCTTTGGGCGTTTTTAAGGAACTTTAAAAAGTGGGAATTGTTGGTGAGAATTGTTCTCAATCTCAACCCCTCACTCGGTGACGTCGATGTCTTTATTTGGTTATTTGGGCTTCCAAATCACTGTGGGCTCAGTGGACCGATAAGAAATGATTTGTTATAGGGCTTTGTCCGCTCCCAAGAGAATTATGACTGATTTCAAAGGGGTAACGTATGCCCTTTGAAATTCAAATGTCGATTTTTCAAATTTCCCGCGCCTGATCAAGTGAAATGATTCCTTTTTAAGACACAAATACGGCACAACATTGTTTGGTTTATGGGAATTATTGCGTGAAAAGACGTTCGATTCTGAATGTATCATGAATTTCCGCTAAAGAATTTGTAATTTCGTTCGAGAATCACATTTTTCATTTTGTGTAGGGCTTGAAAATGGTTAATTTTGCACAACGGAACTCCTGTAAGTTTACAGGCAGACAGAGGCTATCGCAGACGTGGTATCTATTTGATAGCTGTTGCATATGAACATACATCAGTAAAGCTTCACGAAACCAGCTTTCCTAGCAGATAATCATCATTTCCCTATGACCAAGTCACCGTGACAAAAACAGGCAGATTCCAGAGAATTACCCTAAATCAACAGAAATCACGCAGAAAATGTAAACCTATGCAGCTCCACCACTGTCATTAAACACGGCAATGTTAGCAATTCAAAAAGTTGATTTAAGCTCTCCCGTGCTAACAAAAATAATTATTGTGGTATACCTTTTCGTCGAACCTGATTATTGCGAGGCCTAAACAAGTAGGCACATAACTAAAAAATGTCGAAAATAGGCATATTTTCAAAGGGACGCTGCGAGGCCGCATAAGCTTCCAAAATTCCCGAAAAAATCTGAGACATTTATCTACCAATGTATTACAAATACTATTAATTTCACATTGCTTGAAGCAAATGTTTTTGATTTACATCCATTAAAATGTGCTACATTTTCAGACAATCAGTTACAAAATTGTTGAGCCACCCTAGAAAAAAATGAAATTTTCGTCCCCCCTTCCCCCATGTCAATGTTGTTTTGAAAAAAGTACCTGATCGAGATGATACGCGTGATTCGGCAACTTTTTGTGGTACTGCAACATTGACTAGGGGGGAGGGGGGAAAACAGGGGCAAATAAACTGAAAATCTCGGGGTGGCTCAACAATTTTGTAACTGATTGTCTGAAAAGCGCGCAACTTTAACTCCAGTTTTCAAGAAAAGTGATGAAGGCAATGATGCACAATTTTGCTTACAGAATGTTATTGATACAAAGTTGATATAAGCATTGGGCTTAAGGAGTTTCATCAACTGGACATTTTTTACGTGATTTTTGAAATTCGCGTTTTTCCGCGATTTTGCAAAAAAATGGCGTAATTGTCTGAAATAGTGAATATTTAAGGTTCGTCTTCCTCTAGTTCAAACCATGATAGAAAGTAATCATAACGCGTTTCTATATCATTAAGCCTTGATCAAACTCTGGCAACTCGAACACACCAACGATGGCCAGGATGCGAGCAGTTTGTGTGCATGATGCCAGTTCGTCTGCAAGGCAAATTACGTCATCGTCGCTCGCCACAATGCTCAGTGCTCAGTACATTTCTCACTAGCATTGCTCATTCCATTTTGTGCTTCTTTGCAAGGGTAAACATACCTTATTTATCAAAAGGACATAGGCTTTGATGTCAGTGGGAGTGGAGACTCCTATTTATGACCAAAAACGAACAATACTTTGCACAACAAAGCTAAACTTTTAGGAATCATACCGACATTGCTCATTTTTGGTGCTTTAAAAAACTAATAGGAGTCATTTTAGTAGTGTCTAAAGTGGGAATTGTTGACCTTTTCGCCATTTTACATCAAATGAGCGCCAGCTTTCTGCTGAAAACTCCGCACATGTCTACTCACAGGTCTTTGCTACATTTTGGTTGACTTTATTGACTTTTTATCGAGGTCTTTGGGCGTTTTTAAGGAACTTTAAAAAGTGGGAATTGTTGGTGAGAATTGTTCTCAATCTCAACCCCTCACTCGGTGACGTCGATGTCTTTATTTGGTTATTTGGGCTTCCAAATCACTGTGGGCTCAGTGGACCGATAAGAAATGATTTGTTATAGGGCTTTGTCCGCTCCCAAGAGAATTATGACTGATTTCAAAGGGGTAACGTATGCCCTTTGAAATTCAAATGTCGATTTTTCAAATTTCCCGCGCCTGATCAAGTGAAATGATTCCTTTTTAAGACACAAATACGGCACAACATTGTTTGGTTTATGGGAATTATTGCGTGAAAAGACGTTCGATTCTGAATGTATCATGAATTTCCGCTAAAGAATTTGTAATTTCGTTCGAGAATCACATTTTTCATTTTGTGTAGGGCTTGAAAATGGTTAATTTTGCACAACGGAACTCCTGTAAGTTTACAGGCAGACAGAGGCTATCGCAGACGTGGTATCTATTTGATAGCTGTTGCATATGAACATACATCAGTAAAGCTTCACGAAACCAGCTTTCCTAGCAGATAATCATCATTTCCCTATGACCAAGTCACCGTGACAAAAACAGGCAGATTCCAGAGAATTACCCTAAATCAACAGAAATCACGCAGAAAATGTAAACCTATGCAGCTCCACCACTGTCATTAAACACGGCAATGTTAGCAATTCAAAAAGTTGATTTAAGCTCTCCCGTGCTAACAAAAATAATTATTGTGGTATACCTTTTCGTCGAACCTGATTATTGCGAGGCCTAAACAAGTAGGCACATAACTAAAAAATGTCGAAAATAGGCATATTTTCAAAGGGACGCTGCGAGGCCGCATAAGCTTCCAAAATTCCCGAAAAAATCTGAGACATTTATCTACCAATGTATTACAAATACTATTAATTTCACATTGCTTGAAGCAAATGTTTTTGATTTACATCCATTAAAATGTGCTACATTTTCAGACAATCAGTTACAAAATTGTTGAGCCACCCTAGAAAAAAATGAAATTTTCGTCCCCCCTTCCCCCATGTCAATGTTGTTTTGAAAAAAGTACCTGATCGAGATGATACGCGTGATTCGGCAACTTTTTGTGGTACTGCAACATTGACTAGGGGGGAGGGGGGAAAACAGGGGCAAATAAACTGAAAATCTCGGGGTGGCTCAACAATTTTGTAACTGATTGTCTGAAAAGCGCGCAACTTTAACTCCAGTTTTCAAGAAAAGTGATGAAGGCAATGATGCACAATTTTGCTTACAGAATGTTATTGATACAAAGTTGATATAAGCATTGGGCTTAAGGAGTTTCATCAACTGGACATTTTTTACGTGATTTTTGAAATTCGCGTTTTTCCGCGATTTTGCAAAAAAATGGCGTAATTGTCTGAAATAGTGAATATTTAAGGTTCGTCTTCCTCTAGTTCAAACCATGATAGAAAGTAATCATAACGCGTTTCTATATCATTAAGCCTTGATCAAACTCTGGCAACTCGAACACACCAACGATGGCCAGGATGCGAGCAGTTTGTGTGCATGATGCCAGTTCGTCTGCAAGGCAAATTACGTCATCGTCGCTCGCCACAATGCTCAGTGCTCAGTACATTTCTCACTAACATTGCTCATTCCATTTTGTGCTTCTTTGCAAGGGTAAACATACCTTATTTATCAAAAGGACATAGGCTTTGATGTCAGTGGGAGTGGAGACTCCTATTTATGACCAAAAACGAACAATACTTTGCACAACAAAGCTAAACTTTTAGGAATCATACCGACATTGCTCATTTTTGGTGCTTTAAAAAACTAATAGGAGTCATTTTAGTAGTGTCTAAAGTGGGAATTGTTGACCTTTTCGCCATTTTACATCAAATGAGCGCCAGCTTTCTGCTGAAAACTCCGCACATGTCTACTCACAGGTCTTTGCTACATTTTGGTTGACTTTATTGACTTTTTATCGAGGTCTTTGGGCGTTTTTAAGGAACTTTAAAAAGTGGGAATTGTTGGTGAGAATTGTTCTCAATCTCAACCCCTCACTCGGTGACGTCGATGTCTTTATTTGGTTATTTGGGCTTCCAAATCACTGTGGGCTCAGTGGACCGATAAGAAATGATTTGTTATAGGGCTTTGTCCGCTCCCAAGAGAATTATGACTGATTTCAAAGGGGTAACGTATGCCCTTTGAAATTCAAATGTCGATTTTTCAAATTTCCCGCGCCTGATCAAGTGAAATGATTCCTTTTTAAGACACAAATACGGCACAACATTGTTTGGTTTATGGGAATTATTGCGTGAAAAGACGTTCGATTCTGAATGTATCATGAATTTCCGCTAAAGAATTTGTAATTTCGTTCGAGAATCACATTTTTCATTTTGTGTAGGGCTTGAAAATGGTTAATTTTGCACAACGGAACTCCTGTAAGTTTACAGGCAGACAGAGGCTATCGCAGACGTGGTATCTATTTGATAGCTGTTGCATATGAACATACATCAGTAAAGCTTCACGAAACCAGCTTTCCTAGCAGATAATCATCATTTCCCTATGACCAAGTCACCGTGACAAAAACAGGCAGATTCCAGAGAATTACCCTAAATCAACAGAAATCACGCAGAAAATGTAAACCTATGCAGCTCCACCACTGTCATTAAACACGGCAATGTTAGCAATTCAAAAAGTTGATTTAAGCTCTCCCGTGCTAACAAAAATAATTATTGTGGTATACCTTTTCGTCGAACCTGATTATTGCGAGGCCTAAACAAGTAGGCACATAACTAAAAAATGTCGAAAATAGGCATATTTTCAAAGGGACGCTGCGAGGCCGCATAAGCTTCCAAAATTCCCGAAAAAATCTGAGACATTTATCTACCAATGTATTACAAATACTATTAATTTCACATTGTTTGAAGCAAATGTTTTTGATTTACATCCATTAAAATGTGCTACATTTTCAGACAATCAGTTACAAAATTGTTGAGCCACCCTAGAAAAAAATGAAATTTTCGTCCCCCCTTCCCCCATGTCAATGTTGTTTTGAAAAAAGTACCTGATCGAGATGATACGCGTGATTCGGCAACTTTTTGTGGTACTGCAACATTGACTAGGGGGGAGGGGGGAAAACAGGGGCAAATAAACTGAAAATCTCGGGGTGGCTCAACAATTTTGTAACTGATTGTCTGAAAAGCGCGCAACTTTAACTCCAGTTTTCAAGAAAAGTGATGAAGGCAATGATGCACAATTTTGCTTGCAGAATGTTATTGATACAAAGTTGATATAAGCATTGGGCTTAAGGAGTTTCATCAACTGGACATTTTTTACGTGATTTTTGAAATTCGCGTTTTTCCGCGATTTTGCAAAAAAATGGCGTAATTGTCTGAAATAGTGAATATTTAAGGTTCGTCTTCCTCTAGTTCAAACCATGATAGAAAGTAATCATAACGCGTTTCGATATCATTAAGCCTTGATCAAACTCTGGCAACTCGAACACACCAACGATGGCCAGGATGCGAGCAGTTTGTGTGCATGATGCCAGTTCGTCTGCAAGGCAAATTACGTCATCGTCGCTCGCCACAATGCTCAGTGCTCAGTACATTTCTCACTAAACATTGCTCATTCCATTTTGTGCTTCTTTGCAAGGGTAAACATACCTTATTTATCAAAAGGACATAGGCTTTGATGTCAGTGGGAGTGGAGACTCCTATTTATGACCAAAAACGAACAATACTTTGCACAACAAAGCTAAACTTTTAGGAATCATACCGACATTGCTCATTTTTGGTGCTTTAAAAAACTAATAGGAGTCATTTTAGTAGTGTCTAAAGTGGGAATTGTTGACCTTTTCGCCATTTTACATCAAATGAGCGCCAGCTTTCTGCTGAAAACTCCGCACATGTCTACTCACAGGTCTTTGCTACATTTTGGTTGACTTTATTGACTTTTTATCGAGGTCTTTGGGCGTTTTTAAGGAACTTTAAAAAGTGGGAATTGTTGGTGAGAATTGTTCTCAATCTCAACCCCTCACTCGGTGACGTCAATGTCTTTATTTGGTTATTTGGGCTTCCAAATCACTGTGGGCTCAGTGGACCGATAAGAAATGATTTGTTATAGGGCTTTGTCCGTTCCCAAGAGAATTATGACTGATTTCAAAGGGGTAACGTATGCCCTTTGATTTTTCAAATTTCCCGCGCCTGATCAAGTGAAATGATTCCTTTTTAAGACACAAATACGGCACAACATTGTTTGGTTTATGGGAATTATTGCGTGAAAAGACGTTCGATTCTGAATGTATCATGAATTTCCGCTAAAGAATTTGTAATTTCGTTCGAGAATCACATTTTTTCATTTTGTGTAGGGCTTGAAAATGGTTAATTTTGCACAACGGAACTCCTGTAAGTTTACAGGCAGACAGAGGCTATCGCAGACGTGGTATCTATTTGATAGCTGTTGCATATGAACATACATCAGTAAAGCTTCACGAAACCAGCTTTCCTAGCAGATAATCATCATTTCCCTATGACCAAGTCACCGTGACAAAAACAGGCAGATTCCAGAGAATTACCCTAAATCAACAGAAATCACGCAGAAAATGTAAACCTATGCAGCTCCACCACTGTCATTAAACACGGCAATGTTAGCAATTCAAAAATTTGATTTAAGCTCTCCCGTGCTAACAAAAATAATTATTGTGGTATACCTTTTCGTCGAACCTGATTATTGCGAGGCCTAAACAAGTAGGCACATAACTAAAAAATGTCGAAAATAGGCATATTTTCAAAGGGACGCTGCGAGGCCGCATAAGCTTCCAAAATTCCCGAAAAAATCTGAGACATTTATCTACCAATGTATTACAAATACTATTAATTTCACATTGTTTGAAGCAAATGTTTTTGATTTACATCCATTAAAATGTGCTACATTTTCAGACTGTCTGAAAAGCGCGCAACTTTAACTCCAGTTTTCAAAAAAAGTGATGAAGGCAATGATGCACAATTTTGCTTACAGAATGTTATTGATACAAAGTTGATATAAGCATTGGGCTTAAGGAGTTTCATCAACTGGACATTTTTTACGTGATTTTTGAAATTCGCGTTTTTCCGCGATTTTGCAAAAAAATGGCGTAATTGTCTGAAATAGTGAATATTTAAGGTTCGTCTTCCTCTAGTTCAAACCATGATAGAAAGTAATCATAACGCGTTTCGATATCATTAAGCCTTGATCAAACTCTGGCAACTCGAACACACCAACGATGGCCAGGATGCGAGCAGTTTGTGTGCATGATGCCTGTTCGTCTGCAAGGCGAATTACGTCATCGTCGCTCGCCACAATGCTCAGTGCTCAGTACATTTCTCACTAACATTGCTCATTCCATTTTGTGCTTCTTTGCAAGGGTAAACATACCTTATTTATCAAAAGGACATAGGCTTTGATGTCAGTGGGAGTGGAGACTCCTATTTATGACCAAAAACGAACAATACTTTGCACAACAAAGCTAAACTTTTAGGAATCATACCGACATTGCTCATTTTTGGTGCTTTAAAAAACTAATAGGAGTCATTTTAGTAGTGTCTAAAGTGGGAATTGTTGACCTTTTCGCCATTTTACATCAAATGAGCGCCAGCTTTCTGCTGAAAACTCCGCACATGTCTACTCACAGGTCTTTGCTACATTTTGGTTGACTTTATTGACTTTTTATCGAGGTCTTTGGGCGTTTTTAAGGAACTTTAAAAAGTGGGAATTGTTGGTGAGAATTGTTCTCAATCTCAACCCCTCACTCGGTGACGTCGATGTCTTTATTTGGTTATTTGGGCTTCCAAATCACTGTGGGCTCAGTGGACCGATAAGAAATGATTTGTTATAGGGCTTTGTCCGCTCCCAAGAGAATTATGACTGATTTCAAAGGGGTAACGTATGCCCTTTGAAATTCAAATGTCGATTTTTCAAATTTCCCGCGCCTGATCAAGTGAAATGATTCCTTTTTAAGACACAAATACGGCACAACATTGTTTGGTTTATGGGAATTATTGCGTGAAAAGACGTTCGATTCTGAATGTATCATGAATTTCCGCTAAAGAATTTGTAATTTCGTTCGAGAATCACATTTTTCATTTTGTGTAGGGCTTGAAAATGGTTAATTTTGCACAACGGAACTCCTGTAAGTTTACAGGCAGACAGAGGCTATCGCAGACGTGGTATCTATTTGATAGCTGTTGCATATGAACATACATCAGTAAAGCTTCACGAAACCAGCTTTCCTAGCAGATAATCATCATTTCCCTATGACCAAGTCACCGTGACAAAAACAGGCAGATTCCAGAGAATTACCCTAAATCAACAGAAATCACGCAGAAAATGTAAACCTATGCAGCTCCACCACTGTCATTAAACACGGCAATGTTAGCAATTCAAAAAGTTGATTTAAGCTCTCCCGTGCTAACAAAAATAATTATTGTGGTATACCTTTTCGTCGAACCTGATTATTGCGAGGCCTAAACAAGTAGGCACATAACTAAAAAATGTCGAAAATAGGCATATTTTCAAAGGGACGCTGCGAGGCCGCATAAGCTTCCAAAATTCCCGAAAAAATCTGAGACATTTATCTACCAATGTATTACAAATACTATTAATTTCACATTGTTTGAAGCAAATGTTTTTGATTTACATCCATTAAAATGTGCTACATTTTCAGACAATCAGTTACAAAATTGTTGAGCCACCCTAGAAAAAAATGAAATTTTCGTCCCCCCTTCCCCCATGTCAATGTTGTTTTGAAAAAAGTACCTGATCGAGATGATACGCGTGATTCGGCAACTTTTTGTGGTACTGCAACATTGACTAGGGGGGAGGGGGGAAAACAGGGGCAAATAAACTGAAAATCTCGGGGTGGCTCAACAATTTTGTAACTGATTGTCTGAAAAGCGCGCAACTTTAACTCCAGTTTTCAAGAAAAGTGATGAAGGCAATGATGCACAATTTTGCTTGCAGAATGTTATTGATACAAAGTTGATATAAGCATTGGGCTTAAGGAGTTTCATCAACTGGACATTTTTTACGTGATTTTTGAAATTCGCGTTTTTCCGCGATTTTGCAAAAAAATGGCGTAATTGTCTGAAATAGTGAATATTTAAGGTTCGTCTTCCTCTAGTTCAAACCATGATAGAAAGTAATCATAACGCGTTTCGATATCATTAAGCCTTGATCAAACTCTGGCAACTCGAACACACCAACGATGGCCAGGATGCGAGCAGTTTGTGTGCATGATGCCAGTTCGTCTGCAAGGCAAATTACGTCATCGTCGCTCGCCACAATGCTCAGTGCTCAGTACATTTCTCACTAAACATTGCTCATTCCATTTTGTGCTTCTTTGCAAGGGTAAACATACCTTATTTATCAAAAGGACATAGGCTTTGATGTCAGTGGGAGTGGAGACTCCTATTTATGACCAAAAACGAACAATACTTTGCACAACAAAGCTAAACTTTTAGGAATCATACCGACATTGCTCATTTTTGGTGCTTTAAAAAACTAATAGGAGTCATTTTAGTAGTGTCTAAAGTGGGAATTGTTGACCTTTTCGCCATTTTACATCAAATGAGCGCCAGCTTTCTGCTGAAAACTCCGCACATGTCTACTCACAGGTCTTTGCTACATTTTGGTTGACTTTATTGACTTTTTATCGAGGTCTTTGGGCGTTTTTAAGGAACTTTAAAAAGTGGGAATTGTTGGTGAGAATTGTTCTCAATCTCAACCCCTCACTCGGTGACGTCAATGTCTTTATTTGGTTATTTGGGCTTCCAAATCACTGTGGGCTCAGTGGACCGATAAGAAATGATTTGTTATAGGGCTTTGTCCGTTCCCAAGAGAATTATGACTGATTTCAAAGGGGTAACGTATGCCCTTTGATTTTTCAAATTTCCCGCGCCTGATCAAGTGAAATGATTCCTTTTTAAGACACAAATACGGCACAACATTGTTTGGTTTATGGGAATTATTGCGTGAAAAGACGTTCGATTCTGAATGTATCATGAATTTCCGCTAAAGAATTTGTAATTTCGTTCGAGAATCACATTTTTTCATTTTGTGTAGGGCTTGAAAATGGTTAATTTTGCACAACGGAACTCCTGTAAGTTTACAGGCAGACAGAGGCTATCGCAGACGTGGTATCTATTTGATAGCTGTTGCATATGAACATACATCAGTAAAGCTTCACGAAACCAGCTTTCCTAGCAGATAATCATCATTTCCCTATGACCAAGTCACCGTGACAAAAACAGGCAGATTCCAGAGAATTACCCTAAATCAACAGAAATCACGCAGAAAATGTAAACCTATGCAGCTCCACCACTGTCATTAAACACGGCAATGTTAGCAATTCAAAAATTTGATTTAAGCTCTCCCGTGCTAACAAAAATAATTATTGTGGTATACCTTTTCGTCGAACCTGATTATTGCGAGGCCTAAACAAGTAGGCACATAACTAAAAAATGTCGAAAATAGGCATATTTTCAAAGGGACGCTGCGAGGCCGCATAAGCTTCCAAAATTCCCGAAAAAATCTGAGACATTTATCTACCAATGTATTACAAATACTATTAATTTCACATTGTTTGAAGCAAATGTTTTTGATTTACATCCATTAAAATGTGCTACATTTTCAGACTGTCTGAAAAGCGCGCAACTTTAACTCCAGTTTTCAAAAAAAGTGATGAAGGCAATGATGCACAATTTTGCTTACAGAATGTTATTGATACAAAGTTGATATAAGCATTGGGCTTAAGGAGTTTCATCAACTGGACATTTTTTACGTGATTTTTGAAATTCGCGTTTTTCCGCGATTTTGCAAAAAAATGGCGTAATTGTCTGAAATAGTGAATATTTAAGGTTCGTCTTCCTCTAGTTCAAACCATGATAGAAAGTAATCATAACGCGTTTCGATATCATTAAGCCTTGATCAAACTCTGGCAACTCGAACACACCAACGATGGCCAGGATGCGAGCAGTTTGTGTGCATGATGCCTGTTCGTCTGCAAGGCGAATTACGTCATCGTCGCTCGCCACAATGCTCAGTGCTCAGTACATTTCTCACTAACATTGCTCATTCCATTTTGTGCTTCTTTGCAAGGGTAAACATACCTTATTTATCAAAAGGACATAGGCTTTGATGTCAGTGGGAGTGGAGACTCCTATTTATGACCAAAAACGAACAATACTTTGTACAACAAAGCTAAACTTTTAGGAATCATACCGACATTGCTCACTTTTGGTGCTTTAAAAAACTAATAGGAGTCATTTTAGTAGTGTCTAAAGTGGGAATTGTTGACCTTTTCGCCATTTTACATCAAATGAGCGCCAGCTTTCTGCTGAAAACTCCGCACATGTCTACTCACAGGTCTTTGCTACATTTTGGTTGACTTTATTGACTTTTTATCGAGGTCTTTGGGCGTTTTTAAGGAACTTTAAAAAGTGGGAATTGTTGGTGAGAATTGTTCTCAATCTCAACCCCTCACTCGGTGACGTCAATGTCTTTATTTGGTTATTTGGGCTTCCAAATCACTGTGGGCTCAGTGGACCGATAAGAAATGATTTGTTATAGGGCTTTGTCCGCTCCCAAGAGAATCATGACTGATTTCAAAGGGGTAACGTATGCCCTTTGAAATTCAAATGTCGATTTTTCAAATTTCCCGCGCCTGATCAAGTGAAATGATTCCTTTTTAAGACACAAATACGGCACAACATTGTTTGGTTTATGGGAATTATTGCGTGAAAAGACGTTCGATTCTGAATGTATCATGAATTTCCGCTAAAGAATTTGTAATTTCGTTCGAGAATCACATTTTTCATTTTGTGTAGGGCTTGAAAATGGTTAATTTTGCACAACGGAACTCCTGTAAGTTTACAGGCAGACAGAGGCTATCGCAGACGTGGTATCTATTTGATAGCTGTTGCATATGAACATACATCAGTAAAGCTTCACGAAACCAGCTTTCCTAGCAGATAATCATCATTTCCCTATGACCAAGTCACCGTGACAAAAACAGGCAGATTCCAGAGAATTACCCTAAATCAACAGAAATCACGCAGAAAATGTAAACCTATGCAGCTCCACCACTGTCATTAAACACGGCAATGTTAGCAATTCAAAAAGTTGATTTAAGCTCTCCCGTGCTAACAAAAATAATTATTGTGGTATACCTTTTCGTCGAACCTGATTATTGCGAGGCCTAAACAAGTAGGCACATAACTAAAAAATGTCGAAAATAGGCATATTTTCAAAGGGACGCTGCGAGGCCGCATAAGCTTCCAAAATTCCCGAAAAAATCTGAGACATTTATCTACCAATGTATTACAAATACTATTAATTTCACATTGCTTGAAGCAAATGTTTTTGATTTACATCCATTAAAATGTGCTACATTTTCAGACAATCAGTTACAAAATTGTTGAGCCACCCTAGAAAAAAATGAAATTTTCGTCCCCCCTTCCCCCATGTCAATGTTGTTTTGAAAAAAGTACCTGATCGAGATGATACGCGTGATTCGGCAACTTTTTGTGGTACTGCAACATTGACTAGGGGGGAGGGGGGAAAACAGGGGCAAATAAACTGAAAATCTCGGGGTGGCTCAACAATTTTGTAACTGATTGTACCCAGGGCTGAACAGTGGTACAATCATAAGCCAGATGGCGTTACTGAAAATGAAAGCATTAAGGTACTGTGGGACTTTAACATAATCACAGATTACGAAATTGAGCATAGGCGACCAGACATTGTTGTCGTGCTAAAACCAGAAAAAGAGTGCTTAATCATTGACATAGCTGTACCAGGAGATACAAGGATAAAACAGAAGGAACAAGAGACAATTGAAAAGTATCAAGATCTAAAAAGAGAAATTGCAAGATTATGGTGCCTTCGAAAAGTAACTGTCATTCCAGTTGTAGTTGGTGCATTAGGATGTGTCACAAAAGAAGCAGAGCAATACATTGAGAAGATAGGAATCAAGATCAGGACTGAAGTGATACAGAAAACGGCATTGTTAGGAACTGCAAGAACATTGAGAAAGGTTCTCGAAACCTGAGGCTAGTTGTTCTAGCTTGCTTTCGGGACGAACTTACCAGGAACTTTTTTCTGTGATAAAAAGATAATAATAATAATAATAATGGAAACTTTCATTCAATATATCCTAATACATACAATACAAAACTAAAACCAAAATCTATGGCATTAACTCGCCAACAAGGGGCATTAATGACATACTCACACAGGTGACGTAAAAATGTAGAAATCAGAAACCTAAAAATCTAAGAGTTCGGGATTTGTCCATTCCTTGTTTCTGCAGCAAAAAATGAAGTAGGATGCGCGAATACAGATGTTTATCATCTTTTTAGTTAGATATTTTATTTCTGTGTCTGAGACATGTAGATTAGATAGCAGTTCGAAGAATCTTTTACTGTCCTTTTCGATGAAGCCACATGCCCCCATTGAGACATTACAGTACACAACCTTATCATATGATGATTTCAGTCTGTTCATAAGTGGCTTGTATTTTTCTCTCTTTCTTGTGCTGTTACCCGCCATATTCGTCTCGAAACCAACCGTAAGCTCAACAAGTGTGACTGTCTTGTTTTGAACAATAACAATATCAGGTCTTTCCTGATCACCTGTTACTATGCAGGGAGATGCAAAGGAGGGCAGATCAACATATAAGCTCTTGCATGATCTTGACAACGTATTTGCAATGATCTTCAGAACAGAGAATAATAACAACAATAATAATAATAATAATAATAAATTCGTATTTGCCCTAGTGTCCGAGCTTACAGCTCAGTTAACATAAAAATATGTCTACTAGGCATGCGTTATCCACTACATCCAGTTCATATATACTGTGTGAGACACAGGATCTAGAAGCCATCCAATGTGAACAATGTAATATAGAACTTAATGTAACTGATCATACGAAAGGACCGAAAAAAAAAGATTCACAAGAATAACTTCCTAACCCTGTGTCTCCATATGTAGTTGGCCATAATCAGATTTGAAACCGAGCACCACTGTAATGTGTTCTTTACAATTAACTTATCTACTGACAGTGATCTTAAAACAGTCCAAACATCCTTCTTGATACAACCAAGTGAGCCAAAGCAAAGCACTTTCAGATCTACATTCCAACCCAACGACTGCAGCAGACTGCACAGCGGCTCATACCGTTCCTGTTTGGTGTTCAGCGCTTGCTCAAAATACAGATCGTAGCAGACAGCCACCTCTAAGATAATGCATTTACGTGACTGATTGTTAATGATAACGATGTCAGGTTTACGATGCGTAATACGCTGCAATTCATCACCATATTCCGTTAATATTGATTCTGCAAGCTTGTTTGCATGAAACTGAAAACCACTTGGACTTCCCGAGATCATCTCAAATATTTTGTCTGCAATTCGATTGTGACGTCTGCTATAAAAGTTGTGAAACTCTCCACAGCCATTCATCAGATGTGCAATACTTTCCGTATGCTGATGGCAAAAGGGGCAAGAAGGGTCATTATCACGATTCCATACATGCTTTGTGAAGTTTGTTGGAAGTAGACTCAACCGTGCTTTTATTGCAAACTTCACCAGTAAATCACTTACTTTCCAGTTGTAAAATATTGAATGGGAGGATTTCAACTGAACATCAGTCATACAGAGAAAGGGGCCTTGAATTGACAATTGCTTTGCTTTTTGCAAATCTCGATTAACTGTCTGATTGAGCAGCAACTTCTGAAGTGGGGCACCTTCATCGAAAAATTCACCATTTACAATTACTCCAGCCTTTCCCTGCCTGAAGTCAATGGAAACATCTAGCTTTCTAGCATATCTCAGAAGATCTGGCCAATCTGATTGACACCCAAATTTGGTACGACTGTTCAAATATCCGTCTTCACTAATCTCAAACCCAAGAAAATTCATATCGTTATCTGTTGCAGCAACTTTCCGTTTTTCCATATCTAAATTAAGGGATTGACGTGCAATGTTCCTGAACTGTAACTGGGGATGATTCAACATCTTAATGAGAAATGCAACCCTTGTTGACCTATACACATCTGAAACGCGCTTAACTCCAATCCCTCCGTGCTCACGTGGTAAGAAGACGACGAGCTGTGTTGTTGTTTCATACAAATCATACATATTTCGAGCTGCCTTCACCAAGGACTTATCCATCAACTCTAACTGCTCCTCTGTAAATCTTGTATTGTAAAAATGGTGGAGAATCTTCGCGAGAGCCAAGTTATTTAAAGCACTAGCTTTTAGAGCGAGAGGCAATTTGCAGCTTGTTATTTTCTCCAATAAATCTTTATAACTTTCTTTATAAATCTTTATAACAATAATAATAATAATAATAATAATAATAATAATAATAATAATAATAATAATAATAATAATAATAATAATAATAATAATAATAATAATAATAATAATAATAATAATAATAATTGTCCTGGGTATGACAGAAAACTGCTTCCGGTTGTGGAGTTTTGACGTGGGAGAATGAGGTTACCCTTTGCCACAACTACCTCCAGGTCACCCTTGAGCAAGGTGTAGTACCTGTCAGCTCTCTCCGAGACCATGAAGTACCGGGTTGGCGTCCGGCGGGGGCTAGTCTGTCTCATGGGTAGGGGGGACTCTTCAGCCTTTGTCGGCAACCTCCCTAGTGCTAGCATCACGAAAAGTTTGCTGGTGTTTGTTGCACTTGAAATCAACTACTCTTTTGAATGAATGAATACGGAAAAAAGAAATTCATGCCGCATCGCTCGTCGCGCGGATCAACAAGGAGCGCGTCCCTCAGAGAGGAACCAGGCTGAGGTCGAAAAATGTGCTACTGGAACAAACTCACCCCATCCCCAAGCACCAGAGGATAACCAAAATGAGAACTCCACTCAAGCAGGCTCCCTGGCAGCTGATAATATGAATTATCCAAAGAAACAAACAGGACAGAAATGGACCAGGGATGAGTACAAACAAGTAATGACAGCCTATTATCAGGCAATAGTAGAGCCATCCGAGGAAAATAACACCAAACATAACTACCGAATATGGAGAGAAATGAACACTAATGTAAGACCAAATATCGATGCCAACCGACTTGCTAATGTAAGGAGAGATATATTAAAGAATAAAAGGCTATCTGATGCAGAACTTGAAACGATAAAATCTCAAATTAGAGAAAAAATGAGCCGACTCTGTCGCCACCAAATCTTGTTGCTATTCAAGAAGGTAACAATGAAACTGAGGGAGAGGCCAGAGAACATGAGAACGACGCACAGAAAGAATCAACTGATGATGTAAATGTTCGAGTAGATATCAGTCAGGAATGCCTACAGGTAGACGAGATGAAGCAGAAGATACTAGATAAATGGTACGAAATTAAAGAAACAGATTTAAAAGATAGAAATTCATTACCTAAGATACATTTAAACAGAAAAGCTAAGGAATTAATCAGAATTTCAAGTAAAGCAATATTAATGATAAAAGAATCTAGGGAAAAGAGCTTGGATATCAATGAAGTAAACGAACTGATCTACGCGACAGCTTATGTAACAACCGAAAGCATCGGTAAAAAGATCACAAAAAGACAGCAGAGGAAAAGAAAGCAGCCGTTTTGGAAAGTAAAGATCGAGAAAGAAATTAAAGAACTAAGGATCGACCTATCAATGCTTACAGAATTGACTAAAGATAATGGAATGACTGAAAGGAAAAGAAGAAAAATCAGGAGAAAGTATTCAGTAAAGAATGAAAATGACATCGATATCGCAAAAGAAAAAGTTAGACAACTAATACAAGCAAAGGCGCAAAGAGTTAGGAGGTTTGAGAAAAGAGAGAAACAGTTCAAACAAAATAGAACGTTTGCAACTGACACCAAGAGATTCTACAGAGAATTAGGAAAGAAACAAATTGAGGTTGATAAACCACCAACAGCTGAGGAAACGGAACAGTTCTGGAAGCTAATTTGGGAGGATGAAAAACATCATAATGAAGTAGCTGAATGGCTAAGGGAACAGGAAGAATTAAGTCAAAATCTCCCAGAACAGGAATGGCAAGACATAGAGAAAGAAGAAGTAACATCAGCAATAAAGAAAACAAATAATTGGAAATCACCTGGCCAAGATAAAATACCAAATTTCTGGTTGAAAAACTTGACATGCTTTCATGAAGATATAGCCCGCAGCTACTCAAAGATTCTAAAGCAACCAGAAGAAAGTCCTCAGTGGCTAACAGAAGGAGTAACATACTTGCTCCCCAAGACAGAAGAAACAGCAAAACCTAAGAATTACCGGCCCATCACATGCTTACCTACATTATGCAAGATCTTAACATCAATTATCACAGATAGAACTTACAAGCATCTCGATGAAAATGAGTTACTACCAATGGAACAGAAGGGCTGCAAGAAAGGATCATATGGTTGTAAAGATCAGTTACTTATTAATAAAATGATTTTGGAGCATTGCAGAAAAAAGAAACGAAATCTAAGCACCGCTTGGATAGACTACAGAAAGGCGTTTGACAGTGTCCCCCATTCGTGGATTTTGAAAACCATGCATATGTATAAGGTGTCACCAACCTTAATAAATTTCCTGAGTCACGGCATGAGCACATGGAAAACAACGATGATTTTAAATTACTCCACCGGCAAAATAGTGACAAACCCTATCAGTATTAAAAATGGAATTTTTCAAGGTGATTCGCTGTCTCCCTTGTTATTTTGTTTAGCTCTTGCACCACTCTCTAATTTGCTCAACAACACAAATATGGGTCATACTGTTTATGAAGAAAGATTAAATCACTTATTCTACATGGACGACCTGAAACTCTACGCAAAAAATGATGAAGAACTTGAAGGTCTGCTCCACACTGTGAAGATGTTTAGTGATGACATAAATATGCAGTTCGGGTTAGATAAGTGTGCCAAGGCAACATTCAAGCGAGGTAAGCTGACAGAAACATCATCAATCGAAATAGATGAGGCCACCAGTATTCAAGAAATAGATCAAGAAGGCACTTACAAATACTTGGGAATAAATGAGGGAGATGGGATCCAGCATTCTGTAATGAAAGAGAAAATTCGAAAGGAATACTGTCGGAGGGTTAAATTAGTCCTAAAAAGTGAGCTGAATGCTGATAACAAAATAACTGCCATAAACACACTTGCCGTACCAGTTCTCACTTACAGTTTCAATGTCGTTAATTTGACATTACAAGAAATAAGGAAACTTGATAGGAAAACAAGAAAGATGCTAACTACGTATAGGATGAACCACCCCAAAGCAGATGTTGATAGGATTTACATCAGTAGAAAAGAAGGAGGGCGTGGATTGATCCAATTAGAGTGCACATTCAAGACTACTACCATAGGCCTAGATACATATCTCAGAGGGAAAAATGAGAAACTATTGCGACAACTTTACTACCATGAAGAACAGAAGAAATTGTACTCAGTCCAAAAAGAAGCAAATAAGTTTAGGAGAGAAATTCAAATGCATGATATTGAAGTAGAGGAAAATGCGTCACCTACAAAGTGCGCTAGAGAAGCAAAGAAATGCGCCAAGAAAAGAATTATGGAAATAATGAAAGAAAACTGGGAAGCGAAGCCGATGCATGGACAGTATCCCGTGAGAGTTAACAAAGTGGATGTGGATAAGGAAGGCACCCATAAATGGCTGAAAAGTGCCAGTTTGAAAGGGGAAACTGAAGGATTTATTATCGCAGCACAGGACCAGAGCCTTGCTACAAATAACTATCGGAATAAGATCATTAAAGACGGGACGAACCCAAAATGCAGATTATGTCACGAACATGATGAAACCATAGATCACATTATATCAGGATGTCCAGTTCTGGCAAAAAAGGAATACCTTGAAAGACATGACAAAGCTCTAATTTACATGCACTGGAAAATCTGCAAATACTATGATATCGCAGTGCCCTCTAGATGGTATGAACATAAGCCAAGCACAGTAATGGAAGGGAAAGATGTAGTCATACTATGGGATATGCCAATCCATACTGACAAAGAGATTACTGCAAACAGGCCCGATATAGTGATTAAAGACAAGAAAGAAAACAAATGTATTTTCATTGATATGTCTGTGCCATCTGAACGGAAGGTCGGTAATAAAGAAACAGAAAAACTGTCAAAGTACAAAGACCTGGAAATAGAAGTAAACAAAATGTGGAACATGAAAACGACTACTGTCCCTGTTATCGTTGGAGCCCTTGGCCTTATCAGAAAGCGAATGAATGTTCACGTGTCAAAGATCCCTGGAAGGATCTGCATCGAAGAAATCCAGAAGATTGTCTTGCTAGGAACATCACACATCCTGAGGAGAGCTCTATTTATAACCTGAGAAAAGACTGGACTTAAAGCCTCAGGACCATGGTTTGGTCTTGGCCTCGAATAGAAACGCACAAAAACTGAACGACACAATAACAGTAATAATAATAATAATAATAATAATAATCCTAATAATAATAATAATAATAATAATAATAATAATAATAATAATAATAATAATAATAATCCTATCTTAGCACACATAGTAGCAGAGTGCCCAAGTTTAGCACAGAACGAATATAAGAAATGGATACATGACCAAGTAGCCAGGATGATCCACTGGAAGTTATGTCAAAAATGGGGCTTTGAGAGGGGTGAGATGTGGTACACCCACAATGCAGAGAAGGTATTAGAGTCGGATTTCTGTAAGATTCTGTGGGACTTCTCCATTCAAACGGATAAGAAACTGAATCACAACAAACCAGATATAACTGTGATAGATAAAGTAAATAAAACATGTCTCATCATTGATCCATCATGCCCCTTTGACTCTCGTATAGTAGTGAAAGAAGAAGAAGAATTATCGAACTATGACGAACTCAAATACGAACTTGCAAGAATTTGGAGCATGAAGAAGGTAACCATCGTACCCATAGTAATTGGAGCTCTAGGAACAGTGACAGAAAGGATCGACTCCTGGATAGAACAGATTGGCATAGACTGTCCAGTTGCACTGCTGCAGAAAGGATGCCTCCTTGGATCAGCTAGGATCATAAGAAAAGTAATGAATAGCTAAGGATAAGAAGAAGAAGACTATATATGATAGCCATGGCTGCAGGCAGTAGCCCGCTATGCATATAACATCCACCAGGAACAAGAACATACCTGAGAACAAACACAATAACAATAATAATAATAATAATAATAATAATAATAATAATATTAATAATAATAATAATGATAATAATAATAATAATTATTATTATAATATTAATAATAATTATAATATTATTATTATTATTATTAATAATAATAATAATAATAATAATAATAATGCACCTGGACCAGATGGTGCACAAGGGTTCTGGCTAAAAAATTTCACAACAATGCATACATATTTGGAGAAATATTTCACTGAATGCTTGGAGGGACAGACACCATCATGGATGACAAAAGGCCGAACTGTCCTGCTACAGAAGGATAAGTCAAAGGGAAGAGATGCAAGCAACTACCGTCCCATCACATGCCTACCGCTTTGCTGGAAGTTGCTAACAGCACTAGTATCTGATGAAGTCTACTCTTTTTTGGAAAAGAACCAGCTGCTACCTGAGGAACAGAAGGGATGTAGGAGGAGGAGCAGAGGAACGGCAGATCAATTGTACATAGACAGGATGATACTGAGAGAGGTTAGAATGAGAAAAAAGAACTTAGCTATGGGATGGATAGACTACAGGAAAGCATTTGATATGGTACCTCATTCCTGGGTTTTAGAGTGTCTGCAGGTCCTAGGAATAAACAATACGTTAACGAAGTTCCTAGAAAAGACAATGAAAGATTGGAGAGTTGAGCTGACATGTGCTAATGAATCACTAGGAGAGGTTAAGATTAAAAGAGGTATATTTCAGGGAGATGCGTTATCGCCGCTTCTTTTCGTTATAACACTCATCCCCCTTACCAGTGCATTGAAAATGACAAAACATGGGTACGAATTTGCAAAAAATAGAGAAAAGATTAATCACCTTCTTTACATGGACGACCTTAAGTTGTATGCAAAGAGCGAGAAAGAACTTGATTCACTTATACAGACGGTCAGAGTGTTTAGCAAGGACATTGGCATGCAATTCGGGATTGAAAAGTGTTCGACTTTGGTTTGGAAGAGAGGAAAAAGGATAAAATCAGACGGAATCAAAATGCCAGATCATAAAGTCATAAAATCACTGAAAGAAGGCGAAGGATACAAATATCTGGGTGTATTACAGGCAGATGAAGTGCAGGTAAAAGAGATGAAAGGGAAAGTCGGCAGTGAATATAAGAGAAGAGTGAGAAAGATTTTGGAGACAAAGTTGAATGGGGGAAATGTCATCAAGGGTATTAATACATGGGCTATCCCTGTATTGAGATACTCAGCTGCTTTCCTTAATTGGACTAAAGCCGAGCTTCAAGAGATGGATCGAAGAACGAGGAAACTTTTAACCGTGCACAATGGACTCCACCCAAGAAGTAATGTCGACAGGTTATATATACCCAGGAGAGAAGGTGGAATAGGACTCATGAGCGTTGAAGATACTGTCAATCTGGCCACAATTGGCCTGAAAAGATACGTCAAAGAAAGCAAGGAGAAACTGCTAGTTGCAGCTAGAGGCGATACTGAGAATGAGGAACTTGAAACAGAGAATGAGTTTAAGAGAAAGAGCAGGCAGGAAAGGAAGGCCAACTGGAAAGAGAAAGTGATGCATGGACAGTTCCTGAGACAAACAGAGGATGTGACAAATAGAGATCAATGGTTGTGGCTACAAGAGGGAAGCCTCGAGAGAGAAACCGAGGCCCTCATTATGGCAGCACAAGAGCAGGCAGTGAGAACAAACTTAGTGAAAGCTAAAGTTGATAAGACTCAAGAAGACAGTACATGTAGGATGTGTGGCAAAGCAGATGAGAGCATCAACCACCTCTTAAGTGAATGTAGTAAAATGGCACAAAAAGAGTATAAACGGAGGCATGATTGGATAGGAAGAAAGATACATTGGGAGGTATGCAGAAAGTATGGTCTTGACACAAAGGATAGATGGTATGAACATGAGCCACAATCTGTATGCGAAAACGAAGAGTATAAGATCTTGTGGGACTTTTCAATACAAACAGATCACGTCATCGAAGCAAGAAGGCCCGATATGATTATAGTTGAGAAGAAAAACAACAAATGCCAGATTATAGACTTTGCTGTTCCTTTCGATACTAGGGTTGATGAAAAAGAAAAGGAAAAGATATTCAAGTACCAAGACTTAGCAAGGGAACTGAAAAACTGTGGAACAAAAAAGTTAAAGTAATCCCAGTTCTAATTGGGGCGCTAGGAACAGCACCAAAAGCATTGCCAAAAAGACTGAAGGAGACTGGGATAGCTACCAGAATCGTAGAGTTGCAAAAGACTGTGTTGCTACAATCTGCCAGAATTCTCCGACAAGTGCTTGAGATTTGAGGAAACTTGTTGTTACCAAAGCTCAAGAACATCAATCCACTGACCAATATACAAAGAACAGAACTGAAGTCAGTGTGTAACAGAGACAATAATAATAATAATTAATCGTTGCTGTCGATCAATCCTATCAAGGCGTAATGACAATAATGATAATCGAAATGCCGTTCGTTTTGATTTGTGTTAGTATTGCACTGTTGTATCTATTGTATAGTTATACGTAAAGGAGCGCAACTTATTCCCAAACAGATCAGCAACAACTGTTTTCTTTCCACCCGCGTTGCATCTATATTTGTCCAAACATACAAAGCAACACATCAAAATGTTGCTTATTTATCAAGCAACATTCTTAGATATCTTTCTGTTTGAATGTTTCACCAAAACTCAACAAATTTCTCTGCTAAAGCTCATGTAGTCGGCCTTATTTATCTCTCTCGGTAGGCTCTGTAGCTTCCCTTAAGCCCAATCACAGGAGGCCCAATCGCGTATATTGTGGGGCCTAGCTTTAACTGAGCCAATTTATGCTGTGTTGTTTTCCTAACTGCAAAATAAGTAACACTACTTGTTCTTTAAATTGAAGTAAAATGAACTTCATACCCTTGAACAGTTGACTGTTTATCTCTGTGTCTTTCTTCTTGCTACAGTATCATCGCAACGTCATGCCGGCATGGCAACATCGGTCCCGTTGCTGTTGTTGTACTGCAATGACGCAACATTATTGTCTGTGTTTGTTGCGTTGGATCCTATTATAATAGTAACAAGAAGCCGATACACGTAAGAAGCCGAACGGCTTGAAGACGATGTACGTAATTCTTTTATAAGGAACTGCTTATGAGAAAATTAACTCTCAGAATCATATTACTCGGAACATACTTGAATGATGTCTGAACATGGGAAAATTGTCAAAAAACGTTGTTTTGACAAGTTCAGGCGGGGGCAGCAAATGAACTTGAAGATTGTTATGGAACCTTTAAGAAACTCGTAAGAAACTCTAAAGTTCATAAAATCTGATAATTTTAAGAAACTCTCAGAACTCGCCCAAATTCTTAGTTTCTTATAAAAAATACGTGTATGGAGATATTTTGGATAGGGGATATCTCGTTGAAATTTTTCCATTGAAACAAATGTAATTTACGCGTATTTTTTGTATAAGAAACTAAGAATTTGGGCCAGTACCCCAGGTGGGGTACTTTGTATATTTTGCTGACGGGATGTGCACTCCTTCCCGGGTACCGTTTTTGACTCTTTCTTCAATACCGGATATCGAAGGAGGCAATTTTCGTAAAATCGGTTGTCAAAAGTGCTATGATGCAAATTTGAGCTTTCAAGTCTCAACGTGGCTATCAAATGTGAAAATCCATTCTGACGAATAATGGTGTTCCGTTATTCCAAGGAGGCAGGTGCTAAAAATATTTCATTTCATATTTTCGTGATCACTTCCTCCTGCATGCCCAGAAAATTCTTCCTCCTGCCTGCGACTTCCCCGTTGCCGTGGTGCAAATCACGTCCTTCATTTTATGATTTGTGCCGTATTGATCATTTCAATGGCGATAAAATTACAGCTTTGTTTGTCAGAATGTTATTATTATTTTATCGCCACGCGAGAACAAGAGAGATTAATATGTCTCTTGTTCTTCACTGTCATTGACGTCATACATTGAAAACCCGAGGCAAACCGCGGGTGACACAATTGCTTACGTAGCACGGGAAAGTCGAGTTTCTGACATTCAGCCGAAATTAAAGACTCTACACTACGTGTATCGTCAACAAGGAATGCAGCTTGTTTACTTGCAAAAATCTAACAACAGTTTTTTCCTCGCTCTATCTTGGCCAATTTTGCATCAAACGCCCAGTTCTTTGCATCAAAATGTTCCCCAGCTTTTAAACTTTGTACTCAATGCATTTGTTCTCACTTTCCACCGTGAAATGATGTGAAACAAACGCAAAATAAAACATATCTCCACGGCGGTTTGAAATCTACGGAACCTCGACCTCAGCAAGATGTCCAGGTAAAAGAGCGCCGACGTTCGATATTAGTCAGATTTTCGGTTAAAATCTTAAGGTGATCCCCTGGATTTGATAGCGCCTTGTTGCTCCATTACGAAACAAGAGGCAACAATATCCGGGGGATTTTCCATCGAAAATCTGACGAATATCGAACGTCGGCGCTCTTTTACCTGGACATCTTGCTGAGGTCGAGGTTCCGTAGATTTCAAACCGCCGTGGAGATATGTTTTACTTTGCGTTTGTTTCACATCATTTCACGGTGGAAAATGAGAACAAATGCATTGAGTACAAAGTTTAAAAGCTGGGGAACATTTTGATGCAAAGAACTGGGCGTTTGATGCAAAATTGGCAAAGATAGAGCGAGGACAAAACTGTTGTTAGATTTTTGCAAGTAAACAAGCTGCATTCCTTGTTACTATTATGGTAGGATACAACGCAACAAACACAGGCAATAATGTTGCGTCATTGCAGTACAACAACAGCAACAGGACCGATGTTGCCATGCCGGCATGATGTTGCGATGATACTGTAGCAAGAAGAAAGACACAGAGATAAACAGTCAACCGTTCAAAGGTATGAAGTTCATTTTACTTCAATTTAAAGAACAAGTAGTGTTACTTATTTTGCAGTTAGGAAAACAACACAGCATAAATTGGCTCAGTTAAAGCTAGGCCCCACAATATACGCGATTGGGCCTCCTGTGGCCCAATATGCGAAATTCGAATTCGACGGTACCACAGGAGGCCCAACGTAATGTAGTGAAGGGGCCCTTGAATATTCTAACGTATGACTTACCTAGATCTTTTCTTTCTTCAGATAGAATATCTTGTTAAAAGTGCTTGCAAATCAGATTTTCTTCTCTTTGTCTCATATGACAGTCAATTCGTTTTTGTTTTGCATCCTTGCTGTCGATCAATCCAATGCAGCGCCTCGAAGAAGGCTAGCTATCAAGGCGTAATGGTAATAATGATAATCGAAATGCCGTTCGTTTTGATTTGTGTTAGTATTGCACTGTTGTATCTATTGTATAGTTATACGTAAAGGAGCGCATCTTATTCCCAAACAGATCAGCAACAACTGTTTTCTTTTCACCCGCGTTGCATCTATATTTGTCCAAACATGCAAAACAACACATCAAAATGTTGCTAATTTATCAGGCAACATTCTTAGATATCTTTCTGTTTGAATGTTTTGCCAAAACTCGACAAATTTCGCTGCTAAAGCTCATGTAGTCGGCCTTATGTGTCTTTCTCAGTAGGCTCTGTAGCTTCCCTAACCAGGGAGCGCCGAAGGCGCGGGAGGGGAAACGGCCAGTGCTGCGCATTGTCCCTATGTTTGATGCAAATTCGGATCGAGGCGCGCTCATTTCTGAGTGAAACTTGGAATGGAGCAGGCGTGAGCTTGGAGGACTAACTTCGAGAAAAACAGCAATCTTCACAATTTTGGCTGACTCAGGTATGTGATTCCACCAGCTGTTTCGTTGATGATATTTTATCTTCATTTTTCAGCTTTTGTTGCAGCAATCATTCCATTGTGATAGCTGCTAGGATATTTCTTACTGGGAAGGTGTGCCTGATAAACATTGAACTCTGTCCAGTCCAACAACGGCGGCTTTCAATTTTCTGCAAGGTTCCCGGTTACCCGTTGAATTTCTCGTTTTATTTCATTCAGTGAAATATCAGTCTAACTGATGGCGTTAAAAATTTTGTTTTATTTTGTTACACTTTTCAAGTTTCAAGCAGATTTATGTCGAGTGGTCACCGTAGGGCCTAAGCGTTTTCCTATTGAATTGTATCGGCCAGATCGCTGATCACCCAATGCGATGGCGGCTTTCAATTTTCTGCAAGGTTCCCGGTTTCATATTTCATATTTCATATTTCATATTTAATTCTTTTAAGGAGGGTTGCCATTCAACAAGTTGGTTTTCAAGGGGCCCTCCGATAAAAACATTAGTTACAATATAATACAAAAGGAAAAAGCTATGGATCTAATTAAACTATAAAACCTTATTTACAATATCTAAAACTTATATACAATGATGTTAAAAACTTTACAGTAAAAGTGAAAGGAAAAAGTGTCTGTTTCTAAATAGTTTTTTTGAAACTATGCAGAGAGGTTGCCTGCTTTGACTCGGCTGGCAGGCTATTCCATAGTTTAGCACCTCTACAAGAGAAACATTTCTGGCCATTGTTTGACCTTTTCATCGGTAACCTCAAGTCAGTCCCAGTGTTACGAAGACTATATGATGAGCAATGCGAATTTCGGGTGAACAAGTCACACAGATACTGTGGAGCCAGCTCATTCAGGGACTTGAAGACCATTGTCTTAGACTCACTGGAAATCAGTTGGTCAACGGTCTGCCATCCCAGCTCTTCGATAAGAGGTCTGCTTGGGGCATCAAAGCTGCTATTCGTTATTATCCTAGCAGCACGCTTTTGAAGTTTTTGTAGCTGAGAACAGTCAATTTGCAAACCGATGTATTTAGTCTTTTTGACTACATCCAGCTCACTATCACGTATTTTCAATTTCAAGTTCTTATTTTGACCCTTGAGACTACTATGTTTCTGCTTGGAGGAGATAAGCATAGAATGAGTTTTTGCTACATTCAGGGAAAGCTTGTTGCCTTGTAGCCAAGTGTCCAGTTTTGTAAGATCACTGTTAATAGCCTCATTCAGCCGAGTCATATCGTGAGACTGGTAGCACAAACTGGTATCATCGGCATACATGGACACGTTGGAATCCAGGACTGCTTGTGGGAGATCATTGATGTAGACAAGGAAGAGAAGAGGGCCAAGACATGAACCTTGTGGCACACCAATTTCCATGTCCCCGATTTCAGAATCAACCCCATTAACCCTACAAAATTGTTTCCGATTCGTTAGATAGGATTTGAACCAAGAGAGTTCACGATGATGTACACCGTAAAGCTCAAGCTTTTTGCAGAGAATGCTATGATCAACAGTATCGAATGCCTTTTTAAGGTCAATGAACACCAGACCCACAAGCTTTCCAAGATCCATTCCATTGTACCAGTCGTCAGTATTTTTGAGCAAGCAAGTTACTGTTGAATGAAGACGCAAAAAGCCGGACTGGCCGCATGAAAAGTGGCCGTTATCATTCATATACTGGTACAGCTGATTTGTTACTAATTTTTCAAAGAGCCTTGAGATGACAGGCAAGACTGATATTGGTCGATAGTTGGACTTATCAGCCCTGTCTCCATCTTTGAAGATCGGAGTAACTCTAGCAACTTTCCATGAGTCGGGGAAACGACTTATTTCAATGGATGTATTGAACAAGAAAGCAAGCGAGTTTTCAATTAAAGGCAGCGCAAGCTTCAGAAAGTAGCTAGAGATGTTGTCAGTCCCAAAGCTCTTTGCTGTCTTGACAGTTGCAAATGCATCCCTGATTTCCTGCACTTCAATAGTCCTGAAATGAAATGTTGCCTTATGTTTGTTAATTTCATAGTCACCTGCAAGAAGGGGATTTGGGGCTGGATCTATTTTTTCAGCAAGATCCTTGCCTACTGAGCAGAAGAAACTGTTCATTGCATTAGAAATATCTTTTTTATGAACAGTTTCGGAACCAGACTCTTTAAGACAATCAATGTTACTGGATTTTGATCTCTTATTGAGGAGTTCATTGATTGCCTTCCATGATTCCTTCATGTTACCTTGACATGCAGAGATCTTATTAGTATAGTACTGCTTCTTTAGTTGGATATTTAGGACATTGACCTTGTTACGGACCTGTCTATAAGAGTCCATAAGGAATTGGGACTTTCTTTTGGCTGCAGCCTTTTTTAGCTTATCCCTGGTCTGCATTAGTTTCTTCAGGTCCTTGTCAATCCAGGGGCAGTACTTCTCCGAAACACGCATTACAGTCATTGGGGCATGTTTCTCTATGATCAAAGAAAAAAGGTTTGACCAGTTGCTTACAAGAACATCTATGTCATCCGTTTCAGTAAGCATTTGCTCCCAACAAATGCCAGAAACATCGGCCAGGAATGCTTCTTCGTTGAAATTTTTCATCTTCCGAGTTTTGATCATTTTATGGCCTTTTTCCACTGCTCCATTGAATTTTCGAATGCAGTAAACCATGTAATGGTCACTCGGGGAAACTTCATACACTCCGGATTTTACAATGTTTCTGGCATGTGTTGTAGCAATATGGTCAATTATAGAGGAAGTGGTTACAGTGACCCTAGTCGGTCCCTCAATAAGCTGTTTGAAGCTGAACAACTCATAGAGATCAAGCATGTGCTTTGAATTGTTATCTATGGGCTGCTCAGCTTGTTTTGGAGTGAGATCACAATTAGTGTCCCCTAAGAGGATTATTTCTTTGCCCTCTTTGTCCAAAAAAGAGAGAACTTTTTCCAGCTTATTGAAAGATCCAACAGGGTCGCTCGGTGGACGGTACCAAGCAAGAACAAGAAATGACTTGCTTTTTGGAGGTTCTACTTCAATACAGATGAGTTCCAAGTCATCATTAGGGATATCAAGACGACGTTTGTACTTGATAGAGTCCCTAATATAAATGGAAACACCCCCACCATTGCATGTCCTCTCCAGATGTTCTTGCTGGTACCCAGACACACTAGTAAGCTCCTTTGGGAATTCTGGATCGAGCTTAGTCTCATTCAAGGCAAGAATTTGAATCCCAAGGTCCCTAATTAGTAGCTGAACCTCATCTAGGTGACTGCGAAGACCGTTGATATTCAGGGATGCAATTGCCATACCCTTTTTAAATCCTAAATGCTGATGACACCTGCCAGACGCAACAGTATCACTTGTGGGTGTCAGATTTTTAGCTGCAAAAGCAGCATTGCAGGCAGCCTCCCTGTTAAGGGTTTGAGTCGGGGATGGGTCATGATTTTCAATAAATGCTCCGTCAAACATATCGTAATTTGTTGATAAGAGTTTGTGCAAACCTGGCATTTCCGTGCTGATTTAAGTGGAGCCCTCTGCGACCAAGTTGTTCATTCATGATGTTAGTGTTGTTTATTGTGTCCAGTTTGAGTGAGATTATCTTTTCACGTACATCTGATAATATCTTATTAGCCTTGGGATTGTCATTTCTGCGGATTGGAAGTGATATTCTCGTTTACCCGTTGAATTTCTCGTTTGATTTCATTCAGTGAAATATCAGTCTAACTGATGGCGTTAAAAATTTTGTTTTATTTTGCTACACTTTTCAAGTTTCAAGCAGATTTATGTCGAGTGGTCACCGTAGGGCCTAAGCGTTTTCCTATTGAATTGTATCGGCCAGATCGCTGATCACCCAATGGGATGGCGGCTTTCAATTTTCTGCAAGGTTCCCGGTTACCCGTTGAATTTCTCGTTTGATTTCATTCAGTGAAATATCAGTCTAACTGATGGCGTTAAAAATTTTGTTTTATTTTGTTACACTTTTCAAGTTTCAAGCAGATTTATGTCGAGTGGTCACCGTAGGGCCTAAGCGTTTTCCTATTGAATTGTATAGGCCAGATCGCTGATCACCCAATGCGATGGCGGCTTTCAATTTTCTGCAAGGTTCCCGGTTACCCGTTGAATTTCTCGTTTGATTTCATTCAGTGAAATATCAGTCTATCTGATGGCGTTAAAAATTTTGTTTTATTTTGTTACACTTTTCAAGTTTCAAGCAGATTTATGTCGAGTGGTCACCGTAGGGCCTAAGCGTTTTCCTATTGAATTGTATAGGCCAGATCGCTGATCACCCAAGGCGATGGCGGCTTTCAATTTTCTGCAAGGTTCCCGGTTACCCGTTGAATTTCTCGTTTGATTTCATTCAGTGAAATATCAGTCTTACTGATGGCGTTAAAAATTTTGTTTTATTTTGTTACACTTTTCAAGTTTCAAGCAGATTAATTTTGGGCAGTTTTGCCTGTGAGTCTTCTTTTGGACAATGTCACTTGGCCTTGAGGTTGATCAAAGGAAATGTAAGGGTGGCCATCAATTTTCTGCAAGATTCACCATCACCTATTGAATGTTTTGTTTGTGTGACGAAGCGCGCACTGTAGGCAGTTAAAACTCAAAGTAAACACGTAAATTCTGTTTTCTTTTCTCCGCTTCGCATTAACATCCAACAACCTAACGTATAACTTCTTGCTCAACCTATTCCACTTAACGTCATTCCTCTCTCCGTGTTATTTTGTTCTCCTCACAACTCACCTGATAACATCAACAATTTAGTCTCGTTCCAGACCTCTCTCCCAATCTGTCTAAATTCATTTTTTTCTCACATCTCCACACTCCCCCGGCCTAAAATATGCATAACCCCCAAAATAAAAAAAAATAATAAAAGTTAGATGACAAAAAAAACAATACCTAATAACCTGTTTTAAAATACTTCAACTACAATCAATGAGTCAATTTTTTTGTTTTTCTTTCCTTTTATGTTCATGGTTCTCTTCAGCAACGTATCTCAATGTCAATTGTTATATACACAAACACTTTGGTGAAAGTCTGTTTCTTTCCTTGAGTTCAAAAGTCTAGTACTGGAAATCCATAACGTACTGGGGGCCTTCGGTTACGTCTCAAATTGTAAGGCCGATCGTTTTCAATTTCAAGTTCTCTTTCGATTTCTTGGTGTCCTGGATCTTCAATCTCAAATATGGATTCGTCAATTTCCGATTCATCACTGTACAAATCATCAGCTTCTTGCGGAACTTCTTCGAGTTCGTAGTCAATTTTAAATGGATTCAAACTGTTGAAATGGACAACTTTCCTCTTTTTGTCTTTCAGCGATTCGATTTCATAATCTCCTTCTTGAATTTTGACAATTACGTAAGGTCCGATAAATTTCTCTTGTAAGCCTCTTGCTCTAAAGTTCTTCAGAAGTACTGTGTCTCCGATGCGGAATGCTTTGCTTTGTTTCGAGCGATACTTGGAATCATAATTCTTCTTCTGCTTCTGTTGTGCTTTTTTTAATCTCTCAACTACGATTTTTCGTAAGTCATCTTGCCTTTTCTTTAAATCTTGTGAATATTTCGCAGGACCGTGTGTTGGCTTTGGTTGTGGATCCTCTATCTCCGTACCTAATGGTAATCTGACGTCTCGGCCATATAGCATTTCGAAAGGTGTTGCTCCGGTAGAAGATTGCTTGCTTACTCGGTAAGCCAAAAGAGCGTGAGGAAGTTGCTCGTCCCAATCATCTTTATCGTTGTTAACTTTCATTCTCAGTAGGGCTTTTAATACGCCGTTGAATCTTTCACAGAGTCCGTCAGTTTGTGGGTGATACGGTGTAGTGCGTCGCTTCTCGATCCCAAACAATTTGCACATGCTTGCAAATAAGTGTGATTCAAAATTTCTTCCTTGATCGGTGAGCAAAATAGATGGCATTCCATGCCTTGCAAAAATCTGTTCTAGGGCTCGAACAACTGTTTCAGCTTCTTGATTGGGTAGTGCTTCAGCTTCAGCATATTTGGTGTAATAATCAATTACAGTCAGAATGTACTTGTTACCTTGTCTTGTCGTTTTTAATGGACCGATTAGATCAACTCCAACCATGTAAAAGGGAATCGGCTGAATTTCAATTGGCTTCATCGGACTGCGCGGTCGAGGAACAGTCTTGTTTTTTGCACAAATTTCACAACTTTTGCAAAATTCTTCAACATCCTTGTGAAATCCAGGCCAATAAAATTTCCTCTGAAGCATTTCGAAGCTCTTATGGATGCCCAAATGACCAATTTGTGCGTGAACTTCTTGCAAGATTTTTGCCGAAATGTATTTTGGCACAACAACTTGTAGGCGTTTGACACTGTTTGGGTCAGTCCATCTTCTAAACAGGACGTCATCTTCTAGAACCAATGAACTGAAATTGTTGTACAGGGCAGAAAGTGTGTCTGTGCAGTCCTTTGGTCGTTCGTCAGGCCTCCGTCCTGCGTGTAGCCAATTTTTGACCAATGAAATGTCCTCATCAAGGTCTTGAAGCTCTTCGAATTCTTCAGTCGACCACGTGGTTATTTTGACTCCTTGAACAGGTGCACGTGAAAGGGCATCTACGTGCTGCATCATTGTGCCTGGTCGATGCTCGACTGCATATTCGTACTCTTCTAACTTCAATATCCAACGGGCTAGCTTACCATTGGGGTGTTTCATTGCTTTTAACCACTGAAGAGCTCTGTGATCTGTGAATACTGTGACATGTCTACCATAGACGTATGGGTGGAAATATTGTAAAGCCCAAACGACGGCGAATGCTTCCTTTTCTGTTGTGGTCCAGTTCTTCTCTGAACCTGAAAAAGCTTTGGATGCAAACGAGATTACTCTTTCTGTGCCATCTTCATCATTCTGTGTTAAAACAGCTCCTATGCCTACATCACTGGCATCAGTATACAATAAATAGTCTTTGTCTGTGTCTGGAAATCCTAGAATCGGCGAGGAAATCAATTGCTCTTTCAAACTTTCAAAGGAATTCTGACAGCTCTGGTTCCAGTCGAATTTGACATCTTTCTGCAAAAGACGGTGTAAAGGATGCGCGATATCGCTAAATCCAGATATAAAGCGTCGATAATACGAAATCATTCCGATGAATCTCCTCAGCTCTGTTAGATCTTTTGGAACTGGGTACTCTTTAATTGCTTTGACTTTCTCAGGGTCTGGGGCGAGGCCAGTATCAGCAATTTGAAATCCGAGGAATTTTACGCTTGTTTGTCCAAAATGACATTTCGATGGTTTCAGCTTCAGTCCGGCATTTTGAATGGCGTTGAGTACTTCTTTTAAATTATTCAAATGCTCCTCGAAATTGTGACCAACAATCAGGACGTCGTCTAAATAGACAAGGCATTTGTTTGGTAGTAGACCTTGTAAAACATTTGACATCAGTCTTTGGAACGTGGGTACTGCATTACAGAGTCCAAAGGGCAAACGCTTGAAATGGAAGATGTTACCCCCTGGAATGACAAAAGCTGTTTTCTCCTGGCTCGACTCTTCCATTGGCACTTGCCAGTAGCCTGAGGCTAAGTCCAGAGTTGTAAAATACTTGTGGCCTGACAACGTGTCGATTAAGTCATTGACTTGGGGCAAAGGGTAAGCATCTTTAATTGTTACTTCATTGAGCTTACGAAAATCGATACAAAATCTCCAGGAGCCATCTTTCTTTTTAACTAACACGATTGGGCTTGCCCACGGTGATTTGCTTGGTTCGATGACATCATTCTGCAGCATTTCTTGTACTTGTTCTTCGACGACAGGCTTTAATGCATTCGGAAGACGGCGTGGTAGTTGTTTAATTGGAGAAGCATCTCCTGTTTCGATTCTATGCTCTGCTTGAGTAGTAAGACCAATCTCTGATAAATTTGTTGCAAATATTCCCTGGTATTCTTTCAGTACACTGCTCATTTGTTCTCTTTCTTCTGGCTTGAGATTTTCCAGATTGAAGTGCAGCTCAGGCTGTTCAGAGAAATCGTTAGAATTAGCATTACCCCCTGAATCTAAAATTGGGTCGTTCATTTCGATGTCAACCTGTTGCAGACAGCCTACGCTTGTGCCTTTATACAATTTCACTGCGTCAGCCCCCGGGTTTATGATTTGAATGGGGACAGTTTGTTCTTTGGGCTTCACAAGAACACTGGCGACCAAAACTCCTTTTTCCGCTAAATCAAAATTTGGCTGCAAAACGCTTTCAGAAATTATTGGATTTCTGATGTGTGCTGTTTGTACGATTTCATGCCTGCCTGGGATTTCAATGTCATCACTCAAAACAACTACAGTAGGATCTTTCAAAGCGGCATCAAACACTAACAATGGCTGACATTTTGAATCAGGAAATTTCATTAGCATATTGGCTGTATCGATCACGACTTGATTGTTGACAAGCCAGTCTAGGCCCAAAATAACTTCAGATAACATTTCACTGGCAACATAAAACTCGTGATTTGATTTATGTGCGTCATCGACTTCAATGAATAATTTGGTTTTGCCTAAAATGCCTATGGGCGAATTGTTAGCGGCCTCGGCGACAATATCAGAAGGCAGTAAAGGCTCTTCGTTTGACAGTGATTCCCATTCATTTTTGCTTATCAACGAAATTGACGCCCCGGTGTCAATAATACACAGTTTGTTTACTCCATTGATTTTGGCCTCAACTAACAAGGTTTTCCTTTTATGAGCGGGCGAAGCTGCAGATAACCTGACCTTTGAATCTTTTTGAGGCGTGCCTTTGTTATTTTGACTTGTGTTTTGAACTGCACTTTGACCTTGACCGACAGCCTCTGTTGATGTTTCAATTTCTGTGCGACAAAATTTTGAAATGTGGCCCTTACGACCGCAACGATAACAGGTAGGAGGGGGTCGAGTTTGACTGGTGCTACCTGAAACATTGGGATTTCGGTGTTGATTTTTACTGAAACAATCTCGGGCAACGTGACCTGGTTTATGGCAAAGATAACAGGTTTTCTCGGAGCTAACATTACTACTTCGTCTAAACTCATTATACGTCGGACACTGTTTAGCGACGTGACCAAACCCATTACAGTTAAAACATGTTTTAGACGTAAAACTCGAATTTACAGCTCCTATTGGAGTGCGGTTCTGTCTTATTGCGCTCCCTGCTTCAGCTCGTAAGGTTTCGATAGTAGAATTGGCGGCTTCAAATCTTCGTGCTATCAAAACTGCATCTTCTAAGGTGCCTGGTGGTTCTTGCAAAAGTTTGTTTTGCGTTGGACGATCTTTCATGCCAAGTATAAACTGGTCTACTAGTCTGTTTGTATATTCTTCTCCTTGAAATCCACATTTAGCTCCAAACTCTCTAAGAGCAACAGCAAATGAATCAACTGATTCTCCGGGTTCTTGGGTTCTTCGATGAAAATTATGTCTCTTCTCAGTCAATGTCTGATTTCTTTCGAATAACGACTTCAGTTGTTTAATCCAGTTCTTGTAAGCATTGTCTCCTTCTGCAAATTCAATCGATTCAGCTAAACGAAAAGCGTCTTCGCTGAGGTTAAAAAGTAGAGCCAGTCTCTGTTTATTTTCATCTTTCAGTTCGACAGCCTCAAAATAAAGGTTTGATTTCTTCACAAACAAATCAAAATCGTCTCCAATCTTGTACTTTTCTGGTCTTCTAAACAACGAAAGCGAACGGTTTTGCTCAGGAGGAACCTGGGCGGCTGGGCCAGGTGCAGGGTTATCGTCTGGCATTTCGAAGTTGTATTTACACTTTGCTTAAATATCTACATCATCTACTAATGCGTGCATCGTCTTTAAATTCAGGTCCTTGTTCTTTGTGTCTGTCTCTCCTTGCTCTTTACGTTCGTCTTTTGAGTCCGAGTTTGTGGTCGTGTTGGTCCTGGCAGGATCGCCAAAAATGTGACGAAGCGCGCACTGTAGGCAGTTAAAACTCAAAGTAAACACGTAAATTCTGTTTTCTTTTCTCCGCTTCGCATTAACATCCAACAACCTAACGTATAACTTCTTGCTCAACCTATTCCACTTAACGTCATTCCTCTCTCCGTATTATTTTGTTCTCCTCACAACTCACCTGATAACATCAACAAATTAGTCTCGTTCCAGACCTCTCTCCCAATCTGTCTAAATTCATTTTTTTCTCACATCTTCACATTTGATTTGATCAATGAAGCTTGTGTCTGTTTAATAAAGATGATCTTTGCACTTTATTTTGTTACTTTTTCCTGTTCAAAGCTGACATGTTTGGAGTGGTTCAACTTCTGGGTTTTGTGGTTTGCTATTGAAATGTTTGGCCAAAACCACTGATCACAGCCACCGGGGGGGGGGGTTCTCGGCTAAATTTCGGGCAGGGGTGTGCCGCCCACTGTTTCAAAATAGCACCGTTGGCTAGACCAATTTTTCTGAAAATGATACCCTTGGCTAGACTAATTTCTACATCAAAGTGCCATGAATTGGCATTTTCGAGGCAAAACTTGCCAAATTTTTGCATTCTATGGACCAAAATTTGAAAAAAATTTGGGTTTCTTTACAGGAATTACCAAAGTTTGACATTTCTTTGACCAAAATTGCCAAAAAGTATACCCTTGCCCAGACTAAATGGGTGAAAATTGGCAAAAAGTATACCCTTGGCTAGACTAAATGGACTGAAATTGGCAAAAAGTATACCCTTGGCTAGACTAGAAGGTTTGAAAAAGCATACCCTTACGGGCGGCACATCCCCAGGTACCTTTACTATGGAAGAACCCCCCCGTGATCACAGCAATGAGCTGCCTTTTCCTTTTTCTACAAAGTACACTGCTACCCATTGAATTTCTTATTTCCTGTCACTCAGCAAAACCCTGGTCTGTCTGATGATGCTAAAAATGTTATTTATTTTGTTACTCAAACATAATGCAATGGTGGCCTTTAATTTTTTGAAAAGAATCAGTCCTATTTTTTGCACTGTGATTCTAATTTAGCAATTCGAAGCAATGATAAAAATGGAGAAGGTTGATTTACGCAGCAATAACAATTTTACAATTGCATGTTTTCAACCTTTTTATCACAAACTTAAATGGTGTACCACATCATGGGGGCATGCAAGTCTTATAACAGGCCTTTAATGTTTTTCATATATCTTGATAGCAAATTGATACCATTGCACCCACTCAGAACTCCAATGTCTTGCAATATACAGTAAAATGTGTGTTTTTTATCTTGGTTGCAGTATGTACAATGGTAGATCAAGGACTCACTTCCTTGTGGCCAGGTAATCAATGTCGTAAAAGACAGTTTGAAATAATTCTTTCATTTTGTTTCAGGGGAAGGAGTCACTTGCTAATTGAAGATTGCATATTTCTTGCAGATGGTGTGATAATGAGACCAATTCACCTAACAGCAAGAGGCCAATTTCATTGTGAACAATTATAGCTATGTTCTAAAAGAGCTGATAGCACAGATAAATTCCACATGGACACTCTTTGAACATTTAACATGAATTTCATAATTCCCTATGCAAGATTGAAGACTTATTAGAAGATCAAAGATTTTACATTTTTGAAACTGCTAATCTTTTGAAACTAGACACACTTGGGAGATATGAGACATCAAACCCAAAAGCTAACACAATATCATGCAGATTACTTTCTGTGTTGCATGTTCTTAAGCCAAGAAGTTTCATGTGACTTTGTTTATCATTCAGTATATACCTGAATTTGTTTCTAATTAGTTTTTAATTTGTCTTGGGTTAGTGATGCGCTGTTTATTTAAAAAACTTTGCATCTTGTAACCAAAAATCAAAAAAAGTTTCCTTACCTTGAATTGACCTCTGATTGCTTCCAAAAGAGTTTCTTAAGTTTTGGAGAAAGCTACTCATACTGGTGTTTATTTTGTATTAAGCTGTTTTCATATATGATTTTCAGTTCAAAAACTGTTGTAGTGTATCAAGTCTTTCAAGTGTATCAATTCCATACCATGCACCAAGAAATAATTAAACTAAAGATGACAGACAGGAATTTTTACCATGATGCTTTGTATCACATTGAATTTTTATTGATTTCATTGGCTGATTTCTTCAATACCTCGAAGGATCTTGGTTTAAAATTCCTTGATGCCATCTTTAGTGCAACTATCTGTTAGAGGGACTTTGATGAATGAATAGACCACTTTCACAGTTATGTCAATTCTTTTGAAATACTTTCATGAACATCACTTGCCTCAATATCATGTGGATCTAAATCTCAAAAGTGTGCATTGATCTCAGCAACTCATGAAATAGTTTTATATGTGTCTTTTCAACATAATGATATGATGTAGATATCTTGCTCTACAGGGAATCACATCTCTTACCTCAAATTGAACTTAATTGTGAAACTGGTCTATTCTTGTTATCTGCTCTTTCTGCTCATGGAGCTTCATCTTAATAAATGCAGTTCAGTATGTGAAATTTTATTATCAATTTACCACTCACAATGAGAAGCAGAGTGGGTGTGGTGTTTCTGAGACTTGGCAACACTGCCCTTTCTTTTGAAAAAGAAGAAAGACAACAATTGGAAACATACAGCAAGTATCTCAGCAGTCACAGAGACTACACCATAACTTTTGCCCCAAATAGTAAAAACTAATTCAGAAACTTTCAGTGGCAAATGATGAAATTATCCTTCCAATTTAGAGTGTTTTGGCACTTTGGGCTACACAAATTTCTTGCAAAACATTAGATACAGTAGCAAGATATCAGTTTCACCTCCAAAAATGGTGTCAGTTTTCAGTACAAATTGAAACAAACATCAAGTCTGTTCATTACTGAGGAACTGTGATATCTAAAGCACTTTCACTCAGCTTGATTCACCAGCAAACAATGGTTCAGCTGGAAGTTTCTCCTGATATCAAGAATGCATAATGTTTGATCTGTTTATATCAATGTGAACATGACATTGTGGAGTTACAGAAGAGCTCAAGTCTGCAACCTTTGTCATAATGCTCAAAGTGGTGCTAGGGGCTCTATACGAAGGCAATGCCAGTTGTGGATAACATCACTGCACAACAGTCCTTTCAAGCAGGACCTCTGTCAAGAGCCAGGACTTGGGGGCAATCAATCATTGCCAGGATTTGAGGGCAAACTTCAACTTTTTGAATCAGTAATTTAATGTTTTATTTATTCCTTGATTGGCTTGCTTTCTCCTTTGTTTCACTGAAAATTTTTCATCAGAAATGCTGTATTATTCTTGTTGAGTTGAACTGCTATGTGCTATGCAATAACACCAGAAGATTCTTAGTTTAAGCATAGTTTTAGGGGGTGCTCTCTCCTCGATTAGCTTAGCTACTGAAAGAGCTCCTCCTCAAGAAATTCCCCTACATACAATTCCCAAATCTGTCTTAATTCGTTATTATCATGATTGTATATTAGTTAATTATGTTAGTTTAATTTTCTGAAATATTTGTATCTGTCTTGTATTAAGTAGTTTCGATGTTGTATTTAATTGTATGTAATTTTTGTCATTTTGGATTGTATGTAGTGGAATTTTAAATTATATGAAACTGAAACTGAAACTGAATAGTCTGTGTCTCCCACAAAGTTCCGTCATAAATTTAGGCCAAGCCCACATTTTGTTGATAAACAAAACATGCGACAGGAATCTTCATTGAATTCTTCTGTTCCATTGGTGCATATAACTCAAACGACTAATTCATCGAGGCTACAATTCTTTGAACCCTCGATCAACAAACTATCGTGCTGTTTTACAAAGGAAAACAGCAGTAGCTGCGAAAATTTAGGGTTTTTTTCTCGTTCTTCGCAACCATTGATGTGACTCTCGCGACTCTCGCAAATCGCCATTAACCGGAGCCTCGTTTTCAAATTCTGCATCATACATCGGAAATCAATTGAATGGCCGTTTCCCCTCCCGCGCCTTCGGCGCTCCCTGTCCCTAACCCTTTCCGTCTTTGAGGTCCACTTGTGGACCCACCAAAAAAATTTTGCGAAAAATTGAAATTTCTTAGAATTGTCTCAAAATCGGTACAGAGCCTATTTCAAACATGCTGATTACGAATATGAGCATGATTTTTTCAAATTTTGTCTCTAAATTGGTGCAAATGGCACAAAAAGTGGCACAAATGACCAAAAAATTATGTTTCATGGAATTGTCTCAAAGTTGGTACAGAGCCTATTTCACACATGCTGATTACGAATATGGACATGACGTTTGAAGATGTTGTCACCAAATTGGTCCAAATGGCACATAAAGTGGCACAAATGGCTACAAATTGATGTTGCATAGAATCGCCTCAAATTTGGTACAGAGACTATTTCAAACATACTGATTACGAATATGAGCATAATTTTTTAAGATTTGTCTCTAAATTGGTGCAAATGGCACAAAAAGTGGCACCAATGACCAAAAATTGATGTGACATAGAATTGTCTCAAAATCGGTATAGTGCCAAGTTCAAGCATGCTGATTATGAATATGGACATGATTTTTGAAAATACTGTTACCAAAGTGGTCCAAACAGCACGAAAAGTGGCACAAATGACCAAAAATTGGAATTCAATAGAATTGTCTCAAAATTGGTAGAAAGCCTCCTTCAATCATGCTGATTACGAATATGAGCATGAATTTTGAAAATACTGTCACCAAAGTGGTCCAAATGGCACATAAAGTGGCAGTAATGGCCAAAGAATCAAATTGAATAGAATTGTCTCAAAATTAGTACATGACCTAACTGGAACATGCTAGTTGCGAACATAGAAATGAATTCAGTAAACAATTTTACAACAGTGGTCCAAATGGCACGAAAAGTGAAACAAATGACCAAAATTGAAACTGCATGAAAGTTTTTCAAAATTGGTACAGAGACTATTTAAAGATTGATTACGAATATGAATGAAAATTTTGAGAAATATGACACAAAAGTGGTCCCAATGGAACACAAAATGGCGTCATTGTGCAAAAATTTTGAAACAAGAATTCATTTTATTTTGGGTAAATTTTGCAGTAATCCATGCATTTTCTGTAGAAAATTTTCAAGTGATCATTCGTGTATCAAAGAAGTGAGAAGATAAATACAAATCAGAATTTATCGAATAAGATAATTGCGTGAACCCGCTGGGTTGAACTGCAAAGCCGAAATTTAGTCGAAGAAAGTAGTGAGAAAGTTGCCTTTTTGATAAGGATCTTGAAACAGCTCCTCCACTGTCTCCGACAACAGACAATCGCGCTAAAGGGGGTATCAAGGAATTTCTTAGGGTAATCCCTTGCTTCTGAAAGAGTTCCCGAAAGAGCTGACTTGAGTGGCTGATTTACCATGAAATGTAGAGGATCAAAAAAGAGTTAACCTTTATTCTCAACTTTTGAATAACTATCATTGAAAGTTTCTGCTTTGCTTTATTTAACCTTCCAGATTTCAGTATTGACTTACTTTGAAAAACGAACATCCCGTCGTGAAAAACTCCATTAGTGCTTAGCTGCTTCTATGATCGCAGCACTTTGTGCTAAAACAGCAACTTCACCTTCACCAAATTCACCAGTTTCTGAGTAACCTGCACACAGATTTGCAATACCATCTGAGTGCTACCATATCATCTCAATGGTGCGATCTACCCAGCCATTTCCTCCCTTCTAACGCTGTACCGCTTTTGAGACACAGATGATTGCTTACTCCACTTCCACTTTGACGAGTTCTTGTGGGCCCGTTCTCATTTATTAGGAGGAAGATTAAACATAATTATCAAATAAAAATGCAACACTGTTTTCATCATTCCAGTTGAAATGTATGCATGTTTTAACCCCCCAAAGAGACTGGAAACATTCATTTGAAATGATTTTGTTTGGGCAAGAAATTCTTTACCCGAAGTGGCAACTGAGCCGAATAGGGTCTCACTATTCTGCACATTTTGCAAAAGATGGTAACTGCCAGAATAACGCGCTAAAAGCTATGTTTCATTTGACATCTCAACGTCAGTTTGAACTGTTTGAACTTCACGACTTCATCCCTGGTTGAATTTCATGATTTCAAACCAACATTTGTGATAAGTCAAGAAAAAAATGGCAACATATTTAGGCTTAGGCACCATTTTTGCTAAAACTTTCACAATCTTTGCCCCTTTAATCTTCTTCTATCAAGACAAGAGAGACCAAGGTGCGCTTGTTCTGGGCATGTTTGTTGGCGGCATCTGTGCACATATTTACAACCTTTTCCTCAATTCATTTCTGCTACTGGTGTCCCTAAACAATATATAAGAAAGAACTTGCCAAATTTAAGATGAACAATCAGATCAAAGTCAGTGAATTACAAATAATCGTGTGGCAGAGAGGCTCAATTAGAGCTACAAATCCACCAAGATTATTCATTCAGTTCTGGGATTATGGACCATTCTTGTACATGCACAACCAGGGCAAGAAAGTTTTGACAGAAGCATGATTATTTCCAAGAAAAGAACACGAAGAGAAACTCAGTTGCGCCTTGTTAGCACATGAATTGCTTTTAAACTTCATCTTCATCATTTAAAAGCTGAAAACTGAACAAGATTACTTCAATGTTTCCTTCAGGAAGACAGAAAACAGCTTCGACTGAATTTATTGATGTCGTCGAAGCCTGTTGATCACTGTATTTTGACTCTGTCTGAGAAACGAGGAGCTGGAAATAGCCCAAATTTAGAACTTTGCTTTGTCAATAACAATGGCTAATTAGATGAAAGGCAAACAATGTGACATGAAAAGGGAACGATTTGCAGTTGAAAAAATTTAGGCTAGACATTTTCAATGCCTTGGAACAAACAGCTAAACCAAATTTCACAAGTATTTACAAGATGTCCAGAGAACCAGATGGTTCCAAAAAATGCAACTTTCAAAGCTCAAATTCCTTGCATGAGGTTATCATCCTTCTCCTTTGCTAATGATTCATTCAAAAGATTGTCAATAGGGAGACGACCTGACTTCCGATAAAACTTTTGCAAGATGAATAGAAGCACTGAAGATTGACATGCTCAAAATGGTTACAACATGCTCGTCTGTTATGTTGGCTTTCTCAGAATTAATCTCAAACATCATCATCATCATCATGTGCCTTGGCAGTAGGCGTTGACGATCATGACTCTCCACTTCTCCCCCGTCCTCAGTCGTTCTGATGACTGTGTGTTTCTTTACAATTCCGAGCTTGTCATAAGGTCATCCAGCATCTTTGTGCGCTGTCGTCGTGTCCTTGGCTCCTCTTTCCATTGATCTTTCCCGTTGTTGTTAAATGTTCTTGTCCTTTTTGTCTCATGATATGTCTGAGGAGTGCTCCTTGTCCATTTCTAATGTCATTGAGGAGTGTTCTTTTCACATTGCCTCTTTAAAACAGCTTTGTAATTTTGTTAGCAAACTTCATTTAGACCTTCAAACGTTTTTTCGTTCAAAGTATTTTCAAACTTTGTTGTGAGATAACACTTTTGTTCCAGTATTAAAGCAATGTGACGTTATATCAATTTTTGGACATTTGTGCCACTTTGCGTTCTATTTGGACCACTTGTGTGACATCTTTCTTCAAAATTACCGTTCATATTCGCAATGACCACATCTGAAGAAGTCTCTGTACCAATTATGATGGAATTTCATCGTTTCATTCTGGGTCATTTGTTTCATTTTGTGTGCCACTTAGATCACTTTTTCGATAATACTTACGAAATCCATGTTCATGTTAGTAATCAGCATGCTTGAAATAGGCCCCGTACCAATTTTGAGACCATTCTATGACATTCAGATTTTTGGTGATTTGTGCCATTTTTCATGCTGTTTGGACCATTTTGGTGACAGTATTTTCAAAAATCATGCCCATATTCATAATCAGCATGTCTGAAATTGGCACTCCACCGATTTTGAGACAATTCTATGTAACATCAATTTTTGGTCATTTGTGCCATTTTTCGTGCCATTTGGACCAATTTGGTGACAGTTTTTCAAAAATAATGTCCATATTCATAATCAGCATGTTTGAAATTGGCACTACACCGATTTTGAGACAATTCTATATAACATCGACTTTTGGTCATTTGTGCCACTTTATGTGCCATTTGGACCAATTTGGTGACAGTATCTTCAAAAATCATGTCCATATTCATAACAAGCATGTTTGAAATAGTCTCTATACCAATTTTGAGGCGATTCTATGCAACATCAATTCATAGTCATTTGTGCCACTTCATGTGTCATTTGGACCAATTTGGCGACAATATCTTCAAACGTCATGTCCATATTCGTAATCAGTATGTTTGAAATAGTCTCTATACCAAATTTGAGGCGATTCTATCCAACGTCAATTTGTAGTCATTTGTGCCACTTTATGTGCCATTTGGACCAATTCGGTGACAATATCTTCAAACGTCATGTCCATATTCGTAATCAGCATGTTTGAAATAGGCTCTGTACCAACTTTGAGACAATTCTATAAAACATATTTTTTTGGTCATTTGTGCCACTTTTTGTGCCATTTGCACCAATTTAGAGACAAATCTTAAAAAATTATGCTCATTCGTAATCAGTATGTTTGAAATAGTCTCTATACCAAATTTGAGGCGATTCTATGCAACATCAATTTGTAGTCATTTGTGCCACTTTATGTGCCATTTGGACGAATTTGGTGACAATATCTTCAAACGTCATGTCCATATTCGTAATCAGCATGTTTGAAATAGGCTCTTTACCAACTTTGAGACAATTCTAAGAAATTTCAATTTTTCGCAAAATTTTTTTGGTGGGTCCACAAGTGGACCTCAAAGACGGAAAGGGTTAAGCCCAATATTCGAAATTCGAACTCAACAGCACCTGCTGAGTTCGACAAAATTTATAACGGAAATCTGAATAAACCCCCGTTAATCCGCGCAATCAAGGTCGCACTTGCAGATTAACGGGGGTTGATTCAGATTTCCGTTTTAAATTTTGTCGAACTCAGCAGGTGCTGTTGAGTTCGAATTTCGAATATTGGGCTTAAGGGAAGCTACAGAGCCTACTGAGAAAGACAAATGAGGCCGACTACATGAGCTTTAGCAGCGAAGTTTGTCGAGTTTTGGCAAAACATTCAGACAGAAGGATATCTAAGAATGTTGCCTGATAAATTAGCAACATTTTGATGTGTTGTTTTGCATGTTTGGACAAATATAGATGCAACGCGGGTGAAAAGAAAACAGTTGTTGCTGATCTGCTTGGGAATAAGATGCGCTCCTTTACGTATAACTATACAATAGATACAACAGTGCAATACTAACACAAATCAAAACGAACGGCATTTCGATTATCATTATTATCATTACGCCTTGATAGCTAGCCTTCTTCGAGGTGCTGCATTGGATTGATCGACAGCAAGGATGCAAAACAAAAACGAATTAATAACTGTCATATGAGACAAATCTATATATATATATAAGCGATGAAGAGTTTTGTTACGCACATTCCTGTTTGTGACACTTTCCCGCACGCAACTCCTCACGCCTACTGCTTACCTCCAAAAATTTCAGAAAAAAGATGTAAAATAGCTGACGATAAAGGCTTGCCTGTGGTCCAATACTTTTCTTCGTACAGTATCTTGGGGTAATGTGAGGAGGGGTTTTGTACCCAAATTTTAGCAATTCAATTCAACAATAGGCCTTAACCTTCGACCTTTCTTTGTGGATGCTGATGGCAGCCATAGAAATGTGATGGCAGCGTTTAATCTGAGCCAAAAACAAGTTTTGTAGCTGCTTTTTCCAGACACCGAGGGAGTAAAAGCTTGCAAATAGTTGATATTATGTTAGCTGCAGCATCTATCTGGCTTGTGGTAAGGTATTTCGATGCTCACGTTGGATACAATGAAGTTATTGCTCTATTTTGCAGAGGCTCTCCTCTTGGTTTTGTCGCAGCGCTACAAATTAAGAATTTGCCCTTGTAGTTTTTTCGGTCTTCTGCTTATAAATTTACTGGTTGCAACGCATAGAAACTTTACTCAATGCTTAATGAAGATTTGGCCCAAGTTACAAAGTGATTACTCTTCAAACTGATTTTTGACGCTTTTATTAAAGGCCATACACGCAAAGCACGAGTTTCTCTGCTTCGGCCAAAATGGCATACAGTACAAATCAGACCTGTGACCCTAAGAGCATTTCCAAATGTTGACGGGATGACTGGCTCAAGGCCAAATCCAAAGAAATCCTGTTTACCCGTATAAAGAATGTTTGATTGTAAACTGTTCCTTAATCAAGTTTTTTACCAAAGAAGAGTACGGTTAAAGTTTCACAGCGAGGGAGAGCCTCGGTTATTACAAAAGGGGTGACTGGAAATAACCTCAATCACAGTTCAGCAATTCACTCATCGCTGGGGCTAAGCTAAGTAACATAACTGAACTGTGCAGAGTCTGAATTTGGCGAAACGATTTTCTTATTTAATGACGAAATAGCTATTTCTTGTCTGCTGTTGAATGAAAATAATGCAAGTTTAGTAATGAATTAAGCAAAGCTTACTTCGAGTCCAGTACCTGCCTTTGCCACTCCCCTGATTCATCGCTTTTCCATCATTTCAAAATTATGTAAATAAGGATGAAAGGTCCTACCTAGGTCTATTTTTCGACGAGTTAGTAAATGACTTCAACTCTATTTTCCTTCTATCAGAATCATCTTTTGTACTACTTGTTTACGAACTCTGAAAGAGAATTCAGCATAAAAGGTCCAACAATGGACAGATTTTCTGCCATAAGATCATTTCTGAAGTCTTTTACTTATATCATGCATGCAGCCGTTAGCTTGCCAACTCGCAATACTGAAAATCTGCCCCATCACGTTATCTGTTCATCATTCGCACAAAAAACTCAGACGTTCTTTTCACCGGACCCGGGGACTCTGCGACCCGGGACTTACAACCCCAGATCATACGACAATGCGACCCAAGGCCAAAGTTTTATGTATTTGGCTAACAAGACTTTGTTATGATGTATTGATACTTCCATTATTTTCAACGTCAATAGATATGCACATGAGTGACTGGGGATCTGGATGATAATAAAGAAATGTTTGCATTTAAGATATAACTTTCTTACTTCTTTGTTATTGTTCTAAAAAATTAGAATGGCTAGAAAGACTGGAGTAGCCCTAACGGTCGAAATGCTTTATAGCCCTCCATTCTGAGTCTGTTACTTTCATGGCCTTCTAACTGAAACATGGAAAATTTGAAGAAGTGCATATTTGTGGATATTTTTTTTTATTCATATAAATTAATTACAATACAAATTTTACATTCTACTATACTACCCCTAATTACTTTACTACACTACGGGTACGACACCATGGGGAGCGAAAGACCATGACTACCCCTTGACCAATACATAAAAACGCACAACATAAAGTACAGATAAGAAAGATAAGTAAAGAAAGAAAGAAAGATAAGTAAACCACTAATTACAAATACAAAGTTGACAACTAATTTTGTGGATATTCAACATAGATATTCATCCATTCTAATTGTATTCAGAGGGGCCGGTTTAGCTCACAACAACTGGCTAGCTCAGTATGAATACACAGAATTCTACGTGACCAAGAAAACTTTGACACGTACTAATGTCTTGCGTGTTCACTAAACCATCGGTGGTGAAAAATTTTTTAAGCTATATGTATCAAACTTTGGACCGGGGTCGTATGGTCGAATGGTCGTATAATCGTATGGTCTGGGGTCGTATGATCCAGTGTCACAGGGTTCGGGGTCGTGCGGTCGTACAGTCCGATTGAAAGGACATATCCCATGCCACTGAATCCTTTGAGGCTAAAGGTTACCTATGGGAACCAACAAGATATTCCATATTTCAATAAAATCGCAGTTTATTCATATGAAAAGCTGAATTCTAACATACCATAGTATTTTCTCACAGAGCACCTTATTTCCAATTCCTTACATATCAATGCACACATCTATTTTATAAGTGTACAGTTGAGCACGAATGTTTCTTTCAAAAAAACTGCTGATAAGAAACTCCATTCTTATATCATCAAAACATTGATATTTTCATTGCAAGAAAATATAACTTAGCAGCTATTCATTTCATTCATGGAAAGCCTTGGCATAGTTTGACTTATTTTCACTTATTTCCTGTATCATACTATACACTGCCTTCGCAGTTTCCTGTATTACTGCGAAGGCACTAGAGCAATTTCTAAATGTTGGTAGGCTTCTTTAACAGTGGCAGAAATTGTGGGGATTGGGGACATTGCCCTCAAATTCCGAGGGGCATTTCAAACTTCTTGTACATCTTCTGCAAAAGTCCTTTTGTTTCCCCGAATGTTCCACCAAAATCCGTAAACATTCCTCTGTTCTGAAAAAATCTCGCACCCTTTTTCGAATGAGTGAAATGCCACTTGTCAAATTCGAGAAGATTAGGAAACTTTATTTAAAAGTCAGAAATCCTTAAGTAAGATCGAAACTGCAATGAAAAGGCGATTCACAGTGGAGAAAAAGAAGAGCTCTTATTAGCAAAAGCAAATAAAAAGGATATGCTCAAAAGCATACTGTTCAGCTTTTATTTACACTTTCATTTCTTTAAATTTGAGAAGAAAATGGTCGGGTAAGTTAGCAACATTTCCAAGCGACGTTGGAGCGTGGAAGGGAGAGGCTTTTTGCTCCAAATCTGACCATTCAAAGAATTACCCTAGGAGCCAACTTTCTTTTAGATATTTGAAACGAATCTATGCATGACATGTCTTTATCAATGGGCTCCAGATTTGACCTAAACTGTATGAAGGGAAACAACCATCTGACCCCCCTTTCGAATTCCTGGGTACGTCGCTGGCTTAGAGACAGATGTATCATCTATCTATAGTAGATTTAGAGCATCAATGGTCGGCAGCAATTAAAGAGCCATTGTCACCCAGGGTCCTTTGCAGGCATGTTGCAATGTCAGATTATTTGAAAATAAAACAAGGCATACGTAAGCGGAAATATGTATTCACTTTGCAGCAGATGAACTGAGGAGACTGATACCTTTTACTACGCCAAATTTGATTTACAGACTTTCTGAAGATGCAGCCTGTATACAAAAAACTCTAGGTGACAATGGCTCCTCAGGAACTCAGAAAAAAATTGAGGGGACCAACTTTATCATTTGAATGAATTTCAAACAGTGGCCAGGGGCGAAGGGCGCAATTGTCTCATTAATCATTCTGAAGCTAAGAGACACGAGGGAGCCCTGAAGCATCTGCTACTGGATTCATGTGCTGAAAACGTGACAATTTTGCTGAGGTTTCTGTGAGGCTTATTTGGGAGTAAAGGAATGTTATAGAAAGAGACATGTCTGATTTTCTCATTTTATGGAGTATAGCATATCACTCTTACTTAGTTACTTGAATTCTTATGAATGACCATAACTGATCTGATTTGTTGCAAGGCTGGTAACTTGGCTTTTTTTCAGCAAAATTTTGGAAATTTGGCTCGTTTCCCTTATTGTTGGCTTCAAAAATTAACTTTTAATGTTTGGCTTAATTTTGGCTTCTTTTAAGATTTTTGGTCAATTTTCATTCAATTCACTTCAAACTGGAGTACAGACAATCACAATCTAGGACATTTTTCTTTGCAAGGCAACATCAAAGATACAGGGTTTTCATCGGAGCTACACAATATAGTATGTGAAAACAATGGAATGCAAGTGTCCATTGCTTGAAATAACAATAGAACAATAGGTGGTACAGCAATGGGTCATTGTTTTGAAAGGTTTTGCTTTATCTGGCCTTTTTCCGACCCCTGGTTTGGGTTCGGGGCGGTCCGGAGATCTACCAACCCTGATTTCATGCTGAATTTAAATGGTGGTCACTGAAGGAGTACGGTAACCATATAAAGCACTCCGCAGGAGCTAGGAATGTTAAAGCGCGAGCTTCGCTCGCGCTTTTACTTCCTAGTCTATATATATACTAGGAAGTAAAAGCGCTCGCTTCGCTCGCGCTTTAACATTCCTAGCTCCTGCGGAGTGCTTTTATGGTAACTGTACTCTTTCAGTGACCACCATTCAAATTCAGCATGAAATCAGGTTGGTAGTTCACCGGACCGCCCCAAAGCCAAACCGGGGTAGGGAAAAGGCCATACCTTTCAAAACGATAATCTATTTTTGTACCACCTATTGTTATATTGTTATTTTAAACAATGAACACTTGCATTCCATTGTTTTCACATACTATGTTGTGTAGCTCTGGATGAAAACCCTTTGTCTTCGATATTGTCTTGCAAAGAAAAATGTCCTAGATTGTGAGCGTCCCACAACATTTTAGGCTTTCAACACAAATCAGGTTAGAAATGTAGTCCAGTTTGAAGAGAATTGAATGAAAATTGACCAAACTATCAGAAGAAGCCAAAATGAAGCCAAAAAGCCAAACTTAATTTATGAAGCCAAAAATAAAAGAAAAGAGAAGCTACCATCCCTGCTTGAAATCAGAGCAGTTATGATCATTCATAACGCCATAAAATGAGAAACTCGGACATGCCCCTTTCTATAACATCCCTGTACCCCCAAATAAGCCCCACATAAACCTTAAAAAAATTGTTATGTTTTCAACACATGAATCCAGTAGCAGATGCTTCAGAGTTTCCTCGCGTGTCTTAGCTTCAGAGTGATTAATGAGACAATTTTGCCCTTCACCCCTGACCTCTTTTTGAACTTCATTCAGATGTTAAAGTTGGTCCCTGCCATTTTTCTCTTAACTGAGATATCCTTTGATTGCTCTATGCTAAGTATGATTTGCTATCGAGCCATTGTCATCTAGAGTCCTTTGTGTACAGGCTGCATCTTCAGAAAGTCTGAAAATCAAAATTGGCGTAGTACAAAATATGAGTCTCCACCATAGTAGTTGAACTAATGATGAAAAGTTGACTTTAGATGACTTTTCCTAGACTTATGACGATGAGTCTCTTGTTTCCCTGTGCTCTTTGACTTGATGATGGCGCTTCGGTCAAGAGAGACTCATAGTATTACTAAGAAAAGCCTGGCCCTATTTAGGCCCAAACTGAGCAATTTCTTCAGTACCAATCAGATTGCGAGATTTGTGAATCACCATTGTTAAGGTGTAAATGTGATAGAATTGTCGATTCGATTGAAGAATTGAAAACACTCCCACGGGATGGAGATTCGAAGCCGTGATTCTTTTGTAATTCCATTGATGATTGAACAAAATAGGGCCAAGTATTTTACTGTTTCATTATGAGTCCCTCTTGAGCAAGGTTTACCGCAGGGATGCAAGGGACTCATCGTCATCAGTCTAGACTTTTCCATCACTTCATCTACTGTAAAGTGGATACATATTTCCGCTTACTTAGGCCAAATTTGATTTTCAAATAATCTGACATTGCAACATGCCTGCAAAGGACCCTGGGTGATAATGGCTCTCTAATTGCTGACTATTGATGCTCTAAATCTACTATAGATAGATACATCAGTCTCTGAACCAGGAACGTACGCAGGAATTTGCAAGGGGGATCGGATGGTTGTTTCCCTTAATACAATCTAGGTCAAACTTGAAGCCTATTGATAAATACATGGCATACATAGATTCGTTTCAGATATCAAAAAGGTGGCTCCCAGGGCACTTCTTTGAATGGTCAGATTTCGAGTAGAAAACCTCTCCCTTCCACGCTCCAAAATCACTGGGAAATATTGCTAACCTGCCCGACCACTCTCTTCTCAAATTTGAAAGAAGTCCAAGCGTAGATAAAAGCTGAACAATATGCTTTTGAGCATATTCTTTTTATTTGCTTTTATCAGATAAGAGATCTTGTTTTTTTCTCCACAGTGACTCGTCTTTTCATCGCAGTTTCGATCCTTCCTAAGGATTTCTGACTTTTCAGTAAAATTTCAGTAAAAGTCTTTTCGAATTTGGCAAGTGGTATTTCACTCATTCGAAAAAGCGTGCATGATTTTTTCAGAACAGAAGGATTTTTACGGAGTTTGGTGGAACATTCGTGGAAACAAAAGGATTTTGCCAAAGATGTAGCAGAATTTTTGGAGTGAAATGCCCTTCGGAATTTTGGGGCAGTGTTCCCCAATCCCCACAATTTCTGCCAGTGTTCGGAAGCCTACCAATATTCAAAATTGCGCTAGTGCCCTCGCAGTAATACAGGAAACTGCGAAGGCAGTGTTACCTGCATAGTATGATGCAGGAAATAAGTGAAAATAAGTAAAACTGTGCCAAGGCTTTCCTTGAATGAAATGAATAGCTTCTAAGTTATATTTCCTTGCACTGGAGATTCTTAATTTTTTGATGATCTAAGAATGGATTTTCTTATAAGCAGTTTTTTATGAAAGAATCATTCGTGTACAACTGTACATTTATAAATAGATATGTGCATTGATATGCAAGGAATTAAAGATAAGGTGTTCTGTGAGAAAATACTATGGTATGCTGGAATTCAGCTTCTCACATGAACAAACTTCGATTTTATTGAAATATAGAATGTCTTTTTGGTTCCCATACCTTAACTTAAACCTCAAATGGAGGATTCAGTGGCATGGAATATGTCCTTGTAATCGGACCGTACGACTGCACTACCCCGGATCTTATGACACTGGACCCTACGACCCAAGACGAACATTCAACCATACCACCCCGGGCCAAAGTTTGATACATCTAGCTTACAACATTTTTTCGCCACCGATGGTTTAGTGACCACGCAAGACATCAGTACGTGTCAAAGTTTTCATTGTCACGTAGAATTCCGTGTATTCGTACTGAGCTAAGAACGAAATTCGAAGCAAGAAATTCGAAAGCCAGTTGTTGCAAACAAAACCGGCCCCTCTTAATGCTAATAAAATTGATGAATATCTATGTTGAATATCCACAAATATTAACCCTTTCATTCCCACCGTTGCCATTTGGCAACACACATTTCAAGGTCTTCCACGACTCCCTAGCTTCCTTGGTCCGGAATTTGCTCCTTGTATTACTATAAAGGAGCCATTGTTATTTTAGAATGCGGCAAATGTTTGATGTTTGACTGCCTTTTCATAACAAATATTGAGCATTGAAAACGAGAGGAATCTCTGTGCTGCTATTTTATGGAAATGGTCACTGGATAATGATCTAGATAACGTTGAATGAAAATTGAAAAATATGTGTAAAAGGTTTATTCCCAAGCTGAAACCTGTCGGTTGGAGCACATTCAATCAAGTTTTTCGTATGCCTTGCTCAGCACCGCAAAACTTGTCACAAAAGTTTGCGTTGCCATTTGGCAACAATGGGAATCTAAATAAAGTCAATGGAAATTTGTATTGGAAAATAGTTAAGGTGGACAAACATGCAAAAATATCATGTTGTTTTTTTCTCGAAAATGGGTTATTTTATGTAAAAATATACTAAAGACTACAGAAAAAAAATTTTTTGACAAATCTTTCAATATTTGGGAATGAAAGGGTTAACTTCTTTGCATGATTCAAATCAGAGAAAGCAAATTTTCCATGTTTGAGTTCAAAGGCCATGAAAATAACAGACTCAGAAGAGGGCTATAAAGCATTTGGACTGTTAGGGTTACTTCAGTCTTTCTAGCCTTTCTAATTTTTTCATAAAAATAACAAGAAGTAAGGAAGTTATATCTTAAATGCGCAGGGTCACGTAACCGTAAACAAACCTGTTATCTCTATGATCTATATTGTTGGCCACACGTGGCCATTGTGTTCTGCTCAGATTTTGGTGGATGGGGTGAATCCACAATAAAGTTACTTCTAAAAATCCACCAATATCTCTGCAATCCTACAACGTATGAGTGTTTGGTTTATTTCTCAAGAAAATTCAAGAGTCCATCTTCAAAATAACACCTATATTTTGAGAAAAGTAGTGGAAAATCTCTGTGATATGGACTATCAAAAATCATGAAAAATCATCGTTTCGAAAGAAGTTTGTTTACATTACGTGACGCTGCCCCTTTAAATGCAAACATTTCTTATCCAGATCCCCAGTCGTTCATGAGCACCTCTGTTGACATTGAAGACAATGGAAGTATTAATACATCATAACAAAGTCTTTTTAACCAAATACATCAAACATGGACCTGGGGTCGTATTGTCGTACGATCTTGGGTTGTAAGTCCCGGGTCGCAGAGTCCTCGGGTCCGGTCAAAAGGACTTCTCATTTTTTTGTGCAAACGTGCTGGGGCTGATTTTCAGTATTGCGAGTTGGCAAGCTAACGGCTGCACGCATGATGCAACCAAAAAGACCTTAGAAATGATCTTACAGGAGAAAATCGGTCCATTATGTGACCTTTTTGTGCTGAGTTCTCGTTCAGGGTTTGTAGTGTTACAAAAGATGATAATGCTAGAAGGAAATTAGTTATGAAGTCATTTGCTAACTCGTTGCAAAATAGACCTAGGACCGATAACCAATACTTTCAGACCAGACCTGGTAACATAACATGGTCATCGACGTTAAAGCAGACTTTGCTTGTCTTTCATTATTATCTATGGACATCTACATAAGTTTGAAGTCATGGAAAAGCGATGAATCAGGGGAGTAGCAAAGGCAGTTACTGGATTGCATTATTTTCATCCAACAGTAGAACCCAAGAAATAACTACTTCGTCATCAAATGCCACTTGTTTTGCCAAATTCGGACTCTGCACACCTCAGTTATGTTACTTAGCTTGGCCTCAGCGGTGAGTGAATTGTTGAATGTTATTGAGGTTACTTCCAAGTCACCCCTTTTGCAATAACCGAGGACTCTCCCTTGCTGTGATAAATTTATATTTGGAATTCTGTGGACTTGCCTAAGTCGTCATAGAAGAAAGAAAGCGAACACACTCTTCCTTTCCTCCAGGACGACTTGGGCAAGTCCAGGAAATCTGGAAAACATTGCATAACATACTTTAATCATACTCTACTTTGGTAGCGTAGCTTGGTCAAAGAACAGTCAAGCTTTATACTTGCAATCAAAGATCCTTTATACGGGTAAACAGGATTTTGGTTGTGGCCTTGAGCCAGTCATCCCGTTAACATTTGGAAATGATGACTCTGTGTTTCTAGGGTCACAGGTCTGATTTTTACGGTATGCCATTTTGGCCGAAGTTGAGAAACTTAGGCTATGCGTATGGCCTTTAAAATCGTCAAAAATCAGTTTCAAGAGTAATCACTTTGTAACTTGAGCTAAATCTTCACTAAGAATTTAGTAAAGAATCTATATGTTGTAATCAGTAAATTTTAAGCAGAAGACTTAAAAAACTACAAGAGCAAACTCTGAATTTGTAGCAATGCGACAAAACCAAGAGGAGAGCCTCTGCAAAATAGGGCAACAACTTCGTTGTATCTAACGTGAGCATCGAAATACTTTAACACGAGCGAGATAGATACTGCAGCTAACATAATATCAACTATTTGCAAGCTTTTACTCCCTTGGTGTTTGGCAAAAGCAGCTGCAAAACTTGTTTTTAGCTCAGATTGAACGCTGCCATCAAATTTCTATGGCTGCCATCAGCATCCACAAAGAAAGGTCGAAGGTTAAGGCCTATTGTTGAATTGAATTGCTAAAATTTGGGTACAAAACCCCTTCTTACATTACCCCAAGACACTGTACGAAGAAAAGTATTGGACCCCAGGCAAGCCTTTATCGTCAGCTATTTTTCATCTTTTTTCTGAAATTTTTGGAGGTAAGCAGTAGGCGTGAGGAGCTGCGTGCGGGAAAGTGTCACAAACAGGAATGTGCGTAACAAAACTCTTCATCGCTTATATATATAGATAAGCGATGAAGAGTTTTGTTACGCACATTCCTGTTTGTGACACTTACCCGCACGCAGCTCCTCACGCCTACTGCTTACCTCCAAAAATTTCAGAAAAAAGATGTAAAATAGCTGACGATAAAGGCTATCCTGTGGTCCAATACTTTTCTTCGTACAGTATCTTGGGGTAATGTGAGGAGGGGTTTTGTACCCAAATTTTAGCAATTCAATTCAACAATAGGCCTTAACCTTCGACCTTTCTTTGTGGATGCTGATGGCAGCCATAGAAATGTGATGGCAGCGTTCAATCTGAGCTAAAAACAAGTTTTGCAGCAACTTTTTCCAAACACCAAGGGAGTAAAAGCTTGCAAATAGTTGATATTATGTTAGCTGCAGTATCTATTTGGCTTGTGGTAAAGTATTTCGATGCTCACGTTAGAGACAACGAAGTTATTGCCCTATTTTGCAGAGGCCCTCCTCTTGGTTTTGTCGCAGTGCTACAAGTTAAGAGTCTGCCCTTGTAGTTTTTTAGGTCTTCTGCTCATAAATTTACTGATTACAACGCATAGAACCTTTACTCAATCCTTAATGAAGATTTGGCCCAAGTTACAAAGTGATTACTCTTGAAACTGATTTTTGACGCTTTTATTAAAGGCCATACACATAGCCTGAGTTTCTCTGCTTCGGCCAAAATGGCATACAGTACAAGTCAGACCTGTGAACCTAGCGAACCTGAACACAGAGTCGTCATTTCCAAACTTTGACGGGATGACTGGCTCAAGGCCAAATCCAAAAAAAATCCTGTTTATCCGTATAAAGAATGTTTGATTGCAAACTGTTCGTTAACCAAGCTTTTTTACCAAAGTAGAGTATGATTAATATTTCACAGCGACGGAGAGTTCTTGGTTATTACAAAAGGGGTGACTTGGAAATAACCTCAATAACAGTTCAGCAATTCCGTCATCGCTGGGGCTAAGCTAAGTAACATAACTAAGGTATGCAGATTCTGAATTTGGCAAAACAATTTTCTTATTTGATGACGAAATAGCTATTTCTTGGGTTCTGCTGTTGAATGAAAATAATGCAAGTTTGGTCATGAATTAAGCAAAGCTTACTTTGAGTCCAGTAACTGCCTTTGCTACTCCCCTGATTCATCGCTTTTCCATGATTTCAAAATTATGTAGATGTCCGTAAATAATGATGAAAGGTCCTAAGTCTACTTTTCAACGAGTTAGTAAATGACTTCATCAATGTTGTCCTTCTATCAGTATCATCTTTTGTACTTCTTGTTTACGAACTCTGAAAGAGAATTCAGTACAAAAGGTCCAACAATGGACAGATTTTCTGCTATAAGATCATTTCTGAAGTCTTTTTACTTCTATCATGCATGCAGCCGTTAGCTTGCCAACTCGCAATACTGAAAATCTGCCCCATCACGTTATCTGTTCATCATTCACACAAAAAACTCAGACGTTCTTTTGACCGGACCCGGGGACTCTGCGACCCGGGACTTACAACCCCAGATCATACGACAATGCGACCCAAGGCCAAAGTTTTATGTATTTGGCTAACAAGACTTTGTTATGATGTATTGATACTTCCATTATTTTCAACGTCAATAGATATGCACATGAGTGACTGGGGATCTGGATGATAATAAAGAAATGTTTGCATTTAAGATATAACTTTCTTACTTCTTCGTTATTGTTCTAAAAAAATTAGAAAGACTAGAAAGACTGGAGTAACCCTAACGGTCGAAAAGCCTTATAGCCCTCCATTCTGAGTCTGTTACTTTCATTGCCTTCCAACTGAAACATGGAAAATTTGCTTTCTCTGATTTGAATCAAGCAACGAAGTGCATATTTGTGGATATTCAACTCATCCATTCTAATTGTATTCAGAGGGGCCGGTTTTGTTTACAACAACTGGCTAGCTCAGTATGAATACACAAAATTCTACGTGACCAAGAAAACTTTGACACGTACTAATATCTTGCGTGTTCACTAAACCATCGGTGGTGAAAAAATTTTGTAAGCTATATTATATATATATCAAACTTTGGACCTGGGTCGTATGGTTGAATGGTCGTATGATCGTATGGTCCACACTTCAATAAAATCGCAGTTTATTCATATGAAAAGCTGAATTCTAACATACCATAGTATTTTCTCACAGAGCACCCTTATTTCCAATTCCTTACATATCAATGCACACATCTATTTTATAAGTGTAGAGATGTACACAAATGTTTCTTTCATAAAAAACTCCATTCCTAGACCATCAAAAAATTAAGAATCTCCAGCGCAAGAAAATATAACTTAGCAGCTATTCATTTCATTCAAGAAAAGCCTTGGCATAGTTTGACTTATTTTCACCTATTTCCTGTATCATACTATACAGGAAATAAGTATTACTGCTGCCTTCGCAGTTTCCTGTATTACTGCAAAGGCACTAGGGCAATTTTAAATATTGGTAGACTTCTGTAACAGTGGCAGAAATTGTGGGGAGTGGGGACATTGCCCCAAAATTCCGAGGGGCATTTCAAACTTCTTGCACATCTTCCGCAAGAGTCTTTTTGTTTTCACGAATGTTCCACCAAAATCCGTAAAAATTCTTCTGTTCTGAGAAAATCTCGCACGCTTTTTCGAATGAGTGAAATGCCACTTGTCAAATTCGAAAAGATTGGGGAACGTTATAGAAAAGTCAGAAATACTTAGGTAAGATTGAAACTGCAATGAAAAGATGAGTCACCGTGGAGAAAAAGAAGAGCTCTGATTTGCAAAAAGCAAATAAAAAGGATATGCTCACAGCATATTTTTCAGCTTTTATTTACACTTTCATTTCTTTTAATTTTAGAACAAAGTGGTCGGGTAAGTTAGCAACATTTCCAAGCGACGTTGAACCGTGGAAGGGAAAGGGAGAGGTTTTCTTCTCAAAATCTTGAAGCCAAATTCCTGGAAGCCAAATACCCTGGAAGCCAAGTTCTTTTAGATATTTGAAACGAATCTATGCATGACATGTCTTTGTCCATAGGCTCCAGGTTTGACCTAAACTGTATGAAGGGAAACAACCATCCGATTCCCCTTTCGAATTCCTGGGTACGTCGCTGGCTCAGAAACAGATGTATCATCTATCTATAGTAGATTTAGAGCATCAATGGTTGGCAGGAATTAAAGACCCATTGTCATCCAGGGTCCTTTGCAGGCATCTTGCAATGTCAGATTATTTGAAATTCAAATTTGGGCTAAGTAAGCGGAAATATGTATTCATTTTGCAGCAGATGAACTGATGGAAAAGTCATCTAAAGTCAAATTTTCACCATCAGTTCAACTATTACCGTGGAGACTCATATCTTTTACTAGGCCAAATTTGATTTACAGACTTTCTGAAGATGCAGCCTGTATACAAAAAACTTCAGGTTACAATGGCTCCTTAGGAACTCCGAAATAAATTGATGAATTTCAAACAGTGGCCAGGGGTGAAGGGCGAAGTTGTCTCATGAATCATTCTGAAGCCAAGAGACGCGAGGGAACTCAGAAGCATCTGCTACTGGATTCATGTGCTGAAAACGTAACAATTTTGTTGAGACTTATTTGGGAGTAAAGGGATGTTATAGAAAGGGGCATGTCTGATTTTCTCATTTTCTGACGTATAGCATACCACTCTTACTTAGTTATATTTGAATTCTTATGAATGACCATAACTGCTCTGATTTCATGCAAGGTTGGTACCTAACATGGCTTTTTCAGCCATTTTGGAAATTTGGCTCGTTTCTCTTATTGTTGGCTTCAAAATTAAGTTTGGCTGTTTGGCTTAATTTTGGCTTCTTTTGAGATTTTTTGTCAATTTTCATTCAATTCTCTACAAACTGGAGTACAGACGATCACAATCTAGGACATTTTTCTTTGCAAGGCAACATCAAAGATATAGGGTTTTCATCGGAGCTACACAATATAGTATGCGAAAACAATGGAATGCAAGTCTCCATTGCTTGAAATAACAATAGAACAATAGGTGGCACAACAATAGGTCATTGTTTTGAATGTTTTGGCTTTATCTGACCTTTTGCCGACCCCTGGTTTGGTTTCGGGGCGGTCCGGAGATCTACCAACCCTGAAGTTGCAGTTGCAAGTTGGTGTGAGACGGACGTGCTTTCTGTGGCTCATAAGTTTTCATTGACAATGGAGGATAAAATCCTAAAAGCAATCGTAGATATCCGTGGCAAAACACATCACAGACCTTGGAAAACTACCATATATGATCATTTTGTAAAAGAGGGAATCAAATGCAGTATGGAAGAAGTCGAAACAAGCTTGAACCACCTCGTGCAAAATGGCCTAATCGAAAATCGTGGCGCCATTGGCAAAGATTCGTTCTTCATTCTTGAAGCACCCCAAGCCTCACAAGTCAATAATTGCAAAGAAAATGATTCCAAAGAAAAAGATGAAGCCACAATAAAATGCACACCATACAGTGATTTTCTTTCGTTACGTGCCAAAGTTGAAGTCCTTGTAAAAGCATACGAAGGAAGCCAAGCTGTCAAAGGCACGAGTGAGTCAGAGTTAAAACAAGAAATCTTGCTGTTAAAAAAAGAAAACGAATCCCTGAGAAATGAATTAAGACGGAAGGACTTATTGATTCGAAGTTTGGATGTAGAAAATCCGTTTATGGGTAGTTTTGGTTCAAACTTTGATCAAAACCCGCTCGGTGGTATCATCTGCAGAAATCGTCCGGAGGCCCCCAGTGACTTATTGCAAAACAGTTCACATTATGAGAAAAGAGATGAAAAGAGCTCATTTCAATTACCAAGCAAGAGACACTCGACCAGACTTCAATCTCCGAAGCCCTCGTGGGAGCCAACTGATATGAATGAGAATAGATATGCATGCTTGGCACGCCACCCGGACATTGAAGAATCGTATGCATCTGTGGTCAAAAGCAGAACTCAATCGTCGACAGTCCGTAGCAGGTTGCAAACCGAATTTGCAGACAGCAACACAAACAGGAAAACAGAATCTGCAAGAGTTTCGAATACAAGTCAAGCTAGGAATCAATATCGCTCACAGAGAACTAACAAGATTCAGAATTGCACAGAAATTATTGGTGACTCCATCATAAAAGATATCAGAGGATACAAGATGAACGAAGCATGTGATAATCAAGAAAAGATCTTTGTCAAATCATTCAGTGGAGCAACAACAGACTGCATGAACAGCCATGCATGCCCAACAATCAAACGAAATCCAAAGAGAATTATTCTGCACTGCGGAACAAATGATCTGCGTAGCCAAGCTTCAGCTGAGAACATCGCAGAGGAAATTATCGAACTGGCAAAAGCAATGAAGACCGAAGAAAACACTGTATTTGTAAGTGGTCTGGTGGCACGTGGGGATCATTGGAACGTTAAGGTACGAGATGTAAATCGGTTTTTGACCAGGAGATGCCAACAAGAAGATTTGAGATTCATTGACAATGCTAACATAAATACAGAACACCTTAATCGCAGTTTACTGCACTTAAATTCAGAGGGAACAAGGCTTTTGGCAAATAATTTTTTGCATGAATTAGGTTATTTCTGACAAAATTTTGTTGACCGGGCTTCAGGCACACAGCAAATTATCAATTCTTCCGATTCCGACGACACATCATACGAAAACAAGGTCATAGATCAAACGACATCTGTTTTAAGTCTAGGCTCCCCACAGTGTCTCTCAGGGGATCGTTCTGACCCATACGAGGGTAATGCTACTCTTCCAGAGTCTGAGCGATCTAACCCTTCCGCTTTCGATACCCCCGTCGGTACCCCTGTCTCATCTGTAGTGGAGGAGAGAAACATGGAATTCATTGGGCTTGACCACCCAGCAGATGAGAGTGACGCTAAATCTGAATTAAAACAACTGAGGCGAAGAAACATCAGTCGCGTTATTGTTGGTTATCTAAATGTAAATTCGATTAGAAATAAATTTGATGCGCTGAAAGACATGGTCTCATCAAACATTGATATTTTAACGGTCGCTGAAACAAAGATTGATGATTCTTTTCCAAAAGAGCAATTTTTCATGGAAGGTTACTCTGATCCATTGCGGCTGGATAGGGATGCTAATGGCGGTGGTCTCTTGGTATATGTCAGGAGCGATATACCATCCACTGAACTGAAATCTTTCAAGTTTGACAATGATGTGGAATGTGTTTGTTTTGAGATCAATTTACGGGGTAAGAAATGGGTTATTTTCAGTATCTATCGACCACCATCACAATCGGAAGCTCACTTTTTTGAAAATCTTGGCAAAGCGGTTGATCATTACAGTGAGAAATATGAAAACTTTTTGCTTCTTGGTGACTTTAATGCAGTGGAAACAGATCAACAGGTTCATAATTTTATGAATGGTTATGCGCTCAAAAATTTGATAAAGGAGCCAACTTGCTTCAAATCTGAAAATCCAAGGTGTATCGACCTTATCCTAACCAACAGGTACAGGAGTTTCCAAAATACTACCACAGTTGAGACAGGGCTTTCTGATTTCCATAAAATGGTACTCACAGTTTTGAAAACAACTTACCAAAAAGCTGGGCCCACGGTTGTAAATTATAGAGATTATAAGAATTTTTCCGAGCAAACTTTTAAACAAGATCTCAGAGAAGAGTTAGAAATTATCAAATCATCTGATCTAAGTTACGATTCCTTCCAAAACTGTTTCGAAAAAGTGCTTGATAAGCATGCCCCCATGAAAAAGAAATATGCAAGGGCGAATGATGGTCCCTTCATGAATCGAGCTCTCCGTAAAGCCGTTATGTTACGTACGAGATTAAAGAATAAATACAATAAAAGCCGGACAGTTCAAAATTGGGAAGCTTTTCGCAAGCAACGCAATTTATGCGTAAAACTATTCAGGACTGAAAAAAGAAACTTCTACAAGAACTTAGATATTTCTCAAATAACAGACAATAAAAAGTTTTGGAACACCGTAAAACCTTTCATTTCAAATAAAAACAAGGCTAAAGCGAAAATCACTTTGATTGAGGATGAAAGGATAATTTCTAAGGACGAGGAAGTTGCTGAAACTCTAAATGATTATTTTGTAACTGTTACTGACTCTCTTGGTCTTATAGAAAATTGTGAGACTATCACAAGCACAGAAGGTGTAACGGATCCTATAGACCAGGCTCTTATTAAATACTCCAACCACCCTAGCATCAGGAAAATCCGCAGTCTTGTGCAAAATGACAGCTTATTTCATTTTAATAATGTTTCGGTTCAAGAGATGGAAACGGAAATTGGCAGACTCAATCCTAGTAAAGCAACGACTTTCAAAAATATTCCTCCAAAAGTTTTGAAAGGAAGTTCTGACATTTGTGCTGAATCTTTGCAAATAATCTTTAATGACGGTATAGAAAATTGTTCGTTTCCAGATAAGTTAAAATCTGCAGATGTCTCTTCTCTCCACAAAGCAGAGGCGAAAACATCAAAGAAAAATTATAGACCTGTAAATGTACTTCCAACGGTTTCCAAAGTTTTTGAGAGAATTATGGACAGGCAGATAATTAAATACATAACGCCATTTCTATCAATTCTACTGTGTGGGTTTCGCAAAGGCTTTAATACACAACACGCCTTGATTCGGATGCTCGAAAAATGGAAAGTCAGTTTAGATAATGGAGAGAGCGTAGGTGCAATCCTGATGGACCTTTCAAAAGCGTTCGACTGCATTAAACATGACCTGTTATTAGCAAAACTTCATGCTTATGGTTTTAGCCGTGAATCCCTGTCCCTTGTTCACAGCTTTTTGGAGAATAGGCAGCAACGGGTGAAAATCAATGGATCGTTTAGTACATTTAAATATCTTGCCCTAGGTGTTCCGCAAGGATCGGTTCTTGGCCCCCTTTTCTTTAACATTTACATAAATGATCTGTTGCTCTCCATTCAGGAAACTGATATCTGCAACTATGCAGATGATACAACCATATATGCATGCCACAAGAATATTGACAATGTAATTTGGAGCTTGGAAAATGATTCGACTGTAATTATCCAGTGGTTTACAGATAACTTTATGAAATTAAACACCGACAAATGTCATTTCATGGTACTAGGGAAAAGTTCAAATCAAGATGTTACTGTTAACGTGGGTAGCAGCGTTATTGGAAATACCGACGAGGAAAAGTTATTAGGGGTGACGATTGATAAAAAACTAACTTTTGAGACACATGTCAACAAGTTATGTAAAAAAGCTGGTAATAAGCTTTTTGCACTCTCTCGGATGTCTCCATATATGAACTCCAACAAACTGCGAATCTTAATGAGAGCCTTTGTAATGAGCCAGTTTCAATACTGCCAGTTGGCTTGGATGTTCCACAGCAGGTATTTGAATAACAAAATTAATAAGATACACGAAAGGGCTTTAAGAATTGCTTACAAAGATTATGATTCTAGTTTTGACGTTTTATTAGAAAGAGATAAAGCGGTTACTATCCACACGAAGAATTTACAAACCCTAATGACAGAAATATTTAAAACGCAGAACAATCTGAACCCTCCTTTTATGAATGAGATCTTCAGAGAGCGAGATAATATTTATAAGCTAAGAAATAACAATGAATTTGTATTACCAAGTATAAAGACCGTACATTTTGGATCTGAATCCATCAGATACAGAGGGCCTCAACTTTGGTTTTCCCTCCCTCAAGATATGAGGAATACTGAATCTCTCTCATTGTTTAAATCAAAGATAAAAAAGTGGCACGGTGAAGAATGCTCTTGCAGACTATGTCGACCTTTTATTCCAAACGTCGGATTTTTATGAATTTTTATGATTGGGCTTTTTATTATCTACATTTTATGTCATTTCTTGCATCAAACCATTTTATCTGCTATTTTTATATCAAACCATTTTATCACACTTTTTTGTAAATTGTATATTTTTAAGTAGTTGGCCTTAATTAGCAATTTTAGTGTTTTTACTATACTTAGCTATGTACTAGCCAACTTTAAAGAAATTGATTATTATTATTATGATTTCATGCTGAATTTAAATGCTGGTCTCTGATGGAGTACGGTAACCATAAAAAGCACTCCGCAGGAGCTAGGAATGTTAAAGCGCGAGCGAAGCGAGCGCTTTTACTTCCTAGTAGACAAGAAAATCTGATTTGCAAGCACTCAACAAGAAATTCTATCTGAAGAAAGAAAAGATCTTGGTAAGTCATACGTTAGAATATTCAAGGGCCCCTTTACTACAATACGTTGGGCCTCCTGTGCTGAAACTCATCAACTCTTGCATCGAGCCTCATGTCATTAGGATCACATGAAAAGGGGAATTCCATATAGCCAGGCCCTTGGAATTCGTCGTATTTACTCAGAGAAACAAATTTTTTCAACATAGGATTGTAGGTAGGTAGGTAGCTAGGTAGATAGGCAGGCAGGCAGGCAGGTAGGTAGGTAGGTAGGTAGGTATGTATTTATATTTAACGTGGCTAGCCTGCGAAAGTCTGAGGGACTTATTTCCAGCAGGGGCCACGGATGTTTTACCATCAGTCCGCCGCAGCTACCTGCCGCAGCTACCAGATTTCCCTCACATGGCTCTGGTCGACCCGGGCTAGAGTTACGGACAGCGACCATAACTGTCCAGCGCGGGATTTGAACCTACGGCCATTCTGACCTTTGGCTTACGAGTCAGACGGCTTGAGCACTCTGCCACGCGCTCTTCTCAAAGGATGGGAGATTTAAGAACTTGGCTTTTGGAAAGGGGTTACAATGGAAACTAGGTTGACAGCCTAGAAGACTAGGTTGACCTATAAGATTATGAATAAGCTAAGCCCCGAAAGCCTTTTGGGATAAATTTGATCTAAGATCAGGGCACTAAAGCTATGTAACAAGAATCTGCCATGATCTTTAGATCCTAAGACTAAATACAGAACACGCAAAAAAGGGCTTTAAATATTCGGGTCTAAAAATAAGGAACGATACGCCTGTTGCTTAAGAAAACAATTGAAAGAATACCTACTTGCTGATCAAAAACATTATATTCAAAACACAACTCTCTGGAAGAACAGCAATGTTAACAATTGAGATACTACATTGCCTTGAAATTATTAGATGCTATAGGGTTTATTTTTCGTGTATAGATATTTATTCATATCAATATCATATACATAGCCAAATGGACCGGGTGCGAGACAAAAATCGCTTGACTTTAGTGAATACTAGACTCAGGAAATTGATTAAATGAAGATACCTTCAGTGTTAACTTATCACCCAACCATGCACAAAGTTCATGAAATCCTTCGCGATAGCCAGAACGCATTGTTGGCAGACAAGGAACACAGGAATCTCATCCTTCAGATACATTTCTCGACATTTCCTCTCTTTGCAAAAGTCAAGGATGGAATAGCGGTCGAATTTTCGAAAAAAGCACCACATATGATATAGTAATTTGTAGACACTCATGATGAATCTAGAGGGAAAAAAATTGCATTTGTATATTATTTCAAGAGAGAAGAATTGTTCAAATTGCTGGTGAATGGTAGTGGGGACAGTAGGCAGACGATTGTCCATCCGTCCTTCTCTTCTGACCTGCACTTGCTTAATTTTGTTAACAGCTAATTTTCATGATAAATGTGCCAGTCAAGTTGCCAGAGAAAAATTCGAAATTTTCTAACCTAATTGCGGCTCTAATGACAACTTCAATGGTCCAACTATTTCATGTATGCTTGACTCTTTGTTTCACCTTTAGCACGAAAAGCTTCCGTAGATATCTAAATACATACCTCGATTCCTTCCTTCATTCCTTCCTTCCTTCCTTCCTTCATTCCTTCCTTCCTTCCTTCCTTCCTTCCTTCAAGTTTCAATTTCATTTGAACAACAAAATTTAAATCTACTACATTTCTGCTCATTATGAATGGTTCAATTATCAAAAATAGCTGTTCGGGATACTTTAATATTCTGGAGAAGAACAGACGTTCCTCTCCAGAGAAACCCTAAAAGGCTGACAAGCCAATGTCTACAAATTACTATATCATATGTGGTGCTTTTTTCGAAAATTCGAAAGATATTCAAACGAAATAGCTTACATGTTTCAAAACTTGTTTACGTCATACCTTCTTGACAATTTTTTGTAAAAATATATACAAAACATTATTAGTACGAAAACGGAATGAGAGAAGAAAATAAAGACGGACAGAGAGAGGAAGAGAAAGAAATAAAATGGTAGAAGCAGTTTTTTAGGGCGGGGGGAGCTAAATTGTACATTGTACATTGCTAACATGTGATGAAATTAGTATTTCTATTGTACTTTAGATACTTGGAAAATCTTTTCTAAATATGGTTTTTGTATTTGAATTCTTTATTTCGCTCGGGATCGTTTTCCAGGTAATAGAACCAACATATCTTACGCTGCGTCTAACGATATTCAGTTTTGATATTGCAATGGAGAAGTCATTCCTGGTCGCCTGTCGTGTACATCGTGTGTGTCGATCGTTTGTTTTTTGAAACATTTCTACGAAAGATGAGTCTAAGAGCTTATTTTCTACAAAATACCCAAAATACATGAGATTTCCTATTTCTAATTCAACTATGTCATCAAAACATAAAAGATTTTGTTTTTTAGAAAGTGGTAAAGAGTGATCTTGGAATTTGGCAAAATTTATGGCTCGGACTGCTCTTTTCAGACAGCGCTTGATTGGGACTAGACTTCTTTTCGTCGATGTACTCCAGTTGACTAAGCCGTAGTTAATATAAGGCTTGATGAAAGCATTGTAGAGAGGCAATAAGGTGCTCTTTGGCACAAAGTATCGGAGTACCTCTCTACTCTATTCGCGAGAAACTCGACAAGGTAGACTGTGAATTTGAGAAATTCTGAGACTGACTTACTTGCTCCACGAATGAAAACAAGTAATGGCCGAAAAGCATTTTCGTTCCGTGGATCAAAGGTTTGGAATGAATTAGAACATGAGGTCAAGCTAGCCCCCTCTCTGTCTACTTTTAAATGTAGACTGAAATGTAAATAGCTTTTAATTTTTCATTTATTCTTATCTGACATTGTAAATATTGTTTTTTTATTTATTTTAGTAACATTGTAATTAGGTTTTTCCACGGCCCCCTGAAAAGGAAGCATTCTTGGTTGATGGGGTTACCGTGATTAAAAAATCTAAAATGAAAGAAAAAGGAGTTTATAAAGTAGTCCTACGTACTTTGAGAGTTTAGTGGACACATGGTTTATATGTCTTTCCAATTTAGATTTTGGTCTAGGATTACACCTAAGTATTTTGTCGATTCTAATTCTTCAATTGGGTCACAATTTATCTCTAGTTTTATCTTACGCGGAGGTTTTTTCTTTTCTGGCCTGAAAATAATGAAATTTAGCTTTCTAACATTTAGCGATAATTTATTTGACAATAGCCATTGAAAAACATTTTTTAATTCTTCATTTAGGGTATCTTCAATGTTGTCTTTGCTTTTATCTGATAAAAATATGCCACTCATCAGCAAAGAGATGACATTTTGATAATCTAGACGAGCTAGGTATGTCGTTAATGTAAATTAGAAATAGCAGGGGTCCAAGAGTACTACCTTGTGGAACACCAGATCGAATGAAAGTCTCCTCTGATTTTTCATTGCCAATTTTAACAGTTTGAGGCCTATCGTAACGATAAGATTTGAAGCATTTATTTGCTACTCCCCTGATTCCATAATGCTCTTGTTTCGAAAGTAATATATCATGATTTACAGTATCAAAGGCTTTTGCATAATCCAGGAAGACACAACATGAAAAAGAGCTATTTTCCATGTATTTGGTAAGATTGTTATAGATATCGAGTATTGCGAGTGAAGTAGATTTGCTCTTTGAAATCAAAACTGATATTGGAAAAGATTTTGTTTTTTCCAGGAAGTTCTGATATCTTTTGTACATCCGCTTTTCTAGGATTTTATTGAAAGTTGGCAAAATTGATATTGGGCGGTAATTTGTCATTTATTTCCTTCCTTCTTTCCTCCCTTCATTCCTTTCTACCTTCATTCCATCCTTCATTCCTTCCTTCATTCCTTCCTTCCTTCATTCCTTCCTACCTTCATTCCTTCCTTCCTTCCTTCCTTCCTTCCTTCTTTCCTTCCTTCATTCCTTCCTACCTTCATTCCTTTCTTCATTCCTTCCTTCATTCCTTCCTTCCTTCCTTCCTTCATTCCTTCCTTCCTTCATTCTTTCATTCCTTCCTTCCTTCATTCCTTCCTTCATTCCTTCCTTCCTTCCTTCATTCCTTCCTTCCTTCCTTCCTTCATTCATTCCTTCATTCCTTCCTTCCTTCCCTCTTTCCTTCCTTCCTTCATTCCTTCCTTCATTCCCTCTTTCCTTCCTTCCTTCATTCTTTCCTTCATTCCATCTTTCCTTCCTTCCTTCATTCCTTCTGTCCTTCATTCCTTCATTCCTTCCCTCCTTCCTTCCTTTATTCATTCCTTCCTTCCTTCCTTCCCTCTTTCCTTCCTTCCTTCATTCCTTCCTTCATTCCTTCTGTCCTTCCTTCCTTCATTCCTTCCTTATTTCTGCCCCACTTCGTAACGTGCTCATTCTTCGCACATAGAAAGGGCGACTTTTTAAAGAAGGTACGGTCCCTTGAGGGTCTTCGTTAAAGCATGTATTTCTTTAACAAAAGGTCAGCTTTCAGGATGCATATATTGCACATTTGTACTAGCAAAGATAGTGTAGGAAAGTATAGGACTCCCCGATAAGAACTTCTCTATCAAAAAGCAATATACTTTTTGTTTTAGTTGTGATATTACAACTTATGTCTCAAATTTATTTCCGATGCACAAAGAAACAATAGCTCTGCAAATGAAAAGCAAATGAAATGAAAAGAATTAAATTTGGTAGATACTCACTAAACTTAGCCAATTGCTGCAGTTTTACATAATATGCTTATTTCTTCAGAGGAGAATATTTCAATTTTCCAACAAGTGTTTCAGTTAGCCCCGGTCTCCCTGTTTTACTATTTTGTGTCAAAAAACCGTTTCATACTGTAACTAAAGGAATAAATTGCTTCCAACAGCAACTGCCAAACTTCGTCGGAGAAATACCTACCTCCATGGCAGCTAATGTGGTCGCTCCTTTGCAAATGATAAACAACTAAACACTGAACAGGATACTCTATCAGACTTTACAAAGTGAATAATGGAGCAACTCAACCATATCTCAAGTACTCTAGCCAACTCTACATTAAATACTCGTGTGCTGAACATAACATCCAAAGGACAGCTAGTTTCAGCTGATATTAAGTCTGCGGACTTCCACCTGGTTGGGATGGCGTGCATTCTTTGCATTGCCATTGTCGTTGCAGTGTTTGGTAATGGTTTTGTGTTGGTTGTCATCCGGTTATCTAGAAAACTACGTCACGTCGCAAACTCTTTCATCATCAATCGGTGCATATCAGATTTGCTCGTTGCTCTATTGTCCATGCCGTTCTGGATCTCCTACCTCCTAACTGGTTGGCCTAACAGAAAGAGTGGAGCTATTTACTCGATTTGGATATGCCTTGACATCTTTTATGGAACATGGTCGATCATTAGCCTGGCAATGATAAGTATTGAGCGTTATGTTTGCATCGTCTACCCAAACAAACACCAAGGGTTCGTTACAAAGAAAAGAGTTTGGCTTGCCGTGTCTTTTGTTCTCGCCTACAGTGCCTTTACATCTTGTTTGGGGTATCTACGCATCTCATTAAATTTGTCCATGGTCTCAGCTGGAATTTTTGTGTTCGCCTACGTCATTCCTGTGCACATAAAGATGTTCACATATCGAAAAATCTACAAGGAGGCCAGACGACAGCGCCAGATCACAATACGAGAAGAAATAATTAGACGACGCCTCTGCCAAGAACAAGATATTGTGACTTCTAATTCATGCATTGTTCAGTCATTATCTGGAAATAAACGTAAGTTATGACAGAAATACCAGATTATCGGTTAAAGATTGCTTACTTTTAGCAATAGTTTCCCACCCGTGTTCAATCACCTGGCACCATCTATTCTAGGCCCCGTTTACACGAATCCGGGGTAGTATTCACCCCCCCCCCCCCCGGGTCAGTTCTAACTGCCTCATTGAAAATGAGCCCTGGGTACTCAGCTTTACACGAGCCCGGGGCAACTCTTTAAGTTGTGTTGGTTGGCATGTGGCAAGTTGCCTCTTTGATTGCTTTTTCTTTTCATGATTGGCTATTCGAAGCATTTACACGACCCTGGCTTGAGCTGACTCGTCTTCACATAGAAAGATTCTACAAACAGCCAACCTGCCTCACCGGGTCAACCCTACCCTCGAGAAGGGTTGCCCACCTAGGCGGGTTGACTCGGACTAGCTGCTGAGTTCGTGTAAACGCTTGAAGAGATTTGACTAGAGAAGGGCTGACACTCTGCGGTGGGTTGGAGCCAACCCGGGCTCGTGTAAACAGGCACCTAGCGATTTCCATGTGGCAATTATTGAACTCATCTGTCGTTGCAAAGCATGTGAATCTCTCCTCACGAACGCTCAGCAAAAAAATTAAGGACGAACCAAGGACGAAAATCCAGGGCCTATCCGCTTCTCTATTAGATATTTACGATGACCTGGATTCAGAAATAGAGCTCCAAGTTCAATTTTTTTCATGAGGGACATTTTGATAGATGTTAGTTGTCTGTTGGCTGTTTATAGCGTGCATCCGAACATACCGGTTGACCTAAAAAAACTTCACGAGCTAGATCGGACATATTTTATTGAAAGCAAATGTTGTGAAGACAAACAAGGTATCAGCATGTAGCTGAAAGGCTCCGCTATCTTTTTGATATGTTGCTTGGTCAGTTTAAGATATGCGTACTGCCCGAAAGAACAGTTTCAAAAATATGGAAATTCATTCTTTTCTTAAACCATTCCCTCGGTTTCCATTCCATTTTTTGGAAAGTGTGAAAACAGCTGAATTCCAAATTTGCTTGGGAGCATGAAATTTGATTGAAGAACAGATGTCAATCATTTTGCAAACAAAAAATTTCCTCAAGCGACTTCTAGTCCATCGCTATATTGAGTTTTCACAAAATGTTGACTGGAAATGAGGCACTAAAAATGAGGAATCCTGAATTCGAAATTTTCATTGAATCTGGTTTTTCAGATGGCAATCGTTGCTTAAAATGACCATGCAACGTCTCAAAAGATAGCTTAGCCTTTCAACTAAACTGTGATAGAAAGCATTTGGCAATAGCTTTTGATTTCAGGGAGGTAGTTATGGTCTTCCTCGCGAAGTTTTTTTTGGGTCACCCGACAGTTGTTTCGAACACTGCAGGAGCGGATCCAGGGATAAATCCGACTATAGCTCAAATCGACATGGCATGGGGCGTCCGGGGGCGAAGCCGCCGGAAAAATTTTCGAGACAGGACCCTTATTAAACAGAGGGAAATGCCCTAATTTGTAGGAAACTCAGGGAAACGACAATATTAGCTCTTAATTTGCAACAAATTTAAGTTTGAATCCTCCTTTAATTCATTAACCCTGTCCGTCTTAAAAGTCCTAACGTAAATTATTTTCAAAATTCTGGCCTACCATTTGGTCATTGTAGTGTCTGCTGTCTGGCTAACTTCCAAAACGTAAAGATGAGGGAATTTTGCATTTGCCATGCGCGAATCAGCACAGGGAGTCCAGGATATAACAACTATGCGGCATCCCCAATTTCTATGCGCCATATTGTTGATTAGTTTTTCTTTTACAATTTTCAGTTCATGGTCTGACGAGAGACATTGGCATATAAAGGTGTTACTTTGTGCCACTTTCATTCAAACATGTAAGGGTCTTTAGGAAAGTTTTGTGATACACAATGCTCCCTTGTGACTAAAAGAGAGCCCAAACAAAACAGAGGGAGCTACGAGACGAGTGCAGTGTCCGCTGGGACTACGAGAAGAGTGCAGTGTGCCCTACCCAGTACCCAGAGACTCGGTCGACATGAAACATGAGGAAGAAATTAGTGCTGTGCTGTGGAAACCATATTACGATGTTCAGGAGTTGTTATGAAAGGGTGCTCCCCTCGCGGATGGCAGACTGCGCTCAGTGAATACAGATCAATTTTGTACCCAACAAAATATTTTTAGAAACTAACGGATTTGACCAGTATCTACCCATAGTTACTATAGAATGATCTACCTTGATTATGCCTCAAAGCTCCCTGAGAATCTCATGCTATTACATGGTGTAGTTACTTTTCTATGATTTTTCCCAATGAAGAAATTTCCTACAGAGTGGCTCTGATTAGGGCGCTTGCACAACGGATGGCAGATTGCATTCATTTCTGCCCAACAAATATTTCTAGGAACTAACAGTTCTGACCAGTATCTGCCTTGGTAATGTCTCAAAACCCCTTGAAAATCTCATGCTGTTACATGGTGTAGTTATTTTTCGATCATTTTTCACGATAAAGACATTTCTTACGGAGTGGCTGTAATTAGGGCGCTTCCCCTGCGAATGGCAGATTGCGTTCAGTGATTACAGCTCAATTTTCTACCCCATGAAATATTTTTAGAAACTAACGAATTCAACCAGTATCTACCTTAGCTATGCCGAAAAGCTCCCTAAAAATCTCATGCTGTTACATGGTGTAGTTATTTTTCTAGAATTTTTGCAATCAAGACATTTCTTATGAAGTGGCTTGATTAGGGCGCTTTCGATTTGGAAGGCAGATTGCGTTCTGTGAATGCAGATAAATTTCCCACCCAATAAAATATTTTTAGCAACTAACAGATTCTACCAGCATCTACCTTAGTTATGTCTCGAAGCACCCTTATAATCTCATACTGTTACATGGTGTAATTATTTTTCTACGATTTCTTACAATAAAGACATTTCCTACAGATTGGATTTAATTAGGGCACTCCCCCTACGGATGGCAGATCGCGCTCAGCAAGTACAGCTCAATTTTCTACCTCATAAAATATTTTTAGAAACTAACAAATACAACAAGTATCTACCTTAGCTATGTCTCAAAGCTCCCTATAAATTTCATGCTGTTACATGGTATAGTTATTTTTCTAGAATTTTTTGCAATCAAGACATTTCTTATGGAGTGGCTTTGCTTAGGACATTTCCCCAGTGGATGGCAGATTGCGTTCAGTGATTACAGCTCTATTTTCTACCAAAAAATATTTTTAGAAACTAACATATTTGACACGTATCTACCTTGGTTATGTCTCAAAACTCCCTGAAAATCTCATACTGTTACATGGTGTAGTTACTTTTCTATGATTTTTTATTATAAAGACATTTCTTAGGGAGCAGTCATAAAGTATCTGCTATATGGGGGTGGACGATATTTGGATGGGCCATGAAAAATTCTGCCATGACTTTTTGGGGCTATGAAAAATAACCAGATGTATTTTATGGGGCCATAAAACTTTTAAACGTTATTTCTAAAGTTGAGCAACGGCTGCAAATGCTGCAAAAATTGTTTTCTGTTTACTTTTTCCCACTTGACACTTGCATTTCTGTTCATTTCTTCATTTCTTTTTTCTCTTTCTCTTTAGTTCAGTGGCTAACCAGTGCTTCATTATTACGTTATAATTCTGGAATTACACTGCCTGTAAACTCATCGAGCCTGCATCCTAAAAACTGAATTATTTTATGGGGTCATGAAAAATATCCTAGTTCTTGCTATTGGGCCACGAATAAGTGAATAGGAATCTAGGATGGGGCCATTAATTATTTTGCTAGATTTTTGGAAAATCATCCATCCCCATATAGCAGATACTTTATGACCGCTCCCTTACGGATTGGCTTTAATTAGGGCGCTCCCCCTACGGATGGCAGATCGCGCTCAGGAAGTACAGCTCAATTTTCTACCCCATAAAATATTTTTAGATACTAACGAATACAATCAGTATCTACCTTAGCTATGTCTCAAAGTTCTCTAAAAATTTCATGCTGTTACATGGTGTAGTTATTTTTCTAGAATTTTTTACAATCAAGATATTTCTTATGGTGTGACTTGATTAGGGCGCTTTCGATTTGGAAGGCAGATTGCGTTCTGTGAATGTAGATAAATTTCCCACCCAACAAAATATTTTTAGCAACTAACGGATTTTACTAGCATCTACCTTAGTTATGTCTCGAAGCACCCTTAAAGTCTCGTACTGTTACATGGTGTAGTTGTTCTTCTCAGTGGCGGAAATTATGGGGGGGGTTGGGGGGGGGGGGCAACTGCCCCCCCAATTCAACAAGACTCGGAAATTTTTGCCGTAGAAGTCGGAAATTTCGAAGGTGGAATCGAAACTGCAATGAAGAAACGAGTCGCCGTTGAGAAGGAGAAGCAAAGAGTTTCTATCTTGAATGAGCAAACCAAATGCTCACGCTTCTGCAACATATTTTTAAGTTTTTGTGCACTAACATTCCTTTCATAACGTGAAGAAAGTGGTAGGGTATAGTTTTGGTACAGTATCGAAATTTCTGGTGATTGGGAGCGGCGTTCTAAGCCAAAGTAAAGGCTGGAATTTTCAAAATTTTCCTTAGGACGTTTTCATGTCTATGTTTGGAGCAGGCAATGATTGGATGGCAAGAAGCGTTTTAAGACAAAGTAGATGTTCTTTCTGCAAAATTCGTTTGAGAAGTAGCTACTAATACTCGTCAAATATTCAAGTTTGTCACTGGCAAGATAAGGGATCCAAGAGGTCTTCTTAGCGAAAGTAAATTGTGTTTGCTCATGCTCAAAGAATTTCATGGGGCTGCTACTCTGCAGAAAATTGTTACAAAATTGTCAAAATCCACATTCAATACCGGTAAAAATTGGGTCGTGACATGCATTCTAAGCAAAAGTAGAGGGTGTGTCCTAAAAAATTTTCTTGGGGGTTTCGCCCCCAGATTCCTGAAAGCTGTTCGACTTACCCTTATGGTATGTCGTTGTCTTTTTCTATCAACTTTAGATAGTTGTAAAATCTGATATACCTGTTCTCTTAGCACATTTAAGGACCCTATTTACGTCAGGTCTTTCAGCAAAATACGTCGAGCAAAAGCACTTCTCCTGACTCGGAAAATTGATGGCTCTTGCCCCTCCACTCAAAAAGCTGAATTTCCGCCACTGGTTCTTCTAGAATTTTTTGCAATTAAGACATTTCTTACGGAGTTACTTTGATTAGGGGACTTCCCCTTGGATGGTAGATTGCGTTCCGTGATTACTGATAAATTTTCTTCCCAACAAAATATCATTAGAAACTAACGGATTTGACTTGTATCTACCCTGGTTATGCATGGAAGCTCTCTGAAAATCTCATGCTGTTACATGGTGCAGTTATTTTTCTAGAATTTTTCGCAACATGGATAGCGTTTGCGATTTCAACTCCTTACTGTGGCCTTGTCGATACTAAAAGCTGTCAATCGCTGTAATTCAAAATCATTTTAGTCAGTGTTAAAAACGGAATTTAAAGTAAATTCTCTGCTGAAATTCAATGCCTATTTCTTTGAAGAAGCGACGTATTTAGGAATAGCAAATGAATGCATGAAAAGAAGCTTCGATTTTTTCTGGTTTTCGCCACGGGGCACTTTGGTCAGCGGTATACAATATTCCCTCATCTCCCAAAACGTAGCCTGCGTGAAGACTCTCCGGTCAGTGCGGAGGAACAATAAGGAACAGAAAGCTTTCCTCTCCGTTTGTTACTCCGCACTGACTGTAGAACTGCACCCCTGGCTACGAAGCGTCCTCCGTTGTGTCCAGCCCCAGTTGGCTATGGTTCAGAATTATCAATTGAATATAATGACAGAAGAGCCTTTCATACTTTCTGTGCTTTTTATTGTCGTTCAAGAAGATATTAACTGGTGGCGACTGAGGCGCCGATGTGTTGTGGCGGCCTACTCATTGAACTGGATTAAGTCTTTGCAGCAGAATATTAAAGGATAGAAACTATTGTATTTTGGAAGGAATTAAATTACTAGTAAGACGTTGTTACAACTTGCAGAAGCAATCATGGTGTTCTTCGTATCGACCCTCGTGCAGCCATAATGTCAGCCTGGCTTAGGCCATATTTACAGGTTGGCCTAATCTTACATCTTCTTTCGACGAAACTGCCTGTAGATCAACTGCCTGTAGATCGGAGCATGGCTGCTTTATTGCAGATACGTCCACCTAAGATGTCGAGAAATGATCTATGTACTATCATCTCACCAAACAGGAAGAGTGAAGAACACAAAAAATGGCATTATCGTGGTAAAAGGGGTGGCAGGCGGAAACCAAAGCGTGTCAAGGAATTTATTAATGGAATAAACTTGTCCAATTTACTTTACCCCCCTCGTAAACCAACATCAAGGGACAGTGGCTGGAAGTTAAAACTTGCTACAATAAACACAAGATCAATTCGTAATAAAACTGGCATTTTCTTGGATCATATCATTGATAATAGTATTGATATTTGTACAATTACTGAAACTTGGTTGAAAGAAAAAGATGAGGTTACCCGTGCTGAATTGAATATTGATGGATATGTTTTTAAGGATATTACAAGAGATCACAGACAAGGGGGTGGGGTTGGAATTTTTCATCGATCAAGTGTTTCTTCAACTTTGGTTAACTGTGGGGAAACTAGCTCCTTTGAGTATGCTACTTGGAAATTATTACTCCCAAAGTTTGCATGGATGTTCCATGTCATCTATAGACCTCCTTACAGTGAGGCTCATCCTGTGTCTGCAAGTGTATTCTTCAAAGAATTCTCTGATTTCCTTGAGTCAGCATGTTCTGATTTTTCCAATTTTATCATAACAGGTGATTTCAATTTTCATGTCAATGACAAGAAAGATCTAGACACTGCAAAGTTTTCTCAAATCCTGGATTCTTACAACTTAACTCAGTTAATCCAGATGCCCACTCATTTATCTGGTAATACACTTGATCTTCTAATTACATCTGCACCCAATAAAGATTTATTCAGTAATTTTCAAAGTGATTTCTACATATCAGATCACTCCTTTGTTAGTTGTCACATGGGAGAAGAAAAACCTGGCCATGAAAAAAGGGAAATTCAATACAGAAAAATTAAATCCATTGATCACAGTGCAATGAAAAATGATTTGCAAGATTTGGTTAAAAGCTGTTTTGAAGAGGATAACCTTGATACATTGGTAGTGTCATATGAAAGTGGTCTTAAAGGTATTATGGACAAGCATGCCCCAGTTCAAACCAAGAATGTTACAGTTAGACCCCTTCTCTCATGGTATGACCCTAGTCTTAAGGTTCTGAAACGTAGTTTGCGTAAAGCGGAACAAAAAGTGGCATAGAAAACAGTCTCAGGAGGATCTCAGGATGTTCAAAACATTGAGATCAAATTTCAACAATAAAGTAAAAGATTTGAAGTCTTCCTATGTAAGGTCCAAAATAGAGGAATGTGCACATAACACCAAACAGTTTTTCAAGGTTGTGAATCAAATTACAAACAATACTAAAAGAAATCCATTGCCACCGGGTAATAGGTCAGAACTTGCAGAGAATTTCTCAATCTACTTTGGGACCAAAATTGAGAGGATAAGAAGTGAGTTAGATAAGTTTGGACAGTATGAGCCAATAGTGGTTTCAGTTGACAAGTTTGAAAAATTCCCAGAAATTAGTGAAGATCAAATCAGGGAGCTGATTATTGATGCAAATACAACTGACTGCGCAGTGGATCCTTTCCCCACCAGGTTAGTCAAAGAATATTGATGTTTTACTGCCTCTCATCACAAAAATGGTGAATCTGTCCCTTGCAAATGGAACTTTCCCAAGTAATTGGAAAGAGGCAATACTGATACCTCTTCTGAAGAAATTATCTTTAGAGTTGATCAACAAAAACTACAGACCAGTTAGCAACTTACAATTCTCGTCTAAAGTTACTGAAAAAGCCGCACTGTCTGGTTTCATACCTCACTTAAAAGAGCATAATTTACTTCCTAGTTACCAATCAGCTTATAGAGAATATTATAGTACTGAAACTGCCCTTGTCAAAGTGCAAAATGACTTGCTCATTGCAGCGGATAACCACAAAGTGTCACTTTTTGCATCTATAGATCTGTCTGCAGCTTTTGATACTGTTGATCATTCAATCTTAATGAAGGTCCTTGAGTCAAACTTTGGAGTGACAGGTACAGCTTTGAAATGGTTTGATTCCTACTTAGAGTCTAGAAGTCAACGGGTTAAGATAAATAACGTTCTATCAGACAAATCAGAATTGAGATTCGGAGTACCACAAGGATCATGTGCTGGTCCCATCTTGTACTCAGTATATGCAAGTACCTTATCAAATGTCATTGACAATAATATTTCTGTGATGGGTTACGTAGATGATCATGCGCTGTATTCAACATCATCTACTGACAAAGAGTCAGTAGCACTCACACTTGCTAACATTGAATTATGTCTTGAAAAAGTCGGTGTATGGATGGTAGAAAATCGCCTGAAGATGAACCAAGAGAAAACAGAGTTTATTGCTTTTGGATCAAGTCATACCATATAACAATTACAGGTTGAATCAATCAGAGTTGGAAATGATCCGGTTGAAATTTCCTCTCATGTCAAATATTTGGGTGTCTGGTTGGACAGCACTCTTACCATGAAAAAACACATATCAGAAAAGTGTCGGATAGCGTCTCTAAAGTTATATAACATAAAGAAGATTCGCAAGTATCTGACCCATGATTCCCTCGTCAGGCTTGTAAATGCCTTGGTGTTATCACACTTGGATTATTGTAACGCATTGTTGATTGGCCTTCCGGATTCCACTCTAAGGCCACTGCAGAACGTCCAGAATTCTGCTGCCAGGGTCATCCTTGGCCTTTCAAAATTCGAGCATATATCTCCTGGATTAAAGAAATTGCATTGGTTGCCTATTAAATACAGAATTGAATTCAAAGTTTTGACCATGGTTTTTAAATCATTACACGACGAAGCACCAACTTATATTAGTGATTTACTCGAGCTGAAGAAATCAAACTATTCATTACAATCAGCAAATGGCATCAACCTGCAAGAACAACGCTCAAAATTAAAGTATTATGGAGACAGAGCCTTCTCAGTCTGTGCTCCTCGACTTTGGAACATGCTGCCTAACAATGTTAAAACATCTCCAAATTTGGATATTTTTAAGAAAAATTTGAAAACCTATTTCTTTAAAATTGCTTTTAGTTAAACAAATCTTCTCAAGACTCATTTCATAAACATTCATTTTAGGCGTTTTTAAGATTTTAAAAAGCAGAGGACTTCTTATTACTTATCTAAATTTTAAACCAGTTATAAACTTTTGTCATTGTAAAGCGCCATAGATAGATAACTTGTTATTTGTATGCGCGCTCTAAAAATGTACATTTTATTATTATTATTATTCATTATTAAGAAGCAGTAGAACAATCACACAAGATGAAAGCGATGTCCTTGTTACCTTTCATTGAAGCACATCTCTGGAGAGACACTAACCTTGAATTTGGTGTAGAAATTTTCAGGGAAAGACTGACTTCATAAAATGACAGGATAAAAAGCATTAATAACATGATCAGTAACTGCGTAACTGGAAAGTTTTCAACATACCAAACGGGACGAAAGCTTTGAGCCCTGTATTGCCCTTTTCAATAATTCTGTTTCTCTGGGAACTTTACTTCGGAAATCGGGGGAAAATTACATTCCTTCTGCCTCTGTACGTCCTAGTAGGCTCTACTTCTCCTTCCAATCAAATGACTTTGTTTTCTTTCCATAATCGATCCCTTCTCTTCAGCTCTGACTTTGTAATGCTCTTCACAATTTCTTCTACATCAAGCAGTATCAAAACCGCGGCCTTTATCTTCAGACCACAAGCAGGCAAGGGACTTCTCGCAGCTTGACAAAACCAACAAAACAAACACACAGTTCTGGTGGCCAAAGTCCACTGTTGCTCCCGCCAAAATCGAGCATCAGTCAACTCTAATTCTGATTGGCTATCAGCCATATTTCAAATCTCACTGTTGCTCCCGCTAAAATTTGCCTATTGAAGTCCATAGCTGATGTGCGTTCGATCGCAGTAATTTCCGGACCACTATTGCTCGGAATGTCAGCCTTTGTATCAACGGATAGAACAAAGGTAAAGATCAAGAAAAGTGGTCTACCAAATATGCATTCTCCTTCGCAGTACTTCTTGACATCAAAGCTTGGTGCAAGGGGTATAGAGCTTCGTTTCAATTCCCAGAAACAACATATTATGAAAGATGAGATTAATTGAAGGAAGAAAGGTCTCTAACCTAACAACGATACACATAAAAAATTATTACTATTATTTTGAAAATCTGACTGATGCTTAAGCATCAATAGCAGTAGTCTGGATCCGCCTCTGCACTGAAAGCGTGCATATCAAATCTTTCCACTCAATGTGACCATGCCTTGTAACTCTTTTGAGTGTACTTACTGACAGCTTTCAGTTATTATCTAGGCTAGCCAGAGTGTAATCTGTTCCCTGTAGGCTATTAGGAACCTTCAGCAACCAGGACGGCAACGCCAACCAGAACGTCTTCTTCTATGATACAACCGAGTGCAGCTTCCCACAAGTTATCTTTACATGTTCTTAAACAAGCCAAGACAAAATCTACTTCTTCATCTAAATACCTCGGAACCTTCTTTTTCCCTGATAATAAACATTTAAAACGAATCTGTTTCATTAGTAGATCCAGATCTGCAAGACAGCATGTTAGAGCTAGGATTTCCAAGTTGTGCAATTGAAAAAGACAACTTCATAGACTCTCCAGGGACGTAAATTCGAATAGAAAATCAAATGTCATTCATCTTCCGCTTTAAAATTGACAAACTGCAGAGAATGAAATTTCAATCGTAATAGAAACTCGATATCTTTCTCAGTAATCAGTTTCAGAAATCAAAATTCAGTATTACCCCGCCAATTAGGAACCTTCAGCAACCAGAACGGCAACGCCAACCAGAACGTCTTCTTCTATGATACAACCGAAACTCAGAAACTCATTTTTTAAAACCAGGCTGCTTGGTTTCTTATAAATGGAGAAAGAAAGATCAAACAGAACAGGCTGAGTAATTTCTTATAATTACAGCAAGATACTCACCAAATGTATGAAGCGTAATTTAGGCCAAATTAAACTGCAAGATGAAAAGCCATTCGAGTCGATTCTAAATTGGATACTTAAAAAAGTGACTTTTAAGAATGTCGTTCAATTTTGTCTTTTAGTTTAAGTATCCTATTTAGAATCGACTCGAATGGCTTTTCACCTTGCAGTTTAATTTTGGCCTAAATTACGCTTCATAGAAAAATACCATTTTTCCAATCAAAATCGTTTTTAAGAAACCAAATTTTAAATTTCAGACTGATTGGTTTCTTACTGCAGGGTAGATGCTGGGCCATTTGGCAGGCTGCAGTTTATAAGTCAGTTTGACAGTTTATAAGTCTAAATGAAGGGTGTCCTATTTCCTAGCCTGATAAATGGATTACAAATCCAAGGGTCCAAAACCCTGATATCGCAATTGAAATTAATCCTTTTATCGTCAAATTGTTTAATCAAACTAATTAGTGGATGCAGAGTCCGATTTCGGTAGTTAATATTGGAAAGAATGTTTACTTCGTTCTATTGACGTCATAGCTGCTTAAATGTCATCAGTCTGTATGTTGACTCCATCCAATGATACAGAAGCCTTCGGCGCATCTATATCATTGACTCTTTCAATGCCCTATTTCTCCCAAAATGACTCTTTGAGCCATGACAATCACACCGGACGACGGACATCATTCGCTACCATACCATAGAATCCATGAGTCAAAAAGGAGCCTTTTCAAGCCAAATTTCTGAAACAATGGGTGCATATGTGTTGCTATTGCAGTCAGCGTCCAAGTTGCTAAAGGTCCCTATTCTCTGCATAGGGTAGGTTGGGATAATGTGGATCGAAAAAACAAGGGCAAATAATCTGTCAATAGGGCCCAACCGGATGTTTACATTTGCACGTTAGCCAATCAAATAAGACCATGACGTCACACAAACAAAAGAATCGACTGGAGAAAGTATCCCTTACATATAGAGAGTCGTGCAAGCAACTATTAGGTAAATTCAGTAACAATTTATATTTTTCAACTCTGTTCTAATATGGTTAAATTTTATTCGCGGGTTTTTTTAAAGAACGCATAAATCCAGAGAAAACGGCTTTTGAGTAAGGCCTATAATTTGGGGTTTTGGTCCCTTCAATAAATAAGCCCTTCAAAAACAACATAGATTCATATCAATGTGTTCCTATTTTCTAAATATCAATGAAAATACATTAACAAGGCAATAGTTTGGTATTAAGAGGCATTGAACCTTACCGAGGCAGTGGCGACGGAGAAGGTGGCATATGATACTAACCACAGCTCCTCCCTTATCGTTGCGTTCCTAGGGAATCAATTCAAAGCAACACCACCGCTAACCTTTCCTTGCTCATTTCATTTCATTTCATTTTCATTTTAACTTTTTTATCCATGGTAATCCACTCAGTTAACTTGCTGTTTTACAGGGAGCCATACAAAAAACAAAACCTAATAATAACTAAAATATACAACCCTATTTACAATAATCATTCAAAATCTATTCAAAATCTGGAGTGGCGGGAAACTCTTGACCTAACGTGAGATAAGGCCGTTGAGCAAAGCTCAGAGCAATCCAAAAAGAGGGATTGCTCTGCAGCTGTTCATTCCTAAAACGTCTAAAAAAGCGTCCAAGATTGAGAAGAAATGCTGAAAATAGCCACTGAAGGGACTCATCTTACCGAAGATAGTGCCACAGGTGTACCAGACCCGTATGGTCTCGGTGAAGTATTCTGTTGCTTCCCGAGGGGAGATTTGCTTGATCTGCATTGCTTTGCATACTCGACAGAAAGGCTTACCCAAGTCAGATATTTGGCTAGCAAATTGCTTCAGGAATCATACTGGACCAATAAACGCTATTTTGTCAGTGAAGTTGCAATGAAATAACCAGGTATATGTTGACAGTCATGTTGCCCTCTATCTTTGCTTTTTGTCTGAACTAGGCTAGGTAGACTATACATTCATTTGTTTTGTGAGCCCAAAGTTTCTTACAAACAGTTTTCAAGAAAAACGATAAATGTAGAGTCTAAAATATCACAGGAAGCCAAATTCAGAAAGTGCAGACACTCTTGCTTAACATGAGACAATATTTAGCTAAAAGCTTTTAACGGGGGAATGGGTGGATTTCCTCGGCTTTATTGCACCCTTAGGTAGATCTGTTAGATGGCTTTACTCTTGATGTTGACAATCTTGCCCTTTACTTTTCATGTTGGTGTTATAAACTGAAACGTGATATCTTGTTTGCTCTATGCTGAATCATCAACTCTCTGTGGAAAGGAAATAAATGAAGCTGTCTTTTGGTAACATATATTCTTACTTTCAAGTACAGCGTTTCAGAGATCGATAGCTAGTTTGCGATTGGTATGGTGGACGGTATAGAGCTTTTACATAACGTTTGACTTAACCGACAGCATAATTTTGAAACCTTGCAGTTGAAAGGACATTTCTAAGGATGGTAACAGCAAGAAATAAAGATCAAAGTTTTAAGATACTTCAAATAAAAGATTTTTAAGAAGGAAACGAAAATCTATCTCGTTTCACACCATTTAATGCAAGATATAGGATTTCCAATGTATCCAAAACGCAAAGCGTTGCCACTGCCTCTGTAATAAAATACTTCGGTACTGTTTAAAGCCAACTGCTGTCGCTTGCTAATGTATTTTCAGTGATATTTAGAAAGCTGGAAGACATTGATATGAATTTACCTTGTTTTTGAAGGGCTTATTTCTTAAGGAGCAAGGCCCGAATTTATAGGCCATACTCAAAAGCCGTTTTCTCTAGATTTATGCGTTCCTTTAAAAAAAATCCCGAGGAAAATTTAACCATATTAGCACAGAGTTGAAAAATACAAATTTTTCCTGAATTTACCTTATAGTCGCTTGCACGACCCTCTTTGTGTGAGGGGGGGGGGACTTTCTCCTGTCGATTCTTTTGTTTATGTGACGTCATGGTCGCACCTGATTGGCTAACGTGCAAATGTAAACATCCGGTTCTGCTCTATTGAAAGATCATTTGCCCTTGTTGATCGAAAATGGGCATTCTTTTCAAATAAATAGAAAAATGCCCTTTTAAAGTTGCTGGAAATGTTGGAAATCTTATTTCGTTTCAACTGCATTGAACCTAGCAGAGTTTCAACTCTCAAGTGAAGCAAATTGAAAGTAGCAGATTTTCAAATTTTCCTGGCTTTTTAGTTAAAGAAGAAAAGTCTTCAAGTAGCTTCGTCAAAGATGATCACTGCAACGTATTCAGGTTCTATTGGAGAAGAAAGACTTCCGATGCTAGCCAAAGACTCAATATTCATAGCTGCAGAGAGGAACTCATGCTAGAGGAGATTTGTCGAAGTAGCAGCACGGAATTCGAGTGCAAGAGAGATGAAGCGCTGATAAAGGATGGCATTGAGGATTGGCTAGATTACTTAGATGGGCTAGAATCAAAGGTGGCGATTGAGTACATGGATTCTAATTCTGAAAAAGTCAAGGTATTCCTAAATCTTCATGACCTTTCCCCCTGTTTCCTTTTCCCTAACTTTCCACTAACCTACCTGCAGGCACGCAACTAGGGAGGGGGGTCCTGGGGGTCCAGACCCCTGCCCTTTTTTCAAAATGGCAAAAGTGCCCTTTTCAAGGGAAAGATGGTGTAAAATTCAAGCATTATTGATCAGTATTTTGTCGGTTTCCTTGCGATCAAGTATCAATAGTTGTTGAATGCCTTCTTGAATTGCAGATATCATGAAGTAAGTTTGAGAATTTTCTGTGTTTGAATTGGACTATCGTTGCGAAATTATCAACATCTAACCATGGAGGATCAAATACGGCGGAAAATTTACTTTAAGGAGTTGGTGCAAATATATCCTTATGAAGTAGGATATCTGTAGCAAAGCCTCAAATATAGGGTCTTCAAGAAAGATATCCTGGGTTACCCCAGATCTCCTTGGGCCACAGCAGCGTGGGTGGTAGTTTTGGGCGTATCTTGGCGGTAAGGCCACCATGCAAGAATGGTGGCAGATCAATAGTAACAATTCAGAGGTTGAAAACAACAAAAGTCGCATCTTTAAAGTCCAGAGTTCAAATTGTGAATTACCAAACTTGACTCTGCAAATACCATTCATTCAAAGTGAAGCATTATTCAGAACAATGAACTTATTTGTAGCATTCAATTTAATAAGAAGGAATTGTAGTTATTCCTTTTTTTCTTGTAATGAGAGTTAATTAGCCGATACGACCCAAAGACCGCCACTCAGCGCCTCTTATTCATATCTGATCTGTCTTTGTCAATGTAGTTGATAATGCAGGAGCCGCAGGCGTTAAGGCATGGTTTACCCTCAGGTACTATGTCATTCTGCCCGGGCAAAAAGGCACTCCGCTACCATGTATTCTTTACTCCTAACTTTAAAATCCAGGTAGGAAAAAAATTATTCCTCCTAGCTGCTTTCTTTCAGTTTCCGCTGGATAAAAGACACAGTGGTCAGCAGGAGAGTATCATAGAGGAATCAAATGAATATTTGGAAGAGAAGACTTCAAACTCGGTGCAAACAAATCAAGTGAACGAGAAAACGATCGCCAACTCACAGTGTCCTCTGAAATCAACAACTGGAAGTGCAAAAAGCTCGAAAGCGAGTCAGAGATCCATGAGGTTTTTATCCACGTATTACTCCTGCATCCATCCATTTTATTTTCGATTTTAGTTCATTAATGGCAAAAATGCATGCGGAAATTTTAAAAGTAGCTGTATCCTGAATCGGATTTATAGGGCTGGTTTTTATTCTTAGAGTTTTTGTGATTGTAAAAAGATTATTTTAACTTGCTGGAGGGTTTCTTTTTAGTATAAGTAACATTAAGTGAAAGAATGAAAAAATGCCTAAAATAATGAAATAGCTCTAATTGAAATATCATAATAATAGCTTTCTGTTCTGTCATATTTGATATTTAGATAATGAAATAATATATTATCATTGAGGCGAAGCCACATCATATTTCGAATTGAATTAAAAAGGTCCAGATGCGTCGATGCTTGCCAGCAATGATTATGCCTCAAAGCGAGTCTGTCCGTAGCAAGGCTACAGAAAGTGTGAAATGAAGTTGTTTGTAAATGGCCTATTATGATCAAGCAATCATGAAACGTCGAACACATGATTTCAAATTTGCTTATCAGTTAATGGAATGTTGTGGAATGTGGAAACAAATGATTTCAATTGTTGTACATTCACTCTACCAATGAATTTTCAGAACCGTTGTAAAAGGAGCATATTTTTGAAAACAAATTTCGGTTGCGAAGGGATGAGCCCCTCACCTACTTCATCGTATTAAACCAGGCTTCGTAGACCTTTTTCAGAAGCGCAAATGACCATAGCTATCGCACCCAACTTCAAATATAGATGAACCTAGTCTTCTGCAGAGAGACGACGTGATCAACGTATTTTTTCACTCATACAAGGAATAACTGCCAAACAGATTCTAAACACGAAAAAATATCTTGCAAAATCTCCGAAGAAACGTCGCACATCTTCAACAATCTTTTGTGGGTTCAGCGAAAAAGCGACCCTTGGTGGGTTTAGTACACATTACCTATGACCAGATCATTGTATAGTAATATTACAAATAAGTTTATGGGTATAGAGAATCGTCGATTGTCTTTGAGGAGTCAAATTTGTTCTGATCAGCAAATCCACCGCTAAGGATAGGCACTTTGTTTAACCTTATTACGAAAGAGGTGCTCTGACTAGTTGCGCTCCAACTTAGGTGCAATTTGCAAAATTAGTGGATTCAGTTTCTCTTTGAAGCTGCATTGTCATTAGTCTCAGCTTAAAGCTATACCCATTATTCAGTTAAATACAAACAACTGAGAATGTAGTCAGTCTAGTGTCCTTGCCTGCATTGTGTCAAAGGTGAAAACATTGGGGAAAAGTTAACTGCTGTCAGTTTCTTTCAGGCATCCAACAGTAAACTATGCTCATGTAGATCAGGTACAATGGAGTGCGCTCTTAGCAGCAACAACAAGAGATTGTAAAAGTATGCTTATCAAACATAGTGTTTTTCTTGTCGTAGTTCAGCGAAGTTATTCAGATCAGGAAACCTTGCGGACATGAGACTCAAGAGCTTTGTTCGCCTTAGGCGCCTCAACAGAGAAATGCAAGTTGCACGGCTTATCGGAGCAATTACTGGGACTTTTCTTGTCCTATGGACACCGTTTATGCTGCTTGTGATCCTTGGTGTTTTCGACGTCCCTTTCTCTGTGGAGGTTGTGATCATTGCAAAATGCTTGCACTATGCCAACAGTGCAATGAATCCTTTTCTGTGTATTTTGCTGCATATGCCATTAAGAAGAGCTGTAAGACGCTTGATGAAGAAAAAAGATGAAGAAATTGAGGGTAACTAAAGTTCAAAGACCTTGAAATTGACAGTGAATGCAATGCAAGCGGAGCAGTTCTCTGAAACGTTTTCTTGTCATATTTAACTTTGATAGCTTTAGCATAATTCAAGTAGAAATTATGGTGGAGTCTCTAATAAATGTAGCTCATTATGCACTGTTGAATGAAAAACACGATACGCACGGTAGAAACGAATCAGGGGTTCCACCTGTCTAGTACCAGAGAACCCAAAGACAGAGTGCACTTCAACTTGTGGCAGCTTGTTTTTACTCATTTTTGCCCCTGACGGCTCTTGGGACTCAAAACGAGAGCATGTTCTTCGAAACGCTGGGAAAAATACGGATCTCGAATAGCAATCTTTTCATTTTCATTAAAATTGAAAACTATTGGACCGAAAAGTTTCGGGAAAAAAAACTTCGCACAAAAAACTTTCGGACGATTTCTCGGGAATTTCTCGGGACTTAGGCGCTACTGGCAAAACATTGATTAATTAACATTTTATGTTACTCTTCTTTTTCTTGTCTGTTTTCAATGAGTTTAAAACTTTCGGATGAAAAAACTTTCGGACATCACCAGGGTTCGGACAAATAAACTTACGGACAAAGTTTTGTCCGAAAGTTTGATCGTCCGACAGTTTCGATTTTAAGGGAGCTGTCATAAAGAATGAAACAGAGGGGGGCGGAAGGGATTTCAAAATTTGTTGTAAAATCATATAGCCCGATGGAAGAAACAGAAACTGTTTTCCTAGCCCCTTAAACATCTGCAAAATGATTTGATGACCCCACCAGGGCTTCAAAATGAACTCTGCCAATACTGTATTTGTGGGATCCAGTATAACGTTTTAAGAAGGCAGGGAGGTACCTGCAGATACCACTGTATCAGACACTGAGATAGAGAGCAACATCAATGATCAAGAGAACAGAAAAAGTGACGCTGACAATGCTTAAAACATTTGTAAAACATTGAAAACAAATCCGAAGAAGTACAGCTTCATGGCCCATGTTTATCACTTGCAGTAGTTTGTTAGCCCAACATTTTCCATCCAATAATTTTGGTGACCCTGTCAAATCCCTTCCGCCCCCCTCTGTTCCATACTTTATGACAGCTCCCTAATGTAACTTCATTTTTTAATGGCTGCAGTCACACTAGGGACTCTTTCCCATTGTTTTCCTTCGAAATAACGAGCTTACAATGTTGTGGGATGTGATCACTCTTCCTGTTTACATACAACGGTGTTACAATGTTTCGTTCCTTGGGCTAGAATCATTGAAAACAATAGTATCCAAAACAACAGGATCAATCATTAAATCGTTAGTTGTACATATATAGAGATATATATACGGTATAGTCTTCAAGTATTAAAGTCGCAAAGAGCAGTATAATAAGTGGAGAGGCTGAAGATTCCTCACTGAAAGGATGAAACGCGTTCTGTACTTTTAACGCCTTCTTTTTGTCTTTCTACCTCAAATGTTTTTCCGCATATATATACTTATAAATATACATATATATACTTATAAATATACATATATAATTTATCAAGAGTGGGCTACCGCAATTGGAAAATTAAAATGCACCTGATACCATGTAAAGTTGTGCAACAAGAGAGACCAATAGTTGTCTAGTCCGCCATGATCATGAATAACCACAACAACAAGAACAAGCATCAATATTTACAGCAACGGCAACAATATAATGACGTCACAGTTTACAAGGTACTGTTGGAATTTACAACCTCAGACCCCGTTTACACGGGGCCGGTCAAATACTTGGGCGGCCAAATATTTGAACGCAAAGACAGCCGGCTTTGGGGGGAACAATAAACAACATTGTAATAAGAAAATGAGGAAAGCAATGATGACGAGATCGACAATTAAAAAGAAATCTAACAAATCAGGCAAAACTGAAGATTTTGAGAAATATAAGAAACAGTGAAATCTTGTTGTTAAAATGAATAGGAAAGCAAAATTTGACTTCTATCGCTCGATTGAACCCAGGTCCATCGCTGATGAGAAGGCATTTTGGAAAGCGGTTAAACCCACGCACGTTTTCAAATGGAAATCCAATGGGAGAAAAATCGTTTTAATTGAAGACGAAGTGATTATATCAGATGATGCTATGATTGATGAATGTTTCAATTCACATTTTGTAAATATTACTCTCGGGTGCCTAATACAAGGGGGGACACTTATTAATTTTCAAAGACTTTATCCACCCCCCGGCCCTTATTAAGACCCCCTCCTGTTTATTAATTTTGGCAAAACAATGTCCAAAGCTCAATGTGATTTTTATACGAAATTTTGTTCGAAAGATAAACCATTGCAGTGTACTCGTAAACTAATTCAAATGTTTTCTTTCAGAAACAGCTGAAGAAAGAGTTCTTTTTGTCAAAAGTGTAAAAGTGGTGCACGTTCTTGTTTTTACTTATCTGCAGCTGTTTACTGTAGTTATTGCACTTGTCTCCAGTAGATAACGTAAAACCCCGTTTCTTGCGAATTTCTGACCCCCCCATTCATTAAGACACCCTCGTTTATTAGTTTCTTTGAGGGGTTCCCACCCCCCCCCCTTTGTATTAGGCATCCGAGTGTACGGATTCTCTAGGGCTGGACCCTATGTTTAAACAAATACCTAACTGTATAGAGTTAGATGAGAAAGTAGAAGTTGCTCTAATGAAATACAGAAAGCATCCAAGTATCGTCGCCATAAAAAATAAGGTCAGAAATTCCAGTTTTCCCATGTCTACCCTTGGGATATTATGAACTTTGTCGAGGCACTGGATGCTAGCAAATCCACTAGTGGAAATATACCCACAAAGACAATCAAGATGGCCAAAGATATCTTATGTCCATATTAACTGACTGCATAAATGCAGCCATACAAAATTGCTCGTTCCCAGACGAATCAAAGAAGGCTGATGTCTCGTCAATTTTTAAACAGGATAATTCCAGCTGGAAAGGTAATTACAGACCAACTAGTGTCTTGTCAGCTCTGTTAAAAGTTTATGAAAGAATTGTTGGAGTACAAATGGACAGGCATTTTGCTACAATTCTGTCTCACCTATGGTCCGGCTTTAGGCAAGGATACAGTACTCAATATGCCTTGTTTCGTGCTATCAAATCCTGGGAAAGATGTCTAGATACCAAAGGCATTGTTGGTACTATCCTGATGGATCGGTCCAAAGCATATGATTGCATACCCCATGATCTTCTCATAGCGAAGCTAGAGGCTTACGGACTCGACACTTGTGCGTTGAAGTTGGTATACAGTTACCTAACTAATCGAAAACAGAGAGTCATAGTAGGTTCAACATACAGCACTTTCCAAAGCATTTCTACAGGCGTTCCAAAGGGGTCTGTACTTGGTCCTCTGCCTTTTAATATCTTTATAAACAATCTGTTCTTCACAGATTTGGTGTCTGAGATATGTACCTTTGCTGATGATACAACAATTTATGCATGTGACACATCTATAGATGACGTCACAATGAAACTAAAGAACGATTTACAAAAGCTTCTAGATTGGTTTGAAAATAACAGAATGTGTGCCAATCTAGCGAAATTTCAAATGATGTTTTTAGGTCTCAAGAGTGACAATTCGTTCATCCTTAACATCTGTGGACAACAAGTAAAACAGCGAGCAGGTAAAGCTCTTCTGTGTACAAATAGACAACTCTTTAAAATTTGACGCACACGTCAAGGAGTTATGTCGAAAAATAAACAAAAAATTATGTTGCATTTTCAAGAATAAGACCATTGCTCGATAAAGAGAAAGCTAAAATGCTACTAACATCTGTCGTTATGTCAAATTTTTCATACTGCCCCTTAATATGGCTGTTCTGCAGCAAAACTGCTAAAGAAGATATAAACAGAACAAATAAACGTGCCTTGAGGGCTTTGTGCGGAGATTACGACTCATCATTTGATCAGCTTTTAGCCAAGGCTGGAAGCGTTACAGTCCACCCAAAGTCTTATGATTGAAATTCATAAGACCATGAACCATCTAAATCCTTCATATATTTAGGAGTTCTTTAAGTAGGATATTCTTTACAATCTCCGCACCAAAGTGCTATGTAGGCTTCCATCAGCAAAGTCACATCGATATGGAATAAATGCTCTTTCGTTTAGAGGCAGTCTCCTGTGGAACACTCTAGATGACGAATTAAACAGAGCTGATACTTTGGGAAATTTTAAAACGGGGATGAAAGAATGGGATGGCAAAGGATGCAGCTGTTTAATTTGTAAATAATCTTGTATGCTGTAAATAGTTGGTTTAAATTAGCTTTCAGTAACTATGCTTTCTTTTAACAGACTGTAAATAATGTTATGATATATGATGATATATGATTCACGTCACACTTGGTGGTTCCTTCTACACGGGTTCACCTTCGCCTCCTTTTCATATTTTTTGAATCACACTTATACCGGGTGAGTCAATAAAAACGCCCGAAATTTGAAACAATCCTGCTCCATGAATATTGAAGCAATGATGTTGAAAACTGTCGTGTTTTATCCTCGATCAATTAAATTAGGTTCAGTAATGTACCCTGCTTTAATTGGTCATTCCTTCCCGTCGAAATAGGAGATTTTGTGCACAAAACCCCTTTCGAAAACCTGCAACAACGAGCGAAAACAGCAAGCAAAATTTCCCTTTGTTCTCTTTCCAGCAATAATGACTCTTGGATGTGCTCATGTATTTTGTCCTCATGGGAGGATGGAACCCCCCTGAAGAAGTTATTCACACTAGGGGGAAGATTTTTCAACCCACCAAAACGGAAGCACGTGCTAAAGCATGCTGAAGGTCATCGCTGTGAGGTAAACACATTAGGGATTTTTGCTTGTACTTTCAGAACGTTTTTTAAGGTTTCTCAAAGGGATTCATTTTAGGAAATTGCGTACACAATCTGAACGGAGTGACCGATTTTACCCACGAAAATTTCTAAAAATAATTGAACATGCTAGCTAAGTAATCAGATATTGCAAAATATCATTGCTTATATAGGGTAAGGTGGGGTAATTTGGGTCTACGGGGTAATTTGGTTTTGTTTTCTTTTTCGCTTTTATACTGATCGCAAGTTGAAAATTTCGATTCATGACTCTGTGGGTGTTGAAATCTATGGTTTTAGGAGTAGTTTAAGTGGTGTCGAAGAATTATTTGATAATTTCTAGCGCTTCTATTCCAAGATTTTCCTCGGCCTAAACTTTTATCATGATCAGACACCGTAGAAAACTTATTTATGCCAACTTGCAACTTCTCTTCGTCAACCAATCATTATCAATCTCATGTTCAATCATTTGGAAAGGTGCTGAAAGTTTTTCGGATATTTTTGTGATTCGTTGGATTTCATTTCGATTATTTTGCAAGATGGGGCAATTTGGGTCTACTGGGATTTTCATAGAATATTGTTACGAGTCGCGTTGTGCAGGAATTGGCAATCGCTCCCGAATCAAAACAAAAATTGAGAGCAAGCAAATGGATAACACATCGAAAAGAGCATAAAGTACACGTTTTTGTTTATGTTTTAGTGGTTTCAGAACAAGACACAAGGATTCATTTCTTTTAAATATCATTCCGAAAGAAACTTTGTTTACATTTCCATCTTCAAGAATTGGCCTAAATATGCGCCGATGGTGGTACGATTTATTTCTAATTTTCTTTGAGCAGTTTTTCAAGTCTTTGGCTGCGAAACTCTGAAAATTCAATCACAGTTATCCATAAAAGCATTCTAAAATTCAATTTTCGTTAATTTACAATACTCCTGACGAAACAGATACCGTTTTTCTCGAATAGACCCAAATTTCCCGCCGACAGGTTGCAATTACGCGCAGAAGTAAGGAAAGCAAAAAATTCTAAAAAAATATTCAAACTTCAAATAAAAGAACGGGAACAAGTTTCCAAGAATGACAAAAGATTCAATGTAGGAAAAACTAAAAAAGTTTTTCAATATTTCCGACGACCTTTTCAGGATACTGTATTTGATTCGAAAAATGCCAAACTTAGACCCAAATTACCTCACCTTACCCTATTCAGGGAGCAGTAGCCTTTCAAACGCTGGGCGTTTTTTTTTTTGACTCACGAATATGCTAAGAAATGATCTCAGCCGTTCATAAATAAACGAAAAATTGCTTTTCACTACGGTCCAACCAAATGTTTTCAAGTTAACCAGAATTCTGCCTACGTTCATAAGATGACGTTAAATTTTACCACATCAGCAAAGCAATTCAGACGAGAGTGGGGACCTGGAGAAATGTGACGCATGTTAGTAACCAATTCCAATTCATTTAAAATGTATGAAAAGTTGGATTTCACTATGGCCTAAGAAAAATGCTTTCAAACTGACAGAGATGTTTTTCACGGTCACAAGATGCCATTGAATCTTGCCACATCAGCAATGAAAATAGACTAAAATGAGGACGCAGAGAAATGTTACGCAAAATGTTAAAAAGTTAATCCAATTTGCTTAAAAATTAACAAAAAATTCACTTCACCTTAGTCCAATAAAAAAAATGTTCAGGTTGACACAGATTTCTTTCTACGTTTTCAAGATTCCGTTGAAATTTACCACCTTAAAGGAAATGTGTCCATGCAAATAAAGCTGCGCATACACTCTGTCAAAATATGCTGACAAGACGCTGACAAAGAAACCTCAAGCAGCAGATTGTGATTGGTAGAATTTAACTGATCACATGCAAACTAAGTCAAATTTCATAGTGAGGCTACCTGCTGAGGTTCAGCTCTGGAAAAGCAACCGCAAGTAAGTCATCACTTAGCTTGGATCAGAAATGGCTATCGCAAAATTTTGTTTGCTTCAGTGCTCACACGAAATTTCACGTGAAATTGCCATGCCCCCCCCCCCCCCCCGCGAAGCTGCTGTACTTACATGGGCACATTACCTTTAACAAAGCAAATCAGACCATAGCGAGGAAACAGGAAGGTGACGCAGAATAATCATCGCTAATTTCATATTCAAAGAAATTTACAAACAACTGGATGTCAATTCAGTCCAATAACAATGCTTTCAAGGTGTCTGTAGGATTGTAGCCAGCGTTATGCCTTGTTGGCTAAAGCCTACACTAACTACAAGTTGCTATCTCTTGTAAGCACATTACGTGAGATAGGGTAAGGTGGGGTAATTTGGGTCTACGGGGTAATTTGGGTCTATTTGCTATTTCGCTTTAAAATTGATCGCAAGTTGAAAATTTCGATTCATGACTCCATGGGTGTTGAAATCTATGCTTTTAGGAGTAGTTTAAGTGGTGTGGAAGAATTATTTGTTAATTTCTAGTGCTTCAATTTCCAGATTTTCGACGGCCTAAACTTTTATCATGATCTGACACCGTAAAAAACTTTCGATTAATGCCAACTATCGACTTCTTTTCGTCAACAAATCATTATCAGTCTCATGTTCAATCATTTGGAAAGTTGCTTAAAGATTTTCGGAATTTTTTTGCGATTCGGTAGATTTTATTTTGATCATTTTCCAAGGTGGGGTAATTTGGGTCTACTGGGATTTTGTTATGAATTGCATTGTGTAGGAATTGGCGGTGGCTTCCAAATCAAAGCAAAAATGGAAATAATATACTGCAAAAAAATGGAAGTATACATCGAAAAGAGCATAAGGTATACTTTTCCATTCATTTTTTCAGGTTTTAGTTGGTTTCAGCGAAAGATGCAAGGATTGATTTCTTTTGACTTTATCTTGGAGGAAACTTTGTTTACATCTCCGTTTTCAAGAATGGGCCTAGGCTTGGCAATGTACGCTGATGGTGGTACGATTTATTTTTATTTTTCTCTGTGCAAGTTTTCAACTCTGTGGCAGGGAAACTCGGAAAATTCAATCACAGATATCCATAAAAGCATTCTGAAATTTTATTTAATTGAATTTACCATAATCCTGATGAAATAGATGCCGCTTTTCTAGATTAGACCCAAAATTCCCACCGACAGGTTGGAATTACAAGCGAAAGTGAGGATGGTAAAAAATTTAAAGATAAAATATTCAAAATGCAAATTAAAGAACGGGAACAAGTTTCCAGGAACGACAAAAGATTCAATGTAGGGAAAACAAAAAAGATCTTCAAGATGTCCAACACTTTTGTGAGGGTGCTCTATTCATTTCGAAGAATGGCCATTTTAGACCCAAATTACCCCCACCTTACAAAATACAATGTGAAGAGACAAGAGATTACCTTCACTTTGCGCTTACCGTGTGGCGGGGACAATTGTCTCCATGTAAAAAGAAACATGCAGGATATCCCACCTGGCCCGGATGACATTGACGTCAGTGCGCATGCGATAATGACCAGTCTTTTGTGGGTATTTGCTATGGTAATCAGTGAAACCTAATCAGCGTGGGGCCCGCCCCTGTCTCTCTTGTATGTATGCTCTAACAGAAAAACGTCCCGGCAAGGTGAGATAACAGGCCCTAGGGTCACATGACTTCTTGAAGGCATTATTAGGTAAGCTACGTAAGCTAAGTTTCATTGCCTAGAAATGGGAAAATTAAATCAAATTATTCGAGCTATAAATTTTAAAGAAGTGCGTCAACTTCTATTCTTTGATCTTGGCGACTTCTTCCAAGTAAGCAGCAAGCAGCTTTGTCTAAAAAGAAAATATTTGGGCTTTAATATTTGGGAAGAGATACACACTTTCTAGTAGGAAATAGAAGGGGTGCCTACAACAATCATTGAAGGTGAGGAAAAACTGAAAAAGGGTCGCAATTATTGGGGTGCCAGTGGTGGAAAAATATTTGCTTTCTGGCGAACCAACTTTGACTAAAATACTTTTCTCAATTGTTTTCGATTTACTTTTACCGGGTGTCCCAAAAAAAGTATACGGATTTCGTCAACCCTAGCAATAAGAATATAGCGTGAATCAATCCGAAATAATTTTCAAAACATACCTCGATACCTTGCTTGATGATATCAGTGCGTTGAGAGTGAAGATATTAATCTGCAAAGGACAAATTTTCTTCTACCTCGAAACCAGAGATTTGAATAAATTCACGCAGATTGAATGAATTCAACAAAATTGAAGACGGCGCAACAGATGTGTTTTACAAAATACGGTTTATGTGAGACCTATCGTCAAAGGAGCTCCGAAATCACACATGCTATTCATCTGTGAAAGTATTCCCTTGAGCTCAACGCGCTTTTGACAACGTCGAATCATTCCTTGAAAAGAATTTGTTATCAGATCTCTTGAGACCAGGTAGATTATGATGTATCTTCGAAGGTGCTTTCCCAGGTTGGTCATCAACAAGATATGAGACATCTTTTGGCCCCAAAAGATCTCTAGACCTTACTTTCTTGACTCCCAAGAGATCTGATAACAAATTATTTTGAAGGAATGATTCGACAGTTGCACGAATGTGTTGATGCTCAAGGGAGTACTTTCGCCGATGAATAGTAAGAGTAAAATCAATTGTCGATAGTGAGATGAATGAAGCTGATTTCGAAGCTCCCTTGACGATATGTCTAACATTAACTGTATTTTGGAAAACACATCTGTTGTGCCGTTTTCAAATTTTGTTGATTTTATTCAATCTGCGTCAAGAATTTGCTTAGGCCAAAACGTCAAATCTCTGGTTTGGAGGTGGAGGCAAATTTGTCCTTTGAAGATTAATATCTTCACTCTCAACGCACCGATATCAACAAACGAGGTATATATCTTCAAGTTAGTTATCGAGGTATGTTTTGAAAAAAAAAACCGGATTGATTCACGCTATATTCTACTCGCTAGGGTCGACCAAATCTGTATACTTTTTTTGGGACACCCGATAGATGGAAAAATTACTGCAGAAAACACATGTCACTTTTCTATGCATGTTTAGAGTTATCCAAGCAGTCTTTCAAGAGGGAAAAAGTTTGTTTTTTTTACCATGCTTTTAGCAGCGGGGGGGGGGGGGGTAAAACTCAAGACTTTTTTGACTGGTGGGATAAAGGTATACCCAGAGATTTTATTATATTTTTCAACAATAATTTCCGCCAAACTTTGAAAGTAGGGTGCTGCTGCTCCCTCATACCCTTCCCTGACCGCGCCACTAATTACTAGGATGAACATCTTGCAAGTTATGACGATTTAATCGTTTGATTGGCAATCAATTACTCTTAATAATTGTTTAATGAATTGCGATGTAGCGTGCAGTGTAGGGGATAATCCACGGGAACAGGAATCACTCTTCACAACTTAACTAGATAAAATAACTTTAAATGGAAAGACGATACTCCTCTCTCTGTTTCAATTCTTTCACTCCGTTACCCCTCCCTTTTGTCGCTATATTTTCAATTTCTGCTGTCTCTTTCATCCTGTCTTCTTTCCATCCTTTGTACTTCCTTGTTTCCGCTTTCCTTCTTTCCATTGTCCTTTCATTTCCTCTTTCCTCCCTTCATGATCTCGTTTCTATTCTGCTCTGCTTCTTTCCTCCCTTTTTCTTTTTTCCCGGCAAACAATCTTTTTTCGAAGCTGCTTCGTGGCTCCACGCAGTGTTCCACCCATGCGGGTTAACCTACTTATTTCAAAATGAAGATACTTTTAGAAGCTTTTGATCGACTTCACCCCACTTTAGGAAAAGTTTGTTCTAATCAATGCAAATTTTATACAAACCCGCGTAAAAGAACCAGTAATTTTCTGCAACAGGCAGAAACTGTCCATACGTACTGTAAAAACTCTATTAAGACCCCCCCCCCCCCGGAGGCTTATTTAATTTTGGACAATCCAGAGCGAGGGTCATTGGAGAGTGAGGCTTAAATTCGAAACATTCTCAATCTCAAACACTATCAAAACTAACAAGAAAGTTTGTCTAGCGAAACAGATGGAAAATCATTGGTAATTTCTGGAATTTGATATAAGTAGGGGGGAGCTTGATAGAGGATTCGCGTAGAACTTAAGCTAAGAGGGGAGGGGTTTATTAGAAAGAGAGCTTGATAGAGAGGGGCTTAATAGAGCTTTACAGAACTGTACATAGGGCACCTTAAAGAAACACAGTTTTAATAGGCTCGTTGATGGTTTCTTTAAGTGAATATAATGCGAAAATGCTGACGGTCTTTTCTGATGCATTAAACGTTGCTGATCACGATGGTGTATTTCATTTCTTTTATTTGGATGCTTATTTCTTCAGAAAATGGGTTTGAGTAGAAAACTACTTTTCTTCGAAAAGAGGTGGCAATTCTGCACGGTCAGACCGTTGGATAACAGGTCCCCGTGGGTACAGTCCTCTTCCTGCTGCATTCCGTAGCTTGTGTTAATTTCTAAGTCTCATGCAGTATTGCAGTAAAATGCAAATATGCATTGCTTCTCCTGAAATCAACCTTGAATGCTATATTCAAGTGCATTTTTGAGGACAGTGCATTTTCATATCTCGTCAGTCTAGGGCAAGTTGCAACAAAACAAAAAATTCCACCAATAATAAGAATATTCTTTCTGAAAGCTATTAACTCAAACTGTTTCTATTGGTAAACAATTGTTCGACATGCTTGAAATAAAATTAGAGTTTACTGAGAGTAAAATCGAGTGAAACTAGTACATTACGCAGGTGATTTCCGAGATTTTCAGACCAGCGAAAGCAGCTAAGACATGTGATGTGCAAACAATGAAATAAGCATACTGGATTAAGTATATTTCATCTAATTTTGAGTTTATTTAATGTAAAAAGTAAGATTATACTAGTAGACAGGCTGTATTCACAGTATATTTTATTCTGTTACAACTTGCTTAGGTACTTGTTACAACTTGCTCCAAGCTCGGTGCAAGTTGTAAAAATCTGATCTTGATTCTCGTTTGCCTTTACCGTTGACCTAAAAGAGCAGTATTTGTGAAGTAACATCTGCACGATAGCCAATGATCAAACATAACAAATAGCAGCACAAAGACAGGTCAGCACTTGCTAATAAGAAGAACATTTGATTTTTCTGAAAATTGTTACAACTAGCCCCGATACCCCTGCTATAATTCAGTTCAGCTCTCGGCTGCATGTCTTAATGTACAAGTTACTAGTTTTGAATAATATACGTAAGTTTGCTATTCTTTTAAATTGGTTGAAAATGATTGACTTTCCGCACTCTTTCTTTGCAGATATTCTGATGATCTCGCACAAAAGTACCTGTGCTTCAATCTTTCTTAACCTTTTCAATAAGAACCCGCCTCATTTATCAGGTCGAATGGGTTATGTTAGAAAAGGTGCCTAATTGGTCAAAATTCAGCCTGGAGAGGTCCTTAGGCCTCGTTTACACTACACCGTTTTCGCATGAAAATGGTACGAAATCATGTCGTCTGGCCTTCGATTTATACTAAATTGCTTTCACAACGGGGATAAATGAGAACGATTTTGAAAACAGCACGTTTGAAAGCGGCATGAAACTTTTCAAAAAAGACACTTGACAACGGCATCATTTTGTTGCGGATTCAAAGGAGCGAAGGTCATTCATTTGTCTCTCTTTTATTTCGTAACGATATTCTTCCTTTTTCAATTATTTACACTGAAAGGTTCCATGCCGTTTTCAAATCGTTCCGCTTTCAGAATCGTTTTCATTTTGCACCGGTTACGAAAACATGTTAATGTCAACAGAAGACGGAAACGGCATAAATTCGTACCGTCTTCATTTGGAAACGGTACAGTGTAAAAGGGGCCCCTTCAGTTGAAATTGTCTTTAAGTACATACCCCCTTCAAGAAATTAGATCTATTCAGCTTTTCATTCTGGGAATGGGCACCATCATCAGCACAACCCATTGGTAGTAGCATCACATTCTTGCCAGTGGTTTCCTGGAACACCAGAGTGACAGGAATACTTCCGCCTTCACGTGTCATATCCGGTTCTACATTATGCACTGAAATATAAAGATCATATACAGGTACATGTACCCCAAAAACTAAGGTACCCCAAAAACCACAAGGTCAGTTGAAAGGCAATATCTATAGAAGAGCAACATACAACATAAAACTCTTATTGATCAATGATGCTTAGGTAACTAGGCTACCTAAAAATGTAGGTTTGCCATGAATAAATTGGATTTTAAAAAAATTATAAGGTGTAAAAGCAAAGATTTGAACTTGAAATTTTACAGATTATTTCTATGAACGAGTAGCAAGTCGCAAATTCTTACTTCAAGTTTGCAAACCAATGTTTTTCAGTATCTTCCATGTATCCTCTTGCCAGAAAAGCACAATGGTTACCTTGCAATATAGTGAACCTATTGAATGGGCATCCTGACTTTGGTGATTTTTTGTGTGGTTTTGGGGTACATTTAACTGAAACATGGAAAACACAAGTACAGGGTGTGCCACGGAGAAACCAAATGAAATTATGTTTTTTCAACAAAATCACACATATATTTATATAGTATTAACATTTTCTGTAAGCAATTAACATAAGGTATTTGTCCATATAACAAAATATCTTCTGAAAGTCAAGGTTAGAATGGTCAAGTTTTTAACAAAATTAACAAAATAACAAATATTTCCTGACAGTCTGTAAACAAACAGCAAGTAAATTTTCCATTTTTCAGCAAAATAACGAACACATCTTCAAGACAACCAACATACAGTTGGTAAAATGGTATATGTTTTAACAAAATAATAAACATTGTCTGCAACTCAATCAACAGACAGTTAATTAAAATTGCCCATATTTTAACACAGTAACAAAAATATCTTTCTGAAAGTCAATCAACATAGGTATTTGCTGTCCAGATATCATTAACTAACCAATCACTTCAGAAGACTTCTGCTAATTTTGGATACCACTGGAAAGTTACTCTCATTTGAGGTTACTTTGAGGTTAAACTATTTGAGGCTAGCTCTCAAACATTTTGGGGGTGATAAATGAAACCTCTGAGGTGGTTAAAAGTCTGGTCGACTCTGAAATGAATGCAGTTGTGAAATAGACCATTTCGACAATTAAAAAAGGAGACTGGGGAGAGCGGTTTGTTCTGGTAAATGGCTGCCACCAAGCTTCTGCGAATGATGAAGTTCCCTCTACAAAAACTTTTAGCTTTAAATTCATGGTTGAAATTACAAATCTTCGAGGAAGAAGTCCCTAAAAAGTTGCTGCAAGGATGTCCCATGGCTCATATGCCTCGTAACGAAGGGGAGACCTCGCATCAAACAGCTTTGGCGGGAAAGCGGGAAGGCATTCGTCAGTTTCCTTCGAAGATATGCGATCAGATCAGAATGCATCAAAGCAAAGTAAACAAACGTTTCGATATGGTTCCTGGCTACTTTTTAGGGACTTCTTTCTCAAAGATTTGTAGTTTCAACCGTGAATTTAAAGCTAAAAGTTTTTTGTGGAGGCAAATCTATCATTCGTAGAAGCTCCGTGGCCGCCATTTACCAGAACGAACCGCTCTCCCCAGTCTCCTTTTTTAATTGTCGAAATGGTCTAAGAGAAAAGAAAACTCATCCATGGAATAGAAACATCAAAACTTTTCATCATTTATGAAAAAAATTACCGGGAACATTGATATTCTCAAATATTTTGATACTTGGAAAAAACATGCACTTTGTAATTGCTAGTAAATGAATAACACAGTTCCTCTCTATTAGGTCGGATTGTCAGCAGATTTAAAAATATATGCAGAATCAAGAAAAATAATGCTTTTGAAGATTGATATGCAGCAAACGGCTTGATAAGTGAAAAACTAATGTGGTTTTTGGGGTACACCCCATGTGGGTTTTGTGGTACATTAGATACTTCCACTGAAAATAAGTTTGCAGCTATACTTTCTATCCATTACTGATTTATAATGATGACTTCTTCCCAAATATCACAATGATAGGTGGATCAGCTGTAATCTTTTGCGTGTTTTTTATTGTGCAGTTTTTGGGGTACATATTGCGAAAAGCAAGAAACTTTGTCACATCAGTACTCGGTCAATCTTAGGTAAAAAATAATGATATCCTACGGGAAGACCTCGTTTTCTGCAGCCCTTCATTGACACAAAACCATTTTTGAAAGCAACTAGTAGGAAGAAAGTTATAACAACACGCTTTTTTTGTGGCTTTTGGGGTACATGTACCTGTAATAAGTTCTTCTATCACTTGAAAAATATTCATTAATCAACCACTTTCTGCAATGATTTTGCAAAAATGAGGGCTCAGGGGACAGCTGTCGTATAGTCAAACCTGATGTAGCGCTGATTTTGAAATTTCGAGCTATTCTCCTCGGATTGTGGGCAACGAATTTCAATAGAAACAGGAATTTACAAGTGAGACAGTGCCTAAGTGCAAGATTTGGTCCTAGGGACTTAACATTTATATAAGGCCACATTTATCTTTCATTCACTCTTCTTTAAGCAACGATCAGTTGCGGAGAGGTTGAATCGATCCCTCCTCCTCCCCTAGCGACGGCTCGCAGATGTCAAAAAGATGAATGGAGTTCCTCCTTCCAAACAGCGAATCTTCTTTCCCAATTCATTCATCGGCAGAATCGGAAGGAGGTTCATACAACTCGATGAGAACAGATTACAATATTCTCTATCAAAATGGTTAGTACATCAACTTTGTGTCATCTGAGAAAGTCTAGTTCACAAGGATTCAAAACAATGTTTTCTACCGTGTGCGCCAAAAACCTTTAGGCGCTTGAAAAGTAGTAGTACCTAGAGCACTGGATGGATCTGAACGAAAAAAGTCCAGGCTTTTGAAAGATCGTAGTACCTACCGGGTGTCCAAAAAAATTCCAGCGTTTGGTTGAACGCAGAGAAAAAAGTTTGAATCTGGCAATTTCTAATCAGTCTAGTTACATGCTTGACATTTTAACTTACAATTTGGGATATCGTATGAGCAAAGTGGTAATCTGAAAATTGAGTTACGACGTCTAACATTTCATGTTCATGTTCAAGGCAAGACCAGAGAGATTTGTACTGCCTTCATGGTGGTGAAAGGGGACTCCGCAAAGACCAACACAAACGATGAGTTGGCCATGAGTTCATTACACTGACAACAGGCAAAGTTTCTATTCACTACTGAGCATATTCAAAGTAGAGGCCACTTTCCAGTCAGTGGACGGCAGGGGCAGAAATTCTTTTGTTTACAAGAGAAAAGGTCGTTTTGTAATAGACCCATTCACAGTAGATCGAACAGGGGATTCGAATGGAGTTTTCGAGACCATGCGGCGTGAAATTTTTCATTTTAACATTGTTTTGCTATCGTTACATTTTGCAAGATTTCTCTGCATTAACATATTGGAACACGAAGAAAATTTAACTGGACCTACCTTAGAGTCTGAGGAACTAATAATTTGTTTCTGCTCTTTCTAAACTTTTTCAGAAATGGCGAGGAACCTTCGCAAACACCGACAGCTCCTTGCTCTTTCCACAAAACTGCCGCCTAGGCCCAACGACCGCCCTGAACCCTTTCAACCATAACTTCTGTGTGGAGGTAGACACCAACTCGATTTCCAAAATGAAGAGTCTTTATACATCGTTGATAATCCTCTGAAATTTCCACACTTCGATCTCTTGTCGTTTTTGTTAAATTTCCCCTTGATTTCACTCTTGCCATGTTTCCAAGCAGGCTCACGGCCAGAAGCCGACGACAGAGAAGGTCGCTCGTTGCAGCAAGGGTTGGGGAACCCTTTAAACAGCGACGGGGGAACCCGAACAGGGGTGAAGATGTAGCTAGACGAATCAGCTGATAATTTCCCGCCAAATTTTAATTCGTTCTTCCAGTTAACAGTTGTATTATAAGCAGTGGTTATGGTCCCTTTCACCAAGCTTTTATGCCAGTTGTGATAATATGCTGGTGTTTTTGCTGGATCGGAAAGGGACAGTGTTGCACTTTTGGTGTATTTTTTTCAATAGAAACTAAGAATCTGAGCCTGTGTTGAAGTTTCTAAGAATTTGAGCCATTTTCTGAGTGTGATTTGAGTGCTGAGAGTTTCTTATGCTGCGAGCCTTATTACCATCCTCGTGCTCACAACGTGTGACCTCGTGAACATTCAAAACAAGTTTAAACATGAGCACAATTAACTTTCAAGTTATATGACATAGGAAACAAATGAAAATAAAATAAAACTATGCCAAGAACTTCCTTTGTCAAAGAAACATTTCTTACCAATTTTTTTCCAGTACATATATTGTTTCTTGTTTCTTATAAGAAACTGCTCGAAACTGCTTACAAAAACTCAGCTCCTTAGAACGCCAAAAATTAAGAAACTCCACTATTGAGAAAATATAGCCTAAGAAACTATTTATATCAACAAAGGAGATCCTTCACATATTTTTACTTTATTTTCGCTTGTTTCCTGTATCTCATTATTTAAAAGGTGCCTCAATGATGTCTGAACATTAGAAGGGCTTCAATCAAAAACTTTGTTTTGAAATGTTCATGGGGGGCACATGTGGTGAACATGTAGATTGTTATGGAACCTTTATCGCAGGAAATTCTCTGAGTACTGAGAATCTGAAGAGACTTTCAGTACTACTGTCCTAAATTCTTATTTCCTTCCAAAAATACGTATACTTGGCAAAAATTAAAGAAACTATTTGTTCTAAAGAAGAAGTCCTTCGCATAGTTTTGTATTATTTTCACTTGTTTCCAGTATGATATTACTCGAGAGGTAATCCTTCTAATGTCTGTATTTATCTCATTTATTTGTTCTAAAGTCTACTAAGATTATGAGGTTTTGAGTACTTAGAGTTTCTTACGAGTCCCTTTTTTTATTTCCATGTTCAACACATGTGCCCTTGTGAACAAATCCAAACAAAGTTTTTTGAAGCCCTTCTAATGTCTAGACATTACTGAAGCACCTCCCGAGTAATAAGATACAGGAAACAAGTGATTATAATGTAAAATTAGGGTAAGGATTTTCTTCATCAAAATAAATAGTTTTTAGGTTATTTTCTCCAGTACTAGATTTTCTAATTTTTTTGGCGATATTGAGACTTGACTTTCTTATTATGAAAAATGCGTGCCTTTGAAAATTGGTAAAAATTTAACAAGAAAATGTTTCTCTTAGTAAAGTCCTTGGCATAGTTGTACTTTATTTTCATTTGTTTCCTATGTCATGTTACTTGAAAGTTAATTGTCATAGCGTTTACATTTGTTTTAAATGTTCAGGAGGTCGCACGTAGTGAGCACGAGAACCACACGTTTTTTTATATGAAACTAGGATCAGGCCACAGGAAGCCCATATTACAGATTATTAGAAAAATATTTTGTTCAAGAAATTTGATTATTAGAAAAATATTTTGTTCAAGAATTATTTTACTTTCTTTCACATCCATTGTGTTGTTCTTCTTACGTCCCCTCCTATGTTATTATTCGTGAAATAAAAAATTTGAAAGGAGCACAAGGAAACAAGGGAGCTTGTGCTCCTTTCAAATTTTTTATTTCACGAATAATAACATGGGAGGGGACGTAAGAAGAACAACACAATGGATGTGAAAGAAAGTAAAATAATTCTTGAACAAAATATTTTTCTAATAATCAAATTTCTTGAACAAAATATTTTTCTAATAATCTGTAATATGGGCTTCCTGTGATCAGGCCATAGTACTAAAAGTTTCTTAATTTAACATGAAATTTTGTCCATTTTAGTACTAAAAGTTATTTATTGGTTTCTTATTTTTTGAATGCATGAATTGTCAATGTGGTTGCTAACAGCTCTGCAGATATGTTTCTTGACACTTATTGCATTATATAGGAATACACAGTGTTTTGTCATGACGAAAACACAAAGGGTAGTTAATAATGCAAAGGAATAAACGTTCAACGATACATTTGCTATAATATCCATGCTTTTAGCTTTCAAAAGTTTCTTAATGCTTCTCAGACATAGTACCAGAGTTTCTTAACATTTCAGCCTGGTTTCTTATAAACCAGTTTCTTATAAATAAAAACGTGTCTAATGGAACTCGCAAGAAACTCTCAGCACTCAAATCACACCCAGAAAATGGCTCAAATTCTTAGAAACCTCAACACTGGCTCAAATTCTTAGTTTCTATTGAAAAAAATACACCAAAAGTGCAACACTGTCCCTTTCCGATCCAGCAAAAACACCAGCATATTATCACAACTGGCATAAAAGCTTAGTGAAAGGGACCATAACCACTGCTTATAATACAACTGTTAACTGGAAGAACGAATTAAAATTTGGCGGGAAATTATCAGCTGATTCCTCTAGCTACATCTTCACCCCTGTTCAGGTTCCCCCGTCGCTGTTTAAAGGGTTCCCCAACCCTTGCTGCAACGAGCGACCTTCTCTGTCGTCGGCTTCTGGCCGTGAGCCTGCTTGGAAACATGGCAAGAGTGAAATCAAGGGGAAATTTAACAAAAACGACAAGAGATCGAAGTGTGGAAATTTCAGAGGATTATCAACGATGTATAAAGACTCTTCATTTTGGAAATCGAGTTGGTGTCTACCTCTACACAGAAGTTATGGTTGAAAGGGTTTAGGGCGGTCGTTGGGCCTAGGCGGCAGTTTTGTGGAAAGAGCAAGGAGCTGTCGGTGTTTGCGAAGGTTCCTCGCCATTTCTGAAAAAGTTTAGAAAGAGCAGAAACAAATTATTAGTTCCTCAGACTCTAAGGTAGGTCCAGTTAAATTTTCTTCGTGTTCCAATATGTTAATGCAGAGAAATCTTGCAAAATGTAACGATAGCAAAACAATGTTAAAATGACAAATTTCACGCCGCATGGTCTCGAAAACTCCATTCGAATCCCCTGTTCGATCTACTGTGAATGGGTCTATTGAATGGGATTTATCTTTGAATGCTTCTTGATTATGTGAAATTCCACCTGGTCGAAACATTTCGTGGACTGTCACGCGCTGTGATCCAGAGCATCGAATTTAACCAAAATTTGAAGTTTTAGATTCCGGCTTGATTATGCATTTGAAACATGAATCATAATCCAGGGGTTCATGTGCTGTAAAATATTTCAAGATCAGTCCAGTCAACCGAAAGCTAACATATTGGTTTTTGATGTTGGGCCTAATTCAGATCTTCGTTTAAATGACCGGTAGAGGCATGGCACTGATTTGACAACGAATTACTATTCCTTGTATCTAGGCTCAGACTTCATCGATCTTTTTCATTTTAGTCTTTCTCTGATCCTCTAACTATGCGTTTCCAGAGAATCTTAAACATGCTCAAATATCTTGCTTTTTATGACCGTTTTTAGACCATTTCACAATAGTACTTTTTTAGAAAATGCTTGTCTTCAAAACTCAGTTGTAAAATGAAAAGTCGTATAACGCCAACCTGAATTTGTCTCTGTCTCTGTTTCTTTGGACCTCATTGATTATGATTTGGAAGGACTGAAAATGAAACTTAATATGATTGTCGTCGCAATCTTGGTTCTTCGATTTTTGGTTAAATTACGGTTTCCTGCCAACACTTCAATTTCTAAAATGAAAAGGTGAATGACAAAAAAGTATGTTTCGCTATGCTCATAAATCAATTTCGACGATTAGAAACACCTTTCTAACAAGTTTCTACCAAATGGCTGGTGCCAATTTGAACCTAAAAACCTGTTATGACTATTTTCATTCCGCAAGTCTTGAATTTGATTACTAAGATATTTGCATGTGATAACCATTAAACTTGAACAGACATCCAGTGAAATGACCAAAGGTGACCAGGCCTTACTTACATGTTGAAAAATATAATGAATAACATTTGACACAATTTCCAAGGTTTAACTTGTTAAATTTCTTGCAAAATTTAAAAATCATGAATTCTTTTAGGGGAAAGTGGCAGCAAAATACCACTTTGGCCTTTAAAATGATTCATTCGAGGATTTAGCAGGCAGGCCAAACGACAAATAAATGGCATAACTTTTCACTCTGCATCGGTTTCAAACAAATGGAAAGGTGTACCTTTCACTTTATGTAAATTTGGATCTTTTCAAAAATGTTTGTTACAATTTTTTGGAGGCCAATTGGCACCAGCCTTTTGGTAGAAACTTGTTAAAAAGGTGTTTCTAATCGTCAAAATTATTTTTAAGAGCATAGCGAAACATACTTTTTTGTCTTTAGCTTTTGATTTTAGAATTGATTTTTGAAGACAAGAATTATTTAGAAACGCACCATTGTGACATTGTCTAAAAAGGTCATAAAAAGGAAAAATATTTGAGGATGCTTAGCATTCCCTCAAAACACACATTTAGATGATCAGGAAAAGACTAAAATGAAATAGATCGGTGAAGTCTGGATCTAAACACAAGGAATTGTAATTTGCTGTCAAAACAATGCCATGACTCTTCTGGTCATGTAAAAAAAGATCTGATTCAGACCGAACTTCAAAAATAGATATCTTCGCTTTCGGTTGACGGATCTTGAAAGTCTTTGCAGCGCATCCACAGCTAGGTTACAGTTCATGTCACAAGTCTAAAATTGTATTACGATTTTGAAATTTACTTTTGAAATAAATTTGATAAAAAGGGCCTAATTAATAACAGCATCTACGGACAAACCAGTTTGCTGCTGTTAGTGCTCATTATGCCATCTGGAAATTTCAAACGGGAGTCTTACTGTTCCACGGTTTTATGGAGTTTCACAATTCCTTTTCTTTAACTGAAAACAGTTTTCAGTTCAAATCGGAGTATTGGCAGGAAATCGAAGCTTCACCAAGAAACGGAGTACAAAAATTGCGACGAAAATCATATTCATTCCAAGTTGTTTGACAATTCCAGTTAAGACAATTCCAAGGTTACGACAATCCGAAAGTTAGAAACAAGTTTTCAGTTCTTTCTTCGATGTGCCATATTATGCAAGAAAGCATTTTCCAACTTTGTATGCTCCCCCAAGACCAATGTGATTCGATTTCTCAGACGTAGCTTTCAATATGCTCAAACAGCATAACAATAGCAAAGCCTATTTGCCATTCCACTTTTCCTTGTGGTTCTTACTACTGTAAATTGACTTAATATACAGGGTGTCTCAAAAAAATTGTTCGATGTTTGATTAAATACTAAAAAATAACGATACGTTGAATGAACACTTGGTCAAGGCACCCTTGTCCTGAGATTTTAAATTAATTTTTGACACAAGAATCTTGCAAATCCGATAAAAATTCATGGGGCTACAAGCTTTTGAAGTTGAAGTTTGTGCGAAAGCTGAAACCAGAGGCCTTGAAATGGTAATTTTGGTAAAAGTCCCATAGGCCGTCGTTTCTGTTATTTCTCAATTGTTTCAGGGCGAACCAAGTGGGATTCAAACAGGTATTCGATAACCTAACTGTCAAGCATGTGGATGCTTTGAGGAAACAGATTCAGTCTCTCGCCGATTTTGTTTTGAATCACTATTTTTGGACCTATGCAATGCTAAGGAATTTTGAGAATGATCCCAAGAAATAATTTACTTTAGAAGTCGTATTTGGTTTGCTCTGATATCAACGAGAGGTATGACATTGGATAAGCTTCTCTTACCTCCGTCTTCGAGCTTTTTGCAATACAAGTAATCTGGGGGGTCTCTGGTTTCAGCAGTCGCATATTTTTTATCTTCGAGAGCTAGTAGCTCAGTGAATTTTCAATTGATTTCCACGATTTTAGTCTCTAAAATTACTTCATAATCTTAGGAACAGGGCTATCTTTCCATGAGCCTGTTCATGTCGTCTTTATTTTTCAATGTTTAATCAAACGTCGAACACTTTTTTTGAGACACCCTGTATATTAATTCGTTGAAGGGTCAATTTGTGCATGAAGAATATCAAATGAAAATAAAATGATAAGAATCTCCACTCTTACCAAGTTTTGTTGCCTTGCGCCCAGCAATAAAATGAGGATGATTTGGATCACACATCCAAGGCTTTCCACCATGTCCCATTGATACTTTCAACGTATTTGGGCTTCCGCTGCTTTTATGAACTGCTTCACAGTGTGCAATCACAAGTTTCTCTATTGCTTCCGGTGTTTGGTCAGGGACTATTCTTATTGAGAATTTACCAATGACCTGAAAAGATACAGTTACAGGAATATGATGATGACGATGATGATGCTGATGATGCTGATGCTGATGCTGTTGCTGATGATGATGATGCTGATGCTGTTGCTGATGATGATGATGATGATGATGATGATGATGGTGATGATAACGATGATGATGATGATGGTGATGATGACGATGATGATGCTGATGATGATGATGATGATGATGATGATGATGGTGGTGATGATGATGATGATGATGATGATGATGATAAATTAGTCCAGACGATGTGTCACGTGAGTTTATCCATTTGTAACATGAGAGCTGGGATAAAATGAAACTGTCAAAAAAGCAATAGAATCTTGTCCCATTCATTTATCGTCAAAAATCAATTTCAAAGCCAGGGAAGCAGATCAAAGCGTGTAACAACTTTCAGGAATTCTGAAAAAGATGTTTCACTCCAAAGAATTGAGGACTGACAGAAAATAGAATGATCGCAAAAGTACATGAAGCCCTTTCAAGCAATAATGTAAAACAGAAGAGGTATTAACCATCTGTACAATCTTGTTTTTAAGATTTAACACCTAGATGCAGGATACAGCAACATGAAAGTCAAGCCTTCAAGGCCAGTCTTCATCAAAGCCAACTGTAACGACTGGTCCGCGAGACGGCCACTCAACCAGATAAAAACCGATTGCATTGGTAAGCACGATCGCTGGTGAGGCAATAGAAATTTTATAAAATTGCGTAAGTTATTGCTGCAGTTTGCCCAAAAATCAAGTAACTAGAACTCCAAGGTGAGCATGTAGGTGTTAAAAAGCGAATTGCACATGCTTTAAAACCGATGATCGTTCGTTGGTGATCATGATGATTCACTTTTCTTATCGAGGTGCAAAACTGTGGAACAGCCTCCCTGCTGAGACCAAACAGGCACCCTCCTCCATTGCTGTGTTCAAACAGAATATCTAATAAGCTGGGGCACTTTCCTTGCGGTCAGGTGGCTGGCCTCGGCCTGCAGTCTCCAACCTTGATACAACGGCCATTACTCCTGCGTCGATAATGACCCTTGTACGGATTAGGCCAATTCGAGATCTGATTGGCTGTTCAAAACGAGGCTTCTCAGTAAAATTACGTCACAATTTGCATAAATTAACCTCTCCAATAAGTTTGATTCCAGAGCAGCGAGACCGCGAGAGAAACTGTTTCAAACAAATGTCTGAAAAATAACTCTAGAAAAAGAAATTGTGGCAGGAAATTCGCAGTAAAGGAGTGTTGCAATTATGCTAGAAATTGAGTGTGGTGCAGTAGAATTTTGAGGACTACATAAAGATTTATAGAGCACTTTAGTTGGGCAAGCCGTCAAAGCTAGAGTTGAAGACAAGAATCGTGGTTTTTCTCGTTTCGTTCTTGAAAATGAAAAACATCAAGAGTAACCTTTGAGTCGTTAGAAAACTGCAAGTATTTTTTCTATAAGAAACTAAGAATTTGGACCAGTACTGAAGGTTTCTTAAAGTTATCAGATTTTGAGTACTCATAGTTTCTTACGAATTTCTTAAATGTTTCACGACAATCTTCATGTTCACTTTCTGCGTCCGCCTGAGCTTTTCAAAACAATGTATTGACAACTCTCTGATGTTTAGGTATCACCCAAGTAAATTCAGAGGAAACAAGTGAAAAATAATGTAAAATATGTATAGGGTTTCCTTTGTTAAAAATAAACAATTTCTTAAGTTATTTCTTCCCAGTACGGGAGTTCAGTTTGATAATTTTTTGGCGATCTGACAGTTGTGTTTCTTTTAAGCATTTTCTTATGAAACATACGTGTAGTACTGAAAGGATATTTGCTTAAAGTTATCGTGCATTTTGTTAAGAATGAAACCATTCCGAGGAGGTTACAGAAAATCTTTCCCGGTCTTCGTAAGACCACGACGCAAATATTCTAAAACGATGAACTTAACGACGATAGGCATTCCTAGAAATTAAACTCTGTAACTGCCTATTGCACTGCAAAAATTCATGCAAAAAATCATCGAGCTTCTACAATCTATACCCAACACCATAGCAGCAGCCGTGTTGTCACCACGTTGTCACAAAGCGAAATAAAAAATAACAAAATATCGATATTTTCTGACTCTAAAATGTGCGGCTACGGAAGGCAAATACGCAGCTAAAAGAAAGACTGAAAACATTGCAACTTTATGCCCAAAATGTTCAAAAAAGCCGCAAGAACAATAAGTGATAAGTGGATTCAAGGCCAAGCACAAGTAGACGAGACTAGTTTCTACAGGTGAACCTTCGCCATTGCAGCATGAAACTTCCACATCAAAGTTAAAAGTTCGAACCTTCCCTTCAGAAATATTGTGGAAGAAGCAGGTCAAAGCGAGTGATTTGCAAAAGATAATTCGATCTTGTAGCTACCTGGCTTCCTGGCTTGCAAGAAAGCTGTGCGAATGTCCAACAGTTGTTAATGGCTTGTTTGCAGCCAATCTCCCTCCTCTTTTTCGACATTTCGCGTGTCTTTTTGCCAAGATTTGTAAATGTTTTGTGGAGCTTCGCAGCTCTGGGCATTGATTTATTTTGAATTTCTCGCCACTCTCATTACTGAAAATGCCTTAGTAAATCACGAGACATGTTGTCTGGCTGGATGTGTTTCATTGAGTTTCAGTTGGGGAAAGTGGTTATCTCCATGGTAATCATGGCCGGCTGCATAAATTAAAAATCCATAATGGTTGCAAATATTGCCACGAATCGGGAATCCGTACCAGGGCCCAAATCGGTCGACGGTTGAGATTGCGAGAAAACCGTTTGGGGCCTGGGAACGAGGTTGTGCAGTCTCCTTGCTTGATTGCTGCTGGATCAGCGATGGAGATCTGCTTTTGGGGCTTCCGTTGTAAGGTTGGCGGGGTCAGGCGCGGGGACTGGGGCTGCCCTAGTTGCTTGATCATTGGAGAAGTTTCTCAGTCTATTGGTTTTCATGTACATTTCTTTATTTTGCAAATTAGGTTTTCCTTTTTAGTTTTGTATATTCATTTTAAGTAGTTTTTAGATAAATTTATCCCGCATTTATTATAAGTTTTTATGTCGACGGCCCCTTGAAAATCAGGCACTAGGGTGAAGGGCTTCCCTCCTTAATGAACTGAAATGAAAATGAAATGACATGAAACGGAAATCGGCCTTTAGGATGCTAGACTTGCTCCAAGTCTATTCCGTGGTATATCAGTACGGAGGAAAATAATTACCTCTGCGGGGGCGTAAGAGGTAATTATTTTCCTCAGTACTGATATACCACGGAATAGACTTGGAGCAAGTCTATTAGGATGCAAAAAGCTGTAAATAAATACCTTCTTAGGAATGACAGTCTTTGCACCGGGTGCATCAAATGCTCCTTCAACACCTGTTAAAAATAAAGAAAGCAATACTATCAGATGAGTTAAAAACCAATACAGACGTTTGAAAGTCAATGTAAATGAGAAACTATTTAACAGATAAGGAAATTCAGGAATGCTTTAAAGGATTTGAAATTTTGAGATAAAGCATTTCTATAACATTGGCTCTACTTCAAGAACGACACAACCAACTTTGATAGCTACACAGGTATTACCAATTTAAACGGGCCAGCACGATGGCTTGAGAGCTGCGGTTTTTCTAGCGTATGTATAGCATTTTACTGACTCAATACAGTGAGCAGTGAAAACTCAATCAGCAGGATTCATATCAACAACAAAGGACTGTGTACATTAGCAGAAAGCATATTGGGGGCTTTAGCATTTTGAATATATCCCCTAGGGGGGTGGAAAAAAGTGAAAAATCTACCACTCTTGATTAGTAGAAAGAGCTGAATATTTCAAAATGGAAGTACTATTTTTAACAGCCTTGAACCGATTTGGCCTAAGTTCTCGAAATTGTTGAACATTTATTTAAATATATTCGTCAGGGGGAGTCAACAGAACGATTCGCTTTGTTTGTGAGATACGATCAAAATTAAACAAAACAATAACACGGAACTGATCGAAGTATCGTAAAATAGGGTAAATGCGCACAAACACGATGTTTCGAGCATATACACGTTATCAAGGGACCCTAAGTCAATACAGCCGATTTTTCGAGATTTAAGAAATGGGTGGCATGAAAATAAGTAAGAGGAGAAATGTGAATACATCTCTTAAAAAATTACGATTCGTAGACTCTCTCTAGTTTCAAAACTTTCTCTTGTAGACTTTCTTCTGTTTCAAATACCGTACTTGACCTTGTGAATGTTAACTTAAAGGCATTGAGCCCGTATATACATAGTGCGCTCATGACTGATACAAATCCCCATTGAAATTTAACCAAAGAAATTCCTGTGGATAAAGAATTACGAAGTCTTCGTTCTCCACTGCTAATGACTGTAACACTATTGTAACACTGTTGTGCTATAACAAAGGACCTTCAGTGATTTGTCAGCAAAATTCAGGACAGCGTCAATGCTCAAGTATAGACTCGATTACATGTCGTAGTTTCGCTTTTTGCCTGCCTGAACTGACATCGCTACAAATACGACTTATTCCTATTCGCTTGCGGAAACGGTAAAGTTCCGTACTGATTCTATTTGAAACCTTTCCGCTGCTCCAAAAAAAGTACGACTGCGCACTGTTGGAGGCTCTATCACTATTGTGTACATTCGAACATTCTACAAAATGTATCATTCTGTCGTTCGATTCGCATTCCTTTTTAGAACGTAGCTGTGGGCCTAAATAATCTGCTAGTTTTTCCTCACAACCACTGGGTCTAAAATGCCTTAAAAGTCAGTTTTCTAGAACTGCTTTACCATCAAATTAGGTATCAGTACTTTGGTAAAGGATCATTCTTGCCACAAAAGCAAAAAACGTCTTACTCTAAGCCACATGCTGATCGGTAGACGACGGGGCGACAGAATCCTGTCGCCGATTGAAATCTTTTGCTGTTTTTACAGCTCTGTGTCCATAAGACCGTCAGTGGAGTGATAACAACAACAACAATTCAACTCAATGAAATGAGCGTAACTTGAGGGTCCTTATGGTAGTGAGGCTAACTCAAGTATTTAAATCGAACAAATTCCTTTAAAGGCAGTAATCTTTATTTGGACTCAGTTCCTTTTTTAAAGGCATTGAGTCCATATAAATACTTTTGCATTTAAGCCCTGCTAAGTTTTGCTACAAACATCTGATTGCTCTTTGCTAATGCACAATAGTGCTAGAGTAATAAGCAGAGGGGGCCAAAGACTGCTTAATACTTGTATTATCCTCAGGAAGTTCTTTGGTTTAACTTCGATAGGGACAAATTACAATTTTTGTTTTTTAAATGAAAAGCTGATATTGGTCATGGACGTGCTATTAAAAGGAGTCAATGCCTTTAAAAAGATGCGATGGATATATAGGATCTAGTGTAAAAACAGGACAAAAGCAGGCTAAGTACGTGCCTTCATTTGTACAGTTTTTTTGATAAACTCTTGAGATCATCAAATACAATTCAACGGGTTACATTCACATTGCCCATGCTCCCAACCTCAGTTGCCTTTCATCCCCGTAATTTGTCTTTAACAGTTTATGATCTACCATTCTACTGCAATCACTGCCAACAATACTAGCCGAGCGCTACCCAGTTCACCCTGGCAGAATCTAAAGTACGGCCAATACCACACATAAATAACACTTCTTTTACCGTGAACGGATAGTGATGGGTATCGCCATCGATGCATTAGTGTCAGCTCTTTGCCATTTTCTTTCCCTTGATGGACGAGTTTTGGGGCACCAATGTCTTGCCTGCTCTCCTCCTATGTCAAAATAATATTATTAAAGGGGCTGTACAAGATCTTAGTCAACACAGAAAAAGATCAGCTCGGCAATATCACTTATTCAGTGAGAGTGGGACACTCCTTTCTAACTTGCAAGTGGGATAGAATTTCTTCAGCCTGACTTGGCCTTTTTGCCAAGGGGGGGGGGGAGCACTCAGCAGATGCGCATACGGGGGGGGGTCAGTCCAAGAAATTTTCAGGCAACCCAAAAATATCATTTCAGCTTCACTGCAACCCAAAAATATCACCTCATTTTATACTTAGAAACCAGTAAATGAACATAAAATGTCCTGAAACAATGCAAATAGAAAAGAGCATTACCTCTAATGAACCCAGAAATATCAGTTCAACGATGTTTGGTATCAAAAAATATCATGAACATAGTTTTAGTTTTCTTTGGACCCAAAATTATCACCTTTCACAATATTCTGACCCAAAAATATCGGACTTACCTCACCGTATGTGTGTATGCTGAGTGCCCCCCCCCCCCTGGGCCTTTTTGTGCATTCCAGCAAAATACATCTTGAGGATCACAATCCAGCTATATTTCTAAAGTCGTTGACTGAGTGAAAATCTGATTGCCCGCGTAGAACAATACTTGGCAAATATACCAAGTTGTTTACTCATCCGGTACATAATAGCTCATATGCAGACTCTACAGTTAGTGTGGAGGAGCGAAAAGAAGAAGAAAACTAGCATATTATAGGGAGTACAAAGACCAGCATGCTTTGCACAAAGTCAGCGGCTTGCTCTCCACAGCTTCCAAAATAACTGACTGTACGAAATTCACAAAAACAAAAAACAAACGATTGCAAAGGCTGCTGGTCTTTGTTCTCCCTTTAAAGCGAGGCTTGATATTTCCCAGCAAAATAATATTAGAGATTTCCACATGAAACTTGCCACATCAAATTGTATCGTTCTGTACAGAGCTTTCTCTTCTTCGGACAATGCTTTGACTGTATCATGTATTCCAGCAATTTTGATATTCCCATGAGTATCAACAAGGCTACCAAGAATGTTGACAAGATCGATCATGGCTTCATGCCTGTCATTTAGAGAGGAATTACTCAAAATTTGATTCCATGAAAATTTAGAATTTCTATCTCATGAAAACGAATCATTCTCTTGAAAATTTTGTATTCAAACATTTCGAAAACCAGCTTTTCATTCGTTTTCGAACCTGTTCACCATACATAAAACAAACAAATATTGATCCCGCGCAATGACCTTGGGCTTATGAATCATGAACTACCGGGTGTCTCTAATACCGCATTCACACTGACACAGTTAAACCAGCTTTATCTAAACCAGGTTCAATTTGAGCCAATCAAATTCCTTTGATTTGTTGGATTGTCCAATCAGAATGCTCCATTTGATAACCTGGTTTAAATTAAACTGGTTTATTTGCAAGTGTGAATGGGCCTTAAAAAAGAGCAAGTCAACCCAATCTGTTATCGAAAAAAGTAAATAGTTCAATGAAGTCCCATGCTTCAAAGATTGATCCTCCGTTGCAAAAATACTACCCTACATTGTGCATTATTAGCATTTAAACTCCAACAAATAAATCCCCAAAAAGTCTTCAAAAATAGGCGATCAATTTACAGACATTTGAGATCTTGAAAACATTGCGGAGCAAGTTTCTAATCAGCCTGAGAATAGAGAACTCAGTCGAAAGTTTCCAGAGCAAGTTCATAGTCCCTGTCCCTTGGTACCTAAGGATTTGGGACTAAAAATAAATATCTTTCGTAAACTAATGGAATTACAAAATTTCACATGACATGTACCACTTCAAGTTGATTCAGAGGGTACTCCCTAACCCTATTTCACATGGTGTATTTTTTAGTGATTTTGGCATGGGGGGCGTTTTTCGCCCCCATAATTATCTCTTAAACTATAAGAGATACGACAATGAAACTTGGTAGCAATTATCACCAACTAATGGAAATTCTATTGATAGTATCAATTTTTAATGAGTCACGTGACCCGTTGCTACGCAACTGGTTTTCTGAAGGTAGGTATGAGAAAATTGAACTTTTTTCTTGACAAAACTTGTAATTATCAATGTTTTCAAGTCTAAAGTGGTCAATTATCTTCTCAAAGCATTAAGATACTATATTTTGATGATTTTTTAAATATATTTTTGACAAATTATAAGAATTTATAGCTAGAAAACAATATTGTGCAGCTATACTGAGAACGGGATATAATGTGCACCAGCAAAATAATGCTTTACAACATTAGAAATTAATCTTTCTTTGCATATCTGAATTGTTTATTCATTATTTTATACAAAAAAACTTGCTTCCAAAAATTCTTTATACTTCCATTAGAACAAATGACGTCATATTGAAGCGTGAAGTCATATTTCTGAAAAACTACGAATAAACAATAATGTAAACAAAATATATATATCAAATGAAAGGTCTTAATGAGAGGAATTCAATGATATAGTATATAGGATAATTGGTAGGAAATTGCAAGAGCTACAGCCAAATCTGTGTTTTCTTTTGTGACTACTCTCCAAATATGGGCATTCTATGGTCATGTGACCAATTAGAGCTAATTGAAAATTTCATTATCTGGTAGCGCATTAATTTTTAGGAAAAGTCAATGAGTCTCAGCCTCTTTGGGCCTGTCGCCTAATTGCTACATTGAATTTTTCAGTTGGGGGGGGGCAAAAAACGCCCCCCATGTGAAATAGGGCTGTCTCTCAATGTGGCGGCTCATGCCACTAATTATTTGCGGACCCCTAAATATTAAGCTTAATGTGTTGGGGAACCCGAATATTGAGTCTAATCTTTTCAAAAACCTAAATATTTTTATTCATTTCCAGCTGAAAATTCTCAACATATGGAGAAGGAAATTTGTTGAATTGGTGAATGTAATAGATCGCACCAGACTGGATTATTCCTTTCTTCGGATTTGAGGACCCCAAACATTGAATTTGGTCGATCTTGTTATTTACAGACCCCAAACATTTTTTTATTCCCATAAAATCTTAAAATTGACAAACAAAGGTCACAAGACGATGCCATGAGGAGCATTGAAATACATAGCAACCCTGCGACCGTAACATTCAACACAGAGATTCAAATTAACATTACATTCAAATATTACATATTATATATTACAAATAGCAAATAACAATTACAAATAATTCCGACAACAAAATATCACAAAAAAATATCACAAAGATAAACGCGAGAAGAAACAAATTACAACGAGAGAGAGGAGGTTTTAACAACAAACTTAGGAACTTATAGAAACCGCTTCGAGAATTGAATGTATTTTAACGTTGCCTCAAGAATTTTTGTATTTGAGAGATAAATTTTCATTTTAAAGGTTCGTTAATCCATGGGGTCATTCGCATTCACACTGTTGAGAAGATCATGTCTGTCTGCATCGTAGCATAGCAAAGAAGCAAAAAGTGTATCCTCAATACCATCATTTATCGGGTACAATCGTTGACATTATGCTTCAATGTGTGGACATTCAGCTTGGCGAGTATATTGATTTAAGCAAGATTTCGGGCCCTAAATGTTGCCTCGCTCCCCCGCATTGAAAGGTAACGTGTACCTCCCTGGCAAGTACTGTATGGTAGCATATTTGCAGCGTCTTAGTTAATTTGTTATTGTAAACTTTTTACATTGAATCTATTTTTACAAATAACAAGGGAATAAATACTTACACCGATCCACCAAAGACACCAGAGTGAAGATCTTGCTTTGCACAAGTTACTTCAGCAAAGAAGTAGCAGATACCCCTGTATTAAGAAAGCACTTGGTATCACAAAGGATGATAACAATTCCAATCATCAATTCATTATGAACAATCGCTATATTCGCTCTACATCTGTTGTTGCCAAGTTGTACTTCGCCTTTCAATCATCACATCGCCCATTCCGAGCAAATTTCTTTGCCAATGAAAGTGCAAGAAAATTCACGAATTACTTCAGTCTGCTATCAAGCAAAGCACGATTCAGAGACAAAATCGGCTAGGGTTTGTTAACACCCATTTCAAGTCATTTGATCAATATTGGTAAAACATCTTTTGATTACTCTCATACTTTGTGCCATGCAAAGTTGTGCCATGAGTGCAGAAAGTAGCATAACACTACAGCTTCTCAAGAGTGTGGTTACATAACTTGAAATGGGTGAACCAAACCCTAACCAATTAGGTCTATTCATCTCCACTTAGAGCAGAAACTGCGCTCACATGTGCGAAACCTCGTAACTGTCAGCCCCCCTACCTACCTCCCTGCAACAGATCCCGAAATTAAACAACATTGGATATTTTCTTCCTTAGGTCTTAAAATCTTGATTCATCGTTCAAAAAGCTATTCCATCCAAACACTTCCTTATCTCAGATTGCTCGATGATGTCATTTTTACACAGTTACTGCTGTGCCCTCCATCTAGTATTCTAGGAACTACGATTTTTCAAACACCTTAATGTCTTACTGTCGCTATAAATACAGTCATAGCCTCGCTTTTATCACCACAAAAGACGTTCACGAAACCCAATTATTTTCGCTGCGATATTTGTACATTTTCATGTGAAAAGTTCGATTGAGTGAGGTTGGAAATTCAATCACCATTGTGCATATCAAAATATCGTTCGATTCAGATTCTTTTTTAGAACAGCTAAGGCCCAGCTGATGACCTTCCTCTGCACAACAACCAAAGGAATGAATTATTGGCATCCAATAATTAGTGCTTTCTTCATATAGCGACAGTAAGTGACCCCATGGATTAACCAACTCTGTCGGTGCACCTAATACAGTAAAGAAACAAAGCTGTACCCTGTACCTCAATCCGTATGTGATGCATGGCTTTTCTTTGCCTAGCCAATAATTATCAGATATGCACACGTAGTCAACGTCCTAGAATTGAAACACACAAATAAAACAAAAAGTAAATGGCCATTTCCAAATTTGCTACTTCAAAAGATTAAACTGAACTGCAAACTATTCAAAAATTTACGGGGTATATTTTAACATTGGGAAAGTAAAAATAATCCCCGTTTTATGGGCTACAGCCTCCTGGATACCCCCTTTCTGGCAAGAAGTGTGCCAAAATCATGACACAAACACCTTTTTAATCTGCCTCAGACAGAATGTATTCCTGCCATAAATTAGCAGAAGAACAAATTAGAGCCTTTAAAGCACTCCCCCCCTTTGCAATTTACCCCTTCAATACCAGCCAGGCCCTCTTAAGATATTGGATATGTTCGGCAGCAGATTATGAAAATCTGAAGAGGGACAAAAAAACTCGATCAAATTTTTAACAGTTTCCTCCCTTAAAGTGATATGGAGTGTGATTGAAACAATTTAACAAATCGTGTCAAAAGAAGCCTGGGGGCATTTGGGGGGACTAGGTTGCAGGGGCTGCAAAAAGTTCAAAACCGTGCAGCTAGAATTGTGACCAACAGTCAGGGCCGTCGAGAGGCAGCTCGGGCCCTGGAGTGATCTATCGGGACTGGTACCAGGGGGTTTGGGGGCGCAGCCCCCAAGAAAATTTTTTGCGACCACGCCCTTTAGTCTCCCGGAAAAATGAGGGAAACGCCCCTTTTATGACTAATCATTCTAAAAAATTGCTTAAACAATCCATGTGAAGGCTATAGAAAAAATTGTATTTATGAATCAAGGACATCGTTTTACGCTAGTAATGCCTTGTTCACACCAGGTCGTTGCAGTCGCTGGAGGTGCTAGAGGGAACAGGCGACTCAAAGGCCGAAAAGATTGAATGTGAACGGTAACTCAGTGACCCTACGACACCAACTACTGACTCGTTGGGATAGAACAAGTTTAGATAGATAAGAAATAATAATACGACGGTTTGGTTTCTGACATGAAAACTGTCATCAAAGTTGATGGTTCTTGCAAATACCCTTTTAAAGCAGATAAATTGTCATAAAAATGCACAGCAGAGATATACAGCAATAACAAAATTTTATGGCACATAACATTTACGGGCCCCTCCGGGGCCCGGGCCCTGGACCTTTTACCCCCTCTACCCCCCCTTCTCGACGGTCCTGCCAACAGTAGTTATGATGCTTCTGCTAGTGCCTTGATAAAAACTCTAAATTGGCCTACGGTAGCGGATATGATAAAAGTCGAGACAGCTTGCATGGTTTATAAGTCAATAAATGACCTTGCTCCAGACTATCTGTCAGAAATTTTTACGAAAAACTCAGCATGCAGCAGGAAAAATTTGAGAAACACGGCTACTGATCTCCAGGTCCCTCTAATGAAAACGTGCAATGGTCAACGAGCTTTCTCATATCATGGTGCTGGTGTCTGGAACCATTTAGATTTGGAAGTCAAGCACGCATCCTCTTTCAAACCATTTAAAGACGCTGTAAAAAATGATTTATTTTGCTGTTTCTTTTTATTCATTTATTTATGTATGTACCATTGTAATTAGGATAGGGTTTTAAACGATAAATAAATTTGTCTTTTTTTAGATTTTAAGCACGGCCCCCTGAAAAGCAGTCTTCTTAGATTGATGGGGTAACCGTGGATAAATAATTTAAAATGAAAATGAAAAGCATATCTGAGCAAGGTTAATTGAATTACCTTAAAAAATGCATCCCTTTTTGCCATGATAAGGTCTTCAAGTCCTTCGCTGCCATATTCTTCCATACCCTCGAAACATATCTATACAAGCATGAAAATGATAAAAAGTGTCATCAATAAGTACAACGTTAGGATATATTAATAGCATTTTAGTCAAAACATCATCAAGCAAAAATAAGAACAGTTTTCTACTTCATCTACAATCAAGTTTTCTTTTCAAACCTCAGTTTCTTTCTCTGACGTCGCATACACCATCTAACCAATTGTTCTTTTTCTGAATCTTACGGTTTAACGTACTTTGTTTCGTTACTAATGATGAAGAGTTAAGCTCAAAACGTTTAGTATCCTCAGCTCTAGGCTAAATACCGTTTTAACGTTAATTCTTGTATTCATCACCTACATACGAGCACGTGCAAACAAACAGCTTAAACCTAACCTTCAAATTCACTGGAATTTCTTTTCCTAATTTGTTGTATGCTTCGATAACATTGAGCCATGCCAAGACAGGACCCTAAAATGATAATTAAGGTTTACAACATATGAGTTGAAACAACAGATATCCCTTATTTGTTGCACGAATGATTGATAACTACATGCGAACAAAATAGATGTTTCAAACATGCAAAAATTTGAACGTCTGAATTCCTTCTTGTCCGAAGTATTTACTGTCGAAAATCTTTGCAATGTAAAAATAACTAAAAATACTGTATCGCTTAGAAACAACTTTTCTACACTCACAGAATATGTTGCTTGCAAAATAAATACGCTATGAGGACTACTGCACTGAAGGTGATGTAGTGCTGTGGTGTAATCCTCTGACTTTGCAGCCAGAACAGTCAAGCGGAGTGGGTTCGATGCACGGTAGGACCCCACCACCTGAACGTCATGACAAGGGGTCGCAGACTCCATTAGGTCTGCACTATTTCAGCGATCCCAGCACTTGGCGCTGAAAAACACAACTTCACCTTGTACTGAGAAGTCAAAATCTAATGGGTGAATCAAAAAAACATGCGGTGCTTGAACAATACTGCTCCCTGAATGTGAAGGCAATAATACTGAAAACTGTTTGACATCCAATTCATTTACTTAGATTCAGTAATTCAATATATCCGGCCTTCAACGGGTACTCCTTCCCATCGATATGGGACATTTCTACAGAAAGCCCTTTCAAAACCCTGCAAAGAACGAGTGATTCGACGAACATAATTTCATCAGTTTTCCTTGCTAATAACTAAGACATTTATATGGCTTATACTTTATCATATATTTATATGGCTTATACTTTAGCATATACTTTGTCCTCTTAGGAGGATCACAGGAGGCCCTATCGCGAACTAGGGGGCTTTTTCATTTCATTTTCCATTTAATCATATTTACCCACAAATCCCTATCAGCTTATACAACAACAAGATAATAGTTTCAAAAATAACAATAGTAAAAGAAAAATATAAAAAAAGAACAACGTACTATATTATATCTACAAAGAATAATATGGAATGTAACCGTGGTAAGTGCTGCACAGTGATCTAGAATGGCAAAATAATGTAATAAATGCCAAAAAATGAAAGTTTTCAATATCAATCAAACTATAGCTCATTTGAAAGAACAATGATTGACAATCAACTTAAAAGAAGAATTATCAATTATCAAAATCGGACCAGTGATAGCCAAGAAACTGATTTTTGAAGTTTCAAGATATCACAAGTTTACAAAGTTCACATCAAAAAGACAATGAACACTCAATTTAGGCTAACTTCAAAATTCAATTTCTCTGCCTACAATAATCCGATTCTTGAAATTCTTGTTTTATTTTGATCGTATACATCTCAGCATCATTTCTGATTCATATAAACGAGAAGAAAATTGAGAAATTTCACGGATTTCGCGAATTGCGAGATAGTACTATACTAGAGGATAAAAACCTATATTTTGATAAAAACAGTTAAAAATCTAAAAGACGGGGTCAAACGGTGTCTTAGCAAAAAATATAATAATTAACTAGAACATGTCTAGAGTGTATCTGCCAAAGGATATGTTCAGGAACCTTCTGCGAAAAATTTTATGAACATTTCAGAATGTGAGGTCATTTTCTTGAAAACGACATGTGGTTGCATGTTGAATCGGTATTGTTTTATGTTGATTGAATTACTGTTTAAATAATGCCCTAAACTCATTTCAAATCAAAGCAAAGTCAATCAACTGAGTTGTCAAAATTCGCAGTAGTCGGAAAAATTGAAAATCAGGATACTTTAGTGTACATTGGACTGAAGGAACAACACTTCTTGTTTCTCGTTATGATGTCTGAACTGAATATTACGTCAAATAATATCAAGCTCTGTTTTGTACCACAAAGTCCTTTCTCGTCACTATTATTAAGACTATAAAAGCTTGACTTAATTCTTCCCCTTGAGTTCCAGTGTCATCATCGTCCGACTTTGACGGTACTTTTTCAGAATGTGGCTCGCTTTTACTACAGCAGGGCAGACGCTAGGAGCATTCTGACGAAGAGTCATGTAAGTCGAGCTGCACAGACGTTTGTCTTGCTCTTCATCCTAGGCCAGCTCCAAACATGTTTGTTTAAGGCGTCTGGCCCGCTTTCAAACCGATCAGCTATCAGAGAGCCTTTTTGAGAACTTAATGAGAACTTCAAACAGCTCCTAGTCATGGGCAAGCATTTGGTGTACAGACGAAAATCTTTACGCGGGGAAAATTGATTTTTAAGTGCAGCATCATAAAACATGTGAAATGCTTCAGTTCATCAACGTTGATAGTTAAGTATTGTGCACGTTTTCGGAACTGTGAGGCAAACATCAAAGTAGCACAACAGAATAAAAGATTTTTGCCTTCTTCTTAAAATCATCAATCAGATCAATGACCATCTGTTCTTGTACTGAAGAGAGTACGGCCAACAATAGTCAACTAGTATACTAAAGCTCAAGAGCAAGCAATAAGTCAAATTTTCAAACTCTAAATATTGACGAGAAAGAACTTTGTGGTACGAAACAGAACTTGATATTATTTGACGTAATATTCAGTTCAGACATCATAACGAGAAACAAGAAGTGTTGTTCCTTCAATCCAATGTACACTAAAGTATCCTGATTTTCAATTTTTCCGACTATTGCGAATTTTTACAACTCAGTTGACTGACTTTGCTTTGATTTGAAATGAGTTTAGGGCATTATTTAAACAGTAATTCAATCAACATAAAGCAATACCGATTCAACATGCAACCATAAGTCGTTTTCAAGAAAATGACCTCACATTCTGAAACGTTCATAAGATTTTTCGCAGAAGGTTCCTGAACATATCCTTTGGCAGATAAACTCTAGACATGTTCTAGTTAATTATTATATTTTTTGCTAAGACACCGTTTGACCCCGTCTTTTAGATTTTTAACTGTTTTTATCAAAATATAGGTTTTATCCTCTAGTATAGTACTATCTCGCAATTCGCGAAGTCCGCGAAATTTCTCAATTTTCTTCTCGTTTATATGAATCAGAAATGATGCTGAGATGTATACAATCAAAATAAAACAAGAATTTCAAGAATCGGATTAGTGTAGGCAGAGAAATTGAATTTTGAAGTTAGCCTAAATTGAGTGTTCATTGTCTTTTTGATGTGAACTTTGTAAACTTGTGATATCTTGAAACTTCAAAAATCAGTTTCTTGGCTCTCACTGGTCCGATTTTGATAATTCTTCTTTTAAGTTGATTGTCAATCATTGTTCTTTCAAATGAGCTATAGTTTGATTGATTTTGAAAACTTTCATTTTTTGGCATTTATTACATTTGCTGGATCACTGTGTGCTGCTCTTCCTAGGGATCGTGCTTTGGGTTAAATGCTAGTGTAAAGTAGTCCTTCAGTTTCTTTTTAAAAGTGAGAACTGTGGGGCTATTCCTTATATCAAGAGGTATATCATTCCACAGTTTAGCACCAGAGTAAAGAAAACTCTTTTTTGAAAATTCTAGGTTTCGTTTTGGGATATCAATATCTCGGCAGTTTCTCGTTGCGTAAGCAGATATTTGAGATCTCATGGTGAAATTTCCTTGAAGGCTGTTCGGACATAAATTATTCATTATCTTATATGCCATAACAGCCTTGTCATATTTGATAAGGTTAGAGACAGAGAGCCAATTGCACGTCCATCCGTCCTTTACATTGGAGCTTTCAATCAATGTGCGAGCTCTGTCTTGGAGATGCTGCAAATGATTTAATTTGGTATCAGACAAACTGCCCCATAGCTCATTACCGTATCGCAGGTGGCTTTCAACCAGGGCTCTGTAGACTTGCTCTAACTTAGATTGGGGTAAAATATCTTTAAGTTTGCGAATAGAGGATAGTCCACATTTTACTTTGCATTTAAGGCTTTTATATTGTTCGTTCCAACTAAAGTTTTCATCGACCTTTATTCCAAGATATTTCACTGTCTGAACTCTTCTTATCGGTTCCTCATCAACCTGTAGCTGCACGGGTTCATAGATACCGTTAAGTTGTCTTTTGTAGCCAATAATCAAGAATTCAGATTTGTTAGCATTAAGACTAAGCTTGTTTTGTCTCATCCACTCTGAAATATTTGTTAGTTCGGTTCTCAAGTCATCCCAAAGTGTGCCTATATCTTCTGCCGAACATGTTACACTGGTATCATCTGCATACATGTTTGGGGAAGACTTAACCAGACACTGAGTACAATCATTTACATAGAGGATGAATAAAAGTGGCTCAAGGCACGATCCCTGTGGTATTCCATGTTTTACAACCTTACGACTCGACCGTTGACCACCTATTTGGCAATACTGTTCTCTCCTCGTTAGGTAGGACGAGAACCATTGATGAGGACCTCCAACAATGCCATAGACAGCTAACTTTCCCAGTAACAGATCATGGTCCACCGTATCAAAGGCATTTTTAAGATCTAGAAAGACACTCATGTTTACCTTTTTTCTGTCGATATTGGAGAACCACAATTCTGTCACATTGAGCAGCGACGTAACTGTGCTATGGAGCTGTCTGAAGCCATGCTGACAGTGTGAAAAATGACTACGATCTTTCAGAAACGTCGAAACTTGGTCATGAACAATTTTCTCGAACAGTTTTGACAGTACTGAAAGTACAGAAATTGGTCTGTAGTTACACAAGTCAGATTTTTGCCCTTTTTTGAAAAAAGGAGTTACCATCGCCAGTTTCCAGATGTCTGGGAAGATCCCCTCTTCCATGGAAGAGTTGAAAAATTTTGCCAGTGGTTTGGACAATATTTCAACGGCGCCTTTTATCACTTTAACCGGAAGTTGATCATGTCCAGGAGATTTCGAGCATTTTAGCCTGTTTATCTCTCTCTTAACAAGGTTTTCATCAATCCTTTGGAATACGAAGGGAAGCGTATCAGATGGTATCTTTGCAGATAAATACTGCAGTGGATCATCTGTAGTCTCACTTTGTATTTCACTGGCCAGTTTTGGGCCTATAGTCAAAAGTGATCGTTGAATGCCTCTGAGATTCCACGTGGGTTTTCTAAGTTTTGACCCTTGTACGTAACGGAGGAAGGAAAAGTTCGCGTTTTATCCTTATTCAAAACTTTGCTGACCGACTTCCACATTTCCTTAGGATTGTTGGAGGTCTCATCAATCAAACCCTGGTAATAAGTCTTACGTAGCTTGTCCACTGACGAAATTTCTGCTGTTGTTGTTTCTAACTGCAACATAAAGACAGCAGTACCTTTTCCTTGAATTGAACAAAATTGAAATTCATACCATGGATTGGTAGATTATCTCTTTGTCTTTCCTCGTGCTCTATAATCATTACAAATACAGCTCCATAACCATTACAAATACAGAATCAAAGAGTGCCGACGTTCGATGTTCGAACAAACTTCGTTGCAAATCACAGTTTTATCCCCCGGATCTTTCCGACCGATGCATGTTGGCTAAAAACACTCCTGCTAGAGATTTTGTTTTATTTCGCGTTTGTTTCCAGTTATCCCACGAAGGACAGTGAAAGTGACTGCATTGAGTACAAAGTTTAAAAGCTGAGGAACATTGCGAGGACAAAACTGTTGCTAGATAAAGGCAAGTAAAATAAGCTGCAGTCCTTGTTACTTAATAATATAGACTGTACAATACACAAACAGCCAATAATTTCGCGTCTTTGCAGTACAGCAACAGCACCAGAATATCCGATGTTGTTACTGCAGCGGGATGCAGGATGCGGTAATGATTTGGGAGCACGAGGAAAGACACAGAGATAACAAAAACAACCATTAAATGGTATGAATTCCAATTTTCTTCAGGTCAAAGAAAAATTACTGCTGACTTTATGTTGCAGTTAGAAACAGCAGCATCATAAATTGCTTCAATGGAAAAGCTACGTAAGTCCCATAGTACGCGATTGGGCCTCCTGTGGGACGACGGGATCCCCCTGAGTATTTCTCTCAAATTTAAATACTTTCATCCTCTAAAGAGAATAGCACGAGCCAGACCATGTTTAAGCCATTGCTTTAAGGTAGAAACGTTAGAAAATTGGTTGTGACTTTAAGATGTTTTAGAAGGTATCTCGAAGCGACTTTCTCAAGGAAATCCCTTGTAAAATCTCAACAGAATGGCCGGTTTTTGCCAGGAAAAATTCTAAATCCAATCCAACATGTTGCCTATTCAATCAGGTATTGCAAAATATATTTTCTTTGATATTTCGGGAAAATTAGCCTTTCAAGCAGTGTACATTACTTCTTATTCATCAGGCATAAGTTGAATAGTAGGAGACAAAAGTATTTAAATACCTTATCATCTGTTGAGCCCCTTCCGTACAGCTTTCCATCTTTTTCAATCAAAGTGAATGGTTCTGTATCCCAGCCATCATCCTAATAGAAAATTAAACGTATCCAGAAAACTAATCCATGCCATGCTTCTGTGAATAAACCAAAAGACGAATACCAAGTGAGTCAACAAAAATTTCGAATTTGGCGAACTCTGGAATAAATAGTATGAGGACGATATTTAAAACTAAAATGTTAATCTTTCAGTCAAAGGCTATTATAGATGAGAAAATTTTGTTTGGTAAAATCACTCATCACTTAGACCAAGAAATCAGGAGAATGCTGGTAACAGGCGTATTTTGGAACGAGAATTCGACATTCCGTTCTGGTCCATGATTTACTTGCCATCAAAATTGAAATTCTATTTCTGAGACTATTGCCATTTTTCTATTTTATCTTTTTTATCCATGGTAGCCCCTCAGTCGAGGACTGATTTACAGGGGACCATGCTAAAATACCGTAAAAGCTCTATTAAGCCCCCGGAGGGCTTATTTAATTTCGGACCTTCCAGAGGGGGGGCTAAATAGAGAGGGGGGCTTATTAGAGAGGGGGGCTTATTCACAAAATCAAGTGGCAAGGATATATTTGGTAGCTTTTCAGTTCTTTTATCCCATAGTTTGCGGAATAAAGGTACAATTTTACGGCTGAAATACGTAAATTCGACACAGTTTTTATTCCAAAACGTGCCAAAATTAACATGGAAGGTAGTGTAGCTAAATGAATGGAAAATATTTGGTAAATTCTAGAATTTTGTATAAGGGGGGCCTTAAAAGAGAGGGGGGGGCTTATTTCAAATCTTGACTCACAGGGGAGGGGCTTATTAGAGAGGGGGGCTTAATAGAGAGGGGGGCTTAATAGAGCTTTTACGGTATACAAAAAATATTCAATTAAATTAATGTAACAAAATAAAACTAGTCGATAACATAATTACAATGGTTAAAAGAAATTTCAAAAAAATTACATTAAAAAAAACAAAAAGGGAGGTTTCGTTGATTTTTCGAAAACAGATGATCATTTTCAACAGATGATCTATAAACTTGTTATAGCATTGAATTGTGACATGAATCATGGACCTGAATGAAACAAAGATTCCTCGATTCCCATCCAAATCCCTCATAAACATTTGTGTAATTACTGGGTCTTAAAGGCTCTATTCAACCAGCATACCTTGCACGTGTCGCCTCTTGGTTGGCTTTTGTAGTCGCCATTTCATGGTCCATGGAAAATGGCGAAAACAAAGGCCAACCAAGAGATGGCGCCAGCAAAGCATACTGGTTGAATAACAGCCTTTAAAGATGTGTGATTTTACCAAACAAATTTTGTCATCTAAGTTACCCATTGACTCAAAGATTAACATTTCACATCATGAGCGGTAGGAGACTGCTGTGTTAGCCTAAAAATGCTTGAATCGCCTCATAAAGAAACATATTCATTCAAACTTACGACGATGTGGTTATCTCTTTCTTCTTCATTGTCTTTGGCCATACATTGATTCTACGTATGCCTGACGACGATGTGGCTGTCTCTTCCTTCTTTATTGTCTTTGGCCAAATATTTCTACCAATATGCAAGTATGCTGTGGCCTAGTAGGCGTTGTCATGCTGCCATGTTGAATTGATTCCACGCTGTGCCTCGATATGGGTTTCTGGGAAGCCCCCCAACGCGAAAACGATAAGGGCGCTTGCGTAGAATCAATGTATGGCCAAAGACAATGAAGAAGAAAGAGACAACCACATCGTCGTAAGTTTGAATGAATATGTTTCTTTATGAGGCGATTCAAGCATTTTTAGGCTAACACAGCAGTCTCCTACCGCTCATGCTCACATTTGAACATCGGCCACATACTTTCTATTGCATAATCATCCAAACACGTAAACCTTTTTAACCCATCCGATAAACCTTCTATAACTCTGCTTGATTAGCTGCTTAATTAATTTCTTTGAAAATATAGCGAAGAGGGACGTAACGTGAACATTCTTTGGCTTTTACGCACATACTGATCGGATCGTGAAACGCAGAAGCTGTCAACCTCGTTCCCAGGGTGTTCTTACGTCATACGCTGATCACGAAGCCGAATGAACACCCTGGTACACTTTGATCAAATCTGGGTGCATTAGCAGCCATTATGGATTTCACTGTTTGCTAGGCAACGCGAATCAACGGAAAATGGCCGTTACTCTAGCGCTAATTTTGCAGACGATAAATTGAGAAACTAAAAACAAACACTTTGAGGACCTTATTTCAACCTTTTTGAAGGTATTTGAGCAATAATCTGGGGTTGGTAAGTATGTTTAATGTGAAAATAAGCTCGGTTTGTTTGGAGCGAAAATGGGCCTAAGTTGCAAATTCGAGAAACTTTCACCGCAGCTTCGAAAATGAAATGGCTCGTTATTCTTCGAATTTTGGAAATAAATTGCAAATGATGGTCGGAATAGGTAAAGAATATCGTTTTACGTTTAATTTTGACATGCCGCGGCCGTTTACACCGCCCAAAACGGAGTTACCGCACAAAATGGCAAACAACCAATCAGATTGCCGAACTACCTCTTGTATCCCAGAGTAGAGGTAGAGTAACGAACTCACTCTGGGGACGAGATTGAGAAGCTGTTATATAATTACTATTGAAATTTAAATATGTTACATTCGTTTTACATCTGACTGCCCCTTTAACATCTGCGAATTCTTAAGAATTCTCCACAGCTAATATTATAAGAAACAAAAAAAACTTGGTACTGTTGTTTATACTAAATAATGAGGTACTAGGAGAAAACGGACGCAAAAAATCAGACAGATTTTTGAGCACACTGAGGCCTTTCAAACTTATGCTATCATCAGAGTGTGACTAACTATAGAGCTGGAGTGCTTCTACGATTTATAAACTAAAAAGAGATTACCGACAGGAAATGTAAGATTATTAGTTCATTATAGCATGTCCTTTGTTGAAAAGTTTACTTTCGTATTCTAAAAGTGACTTAGGGTCGTGAAGTGTCATAAATGCATAAATTTTGAAGAAAGGTTCTTTAAGGTTTTTATTAGATTTTCCGCAGTTGTGTACATGTTTCGGGAAATTACAAGATGATACTCCGCTTCGTGACTCTGAAATGTGATTGTTCATTCTTTGACGTAGGTTCGTTGTTTGGCCGATGTAGTTCATTTGACCATGACCATTTTGATTTTGATTACGGCATTTTGATTATCATTACGCTTTGATAGCTAGCCTTCTTCGAGGCACTCTATTGGATTGGTCGACGGCAAGGACGAAAAACAAAAATGAAATGAATGTCATATGAGATACAGACAAGAAAATCTGATTTGCAAGCACTTTCAACGAGATATTCTATCTGAAGAAAGAAAAGATTTTGCTAAGTCACGCGTTAGAATATTCGAGGGCCCCTTAATTACAGTACGTTGGGCCTCCTGTGATATAAACTGCATTACCAAGTTCAAAAGTATTCTAGGTCGTTCTTCGTTCCGTCACATCATTTATTGCAGCATCATCAGAAAAAAAATCGAAGTTTACGAGAGCATTGACAGTTCAATAGCACCTCATAGTTCCTTCGTCACAAAGCATCATTTTCTTTCTTATGAATCCTTTAGAATTCTTATTAAAGGTGATCTGAAGTGAAAATTTTATTGATGCAGATGAATATCACTGTTGAACGATGAAGAATGTCATTAAAATCTTTTTGATACTTTGTTTCATCTTCGAGTTATCCACTACTTTGTAAGATTGGCTGGTGACGTCATTTTGTTTGCAAAAAGTACGAGAAAGTATACAAGGTTGACCACGTTTCCAAAGAGAAATAAAGTCAACGACCTTTCCTTCAAATGAAATGCCTTTCTAATGATGAAACAATGGTTTATATACTAAATGATAAGGTACTAGAAGAAAACAGGCGCAAAAATAGACAGATTTTTAGCACACTTACTTGAATACTTTAAATGTACCTTGCATGCGCCTGTAATTCATGAAGTACCACGTAGAAGATATTCTTTAAGATGCATCAGATCGTACAGAACATGTCCATGGTTGGTATGATTGATGATAAAATAAGAGATCATATTGTCATGAAGGGTGTATACACCACTTCGATTAACAGCCTCGTTTTGAAAATTATTCAAAATTCGTTCACATGAAATTTTGGAGGCCAAATTCGGATTTAGCACCCAAACTTTAGTCTAACCACAAGTTTACATGTTGCTAGTAGTCGTAATGTTAACTTTATTGCGACGTAAAGTTTGGAAATCTGTAAGGGATTTGACCGTGAAAATGACTCGGGGTGTAAAGTTTCACCCCGAACGATTTTCGACGGTCAAATCCCTTATAAATCTTTGATCTTTACATGGTCATAAAATCAACATCACAAATGCCAGCAGGTTAAAAACATGTAACGAGACTAATGTTTGGGTGCTAAATCCGAATCTGGGCTCGAAATTTTCATAAGAACAATAGGAAGGAATTTTGACAAATTTCCAAAACGAGGCTGCTTAATCGAAGTGGTGTATTGTAGACTCGATTACATGTCGTAGTTTTGCTCTATGCCTGAACTGATATCGCTACAATTAAAAATCATTTCCCTACGCTTGTAGCAACGGTAAAACTCCGCACTGAAACTTCCTACCTGTTCTACAAAAAGATTCGATTAAGTGGTCTTGGAGCTTCTATCACTGTTGTGTACATTCGAGCTTTATCAAGCTATCGTTCGATTCGGATTCTTATTGAGAATTTAGCTATTGGGTATAAATCATCTGCTACTCTTTTCTCGACCACCGAGTCTAAAATGCCTTAAAAATTAGTCTTCTAGAACCAATGTACCATAAAACAGGATATCTGTACTTCGGTAAAGGAACATTCTTGCTACAAAAGCAAAACCGCCTCCCTCTAAGCCACATGCTGATCGGTAGAAGACGGGGCGACAGAATCCTGTCGCCGATTGAAATCTTTTGCCGTTTTTACAGCTCTACGGGAATAAGGCGCTCACTAGGGCGATAACAACAACACCAATTCAACTCAACTCAATGAGCGTAACTTGAGACTCCTTATGTAATGAGGCTAGATGTATTGCACTTTTCCACTTTTCCCACCGTGCTGGAAAACAAACCTACCAACTGCTGCCGCAAATAACTTCTTTCCACATTTCGATCCAGGGGGGGGGGGTACTCCCATACTTGACAAGACGAGATGTGCCACTCGACAGAGTGTCCTTTCACGGTAAAAGTTATGCGACAGGGTGTCCTTTTCTGATAGAAATTATGCGACAGGGTACTACGATGGATAAGAAAGTTATGCGACAGGGTATCATGTGCAAGGACATTTTTTGGGTTCTCTTGAAAAAATGGATAATGAAAAATTTCTATGCGACAGGCTATACTTTTGGGGTATTTTATGCGACAGGCTACAGGATATGGAGAGATCTGCCACACACCCCCGTCACTTCTCTAGTCAAGTCCCCCCCCCACCAGGCATTTTGATCTTCAGAACATCTGTAAATTAGTTAAACATTGTGCGAATTTAGGCCAAACATCGTCACCATGTCAAAACACGATAAAAAGGCTAGCACAGATTAGAAAAATAAAAGAGTTGCCTCGTTCTTGTTGAGAGTGACGTCAGAAAAGCACAGATTCCTTGTGCTTCATGACGTCACTATGCTCTGGTCACTCAGATGAATACTCAGTTTCCCAGATAAAAGTTGAAAAATTGTGAGGATACACCATTCACGACAGCATAATCTTCTACCACGTCATCAATCATTCGTCCCTTAAGGCAGAAAGAGGTTGTGATTTTCTCTCCAATCTCCACTCACCTCTTCAATAAAAATCCGTTGTGGGGAGCGTACAAGTCAAATCTTTCAATAGGGCACAGGGAAGCCCATAAATCTTCCAATTTTACGCTTATCAGCCAATGGTGTTGCCGTATTCTCGTCACATGACCGAAAACAAGCTCTTTGAGACGAATTTTCAAGTACCCTTACGAAAATTAAAATGGACATTCGAGTAATAAAGATACAGAGCTGCTTTTGCCACGATTCGATTCTACAGGCCCTACTCCATATTTTACATTTTGCATTTCAAGAAAATCTCATCAGGGACCAGCACTACATCGAATTTCATGCAACCGAAAATGGGCCTATATTCAAATATCATTTGGGAACGCAACAAATAAGATAAAGCTTCCAAAATTTCACACCTTACGTGAATTATAGCAAGGAATAAGCTGAAGATGTTTCTTTGCTTCAGTTTACCCAAATCCTTGACGAGTCTCAGCTATTTGCGACGAAGAAAGCTATTGGGCCTACCTTCATCCGCTGCATAATGCCATTATTCTGTTTCAAATCGGCTTCTTTGCTGTGGCAAGGTAGCAGAGCTATTCACCAACAACATAACACCAATTTCCACTATTCTCCACTGAAAAATTGCCATCAACTTTGGTAAAACGCGATGAACTTTCAACAGCTCCTCGCCACACTATCTATTCCAAGTTTTGAAACAGTGTGCTCACGTGGAAAAATTTCTGTTATTGTCAAAGCGCTCTTGATGTCATGGTCAAGAGGTAGGTCTAGTATCATCTCTTCTCTACAAAGACTTGGCCTTTGTTTTAGTATGAAAAAGTGGAAGGGATTGAGGCCGGGCTTTCAAAATTATCTGTATTTCTAAAAAAAAAGAAAATGGTGAATGCATATTTCAGATGAATTTGAATTATTCAAATGATAGGGGGCCTAGGTATCTTCGCAAGCTCCAATACCCTTTAACTTCCATGAAAAAAACTCTCATATTCATTCAAATTATTTTATTTTTTTTTTATTTTATTTCATTTACTTTATTTTATTATCCCTTCCACTTTTTCATACTAAAGCAACGGCCAAGTCTTTGTAGAGAAGAGATGATACTAGACCTACCTCTTGACCATGACATCAAGAGCGCTTTGACAATAACAGAAATTTTTCCACGTGAGCACACTGTTTCAAAACTTGGAATTGATAGTGTGGCGAGGAGCTGTTGAAAGTTCATCGCGTTTTACCAAAGTTGATGGCAATTTTTCAGCGGAGAATAATGGAAATTGGTGTTATGTTGTTGGTGAATAGCTCTGCTACCTTGCCACAGCAAAGAAGCCGATTTGAAACAGAATAATGGCATTATGCAGCGGATGAAGGTAGACCCAATAGCTTTCTTCGTCGCAAATAGCTGAGACTCGTCAAGGATTTGGGAAACTGAAGCAAAGAAACATCTTCAGCTTATTCCTTGCTATAATTCACGTAAGGTGTGAAATTTTGGAAGCTATGTCTTTGTTGCGTTCCCAAATGATATTTCAATATAGGCCCATTTTCGGTTGCATGAAATTCGATGTAGTGCTGATCCCTGATGAGATTTTTTTGAAATGCAAAATGGAAAATATGGAGTAGGGCCTGTAGAATCGAATCGTGGCAAAAGCAGCTCTGTATCTCTATTACTCGAATGTCCATTTTGATTTTCGTAAGGGTACTCGAAAATTCGTCTCAAAGAGCTTGTTTTCGGTCATGTGATGAGAATACGGCAACACCATTGGCTGATAAGCGTGAAATTGGAAGATTTATGGGTTTCCCTGTGCCCTATTGAAAGATTTGACTTGTATGCTGTTGTGGGGTCACTTTAGTTATCGTGCACACACAACTGAGAAAACTGCAAATGAAATGGAAGCATGTAGTGCTTATAACAAAGCCATACCAATTTTGCAGGTTGCACATCCAGATGGCCATAAATGCAAATCTGTAGGGAAAAAACTTGCATGAGCGGCAAAGAACAAATAAAAGTAGAATTAATGCTGAAGCTGAACAATAGATCTTTTAGCTATTCTACAAAAGAACCTGGATCGAGCAATATTTTTAATACATTTCTATACCCGAGGTTCGATTGAATGGTGTCAGAGCTTCGATCGCAATTGTGCACATTCGAAAATTCTATAAAATGCAATGAAATATCGTTCGATCCACATTCTTTTTTTAAAATAGCAAAAAGGTCTATTACCGAGTGACCCAAAAAAGTGACCCGACACAATCTGTTATAAAAACAATCAGTAACAGGCCGCTTGAATGCTTCGAACATTGTTCTGTCATTAGAAGTCTACCCTACATTATGAGTATTTTTGGCAATTTTTCTCGCACACTAAAATTTCGCAAATTACGGATTTCGACGAAAAGGGCAGCCTTGAAAGCTTCAAAAAGTCGTCAAAAATAGAGGATGATTTACAGCCATTTCAGATCTTCAAAACAGTGACAAAAGTGTTTTATTTCAAGCTGGAATGGGCAACTCAGTCCAAAGTTTTCTCATAGAGAGTTTATAGTCTCCAGATACCTAAAATATTCTTGTCTCAAGGGGCAAGTATACGAACTTCGCATTTCCTTTGGTAAAATTATTGCCCCTGAAGATACTGCTGAAGAAAAGAAAGATACTTGGAGTAAGTCTAAGTATAGACTTATTACGTTGAGTCCTAATAATCGCTACCACCCACCCACGCCTCGCTCATACTAGTATGAGCGAGCTAGTATGAGCGAGGGGTGGGTGGGTGGTAGCGATTACTAGGACTCAACGTAATAAGTCTAGTCTAAGTATACCCCTGCTTTTCTGAAAACAATTCTTGAAGATTTCGATTTGCGTGAAAAGTTTAATTCGTTCGAAGCTCCATGAATGTATAAAATTCTAAGACAGCCAATGCAATAAATACTGATGTTGAATCGTTTTCAAGTGTACAAAATACAAATGCAAATTATGTGGCATTGGGGCAGAAAGAGGGTTATAGTTGGTTTCCAGAGTACCGAGCAGAGCAAACCACATTATTTTTACAATCCAACCCGTGAAAATTTACAAAATTACAAACAGCTTCCATTTCATCCACAGAAACTGAAAATTTCATGACGCATGAGTATTTTTGCCAGCTATTATCCCTTTATTTGGCGTTAAGCTTTCAAATCATCATAATAATAATCATCATTGTTACAACTGTAATTTAGTACAGAGAATTAATGAGTTTAACTTGCACTTTCTCTGATCAACCAATTCACTTCAGACATATTGTTAAATGGTTGCAGGAAGATTTTAACAATTAATTAATAGTAGAGTCGAACTCATTAATAGTTTTTAAGAATACTCTTGGAGTATAACTTGATTTTCCCGTTGTTCAACTTATACTATTTATTTAGTGATTGAAACGATTTCAAACCATAGGACAACAGTGTAACCTTCATTGAGCCCCAAGTATGATTCTCTATTCCTACCATATCCTGGGCATTTCATGTATCAACTTCCATATGACATGCATTCCATAGTTCTCATGAAGGAATGTACTGTTGTCCTGTGTGTTCCCTTTTCCTCTTTTTTCCTTTACATTGACATAACCTTCTGTAATGAAGTTGTCAATTATTCATGTAGAAGTAGAAGTAGAAGTAGAAGTAGAAGTAGAAGTAGAAGTAGAAGTAGAAGTAGAAGTAGAAGTAGAAGTAATAAGAATGGACGACAAATTCTTCGTAGATAGCGAATGTCATGATGCCCTGCATAAATGCCCCACTGTGGGCTGCAAGGGTAGACATGGTATTTCGCTCCCTACGGCAATGTCTCTGTATTCTGTTAGTGTAGTTTGTAGGCACGTTGATTAGTAACATATTTGCAAATTTTTCAATGGAATGAAGAAGACTCGTGATCAAACTTACGGTCTTTTTCTTTGGGTCCTTTCCCAGAGTTCCTAAAATGATAGGAGGCAATGGAACCTCTGATCCATCTGCAAATGTCTGCTTAACAAGGGGATTGTCCGCAAGCTCAACCTCTGCACCAAGCTTTTCTAATTCCTAAGTATAATAATTTAAAAATTTAAGTTTGATTTCAAGTTCAAATCCTAGTGAGGACTTGGGGCGTATACCTTTGGGTATCTTATAAAACGGTAGAATTGGTACGAGCTAAAATTCCATTGTTATTTTTTGTACCATTTTTCAGAAAAGCGGTAAACTTCGCGGACTTCCCATTTCTGGACAGCCCATTCTATTGGACATGCTGTTTTCGGTTTCCGAGAGATTTTGTCGTATCATTTTGCGCTCTACTGAAAAACGATAGACTTCCGAGGCCTCGGAAAACGTCTGCTCCTGCAGCTGGTAACTTCCCGTAGAAGAAATTGCATAGACCTTGTTTCACAAATGAAAAAGTTAACAAAACAATAGAATGGACCTTTGTCTCTTGAAATTTCCAAAGAAAAATAAAATTCATTGCAATGGTTTCAATTCGCTTGCCCAAGCAATGCATTCACACTCTCTCAAACTTTCAGAATCCTCATTTATTTGGAATTTTTCTCTGGGACGTCTGCCGTCTTTACCGTTTTCAGAATGTGAATTCTTTTAAAACTTCTCCAACGATCTCTTTGTTTCAGAATGAGCATTCTTTTGCAAAAATTGGCATTTTTCTGCGAAAATTCTGCCGTTTTCAGAATACTTCCCAAGACTTAAGATACCCAAAAGACTACGCCCTTTCAAGAATTAAGCATACCAAATGAGTCAAAAAAGCCTGGATTGCACAGTAATCCAGCCAAAGGAGGAAAATGCAAAGTATCGCAAAATTCAAATTTAATCGAAACAGTCATCACGGTACATGGTCTTAAGGAGAATATCTTGGAATCAAATCAAAAAAAAGTTTACTTTTCTGACTTTTGAGACCAGAGATATTCACTTGCAAAGTTGGATGAAATTGGCATTGTTAATTTTTCCTGTAATTTTTGGAAGATTTTCACAAAATGCTCATTACAGCAAACAATTCGTGTGCTCTGCCCATGGTCATCCGATTTTAGCTCTGTTTGTTTTAATTGATAGAACTGCATGTCAATTTACAAGGGAGTCGGTAATGGCTTCTTCTGGCACGCATTTTTTTGTTTTCTTGATATTTTTCCTAAATGCACTGATTTTTCAGGAATGGGACAGCAAAACCGCAGAATTTGGAATAAAAACTGCAAAATAAAAAATTGAGGCAAAATATGTCTATCAAACCTAGTTATTGTTAGAATAGTACTTTTCAGCAGATAATCAGTCAAAGCAATCATTCAGATTTGTGCAGGGAAAAAATTATGTCATTTTGAAGGTGTCCACTACAGTGGAACCTCCATTAACGGACACCTCTATACAACGGACACCTCCGAACAACGGACAAATATTTTCGTCCCAAAATACACTGTGGCAAAAGGTGACACCTCCATACAGCGGACACCTCTCTACAACGGACAAAAAAATTGGTCCTATAGGTGTCCGTTATATGGAGGTTCCACTGTACTACTTTTTTGCTATTTTGGGGCCACCATGATTTTGATGTGTATCTTCAGACAAACGTAATCCTGCAACCCAAGCATAAGATATGCCATTCTGAATGGTTTCATCCTTTTTGACGAGTGTTCTGGTATAACTGAAAGCAAAAATTGATTTTATCTTCTCCTCCGCAGAGGCCTTTTCTGGCTTTTTTAGTTTAATTATAGTAAGTAAGTAAGTAGTAGTTTTATAGTCTTTTATCTAGCCCAAGGCTACTCAAACGACTTTACATCTTACCCCCTGGTCACTATGCTTAGTAGCATATAGCAGGGTGCAGCCACAGACGGCGCTCATAACTACGGACCAGGTACCCATTTATACTCCTGGGTGGAGAGAGGCACAATTTGTGTTAACACCTTGCCCAAGGATGCTATCCTCAAATGTGGCCAGTGCCGGTATCGAACACACGACCCTTGGATTGTGAGCCCGACGCCTTACCACTGTGCCACCGAGGACATTATCTTAAACTTTCGGACTCCTATCTGCATACAATTACCAAAAATATTGTAAAAATGATATATTTATTATTCTTCGACTCATAAAGATAAATACACGAAGTTTTATATAGGAATAACCTATCAGCATGACAAGCATACTGTTATCATTAGGGTCCCGTGCTAAAAGAAAAGAAATATACAATGTAAGTGGAGAAAAATTAAGCAAAGAACATATTTAAATACATTTATATAAATCATAAATGAAGAAGAAGAAGTGGCTCGAGAAGTGGCTGTTAGACTGTCATTACCCTTTAAACGTAATACGAAAAGCCTTCCATAATGCAAAATTACAAGGACCTGCTCCATGCCCTTCAAAAGACATCATTCCTCTGGTTACAACATATTACCCACAGTTCCGTTTTAACAACGTGTTGCAAAATGTATCAAACCTTTTGAAAAATGTCAATGATAAAAAACTAAAAACAGTTTTCGCAAAATCAAAACCAGTCATTGCTTTGAAACAACCAAAAAACCTATTATCGACACTCACGAAAGCAAAATTTGAAACTCATCACATACGTCCACAACCTCGCAACCCTGGAATTTCACTCTGTTCGAACAAAAGATGCAAACTTTGCAAACAGTATCTCCAGCCTGTCACGTCATTCACAACCGCAAATTACAGCACTTGGGAAATCAAATCCAGCATTACTTGCCAGAGTAAAAATGTGGTTTACTTCCTCTCATGCAATATGTGCAACAACGAGATGAGTTACATTGGCCAGACAAAAAACTTACGTAATCGTATGAATAATCATATTTCAGAATCGAGAACTGGAATTTCAACTTGCAGCTTTCCAAAACACGTTCACGAATGTGGAAAAAGACACAACAAACTAAAAGAACCTTTTTTCAAAATATTCGTTTTCTTTGCACTTAATGACCCGTCTGCTCTTTTATATCACGAAGAAAAATTATTCAAGGAGGGACACGCCCTTTTAAACTCTTAATTAATACCTACGTCATAAGACATTATCCTCTCATCTAGAATTTCCTTGTAATAGCTCTTATATACACCTCGTTGCTATTTTAGATTCAATCGAAATCACACTCTGATGAGGACACGAGTCCGAAAGGCCTCAGTGTGTTAAATCTTAGTATTTTTTGTCGTCCAACCTCTCTATATAAAGTTTAAATCATTTACATGTGTTCTGAATAAAACCCTAGAGTCCAACTGTCTTACTAAGATAGGAACTTTGTTATAAATGTTTGCCGCAGTCACAGAAAAACTTTTACGACGAAATTCAGTTTTCATCCTTGGAACCTTTACAGCTAGATTGTTATTTCTTGTATTTTGACCGTGTTCCTTTCTTTCAAAGTAACTTTTGAATGGGTCACAAACATTGTCTTGGAGGCAGTCAAATACAAATGTACACACTTTTTTCTTTATTGCACACTCAATGGTAGGAATCCTCAGGTCGGTGCTTGGATTGGCTTTTCATTTTATGATATTCCTGCTACGTTGTTCAATTTTTCGAATCTGGTTCACTCTTGAATTTGACCATCCCAGTACAATTGAGCCACAACAGGTGAAAACAGGTATCATCATAGCTCTATAAATCTCAGCAGTTGCTGAGTCGATTGAACTTCGAATACGACGAAGCAGATTTACTCTTCCAGCTGCTTTTTTGTGAATTGCATTAAAACGGGATTCGAAATTCAGAGAGGGATCCAATGCTACGCCAAGGTATTTGTAGCTTGTTGTACAATTTATGCAAGTTCCATCAACTTTGATGTTGAGTTGCCTTCCATCAACGAGGTTTAATCGCTTTGATGTTCCAAAAAGCATCGCCTCTGTTTCCCCCCTTTTTTTTAAGATGACCAATGCAAAGTTGCAGATGCCATCAGTGATGGCTCCTCTTAAATGGTAAACTTGGAACTGCAAAGTCTTATCAATTTGACACATTGCAACTCAAATCTTGGCAATTACTTAAAGGTGATCTGAAGCGAACATTTTTATTGATGCAGATGAATAGCACTGTTGAACGATGAAGAATTTCATCAAAACTTATTTGATACTTTGTTTCATCTTCGAGTTATCCACTAATATGTACGATTGGCTGATGACGTCATTTTGTTTGCAAAGAGTACGAGAAAGTATGCAAGGTTGACCACGTTTCCAAAGGGAAATAAAGTCAACGACCTTCAAATGAAATGCCTTTCTAAGCATGGGCTGCAGGAGACTATTGTGTTAACCTAAAAATGCTTAAATTGCCTCATAAAAAGTTATATTCATTCATCCTTACGATGCTGTTGTTGTCTCTTTCTTCTTTGTCTTTTGCCAAATATTTCTACCAATATGCAAGTATACTGTGGCCTAGTAGGCGTTGTCATGCTGCCATGTTGAATTGATTCTACGCTGTGCCTCGACATGGGTTTCTGGGAAGCCCCCAAACGCGAAAACGAGTGCGCATGCGTAGAATCAATGTATGGCCAAAGACAATGAAGAAGAAAGGGACAACCACATCGTCGTAAGTTTGAATGAATATGTTTCTTTATGAGGCGATTAAAGCATTTTTAGGCTAACACAGCAGTCTCCTACCGCTCATGGTCGTAATTTTGATAAAAAAAAATCTTTCGTATCTTGGATGCGACCTTATTTGAATTCATAACTACTAGACATGCTAAATTTTTTTCATCATCATGCAACTGGATTGTCTCATTGATGATAAAACAAAAAGCAAGAAATGTACCGGGTGAGCCAGGAAGAAGTTCCCACTTTTAAAAATTTATAGCACCAAGAGTACATCACAGATTTAAATGATTCAAACTTCAGTTAAGAGCCGAAATATCGAAGTCTTTTGGTGATTGCTCTTGCTGTCTCACTAGCACTAGAAACATAGGTAAATTCAACTTTACAAAAATCCATGGTTGCAAAATGACTGAAAAATGGCCTAAAACATTGATCAATCACAAAGGATTCCTCGCACAGCTCAATAAAGAAAATGCAATTCTTCAAGGGTGAGATGTATCCACTGCTCATGTATTGCATTGGGGCTGAAAATCCATCGTATTTGTTTGAAAATTTATGTCTTATCATTCTCGAGGGAGGTAAAACGCCCCTGGAGTATTGTTCTGAATAAGGAGAGTCCTTACAATTTGATCAATGTTTTAGGTCTTTTTGCAGTCATTTGCAACAATGAAATTTTCATGTTACCTTCATACTTCTAGCACTGGTAAGACAGCGAGAAAAATCACAAAAACACTTCGATCTTTTGGCTTTTAACTATAATTCGAATCATTCAGATCTGTGAAGTGCTCTTGGAGCTATGAATTTTCAAAAGTGGGAACTTTTTTCTGGCTCATCCGGTATTTTCACATCGTCGTTCTTGTTCTAAGATGAATATTTCTTGACTCATAAGTCGTAAAAGCCTACCATGATGACTGTTTTCGTTAAATTTGAATTTTCCGGTAGTTTGCAATTTCTTCCTTTACATTCGCAGTCTGGATCACTGTAGAGTGTTCGATCCTGGAGGGTACATAGCAGGTTGAGGATACGGGTATGTGCCGCTCACAATGGTGGGTTCTCAGCCGAAAATTAGCTAAGTAAGGGTTCATCTGTTGGCAAATTTTCCTTCAACAAAGGTTTATTTTGCCGAAACAAGCAAAAAAAGCTGAACATGGGTGGCTTTCCGCTAAAATTAATCACAAAAGCGGGTATGAAGGCAAATTTCGGAGGGTAGCTTTCTGAAAACTGGGTGCCAGATGCCGGTCCATCCTCAGGTCGTCGTAACCCCCCCCCCCCTATCTGGGTTGTAGTAACAGTGTTTGCATCCTATGAGGTACTTTTGACGCTGAATTGATGATTACGAACAATAATATTCAAACTGACTAAGAATGAATACTATGTTAAAGCAAGGGTGTTAGGACACGGATGTTTTAATTGACTATTTATTTACATTGTTTTGATCCCTGTATCTTATTTCGTTGTCTTGTTTTCTGTTCTCTTTCGTCTTCAACTAAGCGTGCCAAGGCCCAACCGCTCTCAAGTTGTTCGAATACAGCTTCCTTGTATTTTTGTGTCTTAGTGCGCCTTCGCACAAGATAGTTTGGTTTTAAAACCTATCTTGTGCGAAGGCGCACTAAGACACAGAAATACAAGGGAGCTGTATTGAACAACTTGAGAGCAGTTGGGCCTAGGCACGCTCAGTTGAAAACGAAACAGCACAGAAAACAAGACAACAAAACAAGACACAGGGATCAAAACAAGGTAAATAAATAATAAATTAAAACATCAGTGTCCTAACACCCCTGGTTGAAGTTAATGTTTTGTTTCTAAGGATGCCATTCGCATGGGCCAACAATGTGTTCACATGGGCCGACAATGTGTGTGAACAGGAGAATGTTGTTCTTCTTAATAAATTAATCTTAAACCCTAATGAATTAGTAACTGCAATGAAGCACAATGTTGAATAACCAAAAACGTTTTCATCGCACCCTCGTCAGTTCGGTTCATGCAAAGAACAAATTAACTAGACAAACAGGCCGCATAAAAAAAGAGGAACAAAAAAAATTCAAAACCAAACGGCAGTAACACTCACGCCAATGATTGGCTGAACTCAATAACGACCGCCAAAAATCAAATCCTCTGTAAAAGACTGAGTTTTTCATGCTGCCATCAAAAGACAAGAACTGGGTCTCGATTGTTTCCTACCAGGTGTCCAAGAAAAAGTATACAGTAAAAGTATACCGGGTGAGCCAGAAAAAAGTTCCCACTTTTGAGAATTCATAACACCAAGACTACTTCACGGATTTGAATTATTCAAATTCTAGTTAAACTTCAAAAGATCGAAGTATTTTTGTAATTTTTCTCGCTGTCCTACAAGCACTAGAAGTATTGGTAAATTCAACTTTATAAAAATTTCATGGTGGCAAAATGAAGGAAAAAAGGCCTAAAACATTGATCAAATCGCAAGGACTCTATTCAAATAGAACAATAAGCCATGGGCGTTTCACCTCCCTCAAGAGTTGTAAGACATCAATTTTCAAACAAATACAAAAGATTTTCAATCCCAAGGCAATTAATGCCTAGAGGATATCTCTCACCAACGAGAAATTGCATTTCCTTCATTATTCTGTGCGAGAAGTCATTTATGAATTGATCGATGTTTTAGGCCATTTTTCAATCATTTTGCATTCCATGAAATTTTCTTAAAGTTGAATTAACCTATATTTGTAGTGCTGGTAGGACAGCGAGAAAAATCACAAAAATCTTTCGGCTTTTAACTAGAATTTGAATAATTCAAATCCGAGAATTAGTCTTGGTGTTATGAATTTTCAAAAATGGGGACTTTTTTCTGGCTCATCCGGTTCACAAGTGCTGGTTCATTTTGTAAATAAGGAAATGAAGGGTGCGTAGGTGTCTTTTTAGTCTACGTATAGCAGATAACCAATATATATCTATACATCTATATATACTGGGTAGATGATACATATATAAAGCTCCATGCTCAAATACATATAGATAAATGTCAATTCCCCTTAATTTAAGATAACTGATCAAAACAAAATAACTACTAAAAAGAATCCTTAAAATAACATTTCAAAATAACTAGTTATTTCAATGTTGAAGTCCTTAGCCATTCTCACTTTCTTTTCACTCATGTCCTCGCTTGGAAGGTATTTGATTAATGTCTAAACATTGAAAAGGCTTCAAAAATTTTGGCTTGAATTCAATTTGGTTTGAAATTAATAAGACAACGCGATAGAACCTTCAAGAAACAGGAAAGAAACGCTGGCTCATGTTCCTCAATGAAGATACAGTACGTGTGATTGAATTAGATACTTACCGCTGCGACATGTTTGACCATTCTGATCACTTCACCTCTATTTTCTGACCATGCAGAGACACTTTTGATGGCAACCCATTCTCCAAGTTTCTTGATGTACTCTTCAATATGCTCATCAATGTAGCTTTAACAAAAACAAATAGCTTGTCCATTATTTGATATCTCAGAAAACCGGATTGTGCTAGAACTGTGCTTATCCAATGCATTGTGTTCATGATGATGAAGATAAAGAAATAATTACTTTGATACAAGAATGATGTATTTAAAGTAAATCAACGGTGTTAAAGCAACATAGCTCAAGTGTGCTAGGACACAGATGTTTTAATTGATTATTCATTTACCTTGTTTTGATCCCTGTGTCTTGTTTTGTTGTCTTGTTTTCTGTTCTGTTTCGTCTTCAACTGAGCGTGGTTAGGCCCAGCCACTCTCAAGTTGTTCAAATAGAGCTCCCTTGTATTTCTGTGTCTTAGTGCGCCTTCGCACAAGATAGGTTTTAAAACCAAAGAGCCACGCCACGTAATTAAACTAATCCAGAGAGAGAGAGCCCCCCCCCCCCATCTAAAAACTAATAAGCAATTGAAATAAAACAATTAAAAAACAAGTGACATTGTCAGGCTTTATTCTTCAGGCAAAATTTCAAATTACTTATGTGTAACACATAATGTCTGCACCATCAACAAAATCATACTTAGCTAGAAAAGATCTGTGGTGTGCACACTTTTATGGATTCCCTTTTTAGCCACACCTCTCAACATAAAAACAACATTGCAGCCTTGCAAAGGCCTAAGATACAAATGACAGACCAGAATTTTGTGGGCTTGTAATTTGCGTTATTCAAAAATCATCATACTTGTCTCTCTTTGCTTTGCATTGGCTTTGAGCAATGTCATTATCATTTTGTTTCCCATCGCTATGCAGTTCTGCTATGTTTAAACAGTTTGCTTCCAAAAAGTGCAGAGACTGTTTTTCCATTTCACGTATTGTTCAAAAGATGATAATTCCAGAAGACTATGAAAGTTTTAGCTCTACAAACAACAGCATATGAGACTAAAGCAATGCTTTCCTTCTTAACCTTCCCTGTCTGAGCCCCAAATCTTCGCTATTTTTAATAAAAAATTGCAAGACACACATTTCTATGCATGACTGGTTTTAGGATGGTGTTAGCGGTTGGCTATGATGATAATGAATGTCTTTTCCAAGGCGTTGCCATGAAAAGGTGTTGGTCACATTTAAAGCCAAAGAGGGCGTGCTCACAAAGTTTTTCTGGAAGCCTTGCCCAATGTTTCTGGCTGCTCTCTAGTCCCTCAAGCCAGAGTATGATCCCAGACTGGAAGGTTTGTATTGCAAGCAAAGGGATACATGTGGTTTTCAATCTGAGGCATGCAGTTGGCAATAACCAAAGGATCTAATATTTCAATCTGTTGTTGTCATCCATGCAATCTTACTTAGGCCATCGCAACTTCAACATGCAAGGTACAGACTTCCAGTCTGAAGCATAGGGCATGAAACTTTGGAAAGCTTTGAAATTAAATGTGTAAACTGTTATAGCCTAACTCTATCAACGGAATTGATGGAAGCAATGGAAGGGAATGTTAGCTCATTTGCCATAATTCCAGAAAGAGCAAGCTAGCTTAGTTCGCTTAGCCAAGCCAAGCTAGCCAAGCCAAGGCCAAGCTCGCCAAGCTAGCTTATTTGCCATAATTCCAGAAAGAGCACTTTTGATATGATCATTATTTTTGGAATAACAGCATCTTTAAGTTTTATGAAAATGGTTGTACCACAGGTGTCTGAAGCTTTGACAGATAAGCTCCGGCAGAGCAGAAACTGCGTAAAATGAAGTCATCGACCAATCTTAGATAAGGAAGTGTTTGGACAGATAAGCTTTTTGAAATGATAAATCAAGAGTTCAAGGCCCCAGGAAGAAAATATCAAGTGTTGCCTAATTTTGGAATCTGTTGCAGGGAGCTAAGGGGGCTCAAAGTTACCAGTTTTCGCGCATGCGTGCGCAGTTTCTGCTCTGTCAAAAGCTCCATAAATTCTGAACTGATTGAGGAAACTTGAAATGACCCATGCAAGATAAACTCGCTTTTTTAAGGTCTACAAAGCGGTAGCAAGCAGAAGTCTGTTGCTTACTATATATGTTTTACAATTTAGCAATTTGACGATGTCACAACTTAAAAACCAGCAGAAATCTGAAATTTCTTTAACTCAGAAAATAATGACAATATCAAAAATGCTTTTTCTGGAATTATAGTGAATGACTAGAAGTCCATCTATTAAATTTAGAGAACTAGGCAATAACATTTTACACATTTGATAGTTTTCCAAAGATTTAAGCCCGTGATCGATGGTCCCCAGTATTATTGTAGGCCTAAGGATCAGTGGATGAAACTTGGAGGAGGTCCATCCCCTGTGCCTGTGGGACCCACCTTGAAAATTGTAATCATGAAAGTCCATCATTTATGGGAGAATTTTTCGTGCAGAGGGAACTGACGTATGATGTACAAATCAAAAACACGCTACAAATTCTGCCTACCAAAATGATATCTTTTGACATAAATTCTCTAGCCTTCCGATCATTATTTTTGGAATAACAGCATCTTTAAGTTTTATGAAAATGGTTGTACCACAGGTGTCTGAAGCTTTGACAGATAAGCTCCGGCAGAGCAGAAACTGCGTAAAATGACGTCATCGACCAATCTTAGATAAGGAAGTGTTTGGACAGATAAGCTTTTTGAAATGATAAATCAAGAGTTCAAGGCCCCAGGAAGAAAATATCAAGTGTTGCCTAATTTTGGAATCTGTTGCAGGGAGCTAAGGGGGCTCAAAGTTACCTAGGAAGCATCCTCTGGAATGCCATGCCTGATACAATAAAGAGTGCTGAAAACGTATTCAGATTTAAGAAAGGCATAAAAGCCTGGAATGGAGACAAATGTAGCTGTAATATATGTAAATAAGTAGATCTATATTTCAATTTTTCTCTTTCCTGTATGTAAATAGTTGGTATTAATTAGTTTGTACATAATTATTTATGCATATTAACTATTTCCCTACCAACTGTAAATAAAGAGATAATTATTATCATATTATGTTATTATTATTATTATTATTATTATTATTATTATTATTGTTATTATTATTATTATTATTATTATTATTATTATTATTATTATTATTATTATTATTATTACTATTATTATTATTATTATTATTATCATTATTATTTTTATCATATCATTATATTATTATTATTATTATATTATGATTCTGGGATTGATTGATGATAACAACTGAAAGACATAGGTGGAAGGCTGTGTCATCTGACCCACTCACAGTGGATGGAACATAGAAGAAAAACAACAACTGAAACTGAAACGTTTGCTTCCCCTTAGGCCCATTATATTGATTGGCATTTATGGTTGGGGGGGACGCATGGGGGAACATCTAGGCCCTGCCGTGGCCTACACGACTATACGTAGATCTCATTCATCGAGACCTTTGAAGTTTTGCAAAACTTTACGACATATATCTAAACATGACAAAAAAATATCCTTACCTGAATACCTTGGAGATATCTGCCATGGCTGACGCTAAAGATATCGTATGACCTGCACCTGATACAACAAGGACGCGAAGAGAAGGAAGGAGAAGCCTGGAATCTAATTCTTCGAAAGTCGTTGTTTGTTGCTCATTTCATCAGCACAGGTAGGCCAAACGAACTCTTTAGTGGAAAACCCGCAGCGGGAACAGCTGGCCGTCTGAAAATTCCAAATTTTCTGTGGACGAACGGTCTTGACAAAAATGTCCTGCCAGCTTTCAAAGACCTGTATGAATTAGAGGCAAGCCGACCATCGATTTTTGGGTCTGGGGTAGATTTTTTGGGTCTACTATTTGGGTCCTTTCATTTTGGGTCTACAGATGACAGAGTCACAGATAGACCAAGTTTGGGTCTTCTTAAAAACTGGATGGGCGTTTTACTGACTTTTAACGTACCCAAGATTACAAATCGATAAAGATAACAGTATGTCGTTATTGAAAATGCCTGAAATGTAAGTGAAATGCCTGAATTTAGGAACACGTTTAAGCAAAAGAATCTAGATAGGGTGGGTCGTCGGAAACGAAATTCATTGAGAGGAGTAGAAACTCGGTGATAGCGCAGGAAGGAAAACTGGGGGTCCGCAAGCTTGCCCCCAGGAAAATCGTTTATGACCACGCCTTTCAGATCGTTGGAAAACGCCCAATTTTGGAGAATTTGCCATGAAAGAAGCAAAAGATCACGACTGGTGGTGTCCTTTCCCAAAAAAAGTTTAGAAAAAGGGACTTTAAATAAACGACAATATAGATTATTTTGAACAGCACAATATCACAAGTGATAGCTTGATAAATTCTGGTAGCTTCCTCACATATAGTTATGTTCAATATTGATAAGCTTGGAGCTTTGTCTCCTAAGGGAATAAAAAGGAAACTTTGATCATCACAAAATCAATTTTGCTCACTGAAGATCATCACTGTAACAGGCTGTTTTTACTTAAAACATATCTAACAAGGAAAATACTATGTTGGACTATTTTGGGTCTACAAATATTATGTAAAATGTTGGGTCTGTCACAAAACTGCTATTATATCAATATTCTGGGTCTACGTCAGGCTCAAGAATTTTGGTCTCGGTCTAAGCAAATTTCTTTAGGGTCTACCTATTTTGGGTCTGACTTGGACCCGGCACGGTGAATTTTTGCCCGTGCCCTTTTGTGAAGAAAGGAGCAACAGATCATGACCAAAGGGTTGCTTTCTTAGAAAATTTGAAAATTGTCCCTATTACAAAAAATACATTGAGCAAAGGAAGATAAAGTGATAAAAAATGAGCAACCTTGCGTACGCAAATTCATCAAAAACTGAAAATAACGAAAACCGTATATATGCCCCAAATTATTGAGCCGAGCTGTAGATATGCTTCTTGTAAGGATGTCATCTAGGAAAAATTCATATGAGTGCTGAATATAAAGGAAATCGAATTGAGTAAAAACTGGTAGAAGTCAGAGAGTAAGAGTTAAGTAAAAATTAATAGTTCATCAGTTTCTACAAGCCTTGTAGAAACTGATGAACTATTAATTTCTACTTAACTACAAGGCACTACCATCTTCTTCCCAACGCATTTCTTCCGTACAGAGAAAAAACACAACTATCATGCGAAGAGTAGCTTTGATGTCTGATTTAGTTTTTGCCATATAACTGTGCTTGGTTTTGAAACAAGTCAAATGATATAATCATGAGTGATAGGACACCCAGTGTATAGCAGTAGTTTGAAATTTATATCAGAAGCGAGCCACCTTAACTTATTGTTTTTTGTATTTTGAACTATCTTTACTTGGTATAAAAAACAGTGAAAGGTCGTTGTTTTTTTTATTTGAATTAATTTGAATTTCAATGCCAAATAAATAATGGACGAGGATGGAGCGTGGAATTGCGATTCCCATAAAAAATCCCTTGCTTACATTTTTCTAACAAAGATAAGCGATTTTGCCAAACAAAATTTCCTCATCTAAGTTAGCCTTGAGGCTGATACCAGCCATGAATTCATAGGGGGGGGGGGCGAAAAACCAAAATTTTAAGAACACAAAACCATCAAGAATAACAGCAACAACAACAGTTGTAGGGACATACGTTAAATTTATGCATAATATGACCGATTTAACACCTCAGGAACTCAAATTTAGCTATATTTCGCATTCCAACCTTCAAATCAACACACTTAGTGAACATCAACATAGAAATATGCCGTAAGTTCAATTATTTCTGTTTGGATTCATTTTTAACCCTAATCCACATGAGGCGGGGGGTGTTTTCCACCACCCCTCGAGGTTTTTCTTGCCATGTATTTCAAAGACATCAACTATGTCCCCCAAACCTACCTGACTTTACTAATTATCTATTTGCCACGTTTTGATAAAAAATTTTCAAACAATAGAGCTCACAGGTCACGTGACATGCCCATATTTGGAAGCAGGTAGCAAACAAATCATTGTTTTTGATGATTTCAATGGAAAGGTTTGATCATATCATGAAGTATTATACACCAAATGAATCAGTAACCGAAGAGCTTTAATTTGATACCGGAATTTCTGGAATTTGATGACGTCAGCATTTTTTGATGATGACGTCATAATAGCCACCATTTTGGGCTAATTAGCAAATTTTTTTAATTTTTTCGAAATTATTCAATTGAGAAGACTCCAATGATACGTTTGCAATGGTGTATAACCACTTTGCAGCTTATTTTTGTCTATTTTTACAGAGAACAAATTAATTGCACAGATGACGTCACACAAATTGGCTAATTTCTGCCAAAGTATAACTCTAAAATCATTAATTTCTATGAAATTACATTCTAACATCAAATTTGTGGCTAAAGTGAACCAAAAACTGCAAAATGTTCGTGCCAAACCTTCTTTAATTTCAAATTTAACTTGGAAGCCTGATTTTCATTGATTTTCAACTTCATGACGTCACTGTGACGTCATAAGGTGTGGCAGCCACACTCAAACTGCGTTTCAAGCTAGAAATGACTTGATCTATAACTGTGCCAAGTTGTATTGGATTCTGAGGAGTCTAAGGTAGTTTTCAGAGGGGGCATGGAAAGAAACCCCCCCCCCCCCTCCATAAATGGTAGCTCGAAAAAAGCCCATATGGATTAGGGTTAACGCTAATAAATTCATGCTTTTATGCATCATTTCTCCTCAAAATCCTCCAAAACATGTCATCAAAATCACAAAAATTCCGACAAGACAGCAAAATTTTCCTACAAATGGTCTCCTGTAGGGCCTTCCCCCCAGCTACCCTGGGTACAAGAGCCTCAAAATTTTTTCCAGGCTCCGGTACCCAGGGTACCCCGCAGCCCCCCTCCCCATTGGCCTCGGCCCTGCTCCTGAGGTATACATGCTCCTGAGGTATCTTGTTGGGAATACATGCAAGCTCAAGTTGACGAGGTAGTGGACATCACCTGGAGGACTATGAACGCATGCGTAGTGTGTAAAATTTTGTCGATTTAATTACGTAATGTCACTATTTTCATCAAGAATTTTTAGTCATTCCAAAAGCAACTGACGTTAGGAGGAAACCACATCCGCCACAGAACAATAAATTTTCGATGGGGGAACAGTAATAACAGTTTTCGAAACCCCTCACGATATCGTTTCATGGGAGTCTGTTAAATCGCGTGCCCTGCGTGCCCTGCGTGCCCTGTGTGCCCTGCGTGCCCTGCGTGCCCTTCAATCTCCTCGTGCCCTCGTGCCCAAAATTTCGGCGTGCCCTCGTGCCTTCGATGTTGGCGTGCCCTCGTGCCCTCGTGCCCACGTGCCCAAATTATCGGCGTGCCCTCGTGCCTTCCATGTTGGCGTGCCCTCGTGCCCTCGTGCCCGCGTGCCCAAATTTTCGGCGTGCCCTCGTGCCTTCAATGTTGGCGTGCCCTCGTGCCCTCGTGCCTGCGTGCCCTAATTATCGGCGTGCCCTCGTGCCTTCCATGTTGGCGTGCCCGCGTGCCCAAATTTTCGGCGTGCCCTCGTGCCTTCAATGTTGGCGTGCCCCCGTGCCCTCGTGCCTGCGTGCCCAAATTTTCGGTGTGCCCTCGTGCCTGTGTTACTTTAAAACGATGGATAACATCTGACATGAACTTGACGACTTTTCATTTATTTTGACAACTGCACCACGTACCCTGCATTTTAAGTGCTCGCAATTTTCAATTTTTTTCTGTGATGATTAGGGTAAGACGGAAAGTGAACTACGGGGGTACTTTCAAGGCTTGACCTTCATTTACAAATGCAGTTACAGATCCAAGAATTCTGTTTGATTTGATAAAACAAGGATATCTATCGATACAGGAAAGATAGATGGTCATAACCATGAGCTTGATAACTGCATAAGATTTTTTTTGTAGTTTTGGTTTTACCTCAGGGAGAAGTTTCGGGGTAAAGTGAACTACCTCGAAAAAAGTGTTTCTCTCCGTGGTGATATGGTATCTATATGCAATATAACATTTTCTTAAGTGTATTCCCATGATTATCGATCGATTTGTATTCAGTATGTGACTCAAATTTGTACCCAAAAATAGTTTTTGGTAAATATATTGATTCTGCAAAGATTCTTCTCAACACAGGCCACCATTTCACTTTTTAATTTTATTCGATTTTTTGGTTTTGACATGTAAAGGACTGCTTAGAGTCGCAAAGTGAATAACAATTCCAGGTTCCCCTGGTATTTGATTGGTTTTATTGAAAAGTTTGCTCAGTAGTTCACTGTACCCCGTGTCGGGGTAAAATGAACTAAGCGAAGTGGTCTCCAGAGAAACCTCTTTTGTAAGACAGTGGAAAAAGATTTCAAAAACATTTTTGCTGGATAAACTTACCCAAGGACATAATTTCAAAACAAAGTTGAAAAGTTTGCCCTCAGCTGCAGTCTCTTCTGCGTATCCTTAAAAAACTTCGAAAATAGCCCACTTTACCACCTGTTATCCTTAATTATCTCCTTTATTTGGTGCAGCCTAGCCGTTAATGTCCCTATCATTAATTAGATACCGTCACGTGTGCTTGTTGTTAAGTTCCGTAGATGTTTGTCTCTACAAAACTTTATCCATGTTTTAAATTTTTCACTTCAAATTCTCTGCTCAGGTTTCTCGGATGAAATTTAGAAAAAAAGGATCACTAAGTTTCAAACATTCAAGAAACATTTTAAGGGTCAAATCCCTCAAGAGTGTCCTGAACATCAACATCGAAGGCACGAGGGCACGCCGAAAATTTAGGCGCGAGGGCACGCCAGAAATTTGGGCACGAGGGCACGAGGGCACGCCAACATAGAAGGCACGAGGGCACGCTGAAAATTTGGGCACGCGGGCACGAGGGCACGCCAACATGGAAGGCACGAGGGCACGCCGAAAATTTGGGCACGCGGGCACGAGGGCACGCGGGCACGAGGGCACGAGGGCACGCCAACATCGAAGGCACGAGGGCACGTAGGGCACGTAGGGCACGCCATTTAACAGACTCTTTCATGGAAGATTGGCAAAGAAATGAATTTATCTGATAAGTAAATGGTATAGTCCTACCTAGACTGACGACGTGATTCCTTGTATTCGTTCAACATTTATAATCTGATGTTTTAATTTCACTCATACGAAGCGATAACAACAACAACAACAAGCGTAAGTTAGAGGGACTTATGTAATGCAGTCTAAGTCCTACCCAGCTTAGTTTGAGTTTTAGTGTCCAATCGCATTGGTTCGTGAGCTTTTGTCAATACAGCAAATCCAGATATGATACGATAACTGGGCTTCCGACAGCAAATGCTGAAAGCGCTTCGGCGCTCCCTGGCTGAAAGCGCTGAGTCACGCGAGATCAACCGCTTGACATTTTCTTCTGTACCAAGCTTCCAGAATGATCGGTCATGAAATCTTGCAGGCACACAAACACAACTGCAGTCAAGAATTGATAAAACATCAGCAAAGTTTCCCGTAAATCGAGCTGCGAATCTTCCCTTACTGCTCACTGTCACTGCAACGATCTTCGAAACGGCTGCAGGTACTTCAATGATCATGTTATATCTACAGCGCGTTCATAGTCCGCGCGCTGATTGGCTGTCAAGTTGACCCTAAAACAAAGCGAGGAAACGATAGGGGGAGTACCATGAATCCCCAACAAAATCAAAGACATGCGTTCTAAAACAAAGTTCCTACAAATGGTCTCCTAAAGGGACACTCCACCGCCCCCCAGGTCAGATAGGGTTAAGGAAAATCTGCCGAGAAAGAGACCCTTGTTTACAAAATTTTGGGACTAAAAACCCTCCCATATGGGCGGCACATACCCGTGTCCTCGACATGTTTAAGGAAAACCCCGGGAAAATCCTTTAGCTCTGTACAGTAGTGGTTGTGCTATCTGATACGTCCTATTTTGGTTGCGGGTGCCCCCCTACCTAACTCACTTTTAATAGGTAGAGCAAACAAATTTTTTGTGCTAATAGCCTCAGGCATGCACTTTTGGAAAATGTACAAATTGCTGTAAAATTAGCCATCATTTTTGCTCATGTCAGCCTTTTCCTTTGTGTGGTCGAGAAAAGTGGCAAAGTTGGCCAAAGTTGGCCAAAGTCGGGAAAATCGCCATAAAAGTACATTTGGAGCACAATGTCTACCCAAACATGACAATTATGATAGAATACATCAAATAGCACAAAACTACAAAAGAACTTTACAAAATATTTCAATTTTGCTCCTTTTTTCGCGATAGCCGAGATTGGAGAATTTGCGCTCCTTCAAGTTCAGTCCCAGAAAATTGTCTCCCTTCCCTCATTTGTTAAAATTTTCAATGAAACTTTTTGAAGAGTTGTACAATAGATAGTTGCAAAATGTCTTGAAGTTTCATGACTTTAAAATTTCTCCTGACAGAGCTGTTTAAAAAATCTACTAAGTGGGAAAATATTTGCCCCTAACCAAAATAGGGTTAAATAGACGAAAGGAAGCACCAAACACCGATTTTTTCCATAGCAACATTATAAAACGATGCCTCTCAAATTTATCAAATACAAAAGGCCATGCAGGGTGTCCTAAAAATGTTCTTCCACATCTATGCTCCTTGAAAAGTCTCAAACGTTCCTCTTCTCTTACATGTCCTTTGCTAATCTTCCGCATCTATCCTAATTAGAATGTTTCTAATGCTCCTCTACTCTTATATGTCCCTTCTTAATCGTCAACATCTATACTTTTGAAAAGTCAAAAATGTTCCTCTGCTCTTACATGTCCTTTGCTAATCTTCCGCATCTATCCTAATTGGAATGTTTCTAATGCTCCTCTACTCTTAGATGTCCCTTTAATCGTCAACATCTATACTTTTTGAAAAATCTAAAATGTTCCTCTGCTCTTACATGTCCCTTTGCTAATCTTCCGCAACTATGCTACTTGGAATGTCTCTAATGCTCCTCTACTCTTAGATGTCCCCTCTTAATCGTCCACATCTATGCTTTTTGAAAAGTCTCAAATGCTCCTCTGTTCTTACATGTCCCTTGCTAATCTTCCACATCTATCCTAATTGGAATGTTTCTAATGCTCCTCTACTCCTAGATGTCCCTTCTTAATCTTCCACGTCTATGCTTCTTGGCAGCATAGTTCGAAAGGGTTGCTGTTAAACTAGATCATATTGAATTCCTTGCATCTTATTATGACATACAACAAATAATGAGAGCAAATGATTGATATTCGCCATTCCATGTGTCAATGTGTCAAGGCAAAACTTTCTTCCTCTAGAGAAATCTTTCTTTCTCCAGGTAACAATTTCTTTCTCAAGGGACATTCTCTCTCAACGCAAAACTTTTTTGAAGACAAAACTTTCTTGAGCAAAAGTTTTTTGGAGGCAAGACGCAGGGCCGAAGCCAATGGGGGGGCTGGGGGGTGGAGCGCCCCCCCAGCAGACCATTTGTCGGAAAATTTTGCTCCCCTGTCGGAATTTTTGTGTTCTAAATAACTAGTTTTGGAGGATTTTGAGGAGAAATAATGGAGAAAAACATGAATTTTTTAGTGTAAAAACATAAATTCCAACAGAAATTATTGAACTCATGGCATATTTTTGATTGATTATAACTAATTGCGTTGATTTCAACGTTGAATTGCGAAATGTGGCCAAATTTTAGTTACCGCGGAGTTAGATCGGTACAACTGTTGTTGTTGCTGTTGTTGTTGATGGTTTTTTCGTCGGAAAATTTTGGTTTTTCGCCCCCCTACGCCCTTTCTCAAGACAAAGCCTCCTTTCTCAAGGAACAAGATATTTCTTTATCCAAAAGTTTCTTTCTCAAGGCAAAGATTTCTTTCTCAAAGCAAACCTTTATTTTTCAAAGCAAAACTTTAGTTCTCCATATGAAACTCTTTTAGGAGGGAATAAGAGAGAAAAAACTCAATGTCGAACGAATAAGAGCTGTTATCATGGCTTTTCTTACAAGAGCCCCAAGATACCTAAGGTTATCATTCGAATTAGCACAACGCTGCATATAGATGGCATACTCGCCCCACAAAAGATCCATAGCAGACGTCCTCAGGTTTTGGGGTAATGTTATGACTTGCAACAATAACAGTAAGGCGGACAGGGCTATTGCTCGATCCACTGTTCGATATCAGGTATAGCTCCATCACTTGAGTGTCATGATGGACGGGTAGCTGACTCCATTAACCCTTTCCTGCATGAATTTTTGTTATTAGGAGAAAAAAATATTTAGATGATGAAATATGTTTGTTATAGGCCCTTCTTACATAATTGACAAAAATAATTAAAATCTATAGTTATTTTGACGTCATCGCAAACTGTTGCTCCTGAGCAACATCATGCAGGAAGGGCAACGGTCTGATACCATCACCAGAACGTTGCCGAACGCTATCTTCCTATCTCGTGATTCCATTACTCCCAAATCTTATTCAATTCCACTTTCTGCATTAGAAAGAAGATTTTGCACTTGGTATGCCTTCTGGCATACCTAAATGAAAAAATAATGGGATCATTATATCATCAAATCATAAAAAAATTAATGCTAAATTACATTAAAAAAATTTCTTTCACGCGTTTTTGATATCTTTATGTACCCTACAAATAGGAAAAGGCCTTTGAGCTGTTAATTGATAGCATGTGACTTTCTGAGTGCCTCAACAAAAAGTAAACAAAATCTCAAAATTCAGGAAATTCTTCAAATATTGAAAAAATATGTTGGTAAATGAAGATAAAGTTTTCATGAAGATTATAAACCATTATTTCATCAGCAAATATCCACGAAACATTATTTTCCAGCATCTCTTTGATTTACTTCCGGGTTCCCACATGGCCAAATCATGGTCTCTTGCTGCATGATGTTGCTCTGGAGCAACAACTAAAAATCTAGCCCTAGAACACACTGAATGTTTCAGCTGGACAAAATAACACTATTTATAGGTGAAACATAATCTACGAAAGGTGAAATGATTTTTTTTAGAAATAAAATGGTACTCACTAGGAAATAGGAGAACCAAGAAGCTGGCAGAGTTGCAGTGGGACGCTTTTTCACTTAGGCCAAGGTTTGCAGAGTTGCGCAACTTCGTGTAATTGAGCATTTCTGACCAGAAACAACAGAAAACATTGCCTGCCTTTGTGAAACATCATAACAGGGTGACCAAGTCAAAATCTACTCCTGCGCAGCGTCAATAAGCAATAAAGAGTTTGTTGCTGGAGAGCAACACCATGCAGGAAAGGGTTAAGTAGAGCTTGGCTGAGAAGCTTGCATCAAAGTGAACGCCAAAGTGAGCTCGGCACTGATGGGTATGACAAGCTCCAAAGGTTCAGCTTTCCAATCCACAGACACATCAATGAATGGAGAAACAAGACTTTATCATTCGTATGTATGCATGCATATCTTTGCCATCAAATAAAATTACATTTAATCATAAAAGAGGAAAGCGAATCTATTTACATATATACAAAATTTACAGGCAAAAAAGCTACTTGATTTATCTTTTAAAAAAATACCCTAGAAATGTGTCCTAAAACAAAGGAGATTTGTGTGCAAAAAATGAGAAGTTCCAAAAAGGGTCCTTAGATATGTCATCTTCCTCTTTCTGGCTCTAACTCAGAATAGAATTTTTTCTCTCTAGTTCCTTCCTTTTCAGTTCCAGATGCTTGGTATTTCATTTGATTCCTTTTTTGACTGAGGTAGATCTGTTTACATACCAAAATCGTTTATGGAATACAGCTGATTTGGCTGTACGATGCTACATAGGGATAATTTTAATTCTAGGGATACCATTAACCCAATGTGCCCAACAAGTGATGGCGTTGAGGACACGGAGCACTTTTTGTTGTTATGCCCTTCTTTTGATGTTCAACGTCAAGATATTTTCGCTGAAATTGTTGAATTATTACGACCGTTGTTACAAATCACCGATCTGTCAAATGACGTCTTGGTAAAGCTTTTACTATACGGTGATCAAGACCTTTCCTATGACTTAAACAGGAAAATACTCGAATTAACTTTACGCTATATCCATGAAACTGGTCGGTTTGATTGGAAGTTCTTTTTGTGACTTCAGTACTTAGCAACCACAAACCCCCTAGTTAAGTTCTTTTTCCCTTGTTGATTCTTTGCATATCAGATGTCAAGCATTTTCAACATTTGATCTGCTATCAACGGAAGAGATTCACCTGACGTTTGATGTGGAACAGAATCTACTGCATTTTCCACCAGTTCTTATTGTTTGTAGTGTAGTTGTATGCTAGTTTAACGTTGCGCGTCTTTTTTATTGGCCATGAGGTAGTCATTGTCTTTCGCTCCTCATGGTATCGTACCTGTGGTGTTGTATAGTAATTAGAGTAATTATAGTTAAATGTAATGATATATTGTAAATATTTATAATTGAATAAAAAAAACTAATTTTGATCAATCATCATTGTCCTCAAAATAAGGACAGATTTTGTGCGACAATAGCATCAGTTGCTTCTGTTGACACCAAGATAGGAATCAAATGTTTTAGCCGAATTTTGCTCGTGGCCCATGGCCGGAAACCTTCAAAGCCTCATTTTCACGGACCAATCAGACGGTGAATAAGCGAGGAAGACAGAAGAAATGTGTGAAAATTTTTCTCAACTTTACCAACCTTCATAAAACGCAACCAGGACAAAAAACTGCTGGAACTTTCCCAAATTTTTTTGAAGATATCTATGCACCAGATGTTTGGGTATCCAGATTTGGATGCCGGTTTAAATACCTCACAGTTTGGTGGAGATATAGTGTTTTCTATTAGGCAACATCGGCCGAGGCTTGCCAAGCCTTGTTTACGCCACTTCAAGTCAGGTGATAAAGCCTCTTGATAAAACCTCCTTTCAATTTCATTACTAATTTCGAACCATGCCATGACTGCAAAGAGTAGTATAATACAGAAATTTCTCAAAAGTATTGCCATATGACTTGAAACGTGTGAACTAACCAAAGCAAATTTCTTCAGTTCACAAAGAAATCGAAAGGGCATTGAATCTTGAACCAAAGAAACTGCGGTGGAAGGACAATAGCAAGAACAATTGGAAACGTAAATATTTGCCGCTCTGGGATCGTTGTTAAAACAATCACTATTGTTATTGCCATTGTTTCTAAACCAGAGTCTCTATTGCTTAAGGTTGAGTGGCTGATCCCCGGGGGGGGGGGGGTACTTGACCAGATTTTGGACGGGGATGTGCCATCGAGGTTTCAAAAACATACCCGTTCCTTATACCAATTTTTCCAAAATTTATACCCGACTTCATACCAATTTTTCAAAAATATATACCCGACTTTATACCAATTTCCTATTCTGCTCATCTGTTCATCAGTACTCCACAAGACAGGCCAGTCAAGGTGATCTATATATGTCTAAAAAAAACAGCCTTCAGTATGGTCTGAAGTCTATTAGATATCTTGGTGCTAAGCTTTGGAATACATTACCCATGGAACTCCGCAATGCTCCATCAAAAGTATTGTTCAAAACAAGACTGAAAATTCATTTATTGAACAAGGTTGACCGTTGAATTTGAGCCATTTTTGTACTGCACAATTATTTAACTAACAGAATTTATCTGATTATATCTTAGGATAGGGGGGGGGCTCTCTCCTCGATTAGTTTACCTATTGAGAGAGCTCCTCCTTTAAGTAATTCCCTGCATACAATTTATTTAGCCCCCCTTTGTATCTTTTCTTAGTGTCGTATTAATTTTTGTATCATTGTATTAATTTTCTGTGTAAAATTTTATATATCTAGTCTTTGTAGTTAAGTTATCTGTTTGTATTGTTGGGATTATAAATTGTATGTAGTGAATTTAAATATGATGAAACTGAAACTGAAACTGAATTTTCCGAGAATGGATACCGGATCCAATACCAATTGTGAAAATCGCGAAAAGTGATACCGTTCCTTATACCAAATTCGTGAAAATCGATACCGTTCCTTATACCAAAATCGTGAAAATCGATACCCTTCCCGATGGCACGTTCCCGTACCCAAAATATGCATAGTACCCCCCCCCCCGGGGGCTGATCGGTTTTTGAGAAACCGCGAGGTATTTAAACCGGCATCCAAATCTAGATACCCAAACATCTGGCGAATAGATTCCTTCAAAAAAATCCGGGAAATTTCCAGCAGTTTTTTGTCCTGGTTGTGTTTTATGAAGGTAGGTAAAGTTGAGAAAAATTTTCACACATTTCTTCTGTCTTCCTCGCTTATTCACCATCTGATTGGTCCGTGAAAATTAGGTTTTGAAGGTTTCCGGCCATGGGCCACGAGCAAAAATCGGCTAAAACATTTGATTCCTATCTTGTTGACACCTAAATGCAAAGCAATTTGCTATTGCAGACAAAGGAAATTCTCTCAACCAGTAACTCCAAAACAAAACAAAGCCTTAATGTCTCTCTGAAACCCATGTAGCTATCTCGCTTGTTGTGCATTCTAGAAATGGTTTTTAAGAGCAAACATGAACATACCGAGTGAGCCAGAAAAAAGTTCCCACTTTTGAAAATTCATTACATCAAGACTACTATACGGTTTTGAATCATTCAAATTCTAGTTAAAAGTCGAAGGATCAAAGTATTTTAGGGAATTTTTCTCATTGTCCTACCATCACTAGAAGTATTGGTAAATTCAACTTTATAAAAATTTCATGGTTGCAAAATGACGGAAAAAGGGCCTAAAACATTGATCAAATCGTAAGGACTCTATTCACACCGAACAATAGGCCATGGGCGTTTCACTTCCCTCAAGAGTTATAAGACACCGATTTTTTCAAATAAATACGAAAGATTTTCTATCCCATGTCAATTCATTTACAGAGAGAGCATAGCTATCACCCATAAGAAGTTGCATTTCCTTCATTTTCATTTCATTTCATTTTCATTTAAAATTATTTATACACGAAAAAAACCCTTCAGCACTTAATATAAAAAACCTACTTACAAATTTAAATCTAGAAATCAAATTCCTAAAGAGCCTAAAATCCTACATTCCTAATCTGCTGTTGTTCCAGGGAGTCGTGTTTTAAAAATGAGTCTAGCCCTTTAAATGCGTTTTTAGTCTTTGTTTAAAACGATTTAAAGTCGGTAGCTCACGAATCGTGGAAGGTGTATCATTCCAGACTTTCAGCGATGCATAGTGAAAACTCTTTTTGAAAAACTCTGTCCTGCATCTAGGGATTTGAAGATCCTGAGAATTTCTCGTATTGTATGAAGAAAAACATGATCTGGGCAAGTATTTATCAAAAAGGTTTTCAGGACATAATCTGTTTACGATCTTGTAGGTCATCACGTTCCTGTCATAACGGATAATATTTTCTACATTTAGCCAGGAACTAGACCAAAGATCTTTAATTTTTGCATTCTCTATTATTGACCATGCTCGGGATTGAAGACGTTGAAGAGCAGCTAATTTTGTTTTACACAAGCTACCCCAAATAACGTCGCCATAACGCAGATGACTCTCGACAAGGGCATAATACACACTGCAAAGCTGAGATTGTGGTAAAATATTTTTCAGTCGTTTTAGTGCTGAAAGACCAGCACTCATTTTGCCCTTTACACGCCTGTATTGCTCATCCCAGGTAAGGCTTTCGTCAATAATGATGCCAAGGGATTTCGCTTGACCAACCTTTTTTATATCAGAACCATCCAGCGTTAGAACCTCTGGAAGGTCAAGACTCCTAGTCTTGAGTGGGTGTCCTATTACCATGAATTCAGTTTTTTTGGGATTAGGACTTAGTTTATTCACTCTCATCCACTCTGAGATATTGAGAAGCTCCCGGTGTGCATCGTCGACCAATTTTACTGAATTACTAGAAGCAATTGTCAAACTAGTGTCATCAGCATAGATGCTAGCTCGTGAGAATTGCAAGCACTCTTCAAGGTCATTCAAATAAATGATGAAAAGAAGAGGGCCTAGGCATGACCCTTGTGGTATGCCACAGGTAACCTTTTTAGCTTTTGAATGCAAACCATTTAGAGAGCAAAATTGTTTTCTGTTTGTTAGGTAGGATTCAAACCAATCCCCAGATTTGCCTCTCACCCCATACGCGCGTAATTTTTTCATTAATACGCTATGGTCGACCTTGTCGAAAGCTTTCTTTAGGTCAAGAAATACAGTAAGGTTGACTTTGCTGTGATCTATGCTCTCATACCAATAGTCAGTGCTGCCAATCAGCGAGGTTATTGTGGAGTAATGCTTGCGAAAAGCTGCTTGGTTACTTGTTAGTCGTTTGTTTGTTTTGAGAAATTCAAACAGCTGGTCGTGGGTAAGCCGCTCTAACATCCTCGAGAACACAGAAATTACAGATATGGGCCGGTAATTGTTTGTATCACTTTTAGGGCCCGATTTGTAAATAGGGGTGACCCTCGCTAGTTTCCAAATATCTGGAAAGATGCCATTCATAAGTGATGCGTTATAAATCAGCATGAGAGGATAAGCGATGGAACTGGCCGCGTCTTTTACCAACGTTATCGTTACTTTATCGGGACCGGATGCTTTTCCTTTCTCTAGCCGATTTATTGCATTCAAGACATATTCCTCATCTACCGTTTGAAAAAGCATTTCTCTGTTTTCTGGGATGATATGCTTCAGGCAGTCATGATCAGATTTGGAACTAATCTGTTTTGCAAGATTAGGTCCAACTGAAACAAAGTGACGGTTAAGAGCCTCAAGCATATCATGTTCTTTTGTCAAAGTTTTGCCTTCACTTTCAATCGCGGAGAGGTTTGTGGATTTAACATCTTTATCCAAGACCCGATTTATTGTCTTGCACATTTTTTTCGGGTCCCCATTACTTTCATTGATTAAATTTTTATAGTGATCCTGAATAGAATTTCTGATTTCTTTTGTTACTCTATTACGTTGCTTGGTATAGAGAGACCACATTTCGGGATTCTGAGTTGCCCTTTTCTTCAGCCTATCCCGGGTTGCCATTGATTTCCTAATAATCGGGGTAAGCCAGGGTGCAAACTCGGACCGAACTCTTCTCCTTTTTATTGGAGCGTGAACGTTCAAGATTGACTCAAAAATTTCCTGAAATGTGTTCGCCATACCAGATGGATCATTGGAAAGAGGGTCAAGGATGGTTTTCCAGTCTATTTGTTGTAGGTCGTTCAGAAAGAGGGCCTTATCATATTGTTTCATATTTCTTGATTCAACTAACTTTGGCTTTGCATGTTCTTTTTTCAATCGCCAGGCATTAACTTTCCTAACCCCATACACCATATAATGGTCAACCATCCCCGTTTCTAAGACATCTGCCTTTAGAATGAATTTTGAGTTCGAGGTAGAGAAATGGTCTATGAGTGATTTACTTACTCTCTTATCACCTTGCTCAGTTGTTGTTACGGAAACTCTTGTATAGCTCTTTATTAACTGTTCCAATTGATATTCAGAATAGACAAGCTTAAGTTTTTTGGTGTTAGCGTTTTTGTGATCCATTATATCACAGTTTGTGTCCCCAACTAAAATTATTTCCTTTTCTTCCTTATCCAGTTTCGCTAGAATTTCTCTCAGATTTTCGAAAGCAGCGTCATCCACCACAGACGTTGGTGGTCGATACCAACAGACGAAAATAAAAGATCTCGCATTTTTTGGCTTAATCCTTAATGAGAGAAGTTCTAGCTTGTCACTTTTCATCTCAATTATGGGTTCGGGTAGGGAATCTTTGACATAAATTGCAACTCCTCCCCCATTTGCATTCCGATCATTGCGAACAATTTTGTAGCCCTCAATTGCAAGCTCGCAGTCTTGGACATTTTTATCTAAACGCGTCTCCCTTAGGCCTATAATGTCAATGTCATTGTCGTGTAAAATGACGCCCAGTTCATCCCAGTTCATTCATTATTCTGTGCGAGAAGCCATTCATGAATTGATCGATGTCTTTGGTCATTTTCAGTCATTTTGGAGCTGGTAAGACAGCGAAAAAATAACAAAAACACTTTGATCTTTCGGCTTTTAACTAGAATTAGAATGATTCAAATCCGTGAAGTAGTCTTGCTGTTATGAATTTTCAAATGTGGGAACTTTTTTCTAGCTCACCCGGTATATTGAGGGAAGGAGGACATATCTAGCATCTAACGCGGGAATTATAGTTTTTTTTGTATAGAAACCAATTTGGAGGCGACTCAATATTCGTACTTTTCGTGTGGAATCAAAGCACTTACTGCTCAGCTTCTAAATAATAAACATTAAATGCCCGCTATAGACGCTTAGATATATCCTCCTTCTCTCGATTTACGATCATGTTTGTGCTTAAAGGCCATTTCTGGAACGCACAACAAGCGAGATAGCCACCTGGGTTTCAGAGAAACTTTGCAGCTTTGTTTGTTTTGAATTGGTGGTTGAGAGAATTTCCTTTATCTGCATGAGAAACAAAGTTTTGCCTTGAGAAAGACAGAGTTGTCTTGTGAATTTAAGTTTTGTCTTGAGAGAGAGTTGTTTCTTTGAGAAAGAAAGGTCTGCCACGAGAAAGACTCTTTGAGAAACAAAGTTTAGCTTTGGGAAAGAAAGTTTTGTTTTGAGAAAGAAATGATTGCCTTGAGGAAAAGTGTTTTGCCTTGACACTTGCTGGCCACCGTAGAGAGACCATACCTTTTTGAAACCTTTTTCATTTCATTTTGGTTTAGTTCCTTATTGCAAAGACAGACAAAATGAGGCTAGGTTTTTTAATTCATTTCAAGTTAAGTGATCATGTTCTTGGAAAGTTTCAGTATTATTCCATTCCTAGCATTCATGGCACAAGTTTCATGGAATGAGGCGTGGTTGGGATATCAAGACATGTTTTATCAAAAAATTTACCACTTGATTTGAAATGAGTGCAAAAAAACCTTTGGCAATTTGCCTAGCTTTAAAACATTTTCTAACTTTAGATTTTCCCTTTCATTCAAAGACAAATGCTTTTCACTATTTTGCTGCATGGTGAATAAAGTCTTCAGAATTATAAAGAAGCTTGATCAACAACTTCCTCGTGACAGCGCGAAAATGTGACGACATTACGTTTCGTATTTCTCTCATTCCAATGCCGTAGATGAATGGATTGAGGACTGGGTTCAACCAGCTCAACAGCATGACGATGTTCTTTTGTCTGACAAACTTGGATGGACTCATGTTCGGTTTCAGGAATGGCAACAATGCCATAGGCAACATGCAAGTTAAGTATGCCACAACAGCTGCACTAAGTGCAACATTTATTTTCAACTGGCGGAAAAACGCGCTTCTGGCCTGGAACGCAACAGGAAATGCTCCTCCAGGAGGGTTTCTCAACTTCTTTTGGATCAATACAAACAAACGTAATTGGACAAGGATCAAACCAGCTGATGTTGCAAATATTATGACAGCATCCGCATAAACCTTAGGTGTAAAATCAAACTTGTAATTGGTCACATTATTTCCATCAGCAAGCAGGATTTCATTCATCAATCCGCAAATGAGCCCGGCACACCATATCAGTGCGATTGATGCAAGTGTCCTCTTCTTTGTTAGTATTGAATGGAATCGAAAGCAATAAATACATGATATGTAACGTTCAACAGAGAGTCCCACGATAGATCCACTGGAACTAGTCATCGTCAGAGAAGAAATGAATTGTACTGCATTTCTCGCGTTGTGGCACAGTTTGGTTGTGGAGTTCTTGCTCGTTGTCATCACGATAAGTACTGTTATGGAAGAGGCTATCATCTGAACGAGGTCTGATACTGACAGACTCAACATGAATTTATGCATTTGCTTTCGTAGCTTCAACTTTACAATCAATACTGTCACAATGAGAAAGTGCAGGATCACTCCTGGCAAGCGAACATAAAGCAGAAACAAATGTGACTGCATTGGAAAGCAAGGGCCATCTCCATTGTTCACCGAACTGTTCGCCATTGATTTTAAGATCTGCCAAGCAGATTACAATAGTTTGAAAACGGTGAATGAAGATAGGAAGACCTCCTAAACAAAGCCCGTTGATGTTGCTTACGTTATGGTCAAAATAGTATTCTTACTGTCAGGACCGTCGAGAAGGGGGGTAGCCAGGGTGTTACCATGGGGCCCGGGGCTGTTAGGGGCCCAGAAAGACATACATTTTTCATTTTTTCATTGTATTCAGTTTTCCTCAAGGAACGTCTCTAGGGCAGTGGACCCATTGGCCTTCTAAGCCTAGTATTTACACAGAGATAAACAAAGATTTTCCATCAAACATTGTTTCCAACAGTGTATAGGAGGGCATTTCCACCTAATAGGAGTGTTTTACCAGAGAATCTGAGGGCGTGGCCCAAGAGAGGCCCAAAAAAGTGACATGACCCAAAGAAGTTGTCGGTGCCTTTAGCGCTGGAGGGCCCCCCTTTTGCTCCCTACCCTGGGGCCCGGTCTGGCTCTTGACGGCCCTGCTTACTGTCTCCTTTCACTTTCACGGGATTGCGTAAAAAAGAGTAAAAAAGCTAGATAATGCCGATTTTACTTTGCTCTTTTTTGATCACAACAAAGAATTGATGTTGCCGTTACAGTATTCAAATGAAGTTCAAACAGTTTTCGTTCCTGCGCTCTTATAAAATCTCGCCCCATAAAATCTGCAAAAAGCCATAGTAATGGGGGCTTTGGGAGGTGCTAGCACCCACAAACCCGGAATAAAATTTACAAAGACCCGAGTTATCATTATTATAACCATTATTCAAAGTTGGGTTATTAACCTAGCACATGCTACTAATTCATTCCAACTGCATAGTAAATATTAAATGCTGTAATAAATGTACTCTATATACCTAAACAAAAAACGTCTATAAGCATAGCCTGCGGGAGCACGTATCATCAATCCATGACCTTATTTGACTTTTAAATGCTGCAAGAGATGGACTTTGCTCGACTTTGTCACTTGGTGTGTTCCAGAGGACACTTTCTCTGAAATAAAGTGACTCCAAGCCATAACGTTTCTTTATCTTTGGAAGTTTATAAAAATCTTTAGTCCTTAGGTCGTACTTTACTTCTTTCCTCTCGAGAAATTCCCATATATATGAGGGGTTTATTTTTTCTTTTTTGATTGACTGGTAGATTTCAGTCATTAATTTCTGGAGATTGTTAGCATGAATAGTTTGGCTGTTATCTAGGCTTAATAGTGGCTGGAAAGAGGATTCATAGTTCTGGTAGAGTACCCGCAGACAACGTTTATGTGCTCTGTTTATTTCATCGCTTGCCGCAACACAGCAGCAAAGCCATACCAGGAGGCAATGATTGAAATTCGATAGGATTAGGGTGTCACAGATTTTTGTTGCTTGAGCCGGAGAGAGATATGTATTTAACCTTGCAAACGCGCTGACTCTCTGATTAACCTTTGAACAGAGTCCGTGTATGTGTTTATTTAACTTAAGCTTGTGATCAATCTGTATCCCTGAGAGTTTTACAGTGCTTTTAGCAGGTACTGTTTTCCTTCTATGTTAAGCTTCTTGTATAGTATTACTGCATACAAACATAGTATTATCATCAGCAAAATTGCATATCTCGGAATCTAGGCTCATGAGAAATAAATCATTTATAAAGATGTTGAAAACTAATGGACTCAGAACAGAACCGTGTGGGACACCAACCTTTATTTTTGTTGTGAACAAATACATGAACCAATCTTTGCCCTCTGGTATCGAGATGTTCTTTCAACCGGACCTTACGACCCTACGACCCCGGACCTTACGACCCCGGACCATACGAACACCCCCGTCTAAGTGCCCCGGTGATAGGTCAGATTTTCACCGGGGTCCTAGTGACCGAAGGATATGGTGAAATTTTCTCTGGGGAGCTCGAATTTTGTAACGAGGACAGCATAATTATTGGTGGGGAACTGTTTCTGCATGAAAATAATTTTTCAGATTTCTCTGCGGGGTTCACCTGTTTGCTGCCGAGGTTTCATTTGTGAGGCGTTTTGTACCGGGGAGATTCACAGCTTATCCGGGGACTAATTTTGCTCCAATTTTTTCGCCGGGGAAATCACCGGGGTAGGATGTACCGGGGCACTTAGACAGGGGTGTATACGACCATACGACCCAGTAACCAAATTTATATTTTTAGCTGACACGTCTTTATCAGCTCTTATGGTTGATTGGTGAACATGCAAAACATGAGTACGTTTCAACGTTACCTGGCAAGGCACAATTCGATGTATTTGTACTGAGCAAAGAGCAGCACCAGACATTAGAATCCCAGTCTTTGTAAACAAAACTGGCCCTTCGAAGAATGAAACTGACATCGATAAATATCTATGTCGAACAACCACAAATATGTGCTTCTTTGCTTGATTCAAATCAATATTGAATGGTTTTCTCACTCGATTTTTCTCTCGACATTTAAACTTAAAATCGGGCCAAGTCGAGCATGAGTGGCCAAACGACTCGATTTTTTGCTCGATTTTTCACTCGACTTTTTGCACTCGACTTTTCTTAGAGCCTCTTTCCAATGCTTGATGCCTTTTTCCAATGTTTTAGCGCGCCAAATCCAAAACTCATCGACTGAAAATGGCACCAAAGAAACGCAAAGCGGCTGCCATATTTATTTTACTGGATGTTTTGGAAGACAAAGATGAGTTGGATGTTTCGCCAGCGATCGACACCATAATGTCTGCCTTTGCTTCTCGCTGCAAAAATACTTCCCGCGAACAGACATGTTACTGCGCATGCCCTCACTCGACTCACTCGACAAGGATGCCAAACGATTCGATTTTCAATTAACAACACCTTTTTCACTAGATTTTTTTATCAAGATCAAACTTCACTCGACATCACTCGAAGCACTCGACTCGCAGAATCGAGTTAAAAATCGAGTCGTTTGGCCGGGGCTTTACAAACCATAACCCACAGTGTTACTTGAGACAATAGGCTTCCTTTATCGACTTTGAGGGCTCTTTGATTCTTAATAACCTTAGCCTGCGTGCAGAGTTTGGGTACTGGGGAGTTTGATAAAGATTCAGGACAGGGAATGGAAAAACTAGCCTGCGCGTAGACTCTTGAAATGTAAATACTGCAGCTATAAACCTTTACTCTCTATGAATCAGCCACAGTAAAAGGTACAGAATAAATCTGAAGAATGCACACACGATTATGACTATACTCTCCAGTTCATTTATAATCAAGTTCATACATCAAAATCGTAAAATCGTGTTGCCTACTCTCACTCAATCATAATTCTGGAATGTCTCCAGCATAACTCACGACAACACACCCAAACATTCATTCCTCACTCGTGCGAACTAATAAGGACTAATTTACCTAATAAGGAATATTGTCTATAGTCCCAGATCAATGGTCTGGTCTAGGTCAGACCTAGTCGAAATTGTCTATTCCATAACAACTCTAGAGTCTGCGCGCATGCTAGGAAAAACCAGACCCTATGACTCTTAGACCCAAATGACCCCTAACACCTTTCATTCAGTACCGATGAGGAAATGTTCCCTTTCCTAATTTTCCCTTTTCAAATTTTTTTCGATTGACGAAATAGGCTTGGGGCAAGTCTATATTGGTCGTCAGTTGGCGGGGAGAGACAGGGTGCATCCAGGGGCAAATTAAGTGCTCCATGGCGAGGATTGGTGCTATTGTTAGGGCGCCTTTTATATAATAGAGTCTGGATTTATGGGATAAAGATTTCGGCGAGTTTTCACATTTTCCAACCAATGCAACCTCGTCCCCAGGGCCTTTTGCCATGACAAAATGCACTTGGAATGAGGTTGAGATTTATGGCTACTGTTTTTTGTAAAAATCCATTTATTGGTGAGCTTCATCGGCATTTGGATTAGCGAATTTATGGGTATGATTTTCAGAAAATTTTCCGGATATATGGGTATGCTTGTCAGAAGATTCTCCGAATTTATGGGTGGTACTTTTACGATTTTATTGGCACAACCCGGTATCTTGGAAACTCAAGTGACCCCCCCCCCCCCCAGAAGGGGAAAAACGCTTCTTGTAATGACAACAGAATAAGAAAGGCCTATAATTATATTTCATTCCAGATGATGGTGCAGTTGTTCCCATTTTCCAAAACGCTGCACCCGCTAACTAATGCTATTGCTAGTATAGATCTTAGTCATCAGAGCAACTGCAAATTTCTTATCTACATTGGAATCGCATTGTCTCTGAGAAACATTGCATAAAAATAAGAAACATTTGTAAGAAAGTTCAGGCGCAAAGAGCGTTTTTGAAAACCGTAATGGTGATGTTCAATCCTTGTCGTGACTAGAGTAGATCGAACAAAAAGCATAGATATCAAGCTTTTCTCAAAATCCCGTAGAAGAGAAACAATACAGTGAATAAGAATCCAACTTTAATCATAACACAGGCGACACCTAGACTGATTACATGAATCTCAATTTTTCGCATTGAAGTGTATGATGTTTATGGTCTGAAAATTGCCGGTGGCGGTTATGGCAAGCGAAAGTCACCAAAATCAGATAAACCCGGTTTTTCTCAGAAAAACCAAGTTTTTCTCCAGAAAAACCGAGTTTTTCAGAAAAACAAAGTTTATCTGGCAGAGAAACTCAATTTTTTCTGGAGAAAAACCAAGTTTTTCACAGATAAACTCGGTTTTTCTGCAGATAAACCCGGTTTTTCTGAGAAAAACTGGGTTTATCTGATTCTGGTGACTTTCGCTTGCCATAGGCGGAAGGAGATAGACAATATACTTGCATATCAAACAAGACCTTCTGGCAACAACAGCGCAATGTTTATCTAACGAACACATTCTTTTGGGCATTCTGTTTCCGTTAGACTTTCAAGAGACTTTAGGTGCATCATTGTTGTGATCAGCTGAAAACAGTGAAGATTCAAGGGGTTTGTACTGAAATTGGAAGACCTTAGAGAAATTGTTCTGGTATCCAGGATAGAGAAATTGCAAAGAGATCTGTTTCATGATTGGAAATTATTCGCAAAATCAAACAGACAAATAGACCTTATAGCGATTCTGAAAAGAATCCGGATCGAACAATATTTTGCTGCATTTTGCAAAATTTTCGAATGTGCACAATAGCCATACTCTAACGTCACCCGATCGAATCTCTATTGCAGAATAGATAAAAGATCTATCGTAAGTGTGATGGCTGCTATCAGGCCTACATTGAACTTCATTATGAAAATTTTCACTATTTTAGGACTTTCCTCTTGGAAGCTTGTCATCTCTACCGTATTCAGAAGTCGCATTTTAATGATAGGTTTCTCTTTGATGTCTAACGTTTTCAGAATATATCTGAGATTCCAGATTCCCAAAAAGAATGCGTCCTTTCTCCAGTTGAGGGTCGTTGCGCTTTGGTTGCACTCCATCTGCAAAGAAACATCTAATGTATACACAGCCTCTCAACACTCCTTCACAAAAGTCTACACTTTCGTGGAGGAGTGTCGAAGCTGCGGGCAGGCAGTAATAGTGCAGAAAACATGCCAGTTACACGTCATATTTGGAATTGCCCAAGTCATCTTCTTAGAAGAAAAGAGGCGGCTTAAAAGACGACTGTTCTTCTCACAAGATGACTTGGGCAAGTCCAAAGTCATACTTGAAAGTAATTTAACCCTGCTTTAAAGGTTTCTTGAAGAGGCTTTCCTGAGAACATTTGGAACATTCCTCATAATTTCAGAATGGAGTAGCTGATTTCAGTCAGGTCAATTTTAAAATCCATTTGGCCCCGTTTACACGAACCCGGGATAGTATTCACCCCGGGTCAGCTCTGCCTCATTGAAATTGCTGTTTGCACGAGCCCGGGGCAGCTCTGAGGCATGGTAAGAGCAGCCCAGGGCAGCTCTGAGAGTTGCATTAGTTGGCAAGTGGCAAGTTGCCTCCTTGATTGCCTTTTGTTTTCAAGATGATTCCTTTTGTTCAAATGACCCCGGGTTGGCTATTCGAAGCGTTTACGCGACCCCTGGTTGAGCTGACCCGCCTTTACATGGAAAATTCTACAAAAAGCTAACCCGCAACAACGGGTCAACCCTACCCTGGAGAAGGGTTGACCCGGGCTAACTGCTTAGTTCGTGTAAACGCTTCCAGATATCTGACTGGAGAAGCGTTGACCCTCTGCGGCGGGTTTGAGCCAACCGGTGTCGTGTAAACAGGTGCTATGTCTTCCATTGAATAATGTACCAGCTACATTTTTACTTTGATGTCAAGGGAGCAATGACTTTTTAAATCGGGGACTTATTTATGTTTACTCGCTTGTCACTCAAAATAATCCTGTGCATCTTGCACGGGGGTGGGGTTCTTCCATAGTAAAGGTACCTGGGGATGTCCCACCCACAAGGGTATACTTTTTTGGACCTCTAGTCTAGCCAAGGGTATACTTTTTGGCCATTTTAGTCGAGTTTAGTCTAGGTAAGGGTATACTTTTTGGCAATTTTGGTCAAAGAGCTGTAAAAGTTCGGTAATTTCTGTAAAAAAAACCAAACCTAAAAAAATTTCTGTCCTTAGAATTCGAAAATTTGGCAAGTTTTGTCTTGAAAACGCCCTTTAAGGGCACTTTTAATGGAGAAATTAGTCCAGTCAAGGGTATAATTTTCACTAAAATTGGTCTAGCCAACTGTTCCATTTTGCAACTGTGGGCGGCACACCCCTACCCGAAATTTAGCTGAGAACCCCCCCCCCCCCCGTGGCATCTTGGTGTGAAATCTGTCCTATTTCGTATGGTGCACAAAGACTTATGATGATGAGTACCTTGTATCCCTGCGGTAAACCTTGCTCAAGAGGTACTCATGATGAAACAGTGAAAAACTTGGCCCTATTTTTTTCAATCATCAGTGGAATTATGATGGAATCACGGCTTTGCATCTCAGTCCCGTGGGAGTGTTTTTCAATTCTTCAATCGAATCGAAAATTCTATCACACTTACACCATAACAATAGCAATTCACGAATCTCGCAATCTGATTGGTACTGTAGGAATCAAGGAGTTTGGGCCTAATTAGAGCCAGATTTTTCAGAGTAATATTAGGAGTCTCTGGGCCTGTTCATATGGAGGCGAGCCAGCCCGCTTACCTGGCTGGAGCACTTTGCCGAGATCTCACCTCATCCCTAATTCCAATACAAAATATGATTTATGTTCATATGAGTAGGCGGGCTGGCCCGCTTAGCGAGATCTCACTGGCGTAGAGGCGAGATCTCGGTAGGCGGGATGAAAATTTTCCCATATGAACGCTCCATCCCGGCTACCGAGACGAAAATGTCGCTATTGCTCATGCGCTGCTTCTTTAAACAATGGGCACGTGTCTCATCTTTGACACGTGTCAAATTTCTGTCTCGGCAAGCGGGCTGGAATTTCTCCATATGAACACAAAATGAAAACTGTCTCGCCTTCCGGGCCAGCCCGGTAAGCGGGCTGGCTCGCCTCCATATGAACAGGCCCTCTGTTGACTGAAGCGCCAGCATCAAATCAAAGAGAACAGGGAAACAAGAGACTCATCGTCACAAGTCTATGCTGCACATGCACAGTCTTTCAAATAGAAAAGATGAAATTGAAAATATACATACCTATCAACTCCAAGCTTCGTAAAATCAAATCTTATCATTAAGTGGTAATAAAAGCACAATTTGTATCGAAATCCCCTTTGTGCGTCTGTGGGCCAGATTGAGTTCTGGACTCAAAGTGAGTGAATCGTGCAAATGTGAGATACTCCCGTTGCCATCTTGTTATAAGCAGGCCTGTGGAGTTATCTGAAAAATTAGATTTCTAATAAGATTAGCCAAGACTGAATAGCCAAATTCGGTACATTGTAGAACCGAGACGATCCATTGGCACAGGACCAGACAGTGAGATGCCAACCCAAACAAGGTGATCCAAAATCTCAAGAGCAAGATCATAAATAGTGTGGAACCATGAGCGATAGGATACCCAATGTGTAGCAGTTTTAATTTGTATTAGCCTGCTTGCAGACTTTGCTTGCCATTGCGAATGAGAGCCAAGGCGGAATTGTAAAGTTCCGCCTTGGCTCTCATTCACAAAGGTAAGTAATGTCTGCAAGCAGGCTAAATTTGTATCAGTAGCGTGCCACCTTAACTTATTGTTTTTTTGTCTTGAACTTGTTCTTACTTCGTGCACAACCACCTTTCAATGTATCCTGATTTTGAAAGTTTCAGTAGTGAGCCGTATCCTAATCTTTAAATTTTCAGTAGTGAACCACAGTGAAGATCCACCTTAACTCGTGTGGATCTTCACTTAAGGTGGCTCACTACTGAAAATTTCAAAAGTGCGAAACATTGAAAGGTGGTTGTGTACGAAGTAAAAACAAGCTCAAGACCCAAAAAAACAATAAGTTAAGGTGGCTAGCTACTGATATAAATCTAAACTGCTACACATTGGGTGTCCTATCGCTCATGGTGGAACCAAATGTTAATTATTGAAAAACACTTTGTATCAACAAAGAAATGCTCATAGCAAGCCATTATTCATCCAGCTTAACTGGCTACCGTTCCGAGGGGGGGGGGGGCGTACTTAGTGCATTTTGCTGAATGGATGTGCACTCCTTCTCGGGTATCGTTTTCGCCTCTTTTTTCTAACGCTGGGTATCAAAAGAAGGCAATTTTTCTAAAGCTGCTTGTCAAAGGTGTTATTTCATTGTTTTCTTATGATTGTTTTATGGTATGGAGTATGCTTCTCGCAGATTTTTTCTAAAGCCGGTTATCATTTTGAGGGGGAAATTCTAAAGCCGGGTGAAAACATTATTTCTTAGAATGCAAACCCCCGTATGATGTAAAGTCAAGAGCATAGGTTCCAAATCTTTAAATCTACGAAAAAAGGCGAGTGTATAAAATTCAATGACCTATTTCTTTAAATTTGATGACTTGACAGAAAGTTTACCCACTTTTCTATGATTCTACCGTTGGACTTTTCAGAAATATTGAATATTCGTTGAAATTACAGTCCATTTTATATTTTAGCTCATTTCATGATGTGACGTCATCAAATTTCTAAATCACAAACCAGAAGAGTGAAAGAGCTTTGCTTGATAACATATCGTAGGCATCGATAAACTATGGTTTTCTTGATCTTTTGTCAACAGGTTTGGAAACTACGATAGTTTAAAGTTTTTTTCGAATTTTCAAAAATTCTTAAAGAAGAAAAAATGCACTGTACTTCTGAAAATATTGAAGATTTCAGAAAAGTCCGAGGGCATATTTAGTTTAGAATATTTCAAATTTCTTTGAAACCATTCAGTTCAAAGAACTACAATCTTAGACAAAAGTGTTGAGACACTTTGCTTTCAGAAAGAGATTTTGAGTTGAAGCCCCCCTTCCCCCCAATGCAATGTTGGGAGATGATAGAAATGCTGCAGGTGAGTTCACAACTATGTCTTCTGCAATCAAATCAACATTGAAATGGGGGGGAGGGGGGTCTTTAGCAGTACATGTTAATAATTTTCAAGCAGGAGAAGTTTTTCAATACAAAAAGCGCATGTGTCTCAACGACTTTTGTCTAAGATTGTCTTTGCAAAATCGAAATACCTCAAGTAGTTAATGTACCAAGAAACACTCAAATAAGGGTTCGGAAGTGAAATTCAGAAAAATTTCATAGCAAGTACAAGCATATATTCCTTATATTGTCTCGAAGATTTTGGGTTGCAGGAATCAACTAATGAAATAGTGATACAAAGTATATCTATAGAAAATCAAATTCATAGAAGGGCTCTCTGTTGGTTTGAACTGTTCTTCAAACTTCGATCTGATTTTTTGGTGATAATAATTTAACTTATTCGCAAAGATTTCCTTGTCATTCATGAAAGACTTCTTTTCCCATGGAGCCCATTAATTTAGGAAACTCTTTTATCAAATCGAGGCTGTCGTTGTGGTTCTGACAAGAGTAAAATTCTCAACTATTTAGCAGAGGTGTTGGTATAGAAAATGCCCACAAAGCTCGCCGAAATGCTTCATATGTAGTGACGTCTCAAAATTGTTACGAAATATAAATCGACGTAGTAACTTAGGAGTGAACCTTTGTCATCACTTTGCAAGCCATGCTAGCACCCTAATAATTGAATGCTGGGCGTGTCATCTTAACAGGCATAAAACATAAGAAGGGTACTCATTAGACTGCCTTAGTCAAAATGGTTTTTAAGAAAAGAGTGAGTGATGAATTAAGGGCCTACATAAAATTTAAAAAGAGAACGCCTGTCGCTGAACTTGTTCGGGAGACCGGGGTGTCACGTCCACAAATTTATCGAATCCTTGAGGAGCCATTACAGACAGTAAAGAAGAAAGTGAACAAGAGGATGGGGAGACCAAAGAAGTTGAGTGAAAGAGACAAGAGAACAATTCTGAGGCAAATTCGACTTTTGCGACGTGAAGATGGCAACTGGACAATCAAGAGACTCATGGAAAGCTCCAATGTCACCCATGTAAGTCAAAGAACGGTCACACGTCTGCTGCACCAAAATGGCTACAAGTATCTTCAGGCACGAAAGAAAGGCCTTCTAAGCGAGAAAGATAAAAAGGATCGTGTAAAGTTTGCGCGAAAGATGTTAAGAAATTATGACGAAGATGTTTGGAAGAATGACATTGCGTTCTATTTGGATGGTGTTAGCTTTGCCTACAAGCGAAACCCACAAGACCAAGCCAAAGCCCCCAAAGGTAGAGTATGGCGCAAAGAAAGTGAAGGTCTGACTCAAGGATGTACTTCAAAGGGCAGCAAGTGTGGTACAGGGGCAAATACAGTCAAGTTTTTGGTGGCAATTTCATATGGGCGTGGGGTAATATGCTGCAAACGTTATGAAAAAATGAATGGGAATTTTTTTGCCTCTTTTGTTCAGGAAAATTTCGATTGCTTAATGGCCCGATCTGGGAAAAATTCGCGAATGTGGATTCAGGATGGAGATCCATCTCAAAACAGTACTGTCGTAAAAAGGGCACTTTGCACACTCAACTGTCCCTTATTGCTCATTCCTCCTCGCAGTCCAGACATGAATCCAATCGAGAACATTTTCAACATCATCAGAAAAAGAATTGAACGGGAAGCAATGAAGAAAAGAATTTCTAAAGAAACCAACGGTGAATTTGAAAAAAGAGTCAGAGGAACGTTCATGTCGCTTTCGCAGGATATTATAGACCGTACCATTGCATCTATGAACTCAAGAATGAAACAGATTATACATGTAAAAGGAGAGCGTTTGAAGTATTGAGCTTGAATAGGAAAAATATATTTTTCATGAGCAGCCGCTGTAATTACGTTTAAATCCTATGAAAATGGCTATAATCTTTGTGACAAATTAATTATGTGTCCTTGTTCATTTATTTTATGACTTACAATAGGTAATCGACAGGTAACCAATGGGTAACCATCAGGTAACCATCAGGTAACACTTGATGGTATCAAATTTTCATTGGATCACAATGCTGATTGGACAGGTAACCACAGGTAACCTGTATCTTTTTAAAAGAAGTTAATATTTATATATCTTTTTTAAGAAATTACGGTTACCTGTGGTTACCTGTCAGAAATATAGCATTGCCTATATAAAAATCCATATCTATCAAGTGTTACCTGATGGTTACCTGTGGTTACCTGATGGTTGCCTGTTGCAAATTTTGAACATTTTCTTTTAAAAGCATTAGCTCAACCTGAAATGAAACAAATTTAGTGTATGCTTTACATGCCATCAGCAAGTTGAATGTTAAACATTGTCTCAGGCTACTAGTCTTCTCAGTCTTCCTCTGAGCCAAGCATTACTAACTGGGCAAAGCAGCGAGCACATGGCAACAAATCTTTTTGGTCTTTCTTGGAAATTTGGTGTTTAAAGCTGAAAATGTTCCATCGAACATTCATCATCTCTGTTTCCTTTTCGTCTACAGCCCCACGCTTTCCGACAAACTCGATAGGCTCTTTGCTAGTCGCAAATATTGGAGTATCTCGATCGAACAGAATGTCCTTGGCAAAGTGGGACTTTGGGGTGGCAAGATGCAATGTTTGGCCCTCCAGTAGCAGGAGAAAATCTTTCCAGGCCAGAATTTCTGGTGTCCATCTGAAGTCGTTTAGGAAAATAACCTCTGCCAGCTCTGCCCCCACCCATGCATAGCTTGTCGTAGCAGGATTTGTAAACGTGGAAAAGATTTTGTTTAGTGGATTCAGCAAAAAGGTTTTGCCACAGTTTGCAGGGCCAACTATAATCACATTTCGGTTTTTTCCTCTCCTCTTTTTTAGCAACTCTCGAATAGCGGCAGCAAAGACGAAACGATTCACATCGTTATTCTTCAGTACCTCAACTGCACACTTGAACCATAAACTCTGGCGTCCTTCTACGCACTGTTCTTTCAAGGATTTCTCAATAAGATGCATCCATGGAGCATTTTGTCGTTTGACGGCTGCTGGGGCCATGTGCATTTTCCAGGTTGAATCAATTAATTCACTGAGACCTTTTTGCCCCTTTCGCAAAATGTCAGTTTTTCCTTCGTCGCTTTGCTCTTTTGCCAAGGTCATGAGTTCTGTGATGGTCTTCACTTCTTTTTCAACGATGGAACTTGAAACATCGAGATTCGTCAATCGGACCCGTTTCATAGGCTTTCGTTTGGAACTGCTGACTGCTTTCTCAGCGCCAATTGCATCCTCTTTCTCGCTTCTCTTCTCTTTGGAAGCTCTTCGCCAAGAGGCAATTGCCTTCCCTGTTTTGGGATTTGAAGCTGTCATCAAATCTGGATGGTTTTCACTATGAAGTGCTTCTTTATCGTACTTTATGGCATAACAATATGCAGTAAAGTAGTTATCATGCTCCTCGGAGAAGTGCACAGAAATGTCATAATTGTCCAGGAGAAAATTCTTTGCTGTTTTCCACCTCCTGTTGCCATCAAATTTCACCGCCATGTGATAGTGAAACCCAGACGTCTTCTCGTGTGGCTCTTTGCTGCACACCCAATGTTTGACTTTCACTTTCGACTCACTGCCAGAGAATGACTCAAGAACAGCCCTTGCAACTGCCTCACGAGTAGGAAACTTTCTATAATTCGCTTCGCTGTAAGTGATTAAGTAGGTTTTGCGAACGGCTCTGCTGGAAAGCTCTTTACCAGACTCGACTAAATGTGAGGCACACGCCATCTTTGAATACACTTTGGGCAACAATAAGAATTGTGCAAAAGAACAGGTATGATGGTGAAAGTGACACTGAGTTGTTGGCAGCTTATCTATGCCATGCTGAGTCCCGCAGCATGTCTCGCAATAAGAGACATTATAAAGACTGTGTATCACTCTAACGACTGTGTGCCCCTTTGTCTCTGGTTTCTAAATCAGTTGGATGCATATTTGTAACGAGCAACACATTTCCTTTTCCTGTCGAGTTTGGCAACTTGCTCGATGTGGAAGCTGAATGACACAGCTGATTCAAAGCAAATTTACATATTGAACTTCCTCAGTCCCCCCCAATACAGAGCGCGACCCCCAATCCATGAAATAGGTAGCTAAAATATTTTTCTGGCCAGTAGTCTGTGCCCTCATGAATTTTCATGGTCATATTCAAAGTAAAACAAGAAAAAGATATCTTTTTCTTTTGCACGTACATGAGTCTATTCAAAGACAATCTTAGACAAAAGTGTTGAGACACTTTGCTTTCAGAAAGAGATTTTGAGTTGAAGCCCCCCTTCCCCCCAATGCAATGTTGGGAGATGATAGAAATGCTGCAGGTGAGTTCACAACTATGTCTTCTGCAATCAAATCAACATTGAAATGGGGGGGAGGGGGGTCTTTAGCAGTACATGTTAATAATTTTCAAGCAGGAGAAGTTTTTCAATACAAAAAGCGCATGTGTCTCAACGACTTTTGTCTAAGATTGTAGGTCATAGGATTTTACACCCAGCTTTTTGAGACCTATGCTAAAGTCAAGTAGCTCCCTGGGCTACCATTGCACCTACGAATCGTATGTAATTTTTGCCTCCCTCTCTTTAAAGGCAACAATGATATAGCACCACCTTACTTGTCTGAAATGTTTGTGAAAACGGCTGAAGTACACCAACACCAAACATGAGCTGTAAACCAAAGGTCTCAGAACGACCGAGGCTCGAATCCCGCGCTGGACAGTTTGGTCGCTTTCCGTAACTCTAGCCTGGGTCGACCAGAGCAATGTGAGGGGAATCTGGTAGCTGTGGCGGGTTGATGGTAAAACATCAGTGGCCCTTGCTGGAAATAAGTTTCTCTCAGACTTTCGCAGGCTAGCCACGTTACACGTTAAATACCTGCCTACCTACCTGCTGTAAATAGCCACTTTTTCAAAATTAGACGAACTGGACATACTTACTTAAAAACATTTAGATACTATGTAGCAACAAATGTTTGGAATTCGTTACAGACTGAAATACGTCACACTGAATCTATTGAGAATTTTAAGGTAAAATGTAAAGCCTACTTTCTGGACAAAATTAAATCTGACTCTTATGTAATTATTACTGGTCATTCTATTGAACTTTGTGCCTTAAGAATTTTTTACTGTATATATTGTTATTAGGGTTTCAGTTTTAATTTTAGTTTACTGTATGTTACTTTGTGAACCGGGCTATAGCCCTGTTGTTCACGCTAAAGAATTTTATATATACATACATACAGTAGTTTTATATATACTGTATTTATAAATATACAGTAAATTTGAAATTACAGTAAAATTGATATACATATATATATATATATACACTGCAGAAAACTTTGATGTAACGATGGGCAGTTACGATGGAGCAGAAATCTGCGAACTTGTTGGAATCTACATCCTCTCTAAACTTTCAAAAGTTGCAAACCAAAAAGACTGCGGCCTCTACCGAGACGATGGACTGATCCTACTTCGAAATTCAAATGGGAAGCGAGCAGACAAATTGCGAAAAGATATAGCAGCAACCTTTAAGAACATAGGATTCCAAATCGAAATAAAGTGTAATCTAAAACAAGTAGATTTCCTCGACGTAACGCTCAACCTCACAACTGGAACACATCACCCATACAAAAAAGATAACGACCATCTTCTCTACATCAATACATCTTCAAACCATCCACCCACTGTCATCAAACAAATCCCAAGCTCAATCAGCAAAAGACTCTCAGATAATTCATCAAATAAGGAAATTTTCAACAATGCCAAACCAGAATACGAGAAAGCCCTCAAAGCAAGCGGACACCCACCAACCCTCTCATACTCATCACCACAACCAATCAAGCACACAAGAACGAGGAAGAGAAACATCATCTGGTTCAACCCACCTTACAACGCTAGTGTCCAAACAAACATAGGAAAAATCTTCTTACACCTCATCAATAAGCATTTCCCGACATCGAGCAAGCTCCATAAAATATTCAACAAAAACACGCTAAAGCTAAGCTACAGTTGCACCGAAAACATGTCTCAGATCATCAAGAAACACAACAAAAAGATAGCAAAGCCTAAAAGCAAAGAAACCAACCCATCTTGCAACTGCAGAATTAAAGCTCACTGCCCCCTGCAAGGCAAATGCAGCACACAAAACGTCATTTACACAGCAACAGCAACAACACCATCAGCCAGCCCAAAAACATACATAGGATTAACTGAAGGGCCATTCAAGCAAAGGTACTCTCAGCATAAATTGTCATTCACCCACCCCAAGTACAAGCAGAGCACGACACTGTCAAAATTCATATGGGATTCCAAAACAGCAGGAGTCACGCCCGAAGTCTCATGGTCTATCTCCAAAACAGTCCCAGCTTACAACAACATCACAAAAAGATGCCTTCTTTGCCTCACTGAGAAGTTATCCATCATCTCGTTTGAAAACCAGACAGACCTCCTAAACAACAGATCAGAACTCTTATCCAAATGCCGACACCAAAACAAATTTCTACTTAGCAACTTTCACGCAAAGGCCAAGTCACGTGGGACTTTCTGACTAGAACTTTCTAACACTATCACTCTTAATCCTATTAACCCTAAAAACTACTCCCTATTGTTTTCTGTTTTAACTGATGTGCCGACTTTCCCGTAAATACTAGCTTCTAACAGTTTGTAGCACTATTGCCTGATGATCGTATCAACGTGAAACTATTAGTTGCAATACAAGGTTCTCATTTTCTGTGTTAACCTGTTTATATATATATATATATATTTATTTATATATAATTTAAATACCGGGTGAGTCAAAATTATTTTTTCTTATCGAAAATTATTTTAGAATATTTTTCAGGCTCCTGCACGACAGACACAGCCACCGACTTCAGCAGTTCTATATTCTGCGCTTTCTTTGATCTTTCTCCTGCCGCTTTTGTCATTACCCGCCACTTAACACATTTATAATACGCATTGTAATAAGTAGGATCCCGCTTGGGCTATTGTCTCATATTGCTTTTGAATTTTATAGTCTATGTGTATGCTCCTCCTAATTTTGAAAAATCAGACTGATGAAGGCTTTGGCCGAAACGTTTTATGAATGTGTTTTTCTTGGGAATCTATATTTACTTTATTACATATTGCGAATGAGCTTATGAGAATATTGATACAGAATATATACAGTAAAAAAGAATTTAATATATACATACATACATACATACACACATACATACATACACCGTTTAGGTTTATTAAGGCTTGGTTATTTGTCCAAAATGATACAAATTTTGGTGAAATTCCATAAATTTTTATTTTTACCAGCGCATTTGAGACACTGGAATTAGTTTTCAGTTTTGTTGGGTCGCAAATGCGATAACGAGGGGGTCGTCTGTGACATCCGTTAAGAAAAAGGGAAAAAGGAGGAAAATTAAACAGGTTGACAAAACAAAATGTCACGGGGCATACGCAAAAGTGTTGCCAAGGAATTGGACATTTGCTTCCTGCGGCTCCCTAGGAGGTACTGCGCAGCGACGCATTGTTATTAGATGAAATGGCCGAACAATGATAGCATAGGGCTCGAATCTTTGGAAAACTTTGAAATCAAATGTGTAAAATGCCATTGCCTGATTTTTTCAACTGAACTGATCGAAGGGAACTTAAGGTAGTTTCCCATAGTTCAAGAAAGAGCATCTTTGATATGATCATTATTTTTGGAATAACAACGTTGTTAAGTTTTGTGAATGGTTGTACCATAGGAGTTGTCTGAAGCTTTGACAAACAGTAAAAGCTCCATAAATTCAATACTAATTGAGGAATGTCAAAGTGACCAAAAATGCTCGGTTTTTGAAGGTCTACAAAACGGTAGCAAGCAGAAGTCTGTTGCTTGTATGGTTTACGATTTAGCAATTTGATGACGTCACAACTCAAAAAATAGCAGAAATCTTAACAATGCTGTTAGGGTAAACCGGGGTAATTTGGGACAATTTTGTCATTTTTGAGGTATGACTGCTTTGTTACATATTTAAATAAGACTAATTCAGCTCTTTATATACATTTGAGTGGTAAATAATTGATATTGAGTAATAAATTCTCTTAATTCATGTTGTTGCTGATATATCAGCGTGTAAATGATGCTGTCCCAAATTACCCCTAGATGGGGTAATTTGGGACAGCACTGAGTTACACCTGCAAATGATACATATTCAAACCTAATGGCAAATTCTGATAAGAAAATAATGTATCCGCCACAACTCCAATTTAATCAAAAATGGCCGCCTTCATAAATGTACGGTAAAGTAGCCATAGTCAAATCAATGATTCAAAATATCAAAAAAGTACTCGACATCAATGCAAATGTTGAAAAACTTGCTTAAAAGAATAAATGATTGCAATAAGTGATATAACCATGCAATTTTAAGCAATGTCCCAAATTACCCCAGGGGTGTCCCAAATTTCCCTTGTCCCAAATTACCCCGGTTTACCCTATTCCAAAATAAAATGATCATATCAAAAAGGCTCTTTCTGGAATCATAGCAAATGACCTAAACTTCCCTTCAATCCAATTCAGTTGAAAGAATTAGGCAATAACATTTTACACCTCTCAAAGTTTTCCAAAGATTCGAGCCCTATGCTAACAATGATAGGACGATTCGTTGATAGGACGATTCGTAATCTTATCTCAAACGCTACGAAAAAATTTCTAAATTTCACTTTCAAACTGCCGGTCACTTTTTCCTCGGAAAGATGACAATTTTCATATCAAAAAGACCTGCCAAGTGTACTCTCTTAGCCTTGATGTGTACTTTTTATATATCGTGTACGAGGAAAATACAATATTGCAAATACTGAGGCCTTACCCTGGTTACCAGAGCCTCAAAAAAAAGAAGAAAGAAAATGAGGCCTGAAAATCATTTTTCTTTCTTCTTTTACTTTTTTAGAGGCTCTGGTACCCAGGGTACTGAGGCCTGTGCTTGCACGATCAAACGTACGCCGTACTGAAGCACTTAAGATTGCCGAGGACTTCTAGTTTTAAAATCAAAATTGCCGGTTCGAATTTTGCAGAAAATAGAGAGAAAAGTACACTAACAGAATGAAGAAGAGTTTATTGTGACAGAAGAATGTGTACATTTTAAAAATGGAATAAATGTCTTGCTCAAGGGATGAAAAGTGCAAGAAATTTGCTGAAAATGACCACTGCGAAGTGAAAGCTACCCGAGGGGGGGGGGGCACTCCCATACTTGACATGACGGAATGTGCCGCTCAACAGGGTGTCCTTTTACGGTAAAAATTATGCGACAGGGTGTCCTTTTTTGATAAAAATTATGCGACAGGGTATTACAATTGATAAGAAAATCATGCGACAGGGTATCACGTGGAAGCACACCTTTTAGAGTTATCATGAAACAATGGATTTTGGTAACATTTTTATGCGACAGGGTATACTTTTGGGCAATTTTTTATGCGACAGGGTATAGGGTGTTGAGCAGCAAGGGCAGATTTTGTAATACAATAGCATCAGTCGCTTTGGTTCACACCTCACTTCAAAGCGATTAGCGAATGCAGACAAAAGAAATTCTCTCAAGCAGAAATTCAAAACAAACGAAGCTGCAAAGTTGCCCTGAAACCAGCACGACGAACTCTCGTTTGGTGCGGGCCAAGGGAGGTTTTTAGGAGAAGGTATGTGCTTATAAGGAAAGAAGAAGGGCAAATCTAAAGTTCTGTCTCGCGGATTTTGTTTATTTGATTCAGAAACCGAGCAGAGGGCATTACAATTTTTGCATATTTATTGCTTATATGTACGCAGTCACTCCTCAGCTCCTGAATCAAATAAACAAAATCCGCGCGACAGAACTTTAGATTTACCCTTCTTCTTTCGTTATAAGCGCATACCTTCTCTTAAAAACCTCCCTTCGCCCGCACCAAACGAGAGTTCGCGGAACTGGTTTCAAGGCAACTTTGCAGCCTCGTTTGTTTTGAATTTCTGCTTGAGAGAATTTCTTTTGTCTGCATTCGCTAATCGCTTTGAATTGATGTGTGAACCAAAGCGACTGATGCTATTGTAATACAAAATCTGCCCTTGCTGTGTTGAGGGGTTTGCCACACACCCCCGTCACTTCCCTAGTCAAGTACCCCCCCCCCCCCGGGAAAGCTATTATCTTTTGTCCAAGCTCTTTTCCACATGAATAGTTGACGTACTTTAGGTAGGGGAAAACAGTATGAATTGGCATGGGCAATTCGGACACTATTGTTGTGCTTTCTAAACTAACGAAGAAACAATAATTATTCAATACTCACCCCTGGCAAGCAACGTTTGTATTCCGGTCAAACATCGTGGTTTGATTAGGCCTGCCCTCCTGCTTCAAATTCTGAAAATTCTGAATCCCAACTGCAACAACATTTCGCCTCCCTAGCTTACCCTAACGAACTGCCCTCGCAGCAACGAGCCCTTGAGAGAAATTTTGATTTATCAATCAAAATCAAAAATAATTGATCAAAATAATTATTGTTAAGTATTGAATAATTATTGTTTCTTCGTTAGTTTAGAAAGCACAACAATAGTGTCTGAATTGCCCATGGAATTGGTTAAGAAAAAGGTTGCTGGGGGTCTCGCAGCAATGAAGAAACTAAAGGGTATATCGTCCCACAATCAATGCTTTTTCAGGTGTACAAAGCGCTTGTTGAGAGTCATCTTCATTTTGCTGACGTTCTTTGGGGGAGGGGAGCTTATCGAACACTAAAATAACAGCCCTTCAGAGACTGCAAAATCGTACATTTGACATTATTCAAGGATCAAAAATAAATGGCTCTTTGATTCGATTCGACCAACATTTACCAATGTTAGTCACACTCTGAAGAGAACATAAGTTCGAAAGGCCGGCCCTGTTTATATGAAGAAAAACACCTCACCTGCCAGACCCGGGGCTGAGAGGCGAGGTGGAGTAAAGTCTCTCTTCCGTGAAATCAAGATGAACTGACCAATGAGAATCAACAAATAAATTCAATTCACGTCACCATACCGGTGGTGTTTCGTTTATAAGGAAAATTTTCACATCACCCAGGTGAGATTCCACCTCTAGTGAGGTGGTACTTCACTATACCGGTGGTGTTGCGTTCGTCATGTAAACGCGAAATGAATTAACAAAGGATTATTTCATTGGAAAGTGGAACCTCACCTCTCAGCCCCAGGTATGGCAAGTGAGGTGCTTTTCCTCATATAAACAGGTGCTGATTCAAAGTCTTGTTTCTTTGCCTCCATTTCTTACAAATTTTTTGCCATCGATCAGATGTATCAGGCCACGTTCACACTTATCCGTTTTCATTTAGATCCGTTTTTAGGAGTAAAAACGGAGCTATTTTTCCTCCCCGTACACACTGCTCCGTTTCATATTTAAACGGATATCTTTCAACAAGTGTTCACACTTGTTCTCAAGAGCGCATCTCATTGTCTGTGGAGGAGTGTTCTGTTTTTGAAAATTTACTGGAATAAATGTCAGAACTGTAGTGATAAATTGATACATAAGTAAAACATTGATTGGTTAATTGTAGGATGCATGTGACCTCTTGCGTATGTGTTTTTGGCACGATTATAAAGTTGCGTGCAGTTGTTTACTTCGTTGACTTGTGAGCTAGCTCGGCCGTGAGCGGCCGTACGATTTGTGAAGAATGGTTTTGTCGGAAGATACAGTCCTCTAAATAAGTCGTCTTGTCTCTGCGTCCTTCCTGCACTGGGGTGCGATATTTTGAGCAGGTGGATTGACGTTTCCACATATTTGGTCACACACGAGCGGATTGATCGAAGATTGGAACTGAATTGAACGATTTGAAGAAGACTGAATCGCACAGCCAGTGCAGGAAGAGACATGGCTGACTTGAAGAAGCATGTCAAGAAACGAAAGGGACATAGGCTTTTTGTGACGGAGACATTGAAGAGAACGGCTACATTGTTGACAACTGATTCGACAGAAAGGAATGTAGATTTGGCGCTTCAACTGAAGGCAAGTTTGGTCGATCAGTTGAATAGATTGGAAGGATTGGACGAGAAAATTTTGGATTTGTTGACGGAAGCTGCAGCGGATAAAGAAGATGGCGACCGTGAGATATTTTCGGAAGTACATGAGTCTGGCAGTATGAGATCGGAAATGACTGCGGCGTTAGTTGGCATAGAGAAATATTTAGAAGTGAATACTGCACAAGCAGTTGTTGTGGAAAATTCTCAGTCGACTACGAGGAGTAAAGTTCAAGCAAAATTGCCTAAGTTAGAGATGCCAACTTTTACGGGGCGACCAGAACAATGGCAGGAATTTTGGGACACGTTCCAAAGTGCGGTTCATGATAATGGGGACATTTCGGATGTTGACAAGTTTGCATATTTGCGTCGTTACGTTTCGGGGGCAGCAAAATCAAGCATCACAGGATTTCGTACAACCGCTGCAAATTATGGATTGGCGATAGAAGCATTGCAGAAGAGATTCGGGAAAAAGTCGATAATACATCAAGCCCATGTAGATGCATTGTTGAATTTGCAGCCAGTTTATAATGATTGGGACACTGCGAGGCTAAGGAAATTATACGACGCTGTGGAGTGTAATCACAGGGCGCTGGAAGCTTTGGACGTGAATCCAGTCACTTATGAAAGTATTGTTGTTCCGGGAATTATCAAGAAATTACCTGAGGGAATTCGTTTACAGATTACGCGTGGAAAGGATTATATGAACTGGACAGTGGACGAATTGTTAGAACAAATTCGAAATGAATTGGAATTGCGGGAGGAATATGGCCGAATGGAGAAGAAGAACGTTAGGCTCGATCACGGGAAGAGAGACGGTGTAGACGTGGCTAGGCCAACAACGGCCAGCACTCTTGTGACTAAATCGAAGAACTTATTTTGTGCATTTTGTAAAGGAAATCACGAACATCATGATTGTAAGGAAATTACATCTGTAGACCAGAGAAAGCAGCTGGTTCGTAAGTATGGTCGTTGCTATTTGTGCATGCGAAAGGGTCACGTTTCTTGGAAATGTAATTCAAATTTTTGTTGCGCGCGTTGTAAGGGGAAACATCATATTTCTCTTTGTGACAGCCCTGGGGAATCAGCAGGCCCTACGGGGACTAGCACGAGTCCAACCCTGCATGTAGGGACAGAGTGTGGCGTAGCTTTGCAGACAGCTCAAGCTTTAGTGAAATGTTCAGGCCTAGATAGTGTAGTGAGAGTTAGAGTTCTGTTTGATACAGGCAGTCAGAGATCTTTCGTTACCCCAAGAGTTGTTTCAGGATTACAGCCCATTACACAGCTGTTACGGTACTGCAACTTTGGAATTTGGATCGTCCGCTCTATTGTGGATTAACACGGCCTTCCGCAAAAATTTGAGAAAATAAGGAGATTTCGAAAAATTATAAAAAAACATTTATACGTTCGATTTTTAAGCTGTAAACTGAAAATTGGTCCTTAATAAATGTACTGTTATCCAAATAGGTTTACTACAAATATTTAAATAAGCATAATTTAGGAAATTCACTAGAAATTGTACCTCTTTCTTCGATTCCCAAGATATCCGAAAAAGTCATGTTCACCAAAATTCGCATCGGCAAGCTCAGACTGCTCCAAAATTGATGATTGTTGTTGCAAACGACTCTAGACATATGACACCGAAGATCAGTGGCGTCTGATCGGCAGAAAAAGGCTTTGAACATCCCTAAAAGTTGATTTCAAATGTTTGGAGCAGTATTAACATCACTTCTTGCTTTTTGATTTTCAAACAGACTTGTATATACCTTCTTTGATGAATTAATTGCGAGAATCAAGCAAGATCCTTTTCTGTTAGGCCACACACGCCATGCGAACGCGATTTTTCGTTACCCAGGTCTACGATCAAGTTGAATTGCTCCTCCGCAGCAGCAGTTTCTGGGTCTTTCGTCGCAGCGGCATTGCGTGTATAAATGCGTCGTCAACAAACTTCGTCATTTTAACGACATTTTTTACCTTCCTTTTCACTGTTTTTCAATGCTTTTCTAATTTTATTGCATCCATGACTAAATCCTCTCACGTAATCACACCTCAAACCTCTTTTGAGGATGTTCAGAAAGTAAATAGTTTAAAGAAAATTTTCAGTCAGCACAATTATCTTCACATCGATCTTATTACATGGAGGAAAATATTCTGGATGATTTTGGGCTCAATGAGACGATATGGGAACAGACATTTCAAGTCAGTCGATTGGAGAATGGTATGACTATCACAAACGAGTTTATGTACGAGTTGCATAAATCTTTCAAGTCAAGTGGTAAGACGTTTTTAGTTTTTCACGAAGTTTTACGAAATCTTGTCCCTCACGATATATATGAAGATTTTTCGCGAATGGGCATGGAAACCCTTCGTAGCAGAGTTGAAAAATTTGTTAAACGAGCTCGTAATGCGAAGAAAACCAAATCTGTCTTTCAAAAACTAATGCTTGAAGACTTTGACCTTACTGTGAATAAGGCAACTCCCGACACTCCAAGAAAGAGAAAACTGAAACAAGATCTTTTGGAACATAAGAGGGTTATCAAGAAATTGAAGGTCGATTCAGACCACTTTGAGTCAGAAGTTTCACGACTGAAAGACGATGTTAACCAAACGGAAAAGGAAAAAGAAAGTTTAGAAACTGAAAGGAATAAGTTTAAAATGAAAGCTGCCGGTCTGAAAAGTGGCCAGGTTCGTCATAAATGTATTTCTCCGTCCACCAGTGCAAAAAGCGCTCCTTTGAAAGGCAAAACTGCTTCAACAGGTACAGAAATTGAAGGACTTCTGGGAGACTTAGTTCTTTTGAGTTTGGAGGAGAAGCCAGGATTATACGAAGGGAGGCGTTATTTCAAATGTGACGTAGCAGATGGCAGAAGTAAACTATCAACGGGATCGAATGCGTATTATGCAGAGATACCAAAGTGCAAAGAGCCAGCTTCAAAAATAAATAAAAAGGAAGTTCAAAAGAGGGGTAGGTTTGCCATGGATGTACTGGGAAAAATATCTTCGCCGCACAATGATGAAAGTGAAAAGGAGCTAGTTCTCACAGAGATGATAAAATCCAACAAAGAACTTTTTATCAGAGCAGCTGAAAATGCTGGAGTATCGACACTAAGAATGCTGACTCCAGAACAGGCCGTCAACATAAGATCTTTGATGCGCCTGCCAATGAATAAGGTTAGGAATTTGAGGAGCTGCCTTTCTAACTTGAAAGTGAACATTTTCCCATCTGAAAGAAAAATGAGAAATTTTCAACGGCCATTGACATCGCACGTCAATGCAATGTCAGTAGAAACAGGTTTCATGGGCCTTCATAAGACAGCAGCAGATGAAATGGTCACATCGCGGCCTTACGTGCGAGTTAAGGATTTGGAGTCGTATATAAGCGAGTTCCTGCAATCGGAAACATTAATTGAAAACGACCAGTTCAATGGGAGGCTTTGGCTACTGTTTGGGGGCGATAAAGGAGGGCAACACATGAAATTTCACGTTGAGTGTCTTAACACGTCGAAAGCTGGTTCAGTCGATAATGTGCATATATTTTGCATGTTTGAGGCAGCAGACACACTTGACAATATGTGGAAAGTGTTTTATCCATTTAGGCAACAAATCAATGATCTCCAGCAACCAGGCAAAACTATTTTAGGAAAGAAGCTAGAAATCTTCCTTGGTGGGGACTACCATTTCTTGGACGATTGTCTAGGACACCAAGGCTCTTCAGCTTCGTTCCCTAGTTCATCAGATCTCGTGCAACTTCAGCACTTGCAAACACACGGAGGCATGCCGCATACGCCTGAAAGCTGCCCAACTTCCATTCGCAGTGTTAAGCACTATGCGGAATCATACAATGAAAATCTATCTGATTCAAGAAATGGATATAATCGACGAGAGAATGGAAAATATCATTACTCAGTCATAGAACAAATGCTTTTTCCAATAAAATCTTTGGATAGAGTTGTGCCTCCAGGATTACACATAATGTTAGGAATAATGTTAAATATATACAACTTGATTCTGGATGAATGCAGGCGGATTGATGAAAAGGAAAAAGAATCGAAAAACGAAGAACATCAGCAAGAAATTTCATATGAATGGGAACTAAAATCAATCGAACTAGAGGACAAAACAAGAAAACTTCGTGAAATTGGGGAGGAAGTTGTCGAGATAGAAAATAGATGTGCGAGAATCGAGTCAGTTGTAGCAGGTGATCCAAAAAAGAATCTTGAGCTATCAAAAGTAAGTGATACCGGGAGAAAATCTAAGAAAAGAGCTGCCATTGAAAAGTGTTCATCTGCATATTGCTGCATCACACATCATGACGCAAATGTCCAATGGGTACAATGTGATAAATGTGAAATGTGGTTTCATACCTTCTGTGAATGTATGAGTGCACAAGAAGAACTTACGATATCAGACACAGAAGTATACGAATGCCTGAGTTGCTCGAAGGTTGACGTTACTGAAGACTTTGATAAGATATTAAACGAAAAGGTAGCAAAACTAATTGAGGAAGAAGATCAGGTAAAAACGGACACTGTGAAGCTACAAGCAGAGTGTGACAGTTTCAGATCAAAGTTTGATTCGGTTGTTGGGGAAAGGGAGAAAAGGCTATCTGATTCATTAGATCAAATGGGGGTTATTCGACAATCATACCATGGGAACGTTTTTGTGGGAAACCATTGTAAGAAGATTCTGCAAAACTTTCATTTGCTAACAGAAGTCGTACGTGATCAGGAGGAAATGTTCAACAATTTCAATGAAATATTCACAATTTTTAGAGACATCCAGAGACTAATGTCAGCAAATCGCTTTCTGACATTTGATGAGATTGAAAAACTGAACGATCTTTGCATTAACTTTGGGAACAGATTTCCAGTTCTATTTCCAAATAGAAACTTGACCCGTAAAATGCACGAATTAATATTTACTGTGCCAAGATTCGTGAGAAAATTTAAGACCCTAGGGAAGTTGAGCGAAGAAGAGGGAGAAAGCCTCCATGCTGCAGTCAACCAAGAACTAAGGCAATTAGCCTGTGTAAGAGATCAGTCGGAAAAGATTAGACTCGTCTTAGAACGTCAGGAACTTCGGTCGTCGGTATCAAAATTGCTTTTGAAAGTAGACATTAGAATTTGTCAAAGGTGCAAGTTAAATGGAAATCGACGCTTTTTGAGGAAAGGAAGAGATAATGAGAAACATTGCCCAGCTTGCAGCAGAGACAAATTTTGAATCCAAATTTTTTGGTATGTCACATTTATGTATATATTTATATATGAATTTGGTCTTTCCAAGCCTATCATGATAAAGATGCTCCCTATAAGTAACCCTCAAGAGAAACGATCACCATCCCTTGAATTTAGGCTAGGAAAAGGAAAAACACGTATTTGGAAAACATTTTGTCGAATACCTTTATAGAAAACTTTGCAAGAGTACGACTTCCTTTGAGCAGGAAATTAGCAATCATCTGTGCCCAACGACATCATAGGGGCATCTGCAGGGGGCAATTAATTACATTCTAATTGCTTCACAATTTTGCACTTCCTCTCGCTTGGCAACAAAATAAGAACAATACATATTCTGTTGCGTCCCTTTTTAAGCCTTCAAATGCATAATGAAGCCGGTAATTATGGGGCAACATTACCCCCTGGATTGTCACCCCATTGATGTTAAAAGGCACTTTTTGATAAACAATTCAAGAGAATATCCTGATCCAAGTATCATTTGATGATTTCAAAGTTCCTTATAATGCCAAGAAAAGACATCCCATACAATGATCTACTGTATGTATGAATACTATTCACCCATTATGAAATCATAAAAGGGGGTAAATTTACCCCCTGATGTACTAAAAGTTTGTTAGACCTTTTCTCATCAAAAATCATATAACTTAGGCATTTGGTAATGTTTTCTTATATATTTACCCAGTTAATTCCAGTTAAATTAGTAGAACTAATTATCAGTTTACCCACAACGTCATATTGGGGGCACAGTTACCCTCCCCCAGGATTCTCACCCCATTTATGTTAAAAGGCTCTTTTTGATAAACAATTCAAGAGAATATCCTGATCCAAGTACCATTTAATGATTTCAAAGTTCCTTATATTGCCAAGAAAATACATCCCATACAATGATCTAAGTATGAAAACTTTTCACCCATTATGACGTCATAAAAGGGGGTAAATTTACCCCTGATGTACTAAAAGTTTCTTAGACCTTTTCTCATCAAAAATCATATAACTTAAGCATTTGGTAGTGTTTTCTTATATGTTTACCCAGTTAATTCCAGTTAATTGAGTAGAACAAATTATCAGTTTACCCCCATCAACGTCACATTGGGGGCACAGTTACCCTTTCAGACAAAAGGTAATACATTGTTTTGATTGCTTATTCAATGAGATATGTCATGTTTTTTTCAGATTCAAAAAATAATGTAAGCTTTTCAAGATATTGACATTTTTGTAACAACAGATCTCAATTTTGACTCAAACGATCCAAATTCCACCGTAACAGCTGTGATTAGAAAGGAGACCGTTGAAATAAGTACTTTCGGGCAGGAAGGGACCATTAAGGGGCTAAAGGAAGTATTTGCTTTTGAATTGTGCCCTGTAAATGGTGGGGAAGGGACTAAAATTGAAGCATATTTAGTTCCAAGTATATCCAGTGTCAGAAATGAGCATATAGAAGTTAGAAAGTTACAGTATGCGCACTTGAAAGGGTTGTGGTTTTCTGATGTATGTAAAAATGCAGATAGTTTAGAAGTGGAAGTCCTTATAGGCTCAGATTATATCTGGTGTTTCCAAGGAGATAGAACCATAAGGGGGGAGCAGCAAGACCCAGTTGCTGTAGAAACCAAATTAGGTTGGGTGCTCTCTGGTCCCTTAAGGGGGGAGAGAGGGAGAAGTGAAATGAATGTGAATTTGGTTGGCAGTGATGTGATAAAGGATGAAAATCATGGTAAGAAAGAAGAAGAAAGAGAGTTGGAAAAAAGTGTGAAGAAACTTTGGGACTTGGAAACAGTTGGAATAAGGGAGGAGAATGAAGTTCATGAGGCCTTGAAGGATAATATCTCATTTGACGGGGAAAGGTATAAGGTCGGACTGCCTTGGAAGGAAGGTCATGATAAACTCCCATCAAATTATTGGAACAGTTTAAAAAGATTGAAAGGACAGGTGAACAAATTGAGACAGGAACCTGAAATTTTGAAAGAATGTGATCGTATAATTAAAGAACAGTTAGACAGAGGGATAATAGAAAGAGCTTGGGAACCTACAAAACCCGAAAATTTAGAGACAGTAGAAACTCATGAAGAAGAGAAGAAATCTGTTGTATTGATCGCAAGTGAGAAAGTGAATGCTTCAGTTGGGAATGTCATGAATGTTGAAGCATTTAGTAGCATACAGCACTTGTACCGAGTGACAGCATGGGTTAAGAGATTTGTTTCTAATTTAAAGGCTAAGCAAAGGGGGATCCTTGTAACCAAAGGAGAGTTGACAAGAGATGAAATTGTGAATGCTGAAAGATTGTGGATCCTTGAAGTGCAAGGAAAGTTGAAAGAGCAGGACAATTATAAGGTGTTGGCTAAAGATCTGCAGATTGTTGAGTATAACAAACTCTTGAAATGCAAGGGTAGACTGGGGAATTCTGATTTGTGTTTTGATGCTAGACAGCCAATAATAATTCCCAGGCAGCATCATCTTACAAAGTTGATTGTTGAAGATTGTCATAGGCGTGTTCATCACAGTGGTTTGAGATCAACTTTAGCAGAAGTAAGATCTAAATTTTGGGTGCCAAGGGGTAGACAGACTGTGAAAAACATCTTAAGGGATTGTATTGTGTGTAAAAGGGTGCAAGGTAAAGCTTTTGAGACACCACCTGTTGCAGATCTACCTGATTTTCGAGTCAATGAAGCACCAGCCTTTGCAAATGTAGGTGTAGATTTTGCAGGACCTCTATATGTGAAAGAAAGAAAGGGAGTGATGAAGAAAGTTTACATTGTTATCTTTGCATGCTGTGTGACAAGAGCTGTACATTTAGAGTTGGTACCAGATATGACTGTTCAGGTTTTCTTGAATTGCTTGAGAAGATTTGCAGCTAGAAGAGGAACACCATCTTTGATTGTTTCAGACAATGCTAAAACATTTAAGGCTGCAAAAATATTGTTGAAGAACTTGTATAAAGATCAAGGATTTAGGGGGTACATAGCACAGCAGGGGATAACTTGGAGATTCAACTTAAGTAAGGCTCCCTGGTGGGGCTCGTCGTATGAACGGATGATAGGGACAATGAAGAGGTGTTTGAGAAAGGTTTTGAGTAATGCAAGAATGACATTTGAAGAGCTGCAAACTATCCTTGTAGAAGTCGAGGGAACATTGAATTCGAGGCCTTTAACTTATGAGTATGATGAGGTGGGAAGTGAAGTGTTAACCCCAACACATCTCATTTGTGGAAGGAGGCTTTTATCAATTCCTGATCATGCTGTAGAAGATGATGTTACAGACAGGAAGCTGTTGAAAAGGTTCAGGTATTTAGCTCGTAAAAAGGAGCACTTTTGGAACCGTTGGAGAAGGGAGTATTTAGCTGATCTTAGAGAGTATCAGAAAGGAAATAAACAGATAAATGGTCGAGTAGTGAAAGTTGGAGAACCGGTCCTAGTGTATGAGGAGCATGTTAGTAGATGCAACTGGAAGGTAGGAGTTGTGGAAAAACTGATAGTTGGAAAGGATGGTCATGCGCGAGGGGCAAAAGTTAGATTAGTTGCAAAGGGTAAGCCAGTATATCTTGATAGACCAGTACAGAAGTTATATCCTCTCGAGATTGAAGCTAAACAGGTAAAAGCAGGAAATGAAGTATCTATGGAAGAGAAGCAGAATCAGATAGAAGAAACTATACAGTCACCTGAAGTAGTTAGAGATAGACCAGCTAGGCGAGTTGCGGCTTTGGACTTGGGCTGGAAGACTAGGGCTATGCTTGAACCCTAGGGGGTCAAGCAGGGGGGAGTATGTGGAGGAGTGTTCTGTTTTTGAAAATTTACTGGAATAAATGTCAGAACTGTAGTGATAAATTGATACATAAGTAAAACATTGATTGGTTAATTGTAGGATGCATGTGACCTCTTGCGTATGTGTTTTTGGCACGATTATAAAGTTGCGTGCAGTTGTTTACTTCGTTGACTTGTGAGCTAGCTCGGCCGTGAGCGGCCGTACGATTTGTGAAGAATGGTTTTGTCGGAAGATACAGTCCTCTAAATAAGTCGTCTTGTCTCTGCGTCCTTCCTGCACTGGGGTGCGATATTTTGAGCAGGTGGATTGACGTTTCCACATTGTCTCTTTCAGAAAACAAGACTAGCAAGGCTTGTTGTTGTTAGCGTATTCAAATTCCCCCGTTTTTGGCGTTCGCATTACAGATATGCGTTTTTGTTTAGCTCCGTTTTTATTCAGCTCCGTTATTATCAGCGTATTCATTTATCCGTTTCTGGGGTGGATTAATGTGAACACAAAGCCAAAAACGTAGCTAAAGATATCCATTTTTTCTTTCAGAGAGGTTCTCCTCCAGTAGATTCTGCGCATGGGCGACCAAATCCAATCCAATCCAATCCAATTTGACCGGTCGGTTCTGATGTTTAAAAGATAATAAACAAAATATGTCCTGAGAATCTGCACGATAAATTTGCTAAGAAACAAGACTGATCTCCAAATCCCAAGGCAAAATCTAGACTTCAGTAGAAAATGTTTTTATTACACTGGTCTAAAAACTTGGAATTTATCCCAACACACATAAGAGAGTCTGACACACTCACCGGTTTAAGAATGGGCTAAAAAGTCATTTTCTAAGCTGAAGAAAAAATGGTTTATGCACTAATCCATGGAAGAATAGTGCTGACTTTTACATCGTTTAATTAAACTTGTTGACAGTGGCGTAGCCAGGTCCCTGCCTTTGGGGGGCAGAGAGCGAGCGTAGCGAGGAGGTACGGGGGTCCGGGGGCTTGCCCCCGGGAAAATTTTTGGGGGCCACGCCCTTCAGACGTTCGGAAAACGAAGGAAACGCCCTTTTTAGTCATATTTTGCATCATAAACATGACTACATTGAACACAAAAGGCAGGACGTTTTGTTAAATTTTCATCAAGAAATTATCCTCGTTATTGCAAGTTACTCTAAGAAAGCAAAAGAAGAATTCTCATTCAGTTACAAGCGGTCCAACATATCAAGTACAAAATACGAAATGAATCTTCTCAGCTTTACTGCAAAATGATTTGGTGCTGGTCGTTCGATCTTGATATTCAAGGAACTGTCTCTCTTAGCTACTTTACCATTGTCTAGTCCGTCTACAGAATCTTTTGCTGGAAAATTATGCAAAAGAAATTGTTTTTCAGTGTACAGGTTGTTCAAATCATCTTTTGATGAGATTTTTCCAGAGTAGTAGCAAATAAGGATCGGCTGACGACAGACATTTACAGGCTAAGGTAAGTGGGGACATTGAAATGGATGGGTCCAGGGTCAAGTCACCAGGAAAATTTGTGATGACATGCATTCTACTCTGGCTTAGAATGCCTCTGCCAACATTGTTCAAAAATTTCTTCGGATCCGGCATTCCTCTCAGGTACGCCAGTGGGAAACCAAGAATGCACCCTAACTAAAAAGTAAACAAAACTTTCGGTGCCGCCCCCACAATGGAATTTTTTTATTATTAATTCTTTCATTTAAAGTTGGCTAAATGTTATAGCTAAATTGCTAATTAAGGCCAACTATTTACAAAAACAAAGAAAACAAAAAAAATATATGTAAGATTACAGTGAAGATATAATTTACAATAAAAAGCCTAAATTTGGATAAAACACTTTGCATAATCTGCAGTTGCAGGCATGGCATTTATGGGCTTTGATAAGCCTTTTGAAAACTTGAAGGGAATCCGAGTTTTTCAGCTCTGCTGGTAGTGTCTCCCATACCTTTTTCCCCATAAATCTGACTGTATCGATTCCAAGGCAGGTTGTTTTCGCCTTTGGTAGTCGCAGTTTATCAGAACACCTTAAGTTGTAAGGCATTTCTTTTTCCTCAAAAATTTGCTTCATAAAGCTGGGATTTAGATTATATTTTGTTTTGTAGATCTCTACCATGAGCAACTGCAGGTTCCTCTGATGAACGGTTACCGAATTATCCATTTCTAACAGTTTTTCAAAAGTAGAAACATTGTCCTTGTATGCGATTCTTAAGGCCCTTTCATGTATCCTATTTATCTTATTATTCAAATTTCTATCGTGAAACATCCATATCAGCGAGCAATAGCTAAACTGGGACATGACGAATGTTTTCATCAACAGTTTTAGTTTCTCGGGCTCCATGTAGATTGAAATGCGCGAAGGAAGGGACGAAAGCTTTTCTTTTTTCTTTCGGTCATATCTGAATTCTCGCCAAATTTTCGCAATTTAGTACCATGGGTGCCTGAGACAAAACAAGTACAAAGACAACAGCTGAGAAAGTCTGAACTTTGAATTGTTTTGAAACACTGATAAAAACTCTAGAAAGCGCAACGATGCTTATGGACAGGGCCTTCGAAAGCCAGCTCGGGCCCTGGATCTATGGAGTATCGCATGAAGAAAATGCGAGCGAAGCGAGCCGAAAATTTTTGAGAATCACACACAGAATTTCACTGGATGGTTGAGATGTCACATCACTGTAGAAGAGATGCACTGTCGATTAAAGTTAAGGAAGGTTTAAGTTGGATTCATAAATTCTTGTAATGCTGGATGTATAGGAAAATGCAGAAATCGTTCAAGAATACAAATGGCAGCATAAGTACACATGGAAGGAGGAATTCTTGATAGAAGTGCGAAACGAAGCGAGAAAAATTCGAAAGATGTGATTAATTGTATTGTATGTTCTGTGCCAAATAGACTCATACACATACCAAGTTGAAGTGGTTCCTAGGTCAGTTTCAAAGAAACTAATGAAGCAGCATGCCTTGCCTGGACATGATAGCAGGCCAGGCGGTACAAAGATGATCCCAAGATGATACAGTGATGGCGCAAGTATGGACGTGCGAGCGAAGCGAGCAGAAAATTTTTGATTCTTTTGTTGGCTAAATCCCACCAAGATGTCACTAGGGCAAGAATTTCATTCCTGTTTCTTTTATAACATTGACAAATCACGCTGCCACACGTTTTGGAGAAAAATGCAGCAAACCTCCCCCCCCCTTCAGTTTCTCAACGGATTTGGGAGAATTACAAAACCCATCTCTGGCGATGATTGGGGGGCGGCCGCCCCCTCTTGCCCCCCTGGCTACGCTACTGCTTGTTGATGATATCAGTCATCATAAGATATGCAAAACGTGGAAATATGTTATGTCAGTTTTACCTCAATTTTGAGGCGGTTTTTCGGTTTTTGAAAATTTTTTGGCGGCTTTACGGTTTCTGACAGCTCCTATGACCCCACTAACAAAATCATCATCATGATACAGTGCAGGAAGTTCCTGCATAATCTATTTTCATGTGTTGATGGCATGTGGTCTTGAATTTTTGGCATGGACTGCAAGGCCACTGATGATCTCTTCCGGAGATAAGTTGCACGAAAGGATGTCTAGAGCTCATTGGCTGACTTACCCAGACAATAGTAAGAGATTGAGAGATATTTTGCAGCGACAGGATGGCGGACTGTTGGCGTCGTTGTGTCTCTTTTAGGAGCTTTGTTGGTTCTGTTACCCAGGGAGTCTACCTTGGAGAAAACAGCAGGTCAGGGCCATGGCCCACCCTAGAATTCAGATCGTCGGATTTTTCGGAAATTTTAAGGTTTCGTCGGAAAATCACTGACTTTGGGCTTGCGCTAAGTACATTTGATTAGTTTAGATTTTTTTATCGCTTTCAGTTCTTCCCACAACATTTGCTCTTTTCGTTGCTACTTCGTAGACATTTGCCAGATATTGGTTCTGTTCTTAGCAGCTTTTATACACTGTGTACCAGAGCCTCGAAAAAGTCACGAAGATCTTGTACGATAAAGGTCATTGCTTCGGGAGACATTGCTGATTTAAACTAGAAAAGTTAATTCGATAGAATGCTACGGCACCTTAGCGTTTGAAACATGGAGAGTTTTTCACGACTGATAGTTATTACTTATTTTCCATCGAAAACAGAAACCATGGGTTATCAAGTTTGCATAGGATGTTTTCGCTTCAGCAACCAATTTGCTTCTCTTAGTCAGGAATATGGAAAAGAATATTTACAGAAATGAAGATATCATAAAGTTATCAGAGTTATCAAGCTATCTTGCTTATATTTCATTCAGCTACAGTAAAAACCAATCTAGTTCTAAATAATTTGTAACTTCTATTTTCAATATTTTCAATTACAAGCTGCATTCCTTGTTACTATTTTAATAGGATACAACTCAACAAGCAAGCAATAATGTTGCGTCATTGCAGTACAACAACAGCAACAGGACCGATATTGCCATGCCGGCAGGATGTTGCGATGATAGTGAAGCAAGAAGAAAGACACAGAGATAAACAGTCAACCATTCAACGGTATGAAGTTCATTTTACTTCAATTCAAAGAACAAGTAATATTACTTATTTTGCAGTTAGAAAAACAACACAGCATAAATTGCCTCAGTTAAAGTTAGGCCCCACAATATATGCGATTGGGCCTCCTGTGGTTGGGAGGCCCCGCTGTCCATCTGGGAACTAGTACTCAGGTCATAATTTCAAAAAGTGCCGTAAAGTCAATTTAATGGGTCCAGTTTGAACTTTAGGCCCATTGAAGACCAGGATGGTAGCGAAATACATTTATTCATTTAGTAACATTTAGGCCAGGTATTGTAGAAACACATTAAAGAAACCTCGCGGAGGAGAGTAATCAACACCAAATCGTGTTCACAATACCCATGCGCATGCCCATGCCCAATATAGACTGATGACGATGAGTCCCTTGTATCCCTGCGGTAAACCTTACTCAAGAGGGACTCATCATGAAACAGTAAAAAACTTGTCCCTATTTTCTTCAATCATCAATGGAATTAGGAAAGAATCACAGCTTCGAATCTCTATCCCATGGGAGTGTTTTCAATTCTTCAATCGAATCGAAAATTCTATCACATTTACACGTTAACAATAGTAATTCACAAATCTGATTGGTACTGAAGAAATTGCTCAGTTTGGGCCTAAATAGGGCCAGGTTTTTCATAGTAATACTATGAGTCTCTATTGACAGAAGCGCCATCATCAAGTCAAAGAGCACAGGGAAACAAGAGACTCATCGTCATAAGTCTGTGCCCAATGTACCCAACCTCGATTCCAGGGCTATCATTGTCTTCAGCCTCAACAGGACGGAAAATTGTACTTGCCATGCGCACAAGTTACAGGCAACCACAAGGCTACAAGAGTAAAGATTTGCAAAACAGGTCTTTCAGCTTTGCTTCCAGAAAATGTTTTAAATATAGAATAAGCTGATACGTGGAGCACTAGTGAGCGCCTTTGCCACTGGTGAAGGACAAGATCTGATCTCTTTCCTCGGGATGTTTTCATGTTTTGAAACAGTGGGCACCTGAAAAGGGATGGCCAGAAGGAATAAAGACATCAAAGGATCCAAAGAAGCAGAACACGACTGGCCTGTTTTTAGGCCACAGCCTCTGGCTAAAGTTTGCATGTTGATGGGTCAAGAACTGATCACCTTGATGTTTATCATCGCAGGACGCAGAGAGATGTATTTGATGGACAAGTGGATAACAGATGATAGATAAATACACTATTTTTGCTGGACACTGAGTTTCTGTCGTCGGACATTTAGCAACTCGATGAATGTCCAATGATGTGAGACTGGAACCTTCTGAAAATTCTTTGAAAAAACTTCTCTCGTTGGTCATGAAAACTGAACTGGCACAAAAGCAAGGATGCTCCTGTCTAAATTGAAATGGCTACTTCCGATGGACCACGGCATTGAATGCTATTTTGACGATTTTCAGACTCGTAAATAAGTATGGCAGTAGGTAGGGTCTACAAGGTAAAATGCATGAAATGGGAGGGCAAACGAATTGAATTAATACGTTCCATGCGTTGATTCACGGACTTCTTTCTTGCTTTTGAACCTTCCTCCTGGATGCTAATCTTGAGAATACATGTTGACATTACAGTTAATATTGTTTCCAGATGTCAAAATTTGCCCATTTTACTCGCTGCAGACCCTTTGCAACATTGTGTAAGCAATCTAGAAGCACTAATACTGATTTGGAAAACACATTAAAGTTTTATTGATATACTATATTTTGTTCATGAGGTGCAGGTCTGGAATAAAGAAAGTTTTTTGTCTTGTTTTCTTTGCTTTGATTTTTATTCTTCAATATCAAAGTGATTTTGCAAATGCTCAACATTCTTGATGCAGCCTTTGGTTTAGAAAGGTGGGGGAGTGGCTAAGGCCATTTATTTGTTTCACTTGATATTTTTGCTCAAAAATTTTGGATGAAAATTATCATGAGTCCAGCCAGGTAACTAGATGTTAGTGACTTGGATGAAAGGTTAACAGACCAGATCTGCAAGGGGCAACATGGGCAGGCTGAGGTCAAATGGTTGGTGTTAGTGATAGGGAGTGATCATAAACTGCAAGTGATGTTTGTATATTTAATAGGCTATTTCAACAGTTGCAGCCAAAGAGCCTCTTTGAAGCATCATTTTACCAAGTTTATTCACATACACATATTTTTCATTAGAAACAAAGAATTTGGGCCAGTACTGAAGGGTTTTCAGAGATTGGGTTTTCTTACTGGTTTCTTAAAGACTCAATAATAATCTTCATGTTCAGTACCTGTCCCTTAGTGAACATTTCAAAACATGGTTTTTTAAAGGCCTTTCCAATGCATTGATGTTGCTCAAGTACCTTTCAAGTAAACATATAGGTATAAAACAAGTGAAAATAAAGACAAAATATGTTAAGAAGTTCTGTTGTCAAAATAAACAGTTTCTTAAGTCGTATATGCCAAGGGCTAGAGTTTCTTAATTTTTTGGCATTTGAGAGTTGAGTGTCTAAGGCCCTGTTTATATGAGGAAAAACACCTCACTTGCCAGACCCGGGGCTGAGAGGCGAGATTCCACCTTCCAATAGAATCCTTTGTATTTTCATTTCGCGTTTACATGATGAACGCAACACCACCGGTATAGTGAAATCCCACCTCACAAGAGGTGGAATCTCACCTGGGTGAGGTGAAATTTTTCCATATAAACGAAATACCACCGGTATTGTGAGGTGAAATGAAATTTTTCGTTGATTCTCATTGGTCAGTTCTTTCTGATTTCACGGAAGAGAGACCTCACCGGGGCTGACAGGCGAGGTGAAAAATCTCATATAAACAGTGACTGAAATTTACCTCGCCTGTCAGCCCCGGGTCTGGCAGGTGAGGTGTTTTTCCCCATATAAACAGGGCCTAACTCTCAGATGGCCAAAACATTATGAAAATCCTAACTAGTTTTTGCTTAATACCTTCACCTGTTTCCTGTATCACATTACTCGGAAGGTACTTGGGTAACGTCTAAGGCTTCAGGAAACATAGTCTTTAAATTTTCATGCGGGCACGGATAATAAACAGGAAGATTAGCTCCTAAGAAACTCCAACTATTACTCAAAAAACCTGATAATTTTAAGAAACTTGCATTACTAGCCCCAATTCTTCGATTTGAATAAACAAAAAAAAGGTCCAGAATTTGAAGCATTGCAAATTTCAATCTTGTGATGATTCAATTGACACTATGTTACTGTACTGTACATATATTTGATACTTTTCTATCTATACTTTTGAAACAGTCATGTTCCATATGTTTTGCATCAGTCTTCAGGCATGAAAACAACAAGCATTTATGGCCATGTCTTTGTTGTTGTCATTTTACTTCAAGGTTGGGCCTGAACAAAAGATGATCTTGTTCTGACGAGTCCTGAAATTAAACAAATTTTTAATGGATACATTTTCTGGTTAAAGATTCAGAGAAAATATTTTCCACAAGAATGCCAAATATCTGTAAGGTCTTGCTAACTGTTTGGCTTGTCTTTGAAATGGCATTGATGCTATTGTTCAAGCAGGTTCACACTTTGAGGTAGTTACTGCTTTAAAATAGTGGGACAATATTCATGTCAGATTCTGAACTATGCGCAAAAAAATTCCAATAACTTTTTGCATGGAAATATTCCTTGATGATATTCTAAGATGGTCTGAAATAAGTTTCATGTTGCAGATATTAGGTTTTCCACATAAGAAATATTCATACGCAGGCAACTTTTAGCATTTTTTGTACACTAGCTCTCTTCAGGTATTGACCTAAAATAGGACATTTTCAACTAGCTGTACAAAAATTTTCCTAAACCCTTTTGTGTGAAAATCTTCCTTGATGAACATAGTAAAATGATTTGAAATAAAATTCATGTTGCAAAGACTAGATTTTCCTCAAGAAACATTAATATGCGGGCAACTTTTAGTATTTCCTTGCAACTTTATGCGAGTATTGACCAAGAATTGGACATTTTCAAGTCAAATTTTCAACCAGCTGTACAAAAATTTTCCAAAACCCTTTTGTGTGGAAATCTTCCTTGATGAATATAGTAAAATGATCTGAAATAAAATTCATGTTGCAAAGACTAGATTTTCCTCAAGAAATATTAATACGCGGGCAACTTTTAGTATTTTCTTGCTACTTTATGCTAGTATTGACAAAAAATTGGACATTTTTAAGTCAAATTTTCAACCAGCTGTACAAAAATTTTCCAAAACCCTTTTGTGTGGAAATCTTCCTTGATGAATATAGTAAAATGATCTGAAATAAAATTCATGTTGCAAAGACTAGATTTTCCTCAAGAAATATTTATACGCGGGTGACTTTTAGCATTTTCTACGCTACCTTATGCTGGTATTGATAAAAAATGGGACATCTTCAAGTCAAATTTTCAACTAGCTGTACAAAAATTTTCCAAAACCCTTTTGTGTTGAAATGTTCCTTGATGAATATATTAAAATGATCTGAAATAAAATTCATGTTGCAAAGACTAGATTTTCCTCAAGAAACATTAATATGCGGGCAACTTTTAGTATTTCCTTGCAACTTTATGCGAGTATTGACCAAGAATTGGACATTTTCAAGTCAAATTTTCAACCAGCTGTACAAAATTTTCCAAAACCCTTTTGTATGGAAATTTTCCTTGATGAATATAGTAAAATGATCTGAAATAAAATTCATGTTGCAAAGACTAGATTTTCCTCAAGAAATATTAATACGTGGGTGATTTTTAGCATTTTCTATGCTACTTTATGCTGGTATTGGTAAAAAATGGGACATTTGCAAGTCAAATTTTCAACTAGCTGTACAAAAATTTTCCAAAACCCTTTTGTATGGAAATCTTCCTTGATGAATGTAGTAAAATAATCTGAAATAAAATTCATGTTGCAAAGACTAGATTTTCCTCAAGAAATATTTATACGCGGGCGACTTTTAGCATTTTCTATGCTACTTTATGCTGCCATTGATCAAAAATGGGACATTTTCAAGTCAAATTTTCAACCAGCTGTACAAAAATTTTCCAAAACCCTTTTGTATGGAAATCTTCCTTGATGAATATAGTAAAATAATCTGAAATAAAATTCATGTTGCAAAGACTAGATTTTCCTCAAGAAATATTTATACGCGGGCGACTTTTAGCATTTTCTATGCTACTTTATGCTGCCATTGATCAAAAATGGGACATTTTCAAGTCAAATTTTCAACCAGCTGTACAAAAATTCTCCAAAACCCTTTTGTATGGAAATCTTCCTTGATGAATGTAGTAAAATAATCTGAAATAAAATTCATGTTGCAAAGACTAGATTTTCCTCAAGAAATATTTATACGCGGGCGACTTTTAGCATTTTCTATGCTACTCTATGCTGCCATTGATCAAAAATGGGACATTTTCAAGTCAAATTTTCAACTAGCTGTACAAAAATTTTCCAAAACCCTTTTGTGTGGAAATCTTCCTTCATGAATATATTAAAATAATCTGAAATAAAATTCATGTTGCAAAGACTAGATTTTCCTCAAGAAATATTTATACGCGGGCGACTTTTAGCATTTTCTATGCTACTTTATGCTGCCATTGATCAAAAATGGGACATTTTCAAGTCAAATTTTCAACCAGCTGTACAAAAATTTTCCAAAACCCTTTTGTATGGAAATCTTCCTTGATGAATATAGTAAAATAATCTGAAATAAAATTCATGTTGCAAAGACTAGATTTTCCTCAAGAAATATTTATACGCGGGCGACTTTTAGCATTTTCTATGCTACTTTATGCTGCCATTGATCAAAAATGGGACATTTTCAAGTCAAATTTTCAACCAGCTGTACAAAAATTTTCCAAAACCCTTTTGTATGGAAATCTTCCTTGATGAATGTAGTAAAATAATCTGAAATAAAATTCATGTTGCAAAGACTAGATTTTCCTCAAGAAATATTTATACGCGGGCGACTTTTAGCATTTTCTATGCTACTTTATGCTGCCATTGATCAAAAATGGGACATTTTCAAGTCAAATTTTCAACTAGCTGTACAAAAATTTTCCAAAACCCTTTTGTGTGGAAATCTTCCTTCATGAATATATTAAAATAATCTGAAATAAAATTCATGTTGCAAAGACTAGATTTTCCTCAAGAAATATTTATACGTGGGTGACTTTTAGCATTTTCTACGCTACTTCATGCTGGTATATTGACCAAAAATGGGACATTTTCAAGTCAAATTTTCAACCAGCTGTACAAAAATTTTCCAAAACCCTTTTGTATGGAAATCTTCCTTGATGAATACAGTAAAATGATCTGAAATAAAATTCATGTTGCAAAGACTAGATTTTCCTCAAGAAATATTTATACGTGGGTGACTTTTAGCATTTTCTACGCTACTTTATGCTGGTATTGACCAAAAATGGGACATTTTCAAGTCAAATTTTCAACCAGCTGTACAAAAATTTTCCAAAACCCTTTTGTATGGAAATCTTCCTTGATGAATATAGTAAAATGATCTGAAATAAAATTCATGTTGCAAAGACTAGATTTTCCTCAAGAAATATTTATACGTGGGTGACTTTTAGCATTTTCTATGCTACTTTATGCTGGTATTGACCAAAAATGGGACATTTTCATGTCAAATTTTCAACCAGCTGTACAAAAATTTTCCAAAACCCTTTTGTGTGGAAATCTTCCTTGATGAATATAATAAAATAATCTGAAATAAAATTCATGTTGCAAAGACCAGATTTTCCTCAAGAAATATTCAAAGTCTGGCCAGAAGATTTAGCACTTTGGTATCATGTGCCATTTCATGTTTCGTTGTTCATTTTGGTGCGAATGTTATTGCTGCTTTACTGTCTACTTATTTATGGTAGTCCACTTAAAACTGATTACTTTCGCACATTCGGTAGGAGATTTTCATGTGAATAATAAAATCATGAAACACGTTGCGTGTAACACATAATGTAATAGTAAGAAAGATTTGAAAGAGATTTATTTTCATCGTTACGTTGTGCGCCGCATGCGTTGTGTTCACCGTTCATCACAAGGCTAGTTGGTGATGGAAAACAAATAAAAAATCAGTATTACAGGTACATGTACCCCAAAAGCCACAAAAAAAGCGTGTGGATATAATTTTTTTCCTACTAGTTGATTTCAAAAATGGTTTTGTGTCAATGAAGGGCTGCAGAAAACGAGGTCTTCCCGTTGGGTATTATTATTTTTTACCTAAGATTGACCGAGTACTGATGTGACAAAGTTTCTTGTTTTTCACTATATGTACCCCAAAAACCACAAAAGCAAAAACACGCAAAAGATTACAGCTGATGCACCTATCACTGTGATATTTGGGAAGAAGTCATCATTATAAATCAGTAATGGATAGAAAGTATAGCTGCAAACTTATTTTCAGTGGAAGTATCTAATGTACCACAAAACCCACATGGGGTGTACCCCAAAAACCACATTAGTTTTTCACTTATAAAGCCGTTTGCAGCATATCAATCTTCAAAAGCATTATTTTTCTTGATTCTGCATATATTTTGAAATCTGCTGACAATCTGACCTAACAGAGAGGAACTGTGTTATTCATTTACCAGCAATTACAAAGTGCATGCTTTTTCCAAGTATAAAGTATCAAAATATTTGAGAATATCAATGTTCCTGGTAATTTTTTCATAAATAATGAAAAGTTTTGATGTTTCTATTCCATGGATAAATTTTCTTTGCTTTTAATTTCACAACTGCATTCATTTCAGAGTCTACCAGACTTATAACCACCTCAGAGGTTTCATTTATCACCCCCAAAATGTTTGAGAGTAACCTCAAATGGTTTAACCTCAAAGTAACCTCAAATGAGAGTAACCTCAAATGAGAGTAACTTTCCAGTGGTATCCAAAATTAACAGAAGTCTTCTAAAGTGATTGGTTAGTTAATGATATCTGGACAGCAAATACCTATGTTGATTGACTTTTAGAAAGATATTTTTGTTACTGTGTTAAAATATGGGCAATTTTAATTAACTGTCTGTTAATTGAATTGCATAAAATGTTTATTATTTTGTTAAAACATATACCATTTTACCAACTGTATGTTGATTGTCTTGAAGATGTGTTCGTTATTTTGCTGAAAATGGAATATTTACTTGCTGTTTGTTTACAGACTTTCAGGAAATATTTGTTATTTTGTTAATTTTGTTAAAAACTTGACCAAACCTTGACTTTCAGAAGATATTTTGTTATGTGGACAAATACCTTATGTTAATTGCTTTCAGAGAGTGTTAATGATATATAAATATAGATGTGATTTTGCTGAAATACATAATTTCATTTGGTTTCTCTGTGGCACACCCACACCCTGTACTTGTGTTTTCCATGTTTCAGTGAAATTTACCCCAAAACCACACAAAAAATCACCAAAGTCAGGATGCCCATTTGATAGGTTCACTATATTGCAAGGTAACCATTGTGCTTTTCTGGCAAGAGGACACATGAAAGATACTGAAAAACATTTGTTTGCAAACTTATAGTAAGAATTTGCGACTTGCTACTCGTTCATAGAAATAATCTGTAAAATTTCAAGTTCAAATTTTTGCGTTTACACCTTATAATTTTTTTTAATCCAATTTATTCATGGCAAACCTATATTTTTAGGTAGCCCAGTTACCTAAGCATCATTGATCAGTAAGAGTTTTATGTTGTATGTTGATCTTCTATAGATATTGCCTTTCAACTGACCTTGTGGTTTTTGGGGTACCTTAGTTTTTGGGGTACATGTACCTGTACCTGACGAAATTTAAATTTTCATTTCTCCCTGCCAATATTTTGCTTGCATTCTTAATGGTTTTTCTGTTTTTATGGAGTTTCTCGACGGCTGTTTGAGCTGGGTCTCACCAAAGGCCCCTTCTCTGGCAACTCAATCTCAGAAGTCTCATCTCTTCTGTTCTTGACTACTTTGAAAAAGCCACAGCAGCTTTGTTTCGGGTAATGAAAGCCGATCTCCTTCCAAGAACTGAAAACATCTTCCAGCAATTTGCCAAACAACATGCCTTCTCTTTGCCGCTCTTTGCAGCTCCAAGCTCCGTTCTCGCCTCGTGGGCTCGTTCGTGTTCATTTGTTCGAAGACTTTTCAGGAGCCGTTGTGCGCATGGCAAGTACAATTTTCCGTCCTGTTTTCAGCCTCGCCTCTTCAGCACAAATGATACCCCTGGTTCCTACCTGACAATTCGTGGTTAATGCAGTCAAATTTATGTCAAAAATTATGCAAGCCTTATTCACAGTAATGGCGTCATATTCAATGATTCAGACAAGAAAGCTGCGGAGGATCTGCGGAGGTTATTTGGCTGTTTCCCGCGCTTTGCAAATTGATGGCGTGATGCAAGAAAATATTAGTTTCTTGCACTGTAGCAAAGTCTAAAATTTGATAGGAGTGAACTACAAGTAGAAAGTATTTACTGAACTGAAGAGGGAAAACAAAGACATCGCTACCATCCGGTGAGTTTGCTTTGTGCCGTAATTTTACACAAGTCAAGACAGTTGACTTCGTTGTCTCTCATCGATGACTTCTCTTGCAATGTTTTTAATTATCCTTGGATACGATTTTCTTACATCTTGTCAATGTTGCTATTAAGCGTTCTGATGCAAAATTAGTAAGTATTACAGCATCCAGCTTGGCATGTCAGTTCTGGCTATTAGGTTTCTGTTTGGCAAATTCTACAGAAGTTTCTGTTTTTGACTTTAAAATCTGTGGATACTTTGTCTTTGTATCATTTTTGTCGCGACACTTGTTGAAGAAGCCATAACAAACAAGTTTGGCCACTTGGTCGTACATTTATTCATGTTCTCTTTGTTTCTGTTGAAAAACTTTAAAGGCATACACACAGCTAAAATGATCTTGAAAACTGGCAGGAAATTCTCAGTTATTCTCGGATTTGTCGAATTTGAATCAAATTTCAAACATTTGAGACATCGCTCGGTGTCTGGCACTAGAATGGTCTCTTTCCGTGACACGTCTCACATGAAATCAATTTCATTCATTGACCTGAACAAATTTAAATAATGATTATAAAGATTTGAACGTCGGTGAGAAATACTCAAGCATTTATCTACTCGCCTTGCGACGCATTTTGAGGCTGCAGAATGTGAGTTTTCGCTCGGATTCTTATTTGCTCTTCAAAATCAACCACTGGAAAGTTTCACAAGTTAGCCTATATATTGCAAGGAAGCAGGAATGTGAAGACTACTCAAGAAAATTTGATTTGAACTTGACATCTGCTACTGACTTGGCTACTGACTACTACTGACTTGGTTCAAATAAAAATATTTCAACATCTACTAGAATTTTCTTTTCCTCCATTAAAATTTTTCTTTCATTGACACCTTTGGAGGGACCATTATGGAATCAAGGTCGCACTGACCTTTTAATGCTATCCCTGCCATTTTACCTAAGGGTGTTTTTAATTTAGATAGCTGTATATATTTTAATATCACACGCCTGTTATTAGATTTTTCTTTTCTTTTTAAATAGATTTATTGTATTAATATTTGATAGTTTTTGTTATTTTGGCGAAAATGTACATACATACATACATACATAGTCCAAGGATTTTGTTCGCAATTCGATGGCTGTTGATGTCATTGCCAGTGTCAGAGCAGAGGTTAGTTTCCATGTGGGGGTTTGAATGCACGGAAATTCCATTCGTTCAATGAGAAAAGATGGTGAGTCGCATGTAACCTGACTTCACGGTGGCCGACGAAAACAACCTCAATTTCTGGACCTACAAGGATTTTGGAAAAGCTTTCAATCTTGCCATTCCGTTAGGTAAAATGATTGCTAGGTCCAGTAATTTCTCTGAAGGTCTTGGCTTTGGAAGATCTTGTTCTTATCTGTATTTTTAGTGCTCAGTAAAATTCAAGAAAGATTGAAAATTGAATTCATTCCAATACATGTAGCACTTTGCATTGCGAAATTATTTTAAGAGGCGACTTCTTTGGTTCACCCAGTGAGCCAAACTTTGTTGAACCCAGAAACACAAATATCTTCTTTGAAAGGAGGTCTGAGGGGAGCATTACCTGCGAGTTTCCCATGAGTTTCTGTCATTCACGATCGAAATTTCTCAGGGCCTCTTTTAAGGAATGATAACTTGGGGGGCAAGTTTCAAAAAGGGGACCTCATTTTTGATACAGAAATATTTCTCTTTATGAACTCCTTAGCAAAGCATGTATTTCTTACAAGGCATAAATTGTGCTAGAAGGCCCCTCACTACTATTGTGTTCAGGATGGGGAGAGGATTTATGGATGGCCCAGGTTCAGAAAAAACATAGGCCTTTTGCACAGCGAGTTTTGAAAGGTACACCAAAGGCGCGTCCATCTAGGGGGGTCCGGGGGCATGCTCCCCTGGGAAAAATTTTTAAATCTTGGATGCTAGAATCGCTCTGGTAGCCATTTTTCTCCTCTAACCCAGTTATCAAATCAAACTGGCCATCCATTATGCACAAACTGTAGTACAGTCAATCAAATGTCACATGTAGGCCAAGAAAGGCATTCCTTGAATAGAAACATGGACCAGCGAACCGGGTGAGCCAGAAAATATTCCCCACATCTGATAGTTCATAGCACCAAGAGTGTCTGATGAATCGATATTTGCTTGATAGCCGAGAGTCGAGAAATTGAAGCATTTTTGTAAGTTTCTTTGTTTTTATGAGCACTGCACTGGAAAGATAAGCAAATGCGACTTCAATAAAGCATTGCGAAAGGGCCTGAAAAGGGGCCTAGGAGCAACAAAAAGAAAAAAGGGACCATATACTAGGGGGGCAAAACACTGTGAAAAACTGTAACTGGGGGGGCAAGCAAGGGGGACTGGGGGGGCTTTTGCCCCCCTAGTTTGTATGTTAAAAGAGGCCCTGAAATTTCTTGAGAGTCACCTAACTGTGGGTCAGGTTGACATACGTTAACGTTGCACTCTTATATTAGATGAAAGCAGGAGAGTAAAGGGGTTTACATGATACAACTGCATATGTATCTTAGCAGATGCTGTAAGATGCTCATCAAGAGCTGAGAGCTGAGTTTCTAAAATCCTTGCTCTGTGTATCTGAAACAAAGATATGTGTGTACCTACTGTACAAAGCGCAGATTTAGAGAATACATTTTGGCATCGGATGTTCATGATAAAAGAGATAATTTAAACTCTTCCAATTTGCAAACTGTCAGTTTAAATTTCTTGTCTACAAAGGGGAGCATTTTCTTTATTTTTGTATCGCTAGGCCATTCACTGCAGCAGGAAAACAAACTGTGCATGTAGACTTATTACAATTGCGTTATCTCCAACTCCTTATACGTTGCTACGGGTAACAAGTCCTGACGTCATAGTAGAATGAGGTAAAGGCAAATGTAATAAGTCTGCTTTATGGCCGAAGTTAATTTATGCAAAAAGGCAGTCATTTAGCATCAGCCAATGAAAATGAAGAAAGAGGCAGGTAGGCACCAGGGTAACAACTGGCCGCCCATTGTTACCCTGGGTTCGAGGTTGCAATGTACCATGAGATCACGAGACGAGCCTGAGTAATGCACGTGAGTCTGTGTTCAGGTGAGTCTTTGTTCCCAAGCTGCTGCTGGCGTTTGTTTGTCGCTTTTCCTGTTGTGTCTCTCGAAGATAAGGTCATGGCGTCCCATCATGCACTCGCTGTGTTGGCTTTATTTCTGATTTCTTCGTCGTTTGCACTTGTTCGGTAAGAAACAAACTTTCACTATACCGTTGACTTATATTTGTTAGATCTTATTCTGAGACTTGTTCATATGTTGGTTCTCAATATAAGATCAATGCTATCCCAGCTAGAATATTTTGAAATTAGGCCCATCACTGTGTCAACATGTAGGGACTGATAAGGGATTAGTGTGTGACCTGTGTCAGTGCTTGGAAGCATATAGCTGGTGCCATATGAATGGGGTAAGAATGCCGATGCATGAAAAATTTTGTGGTATTCTTATTAGACATTTTTATGTTTGAAGAATGAAAACATTATGGAGGGGCTTTTCTCCAACCGGAAGGAATACACCTATATACCTACCTACCTACCTACCTACCTACCTACCTACCTACCTACCTACCTACCTATAGTGGAAGGAATCAGGAATGTTGTAACAATAGGCATTATTCCTGCACACAATCGAAACAATCGATGAAGCATTTGAAGTATTTATAGACATTGTTAATTTACACAATCAAAACAATTCAGAGATATCTGGGTCAACAATCAGATTTGGGTGAGCTGCCAAACTCTGGCTGTTAATGAATTCATCAGTTGAGCTGCCAACTCATCAAAAGGTAATTTTCCAAAATCTGACCTCTGTGACCTGGCAAAGTTCCCTTACTGTTTGAAATCTTCAACATGGACGACTGTTTTCAAGGGGCAAGCAACTCATACTATAAGCTATCAAGGAACAAGTGTTGCACTGTTTAGGTAGCAGCTGGTTTCTGGCTAAAGTAAAAATACGTCAGTAGTGTCCTCCGCCATTTTTCCCCTACATAAACATGTATGATTTTGAGTACACAGAGTTTCTTACGAGTTTCTTAAATGTTCCATGACAATCTTCATGTTGATTACTATCTGTGTCCTCGGGATAATTTCAAAAAATACTTTTTGAAACCTTTCCAATGTTCAAACATCCTCTAGTAATTTCTGAGCAAAATGATACAGGACGCTAGTGAAAATAAAGTAAGCGTAGGTTAAGGATTTTCTTTGTCAAAATAAGTAGTTTCTCAAGCTATGTTTCATGTTTGAAGATTGAAACATTCTGGAAGAGGTTTCAGGCAAACCAGAAAGAATATACTTGTATAAAATCAAAACAATCGAGCAAAATAAAATCTCTATCAAATTTTGAAGAGTTGCCAATCGATTTCTCCTGATTAAGGCTAATTACTAGGTGTTCCTAACAAACTCTCGCAGTTAATGAAATCATCAACAGAGTTGCAAAGTCATTAAAATGCTATTTACAAATTTTAATCTGGCAAAGTTCCCTTACTGCTTGAAATCTTCATATGGACGACTGTTGTCAAGGAAACCAACCAACCCATATAATAATATCAAGAAACAGGTGTGGCACTATTACAGTGACAAATCTTGTCCGGCTAAAGTAAAGAATTTGGCAATATCATGTGCCATCCTTATTTTCGGTACATCCGATGTAATAATTCTGACGCTTATCAAGAAATCTGGTCTCCTTGAAGTGGGCTGGCTAGGCTATTGCCATCCCGATATAAACTAAATCCTACATTAAACAGGTGCAACTGCAGATAAATATTTATTACTTCATGAAGCAAGCTACGTGCATGATCTCATTCTTCAAACATGGCTAATGGGAGCCTTTAATTATGTTTGAAGAATGAAAACATTATGGAGGGGCTTTTGCTCCAACCGGAAGGAATACACCTATATACCTATATACCTACCTACCTACCTATAGTGGAAGGAATCAGGAATGTTGTAACAATAGGCATTATTTATGCACACAATCCAAACAATCGATAAAGCATTTGAAGTATTTATTGGCATTGTTAATTTACACAATCAAAACAATTCAGAGATATTTGGGCCAACAATCAAATTTAGGTGAACTGCCAAACTCTGGCTGTTAATGAATTCATCAGTTGAGCTGCCAACTCATTAAAAGGTAATTTTCCAGAATCTGACCTCTGTGACCTGGCAAAGTTCCCTTACTGTTTGAAATCTTCAACATGGACGACTGTTGTAGAGGGGCACGCATGTCATACGAAGCAATCAAGGAACGAGTGTGGCACTGTGTAGGTAGCAGCTGGTTTCTGATTAAAGTAAGAATTCGTCAGTAGTGTCCTCCGCCGCTTTTTTCTCTACATCTGCACGTATTTTTTATAAGAAACTAAGGAGTCCTTAACTCCTTAAATTTATCGGATTTTGAGTACACAGAGTTTCTTACGAGTTTCTTAAGTGTTCCATAACAATCTTCATGTTGATTACTATCTGTGGCCCTCGGGATAACTTCAAAACAAGCCTTTTTGAAGCCTTTCCAGTGTTTAGACATTACTCTAGTGATTTCTGAGCAAAGTGATACAGCACGCAAGTGAAAATAAATTAAGTGTAGGTTAAGGATTTTCTTTGTCAAAATAAGTAGTTTCTTGAGCTATGTTTCATGTTTTAAGAAAGAAAACATTCTGGAAGGGGTTTTAGGCAAACCATAAAGAATATACTTGTATACAATCAAAACAAGGAGCGAAATAAAATCTCTATCAAATTTTGATGAGTTGCCAATCGATTTCTCCTGATTAAGGCTAATTACTACGTGTTCCTAACAAACTCTCGCTGTTAATGAAATCATCAATAGAGTTGCAAAGTCATTAAATTGCTATTGGCAAAGTTCCCTTACTGCTTGAAATCTTCATATGGACGACTGTTGTCAAGGAAACCAACAAACCCATATAATTCTATCAAGTAACAGGTGTGGCACTATTATAGTATCATCTGCCATCCTTATTTTCGGTACATCCGATGAAATAATTCTGACGCTTGTCAAGAAATCTGATCTCCTTCAAGTAGGCTAGTTAGGCTATTGCCATCCCAATATAAACTAAATCCTACATTAAATAGTTGCAACTGCAGATAAATATTTATTACTTCATGAAGCAAGTTACGTGCATTATCTCATTCTTCAAACATGGCTAATGGGAGCCTTTAATTATGTTTGAAGAATGAAAACATTATGGAGGGGCTTTTCTCCAACCGGAAGGAATAGACCTACCTACCTATAGACGAAGGAATCAGGAATGTTGTAACAATAGGCATTATTTATGCACACAATCGGAACAAACGATGAAGCATCTGAAGTATTTATAGACATTGTTAATTCACACAATCAAAACAATTAAGAGATATTTGGGCCAACAATCAAACTTAGGTGAGCTGCCAAACTCTGGCTGTTAATGAACTCATCAGTTGAGCTGCCAACTCATTAAAAAGTAATTTTCCAAAATCTGACCTCTGTGACCTGGCAAAGTTCCCTTACTGTTTGAAATCTTCAACATGGACGACTGTTGTCAAGGGGCAAGCAACTCATACCAAGCTATCGAGGAACAAATGTTCCACTGTCAAGGTAGCAGCTGGTTTCTGGCTAAAGTAAAAATTCTTCAGTAGTGATCTCCGCCGTTCTTTCCTCTAACTGTACACGTATTTGTTACAAGAAACTAAGGATTTGAGCTCCTTAACTCCTTACAATTATCGGATTTTGAGTACACAGAGTTTCTTACAAGTTTCTTAAATGCTCCATAACAATCTTCATGTTAATTACTATCTGTGCTGTCGGGATAATTTCAAAGCAAGGCTTTTTGAAGCCATTCCAGTGTTTAGACAATTCTAGTAATTTCTGAGCAAAATGATACAGGACGCAAGTGAAAATAAAGTAAGTGTATGTTAAGGATTTTCTTCGTCAAAATAAGTAGTTTCTCGTTATGTTTGAAGAATGAAAACATTATGGAGAGGCTTTTCTCCAACCGGAAGGAATACACCTATATACCTACCTACCTACCTACCTACCTATAGTGGAAGGAATCAGGAATGTTGTAACAATAGGCATTATTCCTGCACACAATCGAAACAATCGATGAAGCATTTGAAGTATTTATAGACATTGTTAATTTACACAATCAAAACAATTCAGAGATATCTGGGTCAACAATCAGATTTGGGTGAGCTGCTAAACTCTGGCTGTTAATGTATTCATCAGTTGAGCTGCCAACTCATCAAAAGGTAATTTTCCAAAATCTGACCTCTGTGACCTGGCAAAGTTCCCTTACTGTTTGAAATCTTCAACATGGACGACTGTTTTCAAGGGGCAAGCAACTCATACTATAAGCTATCAAGGAACAAGTGCTGCACTGTTTAGGTAGCAGCTGGTTTCTGGCTAAAGTAAAAATACGTCAGTAGTGTCCTCCGCCATTTTTCCCCTACATCAACATGTATGATTTTGAGTACACAGAGTTTCTTACGAGTTTCTTAAATGTTCCATGACAATCTTCATGTTGATTACTATCTGTGCCCTCGGGATAATTTAAAAAAAGACTTTTTGAAACCTTTCCAATGTTCAGACATCCTCTAGTAATTTCTGAGCAAAATGATACAGGACGCTAGTGAAAATAAAGTAAGTGTAGGTTAAGGATTTTCTTTGTCAAAATAAATAGTTTCTCAAGCTATGTTTCATGTTTGAAGACTGAAAACATTCTGGAAGAGGTTTCAGGCAAACCAGAAAGAATATACTTGTATAAAATCAAAACAATCGAGCAAAATAAAATCTCTATCAAATTTTGATGAGTTGCCAATCGATTTCTCCTAATTAAGGCTAATTACTAGGTGTTCCTAACAAACTCTCGCAGTTAATGAAATCATCAACAGAGTTGCAAAGTCATTAAAATGCTATTTACAAATTTTGATCTGGCAAAGTTCCCTTACTGCTTGAAATCTTCATATGGACGACTGTTGTCAAGGAAACCAACCAACCCATATAGTAATATCAAGAAACAGGTGTGGCACTATTACAGTGACAAATCTTGTCCGGCTAAAGTAAAGAATTTGGCAATACCATGTGCCATCCTTATTTTCGGTACATCCGATGTAATAATTCTGACGCTTATCAAGAAATCTGGTCTCCTTGAAGTGGGCTGGCTAGGCTATTGCCATCCCGATATAAACTAAATCCTACATTAAACAGGTGCAACTGCAGATAAATATTTATTACTTCATGAAGCAAGCTACGTGCATGATCTCATTCTTCAAACATGGCTAATGGGAGCCTTTGATTATGTTTGAAGAATGAAAACATTATGGAGGGGCTTTTCTCCAACCGGAAGGAATAGACCTACCTACCTATAGACGAAGGAATCAGGAATGTTGTAACAATAGGCATTATTTATGCACAAAATAGGAACAATAGATGAAGCATCTAAAGTATTTATAGACATTGTTAATTCACACAATCAAAACAATTAAGAGATATTTGGGCCAACAATCAAACTTAGGTGAGCTGCCAAACTCTGGCTGTTAATGAACTCATCAGTTGAGCTGCCAACTCATTAAAAGGTAATTTTGCAAAATCTGACCTCTGTGACCTGGCAAAGTTCCCTTACTGTTTGAAATCTTCAACATGGACGACTGTTGTCAAGGGGCAAGCAACTCATACCAAGCTATCGAGGAACAAGTGTTCCACTGTCAAGGTAGCAGCTGGTTTCTGGCTAAAGTAAAAATTCTTCGGTAGTGATCTCCACCGTTCTTTCCTCTAAATGTACACGTATTTGTTACAAGAAACTAAGGATTTGAGCTCCTTAACTCCTTACAATTATCGGATTTTGAGTACACAGAGTTTCTTACAAGTTTCTTAAATGCTCCATAACAATCTTCATGTTAATTACTATCTGTGCTGTCGGGATAATTTCAAAGCAAGGCTTTTTGAAGCCATTCCAGTGTTTAGACAATTCTAGTAATTTCTGAGCAAAATGATACAGGACGCAAGTGAAAATAAAGTAAGTGTATGTTAAGGATTTTCTTCGTCAAAATAAGTAGTTTCTCGTTATGTTTGAAGAATGAAAACATTATGGAGAGGCTTTTCTCCAACCGGAAGGAATACACCTATATACCTACCTACCTACCTACCTACCTATAGTGGAAGGAATCAGGAATGTTGTAACAATAGGCATTATTCCTGCACACAATCGAAACAATCGATGAAGCATTTGAAGTATTTATAGACATTGTTAATTTACACAATCAAAACAATTCAGAGATATCTGGGTCAACAATCAGATTTGGGTGAGCTGCTAAACTCTGGCTGTTAATGTATTCATCAGTTGAGCTGCCAACTCATCAAAAGGTAATTTTCCAAAATCTGACCTCTGTGACCTGGCAAAGTTCCCTTACTGTTTGAAATCTTCAACATGGACGACTGTTTTCAAGGGGCAAGCAACTCATACTATAAGCTATCAAGGAACAAGTGCTGCACTGTTTAGGTAGCAGCTGGTTTCTGGCTAAAGTAAAAATACGTCAGTAGTGTCCTCCGCCATTTTTCCCCTACATCAACATGTATGATTTTGAGTACACAGAGTTTCTTACGAGTTTCTTAAATGTTCCATGACAATCTTCATGTTGATTACTATCTGTGCCCTTGGGATAATTTAAAAAAAGACTTTTTGAAACCTTTCCAATGTTCAGACATCCTCTAGTAATTTCTGAGCAAAATGATACAGGACGCTAGTGAAAATAAAGTAAGTGTAGGTTAAGGATTTTCTTTGTCAAAATAAATAGTTTCTCAAGCTATGTTTCATGTTTGAAGACTGAAAACATTCTGGAAGAGGTTTCAGGCAAACCAGAAAGAATATACTTGTATAAAATCAAAACAATCGAGCAAAATAAAATCTCTATCAAATTTTGATGAGTTGCCAATCGATTTCTCCTGATTAAGGCTAATTACTAGGTGTTCCTAACAAACTCTCGCAGTTAATGAAATCATCAACAAAGTTGCAAAGTCATTAAAATGCTATTTACAAATTTTGATCTGGCAAAGTTCCCTTACTGCTTGAAATCTTCATATGGACGACTGTTGTCAAGGAAACCAACCAACCCATATAATAATATCAAGAAACAGGTGTGGCATTATTACAGTGACAAATCTTGTCCGGCTAAAGTAAAGAATTTGGCAATATCATGTGCCATCCTTATTTTCGGTACATCCGATGTAATAATTCTGACGCTTATCAAGAAATCTGGTCTCCTTGAAGTGGGCTGGCTAGGCTATTGCCATCCCGATATAAACTAAATCCTACATTAAACAGGTGCAACTGCAGATAAATATTTATTACTTCATGAAGCAAGCTACGTGCATGATCTCATTCTTCAAACATGGCTAATGGGAGCCTTTGATTATGTTTGAAGAATGAAAACATTATGGAGGGGCTTTTGCTCCAACCGGAAGGAATACACCTATATACCTACCTACCTACCTACCTACCTACCTACCTATAGTGGAAGGAATCAGGAATGTTGTAACAATAGGCATTGTTTATGTACACAATCGAAACAATCAACGTAGAATTTGAGATATTTATGGGGATTGTTAATATATACAATCAAAACAATTCAGAGATATTTGCCCAACAATCAAATTTAGGTGAGCTGCCAAACTCAGGCTGTTAATGAAGTCATCAGTTGAGCTGCCAACTCATTAAAAGGTAATTTTCCAAAATCTGACCTCTGTGACCTGGCAAAGTTCCCTTACTGTTTGAAATCTTCAACATGGACGACTGTTGTCAAGGGGCAAGCAACTCATACTGACCTATCAAGGGACAAGTGTTGCGGTGACTAGGTAGCAGCTGGTGTCTGGCCAAAGTAAAAATACGTCAGTAGTGTCTTCCACCATTTTCTCCCTACATATGCACGTATTTTTTTTAAGAAACTAAGGATTTGGGCTCCTTAACTCCTTAAAATTATCGAATTTTGAGATCACAGAGTTTCTTACGAGTTTCTTAAATGTTCCATAACAATCTTCATGTTGATTACTATCTGTGCCCTCGGGATGATTTCAAAACAAGGCTTTTTGAAGCCTTTCCAGTGTTTAGACATTACTCTAGTAATTTCTGAGCAAAGTGATACTGGACGCAAGTGAAAATAAATTAAGTGTAGGTTAAGGATTTTCTTTGTCAAAATAAGTAGTTTCTTGAGCTATGTTTCATGTTGTAAGAATGAAAACATTCTGGAAGGGGTTTTAGGCAAACCAGAAAGAATATACTTGTATGCAATCAAAGCAATCGAGCGAAATAAAATCTCCATCAAATTTTGATGAGTTGCCAATCGATTTCTCCTGATTAAGGCTAATTACTACGTGTTCCTAACAAACTCTCGCTGTTAATGAAATCATCAACAGAGGTGCAAAGTCATTAAAATGCTATTTGCAAAGTTTGACCTGGCAATGTTCCCTTACTGCTTGAAATCTTCATATGGACGACTGTTGTCAAGGAAACCAACCAACCCATATAATACTATCAAGAAACAGGTGTGGCACTATTGCAGTGGCAAATCTTGTCTGGCTAAAGTAAAGAATTTGTCAGTATCATGTGCTTTTCGATACATCCGATGTAATAATTCTGACGCTTATCAAATCCTACATTAAACAGTTGCAATTGCAGATAAATATTCTTTACTACATGAAGTAAGCTACATGCATGATCTCATTCTTCAAACATGGCTAATGGGAGCCTTTAATTGGTTGCTTAATGCTTAATGCTCCAGCATAATAGAGCTAAAAAATGAAGTCTTTAAAGCCGGGTGTAAAATTCTGTTACATTTTTCGTTGAATCAATGTGCTTGAAAGAAACTTCAGGCAATTTGCTGTAAAAATCTGCCGTGGCAATTTCATGACATCTTGATTAATCTCAAAATGGCATTAATATTGATTTTGCTGGGGTTGTGACAGCATCAAAATTGTAAATCCTTAACCAGAACAGCTGCAGATTTCTGCTTGCAACCATGTTGTAGACTTTCATGAACTAATGGTTTCCGTGAAGATTGTATCAATTTTCCTAAAGCAATTTAATATTTACAATTATTTCATTTTTTTCAAATCTTTGATGCATTTTTACAAAAACCTACAAAAACAAGTAATCAAAATGCCGCCATTTTTAAATATTCAACTTTTAATTATTTGATTATTTTGATCTTGAAGATATCAAAGAACTGCCACACTGCAAATTTGCAACAACTTACCCACCTTTGAAGTAATTCAATTCATGGCAAAATCTAGTACAATTTTGCACACACCTTTTTGAAGATTAAATGGATTTGAGCCCAGTCTGCAGAGTATGGCACTTTTCGACAAGATCTCTGGTGTGCAAGGGCAAAATTGACGGTGTGCAGGTGTGCATCACCAAAAATTTCTGGTGCACTGGTGTGCACCAAACCATTTTTGTTGAAATTAGGAAAGTTATTGTACATTTCAATGATATCTGTCCAGAGACTTGAATTGATTTGTGTGGAAAATCTATTTGAAAGTATAGACCACTATTTCTACTGCTTAAAACAGTCAAAAATTTGAAGTAAAACACCAGCAAACTTGGGATCAGCAGAGGTGTTCAGAGCAAAAGTAGAGGGCATGTCCTCAAAAAATTTCCTAGGGGTTTTGCCCCCAGACCCCTCTTTCATTGCCCCCTGTATATTTGTCATGTCTATGCCACTGGTCTTGATTTCTAAAATTAGCGGAGCCATCTGGGGCCTGGTCTTTCTTGAGTTCCTAGTTCCTAGTGGTAATTCAATAGGACCAGACCGTGACCACTGGCACCTCTACTGCCACACCCAAATCTACCTGTGTGCAAAAGTTTTGGGTGGAAAATATCTCCGGTGTGCACAGCCATACTCTGCAGACTGGATTTGAGCCCTATGCTTGCCTAGTTAAACCTCTAACCTACTACCCAAGACTAGTCAATGAAGTTTTTCAGTTTCAGCCAAATGCATTGGATTTGTTGGATTGACATTAGAAAACCCTGTTTGAAACCTGGGTTATTTCAAGCTGGTTCAGCTACCAAGTGTCAAAAGTGTATTTATCAAATAGGTCACATGATACGTGGCAAGGCAGGTTTATCATGACTTGATGTCTTTAACATTAAAATGAAAGAAATATCTTTTGTACTCAAAAGCAAGGAACTTCTATTTTGTGCTGCCAGTAGCAAATTTGAACAGACTTGAACCCAGTCATTTGCAAGTGAATGCAAGTTGTTTGTCCTGCCTCTGGTAACCCTTTCACTTCAAATTACATTTGCATTACAGTTGCAGTGTTCTTTTTTCTTAATTGTAGCATTCCTTTACACCGCATACCAACAGCAAGACAAGTAATCAGAAGTGCAGGTGGAAGTGAAAAGTTAGCTGAAGAATTGAAAGGCACACCAGAATATCTCCATGACTACTTGGATGTAAGTAGCCTTTTGTCATTACTCTGCCAAAATATGGTAAAAAATAATCCTTCCATGAATTCTGTGAAAGTTGTGTATATTTTTGTGGTTTTGGAGCAGTAGTTCTGGAGTAAGACATATGTGACAACAGTTGAATTGGAGCTGTCAAACAACAATAAAACAACAAAGATTCATTTTCCTACATACAGTAGCTTCTTTATTAAAAAATCCAATGAGCATGACTCCAGTGAGATATGGAAGTTAAAAACAACCTTATCTGCAGTTCTAGTGTTTAGATATTAAGTTACACAGAACCGTTTGAGAAAATTAACCAAGAAATGAGAAAGACAGGAAATAATGTGAGAATAGCATGGGTGTTTGCCGATCAGTGGAGGAAAACAATTAGTCCGTTGCCAAAAGTGAATACCAAAAAGGGAGTAAGAATCAGACAAAGACAATGAAATGCACTAAAAGTTAGCCATGAGCTGAGATGGAAAAAGCGGCTTGGAAACTCAAAGAAGTAAATGTGTGAATGACAAACAAGGAGAAGAAAAATTAAACAATAACTGAGCAAAAAAGGGGCCATAATGACACATGTTCAAATGTACTTTTTTGTCCAAACTCTTTCCTATATGTCAGTTTTCATGGAAAGTGGTTTTTAACGCTCTGAAGTTGATATTTGAATTGAAAATGAATCAAGAGACGGCTTATCCCAGGGATCTTGTGAAGCTCAGTCTTGTAGAATCTGTAACTGTGATGAATGGCCACCAGAAGAACTTGCGTATGGAAGTTGGCTTTTCCTCTGTGCATGTCAAATTAGCTGTCATGTGAAGATTGACAAGTTTTGCATTCGGGTGTTTGGAAAACAAGACCGAGAAAATGAAGACATAAGACCACAAGACCATGAAACATAGACCAGAAACACAAAGAACCTGATGAAGATAACAAAAACACCCCCAGCGTAACTATGAAAGCCCGTGAAAGTCTGTATGTTTTTGATGATTAACTGTTTTTGTACTAAACAGAGGACATCCTTCAGTCAGTTGGCTCTTTAAGGTAACTCTGCATTCTGCTTCAGTGAGCAGAGTAGCCATTTTGCATAACCATTCTCCAGATCAAAAATTAGTAAAAAGAGCATTATTCTACATGGTCTTGGCAATCAAAAGATGTGCAAATTGCAATGTTTCCGTTAAGGCAGGCTTTGCAAATCATTTTTCAGAACTTACAGGTGATTTCAGAAAAGTGGATTCATCTCCAAAACTTCTCAAAAAATGTTTGGGTCTTCAGTCTAAGGTCCTCCAGTCTTTTGGATCTTAGTTTTCAAAACACCCTGTAATTTTGCATTATTGGAAATCTCAGTTGATTTCTAAACTGAGACAGACTTAAGGAAACAGCAGAGGTACTTCTCCCCTTCACATGCCGTGTTTCGTTTTAGTTTAAAAGGCCCTCGTGCACATTTTTCCTTTGCTGAAGATGACTCTAGCCAGAGTAGAAACGTACTTAATTAGGCCGTAAAACTAAACTAATTTTCAACTGGACTGTCAAACTTTTCTTTAATCATATAATCATGGATTGTCAACTGTTAATCATATAATCATGGATTGTCAACTGGATTGTCGAAATTTTTCTTCATAACTGGAATGTCAATATGTCTTTTCTCATCTTTGTCTTCATTCTAAGATTTATAATAAAGCTGCGTTTCCCGGAATCATCATCAAACAGCAGAGATGTTTTTAAACTGATCCAATATTTCAAGAACAAAATGTGTTTCTTGAATGCTATTTGCAGCACAACTTTCTCCTTCAGTGTTGATATGCTTGATATGATTTCATCTATTTTACAGGCACAATACTATGGAGAAATTGGCATTGGTACCCCAGAGCAAGTTTTCCGAGTTATCTTTGACACTGGGTCATCAAATTTGTGGGTTCCATCAGTGAAATGTCCAATTTATGAAATAGCATGTGGTAAGCAAGAGCATTCAGGTTCACTTTATTTGTACATTCCTGATTATTCTTTAGCAGGAGATTCTTCACAATTTTTGTTGTCTTGCACATTTTACAGCATGTTTTGCAAAATGTGTTGATTTGTGCTGCACCGTAGCTGCAAATCTTTTGAGCTTGCTTAGCAAATGTTGACATGGTGCACATGAGTGAACTCAGGGCCACCAAGAGGGGGAGCAGAGGGGGCAATTTGCCCCTGGGGCCTCATGGGCCTCATAGAGTATGATACCCCATGTTTCCTTTCCACGCTGCTCATATGAGGCCTAACATAGGGCTCAAATCTTTGCAAAATTTTACAATTGAATGTGTAAAATGTTTTTGCCTAGCTGAACAGATCAAAGGATACGTAAGGTTGTTTGCCATAATTCCAGATTGAGCATTTGCGATATCATTATTCTTGGAATTACAGCGTGGAGGATTTACTTAATAATTAAGTGTTATGAAAGGATATACGAGAGGAGGTATCAGAAGCTTTGCAAAAGAATTAAATACACCATGAATTGTAAACTAATAGAGGAAAGTCAAAACAACCAATGCAAGGAATACTCAGTTTTTTACGAACTACAAGATGGTAGTAAGCAAAATTTTGTGATCAGTAAAGAAATTGGAAAAAAGTTGTATGAATCCAAGTCAGCCATGAAGGAAGAGATAGCCGTTTACGTGGTTCAAAAGGAGACAATATGGTTGTTTTCTGGAACTGTTCAAAAGGGGAAACTTTGCTTTGGGACACCCGGTAGTTTCTAATTTCTCTACACTGGCCCAAAGAGTATCCAGTGATTAATTCAGCATCTACCCTTTTGCCTTTGTATCAAAAAGACTTTTATATGATCTTGTAAAGCCTTCATTCAATTGCAGATCTCCACAGAAAATATGACAGCAAGAAGTCATCAACGTACAAAGAAAATGGGACTACATTTTCAATCAGATATGGAAGTGGAAGTTGCTCTGGTTTTTTCAGCCAAGATGTTGTTTCTGTGAGTAATTTTGTACTCATTGCAAAGATATGAGACATTTGACAAATTATTATACAGGGTGTCTCAAAAAAATTGTTTGACGTTTGATTAAATACTAAAAAATAACGATACGCTGAATGGACACTTGGTCAAGCGGCACTTTTCCTGAGATTTTAAATTATATAATGTTTGACACAAGAATCTTGCAAATCCGCTAAAAATTCATGGAGTTACAAGCCTTTCAAGTTTAAGTTTATGCGAAAACTGATATTTGAGGCCTCAAAATGGCATTTTTGGTAAGAATCTCATTGACTATGGCACACCATGATTTGTAGCATTATTCAGAAACTTTCATTCAGTGTTCAAAAACTTTCATTCAATGTTCAAAAACTTTCATTCAATGTTCAAAAAGTTTCATTCAATGTTCAAAAAGTTTCATTCAGTGTTCAAAAACTCTCATTCAGTGTTCGAAAATTCTCATTCAGTGTTCAAAAAATTTGCATTCAGTATTCAAAACTTAGATTCAGCGTTCAAAAACATGCATTCAATTTTCAATGTTTAAAAGGTTCATTCAATGTTCAAAAATTTCACTCAATGTTCAAAAAGTTCATTCAAAGCTCAAAATTTCATTCAATGTTCAAAAAGTTTATTAAATATTCAAACCATTTTGTCATTGATCAAAAAGCACTTTTTATTTTCAAAGTTTGTTCAGTGTACATCTAAAGCCTTTTGTCACTTACTGCACGCTCTCTCGCCATAATTCTAAAAGACGTCTGAGACCGATAAGTCTGACTGTCCCTCTCCAACGGTTTTTGGAACTGACAAATACCAGTTACAAAATACGAAACTGGATGGGTCAGACGAACGAAATTTATAAAATTTATTCAACAATCAACTCACTTCACAAAAAAGACTTGGACACCAGGTTTCATCAACAGTAGCAACCTCAGGGGCACACTCATGGCTACAGGAAGCATCTCGAACTTGGGGGGGGGGCACGGCACTTTTTGCCTTGACGTAAAGGAACAATTTCTGAAAATTTAAAGGGCACTTCTTCGTTAATTCCAAAATCTTGGGGGGCACGTGTACCTAGTGCGCCCAGTGCCCTGGTTCCTACGGCTAGGAAGGAAGGGGCATACATTTTGAGGTTCTTGTCAAAGTGTACAGTATAATCATCCGGGTTGACTTAGCCATGGGTAAACTTCTTGCAAGCTTAGTCCAGGGGTCCAAAGCCAGAGAATTATTTCTCTGCAATTCTGTGGTAGTTTGGTGACTGGTGTCATATTAGCAAAAGACAGGCGTGGCAAGGGAAGTGCCTTTGGTCCTGGGGGGTACTTGACGTAAATTTGTACGGGGATGTGCCCACGACAAAAAATTTTTTCACCCTGCTCCAGAATTTTTGCCTTCAAATGATTCCCTGTTCTAGAAAAAATCGGTGAAAAGTATACTCAAGGACACAAAAATTTGACTGAATGATAACCTGTTCTAACAAACTTTCCTCTTTTGACATGTTTTGACAGCCTGCTCCAGAAAATTTGTCTTCTTAGGCGAAAACGATACCCTGAAAAACGGCACATCCCCGTCGGACAAATATACTAAGTACCCCCCTCCCGGGCTTTTGGTGAAGGAGTTGGGCTATTCAATGTTACACTTATTAAATTGGAAGGTGGCACATCCCACTTGAAATTCAGGTAGCAAACCCTCCTGTGAAATAGATTTAGGGCAACTTTACGTACTAATAGGTTTCCATAGTTTTCCTTTCCATGTACCACGAAGCTACGTTTCCCGTCCGTACTGGCTGAGTGGCGAACGATTTGCTCTCACAAAATGTGGGAAATATTGCCTTGTTTGTCTGGCAATATTGGCCTAATCTTGAGGAGGTCATGGATATGAACAACGGGAACTTTCATTAAGGTCTATGAAAGTCGTGGCAAAGCAGATCGTTTGTTTTCACGTATTTTTTATAGGAAGCTGCTTAGAAGAAACTCAACTCTCAGATAGCCAAAAATTAGGAAACTCCATTATTGGGAAAATATATCCTAAGAAACTATTCATTTTGATAAAGGAAATTCTTAACGTAAAAGGGTTAGAGGGGTGTCCCCCTGATTGCGGGTATTTCACGTTGGTAGAATATTCCTGTTGAACGAAAATAATTTCAGAACGAAACTTACCACGAACACCTTCGTAAACTCTTCACTGTTGTTGATATAAAATATATTTTTCGTTGGTGACGCTGTCTTTAAGAGCGAGCTACTCGAGAACAGAGTGGTCGAGAGGGCCTACATTTCCAACGTCGCCCTGGTTGAGGGTATCCAAATTTTCACACGGTTTCAGGAAAATTTAAGATAACTTGATTCGAAAATTAGCAGCATATCAACGATTAAAGAGTTTTTGTTGTTATCAAACGTTTTCTGATTGTGTTTGCTGTGTTGCGTTTTCGTAAACACTAACCTTTGTTTGCCGCTTTCGTTCAAAGACTTTTCAAGCAAGCTGACATCAAGTTTTCCTCCTTCGGTGAACTGAACGATGCTTGAATCAATTTATGATTTTAAAAAAATAGTTTTACAGTCCACTGATAGAACAAACCTGTTTTTGCCCCGTAATGTGTCCTTTTACAGCAAATAGTAGTCGCCTGTCATGCGTTGACAATGCAGATTCCGTTCAAGAACTGGAAGATACCACAGTACCCTCAACCAGGGCGACTTTAGGCCAATCAAACGGCGTGCAAAATGAAGCCCGTCGTGGTGGAAGCGGATGCCATATCTCTGAATTTACGTGAAGTTCTTATTCTGGACAAGAGAAGCTTGGCAAGAGGCCATTTGTTTGCTGTGAAAGTTTTAACAACGTCAAGACACCAAGCAAAAAGAAAATTGTGCAACAAATTGTGAAAGGAAAAATGGCGGATACTTACAGTTACATCTTAGGTGAGCTTCTTTGTGCACTTCTCCCTCTGTTTGTGGACGCAGTTACGCAAGAGAGTTAAAATCGGTCAAAACGCGTTTACCCTCAACCAGGGCGATACCCCTCTAGTTCAAGGCAACCCAACTATGCTCAAGGTGAGCATTTGCAAAGAGCAGAAAACCTAAGAATATCCCATTCAAATTAAAGTTACACCCCAGTCGCACACAAAGTCAACAATGGATAGCCTAGCAATAAGATTTTATCTTCACTGTATCATATTTCTCGATTGGTATTTGAGTAATATGTAAACATAGACTTATTACGTTGAGTCCTAGTAATCGCTACCACCCACCCACCCACCCCTCGCTCATACTAGGACTCATGGCTTTCCAGCCCCACAGCTGGCCCTATTTAGGCCATTTGCCACAAGTTCTTGTGGTTCTAATAACAGCGCTTCATTTTGGTCACATGGCCTGTTTTCATGGTCACGTGATATTTTTCTTGCCAATGATTGGTTTATTTTTAGTCAGTGCCAAGTGAAGGCTAGAAATTATATTTTCCGGACCACTAATTGACTATAGCGGCCAACGACTCGCAAAGCTGCGAGGTCAAAGGCCGCAACACTAGGCTTCGAGGTCGTATGCTCCACAACAACAATCATCTTTCGTTACAAAATGATAAGCTTTGATATCATTATTGTCGCAGCTGCAATCATTGATGAGGAAAAACAATACTTTTGTAAGCAGATGAGCTCAATCTCCACTTTGTCGAGCCGCCTTTGCTCGATCAGTCCAAGACGGCCTCAACAGCTTCACGCCATTTCTCTCTAACCCAGACCTCAAATCAGACCGTTGGGAGCCATTGTGGCGCGAAAATATTCGTCAACATTCGTCCATAGTTACTATGATTCGTCATTTCTCGTCTGTTTTTACTGCAATGGAAAAGCCAAGCAGAGATGAATGTCTCTCGGGAATTTTCGACGAGTTTGCAAGGTGATGATATTATTGAACTCCATGAACAAACAACTGTTCTGATGACAGTTAAAAAGTTGGATGGTTGGATGAAATAATGCTCGAAGAATAAGGGGCAAATTGGCCAACAGGCCTGAACATCATTATTTTGAAACGGTTGCTAAAGTGCTTGATAGTTTGGAGAAAACTTGAGATTTGCTCGAAGTGCCACTTTCCAAACAAACCTGAGTGAAGAAATGCCTGGAGCAGGTATGTCAATAATAGAAAACTACAATTTTCAGGTTTATGGTTCATTCAAATGAAATTTCAAAACGGTGTTTCTTTGCCTTTTCGAAGCCTTCAATTTTTTAGAAATTATTCAAGTTCCTTCTGTGACAGGATATAACTGTGGATAAATTGAAAGTATGATAAGGATTTCCATTTCCTCACTTAAAGTGAATATTCTCTTGAGTTATATTTCCTTGCACTGGAGTGTCTTAACTTTTTGTGATCTGAGAGTTAATTTCTTAAAATTTCATAAAAGATGTCTGCTTCACTTGAAACATCACAACATACAGTTAGGCCAGCCGCAAGATAAGTTTTTGCTGCATATTCATATGAAAGGGATAAAGTTAAATTTCTTCAATATCGATAGAACATTCTCTTGTCAAATGCCTGCTCTTTACTCTTTGTTTTTTTTGGCCCCTATTCATGGTCAAATTTCGTTGCTGTGTCCTCTCTTCTGAGCAAATCCAAAAATTATTTGTTTACGTTTGAATCCTGAGTCGGCTTTTATGATAAACTTAAAAACTTCTTCCCCTCCAATTGAACGTGAAATGAAACAATACCCAATTCCTCCTTAAATCACTCTTGTTTAGCCTTGTTGTCACAGTTCTTGAGGAGTGCATTATGAGTTCTTACTTCAGATGAATCACACAGAATTAGAACTGCAACACAGTATCAGATTTAAGACCTTTCAAGAAAGTTCATTCCAAAGCATTCCTGGATTAATGTGTTGATGCTTCTTGTTCTTTTGCAAATATTTTAAACTAGTTTGAAGCTTGCTGCTTTCATTCCAAACTTGTGATGCTATAGTTTATAAAGTCTATGTACCAGAGAAACGAAAAATACTAAAGTTCACAACGTGTCAATTCCTTTTCACAATAAATTCAAGTATATATTGAAATATTGTAATTTCAAGATAACTCAAAATAAAACACTTCTGATATTACAGTCTCTGCCTACATTTGTATCTTCAGCTATGGCAAACTAGAGTTGTGTTTAGTAAGATTTTGAAGATAATGAGGTTTCTTCTTTCTTCATTGACCAAAGCTATAGGATTGTTTGTCTAGCAGTTGCACTGTTGTTTCTGTCATGAGCCTGGACTTCAATCTGTTGATAAAGAAGATAGGCAATACAAGAAAACTTCATATGTAAAGTTAAGATACCTGATGTGATGTAAAATATGTTTCCTCAGTCCCCTTGGCCTCCCATAAACAATAAAAATCGCATTCTTACCTAATAGGTGACTCGGTTTAGCTCTGACTTTTTGCAAGTTATTTTAAACGATTTTCTGCTCGTCTTCTTGCAGCATTGGCAATTACGTCTTGATGAAATGAGCAAGACAGTCCAAAGCAGTTTGACTGCGATAAAACAAACTGCTTGCAAAACATTTTGACATACGATAGAGGGTCAATTCCAAAATTTCGATGACAAAACGATATCAGTCTAGCTGTTTAATTGCCACTTAATAAATTTCTAAGCAAACCATAATCAAAAAGAACTATCGCTCCATGATAATGTGAATCACTGATTTCGTGAAGAATGTGCACGATGGCGGTTTGCCGGCCTTTGTTGTTTCCAGGTTGTTGCTTTTGTTGCTATGCGCTCGAAGCTGTTCCGCAATTTAGCACTGGTCAATTTTGAAAGCGAGGCAAGTCCTCTACAGGGCCAGCTGTGGGGCTGGAAAGCCATGAGTCCTAGTATGAGCGAGGGGTGGGTGGGTGGTAGTGATTACTAGGACTCTACGTAATAAGTCTAATGTAAACATTGGAAAGACTTCAAAAAAACCATAGTAGCTATCTACTATGAAAAACCTTCCTTTGTCATACTCACGAGGAAACAGGAAGTAAACATGAAGATTGGCAAATAAACTCAGCTCCTCTGCATTCCGCTTTGTTCCACATTCCACAAAGGACACAAACGTCAATCGAGGAAGAACTTTTCAAAACAGAACCTCAACCTTGTGCTTTTGAAGATTGTAATTAGAGCCCCCGTCCCTGATTCTCATTTTGCCTCGCCAGTTCTTGGTGGCTGGCGCCGTCAATGGAAGGAAAATTATTTCTTTGGGCTTGTAAATTGAATAGAAGTTTTTGAACTTTGAATAAACTTGTTGAACTTTGAATGAACATATTGAATTTTGAATAATCATTTTGAACTTTGAATAAACTTTTTGAACTTTGAATGAACATATTGAACTTTGAATAAACATTTTGTACTTGGAATAAACTTTTTGCACTTTCGATAAACTTTTTGGACATTGAATGAACTCTTTGAACACTGAATAAGCTTTTTGAACATTGAATTTTTCCGTTTGAATTTTGCAACAAAGGGCATGCAATAATGGACCGTCGTTTCTGCTATTTCTCAATTGTTTCAGGGCGAACCAAATGGGATTTGAATAGGTTTTCGATAACCTTACTTTCAATCATATGGATGCTTTAAGAAAACAGATTCAGTCTCTCGTTCATTATGTTTTGAACCACTGTGTTTGGACATATGCAATGTTAAGCAAATTTTGACAATGATCGCAAGGATTAAATTACTTTGAAAGTCCTTTTTGGTCTGCTCTGATATCAACGAGAGGTATGACATTAGATAAGCTTCTTTTACCTCGGTCTTCGAGATTTGGCATTACAAGTAATTGGGTGGTCTCTGGTTTCAGCTATCGCATATTTTTGATATTTGAAAGCTCGAAACTCAATGAATTTTCAACCGATTTGCAAGATTCTGGTCTCTAAAATTATTTCATAATCTTAGGGACAAGGTTATCTTGCCATAAATCTGTTCATGTTATCGTTATTTTTGAATATTTAATCAAACGTTGAACAATTTTTTTGAGACACCCTGTATTAGACTGATGCCTTTTCGTCCCTTGTTTCCCTGCGTTCCTTGGTCAAGAGGGACTAATAACATTACTCTGAAATAGTGGGCCCACTTTAGGCCCGCGTAGGGTGGTTCCGTATTCACCAATCAAATCGCTAGAATTCAGTTTTTAATCAATCAGGGGCCGCTATTCAGAATGTTGTTGTTGTTGCTCTTAAAGAACGGTTGAAGAAGCCTGGAGTTCTCGCAGCTTCGATGGATCTATTTTGCTTCTACAGAGGAAGATTACTGTCTGAAAGGTAGGCATTTTGCGTTTTGTACGTCAAGACAACATCATTCTTTGTACTAAAAGTTTCCTTTTCAATGTTCGAGCTCTTCAAACCAGATTTTGAAGCGATTTTGTTGAGTGTACGAGAACTCCCACCTGTTTAGGCCATTTTGACAAAGTGGGCCCATTATATTAGCGTAATATTATGAGTCCCTATAGACCAAGTGATATCAGCAAATCAAAGAACGCAGGGAAACAAGGGACGAAAAGGCATAAGTCTAACCCTGTATACAGACTCAGATCAATGTTACTCTGGTAGATATATATCGAAGATTCTGAAAATTGTAAGTGCCTGTGATTCCAAAAAAGTATACAGATTCGGTTCGGTCCTTCGATGTGAGTTTACCTTTCATCAGTGGATACTCACTCTCAAAATTTTCCTTGATAGATTTACAGAAACGAATTAGCGAAGTAAAATACATCAACAAAGGTCGGCAAGCGCCCAGCTCCCTACGTTTTTCTGATTAACTTGGAATTTTTCACAGAAGTTCTACATCTTGATCATTACTTCATTGTAGTGTACATTTCTCAAACACAAAGCTCGTTTTATTTCTATCACAGATCGGTAAACTAGCTGTGAGGAAACAGGTATTTGCAGAGGCAACAAAGATTCCTGGTCTTGCATTCATCGCAGCAAAGTTCGATGGCATTCTTGGAATGGGTTATCCAAGTATTTCAGTTGGTCATGTAACTCCTGTGTTTCAAAACATGGTTACAGAAAGTCTCGTCAAGCAACCAGTCTTTTCCTTCTACTTGAACAGGCAAGAGTTATCATTTATTATAGTTATCAATTTCTCTATCGTCGGATTGCAGTAAAAAGATAGCCAGCCTTCGTTCAATGTGTTGTGGCGCAGTGGTGTAATCCTCGGACTTTGCAGCCAGAACAGTTAGACGGTCTGGGTTTGATTCCTGGTAGCGGCCCACCACTTGAACGTCATGACAAGGGATCGCGGACTCGATTAGCGCTTAGCTAATTCTGCGATCCCAGTGCTTGGAGCTAAAAACCGCAACTTCACCTTCACCTTCAGCTAAAAGTAGTTACCTATTAAAGTCCAAAGTTAAAGACTCCAAAATACAAAGATTACGTAAGAAAATAATGGATAAAATGTGTGCAAGTAATCAAAACTATACGGTATAAATGCAGATATCTAAAACTTTTTATTGTAAAAAGCTCAAATTCGGAAAAAGAAATCAGGCGTAATCGGCAGGAACAACTTTCTCCGTACCAATCTATATCTATTATTATTATCATTATTATTATTATTATTATTATTATTATTATTATTATTATTATTATTATCATTATTATTATTATTATTATTATTATTATTATTATTAAATTCTTTATAGTTGGTATTTACAATAGCTTAAATACAATTAGCTAATTCAAACCAACTATCTACAAAGGAAAAATTTACAATAATATAAAGAAAATAAGTATATTTACATCGATTTACATGATTTACATAATTAATTTTTTACGGAGGGATTTCCAAGATGTTGTTCTCAACAGCAATTTTTGCATGTACAATTTTCACCCTTCCATTCTTTTATCGATCTTTTGAAATATACAACAGATGGTGAGCTTTTTATAGCGTCAGGTAGGCTGTTCCAGAGAATGCTACCTCTAAAGGTCAACGAACCGGTCCCATAAGTTGTCGTTTTTGCTTGTGGCAGCATTAGCAGTGAACCTGATCTTAGATTATACCCAAGGTCTTTTCGCTGGAAAATATTCCACATAAACGAGGGATTTTCGCACGATAAGCACTTGTATATTTCTACCATCAAGTTTCGTAGATTTTTTACATGGACCCTAGTGTCATCAATCTTTTGAAGAAGCTCATCGAAGCTCGATGTGTAGTCTTCAAGAAGTATTCTCAAGGCTCTTTTGTGAACTCTGTCTATTTCTTTGTTTTGCGTTTTACCGCAAAACATCCAGACAAGTGGACAATAATTGAAATTTGACATTATGAATGTATTGTACAGGATCTTCCCTTTCTTTTCGTCGATGTAAGGTGCGACCCTTGAGAACGCACTGACTTTTCTGCTAACTTTTTGGCACTTATCCCAAGTAGTTTGTCAGACCTTGTCACATCAATTGATTTGTTTTCTATTTCTAAGAAAAATTCTTGATGCTGCTTTAGGCCAAGAAACATTACTTGAAATTTTTTGGGATTTGCCACCATTCTGTTATCTTTGAACCAGTCAAGAGCTCTAGAGATGTCATCCTCAAGTCTCATTGCCACTGACTCGACATCTTTGTCACATGCATACACGGTATTATCATCTGCAAAATTGCAGACATGGGAGGACTTCATAGCGAAGATGAAGTCATTGACAAAGATATTGAAGAACAGTGGACCGAGAACTGAGCCCTCTGCAACCCTACAAATCGGTGCAGTGTACGATTTATTATGGCCTATGAAAAGTGGAAATTTTTTTTGATACGCCCGGTAGAACTTAAATTGTGGGAATTGAATGTTGCAAATTTGGGAAATTTCTTGACGTTAACTTCCATGGCTTGAATCCCAGAGGCTTCCATTGTGTCTAACAAACGTTCTTATAAAACTGTAGTAGAAGATGTAGCATTAGAGGGTTGCACATCAACAATTTACTCTTTTGACCAAAAGCTGCGAATGACAAAATTTGTCGCGGAAATTAAAATTTGCAAATCGGGTTGCGAATTCTGGACAAGAACTCTCTTGACTTCTAATTCCTGCGACTTTCCCTTCCAGCAACTATTTCTGACAAGGTGCCCATGTGCCATCTTTACTTTGGCTGCACACTGTTCATGCACATGCCAAGACCATCAAGTACAGCTCCCTATTTTTAGCTCCCTATTTTTAGACCTGTATGTGCATATCTTATAGTGTATCTTTAGACTGACGACGTGATTCCTTGTATTCGTTCACCGTTTTCAATCTAATGTTTTCTTTTCACTCATACAAGGTCTCACAACCAAACGCATCCTAAACAGGGACTAAAGTTTTACGAAAAATCTGAAGAAACATGGAACGTCTTCCATCCTTCGAACGTCCAAAAAAGTCGAACGTCTCTTCGAGGGTCACTTTGAATGTCCCTTCGCTTCGAAAAGTCGCACTTTGAACTAACGAGCCGATCAAACGCTAAGAATAGGCACACGGGTTGACCATGTTAAGAAAGTAGCGATCTGATTGGTCGCGCCGTAAACGCGGCGGACTTGGCCTAAGTTAGTCCCTGTTTTGAAGCTGTCTTGTGATGAGTCTCAGTTTGAACCTATAAACATCATCCAGTTCAATGCAAAAACTGAGACTCATGTAATCAGTCTATTGTATTTTTACACCGAATGGCCCAAATAAAATTTCACGGGCTAGATCATAACTAGCTACCTGAAATGAAAAGCTATTTTAAAGGCTTAGCTGTCTTTGGAAATGCTGCATGGTCATTGTAAGCAATGATTCCCGTTCCAAAAACCAGATTCAAAGAATAATCCAGGATTCCTCATTTCGAGTGAAATAATCGTCATCGTTTTCCGGTCAACATTTTGTGAAAACTCGGCATAGCGAGAGCTTTGAAGTCGCCTACGAAAATTATTCGTTTTGCAACATAATTAACCTCGCTTCCTCGCTCAGTTTTCATGCCTCAAAACAAATTTGGGATTCAAATTTTTCACTTTTTCTAAAACATCAACTGTAAAAACGAGGGTTTAGTCCGAGAAATGAATGAATTTTCATATTTTTGCAACTGCTTTTTGGACATTAGGCATACCATAAACGGACCAAGCAACGTCTCAGAAGATAGCTAGGCCTGTCAAATGCATGCTGATCTCGTAAGCTCATAACGTTGTTAGTACCCTGGGTACCAGAGTTTTTTGAGGCTCGGGTACCTAGGGTATGCTGTTAGTTACTAAATCTTCGTAAAATGTCGAATCTTTAAATGAATTATTCTTATATTGATAGTAATTTACGTACAACACGCAACGCACTTTGTTTTCTACGCCGATATCTTCTATATTCATATTTCATATATTCATATTTAAGTTGTTTAGGGAGAGGGTTGCCCTTCAACGGAAGTGGTTTGTCAATGGGCCCTCCAATAAAAACTAATTACAATATACAATTAAAATACTAGAAAATAAGAAACCATCATATTAAAAACCTATTTACAATCATATGATATTTTACAATTTAAAAGAAAATGTTCAACCCTGTATTGATTTTTGAAACCACCCAGGGAGGATGCTATCTTAGACTCAGCAGGACGACTGTTTCATAGTTTAGCTCCCCGGAAAGAAAAGCATTTTTTCCCATTTGCTGACTGTTTCTTTGGCAACCTTAAATCGGTCCCTGTGTTCCGGAGACTGCGGAAGGAGCATGCTAAGTTTTTGGTGAAGAGGTTACACAAGTATTTATATCAATGCTGCTATATGTGCTCATAATATTTGCTTTCACTAAGTGGTTGTAGTTGAAGACTTTCCTTTTCCAGAACAATCGATTGTAGAGTAGTTAGCCATGTTCAATTTTAGTAATTGTAGGTATTTCGTAACGTAATGTAACATATCTTGCTGTGTAATGATTAAGAAGCTTTCGAAATTGCCAGATCGACATTCTCGAACATTGCAATTGACACTTAGGCCATTTAGTCTCGTTTTCATGTAAATAGTTTCAATGTATGACGTAATAATTTTTCGAGAGCCTTCTCGCTTATGGCTTAGTAATCTAGACATATCTTGTAGTAAGAATGACGTTGTAGTTCTAGAAATTTCGTAGCTTTAGGTATATAAAGGACATTAAACATTTTTATTCAGCGAATCAAATAGTTATAGAGTCAGAGCGCGTAAAAAGAATTTAGAGTCAAGTACAAAGTTAAGAGTTAAACAAGAGAACAAGTAATACTAGGAGCCATATTCGGGCTCAGCGACGGTAGCAGAGTAATTTATAGAAATTATAGTTAAAGCGAAACATTAGAGAAACAGTAAATTGAAGTTTATTCATTGATTGTGGTTATCTTCGAGCCACTAAGCTATGTGCAATCTAGCTCGTGGAGTTTTTCTTGTGTGACCCGGTAGTCTACCGCTGTCAGCATTCTTCGTGTCTGCCCATCACAATCTTATATTCCTTTTTCACAGGGATCCATCTGCAAAAGTTGGTGGGGAAATTATGTTTGGAGGGAGTGATCCAAAATATTATCAAGGCAACTTCACTTATGTTCCTGTGTCTGTGCAAGGTTATTGGCAATTCAAAATGGATGGGTTTGTACACAGATCTTATTGCAAATATTATTGCAATTCTATTTTTTTGGTTATTGTTTTTAGCCGTATAGCTTGAACTATTGTGCATGAATGTTTAAAAAAGATCGTTACTAGTAAAACCTTAAAGGGATGTCTCGTAGCCATGTAGGTAGCCATGCTTCTTTAACTACACAACCAAAGGCACGTGTCAAAAGTTGTCAAATACAATAGATCATATTTTTAACTTTGCCCAGGTCAGCTTTTAAAGGGTCTGTTTCATCCAGCATGCCTTGCACGTGTCGTTTCTTGGTTTGCCTTTGTTGTCGCCATTTTCATGGCCCATGAAAATGGCGACAACAAAGGCTAGCCAAGAGACGACACGTGCAAGGAATGCTGGATGAAACAGACCCTTTAACTATGTCGATTCGCTCTAAAGTTTATCATGATGATATTTGCATCTTCTGTATTGATCTAGTAACTATAGACAATGTGCAGCTTTAGAAAAAGCAAAGTACTATGCGCATACTAACCGGTTTTTGTGTTTTACTCGAAAATATAAGACCCGAGGTCTTAAAAGTACAGACCGGGCTTGCGAGGTCTGTGCATTAAGACCGAGGGCTTCATATTTTCCTGTGCAACGACAAAAGCGGTTGGTATTACCTGACAGCTGCTACTATTGACGAGTACTATTTAGTCAAACACATTTTTGTTACTGTCATGTCGTTTGAGTTCATTGTAAATCTCATAGGCCCAAAGCAGTTGCTGGGACGACAACAAAGCGTCCTTGTATCGTATTATACAACGCTACGGGAAACCCGCGGGAAAGGTGTGGTGAACTAATAGGAGTGGCGGAATTCTGCATTGTCTCCTTTTTGAACCTTGAGTCAGGTAATAAAAGGTAATAATGACACAAGTGGAGTTGAAGTTGCCGGATCACCGTACATCCTTAGTTAAGCCTTCACTCTCGAATCAAGGATTCTAGGTCTTTCTTGAAGCATTTGGACATGAAACGTTTCTCTAAAATATCTTGCAATTTAAAAAGAATGTTGTAGATCGCCATCTAACTCTATTACGCTAGTTCGAAACATATATTCATGAACCAGAAATCTTCGAAGAGAAACTCAAGTTTACGTTTTATGCCTCATCATTCAATCTCATCTTAACTTCATGACAACTTTTCTCAACTGATTCATTACACAAGAATACGTAGCTATTCTACTTCAGGCAATAATAGTTTGGACCAATCAGAATCTTAAAAACAGGAAACCAATATTTGCCTGCTACTAATTCCGATACAATAATCTTGCGTAGGCTCTTGATACATCAAAGGGCTGTTAAGTTAGTCAGTTTCCTTAACCTCGTTTACATCTACATGAATATGAGGCACATACGTAAATATAACATGATAACAATAAAAAAGTAAAATATTTTGAGTCATAGAAGTCCATACCGCAACATAGCTAGAATGAATGAACACTTGACAATACTGTAATTTCTATGCGCGCAGTTGAATCCCCCACAGAGAATCGATCAGTTCTGGCAAACTAAATTTCCTTGACAAAGTTGACATGTTAGTTAAACCTATACCTGGTGTGCAGATTTTGTTGGCTCCAGCGGTGAGAATGTACATTCAATCGATAGCCAATGGTACCACGTTTGATGGTATTGATTCTTTCAGTTAGTTCAGTTCAGTTTCATATATTTTAAATTCTCTACATACAATTTATTCTGATTAATTATGCAAACAGGTAACTAATACATCTAATACATACTATACAACATTACACACAATTAATACATCAAGAACTAAACTTATTACAATATAACGATACAAAAAGAACAGGATAAGTTGCATGGAGGGAATTACTTCAAGGAGGAGCTCTCTCAGTAGTTAAACTAATCGAGGAGAGAGCACCCCTTGTTTCAAGATTTCTCAGATAGATTCGATTTCTTCCATTACAAAAACTGTGGGCAGATGTTGACTTTCTATCTCAGTATTTCTACAAGCAACTTTTGCAGTGGTTTGAAAGAGGAAGGCTTTTAGTTTTTGTCGAAAAATATTAGCAGAGGGTGATCTTTTTATATCCACAGGAATGTCATTCCAGCATTTAGCTCCGCAGTAGCGCACTGAAAGGAAATATATCAATCTTCAAAGCTCAAATTAGCTTTTACATCCAAACAAGAACCTTGGCCCCTGTGCCTAAGCAAGTCCAGTAGGAGTTGTAAAGTTGTAAAGTAAAGTTTGACCAACATGTGGCAAAATTATGTCAAAAAGCAAACAACAAGATCAGTGCCTTCTCTAGAGTCTCAAGCTATTTAAATGAGAAGCAATCTCTTTTGCTGTACAACTCTTTCATAATGTCCCAGTTCAATCACTGTCCGTTGATACGGATGTTTTGCGGAAAGGTTGCAAATAATGACCTGAATTGCACCCATAAAAGAGCGCTTCGAATTCTCTTCAATGAGTATACATCCACCTTTAATGAGTTGTTACACAGAGGAAACGAGTGCACTATTCATCAAAATATCTTGCAAAAATTAATGCTCGAGGTTTACAACAGTTCAACACAGTAAAATCCTTCATTTTGGTGGGGTATGTTCCACAGAAAAGGATAATAACTATGATTTAAGATAAAAAATCTGTTGATGTTGCCTCAAACTAAAACAACTACTTGTGGCAATGATAGTTTATCTTTTCGTGGTAGCATATTATGGAATTCCCTACCTAATGACAATAAAACTGCCACCTACGTCTGTTCCTTCAAATCATGCATAAAAAATGAAATGGAGAGAGTTGTCTTTGTAAAATATGTAAATTGGGTATTTTAGTATTACGTTGGCTGTTTGATGAACTGTAATTTATTTTGTTTTTTTGTAAATAGTTGGTCTTTATTAGTCTTATGTTAGAGCTATTTTTGTAAACCAACTTTAAAGAATTTCATAATAATAATAATAAAGGACATTTAAGTTTGAGACAAAAATCAAAGAAAACTGAAGAAATTGCACAAAAGGTGATTTCTAGCAAGCAGATATAGTTTCTCGTTGTTTTATCAAGGATACTGTTGAATTTATTTGATGTTCTTCAGTGATTTGCTGAGGCTAAAAACCAAAGTTCTTGTTTGCTGGTGGGTAACAAATTTGAGTTTTTAAGACTAAAGGTCTGTTTGATTGGTAATTCCAGACCTACCGATTCTGAAAACGGTAGACTTAGCAAAGACGGAAATACAGCGCCCAGTCAAACACAAAGTTGTTCAAAACAGTAGGTTTCGGATTCACCCTGGCCAAAGCGAGGTTTCCTGTTGAAAAACACGAAGACGAGTCCCCTGCTTGGCAACAAAGATTGAACTGACTCAATTACGATAGCAGCACGAGCAAATTTGTCTCGTTTTCAGAGTTTCACAAATGAAAAGAGAATCTCGCCAAAGTCTGTCAATCCTTCTGCCTGCTGGAGCAGAGGGTTCGGCAGGCCTTCCAAACCTACCAAACCTGCCTTTTTCGGAATTTGGTAGTTATTCAAATACAAATTCTGAGTCTTCCAAGTCTACCGTTTTCAGAATCGGTACCAATCAAACACACCTTAATATTGCTACTCTCAAAGTACCAGTATATACCAAGAAACGAAATAGCTATTTTCAAGTTAACTATCGAGCAACTTTCATTTTCATTCATTTTTCATTTCATTTCATTTATTTCATTTTAAAATATTTATACAGGTATAAGTTTCATTTACATGTTTTTCAAACTGACCTGTTTAAAATTAGAAAAAAAGTTAAAGGAAAAGAGACTAAGCTAAGAACAAAAGAAATTCATACACCTAATTTACAGTATAATATGCTACAATACCTAATTTTCAATAAAATACAATGGATATGAAAAAGAAACAGAAATTAAAGTTGTATTGTCCTCTATAGTCGTTCCTTGAAAGTTTTCAGGGAAGGTGCCAAGTTTGCTTTTCTAAACTGTTCTAAAGTTTTACACCGCGATATGAAAAAGCCTTTTGGCCATTGGCAGTTTTTAATAACGGTAACCTAAGATTAGTTTCTGTTGAGCGCAAAGATCGTTCTCTATCATCTGAATACTTAGTAAATAGATTTTTCATTTAGACTGGGGCAAGCGAATTCAAAGACTTGCATGTTAGCGTGGCGGTTTCTTTTCTTATGCACTAGTCAATTGAAACCCCGCCCCTTCCACCCCCGGGACATGAGGGGGACTTAACGGGGAATATGCCGTGGAATAACGCTTCTTTAATGCTGGCTTGTCCCGGGGCCCTGGGGGTATTAACAAAATTGGATTGTTGCGAGGATGATTAGCGGTGGTTTTAACGTTTTTTGCGGAGGGGTATGCGATGGCATTGATTGAAATCTTTACCGTGTACTTGGTCCCTTTCGAAGTCGACATTCAATGCTAGAGCATATTGATCTTACATAGACAAGCCATGATTTCTTAAGGTGATGGCGATGGGAGTGATAAACATTGAATCTAAGGTTGGGAGAGGGGGAGCGCACATTCAAGAGTAACATATTTTGGGTGCTTATGTCAGCAGCCAGCAGTTAAGTATGCTATTGTTTAATAGATTCCCCGGGTGCAATATTGGCAACGATTTGAAGGCAATTGCTAAAGTAGAATTCCAGTAGAATGCAGTTTTGTGATTTGAAATACTCTTCAAGCCAATTTGATACTAATAGATATCTGAAGATGGCAGTGACTAGGGTGTGCGCAGATACTTCTCACTTTAACTGAGAGTAGCGCAGAGATCATGGAGAACGAGTTTTCTCAATGAGAGCTACTTCAATAAGATGACTTCAGTTGCAGCTGCTTGGTGAGTGATCTTCAAAGAATAAAATACCTAGTTTTTTGAATGCACTCCTTTTTAAGAGTGAAAATTCTGAAATGCCCGGGGAATTGAGGGTGGGGAATTTAACAGCCAATGCGCCCCCGATAACGGGAGAAAGGGCGGAGAATTAACACTGCCCAAATGTTAAAATCCCCGCTATGTCCTTGGGGTTGGGGAGCCGGGGTTTTAATTGACTAGTGCATTATAAGATTACTGATAGTCGGCCAGCCAAGATTCTTAATTAGTAGAGCAGCTGAATCATCGTATGAGCTATTTGTTACGATTCTTGCAGCTCTGTTTTGGATTTTTTGCAAGGCGTTAATCTTTGATTCACTAGAAGGCATTTCTTAGAATGATTAGCCATTGATTAAAGCCAAATTCATGTCGTTGGGCCAAAACATATATGTATACTTTTTTGGAAACCCGGTAGAACTCGTTTCGTGCCTAATGTTTTTAAGCATATAACAAGGGTTAGATCAACCTGTGGGATATTGAGTGATTTTGTCTTTCAGTTTCAAGATCGGGACAGGAGACTTCTGTGTTGGTGGGTGTCAGGCAATAGCAGACACTGGTACGTCTTTAATTGCGGGCCCAACTACTGAAATCTTAAAGATCAACACACTCATTGGAGCTTTCCCAATACCATTTACTGGAGAGGTACTTATATATTTTTTCTTCACTTTTTGGGCCTGTTAGTTCATCACATCGCGTGTCCCAAAGAACGGTAACAGACAAAATCGGCTAAGGTTTGCTTGCACCCATTTTAAGTCATGTGATCAATCTCTAGATAAAAGGTCTTTTGATGTCCCCTATTATTATTTCATTTTATTGTTATTATTAATTTTTTTATCGTTGGAGTACATATGGATCAGAAGTGCGAGCGAATGCATACAGTTTATTGCTAGCCTTTTGGCACAGTTTGGAAACATGATTATCGAAGGAAAGTCTGCTATCAATTTGAACTCCAAGTAGCTTCTCTTCAGAGCTATTTACAACATCAGCATTTCCAATCCTAACATTAACAAGATCAGCACACCTCTGCCCAAGAACCAAAAGATGGCATTTATCTGCATTCAGTTTTTCATAAAGTTGTCGGCAAACCATTCTAGGGCTAGACTGCAGTCAGTTTCAAGCCTATGAGAAATATTTTCCAGGTTCTTATCGCAGGCATAGATTGTAGTATCATCTGCATAATTACATATATCCGAGTTTTGGATAAAGAGTAAAAGATCGTTTATGTAGATGTTGAATAACAGAGGCCCTAATACTGACCCCTGAGGAACACCGCGTGTGACGTTTTTCCAAAAACTGAGTGACCCATTTACTTTGACTCTTTGTTGTCTATTTGTGAGGTAATCAGTGGCGTAACGCACGGTGGTTGGGGTTAGAGTAACTCCTAAGGGCCCCCGAGCTTTAGGGGCCCCGAGGGGGCCCCCTACGATTTTCAGCAATGCACTGATGTAACTTTAGAGGAACTGCGTCTTGATTTGTACTGAATACTTTAAAGGCCCTCTAAAAAGGTGCCAAGACTTCTAGTAAATTGAACACTGTTGTGATGTGAACTACAAGTATATTTAAGAAGCAATAAATGATTTACATGGTGTCTCAAAAAAATTGTTCGACGTTTGATTAAATACTGAAAAATAACGGTAGGATGAAGTGGTTCCTGGCAGGGTAGCCTTGTCCCTAAGATTTTAAAATAGTTTTAGAGACAAGAATCTTGCAAATCGGTTAAAGATTCATTGAGTTATGAGCTCTCAAATATAGAAAATATGCGACAGCTCAAACCAGAGACCCCGAGATTACTTGCAATCCAAAAAAACTCGAAGATCGAGGTAAAAGAAGGTTATCCAATGTCATACCCCTCGTTGATATCAGAGCAAACCAAATGAAACTTCTAAAGTAATTTAATCCTTACAACCATCATCAAAATTTTCTTAAGACTGCATGGATCCAAAAACGGTAGTTTGAGAAAATAATCGACTACAGACTAAATCTTTTACCTCAAAGCAGTCATATGCTAAAAAAAAGTTAGGTTATCAAAAACCTGTTCAAATCCCATTAGGTTTGCCCTGAAACAAGTGAGAAACAACATAAACAATGGCCCGTGGTACTGTTACCAAAAATGCCATTTATAGGCCTCTGGTTTCAGTTTTCACACAACCTTGAACTTCAAAGGCTTCTAACTCCATGAATTTTCAGCTGATTTGCCAGATAATAGGTGTCAAAAATTAATTCAAAACCACAGGAGATGGGCTACTTAACCAAGTGCCCATTCAGCATATCGTTATTTTTTAGTATTTAATCAAACGTTGAACAATGTTTTGAGATACCCTGTAGATTGCAAACTTTTCAAAAATACCTTGTTATCTTCTAGAGAACATGAACGTTTTAGAAAATGACTTGACCAAAGATCCATTTCTGTATGTAGGATCCTTAAGCTTATTTTTTAATGTTTCGTTGGGAACTATACTGTCAATTATAGTCCTTTTTTCTCTGAATTCGATGGCCAAAGTTTACGAAAAATGCGTTTTCTGGCATTCTAAAGAGCATGGTTAAAAAAATCTTCCAGAGGGGATACCCCAAACGTAGCTCGCTTCGCTCGCATTAATGTCAACTACTATCTCCAGTATGTTTCTTGTGCAATCATGCCTTCATATATAAAACTTCCATAAACCCCAGCTACGGAGGTTTTGACTTGCCTTTGAGGTTTGGGCTTGCCTTGATTTTGCCGATATGAAGACCACTTTGATGTTGGAAATTTGGCAAACTTTGTGGATTTATCTGCCGCCTCAGGGGGCCCCTGTATAGCAAGATTACTAAGGGCCCCGAGCTGCTCCGTTACGCCACTGGAGGTAATCATTGATTATTGTTAATGCTTCGCGAGAAAAACCATAGGCATGCAATTTTGCAATTAAAAGATCATGTCTGATACAGTCAAAGGCCTTGGAGAGATCCATCAATACAACCCCTGTCTTTCCACCTTCATGAAGACTAATCTTGAATTTTTCTAAGAGCCTTACAAGAGCATGCTGGGCACTGTACCCTATTCGAAATCCACAGAGAAGTGACGATAAGAAGGGTGTCAAATAAGAAACTACCTGCTTATCCATTATTCGTTCAAAAAGCTTCGAGACCGTAGGCAGAACGCTTATTGGCTTAAAGTTAGTCTTAGAGTTGGTTGGTCCATTGTTGGGAAGAGATGTGACATCCGCGTACTTTAGTTCATCAGGAAAGGACGAATTTTCTATGCAGTCATTAAATATTTCCGTCAAGAGTTCTCCACATACATCAGAATTGGATTTAAGAATTTTAGGAGGAATATTTTTGAGCGTTGTAGCTTTCTTAGGATTTAGGTTCCTAACCTCTTTGTCCACAGCATCAGGAGTAACTTTCTGAAAATAAAAGGAACCAGAATTTTGAAAGTGATCTTTAATTTTTAAAATGCTAGGGTGATTCGAAAATTTGCGAACAGCCCTATCAACAGGATCTATGATTCCTTCAGTAGCATTTTCGTAATTAGAGTTTTCATTTATGCCAAGGGAATCCGTTACAGTGACGAAAAATTCATTCATAGTTTCAGCTACCTCTACATCGTTGGAAATGATGGTTTCATTTTCAATCAAAACTATTTTGCTCTTAGATAGCAATTTGTCAGAGAAAAACGGTGTCACAGGCTTCCATATTTTCTTATTGTCAGTGATAAGTGAGATGTCTAGGTTGCTGTAATAATTTCTTTTTTCCTTTCGAAATAATTCAACACAGGAATTTCGTTGTTTTCGAAATTTGTTCCAATTCTCCACAGTTTGATTTTTGTTATATCTATTACGCAGTCTGGAGCGTAACATGACCGCTTTGCGCAGAGCACGAGTCATAAATGGTATGTCATTTGCCCCCACATATTTCTTTTTAACTGGAACATGTTTGTCTAGAACTTTATCAAAAGTGGTTTCGCATGAACTGTAATTCAAACCTGATGGTTCTATTCTCTCTAATTCCTCTCGAAGATCATTCCTAAAAGCAATTTCGTTAAAATTTCTATAGTTTCTATTTCTAATTACAACTACATATTTCGTACCATGCAAAGTTCTCATGAATGCAAAGAGTAGAATAACACTGAAACTTCCCAACGGTATGATCACCTGACTTGAAATGGATATGACAAACTTTAGCCGAATAATTTTATGGATGTTCGCAGGATCTATTTCAGACTGCGTTCACACGATGCCGGCACATTTTGAAAACGGTGAAAAATTCGACGGATAGGCCTACCGTTCACACGAAAACGGCACATTTTTTGCCGGCAGATTTCGAAAACGGTAGATTTTGAAAACGGAACCCTAACCGGTATAAATTTGAAACAGCATCGTAAACAGATCATTTTTCAACGCTTTTGGATCAAGACTGGTCGATTCTTAGGGTGTAGGTACTTTTCTTTAGCATCAAAGTCCAGGAACGAGTTTTTACTATCTATTTTCCTACCGTTTTCAAATTGTGCCGGCATCGTGTGAACGCTAGCTCAAATTTTGCAGCCGTCACATTTTTCACCGTTTTCAAAATGTGCCGGCATCGTGTGAATGCAATCTCAATCAGTATGCCTTACACATGCTGACTGTTGGTTGGCCTTTTTTGTCGAAATTTTCATGCCCCATTTGATGGGCCTTGCTAATGATGTTAAGCCCCTCACGAACGGCTCCCTGAAAGATCAAGTTTACTTTATTATCATGTTTATATTCTTAGACTGCGTTCACACGATGCCGGCACAATTTGAAAACGGTAGGAAAATTGACAGTAAAAACTCGTTCCTGGACTTTGATGCTAAAGAAAAGTAACTACACCCTAAGAATCGACCAGTCTCGATCCAAAAGCGTTGAAAATTATCTGTTTACGATGCTGTTTCAAATTTATACCGGTTAGGGTTCCGTTTTCAAAATCTACCGTTTTCGAAATCTGCCGGCAAAAAATGTGCCGTTTTCGTGTGAACAGGAGGCCTATCCGTCACATTTTCACCGTTTTCAAAATCTGCCGGCATCGTGTGAACGCAGTCTTAGTTTGACATTTGTAAGTGTATTTTTGTACTGAAAGGATATCATTGTAAAAGAGTTGGCTTACGCATACCCAACGTTGGAAAAGTTTCCGAAAATCAGCCCCAATCTGGCATAAATCTGCTCTTAGTCGGGCATAGATGTTGGTGAACAATGGACTTTTTCTAGGGCAGCCCCCCCCCCTAGGTTTTTTCTAGCTGTGCGCTTCCTAGTGGTCTGCTCAGCTACGGCAATGTGACCCTTGTGGATCTGTGAGCAGATATTGCGTTGAAAAACTATAATAACTTCTCATTTCGATTGTTTCACACAGGCTCTCGTCAACTGCAGCAAAATTCCTTCGCTTCCTGATGTGACCATAACAATTGCTGGAAAGAAGTTCACTTTGACCGCGAAGCAATACGTGCTTAAGGTTAGGTTTCATACCCTTGTTATTAAAAGGACATTAGGCTTTGCTTTCTAATTAGTGTCGGCAATTTTTAAGTCCTGACTTCTGGCCACAAAAAGTATGGCTATAACCGTTTTTCTCTCAAGTGTACTGCTTTGGAAGCTATCAGTTACCTAACGGAGACTTTCCATTTTTTGTCAAAACTTTCCTGATTTTGAAAAGCTCATTTTTTACCAAAATGTTAGCCTGTTGTCCAGGCCAATTGAATTATGAACAGACCACAGGTTACGAAAGCATAGGTTCGGCTGACATTTGCTGTTTTGCAAGCACTCACTTTTCAGCACTAATTAAGGCTGTAGACTTCCTACTTTGGCTAATGTTTGCTTTTGTTGTATTTCTTCATTTTTGACGAACCAATCAGGCTTTCCTTTTCGCTAAAATTCGACTGTTTTGGAAAATCTGATTCTTCGTCAAATTAATTTCATTTCATTTTCAGGTAACAATGCTTGGCAAGTCAGAATGCATAAGTGGATTCCTTGGCCTAGATGTTCCAAAACCACGTGGGCCATTGTGGATCCTGGGAGATATTTTCATTGGTGCTTATTACACAGAGTTTGATCTTGGCAAAAACCGGGTTGGGTTCGCCCTTGCCAAATGATTCTTTCGATAAGGATTGCAGTTGAAATTGACATTTGCTGCCCTTGCTTGTCGCCGTTTGATTGTAAAGACTACATTGATGACTACATTAAGTTTGGCATTTGAAAAGGGTCTTTGTAGGGCAAAATTTGAAGATTACTTGGAAAAGGAAAGGCATCACAAAATTTTTGTTCTTCTCAGTTGTATGTTTTTCATCAGTGGTAGCCCTTTAATTAAACAGTGTGTTTCAGGAAAAACCCAACCCAACTCTACCTGAAAACCTTTCAATAATGGTAAGATTTGAGTAGACGTACTGTATACCGCCTACAAGTACAATCTTCTCTCTGATGATAGGCAGTTTTGATAAATTATGGGAATTATTCATTATTTCATTGATATTGAATAAGTATGGCCGATTTCAAATGCAGCGTGCTTCAACAGCAAAATCAGCTCCTTTTTCACCGTGAAAGATTACAAAACAGATTTTATCAAAACTTCTATATATATTCCATTAACAATTTAACACACATTATACTACTTACAATAACTACAAGCAACGATACAATACTATAGAGACGATGCCACAGGGATGGAAGTACTATGTCTACCCTGCAGCCATTTTAACAGTAATTAAAAGCTACATAAAACTGCACATAACTATTACAAAAAGGGATCATTAAGTACAGACGGTAAATGAAGGTACAAGCGAAGGTAGCCTGAAACCAAAAGCAGTAACTGCGCTTGTAGCTTTGTAGATTTAGAACGAATATGGTAAGAAAGTTCTAATTAGGTTATTTGCTTGCAAGCTTCTTTAAGACATTACATTGCATGATTACAAACTAAGAAACTACGAAAACCAACACATACAGAAAGGCGTTTGGGTGTTCTTCGTAGGGATATGAATAATCTTTATTCGACGCATTCTTTTTCGAAAAAAATGTTTCTAAACTTTTCAGGCCTAGAAGCACGTGAGCTGATGGCCTTAGGTAATTTGGAAAAAGACAAATATATTCCCACGAGATGCATTTATTAAGAATGACAAGGTATAAGCTCTCCCAAATATGTACTTACATCTTTGTAAAGGTCCTATCATTGTTCTGCATCCAAGATAGACCATACTCGCTAAAACGTCAATTAAATAGTGAATAATTCAATTAATACACACAACCTGAATATCATTGGAAATACGAGAAGATTGTGCTTTCAGGTGATATGCATCAAATTGATATGAAGATTCTCGAATAAAGATGGGTTGCATTTTTCTGAAACACCATGTATCATGGATTTCGGGGCCATAGTTACAGCTCACTATCACTAGCTAAATGAGTTACAGATCCGATCCTCGTGAATGCAATGAAAACTAAAATAAAAACAAATTGAAGCTGACAAATGAAAGATTAAACGAGAGTTTTTTCCCAGTTTTGTTTGAAATGCTCAAGGGGGAGGTAGATGCTCAGTGCTCATGACAGAACATTCCCATACCTTATGTATTACCTTAAAGTCCGATATTTCTATGTTAGATTAGTATCCCGCCCCTGCCACGCGTATTCACCACATCTACGACAATATACCGCCCCTCCTACGCGCATCCATCACTATCGCGCGTATAGGTTTGCTAGCATTATGAACTTCTCTGGATATCCAGTAATCATTATTTCGGATTTGCCAATTTGTGCATAATTAGTTAATTGATACAGTGAAATTCCGTGTATAGGAACCTAGTGATTTAGAACCTAAAAGCTGAGATTTTTAAATTATACCCCATTATGTAAGAACCCATTCAGCCTGAAATTTGAAGTAGGGTCTTCCTTGGAGAGATCATCAAATTGAGTTAAAGGTCCAGTTGCTTGGTCACTGAACCTATAGATTGATAATACCATATGTGCATATTGCAACGAACTCTAAAATGCTTTGAAAGCTTTTCTTTAGATTTCATGAAATTTCTGATTCTTCAACAAACTTCTGCTGTGAATAAGACCTTTTGAACTCAAGTGCTGTCAACTGACAGAAAATAATAAGTTTGAAGTTTGAATCAAAACAGAAGAATACCTGGAAGCCCTGAAGAAAATAAGAACCAATTTAAGAGCCCAAACAGTCCCATTTCCCACCAAATACCCTATATATAAGAGCCTGGTCAGGCTGATTTGCAAGATTGCAGGTTCTTATACGCGGGTTCTTACTGTACTGTGTGCGCCGAAGAGTCCAGGTGTTTGAAAGATCGTAGAACACAAACTACTGCATGGATTGGAATGAAGTAATTTCTTTCTTGGAGAAGTCTGCAGGAATTATTTTTGACCATTAATCTTTCAATTATTATATCCCTAGTTCTGTAGAAACTCTTGGCATTTATCCTGAGATACACTCGTTGACCCTTTCGTTTAGTTTACTTATTTATTTATTTTTTCTTTCCCCCTATGATGTGCAACAAGTTGAAAATTGTAAGTACCATTCATAACCAGAACTCGGTGACCTTGTGTCTTTTTTGGCTATGGATGGTACATTAGTTGTATTTAAAATATTGTGTTGATTTTTAAGATGTATAAAAAAATGAAGTAAATTCTTTCTCATTGCCGAAAGGCTAAAGTATTGTTAAGACTTTTACTTTTTAAATCCAATGTAAAATTTACAAGAACGAAATTATCAGAACAACATTTACAAACTATTTAACTACACTGCAAGGGCGATACCATAAGAAGCAGAAGACTATGACTTCCCCAAGGCTATGACATAAAGACAGACAACTGAACAAAATCTAAGACTGCGTTCATATGGTGCCGGCACATTTTAAAAACAATGGAAAATGTGACGGATAGGCCTCCCGTTCACACGAAAAGGGCACATTTTTGCCGGCAGAATTTGAAAACGGTAGACTTTGAAAGCGGTAGATTATGAAGACGGGAGTCTAACTGGCAAATTTTGGAAACGGCATTATGTGAACACTTCAAAATGATGAAAACAGAGCATTTTTCAACGCTTTTGGAACGAGACTTATCAGTCTTTAGGGCGTACGTACATTTCTATGGCATCTAAGTCTTCCGACGAGTCTTTTACCTTCAAGTTTCCTACTGTTTTCAAATTATTCCGGCATCATGTGAATGCTAGCTCACGTTTTTTTTTCTATGAAATCTTAAAAAACTACGAGTAATACAATTAATTCAACTGTGCCAAACATAGCGGAAAAAGACACAAGGTCATCGAGTTTCCACTATGTAGCTCACATTTTGCTACTGCCACCTTTGTCACAGTTTTCAAAGTGTGCCGGCATCGTGTGATGTGAACGCAGTCTAAATATACAGTCAAATACCAATACCAAAGCCTGTACTCATAAACAGTTTTTTTTATGTTCATCTAAAATTTTACAATACATGTTACACCTACATCCTACTATACTTCCTAATTACTATACAAACTATACAAACACTACAGGGACAGGACCACAAGGAGCAAAGGACAATGACTACCCTTAACATAAAGACATGTAACTGAATGACACCTACAAAACGCTAAACATACGATAAATTACTCGAATCCGTTTCACATTGGATGTCAGGCCAGCATAAGTAAATGTGCTGAACCGTCATTGGTTTAGCATGGATAAGTTCCCATATTTTGCTTCATGTGCCTAACACCAAATGTGAAACAGACTTACAAGAGAAGCAGTTTCCACTGAAAAGTAACAGTTTCTACAGAATAACAGGATAAACATCTACAGTTTGTAGAGGTTTAGCTTTTCGCGACGTTGCTACAATATTTTGGTGAAATCTCAACGCAGTACGCACCCTGTCAAATGTTCTTATCAGAAACTCCAAAAATATACCGATTATGTACTAAATAGCATACCCAGAGGTATACTAGTAATAGACAACGTTTTCCTTTTCCTGGCCCAAAAGTGTCAGACCCCCCCCCCCCACCGTCAACTAAGGAAGTCTCCGTGGGCAGTTACAGTTAAATTCGGTCTAAAAATTCGATGTCTCGTGATATTTGCGATGACGCAGATTTAAGCATGCAAACCACCTAAACTGCCTTTCTTCACGGACATCTTCACGTGACATCTAATTTGAGACAGACTTCATTTTTACCCTGGGTACCAGAGCCTAATAAAAATTTAAAAAAATAAAAAGAGAAACCTGCGATTTTGAGATGTAATTGAAGGGACAGTGCTTGGGTTATGCTCAGGGCAATAACCATAATCACTGAGATTTTTATCCCTACATCTTATTTATGTTTGCAACGACTTTTATGGATGTTTGAGCGAATGTCAACATTCTTCGACCGAAAAATAAATGTAATTTCAGCTCCAAATGAGATTTTTTTCCAAGCACACTACAAACTGTAGAGGGGCATCCCTTCTTCTGATTTATCAAAGAAAATTCCATGTAATTATTGCAACTTAGTAGCCATTTGAATTTTCGTGAGGGTACTCAAGAATTCACTTCGAACGGCCAATTTGGTTTCACGTGAATGGAAAGGGGTACTTGATTGGCTGAATACCGTAAAATTGGATGATTTTCGCGTGCTTCAGTAACCAGTAAGGATTTGAGCTGTATGCTGAAACAGAGTGCCTTTTTGCAGGTTCACTTCCTTTTGTGAATGCAGGCTTCACCTCGAATTAAGCTTTTACTTTGTGTAATGGTTTTTTTTCTGGAAAATAACTCTAGAGCATCAATGCGCCCAGATAAAAAAATGAAACGAATTCTCAGATCTTAGTTGGACATTGTAAAATAGATTTCTTTTCTTTCATAGTTTTTATCAAATAACATGCAGTTTAAGGGATCGTCTCCAAATATTCGTATGAAATTCGTATAGGGAATTCGTAGCATTATACGATATTGATACTATAAGCCGCATACGAATCAATTCGCATCGTCACCTTTCAGAATTCGTATACAATTCGTATGTGATTCGTATGCAATTCGTTTCAAATTCGTATAAGCAATTCGTAAACACAATTCATATCAAAATCATATAAGCAATTCGTATACACAATTCGTATCAAAATCACATCAAATTCGTATCATAATTCGGATAGAAATCAAACAAAATTCGTATACAATTCTTATCTCTTGTGTGTGTGGCTATACGAATTAAATCATATAACACCTTTCACGCATACGATTGAATTCGTATCAATTCATATAAACGCTATACGATAATTTGGAGACGATCCCTAACAAAGATGGTAGCTCAAAATGGCAAATTTTTTTGGGACACAAGGTATAGCTTAAGTAGATTATGGCTGCCCATTTGTAGCAATATTTAAACCTTTCACATTCACATTTAAAGTTACAGATTTATATTTAAACTGTGTAAATTTACAGTTGAAGCATTACATTTAAAGGTAAACCAACACATGTAAATTTAAACCATAATATATTTATATTTGAACCTTTCTATATTGCTATTTAAACTTTGATATTTAAACTTTGCTACGTTTATATTTAAACCTGCCTCCATTTATATTTAAACCTTTTATTTTGAACCTTGGCAGAAGATGCGGAGCAATGATAACACATGTGTTGGGTTTTCCATTTTTATAATAACAACAACAAAACCTTAACTATTTACATTTTATTTCTCATGACTTAACCCTCTCCTTACATGATGACAACTCGATGACAACACCCAGAACATTACCCTTTCGTTAAAGGGATCTGGTAACAAGTTCATTTTAATGATATGCAAAAAACACACAAAACGAGGCTAAGACTAGCCCTTCTCAATACACTCCCCCGGGTTGACTTATGCAATTAGTCAACTACTAAAATTAATACTGCTAACTCTAAAGTGTCATAGCTCATTGTCCATATAAATAGCTACATATTGTCTCTTCTATTAAGTTCTCCGATAATAGCGGCATTACGACGAGGTCTATCAATATTTGATACCGTTGGAACTATAGGTTCCTGCGACTCTGGTGGTTTAGGAATAATAACATTTGCATTACACGAAATTTCTAACGGTACTAAATGTTTAAGCGATCTAGTCAATATAGATGTTCCTCTATTCGTAGCTACTCTAACCTTCGCTGCTCTAATATTGTCGTCTCTGCTTACGATCAGCTCCTCGATAATCGCTATTTTCCAAAATGCACGTTTTGTTTGCTCGTCCTTTAAAACTACAACGTCACCGATTGACATATTTGGTTTCTTAGACGGATCTGATAAACCAGTGGCCTCTCTAATACCTAAAAGGTATTCATGTTTCCAACGTTTGCTAAATTCCTGTAAAAGACGACGATGATACTTAGCTCTTCGAGTTAAAGACTCATTGGTGCTAATCACCTCAAAATGCCTACCGTTAGGCGAACGTGTTGTGTTGTAACCAGATATTAGCTGCGAAGGAGTTAACGGATAAGATACACCATCTACATCATCGTACACATAAGTTATAGGACGTGCATTGATAATACTTTCGACCTCTACCAACAAAGTTGTCAATTCTTCATAAATGAGAGATGTTCTCCCAATAACCTTCTTCAGACAACGTTTTACGGACCTGACAAGCCTCTCCCAAATAGCTCCGTACCAGGCCGCCCTCTGCACAATAAAATGCCATGAGATACCTCGATCTGCGAGATGAGTTTGTACCTCGTCAGACAAAATTATTCTCTTGACATCTTTCATAGCACCCTTGAAGGTTTTTGCGTTGTCTGACATGATGGTCCTTGGTAGCCCTCTGCGTGCACTAAAACGTCTAAATGCTCTCAAAAACGATGGGATATCTAAACTTTCAACAAGCTCTAAATGTATCGCTCTAGTTGAAGCGCACGTGAATAAACATATGTAAACTTTCGAACTACCTTTCTTTGTAGCAACGTATAAAGGGCCAGCAAAATCTACTCCTGTATTTATAAACGGTGGTCCTTCATCTAAACGGGTTGGTGGTAAATCTTGACACCATATTGGTTTGTACGGCAAACCTTCTAGTTTCTTGCAAACAACACATCTTCGAACTAATTTTTTGACGATCTCTCTACCACGTAATATCCAATATTTTTCACGGGTAGCATTCAAAGTTTCACGGACGCCGTTATGATATACTCTGTTGTGATATTCTCTAACAACTAGTTCAGAAAACCGACCTTTAGATGGCAATAGTATCGGTTCCTTGCGTTCAGTTTCTACGAAAGCGTTTTTAATTCGTGAATTCGCTCGAATAATACCTTCACGATCGACGAATAAATTGAATTGTGAAACAAGTAACGGTGGTTTGCGTGCTACATGTTTGTCTGACCTTGTCAAAAATTCTAATTCTGACGGAAATGATTCTTCTTGGATGTGACGAATTACAAAGTTTTCGGCCTTCTCTAACTCTGATGCATTCATACACTTACCTTGTACCTTCTGTTTTGACCTCAAATTATTTATGAATCTGAAAATCCAAGCGACTACTCGCAATAGCTTTGTCTTACTGCTAAATCTGTTGATATCTACGATATCTTTCAATTTCGAATTACCGACTACCTTACGATTCAGAAGAGCGAATGTCGGTTCTGCCTGATTACGTGTGATTTCTTTCAAAGCCTCTTCGTTTTCGACATTACTTGTAGGAATATCCTTAGGCCATTGATTTTGCGGTAATTTGAGAAATTGAGGCCCTTCTAGCCATACCTTGTTTTGGGAAGGCCCACTCCTCCGGAAACCTCTCGAGGGTATATCGGCTGGATTTAGGGAACCTGGGCAAAATCTCCACTGACCCCTCGACGAAACGTTGAGAATTTGCTCTACTCTTGATCGTACATACTGTTTCCAAGGCTTAGGATTACGAATCCAACAGAGCACAGTGTACGAATCTGTCCATAGCGTGGTTTCGATTACACGATTTGAATCTTCGAATGATAATGCTTGTCGAACAGAATCTAGATGCTTGGCAAGTAAACATGCACCTAAAAGCTCCAGCCTTGGAATACTTTGCCCTTTTATGGGGGATACTCTGGCCTTTGAAGAAAGAAATTTAACTTCTATTTTCCCGTCCTCATACTCCACCCTCAGATATACAACTGATGCAAATGCAGTTTCACTTGCATCTGAAAACCCATGAAGTTGTACACTCACAACCTTTTCATCCTGAAAAAGATACCTGGGGAAAGAAATGTCAGTAATCTCATTCAACTCGGACAAAAGGCTGCGATACTTGAGACGTAATTGACCTTGCAGGTCCTCGTCCCAGTCTACTTTCTCAACACAAAGCTGCTGAAAAAAAGGATTTCAATTTGATTACAAAAGGACTCAATACACCTAAAGGATCGAAAATTTTGGCGGATATTTTCAACACTGAACGTTTTGTTGTTGGCAACTTGTTTGCATAGTCAAGGACATCACAAACACTGAATTTCAATTCATCTAGTTCAGTGTCCCAACTGACTCCTAAAACCTTTACCTGATTGTTTGTTGATTGTGACTGAGTGCTAGTCTCCGAAGACGACTCAGTACCTGGTGCTGAAAAGGAATCAATAGCAATTTCATGATTAGACACATTACCATGTTCTAACTGTTCAACGTGAGATAATAACTCCTTGGAGTTTGTGTTCCATTTTCGCAGATTGAAACCAGCAGCATTGGTGATTTCTTTGGCCGCACGATAAATCTCTAATCCCTCTTCAACACTATCAGAACCAGAGGTTACGTCATCGACGTAACAATGATCCAGTACACCTGAGACAAGCGGATATTTTTCCCTGTATTCATTGACATGTTTGTGCATGGTTGCACCAAGTATCGAGGGACTTGGTTTTAATCCAAAAGGAAGCCGACAAAAGCGATACTGCACAATAGAAGGATTGTCTCCTTTTACACTATCAAACCACAGAAAGCGTAAAAAATCACGGTCGCTTTCTTTGATGCTTACCTGCAGGAATGCCTTTTCAATGTCTGCTGTCAACGCGATTCTATGACACCTAAAATCAATCAATGTGTCAAACAAAGAAGGGACGAAATTGGGGCCATTTTCTAACATATCATTCAAAGATAATGAATCTGGCTTTGATTTTGCGCTTGCATCAAAAACTATGCGCAATTTGCTCGTTTGTCTCTTTGTACGAAAAACACCATGATGAGCGATAAAATGTACTTGTTTACCCTCTTCTGGTTCTGCAACTCTCTCGATTATTCCATTTTTGACCTGTTCCTGAAAATAAGAATCATATTGATCCAGAAGCTCTGGATCCCTGTGCAAACGAGAATATAGAGATTTTAGGCGTTCAAGACAAAGTGTATAATCAGAAGATAAAGGTTCAGTGATATCTTTACGCCACGGAAGGCCTACTTCGTAGCGTTCTCCGTTAAATTTGACATCACAAGATTTAATAAATTCGACCTTTTCTACCTCTAAATCCTTAGCAGATTCTATCGGCTCTACTTCAAAAACCTTTTGAAACGTCTTTAACAATTCATCATTTTGCCGACCTTCCGATACTACCTGATTACCTTCTTCAACTATCAAATTCGACGATGTATAAACATGCGAATCTGTTTCCGTGTTGGCTTCAACTGACCCTGAAATAAGCCAACCTAACTTACTTCTAACTGCGACGGGACCATGTTCCCCTCGAATCACGTCTCCTATTACGAAATCGTAATAATAATTCAAACCGATTAATAGATCTATCGATTCATCCTCGCTCTCAACTCTACAAGGATCATCTGCTAATTCGAGACCTAAGAGATGCTCAAACGATTCGATTGTTACGTTTGATTTTACAGGCGAACAAATAGTCGGATAACTTAATGCTTTGATCTTAACGTGATTGTTACCTGCCGTTTCTAAACTGACTTCTACTTGTGCACAATTATGCTTACGATATTTCTCAGTACCGAACGTGTTGATATTTATGACTTCATTACCAATAGGGCGGAGATCTAATTTTTGCCTAAGATTCTCTGAAACATAACTCAATTGGCTACCTGAGTCAAATAAAATACGAATGGGTACCTTCGCATCTTGATCGTCCTTAAACGCATAAGTTCTTGCAGTCTGCAACAAAATCCCTGGCTTATGTTTCTTGTTTGTGGCAGTAACACTATGATTGTCCTGCCTTTCAGTGTCTGCATCAGTATCTCTCTTCGTTCGGTCTTCTTTCTTCGCTTGGTTTTTTCCAGCCATCTCTTTCTCACACAACGATTGGTGGTGATTTCCATCACATTTCCTACATTTTCTTCCACGACATTCTCGAACAAAATGTCCACCACGTAAACAACGAAAGCAACGTTTCTCTCGAAGCAAATGATCCGATCTATCCTTGATACTAGAAACCTTTGTACAGCTGGAAGAGAAGTGATTGCCCTTGCAAAATATACAATTTGGCCAATTTGTTTTGGTCTCTCCAAAACTTGCTAAAGCTGAAGCCGAAGGCGTGAATCCACTGTGAGCTTCCTTTCGATCGCTGTAAGATTTCCCTTTATCTTTCAACGCAATATCTTGGTTCAGTTCTCTCGCTTCAACTTCCTTTCGAAGTAATTCCATCAGTTCGGTAAGGGACCACATTTCTTGCGTAGTCTGTCTTGTAATTTGTAAACGGATTTGACTTGGCAATCTCGACATGATAACTGGAACTAAAAGTACCCCATAAGTGTCAGATGTGACATCTAAAGCCTCGAGACCACGAATTTGTATGTTTATCTTGTCGTAAACCTTCCTTAGTTGTGTTGGATCTTCCTTTCCACATGCTTTGAGATCTAAAAGTTCATCCATGTGTGCACTTATAATCTTCTGTTTATTTCCAAACCGTTCCTTTAACAATTTTACTGCTGAGACATAAGTGCGTTCTCGAAGTGGAAGACCTTCCAGAGCTCGGGCTGCTGCACCATCCAAAGCTCGCTGCAAATAATTGAACTTATCAATGGAGGACAAATCTTCATTCATATCCACCATACTTTCGAAGCTGTCCCAAAATGTAAAGAACTTTGTAATGTCTCCATTGAATCGAGGTAACGGGATTTTCGGTAACTTGACCTTGGCAAAGGAATTTCCGTTCCTACTTGAGCGACTCCCTTCTGAAGGGATCCTTGACTGAACAGACTGTCCATCTTCCGAGGCTGCGGGCGAAGATGACCTTGTCTGCGACTGTTGGCTGTTTACTCGACTATTTCTCGTTCTTCTTGAACTATTGGATATTATAGAGCCATGTTCTGATGTCTGATACTTGTCTACCACACTCTTGATTTTGGCGATGGCTTCTTTCAGCCGTAACTCAATTTCTGACGCTTGCTCGATTTCGTTAACAATTTCGTTAGGGTCTATGACTCGTAAAATATCTTGGTCCAGTCGCGACAATTCTGTTAATTTATCTTCTAATGTACTAAGTTTTACTCTTAAACGCAGGATCTCTGCTTCTTCATATTCTTCTTTTGAATCGATGAGTTGAATGGCTTCTCTCTCGAATCTCGTTACTACGGCGCGATTGCCGGCTCGTACGTTTCTCAGACGGACATAATTTTCTCCAGAATCTTCTCCACCACTCTCTTCGTCACCCATAACTCAAACTGCAATGTCTCTTGTATTCGTCTCTTGCCCCACGTTGGGCGCCATATATTTTGAACCTTGGCAGAAGATGCGGAGCAATGATAACACATGTGTTGGGTTTTCCATTTTTATAATAACAACAACAAAACCTTAACTATTTACATTTTATTTCTCATGACTTAACCCTCTCCTTACATGATGACAACTCGATGACAACACCCAGAACATTACCCTTTCGTTAAAGGGATCTGGTAACAAGTTCATTTTAATGATATGCAAAAAACACACAAAACGAGGCTAAGACTAGCCCTTCTCAATACCTTTACGTTCAAACTCTCATACATTTGTAATTTAAGTTCAGGCTTGCTGAACTGTGGTTAATCCTCCCTCTCCCATGCGAAGGAGCTACAAGATAAATGAACTTGAGATATGACGTCACCTCTTTCAATTTCAGTTTAGAACACCCAGGCAGGCGGTGTCGGTTTCCCAGCCAGCTAAAAACCGTTGTGAATTAACTGAGAGGAAAGGAATCGTATCCTACGCGTATATTGCCAAGCCATCATAAAATGCCCATGGCATTGCTGTAACTAGGATTAACACCTTGGAGATTTGAATAACAGCACCCTTTGCTGTAAACCAAAAGGCACCATTAACATTCCTAACTTGTGAGTTGGATTTGACCAATCCAAGTTTCCCTCTAAGCCATGTGATTCTGCGTGACCAATCAGGTTTTCGCTACAGGCCCAGGCTTCCCTGGCGATAAATATCCAGCACACGGTCAAAAACCCCTTTGCGTTATCATCTCGAGTGCACAAATCTACACAAATCTAATACGTACACGAATCTAAGAAAAGATATCATTAAAAAGCTTCAAAGACTAGGAACGACAGCCGGGATATCGCACCAGATCACCCTCATTTACTGCCAGTGTAAAGTGATGCAAAAACATACAGACGTCATACATACAGCAAAGTGCTTCATTTCACATCAGATGAATTTGTCGAGGACTTGACTCTAATTGTCGAGCAATACGCTTATTTGGGTTCAATATGGAACAAGGGATCACAATTGCTTTCACAGAAACGGAGATCGTACCAGAGTCTGGCCCCCTGCGGCCCTGAATCACCCTGGCCCAGCCGAGGCTCAGATCCATGCGTGCACTGGACAACGAAATGAGTACTGATCAACATGTGGCTTGTTGGCTTATCAAAAGACATTTGGAACTGCTTATCACTGCAATTTGCAAGATATGAAGCCAGTGAACAGAAGACACGCTCAGAGCTAAGTGGTTTATCTCTTATTCTTCTCTATAACCAGCTATGTTTATTTATGCCAATCTTCATGTAAGGCTTTCAATCCTGTTCAGTTAATATAGAATTCTTCGAATTGAAACTTGTCTCATCCGAATCATACTTTGCAAAGAATTTGCCAGGAGCGGCTCAATTCTCGAAAAACCGGGTACACTTCTGGCCGGGCCCCCTTGTTTTCTGGGAAAATGTAGCAAAAAAAAAACGACGAAGAAATTCTCTGTTCGGAACGGTCTCGTGCGCTTCTCCGAGTGAGTAAAGTGCCCCTTGAATCTACCTGTCATGCAATAAGTTCATTCGTTTTCAATTAATGTTCAAAGTTAGATGCACAAAGATGCATTGGTGTTTCACATTTCCAAAAAAAAGGGGAACAAGATTCTGCCAAATCTTTCTGGTGGAATTCGATTTCAAACTGTGTCTTCTCTGGATCCAGCTTAAAAAAAAAATATCTATATATATTTTACCCCATTTGAGAGCTCTAATATTCATCAATAACATAGCAACAGGTGACGCTACATTGATCCATTTATGTATTAGGCCTAGGTGTCTGTAGCAAAAGCTTCAAGAGTATACAACATCTACTTGCATTACCACTACCTCTCATAGGATTGATCAGGATGGAATAGCTCGAAAAAAGAGACACAGGACGACAGCAAGGCGACGACAATGGTGCTGGTATGGAGTGGAGTGGATGGCTACCAGTCTATCACCATCCCGGCTGTCTATCTTGTCCGTAGTGCGCTTAACGCAACGTATACAGTATACAGATCGTTTTTGTTTTACTTAAACGCTAAGTACCCCTAATTGTCAAAGGGCTCAAAACGTATGAGGTATGAACATGAGGTTCCTATTCTTGTCCGAAAACTGGTAGTTCACGAAAAAATTAAGGACCACTGGGGTCCAAAATCTGGCTGCTTTGATGTAAAATTTCACTGTTACATAATTTATCAAACGCTTGTGTCCAAAAGCCGCTTGACCGCTTGCCGGAAAAAAGCAGAACCGCAGTGGTAGAAGACTAGGGTTCATGGTCTGTTACCTTAGACTTAACGGAAAAGGAGGAATAGCTTTTGTGAAAAATTCAAAATGCTGTCTTCGGGTTTCAATTAAAAAAAAAAAAAAAAAGGTGGACCAGCTTTCAGCTAAACTTTAGAAAATGATAACTAATTTAACAACCATGATAACCATTTTGAAACCCATTATACCATTACATGCACTATCGCTCATTCCAAAAAGAAAAAAAAATAAAAATTGAATAAAATGAAAAGTTTTTCCAACAGGCATTTCCTGCACCACCAAAGTAGTCAGAGCAGCAAACGATGTTGGCGGCAATTTTTCAGCCGTTTTTCTAACGCTCTAGGAAAATCAGAAATTTCAATTGTGACACAGCCTTCACAAGGAATACAATCTCGCATCATTTCAACCTTTGCTCCATCAACCTGAGCGTATTCAAGTACACCTGAAGTCATCAAAGCAGACCCCTTCCGCAAAGGAGTTTTGTCAACAATTAAGCGACCAATAACCACCTGCTTGTACACTTAGTTAGGGTTATGCTCAATTACGGGTCAACCTGACCAAAAGCAATTTTCTATTTTCATACAAATTTGAGAAATTCCTCGAAAGAGCACATCCCCCCCCCCCCCCCACACGGTCGGTGAAAGCTATGGGATGCTGGGCTTCTGATCGTTATGGGAAATGTCTCGGTATTAAAAAAAAAAAAAAATTATAAATAGATAAAAAGAAAAAATAAAATAAAGGACACTGGCTGCTGCTGCAGGGAAGCTCATCCAGTAACTCGGTCCCATGCTCCGTGGTAACGATACGTTCTTAAAACAATAATGAATCTGTTTCTGCTATAACACAATTTCCGTCTATCTACATCCATTAAATATGATGGTAGTGAACCTCATCTGCCAAAAGAAGCATCAGGACCCAAGGAGGTGCAAAAAAAATGGTGCACCTAGTGGGTGCGTCCATGAATTTTTGGAGAAATGAGGTACAGTTCGAATGAACACGCAGGGCCTAAGACTAGAGACAGTTGAGAAGGAAGGACCTTTCCTTACCATTTCAAGGAAAATGGAATGGCTGTCCTGTAAGCAGTAAAAAAGCCTCCATAGGGGCATTTTGTTCTTCGCATGTAAAAAAAAAACAAACAAGCAAACAAACAAACAAACAAAAAGGAGCGAGGACAAATAACGTAGATGAAAAACGAAGAAAACAAAAAAACAATTTCAGCACACTACAACCTTCCAAGTTGACAGGGCCGATGCCAATGGGGGCTGGAGGGCCCCCAGAAGACCATTTGTATGAAAGTTTTGCTCTCTTGTCGGGATTTTTGTGGTTTAAATAGGTAGTTTTGGAGGATTTTGAAGGAAAAATAATGCACAAGAGCATGAATTTGGTAGTGTGAAAACATAAATTCCAGCAGAAATTATCAAATTTATGGCATTTATTTGGAGTTTCATTCACTAATAGTGTTCAGTTCAAGGTTGGGTTGGAAAATGTGGTCAAATCTTAGGTACTGAGGAGTTAGATCGGTCATAAAATGCATAAAGTTAACTTATGGCCTTCAACTGTTGTTGTTGCTGTTGTCGATGATGCTTTTTATCTTCGGAAAATTTGGGTTTTCGCCCCTCCTAAGCAATCACGGCTTGTATCAGCCCTGCAAATTATTAGAATCAAACGTGTTGTCTGTACCAGGGGTATTGAGCACCTCTCAAAAAAAAATGACTTTGCCTCACAGACTTTACCAGGGGTAACAAAGATGAATCAAACTTTGGACTCCGATGTTTCAAAGTTCATGGAAAGGAGCCCTGTCTCCAACAGTCTCAGGGAAGATGGGGAGGGGAGTCTGTCAGTTCTGCAAACAAACACATGGTTTACACCTTTGTCTTTAAGAAACTTGAGGAAGGCGATGATACGACAACTCTCTTCGTTTCGTTCACATTAACATTCCTGCCTTTGATACCAACGATTGCTAAGCGGTATCCTATTTTTCGATGTCCGCAGTTTCTATGGCCGCCGCATAATTCTTTCCTCTGCACAAATTTTAGAAAGAAACAGAGTTCTTCTGGACTTAAAACGGAAAATGACCGTGGGCACTTCTCACGAAAAGAAATAATGAAAATAAAAAGCTCATACGACAACTTGCTCACGATTCTATCGTATTTGGCTTACGAAAGTTTCTTAGCACTTCTCAAAAATAGTCTTTGCCTCATTACCAATTCCAACATACCATTAGCAACATACCAATCCTATACATACAATACAAACATTCCCGTCTATCTGGGGCAATCACACAAGTGTAATTAGTGGCAGGAAGTACTGTAAAACCGTACTTTCCCCAGAATAGACTTAGGGCCTGATTACATGGGAGTTTTCAGCATAGGGCTGAGATTTCAGCCCGTCTACCCGAGGTGAAACTCCATCTCTTCTCTCTGGTCAAAGGCTCATAAGATTGCATTTCCGATTACATGTGATATTTTCAGCCCTGGGTTGAAACTCACCATAGGGCTGAAATCTCAGCCCGCCTTGCTCTACCCGGGATGAAACTTTAATCCTTATTGTCACACCTAATTATCGGTTAATCCCTATTGTTTTACATCGGATGCACTGACGTAATCAAAATATTGGAGTGCCTTCACAATTGAAAATGTGATTTCACAAGTGGCAGCAGATTCCAGCCCTGGGTTCAAACCTCCCATGTAATCGAAAATATTTTCACCTCGGGCAGGCGGGATGAAATCCCAGCCCTATGGTGAAAACTCTCATATAATCAGGCCCTTAGATATACCCTACATAAAACTGACTCCAAACGTATGCCATCAACACCTAGATCAATTAGCGGCTTAATTTTACGAGAATAATTTTCAGGTTTTATTCTCAACACTAAACCAAAGCAGCTTACTTCACTTTACCAGCAGTGTCTGATATATTTTTACCGGAGGGGTACGTGAGTGTTGCCTTGGGAACCCGGCTCCCTCTCGGCACTCGAGCAACCTCCTTCGGATTGTTGGTTGCCAGCCATGACGACAGAGCCCCGGCACTCTGTATCGCTTGTGTATCGCCAGCACCCAAAACAGATGAACTGCAAGCATGGTCTGGCACTGCCTGCCCTTATGGGATATTGCATCCCTCGACGGGTCTTGCCCAACCATACCAGGTCTTCTTGCCACAATGCACTTCCAAGCCCCACATATGGTAGTTTATGTTACTATGTAATTTTTATCAGTAGTTATCTTATGGTTGTTTTGTTAGCATCATAGTATCATGGAAGAGCCTATCTTTGCCCACTCTTTGCTTCAAACTTGCAAACCCTACACGGAAATAAGGCGGCACAAAGAAAGAATCCAGTTACCCAGGGAGGGGTGGATTAATTTAAACTTCTCGGTCCGCATTGCAAACGAGGCTCTCATAGTTGGGCGGGCCTTTGCTTTGGAATGGGCCTCACATGTGCATTATTTAGGCCCTTTCCTGCTGTAAAGCGCAAATAGAAATGGACGAAGGAGAAAAAGAAAGGATTGTTCGCGCTCACGGGGGGGGAGGGTTATTGGCTAAATTTCGGGTAGGGGTGTGCCGCCCACAGCATCAAAATGGCACCGTTGGGTAGAACAATTTTTGTGAAAATGATACCCTTGACTAGACTAATTTTTACATCAAAAGTGCCATGAATGGCATTTTCTAGACAAAACGTGCCAAATTTTTGCATTCTCTGGACCAAAATTTGAAAAAAAATCGGGTTTCTTTACAGGAATTACCGAAGTTTGACATTTGACCGAAATTGCCAAAAAGCATACCCTTGCCCAGACTAAATGGACTAAAATTGCCAAAAAGCATACCAGTGCCCAGACAAAAATCGACTAAAATTGCCAAAAAGCATACTCTTGCCCAGACTAAATGGACCAAAATTGGCGAAACGTATACCCTTGGCTAGACAAGAAAGTTTGAAAAAAAATACCCTTGCGGGTACCTTGGGTACCAGAGCCTCAAAAAAAATAGGAGAAGAAAATTTTTCTTTCTTCTTTTACTTTTTTTGAGGCTCTGGTATCCAGGGTACCTTGCGGGCGGCACATCTCCAAGTACCTTTACAATGGAAGAACCCCCCCCCCCGTGTTCACCCTGCAGCTTTGCTTCAGCAAGCGTCTTCACTTCTCTTGAAGACTGAAACCATTTCTATGACTGGAATAGAACTGAATATTTTCCCGCCAAAAATATGAAAGCCTCGTTTGCAATTCGGACCGTGCTCGGTCACTCGGTCCCAGGAAGTTTAAGTGTAAATGTAAGAAGGTTTAAATGTGAAAGTTTAAATATAAATGTACGAAAGTTTAAAGGTAAAGGTTTGAATATAAAGAGTCTGCTAAATTACGTGCCAACGTGCCATAACATGTTACGTGCCAACGTGCCTACGTGCCTACGTGCCAAGTTTTCTTACGTGCCAACGTGCCATGACATGTTACGTGCCAACGTGCCTACGTGCCAAATTTTCTTACGTGCCAACGTGCCATGACATACTACGTGCCAACGTGCCTACGTGCCAAATTTTCTTACGTGCCAACGTGCCAACGTGCCTGCGTGCCAAACATATTTACGTGCCAACGTGCCATTGCATGTTACGTGCAAACATGCATAGTTCCTGCCTGCCATGTGCCAATTTACCTACGTGCCAAGTTGTCACGAGCCGTTTCCTTTTGATGCTTATTTTCTTCATTTGCCAAGAGTACAGCTATTAAATTTGCTGCTAGAAGGGCTTCCAAATTACTTGGTAAGATCTTAAACATGATAATGACATAATTCACATTGAAAACACAGTCGAAACATTTACTGTTACTGTACAGGGTCTAAACATTTCCAATTGACCAAGGAAAAAGTTCCCAAATACAAAAGTTTCTTACCTTTTTAACAACGGGAGGGCAAAGTATATAAGTAAAGAAGCTTTCAGAACTGCTTAGTTCGAATAAAACATGTTCGTGCATTCTCTTACAAAGGAGCTTTAAACTGCTTTCCAAAATGAACAGAATACATTAGCTCATATTCCTTGCGATACGAGTGTCAAATATTCACCCACTTTTCCTGCCCGTCAGGCGGCTGTCAGGAAATGTGGACCTGTTTCAGTTGCCTAAAAGATGATTCTTGTTGTAGGATAAAGAGGGAGATTGTAATTTGGGCCTACAGGGTGATTTTAGTCTATTTGCTTTTTTCGCTGTTGAAACGATTGTAAGTTGAAAATTCGATTCTTACGTTTAGAGCTTTTAAATGGTATCGAAGAAATTATCGATAATTTCTAGCAGATTTTCCCCGGTCTAAAGTTGATTAACCTGACAGTGTAGCACACATTGTATGTCGGTTCATAAAAGATAAAAGGAAATTTTTAGATGAGTGTACAAACAACTTATTTTACCAGATCACAAGATGCTTAAATCATCCTCAGTTATGGGATGATTAATCATGTTAATCATACCCACATTGACATTGCTCTGCCTTAACCAAAAGTTGTTCTCAGACGCGTATCTTAGAGTGACATGCTGGCACATCGATACAATCGAGTGCAAGCTTGTAAGAAATCCTACATGTGATAGCAATAATGCACGAAAAAGAATTTGGCTCGTCACTGTGATCCAGCTCTTTAGAAATCACGGAATAAATGTCAAAACACAAAGCCTCTCAAATGCAAAAACTGTTAAGCTCATCTTAAAGAGGACACTCTGAGCTATTCAGAACAAAAATCCGTACTTAAATCGGACCAACGAGTGCAGAGAAGTTGCAGTTTGAAGTTGACCAAAATTGTTAGGTCATGTTTTTGTTTACATTTCCGGTCTATCACTTTTGAAATGGACCTAAACCAAATATTTCAAATTTTCATTTCTCCAGTTGTATTCATCCGATTTCGATAAACTTTTTTTTAGATTAAACCTCAATGTCTGCACAATTAAACAACGTATGAGTTTTATGAATTTACGTCGATTTATGTCTTTATTTGGCACACATTTTTCAAGGAGTGTTTTTAGCAGTAAAACAGCACGAGACCCGTAAAATTCTTCTTTCCTAGTGCAAACAAAAAAAGTGAGGAAAAAAGAGTCTTAGAAACTCATTTCCCACTAAACTTTAGGTATCGATGAAGATTTCTGCCAAAGGGTTCGTTCAGATTCGTTCAGGTAAAGATTTTATGGCAGATATAAAAAATTGTGTCATTTAGGCCCATTTGTGGTATTTTCTGTGATTTTCTGTTATGGAATGTGCATTTTGTTTCTAGGTGCTTCTACTGCATAATTTTTGGTTTTTATTGCACGGTTGTAATAGCAAAGGTTTAAAATGTAAATAAAAAGAGGAATTATTTCATTATTTAACAAGCAAATTAAGATTTAAGTAGGTCCAACGTGGTTTATGAAAATCAAGCCGACTAGCATTATCTATGACTTTGGGTACACTAGGCTCTAGTCCAAACTCACCATTCGATCTATTAACTATAGTTCATTTGCTTATTTTTGGAACAAGAGCTTCTTCTTGGTTTGGTACATAGATAGCCTTACTTTTACAACCCTGAACTTGACACTTCACAATGCATTCTGTCTAGCTTCGACTAAGGCTGGTACAAATTTGATGAACATCCAGACAAAGATGCCATTGACATTTGATGACAACAATTTTTGTTGCGTTTGTGACGATTACTTTTTCCAAAGTTTCCTATGAACTTGTCCCACAAACTCTAAGTTTGATTTTATCAAAAAGGTTTGCTTTTTAAGTCGCAGTTTTAATCTTGTCAGTTGCAGATAGTTTTCAGACGATGTTTTTCAGCTTGTGCGACCCTGTAATCAGCTTCAACGTTAACCGAAAATAGATGCGAATTTTCTTGGAATTTTATATTTATTAACAGCAGGCACAAACTAAAGAAAAATTGATGTGATAAACACAAAGCCTACGTAGTCACTATAAATTCAAACGATTTATGATAACCATATAGTTTTTGTGACTGCCCCCAACATGTCATGAAGCAACAATTTGAGGATTCTGAGATCTCTTATAAATGAAACTAAGACTGCTCCTCTTTGATGACTTGTGAAACAGAAATTTAATTCATGGACCAAAAACCCAGGGGAAAGGATGCTCCAATATCTGGTCATATTGGCATTCATGGTAGTTTTTGTCAGAACATTCAGGGAACGGGGTAAACTTTTATAATTTTATTGTGAATTTTCTGGCACTAGGGGGTCATTATTTATTGAGGTACTGTTCTACTAGAATTCTGATACTGTTCTTCTTATGTGACTTTGCTGTTAGGCAATGAGTCTTAGCAATGCTTTGTTTTGTGTTAAACAAAAATACTTCAGGGGTTTCGAAATAAAAATACTTCAGGGGTTTCGCAGTGAAAAATGTTACTGGAAACATAATTGGTATTCAAGGATTGGGTGTCAAAATCTCCGACAAATTCTGGGACTTAATCATAACTGAAATCCTTCTGCCACTCACCACACGGAAGTTGTACTTCCAGCTGGAGCTCTGTATCCCAAAAGTCATAGACGTCAAGCTTGGTTTTCCAAACCGAAATTAAACCCATGTACGATTCAAGTCACTGAAATCTTAATGTGCTTCTTGAATAATGAAATAATTCCTATTTTTTTTACAATTTAAACCTTTGCTATTTAAACCGTGCAATGAAAACCAAAAATTATGCAGTAGAGGCACCTAGCAACAAAATGTACATTCCATAACAGAAAATCACAGAAAATACCACAAATGGGCCTAAATGACACAATTTTTTATATCTGCTATAAAATCTTTACCTGAACGAATCTGAACGAACCCTTCGGCAGAAATCTTCATCGATACCTAAAGTTTAGTGGGAAATGAGTTTCTAAGACTCTTCTTTCCTCACTTTTTCTGTTTGCACTAGGAAAGAAGAATTTTACGGGTCTCGTGCTGTTTTACTGCTAAAAACACTCCTTGAAAAATGTGTGCCAAATAAAGACATAAATCGACGTAAATTCATAAAACTCATACGTTGTTTAATTGTGCAGACATTGAGGTTTAATCTAAAAAAATGTTTATCGAAATCGGATGAATACAACTGGAGAAATGAAAATTTGAAATATTTGGTTTAGGTCCATTTCAAAAGTGATAGACCGGAAATGTAAACAAAAACATGACCTAACAATTTTGGTCAACTTCAAACTGCAACTTCTCTGCACTCGTTGGTCCGATTTAAGTACGGATTTTTGTTCTGAATAGCTCAGAGTGTCCTCTTTAAGATGAGCTTAACAGTTTTTGCATTTGAGAGGCTTTGTGTTTTGACATTTATTCCATGCTCTGGATCACTATGTCGTAGGCACGTTGGCACGTAACGTGTCATGGCACGTTAGGAAATTTAGCAAGTAGGCACGTGGCACGTAACATGTCTTGGCACGTTGGCACGGAAGGAAATTTGGCACGTAGGCACGTTGGCACGTTGGCACGTAACATGTCATGGCACGGTGGCACGTAAGAAAATTTGGCACGTAGGCACGTTGGCACGTAGCATGTCATGGCACGTTGGCACGTAAGAAAATTTGGCACGTAGGCACGTTGGCACGTTTGGCACGCTTGGCACGTAATTTAGCAGACTCGAATATAAATGTAGGCAGGTTTAAATGTGAACGTAGGAAAGTTTAAATGGAAATATAGAATGGTTTAAATATAAATATATTATGGTTTAAATTTACATGTGTTGGTTTAACTGTAAATTTACACAGTTTAAATATAAATCTGTAAGTTTAAATGTAAATGTTTAAGGTTTAAATATTGCTACAAATGGGCAGCCATAGTAGATCCCGCTAATAGTTTGTAATTCGTAGAGAAAACCCAACCTCGTTCCCAGGGTGTTCTAGCGTTATACGCTGATCACAAAGCCGAATGAACACCCTGGTACACTTCGATCAAATCTGCCAGGAAAATGGGCAGATTTGCAGCCATTTTGGATTTGCAGTTTGCTAGGCAACGCCAAGCGACGGAAATCGGCCGTTGCTCTAGCGCCAATTCTGCAGAAGATGAAATGAGATATTGAAAACAAACACTTTCAGGATCTTATTTGAACCTATTTGAAGGTATTTAAACAATAATATGGGTTTGGCAAGTGTATTTATATCTGAAAATAAGCTCAGTTTGTTTGCAGCAAAGTGGGCCTAAGTTGCAAATTCGAGAAACTTTTACTGCAGCTTCCAAAATGAAATGGCTCGTTGCTCTTCGAATTTCGGATATAAGCTGCAAATGATAGTCGGAATACGTAAGCAATATGGTTTTACGTCGAATTTTGACATGCTGCGGCCTTTTACCCCGCGCAAACGGAGTTACCGCACAAAATGGCGAACGGTCAATCAGATTGCCGAACGGCCTCTTGTACCCCAGAGCACAGGTAGGTAGGACAACGAACTCACTCTGGGGACGAGATTAGAGAAAACCTAGACTTATGATGATGAGTCCCTTGTATCCCTGCGGTAAACCTTGCTAAACAGGGAGTCATAATGAAACAAGCTGACCCTATTTTCTGCTATCATCAATGGAATTATGATGGAATCACGCTTCGAATCTCGAAGACCGTGTGAATGTCTTTAATTCTTCAATCGAATCGAAATTCTATCACATTTGCCGTAACCATAGTAATTTACAAATCTTGCAATCTGATTGGTACTCTAGGAAGGGCGCAGAGTTTGGGCCTAAATAGGGTCAGGTTTTTCAGAGTAATACTATGGGTCTCTGTTGACTGAAGGGCCATCATCATGTCAAAGAGCACGGGGAAACAAACGAGAACCTTATCTACTTTTCGTGACCATAATACAGTTCGACGCATGTACACCCTGCTATGTAAAAACATGGATTTGGTGTTGCTATGAGTGGATCTTTCTTAATTAAAAGTTTCCAACATCCCCCTGAGTTTAATTTTGGCAGTGCTATAAAGACAACTTTTTCTATTCTTTTCGCCTTCTAAGAATAATATTTAAGTTTTCGCACAGTACAAGAAATTCGCTACGAAATCGCAATGCTATAAATTCGAGTTTGCAAAAGCACAAAGTCAGAATACTTGAAGGAAGACCAGATCAACAAGTGAAAATCACTGAACTGAAATGCACGGTAAGTTAAGACATTAAGATTTTAACCAGTACTGACATAGTTTCTTGGAATATTTAGATTTTTTAATAAGGAATTTCTTGTTCCGAAATTTTGTCAAGTGTTGTTGTTATTTTTGTTCAGAGTGAAAAATTTCTAAAACTATAGACTTTTGAGAACTTAAAGTTTATCAAGATTTTGATTTTGAGAGCTAAAAATTTTGTTAAACGTTCGATTTAATTGAGATTGATTGAAATCATTAGAAATCATCTGAGGACTAAACGTTTCTCAAAATTTCAATATTTGGGTATTAGGAGTTTGTTCAAATTTCGATATTTTAGAACTAAGACTTTATCAGTGTTTGAATGTTTTAGAAATAAGAGTTTCCTAAAATTTATATATTTTGAGCACTATTTGTTTATCACAACTTTCCATTTCGAAAACTAAAAAATTTCCTAAAATTTCAATACAGGTACATGTACCCCAAAAGCCACAAAAAAAGCGTGTGGATATAATTTTTTTCCTACTAGTTGATTTCAAAAATGGTTTTGTGTCAATGAAGGGCTGCAGAAAACGAGGTCTTCCCGTTGGGTATTATTATTTTTTACCTAAGATTGACCGAGTACTGATGTTACAAAGTTTCTTGTTTTTCACTATATGTACCCCAAAAACCACAAAAGCAAAAACACGCAAAAGATTACAGCTGATGCACCTATCACTGTGATATTTGGGAAGAAGTCATCATTATAAATCAGTAATGGATAGAAAGTATAGCTGCAAACTTATTTTCAGTGGAAGTATCTAATGTACCACAAAACCCACATGGGGTGTACCCCAAAAACCACATTAGTTTTTCACTTATAAAGCCGTTTGCAGCATATCAATCTTCAAAAAGCATTATTTTTCTTGATTCTGCATATATTTTGAAATCTGCTGACAATCTGACCTAACAGAGAGGAACTGTGTTATTCATTTACCAGCAATTACAAAGTGCATGCTTTTTCCAAGTATAAAGTATCAAAATATTTGAGAATATCAATGTTCCTGGTAATTTTTTCATAAATAATGAAAAGTTTTGATGTTTCTATTCCATGGATAAATTTTCTTTGCTTTTAATTTCACAACTGCATTCATTTCAGAGTCTACCAGACTTATAACCACCTCAGAGGTTTCATTTATCACCCCCAAAATGTTTGAGAGTAACCTCAAATGGTTTAACCTCAAAGTAACCTCAAATGAGAGTAACCTCAAATGAGAGTAACTTTCCAGTGGTATCCAAAATTAACAGAAGTCTTCTAAAGTGATTGGTTAGTTAATGATATCTGGACAGCAAATACCTATGTTGATTGACTTTTAGAAAGATATTTTTGTTACTGCGTTAAAATATGGGCAATTTTAATTAACTGTCTGTTAATTGAATTGCATAAAATGTTTATTATTTTGTTAAAACATATACCATTTTACCAACTGTATGTTGATTGTCTTGAAGATGTGTTCGTTATTTTGCTGAAAATGGAATATTTACTTGCTGTTTGTTTACAGACTTTCAGGAAATATTTGTTATTTTGTTAATTTTGTTAAAAACTTGACCAAACCTTGACTTTCAGAAGATATTTTGTTATGTGGACAAATACCTTATGTTAATTGCTTTCAGAGAGTGTTAATGATATATAAATATAGATGTGATTTTGCTGAAATACATAATTTCATTTGGTTTCTCTGTGGCACACCCACACCCTGTACTTGTGTTTTCCATGTTTCAGTGAAATTTACCCCAAAACCACACAAAAAATCACCAAAGTCAGGATGCCCATTCGATTGGTTCACTATATTGCAAGGTAACCATTGTGCTTTTCTGGCAAGAGGACACATGAAAGATACTGAAAAACATTTGTTTGCAAACTTATAGTAAGAATTTGCGACTTGCTACTCGTTCATAGAAATAATCTGTAAAATTTCAAGTTCAAATTTTTGCGTTTACACCTTATAATTTTTTTTAATCCAATTTATTCATGGCAAACCTACATTTTTAGGTAGCCCAGTTACCTAAGCATCATTGATCAGTAAGAGTTTTATGTTGTATGTTGATCTTCTATAGATATTGCCTTTCAACTGACCTTGTGGTTTTTGGGGTACCTTAGTTTTTGGGGTACATGTACCTGTACCTAAGAAGAAGAAATTTAATGAGATTTTAATATTACGGAAACAAAATTTTCTTAAATTTCGATATTCAAAGCGTATTTATTATCAATATCTTAGAGTCAAAAGTATCTTGAAATGTAGATATGTAAACTGGTAGCAAAAGTGACAAGCAGGTTGTTCTGCACCTGTGTAGCAACTTTCTTGCAGTGTGGGCAAACGAGCAAGTATTGCTTGGCATACATATCGGAATTGTTTGGCGAGAAATTTTGTTCGATTTGCCAACGTTTTAAAGAGCTACTGGTAACGGTCTCACCAGGTTCTTTATCCCGTTGGTTCCTCTGGCTTGCGACGCTGTTGTATGTGACCGCTCTTCCTCTGTTCACACGCAACGCTGTTGCAACGTTTCATTCTTGGGCACAAAACAACGGGATAAGAAATGTGCCGACCTAAATTACAGCATTGTTTTAGAGAAATTAACCAATCATGATTTACCAAGGTAATCACGTGACGGTTACTTTCGTGCTAAAAAATTAGCTACAACATTTGCAAAAGAAGGGACGGGAACAGCAAGACCGGGTGTCTTTGTATCATTATAATGTACTTTATGACGTCAAAGATAAATTTCAAGAAAATGAAACAATTCTGATTATACCGGTTGAGTCAAAAAAAAGTCCGGCATTTTAAAGGCTACTGCTCCCTGAATAAATAAACAATGATATTTTGCAATATCTGATTAAATCGCTAACATGTTCAATTATTTTTACAATATTCCTGGCTAAAATCGGTTACTCCTTCAAGATTCTGTAGGCAATTTTCTAAAATGCATCCCTTTGAGAACCTCAAAAAAAGTGCCAAAATTACAAGCAAAAATCCCTAATGTGTTTAACTCACAGCGATGACCTTCACACTGTGATCCATTAGGCCTTTTTTATCAAATTTATGCCAAAAGATAAAGTTCCTAATCCTAATAAAATTTTAGACTTGTGACATGCACCATAAAAGTGCTGCAAAAATTTTCGAGATCAATCAACTGAAGGCGAAGATATTGACTTTTGAAGTTGGGCCTAAATCGGATCTTTGTTTACATGGCCAAAAGAGGCATGGCACTGTTTTGACAGCAAATTGGAATTCCCTGTATCTATGCTCAAACTTCCACCGATCTCTTTCATTTTAGTCTCATTCTCATCCTTTAAGTGTGTGCTTTGAGTCAATGTAAAGCATGCTAAAATATTTTGCCTTTTAGTGACCATTTTTAGACCATTTCACAATGGTACTTTTCAAAAAAATCTTTGTCTTCAAAAATCAATTGTAAAATTAAAAGCTAAAGACAAAAAAAGTATGTTTCGCTATGCTCTTCAAAATATTTTCAGCAATTAGATACACCTATCTAACAAGTTTCTGCCAAAGGGCAGGTGCCAATTCGCCTTAAAAAAATTTTGACAACGATCTTAATTTTGTAAGTTTTGTACATGATTTTAGCATTTTTGCACATTTCGTGGAGAAAAATTTGATAAATTCAAACGGAAAGCTTTCCAATTGTTTGAAACCGATGCAGAGCCAAAGGTATGCCAATTATTTGTCATTTAAGCCTGTTAAAGCCTCGAGTCAAACATTTTAAAGGCCAAAATGGTATTTTGCAGCCGTTTGTCCCTAAAAGAATTCATCATTTTTGAATTTTGCAAGAATTTTCACAAATAAAGCCTTGCGAAGTGTGTCAAATGCTAGTCATTATGTTGTTTTAACATGTAGGTAAGACATGGTCACCTTTGATCCTTTCACTGGATGTCTGTTAAAGTTTAGTGGTTATCATATGCAGAAATCTTAGCAGTCAAATTGAAGACTTGTGAAATGAAAATAGTCATAAAAGATTTTTGGGTTCGAATTGGCACCAGCCCTTTGGTAGAAACTTGTTAGAAAAGCGCTTCTAATTGCTGAAATTATTTTCAGGAGCATAGCGAAACACACTTTTTTTGTCTTTAACTTTTAATCTTACAATTGATTTTTGAAGACAAGAACTTTTTTAGAAAAGTACCATTTTGAAATGATCTAAAAACGATCCTAAAGAGGCAAAATATTTTGGCAAGCTTTAAATCGTCTCAAAGCAACCATTTAGAGGGTCAAAATAAGACTAAAATGAAAGAGATTGGTGAAGTCTGAGCGTAGATATAAAGAATTGTAATTTGCTGTCAAAACAGTGCCATGGCTCTTCCGGTCATGTAAACAAGGATCTGATTTAGGACCAACTTCAAAAATCGATATCGTCGCCTTCTGTTGACTGATAATGAAAATTTTTGCAGCACATGAACCCCTAGGTTATGGTGCATATCTCAAGTGCAAAATCAAGCAGGAATCTAAAACTTCAAAATTTGGTTAAATTCGATGCTCTGGATCACAGTGCTTCAGCACGCTTTTGCACGTGCGTTCGTTTTGGCAGGTGGAAAAGTCCTCCCCCTAGTGTGAAGAACTTTTTCAGGGGAATTCCATTCTCCCATAAGGACAAAGTACATGAGCACATTCAAGAGTCATTATTGCTTGGAAGGAGAACAAATGGAAATTTTGCTTGCTTTTTTCGCTCGTTTTTGCAGGTTTTCGATAGGGGCTTTCTGCAGAAAATCTCCTATTTCGACGGGAAGGAATGACCGATTAAAGCCGGGTAAATTACTGAACCTAATTTGACATATCAGGGATAAAATCAGACAGTTTTCAATATCATTCCTTTGATATTCAGGGATCAGGATTTTTTCAAACGCCGGGCGTTTTTATTGACTCACCCGGTAGCGGGATCAGGTTCTTGTGCGACAGCATGGGTTTTGGGAAACGTGGAAGTTCTTATTAGATTAATTATCGTTGTAAAGAATCAGAACTGTCAGGTATACCTTTGTGTGTTCTTTGTTTTTCCATTCTCTCTGTTGTCCTGCCGATTTAGCATTTTCAGCTTACTGCAATTAGCTTTCCTCATCATCGCCAGCCCCAGCCATCTTGTTTTCAACAGCACAGCCTCATTTCGGTCTATGTGAGCTCCTTAAATCACACAGACCGAAATGAGGCTGTGCTGTTGAACACAAGATGGCTGGCGATGATGAGGAAAGCGAATTGCAGCAAGCTGAAAATGCTAAATCGACAGGACAACGGAAAGGAGGGAAAAACAAAGAACACACAAGGGTAGGCCTGACAGTTCTGATTCTTTACAACGACGATTAATCTAATAAGAACTTCCATGTTTCCCAAAACCCATGGTGACAGCAGCCATTGTGACGCAGGTCGTATGCTAACGCTCTGCAACTTCAGACTGTCTGAAAACCAAAGCTGGCCTAAACTGGAAATATGGATCCACATTCCACATTATAGAAGTTGCACTGATAAAAACGTCAACATAAAGGTGATCTGAGGTGAATATTTCTAAGGATGCAAATGATTAGCACAGTTGATTGAGTCAGAAGGTCGTTTAATTTTTATTTTGGATGCCTTGTTTCATTTTCGAGTTATCCACTATTTTATGCGATTAGCCGATGAGATCATTTTGCTTCCAACAAGTAAATAAAGTATATAAAATTCACTATATTTCCAGAGGGAAATTGACTCAAAGAAGTATTCTTCAATTGAAACTTTCTTCTTTCTAAGCATCGTGTCAATTCATAAGATAATTTTATTTTCAGCTCAAGTGAAATGTCTTCTTCAACTGTAGCCTTTCAAAGACCAGATACACCTTTTTTCCATACTATATGATACTACTAATTTGCAAACAAAATTACGTCATCAGCTGACTGTCAAACTGTGGATTACTTGAAAATAAAATGACACATCAAAGAAATTTAAAGACATTCGACAGTGCCGATCATTTGTACCAATAAAAAATTCGACTTCATCTCACCTTTTAAGTCGAAACTTATCTATCATTTCAACTACAGAATTGCCGATCCATACAGTGTTGGCGCCAGGGGAGGGCTGGAGGGGGAGCTACAGCCCCTTGTCGGAAGCATCTAGCTCCCCGTCGAAGGAAATTTTGGGCTCTCGTGGGAGAAGATTTTGGATTCTCATCGGAAGAAATTTGGCAAAATTATTTACGAAAGCTCCATTTTTTAGCCATTTTAGCCCAGCTGACGGGAGCTCCAGCCACTCTGTTGGAAGATTCCGCCCCTTGGATTCGTCTTAGGCTAAATATGATTTTCAGACAGTCAGAAAACTGCAGCGTGGCCACAAAGGACCGTTGCTGAGAATGGCTCTTAATATCAATGTCTCTTTTAGCATTGCAGTTTCTCGCGTTTCATGTGCTCGTTGCTCTAGCACTGAATCTAAAAGATGCCCACGCTGTTAATGATGATAGCCTGTGTGCCAACACTGAATTTGGTGGAAAGGTCATGCAAGTTCAGCGCAACAATGAGAATGGCATGAAATGCACAGTGAAACTTGGCATTGACGGAAAGGTAACCATGGAGGGTGTTTCGTCAGATGCGGCTCTATGCAGAACCCTCAGAGGAGCATTGCGTGGGAGATCGGCCAGAGGCTGCGTGTGTCATGAAAAAAGATATGAGAATTTGTCAAAAGTTGGCCGATATCCAAACAGATTCTGCATCAATGGGGAGATCATTGTCGTCAATATTATGTTCTATGGTACCTATGGAGTGGAAGCATGGCTTGGAAAATAGTTTGACAGTTTAATGCCAACAAACATTGGATCCACTGTTGTCGTATTTCTTTAAACTAGAAAAATATCGTTTGGAATTCTTTCATGGTTTTATTTCCTTTGGGAGTAGGTAGGTAGGTAGGTACTTATATTTAACGTGGCTAGCCTGCGAAAGTCTGAAAGACTTATTTCCAGCAGGGGCCACGGATGTTTTACCATCAGTCCGCCGCAGCTACCCGCCACTACCAGATTTCCCTCACATGGCACTGGTCGACCCGGGCTAGAGTTACGGACAGCGACCAAACTGTCCAGCGCGGGAATTGAACCTACGGCCGCCCTGACCTTTGGCTTACGAGTCAGACGCCTTAACCACTCGGCCACGCGCTCTCTCTATCATAGTAGCAGATTCTTATTTCTTTGTAGGTTAACATAGGTTCATAATGTATATGTTTTCCAACCTGACCTGTTTAGAAATATCAAAATAAAGCACTAATACTAATAACAAAAGAAATTTAAGTGCCTAACTTATAATGTTATACAAAACTAGCAGAATGTAAAAGATGAAGTAAAATTTTGTCCTCGTCTACAGCTGTTCTTTACAGATTTTCAGGGAGGGTGCCAATTTTGTCGCTTTTTCTAGACTGTTCCACAGTTTTGCAGCGCGATAAGAAAAAGCCTTTTTCCCATTGATCGTTTTTAGGGGCGGTATCTTGAGATCAGTTTCTGATAGCGCAGAAGCCGTTCTCCATCATCCGGACACTTTGCGAATAATTTTCTCAAGTAGTCTGGTGCAAGCTACCCTGGGTACCAGAGCCAAAAAAAAATAAAAAGAAAAAATGAGGAAGGAAAGAAAGTTGGCTCTGGTCAAATGGTGACATCCATTGTAGGAATTGACCAATAAGAAGCCTATATACCCGATCGGGTATATAGATTTTGTGAGATTTGATTGGATAGCGTGTGTCACATGACAAGACTACGATTGTGAGCAGGAAAATTGATTCAGACGGCTGTGATCACGTTTGCTTTCCAACAATGGCGAATGTTCTGAGGCGAGCTGGAGTCTGTAATAATTGGAAAGCTTTGCAGCCAAAATAGGAACTTGACTCCACAACAGTTTGAGACAATAACTTCCTGATCACGGAAAAGTCGTTGCTGTTTGAAGTTGAGATTTCATTTGCCCAGTGAACTTGGTTGAAAGTTTAGGCCTAGTTGAGGCGAGGAACAAGAAGTGGAGAGCAGTTTCGAGAATTTAGCCGTGAAATTGTGATCGTCACGCTATTACTGAAAATCATTGACACACTGGCAAAGAGTAATCGTTGCTAATGAGGACTGCATTCCAAACTGGTAGGAACGTAATTATCTTTCTTATACACCACTTTAATTAAGCAGCCTCGTTTTGGAAATTTGCCAAAATCTCTTCCCATTGTTAATATGAAAATTTCGAGCCCAGATTCGGATTTAGCACCCAAACTTTAGTCTAATTACATGCTTTTAAACTGCTAACTATTGTGATGTTGATTTTATGACGATGTAAAGTTCAGAGATTTATAAGGGATTTGACCGTGAAAAGTCGTTCGGGGTGAAACTTTACACCCCAAGTCATTTTCACGGTCAAAGCCCTTATAGATTTTCAAACTTTACATTGCCATAAAATTAACACTACAACCGCTAGCAACATGAAAACTTAGGGTTAGACTAAAGTTTGGGTGCTGAATCCGAATTTGGCGTCTAAGGTTTCATATGAACAAATTTTGAATGATTTCCAAAACGAGACTGTTCATTAAAGTGGTCAATTGTATATGATATGATTTGTGTTTACTTGAAATATCGAAGGAAAGTCTCAAAGAATGATCGTCGCATCGTTGACCATAGATTTTGGATTTCAGATTGATTCCTATCGAAATGTGACATCCTCTGTTTTCAAACCGTTTCTTGCGATAAACTTTTCCTACTGGTACCCAAGAAATACTTCCTGTATCGGTCATTTCACAGCGAAACTGATTTTTGTTTGTGTCAAGGACGGCTTTGTTTCGTATCATTTTTCTCGGCAATTTTAGTTGTTCAAAGTTTATTTGAGCACAGACATTTGTTAATCATATAATTTACAAATACCAACACAACACAATGTTTGGATTGGCATACCGGAAAAAGAGGACCCAGGACCCTCACCAGGACCAGGACCAGGACCCGGAAGAGGACCCGGAAGAGGACCCGGAAGAGGACTCTAAGGAGGACCCGGAAGAGGACCCGGAAGAGGACTCTAAGGAGGACCCGGAAGAGGACCCTAGGGAGGACCCAGAAGAGGACTCAAGGGAGGACTCCAAGGAGGACCTTTACCAGGACCCTTTGGAGGACTGTTGCGATTAAAATGTTTCTTCTTTTGTAACTTCCAAAAATAGAGTTTTGGCAATGGACCTCACATTAACCATTGATTATATATTGTTTTGGGTGCGAACTCCTGTCATACACTCTTGATCCTAATAAATACTTTAAAAGCATTTGAAATAACAATGAGAGCATAAGAAATCGAACTTGTAAGAAACCTCGGCTGCCAAAAAGGACCTAAATTACGGAAACTCATTTTTGAGTTTCTTGCGTGATATAAGGGGTGGGACAAAAAGAATGCGACAACACGTTCAAATGCACGTATTTTTGATAAGAAACTAAGGTCCGAGGCTGGTAAGCAGTTTCCCAGATGTGGGGGCCTTTTGTGTTACCAAAAGTTTCTTACGTATTTTTTATATCTTTAATGACGGAAGTGCAGAGATCTTTCAGTTTTGTTAAAAGTTCTCCCAAATTAAGATTCAAAACAATTAAAGAACATAATTTGCACTCAGAATGATGTCCAAACAGTTGCTATTTCTGCTCAGTCTCCAAACACTTTTGGGTAACCTGGGAAAATTAACACTCCTACTGGCAAAGATTTTGTAGCTTTTAATTTCAGGTAGGTTTGCTCCTTTATTTGCAAAAAACTGAGTTTTCCGTTTCTTCTAAGCTGTTTCTTATAAAAGATATGTGTATTATTCTTCTACAATTCTGAACAAAAGATCGATAGATTTGTGAAGTGCAGAAGCAACCTTCCCGCGGAGGAACACATACCGGGCTAAATGTATTCACAGGGACACTATGAGGGACGCAACGACTATTTCTTTCTATTTTATCTTTTTTATTCATGGTAGCCGCTCAGTCGAGGACTGATTTACAGGGGGCCATGCTAAAATATACAAAAAAATATTCAATCAAATTAACGTAACAAAATAAAACTCGATAACAGAATTACAATCGTTAAAGGAAATTTCAAAAAGATATACGTTTTAAAAAAAGGGAGGTTTCGTTGATTCTTCGAGAACAGATGATCATTTTATGACTTTCACAAAATCTTTTAAAGTTGACGTATTTTTTGTCATTTTAGAAAAGCCATTCCAAAGTTTTGCACCCTCGTAAGAGAAGCATCTCTACCGAGAAGCATCAGACTACTGCACTGGGATTAAATTCTGCATTTTGAGTCAGGGGACTATAAGTTCCTTTCAAAGGATTCAAATATCTAGGAGAAAACAAAGAAATTTCTAGACGATGCCGAGGATTTCTTGAGAAACCAACAGGATTTCTGTCATCATTTTACAAGATTTCCATGAAGACATCTGATTGCAAAATTCAGTTCTGGACGTTGTTTGTGTCCAGAATCTTTTGCAGTCACATTGTTGATTATGTGTGATATAGTATTTTAATCTTTTGTCAAACATGATGTTTTTTTACTTAAGATTTAATTGACAGTTATATCAACAAAATATCCTCACGAAAACACTGCGAACCTCCTCACGTTCACGCAAACCTTCGATCACAGGAGAAACAAGGCAGCCGATAAACATGCTTTGTGCGCCAAGGTTCCCGACTACTGAAGCTTTGGAAGTGGATGCTTTTTCTCCTTCGATTTCTACATTCAATTACCATGCAGTCACTGCCCCAGATATTATCGGGATCAGGAACGTAGGTACCCTGGGTACCAGACCCTCAAAGAAAAACTAAAGAAGAAAGAAAAACATTTTTCAAAATGTCTGACTCATTTTTCTTTCTTATTTTATTTTCTTTTGAGGCTCTGGTACCCAGGGTAGAACGTAGGAAGCATCTCAAACTTGGGGGCACGACGCTTCGAGGGCACTGTTTCCTTAAGAAAAAAAGGGGCATTTTCTAAAATAAAGGCATTTTCTAAAATAGAAAGGGCACTTTGCTGTTTATTGCAAAATCTTGGGGGCACGTGCCCCCAGTGCCCCCGGTCAAACGTCTATGATTGCGAAGTTTTATTTTTCGGGCAAAGCTGAAGCATGGTATCTACAAACCATGCGTAGGCTAATTACATGGAAGCGCGAATTGAAATAGAAACCTAGCAAGGAATTTGAGGCTGTATTCTTTTGTGCAACTCCTTGCATTACGCAAGGAACTCAGATATCAGTTTCTACAATCTGGGTCATTTTTACAGCCAAAGGTTTCTTAGAAGTTTCTTAATTTTTTTATGCTCTAACTGCTATTTCAAACGCTTTCAAAGTATCTATTCAGATCAAGAATGTATGACAGGAATTCGCACCCAAAACAATATATAATCAATGGTAAATGTGAGGTGCAATGCCAAAACTCTACTTTTGAACGTTACAAAACAAGAAACATTTTAATCGCAACAGTCCTCCCTAGGGTCCTGGTAAAGGTCCTCCTTAGAGTCCTCCCTTGAGTCCTCTTCCGGGTCCTTCCTAGGGTCCTCTTCTGGGTCCTCCCTAGGGTCCTCTTCCGGGTCCTCCTTAGAGTCCTCTTCCGGGTCCTCCCTAGGGTCCTCTTCCGGGTCCTCCTTAGAGTCCTCTTCCGGGTCCTCCCTAGGGTCCTCTTCCGGGTCCTCCTTAGAGTCCTCTTCCGGGTCCTCTTCCGGGTCCTCTTCCGGGTCCTGGTCCTGGTCCTGGTCCTGTTGAGGGTCCTGGGTCCTCTTTTTCCGGTATGCCGTTTGGATTTGACCTTGGTTTCCCCATCATCTGGTACCCAGGGTATCCCATAAGTGACTTGACCTTTAAAGGTTACGGTGAACGTTTTCTGGGTGAAAATATCCATTTTTCAATTTTTTCATATTCTGTTAGCCGAACTTTCAAGGCACACAATGATACCTTGCTTGAAGCCAACAGAAGTTTTGAAAATGGAAGAAATTTCATGAAAACGAAGGCTTCCACAATTTCATAATCAAAGTTTTTTGTTTGTGGTCTTCAAAATCCATACCTAAATGCTTGACCTGTTAAGCCGATAATCCCTAAATCCATGAGGTACAGGTACGAAAAAGCTATTTTGTACCCTTTAACCCTAATCCACATGGGGGGGTGTTTTCACCCCCCCCCCTTGAGGTTTTTCTTGCCGTGTTTTTCAAAGACATCAACTATGTCCCCCAAACCTACCTGACTTTTACTAATTATCTTTTTGCCACATTTTAATCAAAAAATTTTCAAACAATAGAGCTCACAGGTCACGTGACATGGCCATATTTGGAAGCAGGTAGCAAACAAATCATTGTTTTTGATGATTTCAATGGAAAGGTTTGATCATATTATGAAGTATTATACACCAAATGAATCAGTAAACGAAGAGCTTTAATTTGATACCGGAATTTCTGGAATTTGATGACGTCAGCATTTTTTGATGATGACGTCATGATAGCCGCCATTTTGGGCTAATTAGCAATTTTTTTTAATTTTTTCGAGATTTTTCAATTGACAAGACTCCAATGATGCGTTTGCAATGGGTTATAACCACTTTGCAGCTTATTTTTGTCTATTTTTACAGAGAACAAATTAATTGCACAAATGACGTCATACAAATTGGCTAATTTCTGCCAAAATATCACTCTAAAATCATTAATTTCTATGAAATTATATTTTAACATCAAATTTGTGGCTAAAGTGAACCAAAAACTGCAAAATGTTTGTGCCAAACCATCCTTAAATTCAAATTCATCTTGGAAGCCTGGTTTTCACTGATTTTCAACTTCATGACGTCACTGTGACGTCATAAGGTGTGGCAGCCACACTCAAATTGCGCTACAAGCTAGAAATGACTTGATCTGTAACTTTGCCAAGTTTTATTGGATTCTGAGGAGTCTAAGGTAGTTTTCAGAGGGGGGGGGTGGAAAGAACCCCCCTCATAAATGGTAGCTCGAAAAAAGCCCAATCGAGGGTTAACCCAATCGAATGGCTCGAAAATTTGCACATGGCCAGGACAGACTTGGAGCTTTGAAAGTGTGTCCCAAATTTTTTGTATGTGTCCTGGTCCGTCATTTATAGCCAAATACAACTGCGGGAGGGCAGAAAAATCATTTGCTAATTTTTGACAGCATGTAGTTTCAAAGGAAAAAGGAATTGAAAAATCCCAGACACACTTTAAAAGCTTAGGATCTGCACTTCCTGTTGATGTAAGTCAGATTCTGTTACCTCAAACGCAAGGGTACAAAATAGCTTTTGAAGGTCGTACACTCTTTTAAGCAATAAATTTGCCTGAAAAATATTATTTTACAGTATTTGCCAATGATTTTAATATGGTTAGAATCCCCACTTTCTTGTGCATCGAATGATGTATAATTTACCTAGATTCCGTCAATAGTTCGGCTTTTAGGGAGCGAAAACCAAATTTCTTGTCAAAAACGTTTACCGTAACCTTAACAACCGCAGACGGTACAGTGCAATATTTTATGATAGATACTTATTTCGAAAAACGTTAAATCACTCTTACTGTAGTTCTCAATTTAGGGTGTTTTGCACGCGACAGACTTTAGTTCCATGTTGATAGTTACAAAAGGCTGGAAGCAGTTGAAATCAGTTATTGTGGTTAAAGACAGACGAAATTCGCATTACGGCTTTCAGCAAAAATCAAGCTCCACAACAGAAACTTTTCTCGCCATTTGAATCAAATCATCAATCGTTCAGGAAAACAATAAAGCTCAGATAACAGCAAAATATGTGATTAATAGTATGAATGACGAAGATGTTTATTGATTACAATCATTGCGCAAAAGGTGATCGGATTGATTCATAATCACGCTGATCAGCACCAAAACGAGGTTGTGTTATCATTTGACCAGAGCCTCCTTTCTTCCTTCTCTCTTTTCCTCTTACCAATTTCCTTTCATTTAAATTTTGAGGCTCTGGTACCCAGGGTATGTGCAAGAGACCTTTCTTACAAGATTATTGATAGCTGACCAGCCAAGATTCTGAATTAGCGGAGGAGCAGAAGCATCCTAGGCGCTGTTAGTTACAAATCTTGCCGCTTTGTTTTAGATAATTTGCAAGATGACAATTTTTGATTCACTACTGAATGGAATAAAAGTAATAGGACTTATTCTTCTGTTGACATTACAAGATGCTTTTGCCATCCCCCCCCCCGTCTAGCAACCCTTCATTCTTGCTGCCAGTTCAGTTCTGTTGCCATTGCATCACAGAATGACTGCCCGGCCTCCCCACAGACAAACACGCATTCCTTTCATGGAATAAGAGACAATTAGGAAGGCTTTGATGGCACCGCCTTTGACGTCAAAGCGAATTGCAAGATGTGCAGATTTCCACACTCCCTCAGAACGAGAGATATCGTGGCTTGCTGATTCTTTTGAAACATTGGCCAGCCAAAGGCTGATTTCCAATCAGTAGAATTTTCCGAACGGACGGCAATTTTATTGCTTACGGGAGAAAGTGTCACAGGAAAATGCCGAAGCGGAAAAGCTTCCAGCAATCTGATTGGCTGATCAAATCGTCGCAGAGGAAAAATGTCCAGCCGCGAATAGTAGGAATACGTTCTACTTTTTGCGGCTCGACATTTTACGCCTCGTGGAGATCCGGCCTGCTTTACGGCTGAGCAACTTCTTATTGTCTAAAATTGCGCCCGCGCTGAAAATTCCGCAGACATGAAATTGGCCGTTACACTGGAATAACACATATATTAGACAACAGCATCCCTCATGCGTTAGACTTGCTCCAAGTCTATTCCGTGGTTTTAACAGCATACCTCTGCGGCGGCGTATTTTCTTCAATCCTTCTAAAACCACAGAATAGACTTGGAGCAAGTAAAATTAAAACTAAAGGAAGGATTATAAAGCAAACTTTACGTACTTCCTTCCATCAAGAACATATATTAATTTTTCCTCTCTGTTGCAATTTAATTTCCTTTTTTCGTTTGGATAGGAATAGTTAAAATTAGGTTTTTTTTTAGGGAATTTATCTGACAATGTATTAAGTGGTATTAGGAATTTATTGAGTAATTAATTTTTTTCTTTTTGTTTTTCTTTTCTGTTTTAACAGGGTACATTGTAAAGCAGTTCTTTTTCCGTATGAACTGAATGTTTTTACCCTGTATAAATAATTTAAAATGAAATGAAATGAAAATCTTCCATCCGCGGTCTTTGAAATTTCCAAGTTCAAACCAACAATTTAGAGGTACATACAGACTCGAACGGCTTGGAAATGATTCTCGTTAAGGGCATAATATTTCGATAGTACCTTAGTCAATGGCATCATTTTTTAGAAATTGGTCTAACCAAGGGTATCATTTTCACAAAAATTTGTCTAGCTAAGGGCACCATTTCTAAAATTTGGGTGGTACACCCTTACCCAACATTTAACCGAGAGTAGCCTCCCCCCGTCCGTGATGCCAAAATTCCTTTTGTCAGATCTGTGAATCCTAACTTAAAGTTTGGCACCGAGTTTGAGTAAATGTGACAAGAGGTTGCTGATTTATGGAGACAGAAAGTCAAGATTTAACTTAAAGGGGCAGGGTCACGTAATGTAAACAAACTTCTTTCGAAAGGACGACGTTGCTGTATTTTTGATAGGCCATATCACGCAGATTTTCCACTATCGTCCTGAAAATAAAGGTTCTATTTTGAAGATAGACTCTTGAACTTCGTCTAGAAGCAAACGAAACGTTCATATGTTGTACGATTGCAGAGATATTGGTGGATTTTTAGAAGTAACTTTATCGTGGATTCACCCCATCCACCAAAATCTGTACAGAACACAATGGCCACGTGTGGGCAACAATGTACATTATAGAGATTAACAGGTTTGTTTACGGACCCTGCCCCTTTAACTTCATTTCATGTCATCAGTTATTGTTTCAAAATCAGAAGGTGTTTTCTTCATACTTAAAGACCCATTGCTAACCATGATCCTTTGTGTGCCGAAAGAACAGCAAGACAAAGGGAATTTAGGCCAAAAAGGACTTTCAGATAATACGAAAGTCTACTTTGGTACCACGAAGGATCATGGTTAGCAATGGGTCTTATAACATAGATTAAGCATCAAAACAAACAACAACTCTACAGTTGGGTCAGGAAACATTAAGTAAATGAAAAAATTAAATGGGTGTATGTTTTCGTCTCGATATCTTAGGAATTATCATGAAAACACTGAAATTTTCCTATGTCCCAGCTTCTTTAGGCCATGATTGCAGTTAAAACTACCATTGCATAATGAAGTTCCATAAAAAATCGTTCTTCAATGTTTCTAAGAGGGCCTCCAGGTGATCTCACCATAGCCCGACTGGCCAATCCGCCTCTGCACTTGCATATGCAGCTCTCGAGTTAGCCGGCTTTTGTCTTTCATCGTGTCGAGCTATTGCCTTACTACTATGAAACAGTATTTTTATTAGAATTCTCAGCTCTGAACAGTTAGCTACCTTGTTATATTTTACTTGTTTTCCAGCTAAGGTCAATATTTGTATTTGGTCGAGCTTTTGTCTTGCTTTCCACTTCATAAATATAAAGGACTTTTAACTGTTACCGAAACCAAATATTTGCTCACCCCCACAGCCAGCACACCCGCTGCTTTTTCGTCATGCTGTGCTTTCTTCTTCTTTTCAGCTGATTTGATTGATTGATTTTTATTTATTTATACAGGGTAATACATTCAATAACGAAACGAAAAACTGTTTTACAATGTGCCTCGTCCTTCATGAGTGAAATTTTCAAAATAAAATCTTCTAGATATTCATCACGAAATTTTTTTTATAGAGCTCCATCGCCCTTTTCCGATCACTGAAAAAGAAACCTTGTATTAATTGGCCAAAGAAAATTTTAACGGAAAAGTTCTTGCTGTTGAATAATTCGTAATTTCATAGTTTAAAATATAACTAAATATAACTATAATCGTAACTGTATCCATCCTCTTCTGTAAAATCGTTGTCGAAAGACACAAGCGGTAAATTCGCGATATCTTCACTTCATCGCCCTTTTCCGATCAAGCAAGTTCACGCATGAATTGTATGAATGACGAAGGTATTTATTGATTACAATCATTGCGCAAAAGGTGATCGAATTGATTCATAATCACGCTGATCAACACCAAAACGAGGTCGTGTTATCATTTGACCAGAGCCTCCTTCCTTCCTTCTCCCTTTCCTCTTACCAATTTCCTTTTATTTAAACTTTGAGGCTCTGGTACCCAGGGTAGAGATGTTTAGCTAATGTTATCATTTGGTGAGTAAAATTTTGCCGCTTTATTCGTTCAAGAATACAATAGTCGAATTTACTATTGAAAGTTACAGACTTTTACAACATAACTGGCGTAGCAACACCGCAAAATTTTTGTCATCCTAGGGAGTACGGAGATATTTCATACGTTGGATCTCAAATTTCTATTAAATATATATTTGGGGTCTTTGAATATCTAAGCTAGATTTGAAAAGTAACAAATTATTTTTCGGCTGCTCTCTTTTTGCCCATAAAAACATCAATTCTCTGTTGCCCCCTCCCATTCTTCAACGCCCTCTGGAATTAATTCAGACCCTACCTCACGCGCATCCAAAATCAATGGAACCCCCTGATGAAGTTTCTTTGTTTTTTTCACCTTCCACCACCCCGTCTCTTCATTAAGAGAGAATCCATTCACTAGCAACCTTTCACAGGATTCGAAGCATAAGCGTACGGGAAGAAAAAACCTAGGGGGCTGCCGACACAAAACCCATCGTTTACTAACATTTTAGCCCGACTAGGGGCAAAATTTTTCCCGAGTGGGGCTGATTTTTGAAAATCTTTCCAAAGTTGGGGGGCTACCACCCCCCCTCCCCCCGCCTCGTACGCTTATGATTCGAAGCCAAACCTCTTGATCGGAAAAGGGCGATTTGTAGCCTATCTGACTGAAGTTAGAAGTTTGCCCCCGGCTGGGAAGCCGGAGATATCATGATCGAAATTTTTTTGTAAATATCAGTTTAGAGAGTTGGAGTAAAGGTTGGAATGTTTTGACTGCGGTTCTGATGAACAACAATAGAGGAACGAGGGAAAATACAATTGCGACAGGGAAACACGAAGGAAAAATGGCGACTATTTACGATTCCATCACAGGTAGGCCTTTTTCAAAATCTCATATCGTTGGAATCATACGTCAGAAAAAAGTAAACCACGTGTGAACATGAAGCTCATGGTGTCAGCAAAGTATTTTTTCGCGCGCTTCTTTAATTAGAAGACCTAGTCCCATTGTAAACAAACATCGCGCGACTTTACACAAAAGCGCTCACTGCAGCCTGTGATCGGAAAAGGGCGATGGGGCTCTATATACATATCATCAATTAAAACATTTTACAAGTACAAGATATTCCCTACACTACTTACAAAATACTCTACGAAACTACAAATACAATACCACGAGGAGCAAGATATCATGTCTACCCCGTGGCTTTAGGAAGAAAAAAAAGAGAAGGGAAAAAGGCAGGACTACATAGAACTATACTCAAAAAGAAAATTCACTAAAAAAGGGGGACTTGGTGGCAGCTCGACGGATGTCAAAAATTTGGACGAATTCAATCAAATCGACCAGTCTCATGGATAAACTGTAGAGTTAAATCAAGGATATTTCTATTGATTTCATCTGTTGCATTAAAGCCTCGTTTCAAGGGTTAGCGAGTCCAAACGGTCCAACTAATGCAGGAACTCCAGCGAGAAGATCTCCTCGTTGGGTGTCAAAAGATGGACAGAGCAACAAAAAATGTTCCGTATCCTCAATACCATCGTTTGAGAGGCACATTGGGTTTATAGTATCCCTAAAATTGTGCTTGAATTTGTGAAAGTTCAATTTGCCAAGACCAACCCTAAGTTGTGTAAGATACGATTATCTTCTTGGGTCAGGAATACCAAAGATTGATTTTGGAAGGGGGCGGATTTTGGAGAGCAATTTTCTCTTAAAGACGGCAATTGAAGGTGCCAGTCTAATTTCTGGATCAAGTTCATTCCATTCAGAAAGGCAGTGAGGATAGAAGCTAGACTGGAATTTTACTGTTCGTGCCCTAATTCGCCCGATTACATCCCTTTTGCGGAGCGAGTACTGAGACTGCTGAAGTGGGGAGACTGGACCCAATTTGTATTCAGGGGTTACGTGGTTTACTACTTTGTAGAATAAAGAAAGGCGTCTACTCCATCTCCGGCAACTTAACGATTCCCATCCGAGCTCTGCGTGCAACTTTTCTCGCGACTTTAATAAATCAAGGGGAATCTTTGAAGTTAAAAATTCGGAATGATGAACTTGAAGTTGTGCAAAAAACAAAATATCTTGGGGTGCAGATTGACAACAAGTTGGATTGGAAGGAACACATTAAGACAGTTTCCTCAAAGGTCTCGGGAGCAATTGGCTTTTTGAAGCATGCAAAATCATTTCTGTCAGAAAGTCAGAAAAGACTCTGAGAACTATGTACGCAGGTGTTGTGGAGCCGCATTTTCGCTATTGTTGTTCTGTTTGGGGCTGTTGTGGTCTGACAAAGATTAACCATTTGCAAAAATTACAAAACCGGGCTGCACGTATTATAACTGGCAGTCGCTTTGATGCACCGGGCTTGCCACTTGTAAACAGACTTGGCTGGAAGACCATTGATGAGCTAATCGGTAGTGAGCCTAATATCATGGTCTTCAAATCCCTTCATGGTCTTGCTCCACAATACATATCCAATCTATTCACAAAGACATCCCAACTAACCTCAAGGAATCTTAGGAATTCAGCAACAGGATCTAAGAGTACCAAAGAAAAAGTCAACAAATGGACAGAAATGCTTCTCTTTTAGAGGTGCTAAATCTTGGAATGGCCTCTCAGCTGAGCATAATGTTACGATATGGGGGCCTTTGGCCCATGCTGAGTGTCAAAAGTGAAGAGAGCACGAACATTTCACGTGTGCACTTGGGGTCGAAAGTACTTTCGTGCAGTATTTTAACGTTACCCTATTGGTTCGGCCTGATGCCAAAACTCGATACTGTTTAGATATAATGTGATTGGTTCTTATCTATTATTGTTCGTATACTCAAGCTTTTATTGGTTATTTTCTTCATGATTAGACCATATTAGGAACTTTAGGTGTGCCTTGAGTTTGGCTATAAGGTAGCGTCCAGTGACTTTCTGCAAGAGACGACCAGACATAGACGCAAGACGCAAGACCTGTCGCAGACCTCAAGCCGCTGAATTTGTCGAAGAACATAAGTTGTAGTAGTCGCCGCTAGTTAAGTTTAGGTAGCAGCCTTAATTGCCGTTTGTTGATCATAAAATCGAATGAAGATTCGAGTCGTTCCTGTTGCCGCCCTAAAGCCGTTGCCGAATAGTTGAGGTCGTAAGTTTGATGTTTTCTATATATATTTTTTTCTGTTGAGACTGATTGTTGTGGAAGAACTCACACTCTTGTTAGACCTTTTCGAGTCGCGGTCTAACACTGGTGCCCCGTGTGAGGAGCACATTACGTATTTTGAAGAAAGAGATTCCAGAAGATAAGTTTGTTTGCTATTTTTCAGAAGATTTTATAGAAACACGCTATCTATAACTTTACAGTCTTTCGTTTGCTTTGAAAATTGTTTTCATTGGAGACTTGGAACGACCATAAGTTTCAGAAGAACTTTGATATTTGCTTGTTACCTTACCGCTGGTCGGTATTTGGTGAACTTTTACATTTTATTGGCTTTTTTTTACATTGCATGACTTTTTCGCGTGCTGTGAAAACTGATCGGCACTTTTATGCAATATTGATACTTTGTTTCCAGTAACACGAACCATTTCTATGACACGAACAGTTGCAGTTCAGATATTTGATATCACTTTGGAGTAACTTTGCATTTTACTGTTTTTCCTCGGGCATTTTTGTGTTGTTTTCTTTTTACTCTTGTCATTTGAACTATTGCCAATATGGCGGGGGAAGAAGTTATAGAAGAAGTTATAGTTAATCCAGACATGAACGCGACGGTAAACGAGTTGCAAACACAAATGACAGCAGTTCAAGCAGCCCTTGAGGGTACCGGACAGGCCAGTCTTTTTAAACCCCGACCATTTAGCGGTCTCCCTAGTGAAGACATCAACGAATGGCTCATGAAATTTGAACGATTTGCCAAGTTTTATAACTGGTCAAATGCGAAAAAACTTGGAGCAATGACTTTACTTTTGGATGGGCCCGCTCTTGCATGGTTCCACACACAGACTGCAGAAACAGTCGCTAATTTTCAGTCTCTCGCAGATGCTCTAAAAGCCCGTTTCGGAGCACAAAACCTAGAGTTTATATTTCGTCAAGAGTTGTATTCACGAAAGCAAGGTCGAAACGAGCCACTCTCTGTGTATACCGCCGATGTTATCAAAATGTGCCAACGCCTTGGTATCGGAGACAAAGACATGATGAATATCTTTATTAATGGGCTGACAGACGAAATAAAAAATCACGTGATTCTTAACCAGCCCGATACATTTGCCAAAGCAGAAAATCTTGCCCAATTGCGTGATGCTGTCACGAGAAATTCAAGTGTTCGTGACTCGCTGACCGTCGCTCGTAATATTTCACAGGAAAATCGAATCAAGGAGTTAGAGGGGCAAGTCAATTTATTGGTTTCGATGGCATCCCAATCAAAAAGTCAAAAGGTTTCTGTTCAGCCAATTCAAGCAATTGCATCTGGCATTTCTGCTGATTTTTCGGTCAACCCGAACACATTTGAGTATGAAAGTTTGTTGCCCCATGCCTCTGCAATTCAGAAAGAACTCTCTGGGTTCAAAAAAGAAATGCTTGCTGCTATTGATGCTAAATTTGCCAGGGAGGGACAGAAACCTGAAAAGGGAAAATTCTCGCAGCAGCAAAGGAAGGGCTACGCGGGTGCCCGTGGGCGTAATTTGCGTACTACAGATGGGCAACCCATTTGTAACAACTGCCAGAGAGTTGGTCACGTGGCTCGTTATTGTCGCTCACAGGTGCCACTACAGCAGCAACAACAACCAGCCGCATTTTTCCCGCAGCAGCAACAACAACCACAGCAGCCACAGTCATTTCCTCATAACCAGGGAGCCTACAATCAGGGAAATTATAGTCAGGGAGGTTACCCCCAACAAAATTTAAACGGGGCAGGGCCTTCCCAGTGGGGTCAGTGAAGGTCCAGGAGACAATAAGTAGCCAGGTACACCCCAATTTTTGCAAATTTGATAACGACATTGAACTTAATCAGTGGGCTGAAAAACGTAAACTTTCGAAACCGATTTCTACAGATACCAAGACTGCCCAATCGCATGATGATATCCAGTTTGTAAATAATGTGAATAATTCGAAGTCAACTGTTTCGGTGAAATCAACGCAGACTTTTAGAGAAACTGATCAAAGTTCTCAAAATAAACAATCGAATGTATCTGCCGAGTTACCTTGCACCCCCAACCAGGAGATTCCATCGATTTCGTCAAACCTTACTGATTCTCCTTCGACTACAGCAAACGTATTAGTCTGGGGAACTGTCGAAAAACAACCCTTTAAACTTTTAGTTGACACGGGAGCAGCTGTGACTGTTGTTAGCGATCGTTTTTATAATGACATTTTACGCGCCACGCATGGCAGGCTGAAACAAGAAGAACTCGATAGCGTCAGAACTTCCGATGGAAGTAGTGTTCCTGTGACTGGCGCTGTTTCTTTTTCAGTATCTATCGGAAACCGTGTATATTTGTGTAACGCTTCAGTTGTAGTTGGACTTGCTTATAACGTTGTTCTTGGACGAGATTTTCTCCATGAAAATCATGCTGTAATCGATGTACGTGAAGAATTTGTGACATTTTTCGGAGACAATAAAGTTCCTTTTGCTGTAGGAAAGTCCTTTCCTCTCGTTTCTGAAGTTAGAGTAGCAAAAACGCTCGTTATTGACGCTCAGAGTGAAGTTATCATTCCAGCCCGTCTTGAGACTTCTCCATTTTCGCCTGTAGTTGGCTTAATTGAAGCAGTGCAAAAACTTTCTGATCGCTATCATTTAATTGGTGCATCTACATTGTCTTGTCCTAATAAGGATGGTGAAGTATCGTTTAGACTTTTGAACCCCTCGGACACGCCCATAATTTTGTATAAGGGTTCTAGTATTGCGAAATTTGAAGAAGTTTGTTCAGAGGATGAAATTGTATCATTGGAGCCAGAATCTAAATCTGACGTTTCTTCGATGGATGCGCCCTCGCAGGGACAGTCAGAAATTCCTAAAGCCAACTTTCTTTCTGGTTTTAAATCATTGCCAAGTCCAGCACTGTCATCTGCTGAAAACACTCGACTAAGCCATCTTTTAGAAAGTTATTCTGACATCTTTGCTTCGTCAAGTCTTGACCTAGGTCATACGACTTTGATTCAACATCAAATTGACACTGGTGATGCACAACCAATTAAGCAAGCTCCGTATAGAGTTTCTCAGGCGCAACGAGCTGAAATTGATAAGCACATTTCGAACATGCTTGACCAAAATATCATCAGTGTTTCTACGAGCCCTTGGAGCTCTCCCGTTGTACTTGTGAAGAAGAAAGACGGTACAACCAGGTTTTGTATTGACTATCGTAAGCTCAACGCTGTCACTCGCAAAGATAGTTATCCTTTGCCACGCATAGATGATGCTCTTGATGCACTTTCAGGCTCTAAATATTTTTCAACGCTCGATTTGCAGTCTGGTTATCATCAAGTAGCCATGCATCCAGATTCTAAAGACAAAACTGCGTTCATTTCGCATGCTGGATTGTATAATTTTAATGTCCTAAGTTTCGGGCTCACCAATGCGCCTCCGAATTTTCAACGTCTAATGACCCGAGTTTTGCATGGTCTTGACTGGAAGATCTGTTTGATCTACATCGATGACATTATCATATTTTCATCTAACTTTGAGGACCATTTGAATCGTTTAGGCCAAGTTTTTGATCGACTGCGCGAAGCAAATTTAAAACTCAAACCTTCGAAATGCTATTTTGCAAACTCCTCGGTCAACTTCCTTGGATTTGTTGTGTCATCTGAAGGAATTTTGCCAGATCCTAACAAGATTGAAGCAGTGAAATCTTTTCCAGTCCCTAAATCAGTTAAGGAAGTTCGTAGTTTCTTGGGACTTTGCAATTATTATCGCAGATTTGTTGAAGGTTTCTCGAAAATTGCCTCACCGTTGAATCGTTTAACACGAAAAGATGTGTCGTTTGTTTGGAGCCCTGAATGTGAAATAGCTTTTCAAACATTGAAAAAAGCGTTTGTGTTCGCCACCCATTTTGGCGTACCCTGACTTTAGTCAGCCTTTTCACTTATTTACAGACGCTAGCCAGTCAGCTATAGGCTACGTTTTGGGACAGGTTATTGATGGTAAAGAATGTGTGATTGCATTTGGTGGTCGAGAACTAAGCTCAGCTGAAACTCGTTACAGTACGACTGAGCGCGAAGCTTTAGCAGTTGTTGATGGAATTAAACGGTACGAGCCATATTTGTCGGGAAGGAAGTTCTATGTTCATACTGATCACGGTAGTCTTACTTGGTTAATGCGTGTTAAAGATCCTACCGGTCGCCTTGCTCGTTGGGCACTTCGTTTACAGCAGTATGATTTTGAGATAATTCATCGTCCAGGCACAGCTAATGGAAATGCTGATGCACTTTCTCGTCGTAGCTATTCTGAGTCTAAATCTGATTCGGGTGAAAGTCAGTCTGAAATCTCTCTGCCTGTAGCCAGTATCGATCATCCTTGCCCCCCAGCACAGACATTGTATGATCTACAACGTAAGGATAGTGATCTCCATGCCATTATCGAATATCTAGAAACCTCTCAGTTGCCAGAACACGATCCAAAAGCCCGTGCTTTATTGCTTTCTATCGACTCATTCTATTTGGATGAAAATGGAATCCTTTGTCATCTCTGGACTCCAGGTAAACGTCGAGCTAAATCTCTGTGTAGTCAAGTTGTTATTCCTGCTTCACTTCGCCACGAAATTCTTGTTGCTTGTCACGATGATCCTACCGCTGGTCATCTCGGCGCAGATAAGACTTATGAGAAAATTCGCGCCAGGTATTATTGGTCTGGTATGTACAAAGATGTGGAACATTGGTGTCGCTCGTGTGTTGATTGCGCAATGAAGAAAGCTCCTCGGGGTAAACGCAAGGCCCCCCTTTTGCCTATTCCAGTGGAAGGTGCATTTGATCGTGTTGCCATGGATATTCTTGGACCGTTTCCTGTCACTGATGACGGAAATAGATACATAATCGTTTTCTCGGATTATTATACTCGTTGGCCTGAAGCATTTGCTTTGCCATCTACGGAAGCCCCACGTGTCGCTCAGTTGTTAATTGATGAGATCCTTGCTAGGCATAGTGCCCCGCGTACGTTGCTGTCAGATAGAGGTCCAAATTTTTTGGCATCGATAGTGAAAGAAGTGTGCAAACTCATGAACACGCGCAAATCTAATACCACGGCATACCATCCCCAAACAGATGGTCTGGTTGAAAGGTTTAATGGTACACTTGCAGAAGGTTTATCGATGTATGTGAGCAGTCATCAAAAGGACTGGGACCGTCACATTCCCATGATATTGTTTGCATACCGTGTGTCGCCTCATGCTTCCACCGGTGAGTCGCCGTTTTTCTTGCTATATGGGCGCGAGCCTCGATTGCCACTCGATGCCGCTTTGCTGATGCCAGATTCGCAGCTGTCGCCTTCCGTTGCAGAACATCGTGCACGAATCATTGAAAACCTTGAAAACGCGCAAAGAATCGTTTCTTCCAACACACAACTCGCGCAGTTACAAATGAAGGAGCATTACGATAAAACCAGCCGACCCGTGCAGTATGAGATTGGAAGTAAAGTTTGGGTATATACACCAAAAACTAAGAAAGGTCTTTCGAAGAAGCTTCTGCACAACTTTCACGGTCCTTATCGTATTGTTGCCAAATTATCGCCAGTACATTTCCGATTGCGCACGCTTGACAATCGTCCAGTGTCAGTGCCCGTTCACGCCAATCGTATGAAACCATATTTCGATCCGAACGATCGCCCGATACAGCCACCGCCAGAGGCCGATGTGTCCCTTGATTTAGCGTACAGTGACTTGCCACACACTAGTTTCGAGGTCGCCGGACATGGACAAGAAAAAGTTGCGATTTCTGACGATAACACGCACAATGTTTCGCTACCGAATGAACCACAAATAACTAGACCAGAAGATGAACATGAACCTTTACTAATCACTAATCATACCGTTACATCAAACCAGGGGGTTTGATTCTAAGGGGGGAGAAATGTTACGATATGGGGGCCTTTGGCCCATGCTGAGTGTCAAAAGTGAAGAGAGCACGAACATTTCACGTGTGCACTTGGGGTCGAAAGTACTTTCGTGCAGTATTTTAACGTTACCCTATTGGTTCGGCCTGATGCCAAAACTCGATACTGTTTAGATATAATGTGATTGGTTCTTATCTATTATTGTTCGTATACTCAAGCTTTTATTGGTTATTTTCTTCATGATTAGACCATATTAGGAACTTTAGGTGTGCCTTGAGTTTGGCTATAAGGTAGCGTCCAGTGACTTTCTGCAAGAGACGACCAGACATAGACGCAAGACGCAAGACCTGTCGCAGACCTCAAGCCGCTGAATTTGTCGAAGAACATAAGTTGTAGTAGTCGCCGCTAGTTAAGTTTAGGTAGCAGCCTTAATTGCCGTTTGTTGATCATAAAATCGAATGAAGATTCGAGTCGTTCCTGTTGCCGCCCTAAAGCCGTTGCCGAATAGTTGAGGTCGTAAGTTTGATGTTTTCTATATATATTTTTTTCTGTTGAGACTGATTGTTGTGGAAGAACTCACACTCTTGTTAGACCTTTTCGAGTCGCGGTCTAACAATAAGAATGCTTCCACAATTTACAAATTCAAACGTGTTGACAATCAGTAGGTGTATATATGTATTTGGATTCTTTTTATTGTAAATATTCATTTTAGATCTTAGGCTATTTTATTAGTATTTTATGAAATTGTAATTAGGTTAATTTAGTTTTTTTCCAATATATTTTAATTTGTATGTATTTGAGTGGAGGGCCCCTTGTAAATCATCATTGTTATTGATAAAGGGCTACCCTCCTTAAAAATTTGAAAATTAAAATGAAATGAAATGAAATGACGATCCCCTCCATGCTCCTGTTACAGCAAGAGCGGCAGAATACTGTACTGACTCAATCTTCGCCATAAGATGTGGCAAGATGATGTCGTGACTAAACTCACGCACTTTTCAGATATTTTCAGTACTTCATCACGAAGTCCATATAACTTGCAGCATCATAGTCCAAATCAAGTCACCTTTGGTTCAAATAGTCTTAGGTCATCAGGACCGCAAATCTGGAATGCATTGCCAAATGAAATAAAATCCACCGACAACTTATTGCAGTGCTTGCTAACATATGACAGAGACTTAGCTAATATTTCTTTAGACCATGTAAACATATATATTTATTATTTATTTATCTATAGATTTAGATTAGCTTGCCACGCATACATTGTATATATGTAGAAAGCTAGAAAGAAGACAAACAAACAGTCTAAAAACCTAAGCTAATCAACATACAATTAAATAACAAAGATAATCGAAAATATGCAATATATTCTGGTTACAAAGAGAAGGTTTGATGCAGCACAAGGACTTTCACAGTAGTGCGTATCCGCCGATCAAACCTCACTGCCTATCAAATCACATGGTTTCCAACTTTACTAATCACTGTATATCCAGTATCCATATCCTCCCGTTCTGAAAAAAATCTTGCACGCTGTTTTGAAGGACTGAAATACCCCTCGGACGAAAAAACCCTGCCACAAATTTCAAATTTCACAAGTTTCTTGCAATGTAATCAAATGAGTGCAGTTTCTCAGCACGACTTTTATCAAATCCTTTGCATAAAGATGTGTTCAGGACTTTCTCTGTTATTTTTTGTGTTACGTTTCTGTTTCCTCGTCGATGTCACAAACGTTCCCTTATGACTGTGGGATTTCGATTTGGTTGCGCCGCGCAGCCTCGTGCTTCCAATGATTCCACCAGCAAAAATGTCTTCCAAGAATTCTGGTTATTATTAGCATATGACGGGTAGTTGCTTTGAATATGTCATGTTTTCGGAGTTGGTTTCTGCTTTGTGACCAGCCAATCAGATTCGTAGTCATGAGCTCGTGGTTATTCAATGTGCAAGTGTAAACGACTGGGACAATATGACACTGCTTTTCTGCATGTCAAAGCAGCCATGTTTGGATTCAAGTTATCATATGACAGTAATAGTGTCCACAAGAAGAAATGTTTCAGTAATTTAGTAAATAAACTGAGACTACCGAAATAATTCGACGCTGAATCGAATATCAACAACGTCTAAAAATTGTCACTTGCAGGGCTGAACTTATAAATTCCAGGTGAGCTTCAGTAGATTGATTTTTATACTTACTGGCATGCACAGGTTTCAGGTGGAAACTTCAGCTTGGTTTTAAGCATAGTTTAGGCCCGGACCGAAGAATGGCCAGGTCGGAAACTCGGGCACTTCTGGTGTATCACGTACTCGGTAAATGCAATGACATTGCGTGGTAGACCTTTTCAGTGATAGCTAAAGCAGAGACTTTATTTAGTCAAATAACGCGAATTTTAGGACATTTTCAGTCCTGGCACTTTGTCAAGTTTTCTAAATAAAAGTAGCTTACAAGCTTCAAAATTGGAAATGAAGCCTTGAATTGAGTAACCTGAGTTAAAAGATGAGATATGATAGGTACTAAAATGACATGTTGCATTTGACAATGTAAAGTGTGACCTAACAAAGCACAGCCAGGCCCGCCGAGAGGGGGGGCAGGGGGCACTTTGCCCCAGGGCCTCAGTGTCTAAGGGGCCTCATAATTGGAGAATTTTGACATTTTGACTACAGGAAATGCTCTGAAATGCATTTTAAGTCAATCTAAAGGGAGTGATGGAAAAATTTTCTGCTTGCTTCGCTCGCAGGGGGCCTCAATTCCCAATATTGCCCCTGGGCCTCGAAAAGCTCTCGGCGGCCCTGAGCACAGCCCAAAAGAAAAAATGGCGTATGTAGTGGGTTTTCCTTTATCCTAGCAATAGACAGCGTCATACAGCTTAGGGCCTTTTTAGCGGAGGTAAATGCTAAGCTGCTTTCTCAAGAGCAATACATGCAAGTCGAAAATTTGCTATCCAAGATACCAGACTCTCTCTAACAGAAAATTTTCTTCTAGAGAGAGTCTGGTACCCAGGGCCCGGGGGGTACATGACTTGCGGATGGACGGGGGTCTGCCACCCGGTTCTCAGAAACGTACCCTCTTCTAACTTCCGAAACTTGCTGTCATACCAACCTTTATGATGAATTTTGGTGGAAAACGACCCATTTTTGGCTATTTTTCACCAATTTCTGGATATCCCACCCATGTTTATGGAAGATCTGCCGAAAAAGGGACCCTTATTTAGAGAATTTTGGCCCAAAAACCCACCCATATGGGCTGCACATACCCTTACCCTCAACATGTTATGTACCCTCCACCCGGGACCCAGGGTAAACATTAGCCTGTAATATTTGATGATTTCGACATTTCGACACATGCCTGTATATTGTTTTGCTTGAATAAGTAAACAAGTAAAGATGATGGCATTGAAGATACGGAACGCTTCTTGTTGCTCTGCCCTTATTTTGATGTACATAGACGGGACCTCCTCGCTGGAATCTTTGCATTACTACGACCACTTGGATATGTAGATCTTGCAAGTGATTTTTTGTTACAACTGCTATTGTATGGTGATAAAGATTTTCTTGACTCAGTGAATAGGCATATCCTTGAACTTACATTAAATTTTATACATAAAACTGGTCGATTCGATTGAAGTCTTATACCAGACCCTTCCATAAGCCACCCAATTGTAGCGTTGTTTTGTAACCATTGTTTTCAACTTTAATTTTTTCATTTTATTTAGTTTTCTTTTGTCTTTGTCTTAAATATTGTAGTAGAACCGTATAGTATTTTTGTAAGTGACTTAATTAGCAAACTGTATCGTAGTTGTTAGTTTACTTCCATGTCTTTATGTTATGGCCGTGGTGTTGACATTTATTTTTGCTCCCATGGCATCGTCCTGTAGTGTTGCACAGTTATTTAAAGTATAGTAGAATGTAGCCTTGTAGTAATATTTTATATGGATATAAAAAAAAATAAGTAAAAATTTGCAAGAAATAAAAAGAATTTACAAGGGTAAAAACAGGAGAATATAATATTCACAATACAATTTACATAGCAAAATTGCTAAGTATAAGTTTAAAAACACCCCTAATTAAAGTGGCATGTATAGCATTTAAAGATCGTGTTGTTCTGATTTCCATAATGGTCACCTTAGAAGTGGTTACAAACATAATTAACATTTGTACAAATTTTCGTTTGCGGCGAACGCTGATTCATCGAATTATATGTTAGAGGCTCTCAAGTAAAAAGGCTATCGTTGAGACTTCAACTTCATCATGCACATCTCGATCTTTTCTCTAACAACAACGTCTAAATGCTAATACTAAAGTGTCCATTATATATAGTTAAGTAATAAAGATAATAAAAATAACTGTCCAATCAGAATCAAGAATAACAGGAAATGGCACATACGTAAATTGTCTGCTCAGATCATTGTCACTCTGTAGTGCTCTAAGTCATTAAATAATACAGGACGCCAACAATCATAGCAACTGTCCAATCTCTTAGCAACGCGTAATGAGCTAATTAGCATAGGCGGTTCGCAATGACTCTCCTGTCAATAGAAAGTTTATTAGTAGATGCATTTAATCACTACTGTTGTTCTGTGACCGTGAGAACTAAATCCAACAATAGGCATATTGTATTGCTTTCATGAGCATAGCACATAAGTCACGCAAAGATGGCGGAAATTCTAACATTCTCCCCTCCTTGACTCAATTAGGAGTCAAGCATAACGCGGGATTTCCAACGCGCATCCTTAGCGGCTGCTCTGGTAGATGGTTCCCTGGGTCTCACATTCTCTGCTCTATTTGCTCTCTTTTTTCTGTCCTCACTATTCACATTTCTCACTGTGTCACTTCTAACTTCTAAAGGATAGAGTTTTTGCAAAGGACGATTAAGATAATTTGTCTTACCCTTTGTGAACATTTTCACCTTTGCTCCGCGAACTTGTCCATCTCTTCCTTCAATCAATTCAGTGATGATTCCCATGTGCCACTGATTTCGCTTTACATTATCTTCAGACACTAGCACAACATCGCCGACTCTTGCAATTGATGGTTTGTTTCTGATGGTTGTATGGGTTTCTCTCAGGTGTGTCAAGTATTCGTTCTTCCAGCGTTTCCAGAAATGATCCAACTTCTTAACCTTGCGGGGTGAGTGGCCGAGTGGCTTATACAGTCTTCGTCAGGTGACTGAAGTTAAGCTTGGTCGAGTGAGGTCAGATTTCGGATGGGTGACCTCTGAGGACTGACCTCGCAACTCACCTCGTCGTCCTTCGGAAGGGACGTTAAACTAGGGGTCCCATGCCTGGATGCGGCATGCACAGTGGGCCTAAATTAGCTTTCAGTAGCTAGAAATCCTGACAAGCTCACTCAAAGTAAATTGAAAACAACAAACAAACAAACATTCTTGACAAGATACATGAATCTCTTGCTGACAGCACCTTGATTTTCTTCCTCCTCACCACTGGTTTCTGCAAAATCTGCTAATTGAGAAAGTCTCCGCCCATAGATCAAGTGAAATGGTGTCAAAACATTATAACCAACTTCATCATAAGAGTAAGTAAGTGGCCTACAATTCAGCATTCCTTCTACCTCTACGAGTACAGTATGTAGTTCATCAAATTTCAATTTTGCATTACCTAAGACTTTCCTTAGAGATCTTTTCACAGAACCTACCAAACGCTCAAAGTGACCCCCTTGCCACGGACTACGTTCCAGGTTGAATTTCCAATTTATTCTCCTGGAGTCTAAGAATGAGGTCAGTTCTTGGCTAATCAAAATCCTGTAAATAAATTTCTTGGTAGATTTAAAAGTCTTGGCATTGTCCGAGTTAATAACACTTGGTGTCCCTCTCCGCGCCGTGAATCTGCGTAAACTGTTGAGAAATGTAGGGACCGACAGATCTTCTACTAATTCTAAGTGAATTGCTCGAGTCACACAACATACAAATAAAGCAATATAACATTTCTGCATCTCATTAGATGGATTCTTTACAAACAAAGGTCCAGCAAAATCAATACCCACATTGCTGAATGGTGGTGCTTCCTTAGCCCTAAATTCAGGTAATGCTGCTACTGTCGGAACTGTGTAAGGCTTACCTTGGACCTTCTTACACTGAACACAAGATTTGATAATTCGTTTGACATATTGTCTACCTTGGGTTATCCAATATTTTGATCTAACTTCTGCTAAAGTTGCTTTCAAACCATCATGATGTGTTCTCACATGACAATCAATAACAAATAAGTCTGTCAACTTGTGATCTTTAGGCAGCAGAATTGGATACTTTGCATCTAAATCCAATTCTGAGTGTTCTAATCTCTCTTTACACCTGAGAATTCCATTTTCCTCAACAAGACCTAATTGCATGGAAATCTTGGGGAAATTATTGGATTTTCTGATCTGCTGTTGAGCACTAATAATCCACATTCTCTCTGCTTCCTGGATTTCTTGCACTGATAGTTCATTGACCTGCTTACTCTTACCTAATTTCTTGGCTTGCAAATTGGAAATAAATCTCAAGACAAAAGCAGTAACATGAAGTAGTTTATTGAAAGAACTAAACTTACCAACTTCCATGATGTTATGAATACCTGTCTCTTGTTTGGCAATGGCTACATGAACAAAAGCTTTCTTCCTTTCTGATGTAATTTCATCTGAGATGTCATACAGTGTGTCATTTTTCCAGTGATCTTTGTCACGTGTCATCCATTAAGGTCCTTTCCACCAAAGTTTGCTGTCTCTGAGCATGTTTGCTGTGACTCCCCTGGATCCCAAGTCTGCTGGATTCGGAATTCCAGGGCAATGTCCCCAATTTTCTTTCGCTGACAATTTGAGGATTCCATTGACTCGATGTTGTACAAACTGACGCCACTCTCCATTGTTGTTAATCCAGTATAGGGCTGTTTTGCTGTCAAGCCAGTAGTACACACCATCTATCTGCACCTGTGAACTGAGAGCTACACGAACTGTGTCCATAAGGGTTGCTAAAATCCTTGCAGACATCAGTTCAAGTCTTGGAATTGAAAGTTCCTTAAGAGGGGCTACTCTTGTTTTGGCACAAATTAATGAAGAATCAAATCCATTTCCAGTTTCATACACAAGATATATCATAGCGCAATAAGCTGTTTTGCTTGCATCAGCAAATCCATGGAGATAACAAGATTTGATTTCATTGGCTTTTGACTCATAAAGACATCTAGGTACAAAAATCTTGTCAACATCTTTCAAATCACTTACCATTTTGACCCAGCGACATTTTATTTCTTCTGGCAAATCTTCATCCCAATCAAATTTTTGAACACAAATTTCTTGAAAAAGAGCTTTGGCACACACAGTTATGGGACTTATCAAACCTAAAGGGTCAAATAATTTTGCAATTTGGCTCAAAATAGATCTTTTTGATACAACATTGTCTTGCACATTTGCTGCCCACTTGCCTAGATCAAATTCAAACTCGTCCTGGTGGTTGTTCCATTTAAGGCCTAAAATTTTGACTGAAGACTTATCCTGATCATGATTTCCTAATGTAGTCTTCGCATAGGTTTCTTCAGCCCTTTCTACATTAGACTGTGTCTTCACATTCTGACCTTCTTCTGCCGCAATTTTATGAGCTAACGCTGAATCTGATGTCTTCCATTTTCTCAGTGAAAATCCTCCTTCTTTCATGCGTTCTTTGGCTTTCAAATAGAGCGCATGTGTTTCTTCAACTGATTGTGCTCCTGTTACAAGGTCATCAACATAAAAACTTTGTGACAATCTGTCACAAAAGTCCGGATCAACATTTCGGTACTTCTCAATGTGGTGTCGGAGTACGGCATTCAAAATAAACGGGCTACAATTGACGCCAAAGACCACCCTAGTATACCGGAAGACAGCTATGTCAGAATGTGGGCTATACACATCTTCTGGCCATAAAAATCTCAATACATCTCTGTCAGATGGATCAATCTCTATATTAAGAAATGCTTTCTCAATATCTCCTACAATAGGCACAAAATGTTCTCTGAATCTAACAAGAATATCAAAGAGTAAAGGATTCAAAGATGGACCAACATGAAGGCAATCATTTAATGAGGTACCTTTTCTACCATCTTTGCATGATGCATCGTAAACAACACGCACTTTGGTTGTCTCTGCTTCTTCACGTACCACAGCTTGGCTTGGCAAATAATGCACCTTGTCTGGTTGCTCCATTTCAACAACTTTTTCAATAATCTTGTTTTCCATCTGCTCTTTGATAATTGTATCATAAACACTCAAAACTTCTGGCTGCTGTCTAAGCTTCTTCACCTGGCTATTCATCCTGTAAAGACTCAAAGAGTAATTAGTTGGAAGGGGTTTATGCCCCACCTTCCAAGGCAGTTTTACCGAATATCTTTCACCTGTGAAAGCAATGTCATCAATTAAATCAGCATGAATTTCATCACCATCTTTAATTCCTAGGGTTTCAAGATCCCAAAACTTTTGAACTTCTTCATCCAGTTGTTTGTTGCTAGTATAATGCAAAACATTAGAATGAGGCTGCAAGGAAAGATTAACATTAACAGATTGAACAGAATTGAGTTTCTTACCAGTCAGTGGTCCAGATAGTACCCATCCAAGCTTAGTCTTCACTGCAACAGGTTCACCTGGCTCCCCTCGTATTGTCTGTTCTTCAACAAGGCTCCACATGTAATCAATTCCAACCAAAATGTCAACACATAACTTGTCTTCCAACCTAGAAACATCTGCAAACCAAAGCTTCCTCAAGTGAGGAAACTCAAGTTTAATTTGTTCAACATGTTCATTATCCATTTGAGAAATAGAATCAACAACAAAAGCTTCAACAGTGACAACCTGGTTTCCTCTCAATGCTTTCAAGTCAACTTTCACAACTTCCCTCTCTTCAACATTCACATTTGATGACCCAAAAGTGGCAATACCTAGCTCCTCCCTCCTAATGGGCTGTATTCCTAAACGCTCCACTACACTACGGGTAATAAACGTTTTATGGCTACCAGAGTCGAACAAAATACGCACCCTAGAGTCCCCATGCCCTTGGATAGTTGCTTGCGCAGTCTGCAAAATGGCTCTCCCCCCAGATCCTACATTACTCACATTAGAGGTATTAGTGGTGGCAACATAAGGGGGTGCTGAGGGATTTAGGGGCGCCTTACTGGCTTCTCCTGTCTTATCGCATAAGCTGGTGTGGTGTCTACCCTTGCAAGTTGCACAGAAATTCCTACTTCTGCACTTGAAAGAACGGTGGCCCTGTTTAAAACATAGAAAACAACGTCCAGACTTTTTAACAACAGTCTTACGTTCCTCCAGGTTTGTCACCTTCTCGCAATCTTTCTCATTGTGTTTGCCAGTGCAGAAAGTACATCCAGTCTCCTGTTTATTTGCATGCAAGGCACTTGCTGTGTTCTGCTCCGATTTAGGCCTGTTTTTCTTCGGTTGTCCAACAGTTTTTGGTTCACTTATCGTCAAATTCTGCAGTAATGGAACATCGCTCTCCATAATCTCTAATTCTTGTTTCAAAGCATCCAACAAGTCAACCATGCTCCATGTTAAGTGTCCCTTCCGACCACAACGAATCAAATTCATCCGAATTGGCTTGGCAAACTTCTCCATGATGACAGGCACGATGATACTCGAGTATGTTGCCATGTCAACAGCCATAGCCTCGAGTGCACGAAAGTGAGTCTCGATCTTGGATCTTGTCGTAAACAGAACGCAATCCTTTGACGTCATCTTCACCTACCACGGAGGTGTGTGCTAATTCGTGAATGTGTGCTCTTCGAATAACTTCAGGGTGTGCGTATCGCTCTCTCAAACATTTCAGTGCAGGCTCGTAATCCTTTGCGGTCAATCTGAATCCTGATATCACAGTTCTGGCCGGTTCTACAACCAAATGGCGTAAATAAGCAAATTTATCAACTTCGGAAAGTTCGTCATTCTGATGGATTGCACTCTCGAAGCCATCCCAGAATTCTTGCCACTCGCAAACATTTCCATTAAATTTCTTCGTTTCTGATTTTGGCAATTTTGCTCGAATTTTCCTTATTGTCGAGTCCCCCGATGTATTACTCCTCTCCGATACAACAGAGTCTCGTCTCTTTCGTTTCTCGTTGTTGGCTCTTAAAATATCTGCAATTTGAAAAAGGGCTACTGTCACGCTTTCGTGAAAAGCGCTTGCGTTTCGTACGTCTGCAATGCAAGTCTCTTCGTCCGCTTCCAAACTGGCTAATTCCAAAATTTCTTCATCACATTTTTTCAAAGTTGCGACTTTTTCCCTCAGCTGTGCTTCATAACTTCTCAATCTATTGATATCAATCACCTCTTCGGCAAGAAGGGTGTTTACTCCAGCTATAAGTTCTGTGATGTCTACTCGATGTGCTTTCCTGATGATCTGCTTGCTGCCTATCGAACTCATTTCTCGATGCGATCGTTCTTGTCTCTAAATATATCCGATTAGCTGCGGTGGACCAGATGTACAAATTTTCGTTTGCGGCGAACGCTGATTCATCGAATTATATGTTAGAGGCTCTCAAGTAAAAAGGCTATCGTTGAGACTTCAACTTCATCATGCACATCTCGATCTTTTCTCTAACAACAACGTCTAAATGCTAAAAATACTAAAGTGTCCATTATATATAGTTAAGTAATAAAGATAATAAAAATAACTGTCCAATCAGAATCAAGAATAACAGGAAATGGCACATACGTAAATTGTCTGCTCAGATCATTGTCACTCTGTAGTGCTCTAAGTCATTAAATAATACTGGACGCCAACAATCATAGCAACTGTCCAATCTCTTAGCAACGCGTAATGAGCTAATTAGCATAGGCGGTTCGCAATGACTCTCCTGTCAATAGAAAGTTTATTAGTAGATGCATTTAATCACTACTGTTGTTCTGTGACCGTGAGAACTAAATCCAACAATAGGCATATTGTATTGCTTTCATGAGCATAGCACATAAGTCACGCAAAGATGGCGGAAATTCTAACAACATTATAATTTTATGTGCTTTTGGATAAAGCATAATTTAGTAAGGCCAAATCATGAAAAAAGCCAAATCATGAGGAACAGTGGCACAATGGAATGCGGAACAATGAGGAACAATGGCAGGTGGGACGTGGACGTTGGTTTTTCCTATTCATAGTTACTTCCGCTTCGCTCCGTTCACAATGCCCATTTTCATATGAAAACTGTGCAAACCGTATCTGTTTTCACCTTCCGTTCATATATGGAAATTTTTTACTGCCTTCCATGGTTCTAAACTTTTTAAATCTTCACTTGCAATTATTTGGTTGCAAGAATTCTTAACTTGTACGGGACTTGTACTTCTGTATGTCATTTTATTAATCTCTTTTTTATGTTATGATCAAGATATTTTCCTCCTTGGGCAGGGATGGCGCCAGGGAAGAAATGCTGGGGGGGCTGAAATGTCAGAGTGCCGACAGTGAGTGAACCGAGAAAATTTTTACGAACCACGCTTCATTAAAAACATAACAGAAAAGCAACCAATCAAGCTTGGATCTGAACAAAATACTACGTGAATTATACAAGCGAAATTCTACAGTTCGGAAATTTGCATTTAAAGTTGTCAATAACTGTATCTAAATTCAACGAGTTTGCCCTTTTGCTCTGAATACCCAAAAGCATCAAACTATTTAGTCTAGCATCTGTCATCCTATTTCGTAAGTAATTCTTCACAACTCTTAACGTGCTGAAAGACCTCTCGCAGGAAGCAGTTGACACTGGAATTACGCATGCAATAGTCAATAGTCTGTTCAACTCGAAAAAAGCATCACGTAATCGCTCAGTCAAAGATGAAAATTCCAAAAGGCCTTTAGGCTTCTCTTCTGTCGGTCTCCTTGTCAGCATTCTCTTCATATTGAGGACCTCGAGCTCCAAGTCACCCAAATTGCATTTGTACATGTTTGCAAAAGGCTGCAACACTTCCCATTGCAAAAATAATGACGACTTTGGAGTTAACGCAGATATTCCTTTCATGATTTCTTTATTTTCAGCACTAAATCGGCGATTTAACTCTGAAAGAGCCCTGTCAATCAAAGGATAGAAAATGGCCGTCCTGAAAGAATCTGTGGGCGGTGCTCTCATACCTATCGTAGAATCTATTATTTCGTTCTCAAACCTCTCAGGTACCCGTGATGCCCTCTTAGGTGCTCTTGCCTGAATTTCATTCTCTTCACAAAGTTCTTCAGCCTTGGATTTCAGTTCAGCATAACAGCTTTCTTTTCTCAATGATGCAATTCCTTCAATCATATTTTCAACAATATCCACTGCGTCAGCAAGAGAATTCTCCGAATTTTGTAAAAAGTCTGACGCAGCCTTACAATTCATCAAAATTTCCTTCACTGCGACCAAAAGTAAGCAGAAATCCTCGTTCAGTAATCCGAGCAAACAACGTGCTTCAAAAGCTCTATCTCTATCCTTATCATGCGAATCAATTTGCTGCAAAAGCTTTATCACCACTCCGAGTCGCTTGTAGACTGTGCTACACATCTCATACTGACAAGACCATCGTGTGTCTGACAACTTTTTCATCTGTAGTGGTTTAAGGTTCATGTCTTTTTGGAGCTGAATCCATTTCATTTGAACTGCACTTCCACTGATAAAAACATACAACTTTTGGAGAATCACGAAAAAATCAGCTGCCTTCTTGATGTTCTTTAAGACATCAACGACAACTAAATTCAGTCTGTGGTTGAAGCAGTGCACGTAGTTAGCCAATGGGGCTTCTCTCTGTACCAAAACATTCACACCACTGACATGACCTTTCATTACTGAAGCTCCGTCATAGCCTTGTCCAACACAGTTGTTCATGTTCATCCCAAACGCTGCCATAAATTCGAGGATTGATGCTGAAAGGCTTTCGGCATCCAGCCCATGAGTAGCCGATTTCATTCCTACGAACTCCTCGTGGATCATTCCATTAAGGGTATATCTAAGAACAAAAGATATTTGCTCTTTTTTTGAAACATCTTTGCTTTCATCAACAAGCAAGGCAAAGTATGTCGCCTGACTAATTTCATCACGAATTTCCTTTCGGACCATGTCAGCCATCACATCAAACAATGCATTTTGAATGCTGTGGTGGGTATACTTCGCATTCTTTGGTCCATGTTTGATTTTTTTCGCTACGATTGGGTCATGCTTTGCTACCAAGGTAAGAATCCCCAAGAAGTTGCCACAATTTGAACCATAGGATAGATTCTCAATATCAAAATCGGCATCTCGAAAAACAGAGCCACTTTCTCTCTGTGCTATCTTCTGAGTAGCTGTTAGGAGAAGAACTTCACACACTGTTTTTAGATAGTGGCGGTTCTCTACAGCAACCTTTCTGTGCTTGTCTCCAAGCATGTTGAGTACAGTTTGCCGGGATTGGCCTGTTTTTCTCAATATCATTTGTGCATTGCTATGCTCTATAGCTTTCTGGTGCATCTCACTTCTTTCATGCTTTTTCAGGCTACTTTCTTTCCCGTAACATCTATTCCATTGTCTATACCCTACTTCAGTAAAAGTAACTTCTTGATGAGAGTCTTCCGGATAATGCCGACAATGAAAGCAATAAACTGCATCTGCGACTTCTGAGTACTCTAGCCATTGATGCCTTTGATAAAACGAAGAGTTAAATCGGCGATATGAATCTTTGATCAGGTGAGCAGGATACGTAGGTTTCAGTGGTTGCTTTGGACCATCTTCAACTGTCTGTGACAAATCTTTTGGACCATTTGGCGTTTTCTGATGAAGTTCCTTCGTGATTGTCAATGTTTTCCCAAGGATTGGTTCTGATCTGATAGTAGGATGTTCACTCTCCTTGAATAAATGAAAAACTTAGCGAGTGAGTGAAGTGAGTGAGTAAGTGAGTGAATGAGTGGTTGGAAAAGTGAAGGTATAAGATTTCAACACATCTTTCCATATAAATCAAAACAGGTCATGCAGTTTATTAAGTTCTAAAATGTACATTGATATGAATAAAAAATGGATTGATTGACTTTACTAAATAGTCTAACGTAGTATCCCATTTGATTTTTTCAAGGGATTTCAACAACGTGAGGTGAAGTATTCAAAATCAAATAGACTGAAATTCGAACTAAATTTCAAGTCTATGCACTAAACTATTAAAATAAGGAGGTTTGGAAATACATCATTCTTTTGCCAAATGGCAAGCTTTGAACAAATCTTCACTATCATTGTGAAGTGAGCAAAACATAGAATTTGGAGGGGGCTCTGTAGCTGTTTCCATTTAAAGGTGACGCAGGAGTTGTGATTTGCTGATCAATGTTATTTCAAAATAGTTCCTAAAAACATTGCGATTTGTGCACTGGAAGGATGGCTTGACTATACAGATGTTTTCATTTTCTTTCTATAGAGCATTTTTTTCAATTTGAAATTATCTATTCTGGAAAACGGGAGGATGCTTTCAAAACAAACATTGGCACTTTGCTGTGTAGGATGAATGAATGTCTCAAATGAGGGTCGTATAGGGGGTCCCTTGTTCCCCTGTTCCCTCATAAAACATCATTTGTTCCCATGTTCCCAAGCAAATTTTTACGACGTTCCCTGCAAAATTTATGCTAAACAAAAGTTTTTGAGATCGCTTTCCGTAGCTTCTATTGTGCTGCGTAGCGGACTTCCTCCCTCGGTTCGTGCTCCTCCGCAGTTATTTTGACAGTAGAATTTCGCCGCGCAGCATCATGGAAGTCACAGAAAGCGAATAAAACATAGAATAAATTACCAAATAAAAAATTAATGAAAAAGGGAATAGATTACCAAGAAAGAAATTTTATAAAAATCAACAGTTATTCTGGCTTTGCTATCCAAAAACATGATTTACAGTGTTCTTTGATCCCTGGGAGCAAACCGATTGTTCCCTTGCTCCCTGTACAGATTTTGTTGGTTCCCTGTTCCCCAATCGTTTTAGGCATGTTCCCCTGTTCCCCAGAACCCCTATACGACACTCTAAAAATGCGGGATAAATAAATAAGTGCAATAAATAAACAGAAGTAAACCTTGCTTGTGCTCGCGTCGTCTATGGATGCGCTAGTGTCTGCATTTGTTTCTGCAGGAAAACAGGCATTATCGTTATTCGCAATGTCCCCAGTAACTGTATTGCTCTCGAATGACGTATCACATTCTGCCCCTTTTGTAGTCTTTGTCTTCTTTCTGCTGGGGTTACCAAACTCGTCATCAATCGCTTTTTCCGCAAGGCGCTTATTTTTCTTGGCTGCAGATGCAGCTGCTGCAAATGGGTTTGATACCACTACTTGTCCCGCTTGACAAAATGGTATTGGTTTTCTTTTTTCAAACAGGTCGTGATGATACTTTCGGTTATGCTCGTTTCTGTAATCAGATTTATATTCCTCTTGGCAAACCAAGCACTTCAGCATCTTTCTTGACTTTCTTCCCATAGTAACTGCGCTCAATCTCTGATACAAATTTAAAATGCCAAAATCAATGATGCTAGCGAGATGTTGGCCATGGCCTAAGTCTTCATCGTTGCATCCCAACAATGTTTTATATCTTACATTCAACGAATTTCCTTCATCATTGTTTTTCAACGAAGTCGGAACTGGAACACAAAAGAGAGGGTTTCCGATCCATGCCACCACCCGCAAAGCTGTAACATAACACCATTTCCGCTGTCGTAATTCAAGTTCACTGAGATGACGATGCAACAAAGGAATCTGGAAGTGAAAGTTATGAAAGTGCCGACAGCGCTTAAAATTTTTCAAAAATTGAAGTGCCGACGGGGGGGCTCGATAGATTTGTGGGGGGGCTCCTGCCCCCCCAAGCCCCCCCAGTGGCGCCATCCCTGTCCTTGGGTATCTTCTCTGTAGTAGGGTAGCGTTAGGTGTAGGTATAGTAATTAGTAATCATGTGTTGTAAATCTTTAATGGAATATATAAATATGAAAAAACCTTCCGTTCACACTTTCGGCGATTCGTTTCTTTCAGCAATGGCGGCATCTGAAATGGAAATTTTGGCAGCAGGGCTGAGTGCCATTACTGGTTTGAACATTGTTGCACCTGGAAGTACCAAAGCACCTGGAAGTACCAAAGCACCTGTTTCGCTTGAAAGTAGCCAGATGACTGGTGGCGCCCAAGCTAAAGTCAATGTGCTTGACCTTGATGTTCTTCATAAGCACACACTCCAGTGGTGGACAGGTAGCGACACTCTCAAATTAAATGCATTTTTACAAGTAGACAATGTTGTTTAGATTCCAGCATTATCCAAGTCGATTGACCATTAGTAATCTCATAAACCATAAACTGAAACTATTAATCAGTTCCAAACAAATCTAGAAGAAATTACACTCGAACAAAGAGGATTTGGGGGGGATGACTCCTCCCTCTTCTCCCCAAGGTTCGTCTTCCAGTTCGTCGAGATACGTAGAGAAGTTGTCACAGGACGGAGTTGGGCAATTAGAACTTTGATTTAGAGGACAGAGAAGGACATTTCGTGGCAGCAGATAGGATTTTTCTTTGTGAAACTGGTGAAACTGCCGAAATTGCATACCATGATACTGCAAAATTACCGGTTCGAGAGGAAGGTCTTTTTTACGTGACTCAGCAACAAGGGCAAATTTTGTAAAACAGATGATTCACGTCTGTTAATGGTCTGTTCAAGACAAAACTTTGAAGCCTGAAGAACAGATTTCACACCTTGTTTGCAGTCAACTATAATGTCCCTTTATTTTGGTTTGACTGACTGCACTCAAAGGTGTCAAATCTATCCTTCAATAGTCAATATGCTTTAAAACCTGAACTTTTTCACAAAATTGCTCTGCTTCACTCAGCCCCTTTAAATGGGGCTTGCAACCGGCATGCCAGTTTTGTTGGTCATTGTAGTGGACAATCACAATGTATATAACAAGGAGACCAGAAACCCGGATTGCGCTTATTTTTGAGGCTGTAATAGGGGGAGTGGCTGCTCCCTTGCTCCCCTCTTAAAAGAGTCTCATTTTTGCATACGGGGACTTGCCGCTGGACAGGGTATCATTTTCAGGATTCTTACCCAGGGACAAGGTATCATTTTTCTATAACCAGATCAATGACAGAGTCCAGGACAGTGTATTGTTTTTGGAATTTTAGTCCGGGACATGGCATCATTTTTGGGAGTTAGACTCCGGGACAGAGTACCTTTTCATATTTCCCAACGGCACTTCCACATATGTTCGAAGACCAAGTACATTTCCTGGGACCAGAAAAGGCTATGTTCACAATGCGTGCAGCGTACCATTGCAAATGCCCCTTCAAACGTCCTTCCCTTTTTATTCAGATCATTTATCATTGTCCTTTGTTCTGTGCTCATCATTCATTGTTTTGCAGGAAGTGGTGCTTTGGGTGAAGCTTCGTCACCAATCGAAAATCAGTTTGAGGCAAAACTGACGATTGGTGCAGCAGCTGCTGCCAAAAGTGGAAAGAAAGATTGCCTATTGCAAATTAATGTCAAAACATTGACAGGCAACACAATTGTGTTGAACTTGTCAAGCGACACAAAGGTTGGCCAAGTTAAAAGACAGGTCCAGGAGAGACAAGGAACCGACCCAAATCAGCAACGGTTGATATATCAGGGAAAGCTTCTACTTGATGGCGAGGCAACCTTGGGGAGCCTTGATATTGCTGATGGCGACACATTTTATATCATCTTCTGTTGTAAAGGTGGCGGGGACCAAGAACCCTATGAGATATCTCCGAGTCTTTTCGATCATAAGTTTGATTGTGACTTTACAAGAACAACAGCACAATCAGGAGAAAACTACGTGCGTGGAAGCAAGAAGTACATTAGACCATATGGTTGGAACAGGAAAGCTCTCAATGTTAAGGATAAATACGGTGAAACAAATTGGCTTGGTGGTGTCAAGCTAATTAATCGTCAAGAAAGTGTAGAAGGAGAATGGCCCGTCTCTTATCATGGCACAAACAAAGATGCTGCCCAGAAAATCGTAGATGAAGGATATAAAATAGGCTCAAGGGCGTTATATGGGAAGGGTGTGTACAGTACACCGTATCCAAAGATCGCAGAAGATGGCTATGCAGTGAAGTTTGAATGCAAAGACAGGAACTATAAAATTATCTTGCAAAACAGAGTAAATATGGCTGGCACAAAGGAAGTCAACAATGATAGGTATTTCGTCACATCGAAGGAGAAAGATATTCGTCCGTATGGCATTCTGTACAAAGAAGTATAGACTAGGCCCTTTGGATATAGGACAATTTGAATGAAAAATTTGAATAGTAAGTAACTTTTAAATCGTTAGCCCATAGCAAATTATCGATTTGGTGGATTTTTGATAGGACCATATTGATTCTTTGAAATAAATGAATAAATGCCTCAGATTACATTCTGTAGATGGTGTCATGCCAAGAAAGTTGACTTTTCAGCCCAGTTTGAATTTAAACCTTTTCTGCATGATACAGTAAACACCCATTTATAAGAACTTGCAATTTTGGAAGTCCGCTTGGGTTCTCATGGATTGGCTGTCATTTGTTGGGGAGAGGAAGTACTGACCCTATTCTTTTCCCACATTGTATATCTTTGAATCAACATTTGGGTCCACACTGTCATGCGCATCGTTGCTATGGTTTTTCAACCACATTTATCTTGATTGTACGCATGTCGTTAAGCAGGCCCACATCAGCAAATGCTGCCTTCTACTGTCCTGCATTATCAAAAAGCATGTATGTACGTATGTCCTCCTCTTGTTCTCAAAGGTCAACGTAATTTGAATATCACGTCAGTGAAGTAAATCATTACTGCATTTTTATCCTGTAGCCCTTTCTGGAGGATTCCCAAAGGCTCATAACTTAGCCTGCAGTTATCCCCAACAATTCGACGATTATGAAGTGGGAGTCTTATTTGACAATGTAAGCCAGTATACTCTTGATCCACAGGGCTCTTTTACCTGGGTTTTCACTGTATTTCACAGGGCCGTAGAAGGCACCTACTGATTGGTGGGGGCAATTGTTCTTAAAACAATAGAGAAAAATACATCTAATTAATCCTTGTGACGTAGCACCATCACGGGGGGATTCTCAGCTAAATTTCGAGTAGGGGTATGCCGCCCACAGTTTCAAAATGTAACTGTTGGCTAGACCAATTTTTGTGAAAATGATACCCTTGGCTAGACTAATTTCTCCATCAAAAGTGCCCCGAGTTAGCGTTTTCTAGACAAAACTTGCCAAATTTTGCATTCTCTGGACCAAAATTTTTATAAAATTGGGCTTTTTACAGGAATTACTGAATTTTGAGATTTCTTTGACCAAGATTTCTAAAAAAGGCATACCCTTGCCTAGACTAAGCTCGACTAAAATTGCAAAAAAGTATACGCTTGGCTAGACTAGAAGTCCGAAAAAGTATACCCTTGTGGGCGGCACATCCCCAGGTTACATTTACATTAGAAGATCTATCAATGGTGCCCCCCCCCCGTGAGTACCATTGTCTTCAAAATTATTGAAAATCCCATATAAGTTCTTTCGGGTCCATGCCATTTATTTGTCATCTTACTCGAAATCTCTATCTTCGTGCATTTCAAATGGTTGTGTTGATTACGGCTGATAATTCCTTGTTTAGTTGCTTCCATTGTCCTGTTTCGTTTCATCTTGGTATCATCCGAGAAAGAATTCTATCCCATTTGTTAGTCCAAGTTGAATGCCAACCATCTTCAGTCTACGTCGGACACAAATCTTCGCTTCAACGTATAAAACCTGATGGGAAGACGGCATGTCATCCATGTTCATCCACTTGAATTCGCAGACCTTCTTCCCATTCTCCCTGCATCCGCTCCTTTTGGTTGGCGTACCCCCAATCCTCTTCCATCGCCTCATCAGACTTTGGCATTCGGTAATCTGCCCTTTGAATAGATGTCCCCTTTCGCAAAGAGCGATGAAACATGATGTCTCTGTTCTATCAATGATTGACAGCACTTGCCCATAGTTGGCCGTTGCATTGCAAAAGTTTGATGCTTCTTGCTCGTTGCTGAACGTCTGGACACAAGCTGTGCCTCCATTAACGACAGTCATGACGGCGAGAATGATGCCACACACAAAATTTGCTCGAAATCCTTTCAAAGAAGAAGACGTCTGCTAACAGAAGATCATGCTAAAGATGGCGGCAAGAGGCTTTGTACCAAGATGCACTGTGTTCCAATTGTGAATCTGTCTTTAAAGATTTGCTCATAGAATGAAATGCATCTTTGTACCATGTTTCTTGCTGCCATCTTTAAAGCAATCGTCTATTCTCGGACAATCATGCACCGTGTTTGTAGCTTTGAAATCAAAGTTGTTATAGCGATATTACCATAGTTTTCTTAGTTGTTTTCCCTTTGGCCCTAGCCTAACCAGTGGTAGAAATCAAATTCAAATGGCTCCTGTGCGTCTGAACTCTTGGCTGTTGGCTCCTACACAGCGTCCATCCTCATTTCAAGAGGGAGCGAGAGGGAGTTTGAAGCGAGGATGAATTCTGTGTCGGACCTGACTGTCCAGACGCGCACGGACGATCTGAATTTGATTCTTAGCACTGGTTAGGCTTCAGCGGAAGAGAAAGCAACAAAGTAAAATAGTAATATCGAGGTAATAGACTTTAATTTTCTAGCTACAAAAACGGTGCATTATTCGCCATTATTGCCCATGTAGAAAGCGGATTAATGGTCTGTTTACATGAAACTTTAGCCTTGTTATCCGAGGTGAATACAGCTATTTGCTATCACGGGAAGAGTTTCAGCCCAGGATGAAAAGCCTGTGTGCCGAAAGAACTTTGAAAGAACTAGGAAAAACATATGCTCCATCAATATTTTCAGCCTGACCTTTGAGCCTAGGTAGGAGAAGCAATATCCACGATTGCGAAATAGCCTGTGCATGAGCAACTTTTACCAGTTGATTATTCTCCCTGGGAGCAAATCGGAAAGAAAACAAAGAAAAGTTGCAGTTTCGCAATCAAACTTCTGCTTGAAGAAATTATTTGAGCAACCTTTGAGAAAATTAATACCCTGTTTGGCAGCAAAATAGCTGAAAGTGGCATTCTGTTCAGTACTACGTACCCAACTGCTTACGTAATGGCTTAGGTAAGCGAAGCGTTCCCTACGAAGGTAAGCAAAACTTGCTGTCTACATGCCTACGATATGTGTAGACCATCCTAAAGCTAGGTCCCCTTCACGCTGCACCGTTTCGGTACCGAAAAAACGGATAGGAAACTCACCGTTCACACTGATCCATACAAAACAGCACAAAAGCAGAGATTTTCAAAAAAGCTGTCAACCAGTAGCCTCACTGCATCAAAAACGAACAACGGAGCAGAGTGAACGGGTCCTTATTTGAAACAGATTGTATAATCACGGGGGGGGGGTTCTCGGCTAAACTTCGGGTAGGGGTGTGCCGCCCACAGTTTCAAAATAGCACCGTTGGCTAGACCAATTTTTGTGGAAATAATACCCTTGGCTAGACTAATTTCTGCATCAAAAGTACCATGATTTGGCATTTTCTAGACAAAACTTGACAAATCTTTGCATTCGCTGGACCAAAAGTTGAAAAATTTTTTGTTTCTTTACAGGAATTACCGAAGTCTGACATTCCTTTGACCTAAATTTCCAAAAAGGATACCCTTGCTCAGACTAAATGGACTAAAATTGGCAAAAGTATACCCTTGGCTAGACTAGAAATTTTGAAAAGTATACCCTTGCGGGCGGCACATCCCCAGGTACCTTTACCCCTTTACTATGGAAGAACCCCCCCCCCCCCAAGTGTATAATGAAGCTATTTATGTGGCAGCCTCTTCATATACTGTATTTGGTAAGTGGGAGCGATAAGATAGTTGATTACAATCTATATGAGGCTGAACTTAAGGCATGCTTTGAAAGATTTAAGGTGGGACATCGTCATAAATTCACTTATGATTTGAGGGAGACGTCGCCGATGACCTATCTATCCGGTATTTCAATTTTACAGCCTTTTTCAACCAAGAGACCCCGACACCCCCGGTAACGAACCCATACCATGACGGAGAAGGAAAATTTTGGCTATTATCCATGTAATCGAACTTGTATGATTTCAACTGGGTCTTGGCCAGGCCATGACGGGCCACCCTGGCGTGACGCACAGTGGTCAGGTTGAGGTTAGAGCAACTCCTTAGGATCCCCGAGTTGTAGGGTCCCCAAAGAGCCTCCTCGTTATTGTCAGAAAAGTGCTATTTAACTTTTTAAGAAAGGGCATGTTGATTTGCATTAAATATCTGTTTGCATTAAATATTTGAGGATTTTTGCAATCTAAAGACCAATTTCCAGTCAGCGGAACTTCCCGAGCGGGAGGAATTTTAGACAAGAAAAAATTGCTCAGCCGTAACTATCTATTCAATTTCTGAGTGACATTTTCTCCCGCAAACAACAGAATTTCCGCCGGCTCGGAAAATTCCACTGACTGGAAATCAACCTTAAAGAGCGTGGCTCAGAAATTATTCCTTTGGAGATGCCTTGGCCACGTTGGACCCCAGATCTGGTTCGCTTCGCCTGCATTCAATTTCAGCTCACTTTAAGACTTCAAAAATGCACTTTTTGGCCTTGCTGGACTTGCTTTTAACGTGATTTTACTGAGGAAACAGTTTGTCGATTTTCGAAATTTAGAAAACCTCTCTTGATCCTTTTGCAATCTGAGGCGGGCCCTGGATGCACGTATTTTTGTAAGAAACCAAGAATTTGGGCCAGTACTGAAAGTTCCTTAAAATCATCAGATCTTGAGTGCTCAGAGTTTCTTAAGAGTTTCTTAAAGGTTCCATTACATTCTTCAAGTTCGTTACCTTTGCCCTCCTGAACTTTTCGCAACAACGTTCTTGGAGACTCTCTAATGTTTAGAGGTACTTGAGTACCTTCAAAGTAATATGATACACTTATGATACAAGAAACAAGTGAAGTTAAAGCAAAAATATGTGAAGTAACCTGAGATCAGGCTCACTCGCAAAGAAATTTAAAGTAAAATTTCCTTTGTCAAAATGAATAGTTTCTTAAAGGGGCAGGGTCACGCAATGTAAACAAACTTCTTGCGAAACGAGGATCTTGCAGTATTTTTGATAGGCCACATCACAGTGATTTTTAGAGATAACAGGTTTGTTTACGATTACGTGACCCTTTCCCAATACTGGATTTTCGTGATATCTTGGCGAACTGAGAGTTGGGTACACAAGAAGCTGATAAACACCTGTTGATAACATTCTTACCCTTCATTCTTGAGCAGCTATCCTTGAGCGGACATCAGCAAAAGTCTTCTTTCAATGTTGTGTCCGAGGCATTCGATATCGGCTCTTTTATATGATTCATTGCCGCATGTAAACATGCAGCAACTTATACCATGCGACTTTCAATATTCAGATTGATTTGAGGATTAAAAATAGTTCGTGTTTATTTTTGATATATGATGTAAATTTTCATTTCCAATAGTTCTTGGAAATTTTCAGGGTTCTAGTTTTCCTACCAACGATTTTTTATTCAATATTTTCTGAAATGAAGATACCAAAGGCAAACATGATTAAATTAATTTTTTTCGTAATGTAATGAAAATCCTATTTGAAATTGTGAAAGCCAGGGCTACGGTTCTCGTTCCTGGCTTTATCTTGGATATCTTAACGGGAATTTTGCATCCACGAAACTGGTCGGTGTTTGATCAGTCTTTTGAAACGTCAATGTGTCATCTTATTTTGAATCGAAATATCTATTAGCTAAGAAATAACTAGTCTAATTCGATTATTTTATTGATATACACGATACAGAAGATTAATTTCAAAGGCATACATTGCACCTGCAGGTGGCCCCATCTCAGCTCTTGATTAGCCTTTTGAATTGGACCAGATTTTCGGCTGACTTTATGTCGTCTGGCAAACGATTCCAAATCTGCGGTCCAAGGGACCTGAGACTATTTGAAGCCAACGTTGTCTGGTTTGGCCTGTAGTGCTGTAAATCATTTGGACGACGTGAAGGTCGAACTAAGTACTAAGTACGTCGTGCGTAGGGACGTAGGTAGATGAGTTGGTACGTAAGTACGTAGTACGTGTTTAGTACATCAGTACTAAGCAATCATCCAAGTCCCTATTATAATGTGGTGGTTAGGCTGATTCGGCCTTATTTTTGATGCGGAATACGGTTGCTGCAAGATAATCAGTGCGGTATAAGGTTTTTGTATTGCTACGCGGTTGCGGAAAATTGGGATTTAAACGAACGGTTTACAGTTTTTCACTTACTTCACAGAACCTTCCACTAGATAACCGTTATGATCCATCAAGCATTCTCATAGCTGTAACAGCAAGGTCATCGCAAATTATAGATTCACATAAATTACTTTGGAATTCCTGATTGACTCACTTGAAGTACGGGGTGAGTGGCCGAGTGGCTTATACAGTCTTCGTCACAGGTGGCGGAGAATGGTTCAGTAATACTTGCACGATTCAGTAATACATACAAATGTATTAAAATCTAGTCATACCTGCCAGTTAACTGTGTTAAATTTCTCTGGAATCCTCCATTGGTTTCACAGTCTCCTATATCCACTTCATATCTAGGCCCATATTAGCCCCAGCTTGTGTTGTGTTGTTGCAGTTGTATTGGATATTCAGTGTGGAGAAGAAAAAGTAGCCTCACGACATAGTCCCAGATATCGCAAAATAGCAACAACGACAACAACAACAATAGCAACAACAACAACATTTCCTTTTTTGCTCAATCTGGGCCTTATGGACTTTGATATAAATTTTTGAGACGGAGAGGCACACGTTTACGTGTGCCCTTTGGAACGAGGCTGCAGTATAGTCTCGGAAGCGAGGCAAGTGACCCTTGACAGTTGGAAATTCTCAATGCTGCGGTGAAGTTCATGGAAGCTAATTGGCCTTAAAACTGAGGAACTCCTGATTCACAGTGAAAGGTTTGTTGATTCTTGGATTGAGGAAACATTCGTATGGATACTTGTGGCGTTTGTTCATGGCTAACATCACTGTAAACTTGAATTCTGAGCTGTTTTAACATTGGAGGTTCGAGCCGGCAACTTAGGCCCATCCACCATTGCCTGGTGTTCGTACAGTGTTGCTATGGTTTCCAAATCTAGTTATGAAATCGATCGAGGAAAACTTCATCCCAAATTTTGGTATCAAAGTCCATAAGTCGTAGTTTGAGCGTCCATCAGTCTATCAACAGCGATAACTACGAATATGCAATCAGTCTAAAGAAAAAGTATGAAAGGTCTGCAGGTTCACGATTAGCCTCACGGCTAGCCACATTTTCTTCTCATTTTCCCGCCGCTCCTCGGCCAATGACTGGCTGCCAAAGTACATCTGACCAATCCTCAATAACCCCTTCGTCTTGAAAGCGGCGGGAAAATGAGAAGAAAATGTGGCTAGCCGTGAGGCCAATCGTGAACCTGCAGACCTTTCATACTTTTTCTTCTCCACACTGAATATCCAAAACAACTGCAACAACACAACACAAGCTGGGGCTAATATGGGCCTAAATATGAAGTGGATATAGGAGACTGTGAAACCAATGGAGGATTCCAGAGAAATTTAACACAGTTAACTGGCAGGTATGACTAGATTTTAATACATTTGTATGTATTACTGAATCGTGCAAGTATTACTGAACCATTCTCCGCCACCTGTGTCTTCGTCAGGTGACTGAAGTTAAGCTTGGTCGGGTGAGGTCAGACTCCGGATGGGTCACCACGGAGGCCTGACCTCACAACTCACCTCGTCGTCCTTCGGAAGGGACGTTAAACTAGGGATCCCATGCCTGGATGCGGCATGCAACGTGGGCCTAAATTAGCTTTCAGTAGCTAGAAATCCTGACAAGCCCACTCAAAACAAATTGAAAACAAAAAAACAAAACAAGTAGGTATCCTGAAAAGAATATTCATCATACTGAAGAAGAAGACTGACAGTTGCGGCTTATGAGAGAAAATGGCTCACGGTTGACGGTAAGAGCGCAAGTTGTCTGGACGCTAGCTCAAATTTTGCTACCGTCATATTTTTCACTGTTTCAAAATGTGCCGGCATTATCATTAAATATTTCCTTAAAAGTTGGCTAAAAAATACAATGGCTATGATTAAAAGCTAATTTAGGCCAACTAAAAAATTACAATATCCAAGAGCGAAATAGCAGTTTAAATGGCAAATTAGAAAATATACAATGAAATGGTAAGCATAAAAAACCATAAAAGTTAAATCAAATGAAGCCAAAGTTTGGGACAAAAGTTTGGCATAATCGGCAGTGGCAGCTTTCTCCAGACCAAGATTTGATTTGTTTTTAAACTCAGTAAGATGCAGAATCTTTGATTAAATTGCGGAACGGTTGCCCAGACTTGCGGGCCTCTAAAGCGAGTGGGGGAAAAGCTGGTGCTGTATTTATGGATCCTTCCAAGGCATTCGATTGCATCAAGCACGATCTCCTTATTGCTAAAACTGCATGCTTATGGTTTCAACCATGATGCGTTGACCTTTTTGTATAGTTGTATAAGTGACAGGCAACAACGAGTTAAATAAATGAATGGTTCGTTTAGTTCCAAGCTGTAATATCGATGTAACCAATATTGACTAGTCCGAGGACCCTAGCATATAGCAGTATAACCACATAGTATCAAGTATCAATATATTCGTGTAGGCTTTGAACAGTATGGATCCGTAGGTATTCATTCGTATATATCACGTTATGTTCAGTTAGGAACAACATATCTTCTTCGTACAGTCTTATGCCCAAGCCGGCATAAAACACAAAATATTATATTGGCGACGTGTGAACCCATAGACATGTGCGAGCATGGGTGACGAAGAAGTTGACGAACGTGAACAACCAGCGGCGGACCAACCACGCATTATCGAAATGGCACATTCGATTCAGATCCAACCGATGCAAGAATTTAACCCAGACGCAGAACTAGGCGCAAGTCTTGCCACTAGATGGAATACTTGGATTTCTGACTTCGACATGTATATTGTAGCAACTGGTATCAGCGATGATACTCGAAAACGAGCTCTTTTACTTTACCAAGCGGGACCGCGAATACGGGAAATTTTCAGGCAACTCCCTGATACAGGCAGTGACAGTGATTACGACATAGCTAAAGCAAAACTGAAAGGATATTTTGAACCACAAAAGAACAATAGATCAGAGACGCAAAAACACTGCAAACCTACAAACCTGGTTTGGAGGAAGGTTTTGGCCAAAATTGAGGAAGGTTTAGTTGTCAAAAATAAAATTTTATATTATTGGCATAGATTTAGAAAATAAATCATCAATAAATACATAGAACCATTAAAAATCATGTCAACAGTATGCAGATGGTGAGGTTGTAGTTCAAAACTATATCAAAGAAGAAAAATCAGGTTTGATCAGACAATGTGATGAAAGAGAGAGAGAGTCTATGGGGAAATATGCACGTGTCTGGAAAAAACGATTTTTGGAAAGCGTCCCAGAAAAGTACTTCTGTTTGCAAAATCACCAAAATTTCATAGTAAGGTAGATCTCAAAAATTTCTTTTTCTTACCAGTAGATGAAAAAAATTATTTTTGCTGGCAAAGCTGATCGTTTGATTCATTGTTCGATAAATTGAATCAAGCTCTTTTTAGTGCTGCCTGGTTTTGAAGCCTTCTGCAAGAAAGCACTTATGTTTATTTGAGTAATTTCTTTTGTTATGTTGAGTTTTTGTTTGGTCATGAATATCAGAATGTTAAATGTTAATTGTGGACTTGAAAAATGCTGCAAAATTTTCAATGTAAACGGTTATTAGAGGCAAGATTAGCGATGTTGCTTAAAGACTGTTGCTTAGAATGAGACTTTCGATGCATTATTTCATGCCCGTTAAGTAAAGAGAACAAATAGTTCACCATCATTAAATATATTCGAATTGTCGATTTTGCAAACAGGAGTACATTTTTGGACACCCAGTAGCCTTTAGATGTTCTCACCTTGAACTCTTTGTTCCCCCTTCATTGCCCCAATACCTTTCAATTAATGAATCGCTTCCTTAAGACTGTGGCCTCTCTTGTATTAAAACCTGGTTAGAGCCCTGCTACTTGCTCTAAAACAGACAAATGATATGGGAAGATCCCTAATTACATGCTTTTGTATGGTTTACAAAACACCGGCGAGCTGTTTTCCAGTAATCATATATTGTGTTGAAATGAGGAAGGTTGAGAGCATAAATTTCAGGTTTGGAGGAAGGTCAACAAGTTTTTGCAGCTCTGCAATAGATATGAAGTTTTTAGGTTCAGACAAGCAACACAAGATTCACACGAAACATGGACCAATTCCACACCCGTTTGAGAACATTATCGCTAACTTGCGAATTTCACGACCCGGACTTCGAGATCGAACAACAAATTCTTATTGGAGGATCATCGTCAAAACTTCGCAAGAAAGCTTTACGAGACCCAAACTTTAAGCTTGCGGACATGCTATTAGAAGGGCGTAGAGATGAACAAAGTCAATATCAAGCGAAAGACATCGAAGCAAAAGAACCGATCATTGCCGAAACAAACAAAATAAACACGAAGAAACCTTCCAAATGTTACAACTGTGGAAAACAATATCCACATCACGGAGAGTGTCCAGCGAAAGGAAAAAAACTGCAATTCTTGTGGAAAACCAAATCACTTTGCCACTGTTTGCAGAAGTTCAAAGAACAAGCCAGGAAAACAGTATTTCAAACCGAAGAAGGGTGAAACGAAAAACATACATCCGATTACAAATGATCTAGCCAATGATACAGCCAGTAGCGATACCGATGATGATTACGTGTATGCTGTTAGGCCAAGAAAAGCAAACACCACCGAGAGCCCTAAAGTCAATTTAAAAGTTTGTGGACACTTGTTCAAAGCGACCATAGACACTGGTGCAACTATAAACGTTATTGACCAAAGCACTTTTGCTAAATTCAAAAATGCAGAGTTCAAGAGTACAAAGATCAAAGCATTTTCGTATGATTCAACAAAGCCTGTTGAATTTCTGGGGAAACTTGAAGCTGTTATAGAAACCCGCAAACGTATGACTCTTGCAGAGGAGGGACTTCCCATAACCAGTTGGCAAAACTGCGATTACATCTAAGCCATTGATCAGACTTTCAAAGCACTGCACCTGTTGTGGCTTTAGACAAAAACATTGATCATGATTCGATAGTGCAATCGACAACCTTTGGAAAACTGACAGAAACTTTGGCTGTCTGCTGCTACCTGTCCCCGCCATGGTATAGCGGGTATAGCAGCAGTGTAGCTGTGGCCTAAAATCTTGCATACATTATAATTTCTATAATTTATGACACCCACTGAGAGAGGGTGTTTTGATGGTCATGTGACCAGCCGATGCCAGGGCCTTTTCGTCTCCGTCCCAATATGACAAAAGGCCCTGGGGACGAGGTTGGACCACCATGAGTACGGAATGGACTGATCATTGGATCTAGGAGATATCGGAGCTCGCGAATTTTCTGTTTCTTTGGAAAGCAAAGTAAGAAACAAGCAAGCTCATCAATTTTTTCCTCTGTATCCCTTGTTTCGTGTAAATGTGTAAGTAGAAGATGGAAAGAATGGTTCCCTTACAATTTTTTTCTGACACAACAACAACGACTTTTGCAGGTTTATAGGCAACATTCCTTGGCTTCCTAATAATAGTTTTACCATAAGAGAGAGAGTGTTCTTGGCAAAATAACATAACAGTTTAATGGCTCGATAATAGTTACAATAACCAATAGAGTATTTGGCAACATAACATAACTAATACCGGGTGTCCAAAAAAGTTCTGTCATCTGTAAAAAGTCTATCTGAAAGGTCCCTTTCCCAATTTTTCTTTTCCCAATTTTTTTGATTGACGAAATAGACTTGGGGCAAGTCTATGGAGTAGACGATCCGAAGGGTCAGATTAAAACTGTTTAAAGTGGCCCAGGAGAAGAAAACTACAAATTAAAAAAGCTTTAGGAAAAAGGATTTGGAAACCGGGAACCATTCTTTCCATCTTCTACTTACACCTTTACACGAAACAAGGGATACAGAGGAAAAAAATTGACGAGCTTGCTTGTTTCTTACTTTGTTTTCCAAAGAAACAGAAAATTCGCGAGCTCCGCTATCTCCTAGATCCAATGATCAGTCCATTCCGTACTCATGGTGGTTTGGTTGATACACCCGTTTGGACAGACGACTCGATACTGTAATTTGATAGCTCGTTATTAGTAGTTATGTCGTTATTAGTCGTTATGTCGTTCCACGGTTTACAGGAACCCGTGGTTAAAGCACAGAATAGTGGTAATCTTTTGTGTGCAGATACAGCGCAAGAATTAAACTTGATCAGTTTACATGTGAACAAACTTTCTCAGGTATCAGCAAATGTTAAAACCACAGATCCTAAGTTGAAGAAACTTCTCAACAAACATGCATCAGTTTTCACAGGTTTAGGAAAGCTCAAAAACCAGAATGTGAAACTTAGCATCGATGAAAGTGTTTTACCAAAGGCACAGCCTCAACGCCGTATACCATATCATATTCGCGATAAGGTTACAACTGCTTTGAAAGATCTTGAAAATGAAGACGTCATTGAACGCGTACCTGATGACGTAGGGACACCTTGGGTTAGCCCTATACTGCGGTGCCAAAGAAGGACGGTGGAGTACGAATATGTGTCGATATGCGTCAAGCAAATGAAGCCATTCGACGAGTTAGACACCCAATTCCAACTGTTGATGATATCAGTTTTAAGCTCAACGGAGCAACATGTTTTTCAAAATTGGATTTATCACAGGCGTACCATCAACTTGAATTACATCCTGAGAGTCGCTATATCACAACTTTTAGTACGCATGCTGGTCTTCATCGGTACAAAAGACTCAATTATGGTACTAATGCAAGTGCAGAGATATTCCAGTCACGGGGGGGGGGGGGGTTCTCGGCTAAATTTCGGTTAGGGGGGTGCCGCCCACAGTTTCAAAATGTAACCGTTGGCTAGACCAATTTTTGTGAAAATGACACCCTTGGCTAGACTAATTTTTCCTTCAGAAGTGCTCTGAATTGGCATTTTCTAGGCAAAACTTGCCAAATTTTCGCATTTTCTCGACCAAAATTCCAAAAAAGTTGGGTTTTTTACCAAAATTACCGAATTTTAACATCTCTTTGACCAAAATTCCCAAAAAGCATACCCTTGCCTAGACTTAACTCGATTAAAATTGCCAAAAAGTACACCCTTGGCTAGACTAGAAGGCCGAAAAAGTATACCCTCGCGGGCGGCACATCCCCAGGTACCTTTACTATGGAAGAACCCCCCCCCCCCCCCCCCGTGATTCCAGTACACTTTACAAACACATCTTCAAGGCCTAAACGGTGTAGCAAACATAGCGGATGACATCATAGTTTTCGGGGCAAACCGTACAGAACACGACGAAAACCTTGATAAATGTCTGAAACGCCTGTCGGACAGAGGATTCACGCTGAATGGAAAGAAGTGTAAATTCCTTGAAAATAATTTGGAATTCTTTGGCCAGATTTTCAGTGGAGAGGGAACGCGTCCTGATCCAAAACGTGTCGCAGATTTGAAAAACGCGCCAAAACCATCGAACACTCAAGAAGTTCGCAGTTTGTTAGGACTGGCAAATTACACCAGCAAGTATATACCAGACTTTGCCACGATAACAGCTCCATTAAGAGAACTCACAAAGAAAAACGCAAAGTTCGAATGGAATAATTTACACCAGGAAGCTTTCGAGAAAGTGACAAATGCTCTATCGTCAGAGCCATGTATGGCATATTTTGACAAGGACAAAGAGACGTTTGTTATTGTCGATGCCAGCCCAGTTGGTGTATCCGGAATCCTTGCCCAAAAACCTCGGCACAGTGAGAACCACAAAGTCGTTGCGTATGCAAGCAGAACACTCACGAACGTAGAACAGAGATATTCCCAAACAGAAAAAGAGGCGCTAGCCATTGTATGGGCAGTCGAACATTTTCATCTATTTTTATTTGGAAATGAATTCACACTCGTAACTGATCACAAACCACTAGAAGTGATCTACGTCGAAGTGATCTAAGCACCAAGTCGAAACCCTCAGCGAGAATTGAACGTTGGGTACTTATACTGCAGCCGTATTCATTCAAAGTAATCTATAAACCAAGCGAAACTAATCCGGCAGATTATCTATCCCGACACCCGTTGCGTAATGGTGTAAATAAGCAAGAGAAGCTGACTGAAAGTTACATCAACTTCATTGCTCGCTGTACAGTGCCTAAAGCTATGACTCTTACCGAAATCGAACGAGAAACAAATAATGATAAAACGTTAAAAGGCGTACGTGCAGCAATAAAATTAAATAAATGGGATGGTAACATTGTAAAGCCGTTCAAACAGATAAAGGACGAATTAACGGTAACTTCGGATGGTGTAATCTTGAGAGGAACGAGAATAGTTATACCCGAATCACTGGAACAACGTGCAATAGACATCGCACATGAATCGCATCAAGGATTAACCAAAACAAAGGCGTTAATTAGAGAGAAAATATGGTTTCCCAATATAGACAAAAGGGTAGAAAACACGATCGCGAAATGCAGAGCCTGTCAAGCTACAAGCAGACCTAATCCTCCAGAACCATTGTCTATGACTGACATGCCTTCCGGGCCATGGGAAACAGTACATACAGACTTTTTCGGAATACCGTCAGGAGAATATCTCATAGTCGCTACAGACCGTCCGATATTCCAGATATCCAGAAGTTGAAATTGTTCATTCGACGAAATTATCGGCGATTGTACCAAAATTAGACAAGATATTTGCTGTACACGGCATACCATTGATTGTGAAATCTGATAATGGACCCCCTTTTAACTCGGATGAAGATGAGCGTTATTTGAAGGCACTGGGAATAGAACCAGACAATTCAACGCCTGTGTGGCCTCAAGGAAACGCTGAAGTCGAACGTTTCATGCAACCTCTGAAGAAATTAATGCAAACTTCTAAAATCGAGAATCGTTATTGGAAGCAAGAATTAAGCAGATTTCTGTTGCAATATAGAATAACGCCACATTGTACGACCAATGTACCCCCAGCAGAACTTATGTTCAACAGAACTGTCAGAGGAAAGCTACCGGAACTCAAAAGGCAGAATGTTGTAAATCGTCACAAAGAAGCGCATGATAACGAACAGTCGAGAAAACATAACAATAAACAATATGCAGATAAGAGGAGACACGTAAAGGAAAGCACGATCGAAGTAGGTGACTCAGTATTAGTTAGACAGGAAAGACGGAACAAACTTACTGCCAACTTCAACGAAACACCGTACACTGTTACGTACCGAAACAAGTCACGAGTGACTGCACAAAACAAAGACGGTCACATGATTACGAGAAATGTTTCACATTTCAAACAGATACCGAAACCAGACTCTGATACTCATACTGATGACGAAGACTACACAGGGACAGTCACTAACACTAACATTGACAACAACGATAACAATAATATTACACATGACATTCTAAGACGCTCTAACCGTAACAGACGCGCACCACAACGATACGGACAGCCAGTACCGTCAGCGTTTGTAAATAGTATCACACCATAATCATTTAAAACAAAAAGGGAGTGATGTAATATCGATGTAACCAATATTGACTAGTCCCAGGACCCTAGCATATAGCAGTACAACCACATAGTATCAAGTATCAATATATTCGTGTAGGCTTTGAACAGTATGGATTCATTCGTATATATCACGTTATGTTCAGTTAGGAACAACATATCTTCTTCGTACAGTCTTATGTCCAAGCCGGCATAAAACACAAAATATTATACAAGCAGAAACTGAATTTGGGTGTTCTACAGGGATCGGTGCTAGGACCTCTACTCTTTAACTTTTATTTGAATGATTTGTTAATTTCTGTTGATGATATTGAAATATGCAATTATGTTGATGACACCACCCTTTATACATGTGACTGAAATTTACAAAATGTAGTAGAAAGGCTGGAAAACGTTTCTTTAAAAATAATAAAGTGGTTCTCTGACAACTACCTCAAGCTAAATGAAAATAAATGCCACTTTCTAGCATTAGATGCCTCTCGTCTCGAACCGGTCACCATTAAGATTGGTAATGCATCTGTGCAGAATAGCACTCAGGAAAAGCTGTTAGGTATTACTATAGACAATAAGTTCACATTTGAGCATCATGTTGTCGGGCTCTGTCAAAAGGCTAGCAATGAGCTGTATGCTCTCTCACGTATTGCCCCCTACATGGATCAAGGCAAATTACGGTACTTAATGAGAGCTTTTACAAATAGCCAGTTTCAATACTGTCCCTTGGCGTGGATGTTCCACAGCCGACAACTTCGTCACAAAATTGCTAAAATTCAAGAGAGAGAGCACTAAGAGTTACTTACCAGGACTATGAATCCAGTTCTGAGGTTTTAATGGAAAATGATAGATCAATGACTGTGCGCCAGAGAAGCTTGCAGTATCTCATGACGGAAATGTATAAGACCAAAAACGGCTTGAATCTAGCTTTTATGAGAGAGATTTTGTCAACAAGAAAATTAATGTAATCTGAGAATTTCTAACGACTTTTCTCTTCTTAGAATTAAAACTGTTACATATGGCTCAGAAACCATTCGCTTTAGAGGCATCGTGTGAACGCAGACTGGGCCTTAATTATACCCTACCAGCTACCCTGGGTGTTAGAGCCGAATAAAGGTACCCAGGGACAAAAAGGACAAAAGGACAAAAAGTACAAAATTACACTCGCCCCACTCAACATTAATACCAGACAAGCAAAGCGCTCAAATCTTTGCAAAATTTTTTCATTATTTTTTCGTTAATCTTTTGAATCGCAACGTTTTAAGCAAATATGTATCAGAAGAGGTATGGAAGATGTGACAAAGATTAAAAGCACCATAAATTGTAAACTGATTGAGGAAATTCAAAATGATCAATACAAGGAATAGTCATTTTTTAAGATCTTCAAAACGGTATCAAGGAAGCAGCAATGTGATGACGTCACAATATCAAAGCCACAGAAATTCAAAAAATGTTCTAACTCTGAAAAAAGATTACATTAAAAAGCACTTTCTTGAATCATGAGAAACTACATAAAGTTCTCTTCGTTCTATTCAGTTGAAAGAATTAGGCAAAAACATTTTAAACATTTGGTTTCAATGTTTTGCAAATTATCGATCTTTATGCTTATCAGACAATGCAAAATGCAAAGCCGCTAAACGTCTTTCGATGACGCCAAATTCTCATGAGAAGCATTGTATCGTCACTGTCGAAGCACGCATTTCAAGAAATATCTTAGAAAGGGACACATATTTTTGCCAATTGCTATAGATTTAATGACTATAATGAAGGAATAGATTTTACTCCAAAAATTCTAATATATGAAGGTAAGACCAAGGACTCTCTATAGGTAGGTGAGCGGGGGTCAGGTACAGCATATTTTTGAAAACTCAAACTTTAGAGATTTTTGGGCCCCCTAAAATGTACTCATTGCTTCCTTCATAATGAGTAAAAACTAGAAGTTTTGTAGCTTTTTTTGTAACTGCGTTGCCCGTGGGAGGGGGGCACCTTCAATAGGCGGGAGACATGACAAGGGGGTGCCATTTGACGTCTGAAATCGCACCCTAATATTCATAAATTTTCACGAAAACGATACCCAAAAATTTACAAGCCATTGAAAATGTATACCCTAAAATTGTGACAGCCATCCAAAATTTTAACCAAGTAAGTGAAATTTGATCAAAATCTATACCCTAGAGAGTTATTTTTCTAAAATGACACCCCAAAATTTACAACTACTTGTGATTTACCAAAAATGATACCCCGAAATTTATTTCCTGCTCGAAAAAGGCACCCTAAAGATGGCGCATCCCGTACCTGCATACATAGTAGTTATCCGCCCCCCCCCACGCTGCGTTGCAATGTTTTGGTTTGGAAATCAGCTTAGCACTCACTTTTGTACCCTGGGTACAAATTTTGAGGCTCTGGTACCCAGGGTATCACTGTTGTCAAATTTTCTCGTCAGCAACCTCATAGATATAATGATTTTGCCCTAAATTGCGTACCCAAGGGTACACCAGACATCGTTTCCCAAACCAAAAAAATTAATGACCCCCCTTCACCCACTAATAGGGAGTCCCCGTTATGGGAACATGTCAAGTATTTTTTAAGTCTCTGAACATGAATCCAATTATCCCATGAAAAATTCAATGCCATTTGACCCTCGTAACATGATCTCATAATCTCTTGACTTCCCTTTGACACAAAGTTTGACATCTAGGGCCATGGCAACTGACGAATCTTCAGAATTCATAACTTTGAATTCACAGAACCTCTTTCCATCTTTCTTGCAGCCTTTTCTGTAAGTTGGAGCTCCGTTGATTTTTCTCCAGCGACGTAATATTGCATCACATTTGGTAAATGCTCCTTTCCGCACAAAACCTCTTCCACAGAACGAAACATAGCAGTCTTCCCGTATTTCTAGTATTTGGCCATAATTATGCGTTATCTTGCAAAAGGTTGCTGCCCCTGACGAACCCTCAAGATTCGCGCAAGTCTTCCATCTTTTGCCATCAGCAGCGACATGCATGTTCTCAAGGACGAGAACACACAGGACCATGTTTATGATTCCTACCAAAATGGAAAGATTTTATCGATTTGTGCACAGGGTGCAATAAGAAGAACGTTACTTCTTTGAAATCAAACCACAACGAAACATTAACTCGCTGATGTCGATGATATTACCAATGGCCATAGAAATATTCGAGGAAACAAAATGTTAACATGATGATTAGATACAATCATCTTTGCGTAAAGGACCTGGTTCTGGCTAGGCTTGTGTCAGCTGGTAGTATGGTTTCCTCTTTTCAAGAGCAGTTCCAACAGCAAACATCGCTTAATTTCCCATTAGTCCTTAACCCTAATTCTTTTTTTTTTATACTCAATGCAAAAATTTACAATAACATTTTACCTATAACATTACCTACGAAACTACTATACGACACTACAAAGACGCTACCAGGAGGAGCAATATGTCATGACTACCCCCTGGCATTTAACATAAATCTAAAAAAGGAGAAAAAAAAATACATCTAAACATACCACTAAATACAAAATGCTAAATATAAGAAGAAAACTGTTTTACAAACAAATACTAAAGCCGGTTTCACATTAGAAGTCAGGCCAATATAGGTGATTGTAGTGGGAGAAATTTGGACTTGATATTTTAGATAAAATTGCATAATCAAGATGGATAAATCATTCACACTATGTTAGCCGAAAAATCGAATGTGAAACGGGCGCACTAAAGAAAAGGGACGAGACTCTGCGACAAGAAACTTTACGAAAAAGGACTTGGTGGTTAGGTGACGGTTTACTAGTTCCAAGGTGATCTTAGTCAAATCGACCAGTTGCGTGGATGTATTGCAGAGTCAACTCTAGTATATTCCTGTTGAGGTCATTTGGAAGATATCTATCACCATACAACAAAAGTTGCGCCAAAACCTGGTTTGAAAGATCGATGTATCCATATGGTCGTAGCAGTTGAAATACTCTAGCGAGAAGATTTCGACGTTCAACCTCGAAGGAGGGGCAGAGCAACAGGAAGTGTTTCGTAGTCTCAATACCATCATTAGTAGGGCACATTGGATTTATGGAATCTTTAAAATTGTGCTTGAATTTATGAAAGCATAATTTGCTGAGACCCGCTCTTAGTTGAGTCAGATAAGATAATCCTATTGGGTCGTGAATCCCAAAGACAGATTTAGCAGGGGGACGGATCATAGAGATCAGCCTTTTCTTAAAGATGGCAACCGACGGCGCGAGTCTAATCTCTGGGTCTAGTTCATTCCACTCAACCAGGCAATTGGGATAGAAACTAGATTTGAATTTTTCTGTTCTTGCCCTTATTTGCCCAATGACATCCTGATTGCGAAGAGAGTAATGCGACTGCTGAAGTTGAGGGACTGGATCCCTTGTATATTCAGGCAACAGGTTATTTATCATTTTGTAAAACAACGTAAGACGTCTACTCCACCTTCGGGAACTCAATGACTCCCAGCCAAGCTCTGCGTACAGCTTCTCACGCGATGTGCCCCTCCATGTTCCAGTAACAGCTAGAGCAGCAGAATACTGAACAGACTCCAATTTTTCCATCAAACTTGGCAAAATAGTGTTCCCGCTAAATTCACATACTTTGGCTGGAATATGAAAGATAACATCTCCGTATTCCAGGTGGGGTCGCACATAAAGTTTGAATAGTTCGTTTAAAGTATGTCTTGGTAGGTACTTAGAGAGATATTTTAGCAAACCGACACCTTTTCTTGCCTTAGAAATAGCTGCTTTGATATGAGCCGAAAAGGAAAGCTTTGAGTCCAGGATGATTCCTAAATGTTTATGTTCATCTACTTTCATCACTGGTATGTCATTAAAACGAATTTCTGGATGATTCATTTCAATTCTTTTCGTAGAAAATATCAATTCAACTGCTTGTTTTTGCGGATCAGGATTAAAAGACATTTTCCAATCATAGGCCCACTGTCTTATCAACTCTTGGTCGTGGTTCATATCACTAGCTGCTGTGTTTGAGTCTTCTACTACAGTGAATAACGACTTATCATCAGCAAAAAGCTTAACATTACACCTTACGTCTGCAGCTAGATCATTAATATACACGAGGAAGAACAAGGGTCCTAGAATAGAACCCTGGGGTACTCCTGCTGAAATATCTCCCCAATCAGAATTCTGTCCATTTAGAACTGTTCGCTGTTTTCTATCCTTGAGAAAACTTTGGATAAGTGAAAGGAGCTCTCCAGAGACGCCACAACGTTTTAATTTATAAATCAGTCCGTCATGCCATACCCTGTCGAAAGCTTTAGAAATGTCAAGATACACAGAACGAACATCAAGCGGAGGATTACAGTCGAAGGCTTTGAAGATCGTATGCGTTATGGAGATCAGCTGATTAACTGTTGAGTCACCGGGACGAAAACCTGATTGACTTGGATTGAGTAACTTGCATGAAACGAGATGTGAATATAAAGAATCATACATAAGTTTTTCAAGTATTTTCCCAAAAATTGGTAGAAGAGAAATCGGTCGGTAGTTCCCCTTCAAATATTTCTCATTTTTCTTATGAACCGGCACTACATTTGCATATTTCCATATGTCGGGAAATACACCACACCTCAAGCAGTTTTCGAATATTATCTTCAATGGAACAACAAGTGCAGCATCACTCAATTTAATCATTCTGACAGATATTCCATCCCAACCATGTGCTTTATTAGGATTTAATGACCGAATAATGTTCAGTATCTTTTCGTCAGAAATAGCAAAGTCACTTATGAGGGAAGAAGGTGCTGGAACACAGGGCGGAATTACACTACCTGTATCGATTGTCGTACACTGGAGTAAGAAGTAATCATTGAATATCTGTGCATTTTCAGTGAAATCCGTGATAAACAGCCCGTTTTCTAAAAGAGGTGGTATTATTGGAATTTTAGCCTTGTTTAGGACGGTGTTAATTAAAGACCAATATGTTTTACGAGATGTTCCAGGGTTGGCCAAAGTGTTACCTGCCTTAAGAAAGTAATTCCGTTTGGCATCCTCAATCAGTTTGGAACCTTCTGATAATCATATACTAAAAACACCAACCCATGGCTAACCCTAATTCTTACATGGGTTGGTGTTTTCCACCCTAACCCCCAACCTGAGGTTTTCTCCTCAACATGAAAAATTGGCAAAAATTATTACCAAAAAACTTCTTTGACTGTTAATTTCTTTGACTTTTACTAATTATCTATTCAAAATAATTAAATGAAAAAAGTTTTATCAACAAAACTCATGGATCACGTGACATTCCCAAATTTGGAAACAGATACAAATGGATGTTTTGTCCGATTTAAAGTACAAGACTTGCATGAAATTTCAAATGCAATTCATTAGTTGCTGAAATGGTTTTGTCGCAATGCTGGAAATTTTACATTTTCGTTATCCGAGAAACAAGATTCTTAAAAGCAGTTTCGTATACAGGGTGACCCCAAAACATGTGCGCTATTTGAATGGCTACTGCGAAGCAACAATCAATCCCACCTTTTTATGCTAATATATAAATATTACAGTATATCTTGCATTCTACTATACTTTCCTAACTACTTTGCAGCGCTACGAGGACGATACCATGGGGCGCGAAAGACAATGATTACACCATGGCAAATATAACGACAAGCAGCGAATCGTCAAATCAAAACATGGCTTAGTCAACTGATAAGAGGGGGGTGACAGGGTAGTGGTACCATGGTACCAGAGGGGTGGTACCTGGTACAACATTGTGCAAATGTGGTGGAACCTGGTACCAAAGGTAGGGGTACCGGTACCAAGCTTATATGAGTCGGTACAAATAAAAATTTCATCCTTGGATGATTTTGGAATTCCTAGAACAAATTTTTAGCTTTTACAGTGCAGACAGTGACACAGATGCCATGGTGACGTGCTCAGGAGAGGTTTGGTCTTGCCATTGGTCTCACGAGGAACTGACATAGACCTCATTTCAGAATTCATCATATTCATGATAGCTCCTTCCCCCAAACAAAATTGGTGGTACCAATACCTTCAATTTGGGTGGAACCTGGTACCTTATGAGTTGGTACCGGTACCAAAGACTCCCCCTGTCACCCCCCTCTGATAACTTTTTCATCACTGGACTTGTCGTATAATGTCAACCTGAATTTGTCTCTGTCTCTGTTTTTTTTGGACCTCATTGACTATGATTTGGAAGGACTGAAAATGAAACTTAATATGATTATCGTCGCAATCTTGGTTCTTCGATTTTTGGTTAAATTACGGTTTCCTCCCGGGGGGGGGTACATGAATTGCGGGTGGACGGGGGTCTACCGCCCGATTTTCAGAAAGGTACCCTCTTCTAATTACCGAAAGTTGCCGTCATACCCACTTTTATGATGAATTTTGGCAGAAAACCACCCACTTTTTGCTATTTTTCGCCAATTTCTTGATAACCCACCCTTGTTTATGAAAAATCTGCCGAAAAAGGGACCCTTGTTTAGAGAATTTGGGGCCCAAAAACCCACCCATATGGGCGGCACATACCCGTACCCTCAACATGTTATGTACCCCCCCCGGGGGTTTCCTGCCAACACTTTAATTTAAGCAACGTTATTCTACGCACAACTTCACCAGGAACGAAAGCCAGGGAGCTCCCTGATTAAAACTAATGGATGCTATGGATACTAGATTCTGTCTAACATTAGACGCTAGGTCTGGGTTGCGATAAATTTACAATAAAAAGAAACGTTAGCTCAGAGTTTGATTCCAATTTTGACAAAATCTGAAAAGTTTGGAGAGCAAAGTCGCCAGTAATTTTGAATTACGTGCTTCATAGATAAGCAACTACTAATTAGATTTACGCATAACTGGCCTCAAATTGGAAGTTGAGGCTTCTTGTATTGAACAAGTTGTAAAATTAGAAATTGGATAGGCAGCTGCTCCTTGGCAATGATTCAATGGAGCACACGTTTTCTGGGATACCCTGCAGAAAACTGACTTCAGAAAGAACGCTACCAAACTTTATTTGCGATTGTTCAGGAAATAAGCATGGTCTATCTTGCAGGTCTTTAGTTAGGCTCGGTCGAGTGAGGTCAAACTCTGGATGGGTGACCAGTGGCGTAATGGAGCAGCTCAGGGTCCTTAGTAATTCAGCTATGCAGGGGCCCCCTGAGGCGGCAGATAGATCAACAAAAGTTTGCCAAATTTCCAACATCAAAACGGCTTTGTTATCGGCAAAATCAAAACCGGCGTCTATAAAAGTTTTTTATGAAGGCACGTTTGTGCAAGAAAAATATTGGGGATGGTGGCTGAAAGTGAAATGCTAGCGAAGCGAGCTACATTTGGGAAATGTCGAGAAAAATTTTTGACCCATGCTCTTTAGAATATCGGAAAATGCATCTTTCGTAGAACGTTCACCATCAAATTCAAAAAAAGGATTGTGGTCGACGACATGCTTCCCAAGGAAACATTCAAAAGTTAAGCTTAGGTATCGTACAGAATTGGATTTGTGGTCAAGTCATTTTCTAAAACATTCATATTCGCTAGAAGATAGCAAGGCATCTTTGAAAAGTCTGTAATACGGTGTTCAATTCACTAGAAGTCTCTGGGTCTCCTTTGGGGGGGGGGGGTTGTTTCTCCAAAGCGACATCAGTACATTACTGCAAATGGCAAGGTGTCCCTTGGGGGCCCCTAAAGCTCGGGGGCCCTTAGGAGTTGCTCTAACCCCAGTTAGGAGTTAAAGGTCCGCAGCTGTGGCTAACGTTGCCACCAACAGTGCGGAATTCAGAAACCCTTTGTTAATTTAAAAGAGAGATAAAAAATTAGTTCGGAGAAAACTATTCCTGTAAATTATGCCGAATCTTTATTCCAAACCTGGGCTATTTATAATGATTGTTTTTAGATATCCGGTTTTAGTTGTATATTTTAATTGTATATTTTGATGACTTGTAAATATTTTATCTATTACTTTCTTATGCCATATTGTAAATACATCTTGTAACGTTGGAATTAATTAGCTACTTTTTTATTTTAGCTATCGTATCCTATTATCCAACGATAAATATATTGCTAATAATAATAATAAACCGTGCGTTACGCCACTGTGGGTGACCCCGGACGCCTGACCTCGCAACTCATATCGCCGTCCTCCGAAGGGGAAGATAAACAAGGGGTCCCATGCCTCACCGCGGCATGCACAGTGGGCCTAGATTAGCTTTCAGATTAGCTATTTCGAATGCGGTAAAGTGATAGAACAAGAAGAAAATCCATCTTTGTCAAAGCTTTTTTTGTGATTCTTAGCAGAAATATACAGGGTGTCTCAAAAAAATTGTGCCACGTTTCATTAAATATTGAAATATAACGATAACTTGAACAAGGTCATGGGAAGATAATCGTGTTCCTAAGATCATGAAATAATTTTAGGAACCAGAATCTTGCAAATCGGTTGAAAATTCACTGAGTTGCGAGCTTTCAAAGATAAAAAATTTGCGGCAGCTGAAACCAAACACCCCCAGATTAGTTGTGATGCAAAAAAGCTCGAATATGGAAGTAGGAAAAGGTTATACAATGTCATACCTCTCATTAATATCAGAGGAAACCAAATTGGACTTCCAAGGTACTTTAATCCTTGCGATCATTGTCAAAATTTGCTTAACATTACATATGTCCAAAAACATAATCGACGAGAGACAGAATCTGCTTCCTCACAGCAACCATATACTTGAAAGTTGGGTTATCGAAAACCTGTTCAAATCCCAATAGACGATTGCGCTAAAGATGGCGGCGAGGAATTTTTTACCGAGATGCACTGCGTTCTTTAGTCGAATTCCTATAGAATCGCTAAGGATTTGTAATTCGAACGCTATGCATCTCGGTAAAAAATTCCTCGCCGCCATCTTTAGCGCAATCCTCTATTGGTTCGCCCTAAAACCATTGAAAAATAACGGAAGGGATGGCCTATGGGATTTTTACAAAAATTGCCATTTCGAGGCCTCTGGTTTCAGCTTTCGCACAAACTGGAACTTCAAAGGCTTGTAACTCCATGAATTTTTTAGCGGATTTGTATAATTCTTTTGTCAAAAATTAATTTAAAATCTCAGGAAAAGGGCGACTTGACCAAAGGTCCATTCAACGTATCGTTGTTTTCTTGTATTTAATCAAACGTCGAACAATTTTTTTGAGACACACTGTATGTGATAAGAATGTATTTTGCTTTCAAACCTCAGAGGGTCACCTAAGTACTCCTAGGCCCGAAATGTCTCGATAACATCTGTTTCGTAGTTTTTTCCCTTTAAAAGGGTGTTTATTTTGATCTTACAACGTGCCGCATTTGAAATTAGGCATGCATATTAAGATATCATTAAATGGCGAATAATTTTGACATAGACGGACTGAATAGCTACCCTTAGGCCCCGTTCACATTGCTCTGTTTTTGTTATGATCCGTTTTTGTTGCATAGATGTTAGCCGTTCACATTACAAAAACGGAGGGAAAACATTCGTTTTTGTCCGTTCACATTGATCCTTCTGATAACAAATACGGAGCCAAAGATATCCATTTTTGTGCGTTCACATTCCTCCGGTTCAGCGAAGCTCATTGTTGAATATTGGAGCGTTTTCAAAAACCTCCGTTTTTGTGCGTTCATATTGATTCAGAGCGCTTTCAAAAACCTCCGTTTTTGGGGATATCCACTTTCGATAGCGTTTTCGAAACCTCCGTTTTTGTGGCCTTTTTCGTCCAGATCAATGTGAACACTTTCACAAAAATGGAGACTTTTATCTCCGTTTTTGTACAAAAACGGTGTAGTGTGAACAGGGCTTTAGAAAGAAGATTTTACTTTCAGATGGTATACATTACAGCTTCTGAAACCTTATCATTTTTCAAGATTCTTATTATGGTATCTTGAAAAATGAAATGTCTGAATCAGCTAGCCCCTGCTTACCTTAGTGGTTGTTTTTCTAAACTGTCAGATTCCCATACACGAGTTCTACGGGCCCATTCTGAAATTCAGGATATAGAAATTGGAGTCCCACAAGGCTCGTGTCTTGGACCTCTCCTTTTCTTATTATATGTCAACGATTTACCCTTTGCTTTGAAAAAAGCTCACGCTACTATGTATGCGGACGATACAACCATCTGTTACTCCTCTGATAATATTGAGGATTTGAATGCCGTTGTCAATGCAGAACTTACTTGTCTTAATGATTGGCTTCGTGGTAATAAACTTTCATTGAGCATCATTAAAACTCAGGCTATGGTAATTGGCTCGAAACGCAAATAAGTCACATCAAAAATTTATCATCTGTTAATCCAGCTTTTAATGTAGCGAACGATAACATTGGTCTTGTGAACGAAACAAAATATCTTGGCATAATGATTGATGATAATTCGAAATGGGATAGCCAAATCAAGAACATTCAGGGAAAAGTTTCGCGGGTTCTTGGTCTGTTGAAATACGCTAAACGGTATGTTCCCCTTGGCACGCTTAACAGCATGTATAAAGGTATAGTAGAGCCTCATTTCAACTACTGTTGCTCGGTATGGGGCTCTTGTGGAACCACTAGGTTGAATAAATTGCAAAGATTGCAAAACAGGGCAGCCAGAATAGTAACGAATAGTGATTTTGATACATCGGCTGCACCTTTGATTCAAGACTTAGGATGGCCGACTATCGAACAACTTATCCACAGAGAAACATCAACAATGGCCTACAAATATCTGAATCAGCTAGCCCCTGCTTACCTTAGTGGTTGTTTTTCTAAACTGTCAGATTCCCATACACGAGTTCTACGGAACTCTGGGACTGACGTACATATACCTCGAATGAGAACTTCTAACGGACAGAAATGTTTCGCTTATCGTGGAGCCAAAGTTTGGACTGATCTTGTTCAGAAACGAAGTTGGCATCCAATATTCAGTGTTTCAAATCGAGGCTAAAAAAATTCCATGGGCCTCTAATGCTGGGCAATTCCGCTTTCTTTTTCTCCCTTTATTTCGCTCCTTAGTTGGCATGGGGTTGATAGATAAAATAGATTTAAAGTGAAAATAAGTTTTTAGTTGTTTATCAGTAGGTTTGAACACTTTATTTTGTAGCGTTTTTTTCTTTCTTTTTTTTCACAGGGCCAATTGTGAAGCAGTTGCATATTCTGAATTGTTACCCTGTATAAATAAGTTTAAAATGAAAATGAAAAAATGAAAATGGTTGGGTTGGGTTGCGTCTTTTCTGAAACACCTCCGAACAGTATACCCCTTTTTGTACCCACTAGTTATGTTATGTGATTATGTCAATCCAAACTTACCTTTCATATTTCTTGTCTATGGTTTACGATCAGAACCATATGCTTCTACCAGAGATTCTGTTTCAAAAAATATTTTGTACATTGCGCTCTATATAATAAACTGAGATTGTTTTTACAGCGTTTCTACGTAACAAGATTTCAAGTATTGACATCAACAAGATTGAACTGAAGTCAATGAAATTTCCTTACAACAAAAAACTTTTTAATTCCAAGTGAAACCAAACAAATTCTACCGCCTGTAAACCTGTAACATGGTAACAAGAACACGGATTTATCAAAGTTGCCAACTCGTGCAGTTCCAGCTCAGGTTGGGTTTGCTTTTCTATCCATGTAAGAAATTTACAATTACAAGGCTACGTTCTACTATACTATTAGATTAACTATGCAACACTACAGGGACGATGCCAAGAGGAGCACGGGACAATGACAACCCCATGGCCTTCAACATAAAGACATGCAACAAGACTAACAACTACAAAACGCTGCTCATACATAAAATTAATATTGCAATAAGTACAGATACATTAATAAAAATTACGAGTACATATACGACGTGACATGAGAGAAGAAACTATAGTAACTAAGACTTTTAGTTTTCGATTCGTCTGTTGAAAGCGTTCTGAAGCATGGATGTATTCTAATGTCGCCAGTAAGATTTTCTTATTTGCATCAGCCGGTAACCTTTCATGACCATACAAGAGAACTTTTGTCATTTCTTGGAGAGAAAGGTTAGATAAACCATTTGCCAGCAGAATCGCATTTACGCTGTCGAGAAGACTACACCTGATCAAAGCATAGGCATGGCAGAGCAGCAAAAATGTTGGGTTCCTGATACACGAACTCAAGATCAATGTTGATATCAACAAGATTGAATTGAAGTCAATGAAATTTCCTTACAACAAAAAACTTTTTAATTTCAAGTGAAACCAAACAAATTCTACCGCCTGTAAATCTGTAACATGGTAACAAGAGCACGGACCTATCAAAGTTACCAACTCGTGCAGTTCCAGCTCAGGTTGGGTTCCTGATACACGAACTCAAGATCAATGTTGGTATCAGGCTCCTTGGAAAAGTTGCTGAACGTTATTGATTTTGTAAGTAATAAGGTCGTAAAAGCCAAGGTCATGGAAATGGAGATTTAAACTCATCTACCGGACGAGTCAATAAAAACGCCCGGCGTTTGAAAAAATCCGGATCCCTGAACATCATAGCAATGATGTTGAAAACTGTCTTGTTTTATGCAGCACTAAAGTGAAACTTTCGTGGAGTTAATTTCACCACCACAGGCATTAATCCAACAGCGTTCGTCATCGCGTCTCACACATTAGTTGAACAGAGGAGTGAAATGATTAAGTGGACGGCCGTTGCAAAGTTTTGCTTGCTGTTGCGGGAACCCTTTATTCAGTTAGCAAAGACCCTTTTGGGTTAGTTAAACAAATAGCAGCTCTGCAATAGGAATTAGCTGCTTAGGAAATCAACACCTAACCTTAGTCATGGCGGACCAATTAGTCCATGTCAAGAGATCAAAATGTTGTTTTATTCAAACTCAGATGGTAATTATCTTAGGTCAACCTCACGAGAACAAAAGGTACACCCTTTCCCGCCAGAGTTAGATTGAAATAAGTGTCACCTCGATGAGCCAATCACAAGACACCAAAATTTATAACTCAGAAATGTATGAAATAGCGGTACGCCCTCTATACCTTCAAAGTTATATTTGAGACTGGGACGAAAGTCTGTCCGAAGAGAAAATTCAAAAGTAAGTTTTAAAAAGGAACTTCGCCGATCAAGCAAGAATTCGTGCCAGCAGCTTCTCACTTGCTCTGCCTTCGCAGCTTGGATGTTTGAGAGACTCCACTAGCTCACTATCAGGGAAAAGCTTTGCCACATAAAGAATAAATGTGTGTTGCAAATTCGTCCAAAAGCTCGATCACAACAGTGGGCTTCGTTCAAAAATGGCAGTTAGGATTTCGCAGGGCAGAAGGACCCTTCAAGACAAGATGCTTCCAAAGACTATAAGATTCAATCTGAGACAGAAAGGAAGAAGAACTAGCATAACTGAGCGACACACAGACTACCAGCTGTTGGACCCAATAAATTGCAAGCAAGAGACAGCAAGATGCTCTTCGAGAGTTGGACTTCCACAATAACTTCAAAATCATTGACCATGGATTGACTTATTACGTGGAGTATACTGGATCTTGTCAGTGTATGGAGTGTGATTTGGAAATTCATTCGTTCATTCGCAGAATTCAAAGAGAATCGAAAGCTAAGTGTTTCATCTTATTCTTATCGTATATTAATTGCTATGTAGCCACATTCGAAGGGTGCATTAATTCCGTAAAATCTGTACACTTTTGCTTTGAAAATACTTTGTTTTCGGGAAAGATATGTTGAAGATCCCCAAAAATTCCTCTGGATTCAGGAGTCGCGTACATCGTTCGGAAAAAATAATATACCTGTCGCCTAAATTATCAAGCAATTAGTTTATCTAAATCTAATTGGATAGGACCACTTTTCTTGAAATCTAACTTACTGCCCGTTGGTTTGAAAATTCAAAAGGAAAAGAAACAGTTTTATCTAAGCCTGCGTAGAGGCAACATGCCCATGACTGATTGATGTTTTGAATTTAATAGCCAGTTGTTGTTGGTGATCTCCCGCAAACATATAACCATCGTAGCTGCAACAGCGTACCAGCGTACCTCAGTTTACTCAGCATACATCAGACTTTGCCCGCTAGTAGCTCCAATGCTGCAAATTCAAATAGACACGAAAACATAAAAAGTTAACGCTACAGACTGACTACTTCCTAAGTCTTTTATCTTTATAGGTTTCCCATCGAATGCAGCCAAAAGGGTAGGAAAGTCGCTTTGAAACGAGATCTGAATTGCATGAAAGCAACCCGAATACAATTGGGCAGTGGATGGCAGAGCTGTTTCACATGCTATTCTGGCTGTTTGGCTGAATAACACGAACTCATAGTGCTAATAATGCAACCTGTGTATTTAGTACTCTATTATCAAAAAGTACGCAGGGGAGGGGTACCTCGTTGAGCCATACTGGAAGTAACGCTCATATGGGTAGGCCAAATTCCGTATTTAGTATGGGTCTGCTCTTATCTTGATTCCGATATAGTTTTGTACTTTAAGGTTTTCTTTCTAGTTGGCAAATATTCACGATTTTCTGCATATTGCAACTAAAACATCTGTTTGCAACACAAGAAAGTCGAGAAACATAACGACATTTTGTAGCAGCAACAAGACAAACAACAACTGTTACAACAACAGTGTTTGGCAAGTTGTAGCAGGAAAAGCATTTATTTTTCAAAATCGACCAAACTGATACACATGGCGGGCTAAAATTTTTCTAATATCCACGAAAGTTTTTCGACATTGTTAATATCATGTGGCGTTCAAAATACGCCTTTCCATAACAGTCCAGATACAGGCCAAATGTGGTCACAGTGAGGTACTCCCCCTCCCACAGAAATCAGGGAGCCTAAAGAGCAAATTAGCCCACGTCAGGGCTAGAGTAGTTTCAGGTATCATGGAACACTTAAGGGAAGAACTTAAATCGTCACCTCAATTCAAGACAAATTTGGCCACACTTGGTATTAGCGATTAGGCCTAAGTATGCTCTAACGTTTCATCAACACATTCTATTTCTCAAACGTTTGTTGTCGATAAGCGAGCCAAAAACTTGAGCCCCGGTCGAGTCGGGCATTGTGGAACGCTGTCGGGTATTATGGAACAAGGTTTTTCTTTTGTTTGTATACGGGCCTCTATTTCAAACGTCGCAAGAAACTGGCGACCAGAAATCACGTTCATCGGATGTCCTTCGTTATCAGCGATACAGACAGTACACCAAAAAGTGGAGCAGCCTAACTTTAACAAAAATATGGCGACGGATGATTGAAGAGTTGCAGCTTGTGCAATTGGTGAGCTTTTATCCCACTTCCAGGCCGCCAGGCTTCATTTTCTGAAAAATTTTCCACAACACCCGATGTCCCATAATACCCGAAACCACTCTAGTAGCTACTTGTATCAATCAGGGTTTGGAACGACAACTAAAATATCATCAAGGGAACAGACTTGAACGTATTTTAGCATTTTGTGGTAAGGGGACCGGTCATTAAAAAGGGGTCATTTTTCAAAGAGTTACGGAATGGGTATCATTTTCCGACGATTTTCAGAATTATATGTTTTGTTGCGGAGAATGCTTGGCAAAAGGACAGGAATTTCAGGAAACGTATTATGAATATCCAAAATATGGCGCAGATATTCATTATATATGTGGAATTATCACCGATAATTCGTTCGAAATTCCAAAAAAAAGAAAAAGTAATTTTCCAATCGCCAAAGTTAAGAAACTCCAGTGCTGGGAGAATGTGAGTTGGAGAGGATATTACGAAATCATTCTTGTACTTTACTATAGTATTTTACTATATTATTTTTTACTGTATTAATTAATCAGAAGGTGCTTGAGTGATGTCAAAACATGGGAAAAGGCTGGCTTTGACATTTCAGGTGGGCATGCTGGGATTAGATATGAAGAAACTGAAAAGAACGTGCACTGAAAATCAGAGAGTTTTAGAATCTTTCAGACTGGCTTCAATTCTTAGTTTCTTGTGAAACAAAATACATATACTCAAGAACGAAAAAAAAAACACCACTTGTAGTGTGGCAATGAGCCAACCTAAGAAGGCAAGTAAAACAAAGAGAAAGGAGCCTCATGCGTCGCCGTTGGGGGTTACACAAGTGTCACTGTGGCGGAAGGATTTAGAAAACCTTCTCCAACGTCTCCAGATATAAATTTCATGGACTTGCTCGATGGACCTTAACAATAAACATATACCTCGAGAGGGGAAGTAGTAGGTTGCGGGGATTACCTGACGAGGAAAGTACCTGCTTGTGGCTTATGATTACCCTCAGAGAACGAGGTGTTGGGGCTACCTCAATAGGGAAAGTAGTAGATTGTTTGTGATTACATTGTGAAGTAGCAAACCATAGTCTATGATTACCCAGGCGAGGAAACCTCAATAGGGAAAGTAGTAGACTGTCTGTGATTACATTGTGAAGTAGCAGACCATAGTCTATGATTACCCTAGCGAGGGAAGTACCAACTTTCGAACATGGTGCATCGAGCAAGGTCTCTCTGACTGCCGCAGTTGCACTTCCTATCCCCCACTTACACTAACCTATCTTTCCTTTGCAGATGACTGTAGAAATGTATTAGTTAGATTGTAGATTGTAATCACCTCTCGCCTATTTTGATAATAACGGTTTTGTTGATGTTGTCACAAGCTCGATTTCTTTGCTTCACTCCCCTTTTATTCACTGATGGACGAGGATGGAGAAATTAATGCAGCACTAAAGTGAAACTTTCGTGGAGTTAATTTCACCACCACAGGCATTAATCCAACAGCGTTCGTCATCGCGTCTCACACATTAGTTGAACAGAGGAGTGAAATGATTAAGTGGACGGCCGTTGCAAAGTTTTGCTTGCTGTTGCGGGAACCCTTTATTCAGTTAGCAAAGACCCTTTTGGGTTAGTTAAACAAATAGCAGCTCTGCAATAGGAATTAGCTGCTTAGGAAATCAACACCTAACCTTAGTCATGGCGGACCAATTAGTCCATGTCAAGAGATCAAAATGTTGTTTTATTCAAACTCAGATGGTAATTATCTTAGGTCAACCTCACGAGAACAAAAGGTACACCCTTTCCCGCCAGAGTTAGATTGAAATAAGTGTCACCTCGATGAGCCAATCACAAGACACCAAAATTTATAACTCAGAAATGTATGAAATAGCGGTACGCCCTCTATACCTTCAAAGTTATATTTGAGACTGGGACGAAAGTCTGTCCGAAGAGAAAATCCCACCCGCCCTTCCCTTACCAAAATACAGTGACAGATTCACAAAGGATTACTATGCCCTTAACAAGCACATACAAGTCCAATCATTTAAATGTTGATGCAAAGAACATCGTTACTTGTTTCACATCGAAGTGCAAATGCGGCGGTTCCCCGAACTTTTCGAAGCTGGAAGGATTTAGAAAACCTTCTCCAACGTCTCCAGATATAAATTTCATGGACTTGCTCGATGGACCTTAACAATAAACATATACCTCGAGAGGGGAAGTAGTAGGTTGCGGGGATTACCTGACGAGGAAAGTACCTGCTTGTGGCTTATGATTACCCTCAGAGAACGAGGTGTTGGGGCTACCTCAATAGGGAAAGTAGTAGATTGTTTGTGATTACATTGTGAAGTAGCAAACCATAGTCTATGATTACCCAGGCGAGGAAACCTCAATAGGGAAAGTAGTAGACTGTCTGTGATTACATTGTGAAGTAGCAGACCATAGTCTATGATTACCCTAGCGAGGGAAGTACCAACTTTCGAACATGGTGCATCGAGCAAGGTCTCTCTGACTGCCGCAGTTGCACTTCCTATCCCCCACTTACACTAACCTATCTTTCCTTTGCAGATGACTGTAGAAATGTATTAGTTAGATTGTAGATTGTAATCACCTCTCGCCTATTTTGATAATAACGGTTTTGTTGATGTTGTCACAAGCTCGATTTCTTTGCTTCACTCCCCTTTTATTCACTGATGGACGAGGATGGAGAAATTAATCCCCGATATGTCAAATTAGGTTCAGTAATTCACCCCGCTTTAATCGGTCATTCTTTCCCCTCGCAATAGGAGATTTTCTGCAGAAAGCCCCTTTCGAGGACCTGCAAAAACGAGTGAAAACAGCAAGCAAAATTTACCTTTGTTCTCCTTCCTAGCAATAATAACTCTTGGATGTGCTCATGTATTTTGTCCTCATGGGAGAATGGAATCCCCGTGAAAAAGTTATTCACATTAGGGGGGGGGGGAGACTTTTCAATCGGCCAGAACGAAAGCACGTGCTGTAGCGTGCTGCAAGTCATCACTGTGAGGTAAACACATTAGGGACTTTTCTTGTAATTTTAGCACGTTCTTGAAGGTTTCTCAAAGGGACTCATTTTGGAAAATTGCCTGCAGAATCTGAACAGAGTGACCGATTTTAGCCAGGAATATTGTAAAAATAATTGAACATATTAGCCATTCAAACAAATATTGCAAAATATCATTGCTTCTATATTAAGGGAGCAGTAGCCTTTCAAACGCCGGCCGCTTTTTTTACTCACCCGGTATATTCGCGGAAATTCGCACAATCTATTTGATTTGATTGATTTTGATTTGGTCGATTCTTAAGGATCAAAGTTTCCATCGTTTTCCAAAAATTGTCAGTATCGTGTGAACGCAAGCTAAAATTTTGTTACTGTCACATCTTTAACCTCTTTCAAATTGTGCAGGTATCATGTAGACTTATGCCTTTTCGTCCCTTGTTTCCCTGCGTTCTTTGACTTGCTGATATCACTTGGTCAATAGGTACTCATAATATTACGCTTATATAATGGGCCCACTTTTTCAAAATGGCCTAAAAAGGTGGGAGTTCTCGTACACTCAACAAAATCGCTTCAAAATCTGGTTTAAAGAGCTTGAACATAGAAAAGCGAAGTTTTAGTACCAAGAATGATGTTTTGTTGACCTACAAAGCGCAAAATGCATACGTTTCAGGCAGTAACCTTCCTCTGTAGAAGAAAAATAGATCCACCGAAGCTGCGAGAACTCCAGGCTGCTTCAACCGTTCTTTAAGAGGAACAACAACAAAATTCTGAATAGCAGCCCCTGATTGGTTAAAAACTGAATTCTAGAGATTTGATTGGTGAATACGGAACCACCCTACGCGGGCCTAAAGTGGGCCCACTATTTAAGAGTAATGTTATTAGTCCCTCTTGACCAAGGAACGCAGGGAAACAAGGGACGAAAAGGCATCAGTCTAGGTATCATGTGAACGAAGCCCCTAGGGGGAAAGTGTACTTGGCTTTAATTTGTACGGAAGTGTGCCAACCAAAATTATTTTACCTCGCTCCATAATTTTTCTCTCCAAAAGATACACTACGCAAGAAAAGATGGGTGAAAAGTAAACACAACATGAAAACTGAACTCAACAACCTGCTGTAACAAAATATCCATCTTTTGACAATCAGCTCCAGAAAGATAGCCTTCTTTCGATACTCGAAGCTGGGAAAATCAACTGAAAAGGACACTGAAAAACGGCACATCCTGTCAAAAAAATATACGAGTACCCTCCCCAGGGGACTGTACTCTCTTAGAATAAAAAAACATAATCCTTGTGCAGTAAAGCTTCAAAGCTGACGTCCTAATAAGAATGATGACTGCATGAAGATTGTTGAATGTGGAAGATGGTGGAAAATTGTGGAATAGCCTCCCAGCTGAGACTAAACAGGCACCCTCCAATAATGTTTTCAAACATAGTTTATCATAGACTGGGGCTTTCCTAGCAGTAGGGTTGCTGCCCCGCTCGTTGTTTCACTGCTTGATTTCTGCTGGGTCGGCCTTCGAGATGTTTTTCATCTTCGTCGTCGGTTTGGTGGAGGTCAGGTGTGTGAGTAAGAGCTGCACTGGTTGCTAGATCGTTGGGGAAAAGTCCCAATCTATTGGTTTTATGCACTTCGCATTTGTTTTCATAACTTGGTTTCACGGTTTAGTTGTGTGTTCCATCGTAAGTAATTCTAAGACGTTTTATGTATTTTGTTGGTTCTTATCGCGTAGTTTTAAAAAGGTGAGTGCGGAGCTAAAATCTATTCGCCATGTTAGTTCTGTGGTGGAATGGGAATCTAGCTCCGATGCTGGCTGTATTTGGCAGAAATTGCAAGGCAAGGAAATGACAGAGAAGAACAAGAACACGAGTAAGTATTCCTTACGTCATTACATATTGATTGCAAACTTAATTCATAACGTTGGCCTCAAGTAATCACTGCGAGAGTAGCTTAGGCCCGACCCTATCTTTTTGTGTCCTGTCGCTCATGTTCTTATGTGGAGGGCCCCTTGAAATCAGCTGCGTCTCCCTCCTTAATGATGATAATAATAAATTGAAAAATGGAATGTCATGCTAAATTGTCAACACAGGAGATCATTTCAAACCAACCCGGTATGAGACATGCCAACAACCGCACTGTCCATGTGACAAGTTAAATATGTCAGAACGAGACCAAATGCTTTAAATAACAAAAGCAAAACAGGAGATGTTGTTGTTGACAATTTGAAAGGCTGACAAGAATCGAATCTACCACAAACACTTTCTACTACAAATAAATCCTACTAAAAGTCTATGGTATCAATTCGTCATTAACAAAATTAATTTATGCATTCCAAAACGTAAGTTAATGGTGACATATTTTTGGGACGTTAGCAAGTTGCCTGCAGGTACGCAGACCTACCCTTCACTGATACAATCGACTGCAGGCATAAGGGATGTAGCAGTTCTATTAAGAGGGACAGTGGTCTCCAATGAAAACTGAGGTGGGGATTGGGTTTGCGAAGTTCGGGCTCGGTGTTTTTGCCCTGAAGGGCTGGCGTCTTTTATTACAAAGAATGGTTTGAACGAAAATGTTGCTGGAATCCCGGGGGTCGGCCTTTCCTCGACACGGTTTCAGAACTTTTCCCCAGTCCAGTTCCCACTCCTTGAGGACTATTTACCGGCGTCCGTGGTTTGGCCGGTCGGGATGGTGCACATGGGCTTCGGGGGTATTTTAAGCACCTTACCGGTCCAAGCTAGATAAGCTTTGCTATTCTAAGGTTGCGGAAGATACACGCATTTGAACAATTTTCTATTTTTGTAGTAGCTTGTATTTTACGAATAAAATTGAATTGAATGAATTTCTGTTTTCACATTTTTTTTAGCCTTCATTTTGCTTCAACTCAGCGCTGTTATAACCCTAATTTATTGTTGTTGTTTCTAAGAACATTGAGAGCGGTAGGTGTAAAGAGTGCTAGGTGACCGTGTGTCCTTCCTCGTTACTAACGGCAAATTATCTTGTTGTAAAGACGTGTTGCTTCTAGCTTAATGGTTGTATGAAAAGGGGACTTTTCTGGACTGGATGGGCACTTTCAAACAGAGGAGAATGGCCAAGCGTGGTATACAGTTCCCATTATGTTACTGAAGTTAAGCTTGGTCGAGTGAGGTGAATTTTTCGAGTGGAGACCTTCCAGCTGCCTGAACATACAGCATATATCCCTGCATTTTGGAAGGGACTTTAAAATCTTTTCATCCTGCATAAAATACAGTAATGACAATGATGCTGATGATGGTGATGAAACCTTAAACAGCCATTGTCACCCACGTGCTTTGCAAGCACGCTGAAATCTCAGCATAGTGCTCAAACCCTTCAAATCTTTGAAATGGTAAAATTCAGTCACATTTTGCTTTGCTATGACTTGAAAGGAACTTTGGGTAATTTGTTGTAAATCTGCCGTAGCAATTTTCTGACATTTCGATTATTTTCAAAATGGCGGCATTTGATTATTTTTGTCAAAATTCATCGAAAATGTAGAAAAAAATTAAATCATTGTAAATCTTAAATTGCTTGAGGAAAATTGATACGATCTTCAAGAAAACCATAGTTTATGATTATCTACAATGTGGTGGCAAGCAGATATCTGTAGCTCTTCAGGTTTAAGATTTAGGAATTTGATGGCGTCACGACCTAAACATCAATAAATGTTGCCATTTTGAAAATATTCAAGGTATCCAAAAACCAGTCTGAACAGTGCCTGTCCACGTAGACTTATGACGATGAGTCTCTTGTTTCCCTGTGCTCTTTGACCTGATGATGGCGCTTCGGTCAATAGAGAATCATAGTATTACGATGAAAAACCTGGCCCTATTTAGGCCCAAACTGAGAAATTTCTTCAGTACCAATCAGATTGCGAGATTTGTGAATTACTATTGTTAACGTGTAAACGTGATAGAATTTTCGATTCGATTGAAGAACTGAAAACACTCCCACGGGATGAAGATTCGAAGACGTGATTCTTTCGTAATTCCATTGATGATTGAAGAAAATAGGGCCAAGTGTTTTACTGTTTCATGATGAGTCCCTCTTGAGCAAGGTTTTACCGCAGGGATACAAGGGACTCATCGTCATCAGTCTACTGTCCACGTGCAAAACACTTGGAGGGGAATTCTATCGGGCAATAAGTATCGATAACATAGGAAAGTTTAAGCCCTCACTTGCTCGGTTAAGTGGGATGCAATAGCTTGCTCCTCTCAGCCATCTGAAGAAAGTAATTTCCGTCAGAAAATAAACATTTTGCAAAACTAGGCTGTGATTGTTCAGATCATGTGCCTTTACTTGCAACGTTGTGGCTTTAATCAAAGCTGTCATGCCAACCAGTACCATATAACCAAAACAAATAAATGAAGTTAACAGCGTCCAGTGCTTGGAACTTGACTAGCTTGTTGATGTATGCCACAGGCAACATACTACATTCCTTGAAAATCTTAGGAAGGTTGGGGAAGCAGAGTTGAGAGCGATGGCTAAATCTCATCTCTACTGGTCGTCGGCTTTCCGTGTTAACAAAGCTTTCATGCTGCCCCCTGACGCTAGTATACACTCATATCAGAAAAACAATATATACAAATTGACCATACAAATAGTCCACTGTTCATAAAATGATGCCTGGGACGTTATGAGCGAGATACAGTTTAATGTGAAACTGACAGTCTGGCTCTGTTCAGGCCGATACAGGACCTAGTAAGCATAGGTTTCAAATCTTGAAATTTGCGAAAAAAGGCGGGTGTAAAATTCGGTGATCTATTTGTTTAAACTGAATGACTTGAAAGAAACTTTAGCCATTTTTTTATGATTCTACCCTTGGACTTTTCAGAAATCTTAAATATTTGTCGAAATTACAGCCTATTTCACATTTTAGCTCATTTTACGATGTGACGTCATCCAATTTCCAAATCACAAACCAGAAGAGTGAAAGAGTTTTGCTTGATACCATATTGTAGGCATCCATAAACTACGGTTTTCTTGAAAATTATTTGATCTTTTGTCCACATATGTAGAAATTACGATAGTTTTAAGTTTTTGTCGAAAGTTTTCTTGAATTCTTTAAAAATAAGAAAAACACTCTAATTCTGAAGGTATTTAAGATTTCACAAAAGTCCAACGGCAGATTTACTGTAAAATAGCTCAAGTTTCTTTGAAGCCGTTCAGTTCAAAGAAATAGGTCATAGAATTTTACACCCAGCATTTCAAAGATTTGAAACCTATGCTGACCTAGTAGACGTATGTCTCAATAAGACTATGATAAAAGCGTATTTAGTCGATCTACCCATTCCAAGGCAACGTCTCTGTCAGGAGCTAGAAGGATATGAACTCGCTTGGTAGTCTCGATCTAAAAAACAATGTAAGATCAGTCAGTTGAATAGTGAATCCTTGTAATGCGAACTATAATAGCGCATTCGTCCTGAGCAATTGAAAGCATTCGCTGAAGCGGCCTAAAAGGCGAGGCAAAAGCTGCGGCTAAAGAAACGGAACAACAGCGCCGGCAGCGCAATGTATGGACGCAAATAATGGCAAAAAGAACTGATTTGAATTTTAGAAATAACTTAGGATACAATGCTTACGATCAAGTACGAATTTTTTCAAATTAGATACAAACCAGACGACGACTTAAAGCAGTTTAGGATACAACCAAATTGTGACACGGGCTGGGAGAAACGATGAATCTAATAAGGTTTACGTGTAATATATCGGGTTATTCTTATCCTTATTTATCATTTCGTTCGTGATATATCTACTTGTTTTCCTTCTGCATTTACTTTAGACTTACGACGATGAGTCACTTGTATTCCTGCGATAAACCTTGCTCAACAGGGACTCATGATGAAACAGCGAAAAAGTTGGCCCTATTTTCTGCAATCATCAATGGAATTACGATTGAATGACGGCTTCGAATTTCAATCCTGTGTGAGTGGTTTCAATTTTTCCATCGAATCGAAAACTCTATCACATATGTGATAGTAATTCACAAATCTCGCAATCTGAATGGTACTCTAGGAATCGCGGAGTTTGGTCCTAAATAGGGCCAGGTATGTATCAGTTTTAGTTCAAATTTAATTTTCTTGTTCATTAACGTATTTTGAAGGATCTGTTTATCTATATATGTATTTAGTAACTATTGTAATTAGGTTTTTAACAGGGCAGTTTGTAAATCAACTTTATCATAGTAGACTTTACCTGCATAAAGAATTTAAAATGAATGAATGAATGAATGAATGAATGAATGAATGAATGAATGAATGAATGAATGAATGAATGAATGAATGAGTGAGTGACTGAATGAATGAATGAATGAATGAATGAATGAATGAATGAATGAATGAATGAAGGTTTTTCAAAGTAATATTATGAGTCTCTGTCGATCGAAGAGCCATCATCAAGTCAAAGAGCACAGGGAAATAAGCGACTCATCGTCATAAGCCTACATCTACTGCTCCTGCGAAGGTCTTACTTTGATCCCGGCACGTGGTAGACAGGCATTTGACATAATGGCTCTGTCTAGGTCATAACAATCTGCAATGCGTGGGTATCAAATTGTTACTTGAATGTTTGGTATGTCAGAAAAGAAATAAACTATCTACCATACTCATCGCTTCACACAGCCAGTGACTAGGAGCCACATTGATATCGCCTTTGCATCCCCCGGGGGGGGGGGTAACTACCATATATTCTGGTACGGGATGTGCCATTTTTTGGGGTCCCTTTTTTCAGGCAGAAAATAAATTTTGGGGTGTCATTTTGGTAAAATCACAAACAGACATAAATTTTGGGGAGTCAATTTAGAAAGAACACCCTTTTGGACATTGATTTCGATTGAATTTCACATACGTTGTTAAAATTTTGGATTATGGTTACCGTTTCAGGTTATATATTTGAGTGGCCTGTAAATTTTGGGGCATCGTTTTCGCAAAAATTTATAAATTCTAGGGTGTGATTTCAGACGTTAAAATGGCACAACCCGTCATCGCCTATTGGAGTTAACCCCCCCCCCCCCCCCGGGCTTCACACTGACACAGTTAAGCCAGCTTTTTCTAAACTAGGCACAATTTCAACCAATCAATGCATTCAGTTTGTTGGATTTTGCAATCATAGCCCATTTACACTTGAAAGTTAGTACAGCTCAAACTAAACCAACCAACCAAATGTTGCATCCTAACTGGTTAATCGAGCGTATAAAATGAGTTCATTGGTTGAAATTCAACCTGCTATTGATAAAGCTGGTTTTATGTGCCAGCAGCGTGTGACTGGGATATTAGAATTATTTCCTATCCACACTAATACAGGTTAACCAGCCTTATCTAATCTTGCAATTAAACTGTCACCCTTGCTGCGTAGGCTAGCTGACTCTTTGCTTTCATGGTAATATTTCAAGCAGCGAGATAACTATGCGCACACATGTGCCACAAAACTTGGAAAACAGCTTTGTTGAAAACGCTTTAAACACGATTTGAGTCAATATTGAACAGCATAGACCACTACTTCTCCTTAGTAAGCTGGATGACAGGCCAGTGACTAATGAATGTATGGCACTATGGGTGTGTTTTGATTGGTAATTCCAAACTACAAATGCTGAAAGAAGTTGATTTCGTTGAGAAGGAACTGTATTGTCATTCAAACAGAAAAATCTTTAAAACGCTATGTTTCAGATTCACGAAGACAGTTTGTTAATGAAAAGGAAAATCTCTTCACGGTCTGCCAAGAGTCAATCAAACACAAATTTCGAATCTACCAAGCCTACTATTATCAGGAGAGATACCAACCAAGCACGCCATATGACAATCCTAACACTCACCTCAAAGAAAGCCTGCAGATCTGACCATTTTGGTGCACCTGCAAAGAAATGATGATAAAGAATTTTCTAAAAAATTTGATCAAGAGCATTTGTGAAATGAATGTCAAAAAATTTGTAGAATAATCAACAATTATAAGAGAGAATAAATATATTACAGAAAAAGCTAAAATGGAAATTAGTCAACTGTAACGACATTTTCTTTTCATTTCTAAACATTGTGAAAGGATCTGATTCATCCAGCATGCTTGCACAAATCATCGAGGGGGAAATCACTTCTCAAAATAGCGTACGTGATTTTTGTGATTTTGAAATCACATTATTTTTTTCTGTGATTTTTTGTGATTTTTAGTGATTTTTTTGTGTGATATTTCAGTAATTTTTCAGTGATTTGTGATTTTTAGTGCTTTCTCGATGTGATTTTATTGTGATTTTGTGATTTTTGTATGTGATTTTGTGTGATTTCAAGGGAGGTGTATGAAATAAAATCAGTGATTTGCCCCTCGCGAATCATCTCTTGGTTGGCCATTGTTGTCGTCCTTTTCATGACCTATGAAAATGGCGATAACAAATCCCAACCAAAATACGGCGCACTGGTTGAAAAAGATTCCTTAACACGCAAATAAACTTGGAAATACAAATGGGTTGTTTATTCTACCTCTATAATGCCGATAAAAGATCTCCAATGCAAATTGCCTAAAAAAGATTACATCTCTTAGGTCATCCTTTGATAGCTTATTGAAATTGATAATCTTGCAAAGTGCACCAACAAAGCAAAACCAAACGAAGGGAATTGTGTATGTAAGTTTTTCTACTCATAAACGACGCAATTTGGCGGCAGATATATCCACTTTGAGGTGTTAAGATACAATTTCCTTGCTTGTCAAATGAAAGTTCACGTTGGTTCACTCGGGACTCTTACTAACGGACACTTAAGGGTGCGAGGGGTGTCACTGCCCTAATGTTGTTAGAACAAAGATCATTTCTTTGAAGACAGTAGCAATAAAGAATGCCTTTCACATACCACAACTTGGATTTTTGTGATACCATGACACACCAGAGCCAGAATTTTAAATTTTAAACTGCTCGGATTTTTATGATATTACGTTTTTAATTCTGCTTTGAAATTTCATACCTTGTATTTTATATCTTCTTTATTTAATCATGTACATATATTCATTAGATGTATTAACTTTAGCAGTTGGCTTGGATTAGCTTGTATAGTATTGTTTTTAATATTTACTGTACATAGTTATGTTAGCGCCAACTTTAAATAAATTGATTATGATTATTATTATTATTATTATTATTATTATTATTATTATTATTATTATTATTATTATTATTATTATTATTATTATTATTATCATTATTATTATTATTATTATTATTATTATTATTATTATTATCATTATTATTATTATTATTATTATTATTATTATTATTATTATTATTATTATTATTATTATCATTATTATTATTATTATTATTATTATTATTATTATTATTATTATTATGATTATGATTATGATTATGATGATTATTATTATTATTATTATTATTATCATTATTATTATTATTATTATTATTATTATGATTATGATTATGATTATGATTATGATGATGATGATGATTATTATTATTATTATTATTATTATTATTATTATTATTATTATTATTATTATTATTATTATTATTATTATTATTATTATTATTATTATTATTATAACTGAGACAACAGCTCTGACCCCTCGCTTTCAATGAATTGTCATCCACTGGGTATACTTACTATAATAGGACAAGTCCGGGGCTGCTATGATTCATAATAAGATGCAAGATCATTCTTTGTAAATGGTCTATCGTACATTTTTCCATACTATTTCTCATCTTTTCTACTGAAATCACGGATTAAAATAAGCGACGTATTCGTACTGACGTCATCACGCGTAGATAGGCTGCCTTAGCAAGAAGACCTTAGTCAAGAGGAAGCCAGCATAATTCTTTTGTTGGAGGAAATAAATTACAAAGCAAAATCAACTTTAAAACTTTTGCCAGTCTCGAGAGGCTTCGCTTACGTTCTATTTCTGAAAATGACAACCTGAAAAGAGTACTTTTGAAGGCCGCCTCACAGGACAAGAAAGTCGGGACGGGAAGCTAAATATTGTGTGGGCATATTCAGAAGCGGAGAACATGAGAGAATGCAAACCAATATTGAGAATTTTTTCTGTCTATGAGCAGCTTTCTAGGAAGGAAACGGCTTGAAGGCTTAGATGCTCCAAGAAACGTACAAGCATCTGCGTTTTTAAAGACGTCCGCGTCTTCCTGCTAAAACAGCCTGATATTTCTCGCGTGACGACGTCATTACGCACAAATCCCTTATCTGAATGCGAGATTTCGTAAGGAAAAGGTGAAAAATGGTGGACAACGTACGATAAACAATTCGTAACAAAGTTATGATTAATTATACAAACCCCAGACTTGTCCTTTAACGATAAAGTCAACTTACTTGAAGGAGCGGGTATGACTTTAGCAGATCTCATTTCGCCAAGATCAATGTGTCCTTTTAATTGCGTGTCATCTTCTGAGTCATAATACAGCAATTGATTTTGCTGCGTCTCTAACACATACCAACGAGCTAACCACTGACGCAGTAAACGACCAGGTTTAAACAGCTTGCCTTTGTAGTTACGGGGATTAGTAGGGGTCTTACTGTTGTGATCAAGCTGCAAGAAATTGAAGAAATGAAAAAGTCAATCAATCAATCAATCAATCAATCGATCAATTAGAATCTTTTTTTGTACGTTGGAGAAACAGCGTTAAGTGTTGGGGAGAGGATAGGGCAGCACCTAACCAAATATGAAGTACAGGACAAAAACTCCGCGTTCCACAAACACGTAGAAGAAAAAAACGGGGGTGAAAGACAAAATGTAGAATTAAAAGTGGTCTCCTCTTGTGGCAATGACGCTATGCTGAGACAGGTGACAGAAGCTGTACTCATTAAAGAACTAAATCCGGAGCTCAACACAAAAGACGAATGGGGAAACTCAAAAGCCCTGCGCGAAAGAAAGACTGCACTCGACGTGATGAATCTATCGAACTTGAACGAAGCGAACATTCTGAGAACACAAAGATCGAAATCAGTTCTCACTGAGGAGGCTGCCGAAGGGCAGCGAAAATTCTGAGAAAAGTAAAGAAAGTGTAAGTGTGTTTTTATTATGGTTATTTGAAACTCATAATAGGTATGAAATTACCAAAATACAATTTATGTTATGACGCACGGGGTCTTATCAAATCATTGGCTGAAAACACTCGAAAACACCAATGACTCCGAACGGAAACAATACCCCCTTTGCAGAATATCAGATGACGTTCTGGCTGGCGTTGCCGTCCTGGTTTCGTAAACTCTCTACTATCCAGCTCCGAACGCCCACCCCGAAGACCCAACCCAGGCTCCAGCCAAGATCCCAAATCAGATGCCATCAACTAGCATATAACTCAGGACCCCAGCCAAAGACCAAGTCACAGATCCCCGAAACCGTCCCAGCGCACGACTTCCACTCTCAGCTCCCTCTGACACACGCAGTTATCTTAAAATAATCCATCAAAATTCTATTTTAAACGACACTAACGTATACAGTCAAAAATAGTTTCTATGTCCATTCCTCTTATACTTCTTTTGAACTAGTTAATGGCTATGTGAGAACATTTCTTATTGCAACATTGCAGATTATTGTTCAAAAACACAATCTAAAATGTACAATCTAACAAAACAAAGACGATACCATTGGCAGCAGTAGAGGCATGTCTACCCCTTAGGAATTGAGTCCATATAAATAGTTGAGCGTTAACGCCATCCTGAGTTTTTGCTGCCAAACCGCTGACGGCCCTTTGTTATCGCACAATAGCGCTAAAGTCATTACAAGCGGAGACCAAAGACTTCTCAATCCTTGCGTTATCCGCAGGAATTTCTTTGGTTTAATTTCAATAGGGATTGAATGACAACTTTTGTTTCATGATTGAAAAGAAGTTGATATAGGTCATGGGAGCGCTATTGATACGGACTCAATGCCTTTAAAGTGAATGACATGAGATATATAGCGCTTGTCTATAAGTAGGACAAACACCTAATCACTCGATTGTGTTCGTTGGCTTTGCTTTCCTTCGCCACGAGCTGGATTATCAAATACAATAGGCTATTTATAAACCTATGCGATCTCATCTTTTAACTCAGGTTATTCACTTTAATGATCTTAACAATAAACAATACAGATACTAAAGGCAACACAATGGATCTGTTGGTCTCCCTTTAGGTAAAACCAGCTTAATCAAAATATATAGATGACACTACTACTTCTACTGATCATACTTTGTTGCAATCCTAATCGAACCAATGTAAGCAGAATAAATTCGAAAATGCCTACCCCCACGCTGTGCGTACTAGTTGACATGGAGACAGCTTGCTGGTCTTGCAGTGACTGATGTTTTGTGCATGTGGTAGGAGCAAGTGATTTGCATTTGGCATGTACGTTATAGCCACAATCAGCGCATTGAAAACCTAAACAATTAAATAACATGATTGAAATCCAAAAAAGCGTTAGAGCTACCGCCATTATGCATGTAATATGAATGATGGAGAGCCTTCAAAGCTTCGGTCTTCGAAGGGACATTAAACTTAGGGGTCGAAGTCCCATGACTGGATGTGGCATGTACATTAGCTCCAAATTAGCTTTAAATACTTAAAAATCCTTCCAGCATACAAACGGCGGAGATACAAGGCAACGCAATTTGAGTTAGCGACCTGTGCAATTTAAATAAAGCTTATGGTATTTGATTGTATTTGATGATCTTGAGGGATTATCAAATCAATTGGCAAAATGGAGGTATGCAGCCATCTTTTGTTCTAGTTTCAACCCTGACGCTATATAGTCGTCATTTGTCTTTAAAATAAAAGGAGGAAAAAGCCTAAGATTCCTTAAATTCTAACTGCTTAGTCTGAAAGAATTAGAGAGCTTGAAAATCAACATTTGAAAATCGTTAAAACAGTGACCAATCACTTTGTGAAAGTGGAGAAATTCTACCTGGTTTTGACGCATACCATGAAATTGTCCAGCATTGTATTCCCGGTCTTTCTTTTTATCTATTCTAAATCTTTAACATGGTTGATTCAAATAGATAGAGGATAGTTAATGACAAATTGTAAGGTAACGGTTCATGGGCAAGGTTCACGATGAATAAATCTGAGGCTAAAAATATAGATATTTAAGCTGTTCCTTAAATGTTTTTTCTTTCTTTGTTTTAAATTAGCATCCGAACGTAGGTTTTAGGATACGGAGTCGTTTGGCTTATCGAAGCAGCACCATTGTCTACCCTCTCGATGTGACCACAAATCGTGATTCTTTTATCCTGGGATTTTACAGAGTTGGGAGTTCTCTTCACTCATTGTAGCTGTTTGACATACTTCTCCCAGAAATACCCCCTGAAAACAATACAATACTCACCTGCATTAATGCCACGAATTGGTTTCAAGCAATAGTTACAAATCGTATTTGAGTAATAATTATGTGCATGGAAATTGTGAGCTTGTTCGAATCCAGGTTCTCGTATGACATTCTCAACTGTCGTAGTTGTTTGTCCCTGTAGAAAGAAGGAATTTCAGACTGTGGACATTGATAAACTTATGCAGTTTATCTTACCACTAAATTATCAACAATTATTTCGAGAGTTATTTGAGCCCTAAGGCAAACATTTGACTTATCGCTCACTATCAGAACATTTAAGATAGCGTTGGTGAAAGTTTACATGAATTTCTCACTACTATCAAATTCTGATAAGAAAACAGGAGGATCACTTTACTATTCCATGGTACGGGGTTGTGCCATTCCTAAGGTACTGTTCTTAAGACAGAATCCAGATTCAAGGGTATGACTTTCAACGGTCTCTAATAATTACCGGATTTATGGATATGGTTTTTCGTACAAAATCACTTCGGGCATATTTTTCACATTGTCCGGGTTTTTGGCATCCTTTATTCAACTTTTCCCGGATTTGCGGGTAAACAGTTCCGAAATTTTTCCGGATTTTATGAATGGTAGTATTGCGTTGAGAATGGCACAAGCCGGTACCATGGCAACTTATAATATTACGCTTAAAAAAGTGGGCCAACTTTTGATCCGCGTAGAAAGAATCCGTTTTCACCAATAAAATCGCTACAATTTAGCTTTCAATCAATGAGGAGGCACTATTCAGACAGTTGTTGTTGTTGTTGTTGTTGTTGTTGTTGTTGTTGTTGTTGTTGTTGTTGTATATAAAGAACCGTTGATGAAGCCTGGACTTCTCGCAGCTTCGGTGGATCTATTTTGCTTCGACAGAGGAAGATTACTGCTTGAAAGGTATGCATTTTGCAATTTGTAGGTCAAGACAACATCATTCTTTGCACTAAAAGTTTGCTTTTCAATGTTCAAGATCTTTAGACCAGATTTTGAAGCGATTTTGTTGAGTGTAGGAGAACTCCCACTTGTTTAGGCCATTTAAAAAAGTGGGCCCACTTTTAAAGCGTAATATTATGAGTTCCTATTGACCAGGTGATATCAGCACATCAAAGAACGCTGGGGAACAAGGAACGAATAGGCACAAGTCTAATCACTGCTAAGAAGGAAAAAGAAGGCAATAGTTGTCTTCACTCGTTTTTGAAGGCCTTTGAAAAGGTCTTTGTGCAGAAAATCCAAATCAACGGAAAGGAATGATCGAAGCGGGGTAAGCTACTGAATGTAATTGAATATGCTGGCAGTGAAACAAGATATTTTGCAATGTCATTATTTTGATATTCAGGGAGGAGTAATTTTCAAACGGGCATTGTTTCATTGACTTGCCCAGTATTCCATTTATTTCTTTAAAGTCAGGATTATTGAACCAAATTGAATTAAAGAGTTGCGTGCGTTTGATTAATACGTTCTTACCATAACTATCTCCATTGTTAGCCTCTTCTGTAAAGCTAGAGCACGGTGTTTTGTCCATAACTGCTCCCAATGAATCTAGAAGACAATATTTGTTTTGTGAAAGCACAACAGAAAATTCCGGAAATCCTTTCCAAGCCTCCAAAGCTTAAATCTTTAAATGGTTTGTAAGTGGGTGTAGAAGTCTGTTACAACAAGGACATAATTTGCAATACAATAGCAACCAGAGGCGGATCCAGACTATTGCTATTGTTGCCAACTGTTGCCAACAGTTGCGTTAATTGAGACTTCAATTCAAAGCGATTAGCGATAGCAGACAAATGAAATTCTCTCAACCAGTAATTAAGAACAAACACGGCCGTAAAAGTTGCCCCAAAAACAGCAGGGCAAACTATCGCCTTGTGCAAGCGACAGGTAGTGTTAAGAGAAGTTATGTGCTTATAACGAAAGAAGGAGGGTTAATCTAAAGTTCTGTCTCGCGGATTTTGTTCATTTGACTCTGAAGCAGAGCAGAAGGCATTTTAATTCTCGGGTATTTAGAGCTTAAATGAGACAATCACCACGCAGCTCCTGAATGAAATAAACAAGATCTGCGAGACTGGACTTTAGATTTACCCTTCTTCTTTCGTTATAAGCACATAACTTCTCTCAAAACTACTTGTCGCTTGCACAAGGCATGAGGTTGCCCTACTTGTTTTCCAAGAGTTTACTAAATAACATTTTCTCATCTAAGTTAGCCTTTAACTGATAGATTACAATTTAGTTTTGCATATTGGCCAAATACTTTTTATTCTATAGCCTACCAAACTCGCAAAATTTTTTCTGATACACCCGAAATTTCCAGTGCCAAAGTCACGCATTTAAAGGACAAATAAGAGAAACTTACCGATCGAGTTTGTTTCCTGACTTCTTTATGAACATCGATATCTAACCACATATTTTTCCATAACTTCACCGACCGGTCTAATTCTTCACGTAATCTAAAAACTTCGTTCAATTGATACGACACTTCATCTCGCACGAACTGTGACGTATCACCATAGTAACCAATAAGGCATTGTCTCCAGTCCTCTTTAACCTCAACTGCAGTAGCTTGGCTTTGTGACGTCGCTTCGCTATTAGGGTTCACAGTGTCCATATCAGAAATCATTTCCAGATCGTAAATTGGTCCGGTGTAGAGATTTTCAGACAGGTAAAAATCCCAGATTTGCAGATTTGATATGTTACACATTGGCTGTAGTGCGCTCTGAACAAGAAAAAGCAACACAAATTCAATGAAAACTGTCCTCCAAAAAGATTTCAAAAAATACATCCAGAATGTGTCTGTCTGGATAAGTGAATTAAAACTTCTTACAATGGCATAACCTTGAAGCTGAATCGAGGTTTGGGATCTTCGTGCCCGTATGGTTCAAAGAACATTAAAACTGGGGCTTGTTTCAAAACCTGTTGTTCTAGTCATCAAAAACTAACTACAGTATCCTTTCAAAGGACGGGTATTTTCTCTAACTTACCCAGCAAAAATTTAGAAATAAGATTTAGATTCTAAAATATTTTAATAAAAATCACCTTATGAAACGACGGATGATATTTGAAATTATGAAATATCGTTGACCGTCCAACTTGCTGGTCTAAATAATCCCAGATGCTTTGTCCAACTGGTCTTAGAGTAGGTGTTTGTTCTCCTTGTTTTTCATTACCAACCCAACCATGCTGTGATCTCTCGTGTTCTGATTCCATCATGAATGTGTTGAACCGCATTGACATGTGATGGTAGGCGAGAAAACAAAGGAAGTAGTTGTTGAATTCAAAGGCTGCAGAATATTGCTCCATTATCTAAAAATATAAAATATAAAGTGTTATCACGTTTATACAATATAATACTATATATAAAGTATTATTTATACAATAAAAAGGGCTAACTGGGGCATATCTTAAGTGTTACAGTAAAAACCCGCGTACAGGAAACTATATTTTTCAGACCAAGCTGCTTGTGTTCATATGTATACTTTCGCGGGAACTCTCACGTTTTTGCGTTCTTGGTCGAAATTTGCGAACGTTTATTCCGCGAAAGCTTGCTGTACAGGAAAATATAAAGCCCGAGGTCTTAAAAGTACAGACCGAGCTTGCGAGGTATGTCATGTGCACTAAGACCGAGGGTTTTATATTTTCCTGTACAACGACAAAACCAGTTAAAATGAGTTTTATTACCTGGCATCTTCTAATCTTGACTCGCATTTCATCAAACATATTTTGTTACAGTCATGTCGTTTGAGTTCATTGCAAATCTCACAGGCCTAGGCCTAAAGCAGTTGCCGTGGCGACAAAAACGCGTCCTTGTATCGTATTATACAAGGCTACGGGAAACCCGCGGGAAATGTGCGACTAACCAATAGGAATGGCGGGATTCTGTATTGCCTCGTTTTTGAAACTTCAGTCAGGTAATAACACGTGGCATTCATACAATAAAAAGAGCTAACTGGGACATATCTGGGGCATATCGCATATCTTTAGTGTTACAGTAAAAACCCACGTACAAGAAACTATATTTTTCAGACCAAGCTGTTTGTGTTCATATGTATTTTACGAGAAGAAACTTTCGCGGGAACTCTCACGTTTTTGCGTTCTTGGTCGAAATTTGCGAACGTTTATTCCGCGAAAGCTCCTAAAATATGAAATTCGCAAAAGTTTATTTCGGCAAAATTTCCTGAAATATAGAATCAAATGTTTATATAATCAAATATTGGTATTCCTCTTCTTCATTGTTTAAGGTTACTGCCCTGGTTAAAATCACCAAAAATGTCATTTTCAGTTTTTTACGTAGATTGATTATTTAGAATCTGAGCTACACTTTGAACCCTTTCCAGTCAATATCTGAGAACTGGAAGTAATGATAATTGTTGACTAAAGATTAGAAAATGAAAAAAGGAGGAAATTTTTCTTTTTTAAATCGGAATGGATTAACGATAATCACTTGACCTTCAAGATGAATATGATTGCGTGTTAATCCACATGTGGTTTGTGGCATCTCCTGTCTACATAAGGTCATATAAGCTTGTTGTTTGGATTTATTTAACTAAGTACCTATTTACATGCTCCATGCTGCTAATCGCACTGACCCCGTCTATTTTGTGGTCTGATCAGCATTGCAAATCACGTTTTTAGGAGCCTTTACAAAAAGCCAGATTTCTCGGAACTGGAGAATCGTCTAGTAGTCGGTACTAACTGTTCATTTAGGACCCCTTGGGCCAATCTACTGGCGAGAAATTTGGCACAGTGGGAGACAATGCATGTATCTGCCAAAGTGTGTCTGCAATTTTTCATCGATCCACTGGTCTGGATTCTAGACCGAGCTGAACTACAGAAAGGGAGAAAAATCATGATGCCATTTTTTGGGATGCCATTGCGTGTAAACTAGAAACGATATAAAAAATGTGGGACACACTTTGACAAACAAAGCCGTGACCTTTCGGCTTAAGTTATTTTCGTGATTCTACGGTGTTGCTGGGGGTCCTAAACAGCAAATGAAGGAAGGGCATTTTAAAATCATGTTTTCGTTGATAAAATATTTACTGATACTTCTATCAACTGGATTTTGACATGGGCGTATTCGTCATCAAATTACGCATCAAATGATGTATGGGTTCGCTTTCATCCGGGCACAATGCGGTCCTTGGGAGGAAGAAACTGAAATGACTGTCGTTAGGGTGGGCAGTAACCTTAATTTCATGTCATCATAAGATGCGGGAAAATTCCGTCTGATCTTGTTTGACAACATCCATTTTGAACGCTGCCACTAACCATGGGCGTTAGGAAACATCTGGATTGTACTTTGAATATGTTGCGGTTGCAGGTTACTGTCTTCAAGATTAAAAATAGCCGCGATGTCTTTCATAACGGCTTTGTTTTTACTAGCAACTTGACCGCTCACCCGGCAGACGCTAATCTGGTAATTACCAAAGGATTTAAGTCGATCGGCAAATGAGCGTCTGTCGGGTCAGGGGTCAAGTGGCTAGTAAATGAAACGAAGCCCCTTTGAAGATATCGCGGCTGTTCCTAATATCAAAGCCGCAGCCTTCGACCGAACAACTTTCAAAAGTACAATCCAAATGTTCCTGACGCTCAAGTACTAACAAGTAAAGGTATGGAAAATTGAGAAGAGCCGAAATCTAATAAACATTTAATCCCACAAAAAATTGACAGCCAAGGCAGAAACAAACCTGGTATACGGCGTCGAGAAATTGCAAGAAAAATGGAGACAGGCCTCCCTGGAATGTGGCCGTGTGATTGCCGCGATGAGCAAATCTATATCCAAATGACAGCCAATCTTTTTCGATCAATAATCTGAATCCTTCGATAGTTCGGTAGAAGGGATCTAGCATCAGCTGAGCCAGTGACGTGATCTGTGATATGAGATAGATCACATAATAAATGCATAATATACAGGGTGTCCCAAAAAACTGTGCGTCGTTTGTGTGCCTACTGTGGAGGAGTTGTAGATTCAACTGTCTTGGTTTTTACACAGTAGCATGGGCAAGGCTTCAACATACACATGGTTGCACGCCTGACACGTGGTTCATCATCATCATCATCATAACATTATTTACAGTTGGTTAAAAGAAAGCATAGTTACTGAAAACTAATTTAAACCAACTATTTACAATATACAAAATTATTTACAAATTAAACATCTACATCCTTTGCCATCCCATTCTTTGATCCCCGTTTTAAAACTTCCCAAGGTATCAGCTCTCTTTAATTCATCATCTAGAGTGTTCCACAGGAGGCTGCCTCTAAACGAAAGAGAATTTAGTCCATATCGATGTGACTTTGCTGATGGAAGCCTACATAGCTCTTTGGTGCGGAGATTGTAAGAAATATCCTTCTTAACAAAGAACTCCCAAATATATGAAGGATTTAGATGGTTCATGGTCTTATAAATTTCAATCATAAGACTTTGTAGGTTCTTTTGGTGGACTGTAACGCTTCCAGCCCTGGCTAAAAGCTGATCAAATGATGAGTCGTAATCTCCGTACAAAACCCTCAAGGCACGTTTATTTGTTCTGTTTATATCTTTGTTAGCAGTTTTGCTGCAGAACAGCCATACTAAGGGGCAGTATGAAAAGTCTGACATAACAACAGATGTTAGTAGCATTTTAGCTTTCTCTTTATTGAGGAATGGTCTTATTATTGAAAACGCACATAATTTTTGGTTTATTTTTCGACATAACTCCTTGACGTGTGCGTCAAATTTTAAAGAGTTGTCTATTTGTACACCGAGGAGCTTTACCTGCTCACTCTGCTTTACTTGTTGTCCACCGATGTTGAGGATGAACGATCTGTCACTCTTGAGACCTAAAAACATCATTTGAAATTTCGCTGGATTGGCACACATTCCGTTATTTTTAAACCAATCTAGAAGCTTTTGTAAATCGTCCTTTAGTTTTATTGTGACGGCATCTATAGATGTGTCACATGCATAAATTGTTGTATCATCAGCAAAGTTACATATCTCAGACTCCAAATCTATGAAGAACAGATCGTTTATAAAGATATTAAAAAGCAGAGGACCAAGTACAGACCCCTGTGGAACGCCTGTAGAAATGTTTTGGAAAGTGCTGTATGCTGAACCTACTTTGACTCTCTGTTTTCGATTAGTTAGGTAGCTGTATACCAACTTCAGCGCACAAGTGTCGAGTCCGTAAGCCTCTAACTTCGCTATGAGTAGATCATGGGGTATGCAATCATATGCTTTGGACAGATCCATCAGGATAGTACCAACAATGCCTTTGGTATCAAGACATCTTTTCCAGGATTCGATAGCACGAAACAAGGCATGTTGAGTACTGTATCCTTGCCTAAAGCCGGACAATAGGTGAGATAGAATTGTGGCAAAATGCCTGTCCATTTGTACTCCAATAATTCTTTCATAAACTTTGACAGAGCTGACAAGACACTAATTCGTCTGTAGTTACCTTTCCAGCTGGAATCATCCTGTTTAAAAATTGACGAGACATCAGCCTTCTTTAATTCGTCTGGGAACGAGCAATTTTGTATGGCTGCATTTATGCAGTCAGTCAAATATGGACATAAAATATCTTTGGCCATCTTGATTATCTTAGTGGGTATATTTCCACTAGTGGATTTGCTAGCATCCAGTGCCTCGACAAAGTTCATCACATCCCAAGGGTAGACATGGTAAAACTGGAATTTCTTCTCATACCTGACCTTATGTTTGATGGCGATAATACTTGGATGGTTTCTGTATTTCATTAGAGCAACTTCTACTTTCTCATCTAACTCTATACAGTTAGGTATTTGTTTAAACATAGGGTCCAGCCCTAGAGAATCCGTAATATTTACAAAATGTGAATTGAAACATTCAGCAATCATAGCATCATCTGATATAATCACTTCGTCTTCAATCAAAACGATTTTTTCTCCCATTGGATTTCCATTTGAAAACATGGGTTTAACCGCTTTCCAAAATGTTTTCTCATTAGCGATGGACCTAGGTTCAATCGAGCGATAGAAGTCAAATTTTGCTTTCCTATTCATTTTGACAACAAGATTTCGTTGTTTCTTATGTTTCTCAGAATCTTCAGTTTTGCCTGATTTGTTAGATTTATTTTTCAGGGTCGACCTCGTCATCATTGCTTTCCTCAGATTCTTGTTGCAATGTTGTTTGTTGTTCCCTCTAATTGCCCTTTGTTTAAGCGGGGCATGCTTTTCAAGTACTCGGGAAAGGACTGCCTGAAATGCAGAATATTCTGTTGGAAAATTTTGTCTTAAATTCATCTCTAGATCTTTTTGAAATTCTTCTTCGCAAAATGTTTTGTATTCACGATATTTCACTATTTTGGGGGGGCAACTTAACAAATGTCGACTTTAATACTGTGTAAATCAGATGATGGTGATCGCTGAAGCCTGTTTCAAAAGACTGGCTTCCCATGAAAGAGTGTTTCCTATTGGTGAGCATGAGATCAATACACCTCCCCCTTTCTGATTTGAAACATGTAGGTCCCTTGATAAGGCTGTAAAGCTTGTACGCTTCAACCAGTGGGACCAGAGCCTTATCGTTCGCCTCCATATTAAAATCACCAAGTATCAACACATTTTCACGAGCAGCAGAATACCGATCTATGATTCTTGAAATATTATCAACAAAATACGTTTGATTTTGCAACGGATTTCTGTATAAGGGCAGTAATAACCACTTCTGTTTTCGGATATTAATCTCTATTGGAACTACTTCGATATCATTAGGTATCTCTAGATCCTTCAATTGTTTAGAAATTATCCCGTTTCTAATGTATACAAGTAAACCACCACTATTCGATGAAACATCTAGTCTGATAGGTTTCCCGAAACCGTTTATCATAAACTGGCCGTTTCGAAATGACGAATCGAGTTTTGTCTCCGCGACTATAAGTATGTCTACTTTGTTACTCATAATCTGAGAAAAACCATCAAATTTGTTTCGTATCGAATTTATATTGATATACCCAATAATTATGATATACCCAATATTGGTTGCCAATGTATGGCAGAGAAAAGGGCAAATGAGTGGTTGATTCAAAGACAGCACTTTTGTTGTTCTCCAGCAATGTCAAAATACAGTAAGTTTTGAAGGAAAGGGTACTGGCATCGTATTAAAATTTTCACTAAGATTTTTCAAAGGTAGAAGTGCTCTCTTATGAATAGAAAACACCGCTACCCCTTTGATACGACGCTAGAGAACTTGCTTTGAAAACTTACTTCATTTTGACATTGCTGGAGAACACCATAAGTGCTGTTTTTGAAGAAACCACTTAGTTTGCCTTTTCTCTGCCATAAATCAGCAACCACGTGTCATATTGACTCATACAAGGTCTCGAACTCTACGTTGAAGCCTAACCTATGCAGCTATGTAAAACCGAGATGATTGAATCTACTGCTCTTCCACAGCAGCCACACAAATGGGGCATTATTGGAACAGTCTGTAGTCAAATCCATTTCTTAACACGGCCAAAAAATCTTCTAATTAGATACACAGGGTATCCAAAAATAGTTGTGGCTTGTTTGTGGGGCAGCTTTAGAGAAGGTGTAGTTAAAATTTTATCGGTTCTTACACAGCTGCATAAGTCAGGTGTCAGTAAAGAGAGTGTGAGACCTTAAATGAGTTAATCTGGAATGTGACTGCTGATTGAGAGTAGAGGCAATCTCGTCCCCAGACCAGGTTCATTGCTTTACCACTAGTCTGGGATACAGGAGGCCGTTCTGCAATTTGATTGGCTATTCGAAAACAATAGCAAAACATACCGGGTGAGCCAGAAAAAAGTTCCCACTTTTGAAAATTCATAACACCAAGGCTACTTCATGGATTTGAATCATTCAAATTCTAGTTAGAAGCCGAAAGATCAAAGTATTTTTGTGATTTTTCTCGCTGTCCTACCAGCACTACGAATATAGGTAAATTCAACTTTACAAAAATTTCATGGTTGATTGATTACTGAAAAATGGCCCAAAACATCGATCAATTCATAAATGACCTCTCGCACAGAATAATGAAGGAAATGCAACTTCTCATGGGTGAGAGATATCCTCTAGGCATTAATTTCCTTGGCATTGAAAATCTTTCATATTTGTTTGAAAATCGATGTCTGATAACTCTTGAGGGAGGTGAAACGCCAATGGCCTATTGTTCGATTTGAATAGAATCCTTACGATTTGATCAATGTTTTAGGCCCTTTTTCCGTGATTTTGCAACCATCAAATTTTTATAAAGTTGAATTTACCAAATTTGTAGTGCTGGTAGGACAGGGAAAAAATCACAAAAATACTTTGATCTTTCGACCTTTAACTACAATTTGTATGATTCAAATCCGTGTAGTAGTCTTGGTGTTATGGATTTTCAAAAGTGGGAACTTTTTTCTGGCTCACCCGGTACATTATGTCTCAAAAACTCTGTAATCATTCGAATAACAACAATGTAATCCTATCACTAAGCAACAAACATTACAATGACACAATATTCATCCCAAACACAATCAAAACTAACATATATATATATATTTATATAGAAATATATAATATTTAAAAAAGCGAAAGCCGAATATTTATCAAAATAAGCTGCTTGAAAAAGGCGAAAGCCGAAAGCAACCCATAAGGTGCTAAAATCGAGAAAATTAAAACGTGCCACGGTAGCCTAAAGGTTAAGGCGCTTGCCCGGAAAGCAGGAGATCCGTGGTTCGATTCCCGGCTGTGGCGCGTTTTAATTTTCTCGATTTTCCTGAGAATTTTAAAAATTGTTTCCGTTTGCACCGAAAAAGGAGAAATCCTGGTTGCTCGCTAGCTGTTGAATATTTATATATAGAAATATATATATAGAAAGCGAAATATATAGAAAATCGTTGTAATTTCTGGAATTTGATACAAGTGGGAGGGGGGCTCAGTTCAGTTCAGTTTCAGTTCAGTTTTCATTTGTCATCAATCAATCCTAAATACAATTTCAACAAATACACTCTACAACTAAATACATTACAACATTAGAAATTAAAACAATACTGACTAAAAATAAAAGATAAATTACTTTACATACTTGTATTTAAGATTGATTGATTAAGGAGGAGCTCTCTAAGTAGGTTAACTAATCAAGAGAGAGCCCCCCCCCCCCCATTAAAACGAAAAGAAAAACAAACACTAAATAAAGCTTACATAAAAAAAAAACAAACAAACAACAGCCAGTAGCCAGGTACTACAACAATGAAAGAATGACTAACATTACGATGTGTTGTATGAATCTATGAAATAAGACTTCAATTTTGACCGAAAAGCTGCAACGGATTTTAATAGAGAGGATGGCATATTTAAAATTTTAGCTCGGAGGGGAGGGGCTTATTAGAGAGGGGTGATAAGTAGAGAAGGGACTTAATAGAGCTTTTACGTTATTGATATAAGGCAGAAATATTGAGGAAAATTTGTTCGTGGCTGTATTGAAGGTTTCTTTAACTGACATTCTCGAGAGAATCCCTCATCATTTCAGAACAGAGTGGCCGATCTCAGTCAAGCAAATATAAAAATGGATTTAAGCATGTCTATTATTAAAGACCCTCTGCTAACCATTAGGCTTTGCACCAATTCTTTGTTATGTGCAAAACAACAACTGGAGACGGGATAAGCAAGGCATTGGAGGTATGTCCGTTGCTTAGGCCACTTTTGAAATTACAGAAATATCAAAATTGGGACGCTAAACCTCCGTCTATGAATAAAACCCATTGTCACACATGATGCTTTGTTCACCAAATGAAAAGTAAGGCAAAGATAATTTAGGCCAGAAACGACTGTCAGATAACACGAAAGTCGAACTTGGTGGCACAAGGGATCATGGTTAGCGGTGACTCTTTAAAAAATACATCCACCAATGTTATTGTCTTGGTCTCCGGGGAATAGTGGCCTTTCAAATAAGGGTTGTTTTTATTGTTTTTATTGACTCACACAGTAGTTTTTGTATTGTGAAGAGTGCATAAATTCTTAGGTAGTCTGTAGCGTATCTGATTGGCCGTAACATAGTCAGAGTTCAACACAGTTAATTTATCAGTGAACTTGTGGATCTGAAGGAAAGGAGGGCTGATGTTCTAACTTTCTACATTCTAAGAAAGTCATTAGGATCAGCAGTCGATCCAGTGCTCCTACCCCTCTTCATCATTACCCAATCAAATGCGTGACAGACTGCCATTCAACAGTATTTGGTCGATTGATTCAATAAAAGATTAACGGCTTAACGCACCTGTGTTGTTGCATCTGATCCATCAGAGAAACTAACAAGGCATGATGATCCTTGAATGTCAATTAAATTGACTATAGAGCAAGCCAACTGCAGAACATTCGAGATCTAGGAACAAAAAAGGATATCGATGCTAACTGTATATAGCTAGAGGATCGTATACAGTCAGGGCCGCCGAGAGCTTTTGGAGGTCCAGGGGCAAAACTGTGAAATGAGGCCCCCTGCGAGCGAAGCGAGCAGAAAAACTTTTTCAATCATGGTCTTTAGATTGGCTTAAAATGCACTTAAGAGCACTTTCTTCAGTCAAAATGTTAAAAATCTTCAATTACGGGCCCCTTAGAACCTGAGGCCCGGCGGCAGACTGCCCCCCTGCCCCCCCTCTCGGCGGTCCTGTATACAGTAACTAGCTGGCTATGTTTAAGGAGGAATTCTCCCCGTTTTCCTGCCGTTGAATCACGAAAACCACAAACCAGGACAGCCTAGCTTTAACACCAAAACCGAATTAGGCCATTACAAACTTAAATCAACAAGTTGAGCTGAGGTATAGCTGCAAAGGAAAGCAAGGAAAGGAAGAAAGAAATTATGATCAAGACACAGGTATGATTTGAGTATACATTTTATCAAAGAATAAACATCTTGTCTGCCTTCATCAATGATTTAAGCAGTTATGTCCAACTTTCGCTGAAATGAAAGTTCAAAGCCCTGTGCTCAGTTAACAAAATTTAGGAGGTTTAGTCAGTAACATGGGCTGGCCTGGCGGGACCGAACTGAAATACTTAATGGGGTTGAGGCTGCTAGAAACAATAGGATCCGATAACATGACGAAAAACACCTGTGCCAGAACTAGGCTACGTTCTAGGCTACGTAAAGGTTTACAGCAAAGTACGCTACATTTCTTTCAAGCCATTTACTCAAAAAGAAATTTAATAGAATTTTACAGCCACCTTTGTAAAGCTTTTATTTTTCTATTATTTATTCTTTCATTTTAAACTTGGCTAAATGCTATAGCTAAAAATGCTAATTAAGGCCAACTATTTACAAAAAATACATATAGAATTAAAGTGAAGATATAATTTACAATAAAAAACCTAAATTTGGATAAAATATTTTACATAATCTGCAGCTGCAGGCATGGCATGTATTGGCTTTGATAACCCTTTTAAAAACTTTAAGGAAAATCCGAGTTTTTCAGCTCTGCTGGTAGTGTCTCCCATACTTTTTCCCCATAAACTTGTCTGTATTGATTCCAAGGCAGGTTGTTTTCGCCTTTGGTAGTCGCAGTTTATCAGAACACTTTAAGTTGTAAGGCATTTCTTTTTCCTCAAAAATTTGTTTCATAAAGCTGGGACTTAGATTATATTTTGTTTTGTAGATCTCTACCATGAGCAACTGCAGGTTCCTCTGATGAACGGTTACCGAATTATCCATTTCTAACAGTTTTTCAAATGTAAAAACATTGTCCTTGTATGCGATTCTTAAGGCCCTTTCATGTATCCTATTTTATCTTATCATTCAAATTTCTATCGTGAAACATCTATATCAGCGAGCAATACCTAAACTGGGACATGACGAATATTTTCATCAACAACTTTAGTTTCTCGGGCTCCATGTAGATTGAAATGCGCGCCAGAGCATGAAGCTTTTGACTAGTGTTTTTACATAGCGTTATGGATATGGTTTTTAAAACTTAATTTCTTCGAGCCCTATGCTGAGACTTAAATGAAAAGGAAGCATTGTGCTCAAAAAATACATTTCTTCCTAGTAGCAGGTCAATCACCTTCGTTTCTTTTTACACACTGTCTTCTCATTTCATTTCATTTCATTTCATTTTTAATTCTTTAAACAGGGTAAAAGCTTCAATAACTAAAATTACTGCTTTACAGCTTGCCCTGTCAACTAAACAAAAAGACTATTGAAAAAAAACCTATTTACAATTTTTATGTCGCAGCTAACATATAAGAAAACATAGAGTAAAAGTAAAAGAAAATATAGAGTCAATTTTGCGTGACAGTTTTCTTAAAAGCAGAAAAGCTACTCGTAGTTTTGGCTTCGGATCCTAATTTGTTCCAAAGTTTTGCTCCCCTGAATGAAAAGCTCTTTTGTCCAAAGGATGTTTTCAACAGCGGCAGGTTCAAATCCAGCTTGGAACTGCGTAATTCCCTGTCGCATTTATCAGAGACCCTAGTAAACAGACCTTGTAGATATTCAGGTATTTCATTGTGCAATGTCTTGTGAACAATCTTAGTTGTTTCAAACTCAATCATTTGCTGAATATTTAGCCAGCCAAGTTGTTTGATTAGCGGTAATGCGGAGGCGTCATAGGGACTATTTGTGACTATCCTGGCTGCTCTGTTTTGCAGCTTTTGCAATTTTTGAAGAGCCGTAATGCCACAGTTACCCCAGACAGGTAAACAATACCTGAAGTAAGGTTCTACAAGGCTCTTACACATCCTTTGAATTCTTCTGTCCAAATATACCATCCCATTCTTTCGCATTTCGTCTCCTTCTTTCTTTCTCCTTCCTATCCTTCATTTTCATTTTTCATTTTCATTTTCAATTTATTAGGGAGGGAGACCCTTCAACCAACTGGTTGATTTACAAGGGGCCCTCCTTCCTCCCTTCCTTTCTTTCCCTTCTTTCCGCTTCTTTTTCCTTTCCCTCTTCTTCATCCCTGGGAACTTTCAGTATTTCAGCTACCTCCCTGGTAGCGCCGCTACCATGCTACTTCGGTGTTTAGCCCTCTGGAACCATATAGAAGCCCTTGAGAAAATAGCCGTGCAAAGACAATAGGCTGTGACTCGTGCCGTACCATATTTGGGCAACTGATCTACGTGAATAGGAAAGACTGGTATCTGATAGGCTAGAATTTCACCGCAAGTGCCACTTTTATATGCTTATATTCTCTTTAACTGAGCTCTTACGTTTTCGCAAAAAATGTTAGAGAATGTAGAAGGGTATAGAATGATTAGCTTAATTCTTCAGCACAAGAATAATCAACATGTAAATAACATGGACTGATCAGGACAGACATACCTGATGCAGCCATTTTGTTTCTTCTAAAGCATGATAAAAATTATCAGGCTCATTGTGTGAGCTAGGGCAGCAGATTTTGAGCAGTTTGTTGAAACTGACTTTGATCTGATAAACGTCATGTACCTAGGATAATAAAACAAAGTGTATGTCCTCCATATTTCTTCTATACTAGATAAACGTTGAATATAACAAACAACTTACTTCTATCTAATGATGAGGTGGAGGCAAGAAACATAATGTTATCAAAGTCGCCTCCAAATTCAACAAATCAAAAAAACTATTATTCTACAAACAATGGATAGAATGACACCACTTAGAGGACAATACATAAACGCAAAGACACTATAGATACAAGATAAACATACTATAAATATCAGAGGTCCCGGGCCAAATGTCTAGGGCCATACAGGATGCTCTACAAAAACCACCAGTCACCACAAAAACCAAATTTCGATAGGACCTTGACATTGTGCAGCACGAGTTGTGATTGGAGGTAGTAAACATGACCATGTGAAACCCCTTCTCAAAAGCTCTTCATTGGTTGCCAGTGGCACAAAGAATAGATTTCAAAATTGCATTGTTGACGTATAAATGTCTCAACGGATTTGCACCGAAATATCTCGTTGATCTCTTGGAAGTTCAGGAAAGCTGCAGAGTACTGAGATCAAATAAGAAAAATAGATTGAAGCTACCAATGACCAAAGCCAAAACACTTGCCACCATAGCTTTTACATATGTTGCTCCTGCAGTATGGAACTCTTTACCAGACAACATAAAGAACACAAAATGCATAAATACCTTCAAGAGGCTCCTGAAAACACATCAGTTTGAATTAGCGTTTAATTAATGTCTGAGAAGGGTTAAGTAAATACTGTATATGTGGACATAGACAACTTTTTTCCAATACGTCATTGAAAATTGTAAATGTTAACACGCTTTTTATCCTATTGTTTTCATACTTATTCTTAATTCGGATTTTTAAATTGTAAATAGGACTTAGACTGTAAAGCGCAACCGAGTCTCTTTTAGTATTGTGGCGCAATATAAATTTTGCATTATCATTATCATTATTATATTTTTATTATTATGACATGAAATAACAATATGAGAAACTAACCTCGGCAGCAACGAAAGTGCATTTGCAATTTGGTTCTAATTTGACGTTCTGTTGAAAAAACGAATTAAATGAAGACAGCTAGACATACAGGGTGTCTCAAAAAATTCTTCGATGTTTGCTCAAATGCCAAAAATAACGACATGCTGAATGGGCACTTGATTAAGTAACCCCGTTTCCTGAGATTTTAAATTCATTTTCGACACCAGAATCTTGCAAATCCGCTAAAAATTCATGGAGTTATAAGTTTTTGAAATAGAAGTTTGTGCGAAATACGAAACCAGAGGCCTCTAAATGGCATTTTTGGTAATAAAAGTCTCTATGGTTTTTGTTGTTTCTCAATTGTTTCAGGGCAAACCAAATGGGAACTGAACAGGTTTTCGATAACCTAACTTTCAAGAATATGACCGCTTTGAGGAAAAAGATTCAGTGTGTCGTAGATCATTTTTTAAACTACTGTTTTTGGATACACGCAATCTTAAGCAAATTTTGACAATGACTGTAAGGATTAAATTACCTGAGCAGTTTTATTTCGTTTGCTCTGAGATCAACGAGAGGTACGACATTGGATAACCTTCTTCAACTTCGATCTTCAAGCATTTTTGCATTACAAGTAATCTGGGGGTCTCTGGTTTCAGCTGTCGCATATTTTCTATCTTGAAAACTCGCAACTCAATGAATTTTTAACCGATTTGCTAGTTTCTGGTCTTTAAAATTATTTGAAAATCTTAGATACAGGGTCACCTTCCCATGAGCTAGTTTACTTTATCGTTATTTTTAATATTTAACCAAACGTCGAACAATTTTTTTAGGCAACCTGCAAATTTGGAAAAATGTTAGAGGGCAATTGCTTGAATACATCTATTAGCTATGGTCAAGTTACGGGAACATTTTTAAATCAGTTCAATAAATCATTTCGCAACAGCGCAATGAGAAAGACAAAGATGACAGTATTACTGAGATAAACAAAACAAATGCCCTCATTTCACATGGTTCTATAAAGTAAGCATCTTATCATTGTGTGTCTGACTCGTTCAATAGATAAAACTTACGCTCTAAAAGCCTTCAACTTAGATTTCGGTCTCAATTTGCAGAGAGATGCGCATACAAGGTGTCAATAGAACTTACAGTGAATGAACGGAACCACATAGAGGTTTTTTTTAAATAAATCTAGTTAAAAACTTACTTTAGCTATGGCTTTGTCGCAGTAAATGTAGAGATTAGCAGGCTTCCAGTTATTCGAATCTTGAGCTGCCCCATCAGCAATTTTATGAAAGGTATCATCTCCACTTATGACAGAAGTAAGATCTTCATTTATAGCAGATAATGATAAGGCAGCACCCACACTGATTGATTGGCCTTTACCTTTCCCTTTGCCTATTGAAATCGCTGTTGCTAACACTACAATAGAACAGAATTGACTATTAATATCATTCCAACAATGTTTTCATCCATTCATTCCATTCTCATTTTTCATTTATTTGAGCAAGGTAGACCAGTCACTCCATCAGAACTGCTTTTCAGGGGGCCGCTATTAATAACATCTACAAGTTAGAAAGATAAAATACTACGAAACAGTAATGAAATAGGAACTTCATCATATGTCATTCTTGATTCCTTTCTTGAAGGTGGCAAAGTAGAGAGCCTGTTCAAAACGATTCCAAAGCTTACATCCACGAAAAGAACTAGCCCTCCGCCCTTTGTTAGCTTTTTCCGTAAGTGAAACGAAAGATCAGTTTCGGCATTTCTCAGTTTTCTGACTACACGTTTTTTTTATAAGAAACTGGTTTGTAAGAAACTAGTACTAAGATGGCCAAAATTTTAAGAAACTCTAGTACTATGTCTAAGAAATACTAAGAAACTTTTCAAAGTTAAAGCATGAATTTTATAGCAAATAGATCGTTGAACCTTTATCATTGGGCAATATTATCTAACCATTTGTGTTTTCAACATAACAGAGCACTGTTTATTCCTATATGATGTTTCAAATATCAAGAAACATATCTGCAGCAGTGTTAGCGACCACATTGACAATTCATGAATTCAAAAAATAAGAAACCAATTAAGAAACTTTTAGTACTAAAATGGACAAAATTTCGTGTTAAATTAAGAAACTTTAAGTACTATGGCCTGATCCAAGTTTCTTATAAAAAAACGTGTATACCACAACTAGTTACCATGGAGGGTGTTCCAAAAAATTTGCCCTACTTTTGTGGTTCATGCGATGGAGCCGTAAGTTTATGCCCCTCTCTTGATACAATTACATAGGGTAGATTCCAACCTACGGTTCGAAACCTTGTTTGAGCTAATCTTACAAGTAGTTGCTGATTCGTTGCTGATTCATGGGACACTGAAGGAAACAGTGATTGCCTCGCAAAAAGTGATTGCTCCAAATATTTTCTTTGCTCTCCAATAGTCCAAAAGTCAAGTAAATACTGTTAGGACTGAGTCCGTTGCTACGATGAAATATCTCTACCGTTAAAAAGGGTTTAACTGTATTTTTGATGATAACAGAAAACATTGAGCCATCGCCATAGATAAAAAATTCAGTTTCAAGGCAAAATCGGTTGCATCATTGTCACATAACAAGTAGACTGATTCCATATTCGTAGTTATCGCTATTGACAGATTGATGGACGCTCAAACTATGACTCATGGACTTTGAAACTGAAATTTGGGATGAAGTTTTCTCCTATCGATTTCATAACAAGATACAGTAAATCCCCACATATAAGAACCTACCAAAATAAGAACCAAGAGGCTGTTTTTGCTAAATTATGTACCTTGCAATTAAGAACCTGTTTCAGTTTGATGAAACATAGGTTCTTATTGCAGGGGTTGCAAAGTTGATCTTTGTTTGCTGTTATTAAGGTCATCGTGGTCCCAACTGGCTTTGATAGCTTTATTCTCCTCCCCAATTACTTATCAGGTCCAAAAGAACCTTTCAAAAGCAAATAATAGGACTCAACATCCTTGTGAGACTCTTAAGGGGACTGCATGAGGCACCCTTCAAATAAGAACCTCTATACCCTGAAATTAGTCTTAGTACCTTTGAAATAAGAACCAATTTCAGCCTGCCTCTCGAAAAAGTAGGTTCTTATACGCGGGGATTTACTGTGGGGAAACCATAGCAACACTACACGAACTCCAGGAAATGGTGGATGGGCCAAAGTTGCCGGCTCGAGCCTCCAATGTTAAAACAGCTCAGAGTTCAAGTTTACAGTGATATTAGCCATGAGGTGAAGGTGAAGGTGCGGTTTTCAGCGCCAAGCGCTGGGATCGCAGAAATAGCTAAGCGCTAATCGAGTCCGCGACCCCTTGTCATGACGCTCAAAGGTGCTGGTGGGACTTGAGCCCCGTCCGCCTGACTGTTCTGGCTGCAAAGTCAATGGATTACAACACGGCGCCAATGCACCTTGACCTTCAAGCCACAAGTATCCATACGAATGTTTCCTATCAACAAAACCTTTCACATTGAATCAGGGGCTCCTCAATTTTAAGGCCAATTAGCTTCAATGAACTTCACCACAGCATTGAGAATTTGACGGTCACTTGCCTGTCGAGGGTCACTTGCCTCGCTTCTGAGACTAAACTGCAGCCTGCTTCCAGAGGGCACACGTAAACGTGTTCATCTCCGTCTCAAAATTTTATATCCAAGTCCATAAGTATCAGATTGAGCAAAAATAGAAAATGTTGTTGTTGTTGTTGTTATTGCTGTTGTTGCGATATCTGGAACTATATTGTGAGTCTACATAACAAGAACTTTCATAAAAAAGCTTCAACTGAAAATTGGGCTAAAAATTGGTTAGTGGGCCTAGATGATAGACTAACTTCTTCAGTCCCAGTCTTCGCTTTGTTTATTGAATTTGATGATGGCACTCCGCTTCAAGTGGAACTGATAATCAAACTATCTGAAATTTGCGCGACCAATGAGATTGCAGAGTTCCAAACAATAACTAACTATGTTCCAACTGATCAATGGGATATCAACATTTCAACCTCATTCCAATAATTAGCCTCCTTTTAGTCTCGAGGCTTCAACAGTGATGAACCGTGCAAGGACAAGGAGTGCTGTCGATTGCTGTGGTAAAATCTGAAGAATGATTTCGCCTTTAAAAGCAGGTTTCCCATGTCAAATCGAAGGAATCTTCAAGCAGTATACAGAAGAAGTGCTCATCTTGACTCAGGTTGGTTTTGTTTTCTTTACAACCTCAATGAAATACGAATTTCAGGCGTTTTAGAATTGGTGAGTTGTGATCGTGTAGAATGGGCCTAAGCTCTTTTTTCAATTTGTTTTGAGTGGGCTTGTCAGGATTGCTAGCTACTGAAAGCTAATTTAGGCCCACTGTGCATGCCACATCCAGGCATGGGACCCCTAGTTTAACGTCCCTTCCGAAGGACGACAGGGTGAGTTGTAAGGTCAAACCTCCGAGGTCACCCATCCAGAGTTTTGACCTCACTCGACCAAGCTTAACTTCAGTCACCTGACGAAGACTGCATAAGCCACTCGGCCACTCACTCACTCTTGGCTTCTTTGGATTAGTTTGATTATGATTCGTAGTTGTAGCGATTATCAGCCTGTCAAAGAGCGAAACTACGATGATTTTCATCAGTCTACATAGATGAGAGTTGAGACACAAAAATGATTAGGATTGTTTCGCATGTACTAACAATGGTAACATTACAAATTTGGTTTGAAATCTGTTGTGGTAAAATTAAATCTCATAACAAAAGCATTCAAAATAAACAAAGATGATCTCAATTTACCTAGTTCTGAGTAGAACTTCTCATCGAGACTCAAATTCGTAACTGACATCCGTTGTGGTTGAACTCCTTCTACTCCAGCCTTCACAGCGGCTGCGATCACGCCCTTGGTTAGCCCTCCACAGCGAAGTAGCACTCCTTTGCTTCTTCGATGCCGCCAGACTGCTACAGGGAATCTGTTCACGCGGTAATTCTTCGCAATTTTCAATAATAAGTCATCAGGAACTTTGGCTGGAATGACTATCACTGCTGGATAACTATAACAAAACGTAACTTGTCATTATTACAACATACAACTATTCACCTCTTCACCTGAATTTCGCTCTGCTCATCACATTTATCAATTTATTACAGTTGGATGATAAAAAAGATAGCTAAAAGTAGTAAGCTAATTAATTCCAACCTAAAAACATTACAAAATACAAATATTACATAAAAATGGTGGATAAAATATTTACAAATCATCAAAGTTAAACAGTATAAAAACATATATCTGAAATTGTGCATCATAAAAAGCCCAAGTTCGGAACAAATGTGCGGCATAACCTGCATCAACAATTTTCTCCGTACCAATTTTTTATCTTTGTTTTAAAATGATAAAGGGATTCTGAATTGCGTATTGTTGTTGGTAAAGTTTGGCACAGCTGCGGAACTTTAAATCTGACGCTTTCTGAGCCATTGCTGACTGATTTCACTCTTGGTTGAATAGATTCGTTATTGTTACGCAAGTTGTAGTGAGTCATATTTTCACAGAGAATTTCCTGCATAAATGAAGGATTTACGTCATTTCTAGTTTTGTACATCTCAGTCATAAGTATTTGCAAATTCTTTGTATGAATAGTGACTGCACAGTCCCGCTGTAATAGGTCACTAAAAGTCGATTCGGTGTCCTTGTATGTTATTCTCAATGCCCTTTCCTGTATTTTGTTGATTTTTTGGTTCAGCTGCCTGTTGTGGAACATCCAAAATAAAGGGCAGTATTGAAATTGACTGGTAATAAATGCCCTCATCAAGATTCTTAGTTTGTTATGATCCATATACGGGGATATGCGGGCAAGTGCATAAAGTTTATTACTGGCTTTTTGGCAAAGTTTCGAGACGCGATGGTCAAAAGAGAGTTTGCTATCAATATGAACTCCAACTAGTTTCTCTTCAGAGCTATATAGAACATAATCTTCGTAATACGGGGACTGACTTGATGTTACCGATGAACAGGTCAACAAATGGCCAGAAATGTTTCTCTTAAAGAGTCAAAGCAGGCAACTTCTTTGTATAGTTTCAAGAAAACATTACAAACAGAAACCGCTTTCCTTTCGTTTTAATTTATAAATTTTAACACTACTGTACATAAGTTTAAAGTATTAGGAACAAGGTTTCATAGTTCGATTTAATTAATATCTTTTTCGCTTGTATATTATGTTGTAATTAATGTTTTAAGGACCTTGAAAATCAACTTGAAGAAGTGCAGCTTTCCTTAAAAGAATTAAACTTGAAATATAAACTAAATATGAAAAAAATGAAATATGCCTTACAAGATAACATGTGGCCGACTAAAATCATCGTTTGAAATAACAAAGCACAATGACAAAAGTATTTGTGATAATAGTGATAATAGCATTGTTTCATGCACATCCAGCAAGCAAAGGGACAGTGAGTGACAAAAAACCAAAATGTTGAACAGAAGAAAGTTCGTTGATTTTCACTTGCCTATATATGGTCCCTAAAAGCAAAATATTTTTCCCAGTCCTATCAAACGGTAGCTATGACATTCTTACCTTCGTGAAATGCTATAATTCAGATTTGCCATCGACAGCCTCCACGGCGATCCTGGAACTAATTTTGTCACACTACCAAGTCCAACTCGCTCGTAATCTAAGCATAACGCTGTTTCGCCTAATTTATCGGCACTCTGTAAAGGTGTTTCGACTTTAATACTAACACTTCCTTGTTTATTACGTGGATCTTCTGATTCAGTTTCTTCATCAGATGGTATTTCACCTCCATTGTTCTGATCAACGCTCTGATATTTTCGCTTGCTATTATCATCCGTAACAGCGAATTTATGTCGTCGTAACGAGCCTCTATTCTGATTAGCTTTCTTTTTCGCTAAAGAAGCGACAGTACTTAGCGATTTTTGTTGTTTCTTGATAACATAATTCCTCTGCGATAAAGTCCTCGCAATGTTAGGTTGTGCACCCGATGCGAATGCAAAAGTACTGAATACAGTCTGTGGCCAGCGTAGTCTTTGTAACGATTTACGAAAGCTTTCGATAAGTTCGGCGTCAACTTCTTCGTCGAAACACAACTTGATTATCTAGTAAAGAAAAAAACCTTTATATGAGATCGGGCTAGACTACTTATTACTACTTAATCTTTAATGACAAAGAATTAGCCACTACTAAGTCTGTCTGATATTAGATGTAAGGCGAGGGGCATTTCACTCTTAAGAAACCTCGCGCACCTTTGACGAAAATCTTTTGCTTCAAGAAAAATCCTTCAATAATCCGCAAAAATCCTTTTGTTCTGAAAAAATCGTACGCTGTTTCATATGAATGAAATACCCCTCGATGACGGGTGTGATTTGTAATGACTCTCTAGTTGCTCTTATTTGTGGATATGTTTCTTGACAAAATATACCACTTTGAATCTGTAAGTTGGTTACCTTCCTTGCACACTCGCTATGATGATAACCCGGGGGGGTATGGGGGTAACTACCATATATGAAGGTACGGGATGTGCCATTTTTTGGGGTGCCTTTTTCGAGCAGAAAATAAATTTTAGGGTATCATTTTTGGTAAAATCACAAGTAGCCATAAATTTTGGGGTGTCATTTTAGAAAAATAACTCTTTAGGGTATTGATTTTGATCAAATTTCACTAACCTGGTTAAAATTTTGGATGGATGTCACAATTTTAGGGTATACATTTTCAATGGCCTGTAAATTTTGGGATATCGTTTTCGCGAAAATTTATAAATTTTAGGGTGCGATTTCAGACGTCAAATGGCACACCCCCGTCACCCGCCTATTGAAGTTACCCCCCCCCCCGGGGATGATTAATCTTGCACAAAACCATAAAAACACACTTGGCATTTGTAGTGAGGATCCTGTGACAGTGTGTCCTCCTTGTAATGCTACAGTATCTTGCAATAACTTGTTGTTTTTAAATTCACACTTTTTAAAAAATAACATTAACAAAAACATAGCATTTTTCTGCATTTTGTTGTGCTTTAGTATCTAAGATACGTTCCAATCATTTCCTCCATATCCCGTAAACAATGAAAATCCACACAAGCGTTCAACAGATATTAAGGAACCACTTTAAACTGCTAATATTGTGAAAGGGGGTGTTTGGGAAATGACCCATTAGTTTTTTTCTCCTACACTTATTGATTTCTTAATCATTTGAGGGGGGGGGCTCACAGGAGTCGCATACGACATACACGTTTTTTTATAAGAAACTGGTTTATAAGAAACTAGTGCTAAGATGGCCAAAATTTTAAGAAACTCTAGTACTATATCTGAGAAGTACTAAGAAATTTTTCAAAGTTAAAAGCATGAATTTTATAGCAAATAGATCGTTGAACCTTTATCATTGGGCAATATTATCTAACCATTTGTGTTTTCAACATAACAGAACACTGTTTATTCCTATATGATGTTTTAAATATCAAGAAACATATCTGTAGCAGTGTTAGCGACCACATTGACAATTCATGCATTCAAAAAATAAGAAACCAATTAAGAAACTTTTAGAACTAAAAGGGACAAAATTTCATGTTAAATTAAGAAACTTTTAGTACTATGGCCTGATCCTAGTTTCTTATAAAAAAAACGTGTACGTAAACAAATCCCTGGTTTCAGGATCATATATTGCATTTTGAAAACATAAATTCCTTTTTTTTGGTAGCTTCCAAAAGCAGAGATCTTTATCTGGATGCTTGGAACAAGGGCAGATTTTGTAATACAATAGCATCAGTCGCTTTGGTTCACACCTCAATTCAAAGCGATTAGCGAATGCAGACAAAAGAAATTCTCTCAAGCAGAAATTCAAAACAAATGAAGCCGCAAAGTTGTCCCGAAACCAGTACGCCAAACTCTCGTTTGGTGCGGGCGAAGGGAAGTTTTTAAGAGAAGGTATGTGCTTATAACGAAAGAAGATGGGTAAATCTAAAGTTCTGTCTCGCGGATTTTGATTATTTGATTCAGGAGCTGAGGAATGACTGCGTACATCTGAGCAATAGATATGCAAAAATTGTAATGCCCTCTGCTCGGTTTCTGAATAAAACAAACAAAATCCGCGAGACAGAACTTTAGATTTACCCATCTTCTTTCGTTATAAGCACATAACTTCTCTTAAAAACCTCCCCACGCCCGCACCAAACGAGAGTTTGGCGTACTGGTTTCAGGGCAACTTTGCGGCTTCGTTTGTTTTGAATTTCTGCTTGAGAGAATTTCTTTTGTCTGCAATCGCTAATCGCTTTGAATTGAGGTGTGAACCAAAGCGACTGATGCTATTGTATTACAAAATCTGCCCTTGTTGATGCTTGGTGATCTTTGGGTAACAGCTCACATGAAATACTAAATCCACTTATATCTTGGCAGTCGCAAAAAAGAAAGATTTAATTTGCGTCAGGACAGAGTGCCAAGATTAATCACCAAGATAATCTTTCATTTTGAATTTACTTCAAGTAGTCATTATAACATTGATCAGTGGGGGCCATTTGTAAACACCGGCATTGGACTACTGGCATCGGCACTGGAATTGGCATTGGAATAGGCATCGATATTGCACATGTGCAACAAGACATGCAACACTGATCAGGGGGTTGTATGGTGCTATCAATTAACTTTCTTCCGAGTAAACTGCCAAGCTCAAGCCCAGAAATTTTCTTGACAAAGTCAACAAAGTCAACAGCTCAGTTGATTGGGTAAAAATTAGCTGGACTGGTGAGGGCAAGGATAGCCATGGAAAAACCCAGAGAAAACCACGGCCGTAATTTGTAAGACATGAATGAAAGCCTCTCCAAGACAGAAGCATAATTTTGTGCAAATAGTTCAAAGTAAACCCGAGCTAAAGTATCCTTACGAAATTTGAGTATTCAAATAATAAGAACTTTTAGAAAGTTGCAGAAAGATCGTGGGCTTCTAAATTGGGTACTTCAAACATGTTTCTCACATCAGGTTATCCTCAGCTGTCCTCACGAAGCCAACACTTCAGTTTGTCCCAGCCATGACTTGATTTGTTGACTTTGTTTACAAAGGCATAAGGCTGATACCTTCAGGAAGGAGAAACATTTGGGCTAAGTTGATAGATGTCTCTGAACAAATGCAATTGGCAGTACAGTGCAAATAAATCGAGTAAAGCACAGTCACACAGCCCCCTGATCAGTTTTGCATGCCTTGTTGCACATGTGCAATATCGATGCCAGTTCCAATGCCAATGCCAATTCCAATGCCGATGTCAATATTCCAATGCCGGTGTTTACAAATGGCCATCAGTGGGACATTTGGAAATCAGATATTTCTGAGACGATTTCTTATCAAGCCCCTTCAAGTCTTATGAACATTTCACACAGCCAAGATGCGGAATCTGTTCTGGTGAAACATAACTGTCCGAAAAAAAAAACAACTAAATGGTCAATACTCTAGCCTTCATTAAGAAAGCATCCATGTCGAATGGACAACAACTGATGATTTTGCAACGATCTCAATAACAAAACGTAGCAAGTTGTATAAACTGATCCTTGATCCTTTGGACGAAACAAGGGCACATTCTCACATATAGATTTTATCTGTTGTGCACCAGGTGGTACTTGTTTTTTAATTATCCGAGGATATGCACTACAAGCATTAACTTTTTCACTCGCTATTAGAAGTTTTCCAAGGATCTCATACCGGCCGTAGAAGAAATCGGCGAAAAGTATAGCTACTCCAAATGCAAAAAATAATAGAAAAACAATGAAATAACACTTTGGACAACCGGCCTTAGAAAATTGCTTTTTGTTGATACCCAGCATTAGAAAATGAGGGGAAAGCGATAAGCATGAAGGAGTCAATAACTCGTCAGCATAAAATATACTAGGAACCCCTTCCCCTTCTCCCAGGGTTATGAGGCAAAAGATAGCATACGAGCATGGACTGCTCCAGCCTTATTACATACTTGAAAGATGCAGGAACGGAGCTGCAAACAGTCATGAAGCCACTGATTAGGCCCAACTTTGAATCTTCCGCTGATCCTCTTTTCTTTGACAAGCGAGCCAACTGGAAATGCACGAGTGACCATCATTTCCGAGGCTGTAAAGGGATGAAAAGGTGCTATAATTCAAATAGAAAAGAACTGAGCTCTACAATTTGGAAAAATGATCCAACGGTTGTAAACAGGGCAATTTAAGACAAGAAACCGTTGTTGCACAAAAAGGATTTTAAATTCGTGCAAATGTCGAAACATCTCATGACTTTCAAATGTGTTAAGAACAGCATGATATTCAATCTAGTGCCTACTTACAGCAACACATCCAAAGCCTATCCAAACTGCATATGCTTTGAAATATACAAGATGTACCGCATCGTTCCCTGTTCAAAAGTGGTACCCATCTTCCATTTCAACAAAAGAACACCAAAACAAGGATTTTGCGTCTGATATTTTGCATTCTTGAATCCAGGATCTTACAATGTGTACAAAGCGTTTATAGAAAAAAATTTTACATCCCAATCAACATTTGTGTTGAAATCATAGCTATATAAAGGAGAAGAAATCAGGAGGGCTTTGACGGTGAAATCAAAATTTTAGACGAAAGGTACACTGTAACAATTTACCAAGCAAAGTAGCTGCAATATTCAGTTCATTTTCATTTTTTTCATTTTATGATATTTAAACACGTAAAAAGTGTCAGTATAAGCTAAATACTGTTTTTCAAACTGACGTGTTAACCCTTTCACGCCCGGCTAAAATTAAGCTTAACAGGATAACCTAATGTAGATCGTCGTTTTCCAGGGGGTATCATAATCAGTGATTCAACATGCAGTAGATAAATGCAATGTCCATAACCTTTCAAATCAATCAAAACTCTGAAAGCTTTACCCCCTGAAAAATTCGCAGTTCTCAATGAATACTGTTGGGCTATATGGCCCTTCCGGGGGTGAAAGGGTTAAAAGCAAATTAATATGTATACAATGATACAAAAAAACATGTAGCCATAATACAATCATTATTAGCAAAACAAAGAAAAGAAAACAATACAAAGGAAAGTATTAGCTCTGGCTAATTGTATTGATATCATCTTCTGATAGCCACTTGAAGGCAATGAGGGAGGGTGCCACTTTAGTTTCCCTACTCAAGCTGTTCCATAGTCTGGCCACTCGCTAGTCTGGCAAGTAGTCCCCTTCTTGAATATCTTAGAGTAAGTAAGTAAGCAAGTAAAAATTTGCCACCAAAATAAAAAAGAATTATAAATAAATAAATAAAATATTTACAATACAATTCAAATGGCAAATTTGATAAATACGAGTTGAAAACACCCCTAATTAAAGTGGAAGGGGTAGCATTAAAAGATCGAGTTAACTTTATTTCCATAACGGTTCCCTTAGAGGAAGTTGCAAAAATAATGAAAATTATGATTTAATGTGCTTTTGGATAAAGCATAATTTAGTAAGGCCACATCATGAATGTGCGAGAGGATGCGCAGTTTTAGTAGAACATATGTCTTTTTCCTCTCTATGTATATGTTGAAAATTTCGTTCGAAATATTTTCGTTCGAGCTGCATTCATTTCTCGCACGATTCTAGAATGTTTATTGATTCATTCATTCTAATTCTTTATGCATGGCAGAAACATCAATATTATGTATGAAAATACTGCTTTGCAGCTTGCCTTGTTAACTTAACAAAGAGCATATAAACTCTATCCACAATGTTATTTCAAACAGCAAATATCAAAACGGAAACATAGTAATAAATGTATCATTGTGGTTCACGTGACAGTATCCTTAATAGCAGAGAAGCTACTTGCTGTTTTTGGCTTCAAAACGTTTCCAAAGTTTGGCTCCCCTGAATGAAAAGCTCCTTCGTCCTAAGGATGTTTCAACAGCGGAAGGTTCAAATTTATCAGAGACTCTAGCAAACATACTTGCAGAAGATAAGGCACCTCATTCAAATATTCACAGCCATGAAAAAAATATGCTTACAATACTGGTCGACGGGTGTTCCCTTGAAAATGACACGGTAGTTCGTCAGAAAAATGGCTCCCTCGACTGGAAGTAAGCACGGGCCACCAATATCAGATCCCATTTCATGGCCCTTGCTTCCTTCTTCTTTCTGTGGTGTAGAGTGCGTCGTTGATACTTCCCTTCGAACTCCAAGTTCCCGGCCGTCAGCAATAAGATAGCACCGAAGTCCATCAAATTGCAAGATCTCTCCTGGGAGTAACTGTGGCTTCATAATCTTTACCTACAGGTGGAAGGCAATTAATTAAACTTGGCCTATAATGACTGTTTCCGAGGTCCTTACCAGAAAATATTAACCCGAAGCCGTCAGTACTAAAAACGAGCTCGGGAGGTTGTCCACAGAGGCTGAGGGTTAATAATTTCGGTATCACCCGAAGGAGACAGTTATTATATAGTTTATTACCCTATGGTCAGGGCAGGGTGAGGGAAATTCGTTTTTTAAAAAGACAAACGCTCGTCTCAATACCCTACCCTAACCCTTAACTGACATATTTTTTAACAAAGAGTACAAACTAGATCATGAAAAGCCATGGCTGGCAAAAACAACAGATGCCAATCAAAGTACATCTCTTCAAGACATGAACAGTTAGTCACACTCTAATGATAATAAATTTGAAAGGCCTTAGTGTGCTGAAGAATCTGTCTGTTTTTTTTTTGCGTCCGTTTTCTTCTAGTACCTTCTTAATCTTCAAGACAAATGCATAAATGAATACCTTCTGCGTTGGGGCTAGATTCTTCGTTTCCCTGTACACCTCATTCAATGTTTCCATGTGCAGTGATACAAGACCTAAACAATAACATGGTAAACAATGAGCTCGCATAGATGGGCAATTTCTGTTGAAGGCAAATGGAACGGGAATACAAAATGAATGCTCAGATCATACTGAACCCAATTAATCATGTAATACAGGTTAAGCAAAAAAACAATGCCCGTTTCAAAGGCCAATTGCTTCCTGGACAGGGCTCAAAAAAAACGAAGTAGCGTGGTAGCGGCGCTGCCAGGAAGGAAGCTGAAATGCTCAAATTTCCCAGAAAGGAAGAAGGGAAGAAAGACAAAGAAACGGAAAGAAGGTGAAAATAAGGGAAAGAAAGGAATGGACGAAGGAGGAAGAAGGAGAGAAAGGTAAAGGGACAGAATGGGGTGGTACACTGGAAAAGAAGAAGAAAGCGTGTGAAAAGAAATGAAGGTGCTTAGCTTGCTACCAGGAAGAAAATTAGTTGTTTGGGCTTGTTCCTGAATATCAAGACAATGATATTGGCCTAGATATTATCTAATGATGAATATGTTCAAATCCATGTTACAATTTACGTTACAAGCTACGCTGCAATACTTCATTTCATTTCATTTAATCTTATTTAAGCATAACATCCATTCAGTTAAATACGATACCATAAGAAAATATACTACAATTAAAAGTTTACAATATAAGCTCAAAATATGTTTCACCCGCTCCCGTGTATTGATCTTCCATGGATTCGTGCAAAACCTATTTTCTATCAGCTCAAACGGTGAGGTTTCAGATCTATTTTGAGTCGTATAACGGACTCGGGTCTCTGATGAGCTGTGGGATACTATTCCAGGCTTTTGGACCAGTGTACAAAAAACTTTTTTCGTATAAAAAAGTTTCACATAGAGATCCTTGATGTTCCTTTGTGTTACATTTTGATAAGGTAGACCTCTCTATGAACTTATTTTGTAGGCCTTCAGGACGAAGCTGATTGACAATCTTGAAAGTCATGACCGCTCGGTCAAATGTCATTTGTTGATTTACATTAAGAATGCTCTTATTGTAAGCATCTTTTATCTTGGAGGATTCTATCGGATCGAAAGCTCTACCCTGATATCTTTGCAGAGTGCTAAGCTTACTATTGGAGAGGGCCCCTGGATCACGTTTGCATACCTTAGATGGCTCTCAACAAGTGCTTTTTTTATATCATTTAAAAAATTACAATGTAAATTTACAAACTACACTACTTTACAAAATTACTATACGACTATACAATACTACTAGAACGATACCCCGAGGAGCAAGAGGCTAAGACTACCCCGAGACCAATTGAACATAGAGATTAAAACTACTCTGTCTCAAATTTCATGCCACAACGAGAAATGCCTGCGATTAAACAACTAAAGTGATTGAATGAGTAATAATCAAATAATAATCAAACAAGTGCTTGATACGCAATAAGCAAATGACATTGTGGTAAGATGTTTTTCAGAATTACTCTACAGTGCGAGCTACACTACACTACTTACAGAAATTGCTCTACCACACTACGACAACGATACCCGGAGGAGCAAGGGACAATGTCTACCCTGAGGCCATTAACATATAGATATATTAGAAAAAGAAAGCAATTAAAATACACGACAAGAGAAATACATGACATGCACAAAAAGAAAAATTAGATCTTTTGTTTGGCGCTTGAATCGGAATTGAAAAGTAAAGATGACATGAACAGGCTCATGCAAACGATAACCCCGTTCCCAAGATTCTGAAATAATTTTAGAGACCAGATTTATATCGGTTACACATTCACTAATGCCCCTTTCACACTGCAAGTTAAACCGGCTTAAACTAAACCAGGTTTTCGAATAAGGCCTTCTGATTGGTCAAGCCAACAAATCCAGTCATTTGATTGGTTGAAATTCAAACTAGTTTAGATAAACCTGGTTTAACTGTGTCAGTGTGAATGCAGTATAAGTTGAGAGTTTTCAAAGATAAAACATATGCAACTGCTGAAACCAGAGACCCCTAAGTTTCTTGCAATGCAAAAAAGCTCCTAGATTGAGGCAAAATAAGGTTATCCAATGTCATATCTCTTATACCAGAGCAAATCAAATACGACTTCGAACGTAATTTAATTCTTATAGTCATTGTCAAAATTTGCTCAAGATTGCATATGTCCAAAAACAGTAGTTTAAAACATAATCGACGAGAGACAGAATCTTTTTTCTCAAAGCATCCATATGCTTGAATGTTAGGTTACCGAAATTCAGTTCAAACCCCATGTGGTTTGCTCTGAAACAAATAAGAACCAACAATTGTGCGCTCTAAAATTAGTTAAAAAATCTCAGAAAACAGGAAACAATTTCAGGAAACAATCTCATCACGGAGTTCCTTCTATCTCATTGTTATTTTTGATATCTAATCAAGCTTGGAACCATTGTTTGGGACATTCTGTAATTTATTGTCAACAATATTAATTCATCAAATCTGAATTCTCAAAATCATCTATTTAATTCAAATACCTGGAACAAGTGACTGTAGTGACTTGACATGATCAGTTTTGATATCCGCTTCTAAGCAAACTCTTTCGACAAATCTTAGAACGAACTTGGTAACTGAATCAGCAACACTGTCGGCAAAACCGACTCCACCATCATTCGCCATTCCACCGTCGTAACTGTCCCACGCCGTACTTTCGTTGATACTTCGAGAGCCGTCTTGCGTTGTTCCTGGGAAAAAGGAATAAATTCAAGACTAAAGCCAACTTCTGGTCTTTACATAAGGCATGGACTATTTGAAGTTCCTTGATCTCTTAAAGCAAACCCAGGTTAAGCCCCACGGGGTACTCATCAACTTTCAATACGGGGGAGTCCGTTAGACTTATGCCTTTTCGTCCCTTGTTTCCCTGCGTTCTTTGATTTGCTGATATCACTTGGTCAACAGGGACTCATAATATTACGCTTATATAATGGGCCCACTTTTTCAAAATGGTCTAAAGAGGTGGGAGCTCTCGTACACTCAACAAAATCGCTTCAAAATCTGGTTTAAAGAGCTCGAACATTGAAAAGCGAAGTTTTAGTACAAAGAATGATGTTGTGTTGACCTACAAAGCGCAAAATGCATACGTTTCAGGCAGTAATCTTCCTCTGTAGAAGCAAAATAGATCCATCGAAGCTGCGAGAACTCCAGGCTGCTTCAACCGTTCTTTAAGAGGAACAACAACAACATTCTGAATAGCTGCCCCTGATTGGTTAAAAACTGAATTCTAGCGATTTGATTGGTGAATACGGAACCACCCTACGCGGGCCTAAAGTGGGCCCACTATTTAAGAGCAATGATATTAGTCCCTCTTGACCAAGGAACGCAGGGAAACAAGGGACGAGAAAAGGCATCAGTCTAGGAGTCCGTGCCAATGTTTGGGGTCCAGAATCTTACGTTAATCAATATTCGGGGTCTGTAAATAACAAAATAGACAAAAGCTCGATATTTGGGGTCCACAAGTGTGAAGGCAGAATGAATCGTGCGGTTTGGTGTGATTCATCAAAGTGATCCATTGAATAAATTTTGATCTACATGCGTTGAGGATTCTCAGCCAGAAATGAATAACAATGATTGGGGTCTCCAAAAACAATTGCCTCAATATCTGGGGTCTCCAAAGCGCTAGGCTTAATATCTAGGGGTCAGCAAAAAAATAGTGGCATGGACCTCCCGTGCTGAAAATTAGGGAGTACCCCCTGGCGGTCAAGCTATCTAATCTATGGCATCAAAAATTCGCATTAGTTGGAAAATTTCTACTGGCTTGCAAACAAATCTAAAGTAAATCATTCTCCTCCTCGTGTACTTGGGCAATTAATGGTTTAGTACAGATTTTGTATGTCGAAACTCTTCCTGAAAGGTTGCTTCCTTCACGATTCTAAAGTCCAACCTGAGATTGAAAACCTTACCAATTTTGTTTCATTAGCCCCGTCTTGCTTACAAAAATTGGAGTTTGATAAACTTAAAGTACATTTCATTTGCAGCGGTGTCATTGGTGTGGAGATGAACTGAAAGATATAGGCACTTCACAATGATACCAATTATGTATGGTGATGTCATAAAACGTTGCTTACAAATGGTGAAAAGCTTATTCAGACTTGACCATCCCCCGTCTTTGTTCCAGTCGCTCAATTTCATCAAACTAACGCTTATCTAGTAACTCCAGCACTACAATTTTACAACATACTCTATTTGCTTCACGTGGATAAAGCAGGTAGAGAGATATGAGTTTTTGGAACTGGGAAGCTTTTTATGAGACAGTTTGCATAAAATTCAAAGTAAGTTGATTCATTTCGTTCTTCAAAGCAACCAGAACCTCACTAATCATAGTTTAGCCACTGAGCAATGACGCCTTTTCAGGAGGTAAGGCTCGTACGCAATTTTTGCAACTATCTCTTAAAAAAGGAGGGCCATTTTAGTTAATCAGAAAGGAAATAAATGTAGAAATGAACATTCCAACACGTACAGTCATTCAACTTCAAACTCTCTGCTCAATGTTCCACATCTGTATTTGCTTTAGCGAAGTGACCCTTCTTACTGAGCACGCGAATTTACCCTCTTTAGATAGATATTCACAAACATTTGCCAAATCTATATGAAAATTTAACACAAATGATGTTACAAATCATTTAAATGCCAGCCATACCTGCAACGCTTTCAGAGACATTACCATGTGTTCTTGTATCTGTCCTAGTTGACATATTTTCGAATATGCTACCTCCTTCATCTGTGAAATAAAACAAGGATATTTTAGATGCGAAGACATTGCTGCATATAACAGGCACGCTGCGTGCAACGACAGGTATGTATCAGCCAGTTCTTTGCTGTTGCGAGTTTCAACTAATAACTGCCAAGAAGACGAAAAGTCAGCAAAGACGAAGAATGAGGCCAACAAACAGCAGTAAAAGGTAATGAAGAGAACTTGCCCATCTTGGTTTCCAAATAAAGCTAATAAAGGCATGAAACTTCCTTGCCCTTCTTGCGAACGGTCGAAAATAATGCTCTTATATCATGTGTGAAATTAATAGTGGGAAAGGCCAACATCTAAATCTTATAAGGGATGCAATGTCAAATCAGATTGGCCTTTTGCTTCACTAAATGGTAATTTATTCTTGATTTGTGTAAACATACCAGAAACAGAACATGACATGTACAAAGTGGAAGGTTCCAAAGATTTTCGGAGGACAAGTCCAATAGATCGCATTAAATCAAGGGTCATATATTCCTCCGTCTGGGTCGGGAAAACCCCAAGTAAAAGCATTTTAGATGACCAACAATGAGTTAAAAACACTGTCAATTGCAAATATGAAGAAAGAAGAAGGCGAAACAAATGGCCAAACAGAGAGATAGAGGAGAGAAGATTTGAGGAATGCAACTGATACTGGATAAAAACAACAAAGTAAGAATAAGGTACCACAATCAAGGTACTTTGCGAGGAGATTCAAGAAGTTAAAATTCACAGTAGACCGAGTCATCATCACTGCTGTGAAATCAAGATTTCGATTGGAATCTTTATCAACGTACATATCTACTTCACTACTTGACAGAATCTTTTCGGACTACTAAAAGTACGTGAAAGCTGCCAATGATACCGTTAGCTCACCTTTGTTGGTATATGATTGGAAACCATGTGTTTCATTGGCTTAATTAATTAATGCAACCACTTGCTTGTCTTTGCCGCGAGAGGACCAAACTTTGGCCTCCCGAGCCAAATTCTATAAAGCTTGGAAGAATAATTACCCCTCAACTGAGTAGTGGAAAATATTTAGGAGACACGAAGTAGATAGCTTGTCTCATAAAGCTCTGTGCTACAAACAAAGTCAAGACATACCAGTTGTCTGGAGGCGTTGAAATGCAACATCTTTCTTTCTTTTTCTCTCTTGGTATTTGATCATTTGTTCGTGGGCATCGATTGGTACTTTAATATAAATCATTCGATTTGCAAACAATACAGCAAGACTGTAAACAATGCTTTCTTCTTCACTTATTGTTCTTTTCTTCTCCTCTTCATCTTTTGCAGGCCATGCCGCTAACTGCAGGAGAAGCAACAACAGCTATATTAAATACCGGGTGAGTCAAAAAAAGCTCCGGTGTTTGACGGGCTACTTCTCCCTGAGTATATAAGCAATGATATTTTGCATTATTTGATTGTATAGCTAACATGCTCAATTATTTTTAGAATTTTGCCTGGCTGAAATTGTTCACTCCGTTCAGATTCTGTAAGGCATTTTCTAAAAGAGTTCCTTTCGAGAAATCTTCAAAAACTTGCTAAAATTACGAGCAAGCTTCCCAGATATGTTTCCTTCACGATGACTTCATAATACTTCAGCACGTGCTATCCTCCTGCGAGATTGAAGAAGTATATGAATAACATTTTCAAGAGGATTCCATTCTCCCAAGAGAACAAAATACATGAACACACCCAAGTGTCATTATTGCTAGGAAGGACAACAAAGGGAAATCTCGTTTGTTGTTTTCACTCGTGTTTGCAGGTTTCGAAGGGGGCTTTCGGATTAAAATCTCAAATTTCCAGCAGAAGGAAGAGCCGATTAAAGCTGGGTAAATTACTGAGCCTAATTGGGCCGATCGGGAATAAATTAAGACAATTTTCAATATCACTGCTTTTGGTATTCAAGGAGCACCACTTTTTCAAAACCCAGGGCCTTTTATTGACTCACCCGGTACAAATTCATGCAGAAAACCTTGTGCAACCTCTTCACATCAATATATGCAATAAAATCCCAAAAACTAATTTTGTTGCTATGAAAACTTGTACTTGGTGCACGTCAAAAATTTCTCATTTCTCAAAAACAACATTAGCGAGAAAAAAAACATTTACACGCATACAAGCCTAGATACAAAATCTATTCAATCCCCTTAATATCTTCCACAGCCATATTTGCAACATAATCACAAAAATAAAGTTTTTTATGACTGTAAAATATTGCATAAGGTGCGTGTCAAAAGATATCATTGGCTGTTCTACTACCAACGGAAAATAAACTTATAGGTTTGAAATTGCATTTTTTGAATCAACTGTGACGTCTATGTCAATCTATTGCGGATTCCGGAAAAAATCAAAACCTCGTAAATGCTTTCGATGAAATTTTGAGTCACCGATTAATCAATGTGTTGCTGTCGAATAATTAACCATCAATTTGGATTGCTAAGTGGTTTTTTATTCATATTGTTGGGGAGACGAAATATTGACCCCTTTGTTTTCACAGATTGTGTTTCAGCTTTGTTGACAGCGAATCAAAGCTGGGGCTCACACTGTCCTGCCCATCGGTGCAATTGTTTCGCGCTCTTGTTCTCAAAGGTCAAACTAATTTCATTTTTCGATTTTTTTCATTATCGATTTTTTAAGCATGGTAGCCTCTCAGTTAGAGAAAACTGATTTACAGGGAGCTATGCAATAAAATACACTAAAACTGAATTAAATATTTTGCACTTAATGATAATATAAAAAGATTGTATAAAGATAAAATGAAAAGAAATAAAGATGAATTAAAAGATTAATTTGCATATTACTATCACTAATATCACTATGCACATGACTAATTTGCATATTACGTCGTTTAAGTAAACTGTTAGTGCGTATGCGATCTGGAGCCTTTTCTGGGGGATTCCTTGAGGCTCACAACTTTGCCTGTCCGTATCCCTAACAACATACAAAATATCACATCAGCGATCTCACGCATGTACTCACTAAATCAGCTGCTAATTCCATAGCTGGTGGTGTCTGCTTGACATCTACTACATCTATTGAGTCTTTCTTTGCGTCAACAATCGATTTACTGTTGCATCGACTTCTACCGCCTCCAAGTGGAGACACTGGTGTTAGCAACATACTGTTTCGCGCTGGTTTATTTGCATGGCCATTTTCTGGAATCACCTTCAAGAGATCTGCTAGATCTGACATTGTCTTTCGTACTTCTTGCTGTAATTAGAGAAAGTTTTCACTATGAGAAAATAGAATTCAAATTTGTTTCAACAAGGTATTACCAAACAAATTCAACCAAACCATCATTAAAATTTTCAAATAGATGATGAGAAATGATGAGAGATGCAAGAAATGAATAGTAGTACCGGTTGAGTCGAAAAAAGTCTACGCGTTTGGAGGGCTAAAAAGTATGAGGCCGATATTCAAAACTAAAATCTTAATGCATCAGTCAAAGTATAACTTAGATGAGAAAGTTTTGTTTGGTAAAATCACTCATCTGTAAGACCCAATCATTAGAAAAATGCCTGTAAGGGGTTTGAATGGGAATCGAGAATCCTACGTTCCTTTTTGGTCCATGATTTACTTGCTAATGAAATCAAAATTCTATTTCAGAAACTGACAATTTAAACTTCAATGCCACATAAATCATGAGCCAGTATGGAGCATGGAAGTCTAGCCTACGTGTAGACCCGTTATTCAAAAGAAGAAAGGGTCTACGAAACAATGAGCAAAAGCTTGCTACAGCGAGTTCCAGATTTCTAGAACTTAATTTATGCGACCTTTGTTGACAGGCGTTTCACACATTATTTGAATAGCGGATTAGGATAATTGAAGATTATTACTTGAGTGGTCGTGGCAAGCTTTCACTCTTTGTTTTGTAGACTTCTTTTGAATAACGGGTCTACTCGTAGGCTAATGTAATTGTCAATTCCAATACAAACCCCTTTCAGACGTTTTTCTGATTGTTGAGCCTTAAAGATGAGTGATTTCAGCAAACAAAATTTTCTCATCTAAGTTAGCCTTTGACTCATAGATCAACGTCTTATTTTTGAATATCGGCCACATACTTTTTATGCCATAGTCCGCCGAATGGCTAAACTTTTGTTGACTCACCCGGCAGTGTATATCGCCTAAAAGCACAATCATCCTTCTTTCCAATGATATCCAACTTAGGCACATTAATTGCAGTACAGTAGTACAACGCCAATTAGAAACTCAATTTTCAAAACCAGACTGTTTGGTTTCTTATGAATTGCGAAAAAAAAAGATAAAACAGGCTGAATGATTTCTTATGATTACAGCAAGAAACTCGCCAAATGTGCATCAAAAGAAACCATGAAATTTGTTATTATGTGGGTTACATTAAACCAAATGTTGGACAATGACTATTCAAATTCAGTTACTGTAATCTTAAATTGACAATGCCCTCCTATGTAAAATAAAAACAGCAGAAAACATTTACTACATTGTGACTAGCCATGTGATATTTCTTTAATTTGAAAAGGAAATTGTCAGATTTTTTGTTTCGTGAGACACATAACAAGTTTTGTATTATGAAGCGCTTGAAAAATACCATTTTTCGAATCAAAATTATTTTTAAGAAACCAAATTTAAAATTTCTGGCTGATTGGTTTCTTATATCAGGGTAGATGTTGGGCCATCTGGCAGGCTGCAGTTTCTTACAAGTCAGTTTCTAAATGGCGGGGTAATACTTTTCTTTTTTTCATACTCAATTTGAAAATTTTACAAAGACGAATTACCTAAGACACTACTTAAAACACACTTTACTACACTACAAAGACGATACCCCGAGGAGCATAATATCCTGACTACCCCGACGCCATTCCATAAAAGACATAGAACTAAACTAAAATTAAATACACGATTACAAAAAGCTACATACAACCAATTTACCGCTAACTACTGATAGAAAGAAACCTGTTTCGCAGTAGATGTCGAGTTAACAAATTCGAAAATTTTCGGAAACCAAAACACTGAGCCAGTGCTAGTAAAGTTTTGATATTGGAGGTTAGCTGTGACGCGAAATCAACTGCGAAGCAGACGTAAAACATCTTAAAAAGAACAAGGAGGACTTTGTGACATTTACGAAGGAAAATGAGCGTAAGGCAGGTCACTGGTCGAAATTCTTAAATCTCATCCTTTAAAGATATGTCCAAAGGTAATCTCAACAGAAAATTGATTAATACTGTATCTATCGCTTAATTGACGTAGGTAAGTATGGTCTATTGTAGATGTGGAAAGTGCTATAACATTTACATATACCAAAACACATCTTAATTAGAGCTTGGTAATCAGTTTCGATAAATGCATCTCCAACGAATAAGTTTGTATCTTTTATGTCAAAGGACATTATGCCAAGTGCTTCAATGTCTGAGACATCTCCATAAAACCTGTTTTGTCATTTTCATGATTATAAAGGTCTTGATGCTGCTTTTACTGCATGCTGCATTTGAAATTGACCATACTTCATTGAACATCAATCAAATGGTGAAATTAAATTCCACTGAAGCATCCAAACTGCAAATCATAGGTGCAAAACTGTAGAATAGCCGCTCAGTCGACTCAAAGTATGAATCCTCTCAATATAGTTCCAGGAGAACCATTTAGAAACCTAGAGAATCTTTTTCTTTTAATTGTAAATTTTTAGATTATTGTGCACAAGTTTTAAACGCTCTAAATAGGATTTCAAAGTTTGATTTGAGCAATAACTTATTCATTTACTTTTCTTACTTTTCTTATTATAGACTGTGATTAAAGTTAGTAGCAGAGCTGCAAAAAGTTGTTGACCTTCCTCCAAACCTGAAATTTATGCTCTCAACCTTCCTCATTTTAACACAATATATAATCACTAGAAAACAGCTCGACGGTGTTTTGTAAACCATACAAAAGCATGTAATTAGGGATCTTCCCATATCATTTGTCTGTTTGAGTGCAAGTAGCAGGGCTCTAACAAAGGTATGGAGGCAATGAAGGGGGAACAAAGAGTTCAAGGTGAGAACATCTTAAAGCTACGTGTCCAAAATGTACTCCTGTTTGCAAATTTGCCAAAATTTGATTACAAAAGTTATTATTGAATTTTTTCATCTCTTCTATCAACAATTCAAATATATTTAATGATGGTGAACTATTTGTTCTCTTTACTTAACGGGTATGAAATAATGCATCGAAAGCCTCATTCTAAGCAACACTCTTTCAGCAACATCGCTAATTTTGCCTCTAATAACCGTTGCATTGAAAATTTTGAAGTATTCTTCAAGTCCACAATAACATTTCACGTTTCATTCTGATATTCATGACCAAATAAGAAACTCAATAGAACAAAAGAAATTACTCAAATAAACATAAGTGCTTTCTTGCAGAAGGCTTCAAAACCAGGCAGCACTAAAAAGAGCTTGATTCACTAAATCAAAAAATAAATCAAAAGACAGCTTTGCCTGCAAAAATAATTTTTTTTATCTATTGGTAAGAAAAGAATTTCAAGATCTGCCTTACCATAAAATTTTTTGGTGATTTTGCAAACAGCAGTACTTTTATGGGACGCTTTTCAAAAATCATTTTTTCCAGACACATCTGCATATTTCCTCATAGACGTTCTCTCTTTCATCACATTGTCTGATCAAACCTGATTTTTCTTCTTTGATATAGTTTTGAGATATAACCTCACCATCTGCATACTGTTGACATGATTTTTAATGGTTCGATGCATTTATTGATGATTTATTTTCTACACCTATAAGAACTATGCCAACAAGAGAAAGTGCCATTTTTGACAACTAAACCTTCCTCAATTTTTGGCCAAAACCTTCCTCCAAACCAGGTTTGTAGGTTTGCAGTGTTTTTGCGTCTCTGGTTAGTAGACGGAGATAAATGGCCACCCAAGCTTGCCCACTCCCTTTACACATGTAGAAGTTAAAAATGGATCTGGTGTCTTGGCCAATGAAAATCAGGAACACTTGCGGTGTATGGGGTGATCTCATGAACAGCTTTTGTCTGTTCGTCTTTCCGGGATTTCCCCTTTTCGTTAACTCAGTGGCGTGATTGGGAGGGATGCGGTGATTGATCAATTCAATTGGTCAATTCAATTCACCAAGTTTTCAACCTCGTTCCCAGGGTGTTCTGAGTTTCAATTGAGTTGCATTGAATCTATTTTTAAAAAACCGTTGCCTTTATCTCCGTCTACTAACTTTAATGTTTTTATCAGAGGACCCCTTTAAAACCAGCTTATGCTGAAGGGTAACCCTCCTCAAGAGAATCAAATATTTAATATAAATATGAAAACATATCAATAAAAAAAGTATATAAATTAAAGCATTAGTGAACTAATTACCCTTCCGGCATGAAAGGCCTCCGCTGCTTTCTTCTTTTCGATTTCTTTCAAGTACAGTTCCATGATCTGGTTTTGTGCTTCTGCATAAAATGCTTCCTCCCAAAACTGATGTCTGCTCCAAACAGGATGGTCTTGTACACAAGTGTACGAAAATTGAAGCACTCCAGGAGCAAGGTTCTGCATTTGAGAAGAATAAAGATCAAACAGCACACTCGTGACAGATGTCAAAATTCAGATATAAACAAGAATTAAAAGCTCTATTCCACCCAAAAGAGGGAGCTATCTTATTTGGTGGCTCCATAAGGGGGGTTAAAACAGGCGAATAGAGAGTAGCACATTCACAAATCTTAATGACATGGCTATGAATGAGAGTGCTTAGTTCTTTACCCACTCAGTTCTTTCACTGAATCAACGAAGAATTTTACGAGTCAAATACACAAATTCAAGACAGTATTTATCCCACATTATTACCTGAATGAAGTTTCAAAAACGAGGCAATACAGAATCCCGCAACTCCTATTGGTTAATCGCACATTTCCCGCGAGTTCCCCGTAGCCTTGTACAATACGATACAAGGACGCGTTTTTGTCGCCACGGCAACTGCTTTAGGCCTAGGCCTGTGAGATTTGCAGTGAACTCAAACGACATGACTGTAACAAAATGTGTTTGATGAAATGCGAGTCAAGATAAGAAGATGTCAGGTAATAAAACTCATACTAACCGGTTTTGTTGTTGTACAGGAAAATATAAAGCCCTCGGTCTTAATGCACAGACCTAGCAAGCTTGCTATGTACTTTTAAGACCTCGGGCTTTATATTTTCCTGTACAACACAAAACCAGTTAGTATGCGCATAGTTAGTGTCCCAAATCACATCAAAACTAACATGCAAACTTTCTTAGGTAAATGCAATGAAAATCTCTGGTAGCCTGAGGCATTTCATATAAATGACGCGGCTTCATAGAGAGGCTGGCTGAGGCCTAGAAGTACCTTTGTCAAAGCCTTCGACACATCGATAAAATCTTACCAAATTATGCCAATCGGTTGGGTGGCTCTTGGGGTGCGGCTTTGCGGGCGGGCAGGCGGTGCATCTTTCTTGATTTATGCGGTAGCTTTTTTCTATGTTAATTGCCGCGGGGTTGTCATAGTCTATTGCTCCCTGGGTTATTATAGTCCTTGCAGTGTTTCGTAAAGTAATTAGCAGGTAGAGTAATATGTAACTTGTGTTGTAAGTCTTCTAGATGGAATATAAAACGTACCCTAAAGAATGCACATGTGAGTGGAACAACTGCCGCTGCAACTGCTGATGTTGTTGAAGCTGTCTCGTCCTAAACAAAAATGAATAATTCACAATCAAACGTCAAATCTCAACAAAGTGGATCATGGATGTTTCTTAACGTAGCTTTCATGTTTGCTTTTGCTGGGAGTGAATCCAAATCCAACCAACAACAGGTGGCATAGGACTCGAAACTTTACAAAACTTCTAAATGAAGTGAAAGTAGTCATACGTATGTAACGCTTTGAAGTAAGCACAAAACTTTTTCGAGTGGAATCCAAAACGCTAAAAAATAATTAAAACTACTTTTTTACAGATTTATCGTACAATGTCACAATTTGTATTGTATCTATAAAACTGAGTTGAATCGAATTGAAATGTGTATAATGTTACTACCCCATTTCCTTACTCATAAATCCAGATATCGTCATATAGCTCTATATATAATTATACGATATTATACTATGATGCTTATTTCAATTTTCATTTTAATCATCTTATTTCACTTTTATTTTTCAAAATTTACTTAAGCTACCCAAGTTACATAAGCAATGCAGAATACAAGTACTGTTTAATAGATTTGTATGTTAAGAATAATATTGAGTTAAATGGAAATGTGGTTATTACCGCATTGTTTCAACTTAATTGATAGAAAGGAACTTTATGTTTCCTACAATAATCCCATAGAGTACATTAAGATATCAAGATTACTTTCGGAATATCAGCGAATTCAAGTTTCAAGAAAGGATATATGATAGCAGGTATCTGAAGCTTTTAGAAACATTAAAAGTTCTATTAATTCTGAGATGATTGAGTAAAATAAAATAAAATAAACAAAACAAGTTCCTTTGCGTAGATATTATTTCTTTTTCCTTTAATAATAATAATAATAATAATAATCAATTTATTTAAAGTTGGCGCTAACATAACTATGTACAGTAAATATTAAAAACAATACTATACAAGCTAATCCAAGCCAACTGCTAAAGCTAATACATCTAATGAATATATATACATGATTAAATAAAGAAGATATAAAATACAAGGTATAAAATTTCAAAGCAGAATTAAAAACGTAATATCATAAAAATCCGAGCAGTTTAAAATTTAAAATTCTGGCTCTGGTGTGTCATGGTATCACAAAAATCCAAGTTGTGGTATGAAAGTCCTACATAATCTGCATGTGCAGTCAGTGCCATTCCACCTTTTAATTTCATTCTTAAACTCATTGATAGATTGAGCATTCCTTATGTGCTGAGGTAGAGATAGCCACAGGCGCTGCCCTCTATATTTGATGGTTTCAGATGATTGAGCATTCCTTTGTAAATCCTATTTCATATTGGATGTAAAACTTTATCCAACTTAAAGCTTTATTATCGCTATATAAAGCGTGCCCCCGGTGGGTGCAATGTTAATGAAAATATGACACCACGCTCATCTATGATTTCGCTGAGAAAGGGGCATATTTGAAACAAAATCCTAGGACCTAGAATCTCAAAAAAGGGGCATTTTACCCAAGAAAATATCTCAAAAAACAGTTAAATGCTGTTGGAGTCGAGACCCTGAAAAATAGTGAATTTTTTTCAACTGGCCTGAAAACAATTTGATACCCTAAGTTTTATGAGTCTCTAAAAGGGTATTCTATGAAATAGTATGGACAAGCGTGGTGTACCTTTTACTATTGAATTGCACCCACCGGGAGCGTGCCTCAATTATTGGCAGCCAACAATTCAATTGCCAGCCTCGCATGTATCGCTTGGTCATGGGGATTAGTGCGGTTTCCCTTTGAAGCTCTCTGAAGATGAACAAGGTTTAGCTTTCCATAGCAGGGAAAACAAAGGGATCTGACGACCATCTCTCATGGCGTTGGGGAGACAACTGATAAAGCGAGGCGATGAATGTATTCATAGAGAAGGTAAAGCTTTAATCCCTAAACGAGTCTGCACTCGTGACCTTTTTTATTTCATTTCAACCCTGATCTGACATCCAATGTGAAACAGAATCAAGTAGAGTGTCCTTTAGCCTTTGGCCTTTAGTTTCTGTCGCTCCGTCGTATGTTGGTCAGAATGAGGCTCAAAGGAAGGTTGCTTTTTGCGATTATGGCAAAAATGATCCTTTACCGAGGTACTGATACCTTGTCTTATGGTACAGCAGTTCTAGAAAACCGATCCTTGAAACATTTTAGACCCGGTGGTCATGAGAAAAAAGCAGCAGGGGATTTAGGCCCAACAGCTAAATCCTAAGTTACGATCTTGTCTATGCTATAAATTGAAAACAACATATTTTGAAACCAGGGCTCCTTCACAGGAACTGTTCAAACACTTATACTTTTTTGGGATACCCGGTAAAGGTGCTTGATTGTCAACAACTTCAGCCTGAGGACTCTTAGTCCACTGTTTCTTTTATGCAGGACTTTACGGTAACATAAGTCAAGCTAATGGGAGATAATAAAACAGCTAAAAGGTATTCAGTTACACAGACCTCTAAAGATACAATAACACAGACACAACTTTAGAGATACAATAAACCCAATGTGCCTAAGTAACAATGGAATCGAGGATACGGAGCACTTCTTGTTGCTCTGCCCCTCTTTTGGTGTTCAAAGGACTGATCTCCTCGCTGGAATATACTCTCTTGTACGACCATATGGATATGTAAATCTTGCAAATGATGTTCTGTTGCAAATCTTACTGTGCGGCGATAAGAATTTTCCAAACAATCTCAATAGAAGCATCCTTGAGTTAACAATACGTTTTATACATAGTACTGGTCGCTTTGAATAAAGTACGTCACCCCAATCCCCCTTAGTAAGCCAACAATTATTTCGTTAATTATCATATGTAGTGCCTGTCTCAAATTATATATGAGGTGAGATCTGTGAAAACGCAAAATTACCCATAACGCAGCGAACATCTTGTCTGCTATTATTTCGCGGGCATTTTTCACCTGATATCTAGTTTGAGACAGAGTGTAGTGTTCTTTGCTTCTTTTTCATGTCTTGTATCTTTTTTTCCTTTTGTAATTCATATGTAAATCGTCTTAGTTTTTTGTGATGCCACGGAGTAGTCATAGTATTTTGCACCCAGTGGCATCGTCCTTGTAGTGTAGCTAAGTATTCTGTAAGTAGTGTAACTAGTAAATCCGTATTGTAGATTTTTATTGGAATGCAAAAAAAAAACCTGTAAAGATGTATTCAGCAGCCTCACAACCAAATCAAACTGTCCATGTTCTAATTGAGATTTGTGCAGCTTCACCATTTGACTAAGCTCTGCACAAAGTGCAAGTTGCGCACCTTTGCTTCTCAGCGCTCTCATTACTGATGGGAATATCTGGAAAAGATGGAAAAAATCATTGAACTGAACCCTTGCTATTCCGACTTTACCAGTTGAACTAAAGAAAGACTTCTGCCTCTCTTTCGCAGCCCACTGCAAGTATATTATTTGAGAAATGTTTATGATACCTTCAAGTGAATTTTAAAACAATATTCATCGTTTGGAGCAAAAAGAGATTAACTCTACATTTAGAGTGACAAAAATATCAGAAACTCATGAAGACTTTTGGCAGCAAAAGTGTGTTAAATTTTACGAACCTACCTATCAGCCCCAGACATAAGTCTGTCATAAAAATAAATCTATCAAATGTGGTTAATTTTAACAAACATGGCGTCACTCACTTCATTTGAGATAAAAATTTCAAATCATAGTCTTTTAATAGTTCCACAAAAGAGTCTTGATCATGCGATATTTTCACACATTCTGTTCAGAAAGGCTCAAATGAGCGGTGGCAAAGCATCTATCACTCTTTTTGTAACATCCAACATATTTCTAGAAATTGTGCTTGATCCGGACTCTTTTGTTCCGGGTGTCTCAAATAAGTTCTGGCGTCAGAATGAACCCGGTAAAAAGTTTTTCACTTACAATTTCCACTTACAGCTTAGCATGTTGTAGGAAGAAACTGGCACTTTTAAAATAGATTTATGAACTCTAAATATTCCATTTTCATGTTGAAGGCAAAAGCAGAGAGATTTGTACGCCTTCCTGCATGATCACAATGAAGGTGGAATCTCCGAATGAGGAACACAAAAACTAGGTCGACACATTTCTTCGCTACCTTGACGACAAGCGAGAGTTTTGTTAGAGGTCTTAGTGGAAATACTAACCTTGTACTTTGCCTCTCAATTCGAACTGCTCAAGACCGGAAAGACACACTAGCAAGTCGAACAAAGAATGAAAATTATTCTTAATGCGAGAAATGGCAGTCTGTTCCACTCCGTGAAACAGCGAAACGTTAAAATCTCCATTTCAAACTCCCATTTGCAACATAACAACATAACAGCAACAAACCATTTTTCACGAGATCTTTTAACTACATTTGTCACATTTTACGGCCAATTTGTAGTCCACGGAATTTTCCGAGCAGGTAAAATCTTACACAATCAAAAATCATTCAAAGCTGACTTTTATTCAATTGCAAAACGACATTTTCCCTCATAAATAACAAGTATTTCTGCACGCTTGGAAAATTCCAATGACTGAAAACTGGCCATTGATCAATGAGCAGAAATCTTGCATGTCTTCTAGGTAATGAGCATTTTTTAACCCAATCTTGGTGTAATGTGCCCCTTCACCGCGATGATGCAGGAAGGCGTACCAATCTCTCTGGTTTTGCCATCAACAAGAACAATGTTAGAGCTGTTAGAACTCTATTGTCAAATTACTAACTGCCTCCTACGATATGCCAAACTGTAAGTAGAAACTTCTAGCACGCCCAGGGGGGTCACTCAGCACATGCACATACGGGGAGGTAAGTCCGATATTTTTGGGTTAGAATATTGCCGAAAGTGATATTTTTGGGTTCATATAAAACTGAAATTATCTTCATGATATTTTTTGGCATCAAATATTGTTAAACTGATATTTCTGGGTTCACCAGAAGCAATTCTCATCTCTATTTGCATTGTTTCAGAATAGTTTATGTTCATATACAGGTTGCCAAGTATAAAATGAACTGATATTTTTGGGTTGCAATGAAGCTGGAGTGATATTTTTGGGTTGCCCGAAAATTTCTTGGACTGACTCCCCCGTATGCGTATATGCTGAGTGTCCCCTCTGGGCTAGCACGTAGCTAGAATGAATAGAAATTGCCAGATTCAAAACTTTTTCTCTGCATTCAATCGAACGCAGGGTATTTTCTCAGGCTTTTCTCCTTGTAAGGAAGAATGCCAACAGGGCCCCCAACTTTTTACGGTATGTGTTTACGACAAAGAGAACATCAGTTGCGCATTATTAACAATATCAGGTCACTCTACGGAATGTATCAGCAACTCAAAAAAGGCATGCAGCTTCAAGACTGCATCTTTTTGCAATTGTGATCAGTTATTTTCCGAAATTTTCCTTGAGCTAGCAACATAGCCACGAAGGTGTTGTGGCGCCGTGGAGTAAGCCTCTCACATCGCAGCCAGAACAGTCATGCGGAGTGGGTTTGAATCCCATTAGGGCCCCACCACTTGAGGGTCATAGCAAGGGGTTGCGGACTCGATTAGGTCTGCTCTGTTTCTGCGATCCGAGCGCTTGGTCCTGAAAAACGCAACTTCACCTTCATTTCACCTTCACATCAATGACACCGTTTGTTCAGAAGGGAAAATAGAAAGGGCCCCAATTTGACTTAGGCAACTGGGGCAAAATTACTAATTTTACCCTCACTGCTGGAATAAGCAAAAGCGCCCACTGAGACAAACGTTCCACCAGTTACAGGGTGTCTCACAAAATTGTTCGACGTATGATTAAATATTGAAAAATAACGATAACATGAACCGGCTCATGACAAAATAACCCTGTCCCTAAGATCATGAAATAATTTCAAAGACCATAATCTTGCAAATCGGTTGAAAATTCATTCAGTTGCGAGCTTTCAAAGATCAAAAATATGCGATAGCTGAAACCAGATACCCCCAGATTACTTGTAATGCAAAGAGCTCGTCGAAGACCGCGGTAAAAGATGCTTATCCAATGCTATACCTCTCGTTGATATCAGTGCAAACCAAATAGGACTTGCAAAGTAACTTAATCCTTTCGATCATCGTCAAAATTTGCTTAACATTGCATACGTCCAAAACAGTGGTTCAAAACATAATTGACGATAGAATAAATCTGTTTCCTCAAAGCAACCATATGCTTGACAGTTAGGTTGACGAAAACCTGTTTCACTCCCACTTGGTTCACCGTGAAACAATTGAGAAATAACAGAAACGATGGCCCATGGGACTTTTACCAAAAATGCCATTTCGCGGCATCTGGTTTCAGACTTGAACTTCTAAGGCTTGCAACTCCATGAATTGTTAGCAGATTTGAAAGATTCTTGTGTCAAAAATTAATTCAAAATCTTGGGAAAAGGGTTACATGACCAAGTGTCTATTCAGCGTATCGTTATTTTTTAGTATTTAATCAAACATCGGACAATTTTTTAGAACACCCTCTGTAGTTCATTAAAAAAATACCCTGATCAAACGTCGAAGCTTTTTTGGAGACAACGAAGAATAGATGAAAAAGGTCTACCATAAATACTAACGATACCACATGAATGTTACCAAACTCCTATCAAGACTTACTTCTCAAATCAATTAGATGCACCATGCTAATTGCTCGTCAGAGGACACTTTATTTTGAGATTTTCAAACATTAAAACAGTTGAATCCAGCATCCATGACTAACATCTTTAGTTTTAAGACTTCTATCATTCGTTGCAAATCCAAGCAATTTGAATCATTTTCGGCAAAATCAAGTAACTTTTTGTTCCAATAGCCTTAGAGCCAGATCACCTCAGATATGGAATTGCTTCCCACGTGAATTAAAATCCGCTGTGAACTTCAAAAGTTTCAAGCATATATGAACAAACACGTGGAAGAACCTCACTGTAAATGCAACGTCTGACAATTCAATTTAATGATATGCTGTAAATCTTGTCCATATATCGTCTTGAATACTTAAATCATTCATTAATCTCTTCATTTCTTAATCTGTTCATTCGCATGTTTGATTTACATTAGTTGCTTATATGCAAATATGTATAGCTACGTAAAAATCGAATTAAAATAAAGTGACAAGTAAAATAAATCATACCTTCCGTGCATCTGAGATCTTATTGTCAAATATAAACGACACACAATCTTTGATTACATCCAGTCTCCTCCTATTCACAAAATGAGACAAACTGTGTGCTGAAAAGCCCGTTGGTACCCTTTCTGGTTCGACCTCTTGAACATCGTACTCCCTCGATTCCGATATTTCAGAATTCTCTTTTATTAAAGCATTTATCCTGTCTCCATTCAGCAATGGAAACCGTCGCTTATTTTCAGCAGTTGTCGATTCTGACCAATTAGAGCCTCGATTTTCTTCGGAATGGGCTGTTTCTGGTTCCTATAAAGTCAAAAAATTTACGATTTAGAAAGTAAGAAGGTGACAGAGTTGGGCTTGCTTTGGCAAGTGCCATAAAAAGGTACTACTGACTTCAAAACCTCAAATTTCCATATTCTATCATTGTCCATGAAAGTGTTATTCAGTGTTTGATATACTTTACGGAATAAAACTTTCACGGGAAGAAACTTTCGCGTTTTTCGCGTTTGCGGCCGAAATTCTTAAAAGTTAATTCCGCAAAATGTCCTAAAATGCGAAATTTGCGAAAGCGTATTCCAGCGAAATATACAATAAAATAATTAATTAATACATGACTCGCTGCATGTTTTAATGAAGTGCAAGCAAGTTCAATATGACCTTTTCAACAGCAACCTTTGAAACTTTGTTTCAAACAATCATAGCTATGGAAGATTCGGATGAGTAATAAGGCACAACAAAACTAAAAGATACCTACATTGTCATACAGGATATTCGCAATATTTTGAATCTTCGCCATCAGTTCATCCAAAGTTTCATTTTCCGGGCTTTGCTTGGCTTCAGTCTTGGCAACAAGCTAAAATTCAGTTACAATTTGATTAAGTCAAGATATATCAAACAATACGGGATCATCCCAAATAGCACCCACGAAACTTGCCTTTGATTTCATCGTTTTGAGCGAATTGAAAATGAAGAAAGTTAGGACTTAGCTATACCCAAACAGCATAGGTTTAAAATCTTTAAAAAGCTGGGTGTAGAATTCAATGGCCTATTTCTTTAAACTGAACGGCCTCAAAGAAACTTGAACTATTTTAAAGAAAATTTGCCTTTGCACTTTTCTGAAATCTTCAATATTTTCAGAACTGCAATGTTTTTCTTCCTTTTTAAGACTTCAAGAAAATTTTCGAAAAAAACTTCAAACTGTCGTAATTTCTAAACATCTTGACGAGAGATCAAATAATTTTCAAGAAAACCATAGTTTATGGATGCCTGCAATATGGTATCAGGCAAAACTCTCTCACTCTTCTGGTTTGTGATTTAGAAATTTGATGACGTCACATCATAAAATGAGCTGAAATAGAAAAGAGGCCGTAATTTCGACAAATAATCAGGATTTCTGAAAAGTCCAACGGTAGAATCATAGAAAAGTGGCTAAAGTTCTTTCAAGTCATTCAGTTTAAAGGAATAGGTCACTGAATTTTACACCTGCCTTTCTTCATAGATTTAAAGATTTGGAACCTATGCTTACCCAAACAACCCGTGAAAAGACTTCGCTGACACCTCTGAATAAATATCCCGATGGGTTATTGTGGAAGTGAGTGAAAGAGGGATTGGTAATCGGCCTCATTAGATACGTTATGTAATGTACATGATAACGGCAAAAATAAAGCAGACACCACATTGCTACCCTTAAAAGACATTCACGCGGTATGAAAGTCATCGTGAGATCGCAGAGATTATGGGGAGCACAAGGTCTTCAAAGGTAAATGGTAGACTAACCGCAAAGTCCCAGTTAGCACAACAACAACAACAACAATAACAACAACAACAACAACAACATTTGTGCTCAAACTTGGACATATGAACTCTCACATAAAAAAATGAGACGGCCAAGCACATATTTATCTGTGCGGTCTGATACGAGGTGAAGACGTAGTCATGGATAACTGCTTCATCTGGAAAATTTCATTGCTGTGGTGAAGCTCATGGAAGCTAAGTGGCCTTCAAAATGAGGAACTCTTGGTTGAAAGTGGAAGGTTTGTTAATTCTTGGATTGAGGAAAGTTCACCTGGATACCTAGGCCTTTGTTCATGGCTAACATCTTTGAACATTGAATTCAGAGGCATTAATCATCTGCGGGTTGAGCAGGCTACGTAGGCCCGACCGCCGTTCCTTGGAGCACTCAGCTTTTCGTACAGTTATGCTATGGTTTCTGTTACCAAACTTGAAATCGACGGAAACAATTTCGTCCGAATTTTCAATGTGAAAGTGCACGAGTCGTAGTTTGAGCGTCCATCAGTCTGAGCGTCTATCAGTCTATCAATAGCTATAACTACGAACTTGTAATTAGTCAAGCTAAATGCCATACAAGGGATAAACACACACAAATGTTACCTCATCAAACAAGTCCAACTTTCTAAATGGGGCGCCACGGTGTGTGATAAACGTGGAGAATGCAACACTTTCAAGAACCTGGCAAAAAAACATAAATAAATCAGAACCGGGGCAGTAAGTATTCAAATTAAATCCCAAAGAAAAACGACAACTGAATCACCTCCCAAGCGGCTTTTGGACCAAGGAAATAAAATGCCCAAGGCCAATCTTAAGATATATGCTCCTTCCTTCGATATATGCTCATGTCTGCTCTTAAACCATTTCTGGGATGTACAACGAGCGAGCTAGCTACCTGGATGTCAAAAGCAACTTTTGCGACTTGCTTTGATTTTGTTTGTGACTTGACTTGTGATAGCATTCCATCTGTCCGTAAAAGCAAATCCCTTGGCATTTGGGTGTCAGTTTATCGCAACATTATCGGTCCTTTTGTAATTCAATAAAATTATGTTTGTTGCGTGTGGTACTATATATACAAATTAAACGATGGTATTATAATTAAAAGATTTAAGTACAAATGTGGAGTAGACGTTCAAAAATACGACGTTTCGAACGCATACTCGTTATCAAGAGACTCCAAATAAAAAAACCCAGGTTTTTAATTCGAGTCACTTGATAACGAATATACGCACGAAACGTCATGTTTTTGAACATTTACGCTACATTTGGTACTTAAATCTTCTATTTATAATATCATCAATTACCTGTCCTTGTTGGATGGAAGTGAGATTACTCCCCGAAACACGACAACTGTTGCCGCAATACGTTACAAAAATTTTTAACAGTGGTTTCCATCGGGCGCAACAGGCAGCAACAAGTCGCAGATGTGCACAGGCCACATATATCATACCTTGTTAAAAAAGTCATCTGCTACCAATCCTCTTCTTTCTAAGAATGAAACCTGAAAATAATTGCATTATGCTATTAATTTATTTTACGAAAGTGAAATTCATATGATATATAATTCCTAAACAAGGCATCTTTTACAAAATCAAATGGTATACATGAATGATCGACATGTCTAAATGAAATAGGTAAAGTATCATTACCACCATATACCAGTACTATCACAGATGAGAGCTTAAACAATCATCTTTTGCAGTTTTCTCTCACTAGGACAAGACTGTATAGGGCTCAATCTTTAAAAATTTGCACATACTGACCGGTTTGTGTTTTTACAGCAAAATATAATGCCGAGGTCTTAAAGTACAGACTGAGATTGCAAGGTTTCATTTCATTTATTTCATTTTTTCATTTTCATTTCATTTAATCATATTTATCCACAAATCCCCATCAGCTTATACAACAACAAGATAATAGTTTGAAAAATAACAATAGTAAAAAGAAAAATATAAAAAAGAACAACGTACTATATTATATCTAGAAAGAATAATATGGAATGTAACCGTGGTAAGTGCTGCTCTTCCTAGGGATCGTGCTTTGGGTTAAATGCTAGTGTAGCAAGTAGTCCTTCAGTTTCGTTTTAAATGTGAGAACTGTGGGCTATTCCTTATATCAAGAGGTATATCATTCCACAGTTTAGCACCAGAGTAAAGAAAACTCTTTTTTGAAAATTCTAGGTTTCGTTTTGGGATATCAATATCTCGGCAGTTTCTCGTTGCGTAAGTAGATATCTGAGATCTCATGGTGAATTTTCCTTGAAGGCTATTCGGACATAAATTATTCATTATCTTATATGCCATAACAGCCTTGTCATATTTGATTGACAGAGAGCCAATTGCACGTCCATCCGTCCTTTACATTGGAGCTTTCAATCAATGTGCGAGCTCTGTCTTGGAGACGCTGGAAATGATTTAATTTGGTATCAGACAAACAGCCCCATAGTTCATTACCGTATCGCAGGTGGCTTTCAACCAGGGCTCTGTAACTTGCTCTAACATCTATGCATTAACACCGACGACTTCATATTTCCCGTGCAGCTACAAAACCTGTCATTATGGGTTTTACTACTAGATAGCCTCTAATTCATACTCGTATCATACAGTCAAACACATTTGTTGCTGTCATGTCGTTTGAGTTACGACAAAAATGCAGCCTCATATCGCATTATACAAGGCTATGGGAAACCCGCAGGCATTGTGCAAGTAACCGATAGCAGTAGCAGGAATCTGCATTGCCTCGTGTTGAAACTTCAGTCAGGTAATAAAGTGGTGTATTGCCTTTTTCTTTCAACTGAATGGCTTTAAAGTAAATTTTAGTTACTTTGCAGTGATTCTATTGTGGAAATCTTTTGATATCCAGAATATTTTCAAAATTGCAGCATTTTAATTTTTATGGAAAGGATTTCTATGGAAAGAATTTATGAAAGTTTTGAAAACATTAACATCATGGTAGATACTAAATTTATAGAGGAAAAGGACAACCTTCATCAAAACCTTCATTCACCAAGATCTAGGATATGGTGGCAAACTTATATCTATGACTTTTATGCATTCCGATTTTGAAATTTGATGACACTACAGCCTCATTATAGAAGGCGTTGTGGTGCAGTGGCGAATAATGGGGATCTTTTGCATCCGAAACAAGCAATATATCGTTTGCAGGTACGTTTCTTTCTGTAAATGTTTGTTTTAGTAGTTCTTTGTTTTGTAGTCATGTAATGTCTTAAGGAAGCTTGCAACCAAATAATCGAATTTGCAGATTACCCTGTTTGACTCTAGATCTACAAACCCACCCATGCAATTATCATATTCGGTTGCAGGCTACCTTCGCTTGTATCCATATTTTCAATTTGTATTTTATAATTGCTTTTTCCGTAATAGCTATATGTAGTTTTATGTAGTTTTATGTAGCTTTTAATTACTTTCAGAATGGCCGCAGGGTAGACATAGTATTTCACTGCATGTGGCATCGTCTTTGTAGTATTGTAACGTAGTTTGTGGGTATTGTAAGCAGTAATATGTTTGTACAATTTTCTGATTGAATATAGAAAAAAAACTTTTGGGCTGATACACCTTTGAAGAAACATCCATCTAAATACTGACAGCTTGCTTTACAATGTAGCACTCCAGGAAGACTGCTTTTTTGGCATTTTAGGGTAGGTTCTCTTGAAAAATGCTGCATGTGATTTAGGCCATGTCCGTTCTTGGAAGCATAAGGCCATGAGCCGTTGTTTGAGCGTCCATCAGTCTGTCAATAGCGATAACTACGAATATGTAATCAGTCTAGCAGATGACTCCAACCTTTACACAAATTTAAAATGAAATGTGTAAAAATGCTTTTGCCACATTCTTTCAACTGAATCAACCAAATGGAGCTTCAGACTTTTGCTTGCCACCATCTTGTACACCTTAAAAAACTGAGCATTACTTGTGTTAGCCAAATTGATTATCTCTATCAGGTTAGAATCTACAGAGGTTTTAATGCTTGTCAAAGCTTCAGATATCTCTTCTCGTACATCCTTTCATGAAACTTAAAAACGCTGAATTTTGAAAATGATCATGATGTCAAAAATGTTCTCTCTGGGATTATAGTAAATTATATCAAGCTCCCTTCGATCAATTCAGTTGAGAGAATAGGGTGATAAAATTATACACATCTCATCTTAAATCTTTGCAAGGCTTCGAGTCCTAATGCTTCATGGAGCAATAGTGTTCTTACATTCTAAGTAAATGGAAGAAGAAAATTCACAGTAGAACAAGTTACCTACAAACTACAAACGCAGTGAAAAGACTTAAGGACTATATGGATTTCAAAAACAAAGAAACATTGGTTCAAAGTTTCGCTTTTTCAAATTTTAATTACTGCCCTCTGGTCTGGCATTTTTCCTCTGAAAAATCAGTGAAAAGATTGAGAAGACTCACGCGCGACCACTTAGATTCCTTTACAATGACTCTACCTGTTCTTATGGAGACTTACTATCTAAGGCGAAGAAATGTACGATGAGAATTAGCCGTCTCAGAACCCTTCGTGTGGAAATTTACAAAACGATCTCAAAGCTAAATCCTCCTTTTATGCAGGATATTTTCAAACTAAAACAGACAACAAGGTCAGCACAGAACCCAAATGAGTTGATTCACCATAGACCAAAACAAGTTGCTTTCGGGTCGAAAAGTCTCCTAACGTTAGGACCACAGATATGGAATGCTTTACATTATCTGAAAACATTCAAACGATTAAGAGACTAATAAAACAATGAGATGGGCCAACCTGCGGGTCCAATGTTTGCAACTATAGCTGAAATATGAATGAATCTGATACTGTTAGCAATTCATTTCGCTAGTAATTCGATTTAGATTAGTTACTATAGAAGCTATAGTAAACTGAATTGAATAAGATGACAAAACAAAACAAAAAATACCTTGTTGAATGATATGACAGGTTTAGGATGAATCCTGATAATTGTCAAACATGTTCTGTATTTACTAAACATTTCAGCAAACAGATGAATGAAAACCGCACGCAGTTGCTTGTCCTGTAACATAAAGTAAGATAAGTGGATCGTCTCGAGACAAGGGTAACGGTGCAATCAAATTGGTTGGTGGTCATTCCCAAATGAAATCGGAGACTTTGGCCCCGTCCACACGTATCCGGATATTTTTGAAAACGCATCTTTTTTATCCGTTTTGGGTTAGCGTCCACACGGAGACGGCGTTTTCGGTCACCAAAAACGAAGCTTTTCGAAAACGCTCTCCAGAGTGGATCTTTTTGAAAACGCCGTTTTCATGTTGTCGTGTGGACGGGTGAAAACGGAGCTTTTCGAAAACGCTGACGTCAAGGCATCGATTTACGACGTACCAGAGCATGCGCACGGATCTTTGGGGACAACAAAAGGGCATTTTGATTGTCTGTTTTCTTTTGTCGAAGTTCGAACAGCGAAGTCTGAATGTAGCAGCGTCTTCGTGCGGACGGGGATATTTTCGAAAACGTTCCTCGTGTGGACGCAAATCTTTTTGAAAACGGATAAAAAAAGATGCGTTTTCAAAAATATCCGGATACGTGTGGACGGGGCCTTTGATGTCAGCTTGAATAAGGGAAGATGGCAACCCAAATAAACCACAAGGGTGGAAAAATGGACCACGGCATAAATGGTCCTCAAAATTGTTTTCATGTTTATAGAAAGAAGAAAAGACAAGAAACAAAAAGAAGAAGAAAAGAAAAGAAACGAAAAAGGAAAAGGGGCAACGAAAGAGAAGCACGAAAAAAGGAAAAGAAAAGAAGTAAATTTAAGGTCAAAGTCTTCAATTTTCTGTTTGAATTTTGAATTAAGTTTTTGGCAAATTAGCTGGATGGTGATAAATTAACATAGGCGGTTCTCAGACTAAAGAAATTTCAAGACACTATTCATTACTCAACTAGCCAATCACTGTTTGCAATTGTGAGATATTAATCAAAGGAACTTAGTCTGTATAAGTAGGCAAGGTATCTCTTTCTTGTTTTGTGGAATGTCGATTCTTCTAATTTCAATTGTCATCACAAAACGGCTGTCATGGGCGATTGAAATAGACCTTTTAGCTATTCTTCAAAAGAGCCTGGATCGAGCGTTATTTTTATACATTTTTCTATCCGAAGTTCGATCGAGTGGCATTAGAGCTTCTATCACTATTGTGTACATTCGAAAATTCTACAAAATGTAGCAAAGTGTCTTTCGATTGAGATTCTTTTTCAGAATAGCTAAAAGGTCTATTGTCAGTTCCAGACGAACAATAGACAAAATCGGATGAGGTTTCTTTACACCCATTTCAAGTAATGTGATCAATCTCTTGGTAAAACATCTTTTGATCTCTTTAACATTTTTCGTGTCATGCAAAGTTGTGCCATGAATGCAAACGCAGAAACTTCCCAAGAGTATGGTCACATGACTTGAAATGGGTAAAACAAACCTTCGTCGATTAGGTCTATCATGAAAGTAGTAGCTGAATGATTCTTCAGACGGGAGGAGACGGGCACTGGTCTTTGGATGTATACAAAACAGACTGCACAAACGCGCGGTTGCAAGACAGGCATCGACCATCTGATTTTGAAATATCAATGGGTCACGAAAGGTCAGTCATAAATGTTCAAATATGTTGTCTTTGTTTTCAATTCCCAAAACGCAGCAATCACTGACTATTGCCATTTCTAGTATATATCATAACCTGATAAAAAATAGATACTTTCTTGGTGCACCTGATCCCTAAAGAAACTGTATTCTATGACATCTTTTTATCCCACAGTGAAGAATACCTTTCTTCCAGCCCCGATAAACAACGTGATAATTTTGCTGATAGGCCACCAGCGTTTGCACTACTAGAGACCCTGCTGGCCATAAATAACAGCAAGAAACGAATACTTCCATAGGAGTGTTCAAGGGCATTACAAAATCTAGTATTGTTCTTGTTAGGGAGCGGTCATTTTTAATCCTGGGTACCAGGGCGGAGGATAATTTCGCAAAATTAGAGAATATTTCATACCCCCATCTTGAACATAGAAAAGTTTTTCGTACTCCATCATCTTTCAGCAAATTGGTTTAGTACCCGATCCAGAAGTCTTTGTGCATAAAACATAAATATATGGACAGATACCAAGTTATTTCATGCTAGTCAAGTAGATGTCTATTAACTTTTCTTTCAATCTTTGATCGATGTCTTCATATAAATTTTTTCAAGCAAAATAGTTTTGTACCCCATAAAAATTGCTCTTAAAATTTCGTACCCCCACAAAATAACTGGAAAAAAAGTTTCATGCCCCTGCCAGAAATCCTCCGCCCCGGTACCCAAGACTAAAAATGACCACTCCCTTAGGTTTCTTAAAAAGTGTAGCTCAAAAAAGATTTTGGACGAGTAACTGTTCAAGATTTAAGTGCTGAAAATAAACATTTCCATCATCTTCAAATACATTTGGGCCATGACAGAACAAGACAAAAGAAAATATTATCAAAGCTGAGAAAATCGAGTTTTGGTGATTCATAGACACTATTTTTGGGATAACACAGCATCAAGATTAGCTCATCTATAATTCCTTACCTGCATAGCAAGATCAATGTTATCAACCGCCGGTGGAAATAGCATGTCAGCATAGCGGAGGGATGGCGTCAGGATCTGAAATCACACAAAATATAAATCTGAGGATCATCATAATCACCATCGTTACTTCTGATTCAAGCATGATTTATGGAGTTTTAATGCCCTTCAGAGCTCCAGCTACCGTAAAGGCTCTATTAAGCCCCCCTCTCTAAAAAGCCTCTCCCCTTTTAGTCAAAATTTGAAATAAGCACCCCTCTCTATCAAGCCCCCCCTCCACTTATGCAAAGTTCCAGAATTTGCCAAATATTTCCATTTACTTAGTGACACAAACTTGCATGTCAATTTTGATTTGGTTCGGGATGAAACTGTGTTGAATTTATGTGCTTGAGTCGTAAAATTGTATGTTGATTCCGCAAAATATCGGATAAAAGTACTGAAAAGCTCCAAATGTATCCTTGTCACTTGATTTTGTGAAAAAGCCCCTCTCTCTAATAAGCCCCCCTCTGGAAGGTCCGAAATTAAATAAGCCCCCGGAGGCTTAACAGAGCTTTTACAGTTCCTATTTCGTACATCACGCTGTAAAACTTAACGGATGAGTACGGAGTACTCACCAACTGATGCCGCCAATAGACGATTGCGCTAAAGATGGCGGTAAGAAACTTTCTACCAAGATGCATTACGTTCTTTGATCGAATGTCTATAGAATTCCTAAGGATTCGTAATTAGAACGTAACGTATCTTGGTAAAAATTCCTTGGCACCATCTTTAGTGTAATCGTCTATTCCTTTTACGTTTCGACGTTTGTAACGGCTGTAAATTAGTCAAACATTTGCGAATTTAGGCCAAAACATCGTTGCAATTTCTTCGTAATTTTTCATCAAAAAATGACAAGGGGGCTACCAGCGATCAAGAGGCAAGAAAACAATAAGGCGGTCTCACTTTCATTGTGCATGACATATATTCTTTGCGCTTTCTGACGACACTATCCTCTGGTCGCTCATTGTGAATACGCAATTTCGCAGGGATAAGACGAAAAATGGTGGGGAAAAGTACGATGCACCATTCATGACAGCATAATCTTGTACTTTGTCATCAATCATACGAACCCTGGAACTTCTCGTCTAAAATCAATGTAATTCTATGATTAGCCATGATATCAAAAATTATCTCTCAGAGATTATGGCAAATGACTTTCAGTTGAAAGTACGGAGCATAGCAATGACATCGTAAGCATTCAACACTAAAATTCTGCAACGACTCGAAGCCTATGCTGTTAACCGTACTTACCGATTTGAGTGTGGTTAAGGTCTTTGAGAAGAATGGTTCAGGTATTAGCGGTAAATGGATGCTGTCAGGAACAGTCACATATCCTTCGTCAATGTTCACAGTCACAACATCGTACTATATAAGAACAAAGAAATGAATGTATAAGATGAATTGAGCTGATTGAGAAAAATGATTTTGGCACAGAACTCCTAAATAAAGGGCATCAAGGTTGGTCATATTTAGACTTGTGCTTTTTCGTCCATCGTTTCCCTGCATTCTTTGGTTTGTTAATATCACTTGGTCAAAAGGGGTTCATGGCATTACTTTTATAACGCTGGCACACTTTAGGCTCTCTTAGAGCGTTCCATACTCATCAATCAAATTGCTAGAATCGCATAGAATTTAGTTTTCACCCAATAACGAGGTGCTATCTACACAGTTGTTATTGTTGCATACAAAAATGGTTTATATGCCCTTGTATCCGCGTACCTGTGATGGATCTATTTTGTTTCTGCATAGAAAGGTTACTGCCTGAAAGGTACATATGTTGCGATTAGTAGGTCAGGAAAACATCATATTCTTTGCACTAAAAGCTTGCTTTTCAATGTTCAAGCTCTTTCGACCATTCGACAAGACTTTGAAGTGATTTCTGAGGCAGGCCGTCGGAGTGTACGTGGAACCCCGCTAGTTTCGGACATATTGAAAAAGCGTATCCATTATTTCATCGTAAAGGTTGATTTCCAGTCAGTGGAATTTTCCGAGCGAGCGGAAATTCTTTTGTTTGCGAGGGAAAATGTCGCTCTGAAATTGAATAGATGGTTACGGCTGAGCAACTTTTCTTTATTGCTTAAAGTTCCGCCAGCTCGGAAAATCCCACTGACTGGAAATTGGCTTTAAAATTTTGAGTCCCAATTGAACGAAGTGACATCAACAAATCAAACAACGCAAGGAAACCAAGCTCATAATAAGTCTAAGTCACATCTGATGAGTCACAAAATATTCGAAAGCCTGTAGCTCTCAGGCATTTATATGATTTCAAAAAATTAGCAAATATCATTGGCATTGGGAACGTGGTAAGTGTTATAGGGTGTTATATATTGTAGTACAGCATCAAAAGTATTATGCCTACCTTTGTGCATCACCTGTGTATTGATAATATCTTCTGTCGTCTCAATTTTGGACGTTCACAAGGCTGCTTTCTCAAATTGACTTCATTTGCAAAGCGCTATTTTGAAAATTTGAAATAGGTTGTTGTGTCGCACTACTCTTCCCTTTGAAGGAGCTTGAGCACGACAGAAGGCATCATCGATACACAGATGATGCACAAAGGTAGGCCCAATGTTTCTGATGCTTTACAACAATAGATAACCTACTATAACACATTCCATGTTTCCCAATACGCATGACAATATCCGTATCAACTTAGATAGGAAAATGAATTTGTGAAAACGTTTCATTTATCATTATTCAAACACGTTTCATTTGTCAAACACATCAGATAACACGTTTCATTTATTATCATTTAAAAACGATTCATTTATCAAACACACCAGGTAACATGTTTCATTGATCAAACACATTAGATAACACGTTTCATTTATCAACACTCAAACAGGTTTCATTTATCAAACATATCAGGTAAGATGTTTCATTTATCATCATTCAGAGTACATACCAAGTCAGGAATGTGTCGTTTGTATGACATATGGACACCCATAAGAAATGGAGTTGGAGCAGTCAGAAAATCCAACAGCGATTCAGGGAGGATTGGGATGTATACATAGCTAAAAATGTAAAACAAATAAACATCACTATTGCCGTAAATACAGCATGACTGCCAAACATGTCAGGGCCGAACTTTAGGACCAAGACTTGGAGTAAATCAATCGCTTCCTCGTATGAAATATTGTATGAAATATGAAAGATTGTATGAAAAGGTAAAACAACACATATCTAAGGCGGGACCACGAGGCCCACCCATCTTGTAAATTGACATAAATTTGATGGGAATAATGGGATCGATAACAGGCAAGAATTTGATGAAACAGAATTCCAAGTTATGTATTAAGGAATCAAGAGATAATCTTTCTTGGTCCCCTTCTTTTCGTCTGTCTCGTAACAAAAGAAGTTTAGTGTGACTGCTGGCTTTAGCGCCAAGCGTGGGTTTTAAGAAGCAGCTGAATAATTAGCCCCCTAGTGCACCTGGATCACAGTTCTGCGAGTCAAATGTTCGTTTTTCACACCATCATAGGCTATAAAATAACATGTTCACGATCACGTAGCACATATTTATGAATGATTTAGTCAAGAAAGTATTACTACTTGAGTAACTGGCCAATACAATTCTCATCATCAATCAAACCAATACCAGTAAATTGCAGTTTAAGTTTTTGATTTACAGTTGAATCTCTATTGACGGACACCTCTATACATTGGACACTTCCAAATAACGGACACATATTTTCGCTCTAAATACAGTATGACAAAAACGACACCTCCATTCAGTGGATATCTCTCTACAATGGACAATCACACTGGTCCAACAGGTGTCCGTTACATGCAATTTCGCTGTGCTTATCATATAGGCTTCGTAACACGGGGACCGACTTGAGGTTTCCGATGAAAAGGTCATCCAATGGCCAGAAATGCTTCTCTTATAGAGGTGCTAAACTATGGAATAGCCTGCCAGCCAAGTCAAAGCAGGCAACATCACCTCTCTGTTTGGTTTCGAAAAACCATTTAGAGGCAGACACTTTTTCCTTTTCTTTTTACTGTAAATTTTGAACATCACTATATGTAAGTTTTAGATATTGTAAATAAGGTTTTATAGTTTGATTTAATTAATAGCTTTCTTCCTTCTATATTTTATTGTAATGAATGTATTTATCGCAGGGCCCCTTGAAAATCAACTTGTTGAAGGGCAACCCTCCTTAAAAGAATTAAATATGAAAATATAGATATGAAATATAAGTTCCACTTTACCACAAATTGCGTAAGATAAGAAAATTTTACGTCAGCGATCAAGAAGCGTCACACAACCTAGTACCTTAGACATCCATTTCACCAAATGACGACCAAAATCCTAACAAATCCAGCTGCAATACGCAATAAGGAGTCTTTGATCACGAATTCACGAGCCCATGATAACAAATAATGATCTCAATTAAGTAAATTCGCCAAATAGATTCACGGACGGCGTGAATAATATATTGACAAAGTATGTACTGTATGACGTACCTAAATGTAAGTGGGTACATTAAGGCTAGCAGTGCTTGTGCAGTCAATGTCAGGTGTGTGTAGCTACTTGACAGGAGCAAAAGCTTATTCTCAGTGACCAGAGCAGTGAAAACCATTATGATGTTGTGTATACCTGTAATGTGGTACAAAGATGAATTTAATCCGACGAAGTAAAGGGAGAGTAAACAACTTTCCACCTTTGAGACTCGAGATAAACCTCATACCAGGTGAGTCAATAAAAAGGCCCGGTATTTGAAAATGATGCCTCCAAAATATCAAAGCAATGATATTGAAAGCAGTCTTGCTTTGTTCCCGATAAGTCCAATTAGGTTCAGTAATTTACTCACAAAGACGAGTGAAAACAACAAGCAAGACTTTCCTCTGTTCTCTATAACCTAGCAATGATGAAACTTAGATGTGTTCATGTATTTTGTCCTCTTGGGGGATTGAAATCCTCCTGAATAAGTTATTCTGAATAAGTTATTAATCCTAGGAGGAAGACTCTTCGGTCCCCAAGAAGAAAGCACGTGCTAAAGGATGCTCATGGCGCCGCTGTGAAGTAAACACATTAGGGGAACTTACTCCTGAGAAAAACTTTCAAGAATTCTCGACCAGAACAGAGTGACCGATTTCAACCAGGAAAACTTCTAACACTAGTTGAAATGTTAGCTATTCAATCAGATATAGCAAAATATCATTGCTTAAATACTCAGAGGGACCATTACCGAATGAGGCACCATTATGCAATGAGGGACCATTATGGAATCAAGGTCGCACTGACCTTTTAATGCTATCCCTGCCATTTTACCTAAGGGTGTTTTTAATTTAGATAGCGGTATTTATTTTAATATCACACGCCTGTTATTAGATTTTTCTTTTCTTTTTAAATAGATTTATTGTATTTCAATATTTGATTGTTTTTTGTTTTTTGGCGAAATTATACATAAATTTTACATACATTCAGTGGGGGCAGCAGCCTTTCAAACGTCGGGCCTTTTCTGACTCATCCGATAGTGGGTACGAAACGAAAATAAAAGATTTGGTGGGCTGTGGAATAAAGCAGGGGCGGCGCTGAGGGGTATTCAAGGTATTCACTGAATACCTATTTTTTTGAAAAAATTTCCTAATATTTTTCAGCCTTCGAATATTAGTTTACCAGTGACAAACATCTGTGCAGGAGATGTCGATGGGTCTGGTTATCAAGTTACATGAAAAGACCCTTTTATGCTTCCAGAAATGACGCACATGCTATATTTACTATCCTTATTGTCTCAAAGAAAGTGGATAATTGATTGCTAATCCATTGAGTAATTTTTTCAAAGGCGAATATTGATATCTGGGATTACTGCGGCCCCGTTGGCCGTGAGGTATTCAGAGGCCATCCTGAATACAAAGTCTTTGTTTCCAGGGCCTTCGTGACGTTGACTGCTATTGAACATTTGGCAACGCAACAATCAGTTTCTGCGCTGAACATATTCAGCTCTCATTCTGAATACCATGGCGAGGTTTCCTTGTGTCGTTGCTTTCAGCTGCCGTTGTGCATGTTGGATTGGGTGTAAGCTGGTATCGTTGGGGTGTTTCAGAGAAACAATTTTTGCGATCGGAATAAAGATATCTCTGAGCAGCGTCCAATGGTAAATTAGGAGGCCAATAATACTTTTTTTTAATCTTATAGAAAGCACTTTCCGAGAGTACTATGGCCATAGGTTACAAAGGGCGCGAGGGGCATTTCACTCATTCGAAAAATCGAAAGAGGATTTTTTTGAGCCAAATGATTTTTACGGGTCTTTGAGGAATTTCCCTTGAAAAACAAAAAAAAATTCCAAAGGCGCACGGGATATTTTGGGATCGAAATGCCCATCGATAGAGGGGTCCTTGATTATTCAAGTTTCTAACATCTTGAATGAAAAAAACTTTCGGATTCTACCCGATTTACTATGTAGAACATTGAACAGTACCAAGAAATGTTCCAGCAAGCTTCAGAATGTAGATCCGTACCATTTATGAGAAGAAGAGGTCCTTCTGAGTGGCCGTGGTATTCAAGTCTAAATCTCAATACCTTGCCCTTTTGGTGGCTTTTTGGGGGCGGCGAGTCTCCGTGGCTTTTGATTGCAATATGATCTTTGACTGCAACGGCAACCCGCACGGCTTAAAGCCCAAAGCCCCTTCTCTTCTTCCTTTTCACCTGAGGCTTTCAAATTACTGTTTTACCTGGGCTTCATCAGGACAAGGGTTTCACCAGCTTTTTCCAAACCCAGAAGACTTGGATGTCTTACTTAGAATGCTTTAACTACTTTTGACATTTGACACACTACAAAGTTCAGTTGTATGATGATTACTGAAGAGAAATTTTTCTTGAGAACAAACTATGAAGGGCTCTCCGCAACGTTTCAGAATGTTTTAAAACTAAAATTTTCTGGGGGGGGGGGGTAAGCTCCCCAACCCTCTCTTGAGAGGGCCTCTTTCCTAATATTTGAATACCTATTCATTTTTGGTCCCAGCCGCCCCTGGAATAAAGGTATATGGCTAATATTCAAAAAACTGAAATGTTAATCTCTCAGCCATCTTTTAAAAATCAGGCCACTGTACGATTTATCATGGCATTGTGAGGGTGGGAACTACTTTTACGTGCACCTGATATCAATGATCATTGCAATGAAAAAGGACACACAAATCGACCTCAACTGTTGGATTCTCATGAATATGGCATAATTGTATATATCAATAGTAATATTTCACAATTGATAGATTAAAAGGCACAAATGGCATGACATACAGAACCTGAAATACTCCTTTTCAACTAACGGTCTGGTTTTGGACATTTTTTAAAATGTCCTCATACGAAAATCTGACCACGGATTTGGATTCAGCACCCCTAGTTTAGTCTACTTGCAAATTTTCATATTCCTGGAGTCTGCGATTTCGATTTGATGGCGATAATAAATTTGAGCATTTATAAGGGATTTGACCGCAAAATCTTTCGGAGTGTAACTTTACACCCTCAATTGACGGTCAAATCCCTTATAAATTTTCAAATTTGTTATCCCCATAAAATCAAAATCGATACCACTTAGATCATGAAAATTTGCAGGAAGACTCAACTTAGGGTGATGAATATGAATCTGGGGTCAGAAATTTCATACGACGCAAGCTAAAGAAATTTTGAAAAATTGCAGAACGAGGCCGCTAAGTTAAAAAGGTATTCACCCAGTGTAAGTTATGATACGCATGAGATTTGAAAATTTTCTCTCTGACTATTAAAGAACTGATATCAGGAAAAATCATGTAACAGCAATTACTAAATTAGATATTCAATTCTAGACTGATTGCATATTCGTAGTTATCGCTATTGATAGACTGATGGACGCTCATACTACGACTTATGGACTTTGATACTAAAATTTGGGATGAAGTTTTCCCCGATCGATTTCATAACTAGATTTGGAAACCATAGCAACACTGTACGAACACCAGGCAATGGTGGATGGGCCTAAGTTTCCGGCTCGAACCTCCAATGTTAAAACAGCTCAGAATTCAAGTTTACAGTGATATCAGCCATGAACAAAAGCCACAAGTATCCATACGAATGTTCCCTCAATCCAAGAATCAACAAACCTTTCACTGTGAATCAGGAGTTCCTCGGTTTTAAGGCCAATTGGCTTCCATGAACTTCACCGCAGTATTGAGAATTTCCAACTGTCGAAGGTCACTTGCCTCGCTTCAGAGACTACACTGCAGCCTCGTTCCAAAGGGCACACGTAAACGTGTGCATCTCCGTCTCAAAAATTTATATCAAAGTCCATAAGGCCCAGATTGAGCAAAAAAGGAAATGTTGTTGTTGTTGTTATTGTTGTTGTTGTCGTTGTTGCTATTTTGCGATATCTGGGACTATGTCGTGAGGCTAATTCAATTCTACCTGGTATGAATCAGCTCCCATTCTGGAGATAAGGGGTATTGGCTCTGGAAGGCTCTTTGAAAACGTGTCAATGAACGGCTATCATAGCACTATTTGCAATTTCATTGAGAACTTGTTTAGGTTTGTTCTGTTCTATTTAATGACAATATTGACACAGCAATAAGTTCATGATTTGATAAGGAAAATACAATCATAGCGCGAGATAAGTAGATCTTATTCAAAATTAGCTTCAATTCGAGGCGAATGATGCAAATCCCAGCACAAAATGAAATCTGCCCTGTCTACCCCATCCCTATTTGGTGAAGATACAGGTACAATACTATTCCATGCGTTGCTGAGAGCAATGCACGCTTTTGGGATTTAGCTTCGCATCATCTCGAGGCGAATTAGGCATTTCAAAAGAACTTACGTCATTGTGAATAGACTGTATACTTACCGAGTTGGTTGAATATTACAGCAACTGATTCATTTGAGGTTGGGATGGATAATGTTACAGGTGGGTACACAACTTGGTTGTCATCTCCTCCGAGTGAAAATGATAATTTAGGTCCTCCAGGTGGTGGCAAGTTAACCAAACCAAGTGCATAGCCGATCATTTTCTCCAGTTTATCGATGTCATTTTCAGAATATGCTGAATAGATAGTGGTCATGCAGTTCTATAAAGATTGAAATACAACATTATCTAACAGGTAAGTAAAAATAGTGTATGGACATTTGAAAGCCAGTAGCTCTCAAGCCATTTATCAGATTCCTATTACCCAATAAAGCATGTGTACCTAACATATCAACTTAGACTGCGTTCACACGATGCCGGCACATTTTGAAAACGGTGAAAAATTCGACGGATAGGCCTCCCGTTCACACGAAAACGGCACATTTTTTGCCGGCAGATTTTGAAAACGGTAGATTTTGAAAACGGAACCGTAACCGGCATAAATTTGAAACAGCATCGTTTAAACACTCAACAAAGATGAAAACAGAACATTTTTCGACACTTTTGGATCGAGACAGGTCTATTCTTAGGGTGTAGGTACTATTCTTTGGCATCAAATCCTGCAACGAGTTTTTATCGTCAAATTTCCTACCGTTTTCAAATTGTGCCGGCATCGTGTGAACGCTAGCTCAAATTTTGCTACCGTCACTTTTTTCATCGTTTTCAAAATCTGCCGGCATCGTGTGAACGCAGTCTTAGACCCCGTTTACGCTGGATCGGATCCAGAACTGTTCACGTTTACACGGGATCGGATCAATTTGAATTTTATGAACTTTTAGCAGCACTCTGATGAACCTTTTGCCTCACTTCTATTAGTTCCTTTGAAAATTGTGCAGTCTAATAGACTCTTTGTCTCATCTCTATTTTCCTCTTTGGCACTTGTAAACATTCATACTTAGAATATAGATACTATAAGAGGCAGATGCAAAAACGAAAACTTTTCGGTAAACACACCCTGTTTTGAATACTTAGCATAGCGGACAAATCTTTTCTTTTGTCCACAGATCGCGTGGGGTTCTCAGTCACGCTCTGATCAGAGCACATTTTCTCCTAAAATTGACCAATCAGGTGCCGTCGTTGTGTTTACTTCCGGGTTTCGCGGCAAAGCTTTGGCCATTTTGGACAGTTTTGACCACCATCCAGAAAAAAAACATTGCATGCTCGGCTATGTCGATTTTCATCCAAATTTCAACGGGAGAAGATTCTCCATACCTCGGACCTTAAGTGTTTTCGGCATCGCTATGCAATCGCTAAAATTAGCCGATTTGAAGCATTTTGAAAATCATTGCAGCCTTTTTTCCGTAACAAATCCTACAAACTTAGCAAAAGGCGAGCACAAACTGATAATTTAAAGTCTAATGCGGAAGTAAACACAACGACGGCACCTGATTGGTTAATTTTAGGAGAAAATATAATCTGATCAGCGCGTGACTGAGAACCCCACGGGATCTTTGGACAAAAGAAAAGATTTGTCCGCTATGCTGTATATCTTAACATAAGAAGCAAATTAGGCTGTTTTGTGAAACGAGTCTCTTAAACGCAGGACTTTACTGTATATCATCAATTGAAAATTTACAGTACACGATGCTTATTACAAAACTTCCAAAATGCTCTACAATGCTACAAATACTGTACCAAGAGGAGCTAGATATCGTGTCTGCTCCGTGGCTTGAGGGATGAAAAGAGGAAGAAGAAAGCAAAACTACGTAGAACTATATTCAAAAAGAAAATTTACTAAAAACGGGACTTGGTGGCTCCTTGACGGATGGCAAAAATTTGAATGAATTCAATCAAATCGACAAGTTTCACGGATAAAATGTAGAGTTAACTCAAGGATATTTCTAATGCTTTCATCAGGGAAGTCCTTATTACCATACATTAACAGAGGCGTCAAAACCTCTTTTTAAGGGTTACTGAATCCAAATGGCCGTACTAATGTAAAAACTCCAGCGAGACAATCTCGTTCTTGAATGTCAAAAGAAGGACCGATAAAAATAATGGTCCGCATACTCAATACAATCGCTTGAAAGCTAATGAATATCAAACTATGATCACGAGACTCACCTTGATAGTACTCAAGTGCTTTTGTCTTGTGACAAGGCAGAGACATTTTGGTACATAATATGTCATTTCACTCTGTTCCCCTTCCGCAGCAACTTCCTTCTCCTCTTGAGCCACAACAACTTGGTTTCCAGAGCTTGATGTTCTGTCTATTTGTGAGCCAGTTCTTGTTTTCTTGGATACAACAGGCTCGTAAAACAATAGACATCCACAATAACTGTGGGTTCCTTCAATGTCTGTTAGTATTGCATAGTAGAACATTGGTGCATGGTAAACATAGCTGGCTTGCCATCCACCAGGCTGGCAAAACTAAAATGAAAGGAAAGCCATCAATTTCAGCTAGACTTACGACAATGAGTCCCTTGTATCCCAGCGGTAAACCTTGCTCAACGGGAACTCAAAATGAAACAGTGAAAAGCTGACCCTATTCTCTGCCTTCGTCAATCGAATTATGACGGAATCACGGCCTCGAATCTTGAATCACGGTCCCTACTCTCGAACCACGGCCTTGAATCTCGTATCTCTTCCGAATTTTATCGGCCCTTCAACCGTATCTAAAAGTCTATCATATTTGCCGTTAATCATGGTAATTTAAAAACCTTGCAACCTGATTGGTAATCTAGGAAGCTCGGGGGAGCTTTCTGGGTTGGTCCAGGATCCTGTGTTGGCTGTGGCCTCTGCAGGGTCCGGGCTCCGCTCACTGGGCTCTTTTGGGCTTTGGGCGGTGTCAGGTTTGAGCTGCTCGGCGGTGGGGTGGCGGCTCTGCGGTCTGGGGCATCTTTGGCTTGCAGGGTTTTCCCTTAGGGGGTTCTTTGAAGACCGAACGATCAGCGACCTATTGCTCTCTTGTGTTTAGAGTGGGTTTAGGTGAGCTCTTTGTGAGCCATGGCATCACCCATTGGCAACCTACATTTCAAGCATCTTAGCACAGGCTTTGCCGGTGCGGTTTTTTCACATAAATTCAACCACCCGGGTTAGCGTATACTAGCGCTTGTCAAGGCGGGAGGTGGGGAGATGTCATGGTGCATAGAGTGCTTAAATTCCTTTCTTTTGCTTTGCTTTTCTTGTTTGTTTTTTTTTTCTTTTTTGATTGTTGTTAAAGAGTTTGTTAAGTGCCGTTCATAGCCAGAACCAGATGACGACCTGTCTATTTCTGCTATGAACGGCACAGAATATTGTATTGTATTTTCTAGTTTTTAATTGACATTGATATAAAAAAAAGGAAGCTCAGAGTTTGGGCCGAAAGAAATAGGCCAGGTTTTAAAAGTAATGTTATGGATTGGCTGAAACGCCATCATCAAGGCAAAGAACGCAGGGAAACAAGGAACTCAAGGTCATACGTCTGATTGTCAGCTATGCCACTAAGGGTTGGTTTACAATACAAACCTTCAGGAGTGGAGATACAGGTGGTCATGGGGGGGAGGGGCCGCAAAGGGTGTCTCAATAAAAATTATTTGACGTTTGATTAAATGCTAAAAAATAAAGATATTCTGAATGGACACTTGGTTACGTAACCCATCTCCTGAGATTTCAAATTAATTTTTCACACCAGAATCTTGCAAATCTTCTAAAAATTCATGGCGATATAAGCCTTTGAAATTCAGGTTTCTGCGAAAACTGAAACCAGAGGCCTCTAAATGGCATTTCTGGTAAAAGTCCCATGGTCCATCGTTATCGTTTCAGGGCAAACCAAATGGGATTTGAACTGGTTTTCCATAACCTAACTTCCAAGCGTACGACTGCCTTGAGGAAAAGGATTCAGTCTGTCGTCAATTATTCTTTTAAACTACTGTTTTTGGGTACATGCAGTCTTAAGCAAATTGTGACGATGATTGTAAGGGTTAGATTACTTTAGAAGTTTTATTTGGTTTGCTCTGATATCAATGAGAGGTATGACATTGGATAACCTTCTCTTACTTCGACCTTCGAGCTTTTTTGCACTGCACGTAATCCGGGGGTCTCTGGTTTCAGCCGTCGCATATTTTTATCTTTGAGGGCTCGCGACTCGTGAATTTTTAACCGATTTACAAGATTCTGGTCTCCAAAATTATTTGAAAATCTTAGGGACGGGGCTACCTTTCCATGAGCCAGTTCATCTTATCGTTATTTTTCAATATTTAATCAAACGTGGAACAATTTCTTGAGACACCCTGTACATTGCAGGCCTTGTGTGCCTTGATATAGTTTTCCTACCTAAGAATCCTTCAAGAATGTTAATAACTTCCAAAGAATTCTTTTCCGTCTTTGTATGGCTCAATAAGTGCACAAGAAAGCCTGCACTGCAGCTCCCAAATTCCTTGAATTGCCCCCCCCCCCCAGGACAAAACAGCTGTTTTTCCTAAACATGTTAGCACTTAACGGGAAAAGGTTGTTTTGTAGCTTACTTGCTGAATACACTTTCGGGAGTCATAAATTCATGTTTTCATGGACCAAAACACGCATAAAAACGACTACAACACAATGCCACTGCTACCAATGGCATTGAATAACTCCTAAATCTAAAATCTTGATAATGTTCTGATTGTTGGCACTTTGTGAACCTTGTTGGTACTGACCCTCCTCCAATTTGCCACTTGCACCACCTCTTGCAAACCTTACTTTAGGTAGGCTACAAAACTTGTGCACAGCATTGTTTCAAACAAAAGAATCTAATGATAGTTTTTCCATTGGTAGAGGACAAGTCCAGGTTGGCTTGATTGACAATTAAATGCAAGATCATACGGTTATGGACTTTTGCCACAATTTTTTATCATTTCGTTGTGAAATTGGGTATTCAAATAAGCCCCAAGAGGATAGTGATGCATTGACCCTATTCTACATGAAAAATTGAGCACCACTTTCTCATGGGGGGGGGGGGGGCTAAAAAGGCCCCCAGATTTTCTTAGCAACTGTAAGACACATGGAAATGCAACTTGGTACACATGATTTCCAAGTAATTATAATTTAAAAAATAGTATTCACATGATCTGTAGCTGGGCAATGCAAATACAATGGAAATATTGTTGATTTTGGTTCGTCTCCTAAAAACTTAATATTTTTGATGGAAGGTGACCAATAAATAACTTTAAGACTACATATGATCCATATTGATTGCTACTGTCGAAAATTCAATTTTTGAAATTCCATTGTTTTAAAAACTGCCAATCAAAGTCATGCCTGACACTCAAACAAATTTGCTGATGCCTTATTGGCATTTCAAACAAATCTTCAGTGATCAAAATTACAGGGTGTCTCAAAACAATTGTTCGACGTTTGATTAAATACTAAAAAATAACGATACGCTGAATGGACCTTTGGTCAAGTCACCCTTGTCCTGAGATTTTGAATTAATTTTTGACACAAGAATCTTGCAAATCCGATAAAAATTCATGGGATTACAAGCTTTTGAAGTTCAAGTTTGTGCGAAAGCTGAAACCAGAGGCCTCAAAATGGCATTTTTTGTAAAAGTCCCATAGGCCGTCGTTTCAGTTATTTCTCAATTGTTTCAGGGCGAACCAAGTGGGATTCACACAGGTATTCGATAACCTAACTGTCAAGCATATGGATGCTTTGAGGAAACAGATTCAGTCTCTCGCCGATTTTGTTTTGAACCACTGTTTTTGGGCCTATGCAATGTTAAGGAATTTTGAAAATGATCGCAAGAAATAATTTACTTTAGAAGTCGTATTTGGTTTGCTCTGATATCAACTTGAGGTATGATATTGGATAAGCTTCTCTTACCTCTGTCTTCCAGCTTTTTGCAATACAAGTAATCTGGGGGGTCTCTGGTTTCAGCTATCGCAAATTTTTGATCTTCGAGAGCTCGTAACTCAGTGAATTTTCAACCGATTTGCACGATTTTTGTCTCTAAAGTTATTTCATAATCGTAGGAACAGGGTTATCTTTCCATGAGCCTGTTCATGTTGTCCTTATTTTTCAATATTTAATCAAACGTCGAACAATTTTTTTTGAGACACCCTGTATATACATGAAATTGATCTTGAATTGTTGAATATGGCAAATTTTGATCATAATTCACTAATTACTTCCTATTTCTATCATAACTATGATGTTATCCATAGGTATGATGTCAGCAAAATTCAAACATTTGTATCAAATGTCATAGAATAAATCATATCCATGAAAGAGCATTGCGTTTTGCATATAAAGACTATCAAACAGATTTTGGAGTCTCTTTTGGAGCAAAGGAATTTGGTATCTATCTATGTAAAGAATCTACGGCTGCTTGTGACCGAAATTTATAAAACAAAGTCTGGCTTAAGTCCCCCTTTCATGAAGGCTCTGGACTACTGGTTACAATCTAAGGCACGGTAACGACTCGCAGCTTCCAAAAGTGCATACAACAACATATGGAATTGAGACTATATCCTTCCTTGGTAATAGGCTTTGGTCAACTTTACCAAATATATTAAAACAAGCCAGCACACTTCCTACTTTCAAAAACCATATTAAATGTTGGAAGGGCGAGAGCTGCAATTGTAGACTTTGCAAAATGTATATACCACAGGTTGGGTACCTAACATGACATGTATCAATCTCTATTTTCAAACGATTGTAATGTATTTTCCCTTAATTTTTAAGATAGTAGGCCTTAATTAGCAGTAATTTGCTATTCTAAAAATTCTTTTGCCTACTGTACATAAATTGTTGATGATGATGATGATGATGATGATGATGATGCTAGTAGTCCTGACGATTGAATACACCACTTTAATTAAGCAGCCTCGTTTTGGAAATTTGCCAAAATCTCTTCCTATTGTTAATATGAAAATTTCGAGCCCAGATTCAGATTTAGCACCCAAACTTTAGTCTAATTACATGTTTTCAAACTGCTAACTATTGTGATGTTGATTTTATGACAATGTAAAGCTCAAAGACTTATAAGGGATTTGACCGTGAAAAGTCGTTCGGGGTGAAACTTTACACCCCAAGTCATTTTCACGGTCAAATCCCTTATAGATTTTCAAACTTTACATTGCCATAAAATTAACACTACAACCGCTAGCAACATGAAAACTTAGGGTTAGACTAAAGTTTGGGTGCTAAATCCGAAGTTGGCGTCTAAAATTTCATATGAACGAATTTTGAATAATTTCCAAAACGAGGCTGTTCATTAAAGTGGTCAATTGTACCAGTTTCATCAGATGCGTATGAGAAATTTTATGCAAATTTAAGTGATTCTCTGAGAGATCCGTTGCCAAATATGGCCATTTCATGGTCATGTAACCAATTATATGATAATGAACTATTGTCAATTTAATACAATAATAAATTTGTTTAAAGGAAACACAACTTTCCGTCTTTTATCACCCATGGTTAAGAGAAATGATAAGAAGTTTATTGGTGGGGGGGGGAGGTTTCCCTCACAATGTGGAATCTGTGCTTTTCGGATATCACAGTCAATAAAAACAAGGCCACCCTACTGTATCCTTGCCTGTTAATTACTGCTTGCCTCTTTGTCATGTTTTGATGAATAAATGGCAATGGTGTTTGGCCAAAATTTGCAGAATGTTGCTAACTAATGCCCCATTCACACTGCAAGTTAAACCAGCTTAAACTAAACCAGGTTTTCGAATAAGGCAATCTGATTGGTCAATCCAAAAAATCCAGTCATTTGATTGGTTGAAATTTAAACTGGTTTAGATAAAGCTGGTTTAACTGTGTCAGTGTGAATGCAGTATAACTCATAGCTGTTAGAAATGTCAGTACATGAAAAAACTCAAAATTTGATGCAGCAATTGGTAACTTTGTTTTCTAGCATTAATCACATGAACACCATCCCTTAAGATTTCATTGTAAATAATTAATGCTGCCTTTTATACTGTAACCCTCAAAAATTCTAACCAGAATGTGAAGAATTCTGGAGAATCCCTAAGAATTCTTGAAAATCTTTGTTGTGTTAAAGACTTGGTACTGTACCTTGCATCAAACTATAAATGTTAGCATTCTAAACACAGCAACTTTACATACCAATTCAACAGCAGATGGGAAAGGATATTGCTTGAGTTCCTCTTCTGGAAATCTTTGCAAAATTGTTCCTTTGACTGGTTTGCCATGATCTTCAAAAAAAGTTTATGTTATTGTTTTCTCAATAGCACAGGGTGATCTAAAACAGTGACCAAATTTTAAAAGTTTAAGTTTGAATAAATCCAAAATATTACATGATATGATCAATTTAGATTTTTCAAGGGTGAGACATATGGTTTTCTGTTGACTCTATTTCAGTTCAATTTTTGGTGAATGGTAAGGAACCAGAAGGTCCAAAAAGTTGAGGCTAATCTTCATACAGTTCACACATATGTTCCTTCAACTTTGTGTGTTCTTTGAATTACACTTGTTAACAAAGTTTGAAGAAATGAGCTTGAAAACCATTGACACAAAATTGTGTTTCTCAGTTGCATTTTACATTAATCCATGCAAAGTTCACTATTATGATTTGTTTGCAAAATATCAAAACTCCATGAAAAATATTGCTTCAGTGAAGAAAAGCAGTGGAGAGCTTTCAGTCCACAGCTAATGGCAATAAGTTTAAGACCACCCTTGCAAAAGTGTGAAAAAATTCTGTGCTTATGATGTACAGTACAAGCCTTGATCCACAAGTAGCAGTATATGGTTGTAGTAATTGTAAAAGCAACATTGCAAACCAAGCACCGAAGAGAATCAACAGCACCAACAGCAACAACAGCAACAATAACAAACTTCAAAGGAAAAAATGGCGAAATTTGACGAAAAGTGACCTGTTGTCTTGCGCCAATAACTCCAAGGATAAATCGGGAAATAAAATTCAAATACTTGGAAGACCTTTATTCAATCCTTTTTAAGGTATTTAGGCAATAAAATCAGGTTAGCAAATGCATTTAATAGGAAAACGAGCACAAATTCTTTCGACTGAAAATGGGCCTAAGTTGGAAAATTAGGGAACTTTCACAGCAGCTTCCAAAAAAGAATGGCTCGTTATTCTTTCAATTTTGGGGATAAATTACAGTTTAAAGTTGGAATAGGTAAAGAATATGGTTTTACATCTATACCATACCATACCATGCCATACAATACCATACAATACCATACCATACCATGCCATGCCATACCATACCATACCATACCATACCAAACCATACCATACCATACCATACCATACCATACCATACCATACCATACCATACCATACCATACCATGTTTTGATGGGGGAGTTAGAGGACAACACAACATCACAACAAACAGAACAACGATAAGGAAGAAAACAAAGGTTGGTTTGCAATTTTGCTTTTACAATACAACCATACGCTGCTATGTTCCGTAATTCAAATGATAAAACAATTCTTGAAAATAAATTTAGGTCACTATGCAAATTGTTGCATCAAACTTGAAAATAGAGCTGGTCTTTAACTTGAGACCACACCTGTGGATTGAAGGCCATCCACTACTTTTTCCCTAAAGCAATAGAAATTTTTTAAGAAACTTGCATCAGTCCATAATACTAAAAGTTTTTAATTCAACATGAAAACTTGTCGATTTTAGTACTGAAATTTCTTAAATTGTTTCTTATTTTTTAAATGCATGAATTATCAATGTGGTCTCTAACATAACCGCAGATATATTTATTTCTTGACATTCAAAATATCATTTAGGAATAAAGAGTGTTCTGTTATGTTCAAAACATGGTCAGGTAATATTGCTCAAGAGGATCACATCCCTTGTTGCCAGAACAACTATAATTTCTAAGAATTTCTTTATATTTCTTAGAGACGTCATAGGACCGTGATGCAGAAACTCAAAAAACAACATCAAAACTGGGAATATCCATGGAAAGATGACCTAAATAAAATCCAAAGAGGGTAATACATTAGGCAGAGCAGTAGCGTTTGACTTCATTTTGCAAATAAATGTTGTTGACAAAATGTGGTCTTAACTTTTTGGCCGCGACTTTACTGGAAAACAGAGAATGTCTTTTGCCAGGATGGCTTTCATTGATTAGCTTAATTAAGGTTAACTTTGGCTATCATTTTGAAAAATATGGTGCAAAAATGTTATCAGGGCAGTGTAAATTGAATGCATTTCTGATAAAAGAACAACTAATGAACATGCTTGAGGCTGGGTAGAGATCAAACCATGAAAACCCTCCATGTGTGGCATGTTGATTGCAAAATGGGCATGTTAAAATACAGTGCATTCTATACAATAAGCCCTGTCACCTTCAGTTGCAAACTGGCATGGGTTCATTAGTACATTAATTTTATCAAATTCTTAATTGGCGAGATGCACAAAATAGAAATAAAAGTTTTCATTGTATTGCAGATCATAGCTTTTGTTTGATTGTTCATTTCTACAGCGCTGTTTAGTTCATTTCATAAATACATATTCTGGTGCCGGGTGAGTCAAAAAAAGCGCCCGGCATTTGAAAGGCTACTGCTCCTTGAGTATAAAAGCATTTGCAATATCTGATTAAATAGCTAACATGTTCAATTATTTTTAGAAATTTTTCTGGCTAAAATCGGTCATTTTCTAAAATGAATCCCTTTGAGAGACCTTAAAACAGGTGCTAAAATTACAAGCAAAAGTCCCTGAATGTGTTTACCTCACAGCGATGACTTTCAGCAGGCTTTAGCTCATGCTTTTGTTTTGGTGGGTTGAAAAGTCTCCCCCCTAGTGTGAATAACTATTCAGGGGGATTCCATTCTCCCATGAGGACAACATACAAGAGCACATCCTAGAGTCATTATTGCTAGGACGGAGAACAAAGGGAAACTTTGCTTGCTGTTTTCACTTGTTTTTGCTGGTTTTCAAAAGGGGCTTTCTACAGAAAATCTCGTATTTCGACGGGAAGGAATGACCAATTAAAGCTGGGTAAATTACTGAACCTAATTTGACATATCGGGGATAAAACAAGACAGTTTTCAACATCATTCAGAGATCAGGATTTTTTCAAACGCGGGGTGTTTCTATTGACTCACCCGGTATTGTTACTCTGTTTAACATTCCTACATCTGCTGCTATCAACAAGGCCACTCTTGATATTACTATAACATTTTTACATTTTATTCCCTTATTGGAATATTTCAAAGACACTATTACATACAGAATATTCCATAGACTGTTTCACCCTAGTTTTTCATGTGACATGCACAAAGCAAACTTTTTAGATTTATTTAATGCACATGTTCAAGAATTTCCCAGAAACTTTGTGGCATTTTGCAGCAGGATAGGGCACACTTTTTTTGCCTTTTTAACTCACTGGGCTAATCCAGTTTTAGCGGGCAGCTTTTGGCTGTATCAAGAAGAGGTTTGAAACGAATTGACATCAATGAGCTCAAACTGGCAGTTAGACTATTAGTTTCACAAACAATAAATATTTCAATATTAATAATTCCAATTTTGGTGCAAGAATGTCATTATATCGGTAGACCGAAAAAAGGCTTGTTATGCAAACGTCTCTTGCGTTTGCACAACCACAGCACAGACCAAGCCCGACCCCCATATTTCCGCTTAAAAAATTCCTTTCCGGGCATTGCTTCAACCTCCAACCCCTGGTGGAATCGGTGTACGCCATCCGCCAAAGGCTTACGCCATTTTCTTTTGTTCTCTTGTCATTTCTATTGTTTAGAGTGACTCTGTCCGCCAAAGATCTTTGGCGGAAAGGGGCCCGATTCCATACTGGCCTCCAACCTGCCTAGGCCCGTGCACCTTTCACGATACTCACGCAAATTATCAGTCTCTGTGCATCCGACAACCACCAAATAATCAACCAATCTTCTCGTACTCATAACTGATGTAACAACCCAAAATTGGGCGCTTCTATTTCATTAAATCTCTTGCACATCTCCATTTGTGAATGATTGAATATCCACATTGCCGAAAGTGCACCTCCCAATTTTGTCCGCCATCATGAAATCCTGGGCTAAAAACAAGGGGAATGGTAATGAGTTTATATGTGCATTTCTAACAATGCAAGCAAAACAAACATGGCGAAGATGAGGAAATGTTCCCAGTTCGCAAAAATACGCAAAAATCAGGGCCTCTTTTAATATACAAACTAGGGGGCAAAAGCCCCCTCCCCAGTCCTGCTTGCTTGCCCCTCCAGTTACAGTTTTTTCACAGTGTTTGCTCCCCCTAGTGTATGGTCCCTTTTTTCTTTTTGCTCTTAGGCCCCTTTTCAGGCCTTTCGCAACATTTTTGTGAAGTCGAATTTGCTTTTTAAAACAGAAGAAACTTGCAGAAATGCTTCCATTTCTCGGCTCTTGGCTATCAAGCTAATATCGATTCATCAGACACCCTTAGTGCTATGAATTTTCAAATGTGGAGAATCTTTTCTGGCTCACCCGGTTCGCTGGTCCATGTTTCTATTCAAGAAATGCCTCTCTTGGCCTATATGTGACAATAGTTTGACTGTCACTACAGTTTATGCATAACGGATGGCCAATTTGATTTGATTACTGGGTTAGGGGCGAAAATAGGCTACCAGAGCGATTCTAGCATCCAAGGTTTTCAGATTCTTCCCAGGGGAGCATGCCCCTGGACCTGGACCCCCTAGATGAACGCGCCCTTGGCGTACCTTTCAAAACTCACTTTGCAAAAGGCCAATGTTCTTTCTGACCCTGGGCCATCCCTAAATCCTCTCCCAGTCCTGATCACAAAGATGAACGGTACAATAGTAGTGATAGGCCTTCTATCACAATACTGACGGAGGGTGCCAATTTAGTTTCCCTACACAAACTGTTCCAAAGTCAAGGACCGTGGAGAGATTCAAACAAGTCTGTTAAATGGCGTGCCCTACGTGCCCTACGTGCCCTCGTGCCTTCCATGTTGGCGTGCCCTCGTGCCCTCGTGCCCGCGTGCCCAAATTTTCAGCGTGCCCTCGTGCCTTCTATGTTGGCGTGCCCTCGTGCCCTCGTGCCCTCGTGCCCAAATTTCTGGCGTGCCCTCGTGCCATCAATGTTGGCGTGCCCTCGTGCCCTCGTGCCCTCGTGCCCGCGTGCCCAAATTCTTGGCGTGCCCTCGTGCCTTCGATTCTGGCGTGCTCTCGCGCTTAAATTTTCGTCGTGCCCTCGTGCCTTCGATGTTGATGTTCAGGACACTCTTGAGGGATTTGACCCTTGAAACGTTTCTTGAAAGTTTGAAACTTAGTGATCCTTTTTTTCTAAATTTCATCCGCACACGTGACGGTATCTAATTAATGATAGGGACATTAACGGCTAGGCTGCACCAAATAAAGGAGATAATTAAGGATAACACATGGTAAAGTGGACTATTTTGGAAGTTTTTTAAGGATACGCAGAAGAGACTGCAGCTGAGAGCAAACTTTTAAACTTTGTTTTGAAATTATGTCCTTGTGTAAGTTTATCCAGCAAAAATGTTTTTGAAATCTTTTTCCACTGTCTTACGAAAGAGGTTTCTCTGAAGACCACTTCGCTTAGTTCATTTTACCCCGACACGGGGTACAGTGAACTACTGAGCAAACTTTTCAATAAAACCAATCAAATACCAGGGGAACCTGGAATCGTTATTCACTTTGCGACTCTAAGCAGTCCTTTGCATGTCAAAACCAAAAAATCGAATAAGATTAAAAAGTGAAATGGTGGCCTGTGTTGAGAAGATTCTTTGCAGAATCAATATATTTACCAAAAACTATTTTTGGGTACAAATTTGAGTCACATACTGAATACAAATCGATCGATAATCATGGGAATACACTTAAGAAAATGTTATATTGCATATAGATACCATATCACCACGGAGAGAAACACTTTTTTCGAGGTAGTTCACTTTACCCCGAAACTTCTCCCTGAGGTAAAACCAAAACTACAAAAAAAACCTTATGCAGTTATCAAGCTCATGGTTATGACCATCTATCTTTCCTGTATCGATAGATATCCTTGTTTCATCAAATCAAACAGAATTCTTGGATCTGTAACTGCATTTGTAAATGAAGGTCAAGCCTTGAAAGTACCCCCGTAGTTCACTTTACCCCGTCTTACCCTAATCATCACAGAAAAAAATTGAAAATTGCGAGCACTTAAAATGCAGGGTACGTGGTGCAGTCGTCAAAATAAATGAAAAGTCGTCAAGTTCATGTCAGATGTTATCCATCGTTTTAAAGCAACACAGGCACGAGGGCACGCCGAAAATTTGGGCACGCAGGCACGAGGGCACGAGGGCACGCCAACATTGAAGGCACGAGGGCACGCCGAAAATTTGGGCACGCGGGCACGAGGGCACGAGGGCACGCCAACATGGAAGGCACGAGGGCACGCCGATAATTTGGGCACGCGGACACGAGGGCACGAGGGCACGCCAACATGGAAGGCACGAGGGCACGCCGAAAATTAGGGCACGCGGGCACGAGGGCACGAGGGCACGCCAACATCGATGGCACGAGGGCACGCCGAAAATTTGGGCACGCGGGCACGCGGGCACGAGGGCACGCCAACATCGAAGGCACGAGGGCACGCCGAAATTTTGGGCACTAGGGCACGAGGAGATTGAAGGGCACGCAGGGCACGCAGGGCCCGCGATTTAACAGACTCGATTCAAACATAAGATCCTTTTGGATGATTACAAAGTCCGTCCTGAGCTAAACAAGCATAAGAATATCTGATTATTGATTTCTTCATAACCCTAAATGATCGTTGATTCTGTTTTTTGCTACAGTCAGAGAGATGAGTGTTGCTGCTAAAGTCGCCTTCAATGGAAAATCGAGCGCCTAGTATAAGGACAAGAATCGCCTCAAGGTCAAAGGCAATATTTTGGTCTTTATGTCAAACGAGAATGATACGCAAAAATCAAAAGTCATTACCCCTAGTTTGCTTATAGTTCGTGCACAAAACTATTGGTGAATCTGTGTCAAATGAGATGTCATGTGAGATTTACGATAACGCAAAATTACTTATGCAGAACCCTACAGAACGTTTCAGTTGTTGCTATTCGCGGGCATCTAATTTGAGACAAGCAGTCACGAAGATTCCTCTGTGCAGAATGATATGCATGAAGATGTTTTGGTTCAGTGTGATCACGTCCCTTCCCCCAGTCCATGGCGCCATTGCTTGCTGGGATTCTGCACCTTTCGTCTCAACTTCACCTGCGATGATTGCATCCGTTGCTGTGTAGGAGGGGGGTCCTTCTACCTTTGGTTATGCTGCAAATGCTAGCCTCTGTGCAGGCCGCCGGTTACATCATCCTCTAAAGTTGAGTTATTTGCATAATGAGTACTATCAATAAGTGGCTAATGATTCGTTCGTTCTAGAAAACGATTGTTTTGACATAATTAAGCTGCTAATGAAGTCAAGAACGTGCCAATTCTGGGTGAATTTGTTGCTGTGCCAGGGTAAACATCCTAGTAATTTATCCATCTTATGGTGTCAAATCTGTCTAACATGAAATAAGCCGACGTCAAATGTTGCTATAGGATCGAGGGAAACTTCTGTCTTGTATGCGCTTTATGTGCGCTTTCTTTATTTCAGTGCCAATTAGCAGAGATAAAACGTTAATCAATTGCTTTAACGAGCGTGACGGAAGTGGGTTACTTACTTTCTTTCTTTCTTTCTTTCTGACTGACTGACTGACATCGAAGCCCCTTCTTAGAGTGGATAGGCTAGGAAATGAGTGTAATTTGGGGGTCGGGGGCACTGCCTCCGGAAAAATTTTTTGCGATCACGCTCATTGAATTGCTTGAAAACGCCCTTTTTGATTACAAAGTCCACTTTGTCATCTAAGAAGGGGCTTCGATGTCAGTGAGTCAGTCAGTCAGCCAGTCAGAAAGAAACCCACTTCCGTCACGCTCGTTAAAGCAATTGATTAACGTTTTATCTCTGCTAATTGGCACTGAAATAAAGAAAGCGCACATAAAGCGCATACAAGACAGAAGTTTCCCGCGATCCTATAGCAACATTTGACGTCGGCTTATTTCATGTTAGACAGATTTGACACCATAAGATGGATAAATTACTAGGATGTTTACCCTGGCACAGCAACAAATTCACCCAGAATTGGCACGTTCTTGACTTCATTAGCAGCTTAATAATGTCAAAACAATCGTTTTCTAGAACGAACGAATCATTAGCCACTTATTGATAGTACTCATTATGCAAATAACTCAACTTTAGAGGATGATGTAACCGGCGGCCTGCACAGAGGCTAGCATTTGCAGCATAACCAAAGGTAGAAGGACCCCCCTCCAACACAGCAACGGATGCAATCATCGCAGGTGAAGTTGAGATGAAAGGTGCAGAATCCCAGCAAGCAATGGCGCCATGGACTGGGGGAAGGGACGTGATCACACTGAACCAAAACATCTTCATGCATATCATTCTGCACAGAGGAATCTTCGTGACTGCTTGTCTCAAATTAGATGCCCGCGAATAGCAACAACTGAAACGTTCTGTACGGTTCTGCATAAGTAATTTTGCGTTATCGTAAATCTCACATGACATCTCATTTGACACAGATGCACCAATAGTTTTGTGCACGAACTATAAGCAAACTAGGGGTAATGACTTTTGATTTTTGCGTATCATTCTCGTTTGACATAAAGACCAAAACATTGCCTTTGACCTTGAGGCGATTCTTGTCCTTATACTAGGCGCTCGATTTTCCATTGAAGGCGACTTTAGCAGCAACACTCATCTCTCTGACTGTAGCAAAAAACAGAATCAACGATCATTTAGGGTTATGAAGAAATCAATAATCAGATATTCTTATGCTTGTTTAGCTCAGGACGGACTTTGTAATCACCCAAAAGGATCTTATGTTCTTAATAACACACGAAGAAACTATCATCATCATTGTGAGTAGTTTCAAGTATCCAATTTCATTTGCAAAATCATTGGATGCCAATGCCGCCAATGCTGGGAGAAGTAGCAATTCGAGCAGTTCGTACGCTTTAAAATTTGGCTGACTGAATCGTAGATCTATAAAGTGTACTGCAAAATCAAGAGCCTCAACATATATCATTCTGAATTCGTCTTTAACGGTTCCAATTTCAGCTTCTCTTTCAGCCGACTAAGTGGTAATTGATTTTCAAAATTTTGCCAACAAAGATAAAGCCATTAGCCATTCGTTGCCAGAAAGTGAGTGGGCTATAGCCCAGCCAGCCTACCCTGCTCCACTGTCCCTGAAAGTCCGAAGTCTGGCCCCTCGATACGGTACAAGGCCGCTGCTTTCTGTACCGTCTGATGGAAGCAAAATGTCAAAGATGCAGCGACAACCCAGCAGCCCTTCCACATCACTTACTTAGAAGTTATGAAGGTGTTGGGGTGCAGTTGGGGTGCAGTTGGGTGCTGGCTGGGCTATAGCCCACCCACAGATATCTGGAAATTAGCAAGAGTCACACCAATTTTTAAGACGGGCTCAAAAAAAGATGCAAATAATTATAGACCTATCTCTGTCATTTCAGTCTTTTCAAGGATGTTGGAAAAAATAGTTCACGATAGCTTATTGAATAACTAACAAACTATTGACGCCAAATCAATCTGCTTTTCGAAAACTATATTCGACCGTAACATCCCTGATAAATGGTACTGATTACTGGTATGACAACATGGATAAAAAGCAACTCAACTTAGCCATATTTCTTGATCTGAAGAAGGCATTTGATACCGTGGATCATAGAATATTGATAAAAAAATTAGGTGCATACGGTATCAGGGGAATCTGGGGAGCATGGTTCTCAACTTTCTTAAGTAATAGAAAACAATTTTGTTCAGTGAATGGACAAAAGTCAGGGGCTAGATTGGTAACATGTGGCATACCGCAAGGGTCGTGCCTATGGCTGGTCTCATAACTGGTTGACCGTTGAACAACTGATAAAATTCGATCGACCAGTTATGACATACAAAATAATCAACAGGCCATGTCCCGAAAGCCTTTGGGATAAATACCATCAAAGGACCCAGCTCTCCAACCACATAACAAGGAATTGCAGGGACCTTCAAATCCCAAGAAACAATCTTGAATACGTAAAGAAAGGCTTTCATTATTCGGCACTGAAAGCTTGGAACGACATTCCCATTGGCATCGGAGAGCTCCCTACACTTAGTAGATTCAAAAATCAAAAATCAAATGTTATTTCAAGAGCTGAAAGAAAACAAAAACACGACTCCCTGGAAGAGCAGCTGCGTCTCAGGTAGATACACTGTAAATATGTATATATTATAATGTATTATTGTAATTAGGTTCTTTTTTCTTGTCTTATTTTGAAATTGCTGAAGGGATTTTGTGTTTAAATAATTTAAAATGAAAATGAAAAATGAAAAGTCGTTGCAGCCAGAACAGTCAGGCGGACAAAGTTCGATAGCAGTTAAAACTCCGCCTCTTATGAGCGTCATGTAAGGGGTCAAAGACTCCATGTTAGGTCTCGGAGGGGGTACTGGACCTAAATTTGTACGGGGATGTGCCCACGAAAAAAAATTTTTCACCCTGCTCCAGAATTTTTGCCTTCAAATGATACCCTGCTCTAGAAAAAATAGGCGAATACGATACCCTGAAAAACGGCACATCCCCGTCGGACAAATAGACTAAGTACTCCCCCTCCCCCTCCCCCGAGTGTTAGGTATGCTCTACTTCCGGGTTCTTAGCGCTTGCAACTTCACTTCAACTTCGTTTGTATCGATGTGATTGTAGAAAAGTTGTCTAGTTTCCGTCAAAATTTACAGGTTTTTTATTTCATTGGCTTGGTGTCAAAGGCCTTAGGGTCGAGGCCGTCAAAGGTAGAACAATAGGATCTTTAGGGACTTTTTATGGTTTCTTCTTGAAAACATAAGGATTGTTCCCAAAGGTGTACGAGATTTTTGCAGAATGATACGCCCCTGGGGCGTAATATCCTTAGATCCAAAATACAAATAGTGCTCGAGGAGGGTTCACTCTGCTCGTTATGAAGTATGCTGAAAGAGGTAGAGATCAGGGAAAGACTGAAAGATTATCACTTGAAAGAAAATCATAATTTCATAGAATTTCAAAATATAATGTACATATCATGAAAACATTTCTACAAAACAATCACTTCGATGGTGAAATTAATTGAATCTGAAGTAATATAGATCGCTTCTTAAAATACTAACTTAAAGTCTTTTCTTCACATACGATTACTCTCTATGTTTGAAACTGCTTGTTGTCTTGTTGTCGAAATTATGTTAGTGGCCAAATGGTATGTTTTCATGGAACAAACGGCGTAAACTCTGCTATAAATATAACAGCGGCGACGGCAGATCTTCTAATGATACCATCTGTTAATTTTGATTGAAACGTCAGCAGATTAGCTATTTTGGTCAAAGGGATTTTATGGCCGACTAGTCAAGTCGCATATGTAAGTAAAACAATCCGAACTGAAACAATACAGTCGGTTACAATTGGCTGTTGTGATTGACACTTAAATGCAAAGTGATTGCATTCAAACGAAATTCTATCTTTTTGCAGATTATAGCAGCAGTTTTGTAGTGAGGTATTTTATTCAGCCAAATCAGGCCTGATTTTCTTACAATGCAGTTTTTTAAAAGCGGGACATAACCGTAATGAACTTGATGCATTTGTCATGGGGTTTCTTTGGCGGACAATGGAAGACTAATAAGTTAGGAATTTCTATGGCAGACCATTCAAGCTGGACATGATGCAACGCATTTGTAGTAAGGGATTTCTTCACCAGTCTGTTGCGGACTAAAGGGATTCCTTTGGCAGACTATTCAAACTACACGTTTAATTAAAGCTATTTGAACTGTAATAGAATCATCATTCGCTTATTGTAGACCTTGCAATGGAACATGACTGGCGACTGCACACCAATGCATTCTTCCTGTCGAGTAATCAAACCTTAAAAACCAATGAAAAAACAGCAGACTATGCCCCAAACATGAGTAGCCAAGTCACTTGTGCTACATGCGAAAAGTTGTTGAAGAAATAATCAGCTCCCATTGTTTCACGTATATTTCTATGGTCTATCAAACCTAACTTTTACAACATTTCATCCCAACCAATGAATTTTTTGCCTTTGTTGGAAATCTAAATGAGCACCAAGACTTTTGCATATAAAATCGCATTAAATCGTCAATCGCATTAAGACGCCGGCATAATTCTTTTGTTAGAGGAAATAAATTACAAAGCGAAATCAACTTCAAAACTTTTGCAAGTCTCCAAAGACTTCGCATACGTTCTGTTCTGCAACGGATAACCTGAAAAGAGCATTTTTGAGGGCCGCCGCGCCCCTCAGGAAAACAACTTCGAGAAGGGAAGCTTATGGCTGCATTCACACGATGCCGGCACATTTTGAAAACGGTGAAAATTTTGACTGTAGCAAAGTTTGAGCTAGCGTCCACACGATGCCGGAAAAATTTTAAAACAGAAAATTTGGCGGTAATAAACTCGCTCCAAGACCTCGATGCCAAAGAAATGTACCTACACCCTAAAAATCGATCAATCTCATTCCAAAAGCGCCGAAAATTTTCTGTTTTCGTCATTTACGAGTGTTGACACGATGCCGTTTCCGAAATTTGCCCGTTAGAGTTCCGTTTTCAAAATCTGCCGTTTTCAAAATCTGCAGGCAAAAATGTGCCATCTTCGTGTGAACGGAAGGCCTATTCGTCAAATTTTTCACCATTTTCAAAAATGTGCCGGCATCATGTGAACGCAATCTAAAACTAATGTGAGCATATTGATAAGCCATTGAAAAGCGAGAATGCAAGCAAAACTTAAGGAGCTTGCTTGTCTATGAGCGGCTTCCTAGGAAGGAAACGGCTGAAAGGCTTGGATGTTGCAAAAACCTTACAAGCATCTGCGTCTTCAAAAACGTACGCGCTTTACTGCCAAAACAGCCTGTCAAGATTTGGAACCGATGCTTGCCTTGAATATGAGGTCTAACATTTGACATGCTAGATGATATTAATCATTTCTTTTTTCTAAGTGATTCTCTCTTACTTCAATCTTTTCATTATAAAACAATCTTTACTGGCATCAATAATATTTTACTAAAATCATGCTTCAACGCAATATGATAGAGTTTCATTTCAGATAAATCTACATTATAGATCACAAAACAACTTCGGTGGAATTTCCAAGGATTAATAGCTAGGCTGTTTCTCAGATAAGCAAAGTGAACGAGGCCGTGGAGGGGGGGAAGGCTCTGGCCTAAATTTGTACGGGGTTCTGCCCATGAAAAAAAATTGTTTTACCCGGCTTCAGAACTTCAAACCTCAAATAATACCCGATTCTGGAAAAAATTGGTTAGAAGTACTGTATACTCCAAAACACAAAAATTGGACAAAATAATAACTCGAGCACATAAAATTTTCCCTTTTGACGTGTTTTGACAACCGGCTCCAGAAAAATTGATTTCTTTTGATACCCCGTTCCAGAAGGAATAAGCAAAAATGATACTCTGAAAAATGGCACATCCTCGTCGGACAAGTACACTAAGTATCCCCCCGGAGGGGACGAGGACAGATTTTGCAAGCCAATAATCAGGGCATTTGAATGACACATTGGAATTCAAAGCAATTAATGACAAAAGATAAAGAAAATTCTCTCAACCAGTAATTCAAAACAAAGAAAGCCGCAAAAGCTGCTCTGAAACCAGTATGACAAACTACCAGCTTGTGCACGCGAAATGTGGTTTCTATGCGCAGCCATGAGTTCAAAGCGAATGAGGAAGGATCAGTCTAAATATCTGCCTGCCCGATATTATTTACTTGATTCAGGAGTTGAGTTTTTCCCGATTTATACCGTACAAGGTTACTTTGCTTTCAAAAGTTTGTGTGAAATAACAGACAAAGGTTGCATGAGATGTATAATATTGTGTATGCACTTGACTTGTAACAAGTCTATTTCGTCATCTGTAATAAGTCTGTCTGAAAGTTAAAAACAGGTCAGTTTGACCTTCTGGTCTAAAGCCGGTTTTCCACTAGGCGGATTTTTCCGCGCGCAGCGGAGCGGCTGTTGTAATTGCATTGTTTATTTCTAACAATGGTCACTTCTAGTCGCTCCGCTACGCGCGTATTTGAAAGTCGGATTGACTTCAACTTTTCCGCCGCGTCCTAAGGCGCCAACCAATGAAATCGCTCGAAAGCTCTGACACATGACTTGAGAATTCCACGAGAGGGGAAAAGCCACGGCGATTGACGAAAAACAGCTCTGAAAATATTTTAAAACATTCTTGGTCATTGAATTTCTTGGAAATTGAAAATCTGTTTTAGTACGCGTGCATTGTTTTAGAAACAACAGCCGCTCCGCTGCGCACGGAAAAATCCGCCTGGTGGAAAACCGGCTGAAGAGCAGCTTTTGAGATTTCCTTCTGTGTGAATTCACCTTTTCAGGGCCTCCAGCGGCATGTCGCTTGCCAGGTTAATCCAGTCATCTGATTGGTCAATAAGTGTCCAAACTTTGTCCAAACTTGTCAAAACTTTTGTACCGAACCAATAAGACGTGGGTATTTTCGGGTATTTTGTGGCCATGTGGCTGCTTGCGGGAAGCTACGAAAAGGTGGGTTACTGAAGAACCTCCTTTGTCTACGATCACCATTCGATTTGAATAGCGGTGTCTATCAAAGCAACAGATGCTGTTGTCTTACAAATTCTGTCCTTGTTTACGGAGTGTCCAAAAACTTCTGCACGCAGAATTTACCTTTCCACTGTGAAGGCAGACAGGCTACATCAGCACTAAACCTTGTAACTTCCACACACATTAATTATAGATAAATCTCTTCAATTCAACAGGTTAAGTTTACTTTACATCAAACATAATTTTGAACAATTAAAAATATCAATGTAATACGATCGTGCACGTTGCATAACTTCTGTCTGTAAGAAAATCAACCATTTCATACAAAAATAAACAGAGTAAGTAGTTCATCTATTACACACTGGTGAGCCTTCTGCTCAAAACAACAATAACAAAGATTAAAGACCTGATTGTTATACCCATTTCAAGTCATGTGATCATACTCTTGGGAAGTCTTAGTATTATTCTACTTTCTGCATTCTTTGCAAAACTTTGCATGGCACAAAATATGTAAAGAAAATCAAAAGAAGTTTTGTCAAGAGACGGGTCACATGACTTGAAATGGGTGTAAACAATCCTTAGCCGATTTGGTCTATTAGACAAAAAAGACAGGAATCAAATTCTTTGCTTATTTTTGCCCGTGGTCCATGGCTGAAAACTGCTAAAGCCTCCTCTTCACGGACCAATCAGACGGCGAATAAGCGAAGAAAATAAACAAAACCTGAGAAGATTTTGCCAAATTTTACCACCTTAATAAACGCAACTAGGAGGAAAACTGAAGAAGTCTTCACTCCAGATGTTGGGGTTTACTCGTTTAAATGCCCACTTAAATATCTCACGGTTTTCGAGGAGTTATGGCGTCCCCAATTCACACAAATCGATGAGTGAATGAGTGAACTTTTGAGTTATAAACTGTTTCATTCATCCAAACTATCAAAATAGTATCTTACTTGAGAATAACATGAGTGAAATGCAAGAATGGCAACAAACAGCAGCTACTACGCCCAAAGCAAACCGCTGATGGAAGGGTTCAATTGGAAGACCATTCAGAAACTCATTAAAAAATTATTCCGAAACTACGGCCATCAAATCCTTAAATTCGTTGGCTCCACTATACTTGTGCAACCATTTGACAAAAAAATCAGAATGCTGCTTCCGTAGATGTCTGATGCTCACAGTCGGGTCTTAATAAATACGAAATGCAATCTTGTTATACCTCGAATGAGAACAGCTTACGGTCAAAACGCGTTTGCTTTCCGCGGAGTTGATACATGGAACAAACTCCATTCTGATATCACGTTAGCTCCTTCCGTCCAGTCGTTTAAAGCCAAACTCAAAGCTCATAATTGAAAATATTCAAGGAAAGATGGTTTTAATTTTCCGTTTTTCCATTCAAGTTTTTATTAATAGGTCTTTTGTATATTTATAGGTTTAAAATTTTTGTTGCAGGGTACATTGTAAAACAGTTATTTAAACTGAACTGTATCCCCTGGGTAAATGATTTTAAGATGAAAAAATGAAAATGCAAAAGTAGCCTCCGCAATACCAAAACGAAACTATAAGGCTACCAATGAAGAAAACAGCAACTGGACAAAAACCCTTTTCTCTCAGAAGATAGGAGCAAAGTTGTGGAATAGTCTTTCAGCTGATTCAAAGCAGGCATCTTATCTAAATAACTTTAACTAGATGATTTAGGTTCGACTTTTTATTTTCAATTGTAGATTTTTCATTGTAAACAGGATTTTAGATTGTAAAATAAATTTGGCAATAGTTTTTAGCAGTAATGATCTTGTATTTCAAAGTACGACCAAAAACTATGCAGAGTTTTGGGTCATTTTTCGATGCCATTTCGGCTCTATTTGCTTAATAGTAAAAGTTAAGGTCTCTTTCGAAAGAGGAAGAGAAGCGTAATATCCTTAAACAGCATTTTCGAAATTTAAACGTACAGAAGGGGGTTGAAATCAAGCCTCAAAAAAGGCAACTCTTGGCCCATGCAACTGTCGAGGTTGAAAAATTAATGGCTGAAAAGCTCTTCTTTAGCAGTATCCAAATCTGTGCTCCATTTATTTGTTTAGATCCTAAACCTAAAATTTGGGACCTTTTATGAGTCAATCCGACAAGTGGTTGCTGATTTATGGCAGAGAAAAGGCAAACTATGTGGTTGCTTAAAAAACAGCACTTCTATTGTTCTCTAGCAATGTCAAAATAAAGCAAGTTTTTAAAAGAATGGGTTCTAGCGTCGTATTAAAATTTTTGCCAAATCTTTTAAAGGGTTAGCAGTGTTGTTTATTCATAAGAGAGCTCTTTCTACTTTTTAAAAAATGTAGTGAAAATTTCAATACGATGCCAGAACCCTTTCTTTGAAATGAAATTGAAACTTGAAACTTGAAACTTGAAACTTGCTAGAGGACAATAATAGAAGTGCTGCCTTTGAAGCAACCACTTATATTGCCTTTCCTCTGCCATTTCGCCAACCACTTGTCAACCACTCAAACATGGTCTCACACTCTAAAGTGAAGAGGGATTTACGCAACTAAGTGAAAACGGCGACAATTAAAGCAGCAGCTCCTCCACAGCAGCCAAATAAATCGGACACAACTTTTCTGGGAAAGCCCATAGAAAATGCAGGTATTTCAGACTTACCCTGGACCTGGATCCAATTGCGTTCCGTTAGAAATGATCGTAATTACCTTAGAAGAGTAAAGTACATCTAGACCTACAGATCATCCAGACTATCATCTGAATCCAACAAATTCTCAGTACTGTGTGCTTCAAGATTCGCCTTCCGCCGGTTGTTGTCGTCCCGACTGCCAGATGATGGAGACGATTCGTCGGACATGACTCCGTTGGTGATATCAGTTCCATTTTTTTGTCCGTCAGCATGGTCTTTCGGGAGAAGTCGATTTGCAAGGTACATGCAAAATTTACGGAATTTTCGATGTGAGCCTAAACAAAAACAGATGCTGGTAAAAGCTAAAAATGGATTGTTCCGATGAAGGAGGGCAGTGCGGGTATCAAACCCGTAAAACCACCTAATGTTGTCAGAAAATGCGAAATACCGCCTCTAAATTCAGCTAAAACAATCATTATCATCATCATCATCATCATCATCATCATCATCATCATCATCATCATCATCATCATCATCATCATCATCATCATCATCATCATCATCATCATCATCATCATCATCATCATCATCATCATCATCAGCATCATCATCATCATCATCATCATCATCATCATCATCATCATCATCATCATCATCATCATCATCATCATCATCATCATCATCATCATCATCATCATCATCATCATCATCATTCATTTATTTAGTTATTTATTTATTTACTTATATACAGTATTTACAGTAGGCTTCTAACTAAAATTAAAATAGCAAGATTACTGCTCATTTAGGCCTACTAGCTAGCTTATAAAGTAAAAGAAAATATATTGACAATCGCTTAAAAATACAATTGTATCTGACTGGTTCATATCATGTTAGGAACCCAACCTGTGGTATATATGTTTTGCAAAGTCTACAGTTGCAGTTCTCGCCCTTCCAACATGTGATATGGTTTTTAAAAATAGGAAGTGTGCTTGCTTGTTTAACTCAATCATTTAACAATCATTATATCTTCCAGCATTCGTGAGTGAATTTCTGCGTTTTGCAAATATAACTTCGGTTATGTGTCACAAACGACTGTCTTGTTGTCATTTTGTGGACCCAAAAAAACTTGAACCCAATCGCAATGCTTTATATAAAACAAAAGCAATTTGTTCGTGACAACTGTTAACCCTATCTCACCTGGGACCTTTGAAGCGGTCAATACCTGGGGGGGTAGATTCCACCCCCCCCCTGTTTTCCTCGGCCGTTCTTAGAGATATGAGGCTAAAAATTGGTAGAGATGTTAATTATCACGTAAACAATGAAACTGAATCATCAAAATCTAATTATCGATGTTGTTGTTGTTGCTAAAGCATTATAAGCAAAAACTAATTATATGACGTCATATTTATGAAAGCATATTAAAAGTAAATATAATAAAATTTTTTCGCAAACATTAAAAGTAGATATCAAAATATATATTCACTGCAAATTTGGGCTCAATCAGAGCAATGACGAAAGCACAGGATAAAAATAAAGTTGCATCTCCACAGAGTACAGAGCAAAATATCGGTTGCCATGGAAACATTTCTAAAATTAGAACAAATTTTTTTTACATTTTGAATGTAATTAGATAAAGGATCAAAGTCAGGAGATCTCAGGATCATTCCGCACATTCTGAACAAGACGTAGCCAAAAATACGGTTGGGGGGGGGGGGGGTGGAATCCACCCCCCCCCAGGTGAGATAGGGTTAAGTTAGTATAACCCCAACCTGACGCCTAATAATAGACATTCTCCAGCAAAATATTGATGGTTTTTGTTTTTAATCGTGTGTAAAATTTTATGTAAAATTCTATGTAGTTTAACATTCCTTATGTAATGCCATGGGTAGTCACAGTCTTTTGCCACTTATTATTTACAGAAGTGTAATTTTAAATGAGGAATGTCCAGAAATCCTTCAGCAAAAGTTCCAAAAAGATCCCAGGTTTCAAAATACGAAACAAGGAGAGTGAAAGACCTGCAGGTACCAGGACCTTGGCTAGAGATAACTAGAAAGTGCTTTTCGTAAAAAGGTGCCAAGGTGTGGAATGATATCCCAAACGATGATGGAAATGTGGAATCTGCTGCACGTTTAAAAAGGCAGGTTAGAAGCTATTTTTTGGGCCAATAAGACGTCGAAGACTCCTTGAAACATGACCTCCTGGAAGAACAGTATGGTTGGATATATATTTATCTTCATCTTAATTCTTGTTATTTTACTATTGCTGATGAAGTATCATGTATAAAAATGAAATGAAGGGTTGTTGGTACCGAATAGAAATGGGTTGGGTAACAAACTTTCTAACATAAAAAGGTCGGGTAAATATTTTTTCATGTAGCTTCAAGGTTGGGCACAAAAAATTTTCACACCAATTACAACTAAATGTTTAAAGTTGGAGATAGTCAATTTCATCATCAAATATCACCAGCACTATCACTTTTATTTTCAGTGTATACTTTGCTTTCATCGTTTGTAACCTTTTACATTTAAACCATTTTTCATTTTATTTTTATTCATTTAAACAGGGTGAATCTTAAAGCTATCAACTATATATACATAGATTGCTTTCCAAACTGCCCTGTACAAAGAAGAAAAGATAGACCCAAAAAATTTACAATACACTTATTTTGATATAAGAAACTGCTTATAAGAAACTCAACTCTCGGATCACCAAAAATTAACAAACTCCAGTACTGGGAAAATATAACTTAAGAAACTATTTAATTTGATAAAGGAAATCCTTGACATATTTCTATTCTATTTTCACTTGTTTACAGGTTATAGGTAGGGGCTGGGTAAAACAATTTTCAGTCAGAAAATTGTGTGTAGATATTTTGTCTGTCACTTTTTGAGTTGGGTAAGATGATTTTAGTATCAACAGTATCAACCCATCTGTAAATAATGAAAGGTCCCTTATAGCTACTGGCAAAAGTAAGAAATAGTCGAATTCTTCCCAAAGTTATATCGAATTGGCAATTTTGTAGCTGTGTCTGTAAAACGACGTGACATTTGAGAAAAAACCGTAAAACCGCAATGACAGTGCACTGGCCATTTCCAGCTACTTTTGTCATACCAAGAAAAAGGACCTTCGACTAACTCCTAATTATAGATGGAATTATTGCAAATAAAATCATTAAAAAGGACTACGCTAAAACTCGAGGAAGATGATGATGATAATAATAATAATAATAATAATAATAATAATAATAATAATAATAATAATAATAATAATAATAAGGAGGAAGGGGACTAATTAGTTGCGAAGGGTGTATCAGGGCTGAATGAAGAGAACAGCTTGGGTTGGTATGTGAAGCAAAGCAAGGAACCAATGCTGAAAGTAGCAAGCATGAAAGCGACCATCAAAACAGAGGAGACAGTAAGACCGGAAGAATTCAAGAGAATGCAGATAAACGCAAGTGAACAAGCGTGGAAAGAGAAAAGAATGCACGGACAATACATTAGAGACATGGATGAAAACATTGATAAAGATAAGACCTGGGGATGGCTCAAAAATGGTGATTTGAAAGCTGGTACAGAAGCATTAATATGTGCGGCACAAGATCAGGCATTAAGAACAAACTATGTGAAACATCATATTGATAAAACATTGGAGTCACCTTTGTGCAGGTTATGTGGTGGCGGAGGAGAGACTATCAACCATATTGTGAGCGAATATAAGATGCTAGCCCAGCGAGAATACAAGAGAAGGTATGATAACATTGCAAGGAATATACACTGGGAGTTGTGTGGAGAGCTTGACATCGACAGGGCGAATAAGTGGTACGAACATCAACCGGAGGGTGTTTCAAGAAAGGGAAATACCAAGATATTGTGGGATTTCAACATCCAGTGCGATCACGAAATTGAAGCACGAAGACCAGACATTGTGGTGGTAAATGAAGACGCAAAGGAATGCAAGATCATTGATGTAGCAGTGCCGTGGGATTCTCGAGTAAGAGCGAAAGAGCGAGAAAAAATTGAAAAGTATGGGGACTTGAAAAGAGAAATAGCGACCATGTGGGGCATGAAGAAAGTGACTGTCATTCCTGTTGTTATTGGCTCACTGGGAGCAGTAGCTAAAGAATTCGATAAATGGATAGAGAAGATTGGGATTAATTTGAGAGCTGGACATGTACAAAAAACAGCATTATTAGGAACAGCGAGAATATTGAGGAAGGTGTTGGAAACCTGAAGAAGATGAAAATTGACTTTGAAACCTTTAGTTGCTTGTTGCAACTTGCTTTCAAAGCGTAAACCGGAACACATCTAACCCGAGAATGTAAAATTGAATAATAATAATAATAATAATAATAATAATAATAATAATAATAATAATAATAATAATGATAATAATAATAATAATAATAATAATAATAATTACAACAGATAGGACGAAATAGAACACTAGAAGAAAAGAAATGACAGTTTAGCAAGAAAGACTAAAGATCTATTATCTCAAGCCACGGGAGGTGGCCTGATCATAGACAAACCACTGGTATATCATCAAGACCATGAGAAGAGTTGAATAATAATAATAATAATAATAATAATAATAATAATAATAATAATAATAATAATAATAATAATAATAATAATAATAATAATAATAATAATAGAATGTTCTAGAAGCTAGAACATTCTGGTCTGATATCTGGAGCAAAGAGCGAAAACACAAGAAAGATGCTGAGTGGCTGAAGGGATTTTATGAAGAAGTTAAAGAAGTTGGTGGCCAAGAGGAGATTCACATCACAGAAAACACGGTTAAGAAAATCCTGAAAAAATTTCCCAATTGGAAGGCACCAGGACCAGATGGTGTCCAAGGATTTTGGCTAAAGAAATTCAAAAGCATGCACACGCAGCTTGCGTCAAGTCTAACAAAATGCTTAGAGGAAGGCAAAACACCACTGTGGATGACAAAGGGGAGGACAGTTTTAATCCAAAAAGATAAATCCAAAGGTACAGTTGCAAGCAATTACCGTCCCATAACATGTCTACCTCTTGCGTGGAAATTACTTACAGGCATATTCTCTGACGAAATATACAGATACCTAGAGGGACAAGAACTATTACCTGAAGAGCAGAAAGGATGCAGGAGAAAGTCAAAAGGAACGGGAGATCTACTATATATAGATAAAATGATTTTGAAAGAAGTAAAACATGGAAGAAAAAATTTGTCAATGGCATGGGTGGATTATCGGAAGGCGTATGACATGATCCCACACTCTTGGTTAATGGAATGTCTAACAGCCCTGAAAGTAAACCAAAATGTTCGAAATCTGCTAAGCGAGACAATGAAATCATGGAGGGTGGAAATGATGTGCAAAGATGAAATATTAGGAGAAGTAAGAATAAAGAGAGGGATATTTCAAGGGGATGCATTATCACCTTTGTTGTTTGTCATATCAATGATCCCACTTACGAGCATCTTGAGGAAGGCTGCACCTGGGTATGAGTTTTCATCAAGCAAGGTTAAGATCAATCATTTACTGCATATGGACGATCTCAAGTTGTACGGAAAGACACAAAAAGACCTAGAATCATTGATACAGACAGTCAGAATTTACAGCTCCGACATAGGAATGGAATTTGGCCTCGAAAAGTGTGCATCACTTGTCATGAAAAGAGGAAAGATTGCTGAGTCTGATGGAATTACCTTGCCAGACGACAGAACGATCAGGAATTTAAAAGAAGACGAAAGCTACAAGTACCTTGGTGTTCAAGAGTTAGATGATATAAAGACGTCTGAGATGAAAGAAAGAGTCAGTAAAGAGTATAAGAGAAGAGTGAGGAAAGTGTTAGAGACAAAGTTAAATGGAAACAACGTCATTAAAGCAATTAATACATGGGCTGTTTCAGTGGTAAGATACTCTGCTCCCTTTCTAGACTGGAGGAAAGAAGAGATTCAAGAATTAGATAGACGTACTAGGAAACTTATGACGATGCACAAAGCACTCCATCCAAAAAGCAATGTAGACCGGCTGTATATTTCACGAAACGAAGGTGGTAGAGGACTTCTCAGCGTTGAAGATACGATAGAAACATCAAAAATTGGACTAGAGAGATACGTACAGGAGAGCAAGGAACGGCTGTTGAGTGCAGCTAAAACATCGGACATGGAAGTGAAGGAAACAGTGAAACAATATAAAGATCGACGAGCAAAGGAGCGCAAAGAAAACTGGAAGGAGAAAGTCTTACATGGCCAATTCATTAGACAAACTGAGGGGATTGCTGGAGAGGAAAGGTGGAAATGGTTGAAAAATAGTGGCATTAAGAGGGAGACCGAGACTCTCATCCTAGCAGCTCAAGAGCAAGCCATTAGGACGAACCTCATCAAAGCCAAAATCGACAAAACGCAGGAGGACAGTAGATGTAGAATGTGCGGTAAGGTTGATGAAACTATTAATCATCTCATCAGCGAATGCAGCAAAATGGCGCAAAAGGAGTATAAGAACAGACATGATTGGGTCGGGAGAAGAATCCACTGGGACATATGCAGGAAGTTTGGGGTAAATGTAAGCGAGAAGTGGTACAACCATGAGCCAGAAAGTGTGGTTGAAAATGATACTTGCAAGGTACTGTGGGACTTTACCATCCAGACCGACCATGTAATTGAAGCTAGAAGGCCAGACTTAATTTTGATCAAGAAGGAGGAAAACAACTGCATTATCGTTGACTTTGCCATCCCATATGATACCCGGATAGAGCAAAAGGAGAAAGAGAAAGTTGAGAAATACCAGGATTTAAAGAGAGAACTCCAGAAACTGTGGAATATGAAAGTAAAAGTAGTACCCATAGTCATTGGGGCATTAGGAACACCACCAAAAGACATCAAAAGGAGAGTAGAAGAACTGGGAATTGAGACCAGGATTGAAGAGATGCAGAAGACTGTAATCCTGCAATCTGCACGGATCCTAAGAAAAGTCCTTGAAAATTGAGGAGACTTGCTGTTACCAATATCAAGGAACCGTTACCGCTGAATGAAATGACATTTTATCAGTGTGCGATAATTCAATAATAATAATAATAATAATAATAATGATAAAAACCATATTTATACAGGTAAACTTGTTCAGCAAAATGAATTTGCTGCTATCAGCCAAGGACCTGCGATAAAATTTAGATTTCATAAATTGGTTGCAATGCTTTTCCTGTATATGATTTGACCAGTGGATTCATTTTCTGCTTCAACCTGTACGGTTCAACTTACCGTTTATGAAAGTGATATGCAAAAGCACTGGATAATTTTCGTTGTCGTCGCATTTGCTGTATGAGGATATTTCGTATCTAACATTTATCAAAGTTTTCCTGTGATATAAACCTGAAATGAAGGTGAGAAATGTTATAATAACTTAAAAATGTAAATATGTATATGGCTGGTAATTAAAAAGTTGGTCTCATTTTTGCACAACAAACGTTGGACTCCATTCAGATTCAACCAGCCGTATTTAAATGCCTTGAAATGAAACAAAAATTTTAAAATCTTAAACAATTCCGGGGACTCAGAAAAATGTTCCCCCGACGATGTTACATCATCAAATTTCACATATCATAATTCAGAAAAGTGACAAATGTGTGCCATTCTTTAGACAGTTATAAAACTACATTTTCTTAAAAATTATTATATGTTGTCCCAAAACGTGTAGCAATTATGACAGTTGTAAGTTTTGCACGATGACAACAAAGGCTAAAGAAAGATGACACGCACATGGCATGCCGGCTAAAACAGGCCCCCTAAGCAAAGTTACAAGAATGCAGAAATAAAGAAACACAAACCCTTGCTTTTCTTATAAATGACGTGCCATTCTGTAGGAGAAATTGTGAAGTGCGTTGTATTTTGCATCTGAAAGGAAACGTGATGTGTACAAACGTAGCATATTTGCCTGGTTGCATAGGACTCCAATCTTGTAAAATGTTATTGGCTAATTCTTTCAACTGAACAGATTGAAGGGAACTTTAGGTCATTGCCCTAATTCCAGAAGTATCTTTTTAGACATTATCATTATTTTTACAGTTACACCATTTTCATCATTTCTACTGGTTTTGAAGTTGTAACGTCATCATATTGCTATACCGTAAATCATAAAAGCTACAGCCTTTTGCTTGTTGCCACCTCAAGACTTCCAAAAACTGAGTAATTCTTGCAGTGGTTATTTTGATTCTCCGCAATCAGTGTACCATCTACCGGGTGTTCCAAAAAAGTACAAGCGTTTGAGCAGTTACTGCGAAGGAGCCTTGGATTCGAAAATTTCTATTTTCAGTTTATAGCTTAGATGAGATCTTAACTTAGATTTTGCCACCTTGCATGTCCAGATCGGGTTTGTATTCCTAGAGTAATTCACTTTAACAGGCAAAATTTCTGAGGCAGCCTGAGACATATTGTGATGGAATTAAGCAGTTGCTGTCTATGTGTAATGTGGTAAAACCTTTAGAGGCAGCTCAACGATACATCATTTTTGGAACTTTATTGAGCTGTGAACACGAAACTTACTCTTCACCAATGCAAAAGCCCAATATGACTGAGTAATGACAACAGTAACGAAATTTGGGTGAGAAAGATTCTTCAGTATTAGAACAGTACTTGACATAGTTCCTGTTCTTTTGGCCCTTCAGTCCTAGAGAGTTGCGTTGTGAACTGTTGAAGTGTAAGTGCATCTGTTCTTGACATTTTCTCTCATCGATGTGATAGTTTAATTGATCAAGAAATGCTTGAGAATAGAAATTTTAATGGTTGAGTTCACTTAAAATTTACTTCAAATGCCGCATAGATAGTACTAGCATAATTCAATAAGCATCTGTCTTTTGCTGCCTCAGAAATTTTGCCTGTTTTGGTGAATTACTCTGCGAAGACAAACCCGATTTGAACATGCAAGATCGCAAAATCTAAGTTAAGATCTCGTCTATGCCATAAACAGAAAAAGAAAATTTTCTAAACCAAGGCTCTGCTCAAACACTTACACTTGTTTAAGGACACTCAGTATGGTGCTTCTTTTTTTGTCGAAGCTTCCAATACCTAATCTCGTAGGTCCTTTCATAAAACTTAATTCCATAAATATCTGTAATTACGAAACTAATCATGGTATCGTTCTTAGAATTATGGGGAAACGATCTAAAGTTCCTTTCAATCCATTATAATATAATATATAATATAATAATAATAATATATAATAATAATAATAATAATAATAATAATAATAATAATAATAATAATAATAATAATAATAATAATAATAATAATAATAATAATAATAATAATAATAATAATAATAATATAACCAATCTTTATACAGGATGTACATTTCAACATAAAAATGCTGTTATCAATATGTGTCCTGTAAAGGAATAAAAAAAGTAAAATCTATTACAACTGTGATAAAACCTAGCAGTAATTACATGGATCATTTAAAAGTTTCATACATGTCATAACATCAAAATTTTCAAGTAAAATGTTTCTTTAATAATTCTTCATATTTCTTAAACGATTCCGTTTTTCTAAGATCGATTGGAAATTCGTTGTACAGCTTTGCACCCATAAAATGGAACGACTTCCTAGCATATTCTGTTTTGATACATGGAAGCCTTATCAAACATTCGCTGTTTCTAGTTTGTGTCTTGTGCTGCTGTAACTCAAAATACCCTTGAAAGTTCTTACAAATATCATTGTCTAAACATTTACGTACCAGTTTACATGCCCTGGTCCCTTTGGCATTTGCAACTGATTGAATTGCAATTGGATTTTTAGAGTTTCCGTTGATTATTTTCAGACAGCGATCATGAAAGGATGTGAGTCTCTTTGCTTGAGTTGAAGTCAACTTGAGTTGCAGTACTCCGCAATACGTGAAGGTTGGCAGAATCATGGAGTCATACACTGCCTTTGCAGAGGTCAGATCAAGGGAATCCCTTATCTTTGCCAGTAATCGTAATCTGGATGATGCTCGTTTGAAGCACTTCTCAAAAATGGGTATTTAGATTTAGGGTACTATTTAAGTTCAAAGAAGCAGGCAATAACATTTTAAACACTTAATTTCAACGTTTTGGAAAGATTGGGGCCATACACTGTGCCAGGGAAGACCGTGGAAACAAACAATGCCAAAATGTTAACATTCTCCAGCTGGAAAACTCTGCATCAAAGAATAAGAGAAACAAGGTAAAGAGAGAGCATACCAATGATAGAGCATTTTCAAGATCCATCTTTAAACTTTCTGTCGATCTATCCTTTATCTTTAGCATAAATGGCTGCGAAAGAATGTAAGAAATATCTAACACATCTCTATCTTTTTGGGCTGCAATAAAACGTAATAACGTAATAACTTAATAAAAGAATAAAATAATAAGGCAATAACGTAATAACGCAATAACAAAATAACAAATAACGTAATAATGCAAAAAGATTATTATGTAATAAGGTAATAATCTAAATACACAATAATAGCGAAATAACGGCTCCTTATAAAGCGAATACAAAAGTAGGATACCTGTATGTTTCCAGGTGTGTGGAATAAAAAACTGGTAAACCATGATCTCTTTACAGCAATGCTGCAACAAAGAAATCATGTACTTGTGAATCAAAGTAAATGCGAGAAAATAAAAAGTAAAGTCTAAACGAACATCGTTTTAAAGTCTCAACAATTGAAATGCTCTTCTCTCTGGCTACCTTTCCAAACATCGCTTCACAAGTATATTTTATAGGGGCAGACAAAAATCTTCTAAACTTTTTCAGAAACGATGTACAGCGAATACCAATCTGAACTAATGTATCATTGACATGGTTGAAATATACAAGCTTGATACGACTTGTCACTGCAATAGCTGCAGCCACACTACCGTACTTCCCGTTATGATTCGAACTGCTTTAATTTCTTGCAATTTATTTTTTTCGCAAGAAGGTACGGCAACGTAACGGTACAAGAACGCCTAGTCACACAGTCATTGCGTTCCTTTGGCCATCGAAACAATCAAGATTTCCTTCAAAGTCAGCCAGCTGGATCTAATTGCTTTGAAATGAAACAATGTTAAAATCTTAAACAATACAATCATGATTGTTTTGATCGCCAAAGGAACAAAAGGAGTGATGTGACTTATGTGACAGCTACAAAAAGCTGCGATTGGTCTATTCTCTAAAACAGTGCTAAAATAAATGTCTGGACCTTGTTTTGCCAGTTGCTTTGCATCTGATAGTAGGCTCTTTAAGCAGCAAGACGCAAACGTCTTTGAAAATACAGCTACTTTTTTATGTTTTCTAATTTTGCAGGCTTTTCCTCCCAGAAAGGTGCTCACAGACAGGCAAATTTCTAAAGAACAGTTTGCATTCTTGCATTTCCATCATCTGTGAATGTGCTCATTGCTTCCCTTCTCGACATCCTATTTTTGCATACGTTTTCGCATATTGAGTTGTTCATACATATAGGCTTCAAGGTATTTTATCACATCAGACCTCTCAACTGTAATTGACATGGCTGAAATATACAAGCTTGATACGACTTGTCACTGCAATGGCTGCGGCCACACTACCGAACTTCCCGTTATGATTCGAACTGCTTCAACTTCTACTTTTTTATGTTTTCTAATTTTCCAGGCTTTTTCCTCCCAGAAAGCTGCTCACAGACAGACAAATTCCCAAAGAACAGTTTGCATTCTTGCATTTCCATCATTTGTGAATGTGCTCATTGCTTCCCTTCTCGACGTCCTATTTTTGCAGTTCGGCCTTCAAAAGTACACTTTTCACGTTTCAGTTTCAGAATAGAACGTACAGTAAGTCTGTCAAGACTAGCAAATGTTTTGAAGTTTATTTCACTTTGTAGTTTACATCCTCGAACAAAAGAATTATGCTGGCGTCCTCTTGACTAACGTCTTCCTGCTAAAACAGCCTAGTTTCATATAGAATCAACTCCCAGGGCTAAAGCGCTGTAACAGCCACGCAACAGCTTTGCATGTGAAAGTGCAATGCAGCCACATATCACAGCATAATCATCCCTTTCTTTTGAACTGATGCAATTAAAGACCCATTGCCAACCGGCATGCTTTGGGTGGACCAGCAATACCACAATGCAATTCTAAACTGTCAAAAACAAACAACCCTTTCAAACTAATGACTGAAGAGCCCCCGTCGAAAACAAATACAAAGCCTTTGCCGTAATAAACCCATCACAAACACAAGCCCCAATTATACTATCTGATCTTTATCTTGCTTCTCTTTATCTTTCTGTTGAATTTTAAGGAAGTTCTATTTTTGAAGCTATACAATGTTTTTGCAAAATTTGAAAGCAGTTCGTCGCAGCAAATGGTTTTAGATCATATTACGGAAAGGCTTTGATGGGGGCTTTGTTCGTGCTTCCTTGATCTTGGCAACTGATCGTTGTGATACTTGCATGATCTTGCGTGATCTTGCCATCTAGGCGTTGTGATACTTGCATGCACGGGGCTTAGTCAGTCAAAAGTTTGAAAGAATTTGTTTTCAGTTGACAGTCAAGAATTGCATTGTGGTATTGTTCGTCCACCCAAAGCATGCCGGTTGACGATGGGTATTTAAGTAAAAACGCCGGCCAATCTCAACAGCGTTCGCTTATTGTGGAGCCACGATTTGGAATGATCTTAATGTAGAAAAGAAGTTGGCATCCTCCACTCGGAGCCTTAAAAGGTCTGTTTCATCCAGCATCCCTCACACGTGTTGTCTCTAAACTGGCCTTTGTTTAACGCAAATCAAAGACGACAAGTGCAAGGCATGCTGGATGATACAGACCCTTTAAATCACGACGGGGCATAAGATTTATAGATTGTAAGTATAAATGTAGGTCTAATAAGCTTATATTGCAAGAAGGTTTCCACAGGGCCATTTGTAGAGCAGTTTTCTTAAACTTTGAACCGAAATTCTGTATAAACATTTTTGAAATGAAAATGAAAAATTGATTTCTAATATTTGAAGACATAGCCTTACTTTACACAGCAACTAGCAGAATTCCAAGCAATTTGCTGAGCATCCAGCGTGAAAACGAAATCATTTTGATGTTTTCTTCGAGATATAAATTTTCATTATAGAGTACTTACTCTGGGGTTGAAGTTGAGAGCCTACTGCCATCCAACTTGCCAGTGTCATCCGCTACAAAAAGTCAAAGACAGTACAAATACTACAAAAACCGCAGTATAAATGTAGTAATTAAGAACCTACAGGCTGAAATTTTCAAATTAGATCCACATAATGTAAGACTCACCCTGAAATTTGAAATAGGTTCTTGTTTGTACAGATCATCAAATTGAACTAAAAGTCCACTTGCTTAACCATTGAACTACCCTAGGTAGCAGAGCCTTTAAAAAGTTGAAAAGAAACAACGAAATTTTAAATTTTTATTAGGCTCTGGTACCCAAGGTATCATTGGACCAATACAAACTAATAATACCATAAATGGGGATGCAATATTCAAATGTCCTGTTCAGTATTTCAGGTACTGCTGCTTCAAGTGCCTCTTTGAAAGCTTTTCATTGGATTAAATGCAGGGTCACCGAGAAATTTTCGAGGCCCAGGGACAAAACTGCAAATGGAGGCCCCTTGCGAGCGAAGCGAGGAGAAACTTTTTTCGATCACCCCCTTTAGATTGGTTTAAAATTCATTTCAAAGCATTTCCTGCGGTCAAAATGTCGAAAATCTTCAATTATGAGGCCTCTTAAACCCTGAGGCCCTGTGGCAAATTGCCCCTCCTGCACTTCCCCTCTCGGTGAACCTGATTACATATTCTGATTCCCCTACAAACCCTCCTTGTGAATAAGACCCCATGAACCCAAGTGCTGTGAATTAGCAGTAAATAAGTGGCTTGAAATCCAAATCCGAACAAAAGAAATACTTGAAAGCCGTGAATAAGATAAAAACCAATTTAAAAACATGAACAGCCTCATTTCCAACTAAATATCCAATATATTAAAAGCTAGCCAGGCTGACTTGCAAAAATTGTAGGTTCTTATACGCGGGTTTTTACTGTAATAAAAAAGAAAACTTCTCAAGCTTGATCGGCAATACCAGGTATGTAAAAAACGCATGGCGTTTGAAAAAATATTGCCTCTTGTACAGCAAATCCCCACATATAAGGAAATACAAGGACCCACAAAGAATAAGAATCTAGCGGCTGTTTTTCTTAAATTACGTACATTTTAGTTGAGAAACTGTTTTAGCTTTAATGAAACATATGTTCGCATTGCAAAGGTAGCAAAGTAGACTTTTTATTTTTGTTATCAAGTTCAGTTTTGTCCCAGTTAGCTCTTATAGTTTGCATCTCCTCTCCTACTGTAGGCAAGCCTAGTAGTTATTATGTCCCTGATAACTTTGCCAAAGCAAATTATGGGGCCAAACACCTTTAGAGAAGACTCTATAAACGGCCTACACAATGCATGCTTTGAATAAGAACCTTTTTACCTTGACCTTAGTCTTGGTACCTTTTACAATAAGAAGCCACGTAAGCTTGGGTCTCAAAAAAGTAGGTTCTTAAATGCTGGGAATTGCTGCATATCAAAGCACTGGTGTTCATCAATGTCTTATTTTTTAACAATATGTTCTATTGAATATTGATATTTACCCAGCTTCAATCAGTCAACCCTTCCTGTGGCTGTGGGAGATTTTTGCAGAAAGAACCCTTCAAAAACCGACCAAAATGAATGAAGGTAACGACTAAAATTTTGTCATTTGCCCTTCCTAACAACAAAGACTTTTACAAGTATCCAGAAATTTTTTTCTCCGTCATCCTCCATGCAGAATGGAATCCACCAAACTAATTCACAAAATAATGGAGAAAACCTGCTCATCCTCCGAACAGGAAAACACAGGCTGTAAGAAAGAAATCGTGGGGGAATTAGGGCACCATCTAAGGCCACTTTTGAAGGTTTTCGAGGTTACCTTCTCGGTCATCTTTTCGCATATTCGCCTGCAGTCGCTCATTGCTTTGAATTCATGTGTCAATCGAAAGCAACTGATGCAACAAACTCTGTCCTTGCTAATAGCATATATCAGTGGACAAAATCTGTTCAATTTATGGGTACGAGAGGCTCCAACTTACAGCTGCTGTGACTTCGTCTTCTGGCGAAAATGCCAGCACCAACTGATTTCTTCAATGCAGTTAATCTCGATCGCCAAGGGCTCCCGGGTGGTGTGATAGTTGTAGTATCAGGTCTGTCGTCTGTTGTGATCATAGGAGGGGATCTGCTGTTTAGTGTACCGCTGTTGATGAAAATAAACAATTGCAGAAATGAACGGACAAATCAAACGTTTTGCAGTACAAGATAAATATTGGATATGTGTGTAAACATGTACCGGATGAGTAGACTGATGCCTTTTCGTCCCTTGTTTCCCTGCGTTCCTTGGTCAAGAGGGACTAATAACATTACTCTGAAATAGTGGGCCCACTTTAGGCCCACTTTAGGCCCGTTCCTATTGACCAAGTGATATCAGCAAATCAAAGAACGCAGGGAAACAAGGGACGAAAAGGCATCAGTCTACCGGATGAGTCAAAAACAGCATATTCAAAACAGAAATATTAATCTATCAGTCAAAGGCTCACTTACAAGTGAAGTACATCTTGGTAAATCACTCATACATTCATTTTATAAACCCAGAAACGTGGAAATACCGGTAAGAGCTTTGTATTGAAATGAGAATTCAACGTTCAATTCAGATCCATGATTTACTTGACACTGAAATTTTAATTCAATGCGATTGTCAGGTGCAGAAACTGAATTTGAATTCCAATGGTAAGTAAATCCTGGACCAGAATGGAACCAAAATTTTCATTCTCATACAAATCCCTTATCATCTTTTTCCTAATTTCTGGGTCTGTAAAATGAATGATCTTACCAAACAAAATTTTCACATTTATGACTGCGTTCACACGATGCCGGCACATTTTGAAAACGGTGAAAAATGTGACGGCTGCAAAATTTGAGCTAGCGTTCACACGATACCGGAACAATTTGAAAACGGTAGGAACTTAGACGGCAAAAACTCGTTGCAACACTTTGATGCCAAAGAAGCTAACCGACACCCTATGAGTCGATCAGTCTCGTTCCAAAAGTGTTTAAAAATGTTCTGTTTTCATCATTTTCAGGTGTTTACACGATGCCGTTTCCAAAATGTGTCAGTTAGAGTTCCTTTTTCAAAAATCTACCGTTTTCAAAATCTGCCGGCAAAAAGTTTGCCGTTTTCGTGTGAACGGGAGGCGTATCCATCGAATTTTTCACCGTTTTCAAAATGTGCCGGCATCGTGTGAACGCAGTCTAAGTTAGCCTTTAGCAGTATAGGTTTCAAATCTTTAAAAAGCTGGGTGTAAAATTCTATGACCAACTTCTTTGCACTGAACGGCTTCAAAGGTACTTGAACAATTTAACAGTAAATCTGTCGTTGGACATTACCCCCCCCCCTCCATGGCTAAAGAAACAGGGGCAACATTAAAAGGTCAATGCAACGTTGTTTCCATAGTGGTCCCTCCAGAGGTATTAATAGAAAGAAAATATTTACGAAACGAATTCTTTCTCATTCTGAAAAAATTTAAACCAACATTTCTGTCCTAGACAGTTTCGTGTTCATGGCAAACATTTGAAAGCAAATGACCAAAACTGCAAGGAAATATACCTTCGGTTTTAGAAATCCTAAAGATGTAAGATGACGCTCTAGCATACATTGTGCCTTAGTGCCCCAATTAAAAACAATTTCGTTCCATCTCTCATTTTACATTCTTTATACACAGAAATTCCTCCAGTAATATGAACTCAATAAAAGTGAAGAATGAAGAGCTACAGGGTGTTTCAGGAAAAAACACAACCCACTTTCATCCAACCTTCCTCAGGAAATGATAACATTTGCATCAATTTTATGCATACCATCTGAAAGTACAATCTTTCTTCTTTCCAATGATATCCAGGTTGGATGGATTGATTGTAGTTTGTATTCCATAACTGACGTTTTCGCAAGTATACCCTATTTTAGATGCCGGAAAGCTAAACAATAGGGCATTTGCTTTTGTAAGCATTCATCTTTGTGAGAGAATATTTTATCAACATCAATGAATGCATCTCGTGGGGATAAATTCGTGTTTTCCTCACTGATCACCAGGACCGTCGAGAAGGGGGGGGGGGGGGTAGCCAGGGTAGTTACCAGGGGGCCCGGGGCCTTTAGGGGCCCGGAAAGACATATATTTTGAATTTTTTCTTTGTTTTCAGTTTCCTCAAGGAACGTCTCTAGACCAGCGGGCCCACTGGCAGAGATAAAAAGAGCTTTTTCGTCAAAAATTGTGTTTCCAACAGTGTATAGGAGGGCGTGTCCACCTAAAAGCAGTGTTTTACCAGTGAATTTGAGGGCGTGGTCCAAGAGAAAAATGGCGTGGCCCAAAAAATTTTTCGGTGCCCTTAGCGCTGGAGGGCCCCTTTTGCTCCAAACCCTGGGGCCCGGTCCGGCTCTCGACGGCCCTGCTGATCACATCACCTCATGTGTTTCTAGGCCTGAAATGTTTTGATAAAATTTGTTTCGTAATTCTTACTGTAAAAAGGGTGTTGATTTTGCGCTTGCAACATGCTGCATTTGAAGTTAGCCACACTTACTAAAATATCAATTAAAGGATAAATAATTCCATTCATGTATCCAAACTGCATATCATGTGTTGGAAGCATAAACTGTTCTGTTTACAGGTCTGTGGACTTGACCTAAAATGATATGGAACTTCTCGCTCTGAAGGGATTTCATTGCACAAGTAAGCCGGGGACATAAATTTAAAATTTTGGTTCACGGGGGAGGGGGCTTAATAGAGACTGGCTTGATAGAGCATTTAGGGTAACAAAATAATGATAGAAGCCTTGACACCACTCTATCAAACCTCTCATATAAAAGATATTCGAGAAACATAACTAGGTAAAAATTTGCCTTACATACCTGTGATAAGTCATGGCTCTCTGTTTTGTCAGCATTTCCCTCGGTTTTCTATCACCAATTGCTTCTGAGCTATAGAAAATCAAGACAGTCAAGTTCAAATCTGGTTCTGCTTCACAAGTGCAGCAAGCATATTAGGGAGACATTCTCATGATTTTAACAAATTTTAAGTTTCTCCATGGACCTTTTTTAAGAAAGCCCCTTCCAAAACCTGGATGGAGTGACCGATTCCACTTGGGAGGATTCTACAGAGGATCAAGCATGTTAAAAATTCAATAAGCTTTCCCACTTCCGAAATTTCATAGCATCTAAAGTACTTCACCGACTTGAATAATATAAATTCTATTCAAAAGCCAAAAGATGAAGGTGTTTTTGTGATTTTTCTTGCTGTCTCACGAGCATCAGAAGTATTGGTAAATTCAACTTTAAAAAAATTTCATGGTTGGAAAATGACTGACAAAGGGCCTAAAACATTGATCGAATCATAATAGACTCCTCGCGGAGAACAATAAATAAAATGCTATTTCTCATGGGTGAGAGATATCCATTGCACATTCATTACCATGGGACTGAAAATCTTTAAATTTGTTTGAAAATTGATGTCATATTACCGTGGAGAGAGATGAAACGCCAATTGCGTATTGTTCTAGGTAAAGAGAGTCCTTACAATTTGATCAATGTTTTAGGCCCTTTTTCAGTCATTTTGCAACCATGAAATTTCTCTCAAGTTAAAGTTACCGATACTTCCGATTCTGATAATAAAGCGAGAAAAATCAGAAAAATACTTTGATGTTTTAGCTTTTAACTAGAACTTGGATCATTCAAATCTGTAAAGTACTCTTGGTTCTATAAATTTTCAGAAGTGAGAACTTTCTTCTGGCTCACCCGGTATAATTGCTCATTCATTATTCAGGGAACAGTAGCCATTAAACCGCCATGCTATTTTTACTCATTCGGTAAAATAAGCACCTAACCTGTTGATGGTATTATCCTTTTGTTACCTGAATGAAGTTTCAAAAACGAGGCAATACAGATTCCCGCCATTCCTTCTGGTTAAACGCACATTTCACTCGGGTTTCCCGTAGCTTTGAAAAAATACGATACAAGGACGCGTTTTTCTCGCCACAGCAACTTCTTTAAGTCTGTGAGATTTACATTATACTCAAACGACATGATAGTAACAAATGTATTTGACTAAATAATACGAGTCAAAATTAGAGGCTATCAGGTAATAAAACTCAAACAAAGCGAGGTCTGTGCATTAAGGCCCAGGGCTTTATACTTTCCTGTATAACACAAAACCGGTTAGCATGCGCATAGACCAGACCTGATAATGCACAAGATATTTTATAACTTACTCGTCTTTTGCAAGTCGAGATTCTCCTCTTTTTCTTGGTGGATCTACAATACAAAATTATTATGAGGACGAAATCAACAATGAATACCATTTCCAAATCGTATTGATCGTTTCTAGTCAAGATTCATGTCATAGGTATATAAGCATATAAATGTGCTTCAAGTTATTGGCAGTCAAATTCTAGCCTCTATCAGCTATCATTATTTTGTGTTGGCATATATCTGCTGTTCTTCATAAGGAGTCCAATACATGCTTAGATTTCCTTCAGAGTACAACATGCTCCCATTGGAAGCTCGTGAAATGCCAACAACAGATTTTCTTACTTTTTTAAAGAAACATTTTAGCTGAAATGCACGGACATTTTTATTGTAAAAATTGCTAAGTACTTTTTATATTGTTTTTCTTTAGGTCTGGTTTATGTTAAGTTGCACTCTTTTATTTATGCTGGACACACGGTGATAACAGCTTTTCGTAAGTTGAAGTTTCTATCCAGTTTAAATATTCGAAATTATTCATTATTCATCTATGATTATTTGAGTCACCATCTTCATAAAACATGGGCCAAAAAGTAGCCCAGAAGATCGAAAATTTCCTGAAAAGTGCTCCAGTTGCAAGATCTTCGAGAAATGGAACGCTTTTCACCAACATTAGAACGTTTTGCCATAAAGGATCAAAGTTACGTACTTTCAATATGTAATTTTATAACCTTCGTCTCACGGGAATCAAAATGTCAGAAATCTAAAAAAATGGAACAAAATAATAGCATTTTGTGATTTTGAATAATTGTCCGCTCTTTTCATTTATTACTTCTAATCTAATTCATTCAATTCCTTTAATTCATTTGATACATCACCACATTTTAACAGAAGCGTTATAAAATTTGTCACATTTTACAGCAATTTTACGATGATGGTTCCTTCATGTCGTTCAACAAGTTAAAACAAGATGTGAGCATATTTCTCCATCAAGTAACTTAATACTATAGACTGTACAATACACAAACAGCCAATAATGTTGCGTCATTGCAGTCCAGCAACAGTATATTGTATAAATAACTGAAGCGATGATAACAAGTTGCAGATACTACAAAGATCTGATATTTTTGGGGGGATTTTTCTGGCAATGCTTGGAGAGCTTATCCTGAAACTGGATAATGAATGCGTCTAGATCTGTAATTCATATTTTTCTCTATCTTCTCTTAATCATCATACATCTTACTCAAGTGGATAAACAAATTCTCACGGAGGGTTGTTAACATTTTGAGACTGTCACAAAACATGGAAGCGTGTTTTAAAAATGATTGTACACAACAAAAGGTAGGAAATTACCGAAATACAATGATAGGAAATAAGAAATGGGATCTGTTGAGGCCATTTAAAATATTTTGAATTGTACTCAGTAGCAAACTATCATGTCTAAATATATGAACCTTTGTAGAATTAAATTAGTGTGCAAGGATATGAAAACGGCCAGCATAGGTTTCAAATCTTTAAATCTACGAAAAAAGGCCGGTGTAAAATTCAGTGACCTATTCCTTTAAACTGAATGACTTGAAAGAAACTTTAGCCACTTTTTCTCTGATTCTACCGTTGGACTTTTCAGAAATCTTGAATATTTGTCGAAATGCCTATTTTATATTTCAACTCATTTTATGGTGTGACGTCATCAAATTTCTAAATCACAAACCAGAATAGTGAAAGAGTTTTGCTTGATACCATATTGCAAGCATCCATAAACAATGGTTTTCTTGAAAGTTATTTCATCTTTCGTCAACGGGTTTAGAAATAACGATTGTTTTAAGTTTTTTTCACAAATTTTCTTGAATTCTTAAAAAAGAAGAAAAGCACTGTAATTCTGAAAATATTGAAGATTTCAGAAAAGTCCAACGGCAGATTAACGGTAAGATGATTCAAGTTTCTTTGAAGCCGTTCAGTTCAAAGAAATACGTCATAGAAGTTTACACTCAGCTTTTTAAAGATTTGAAACCTATGTTAAAACGGCCTCTTGATCGGATTTTACACATATAAAATGGCTCAAACCAGTTGTGTAAAACCCTAGCCTATCAGCATTTCTCGATATCAGCATTTCTACCGGGTGTCCCAGAGAAAATGTATTTAGCTTTAACCAAGTAATCTTTAAACTACTTTCGATAGTTAACTGGAAGTTGAATACCTTGTTTGTTGATATCGGAGCATTGAGAGTAGACATCTTCATCGTGAAATTCTAGATTTGCTTCCATTTGCAAACCAGAAAGAGGTTTGCAAAACAGTGTGTGACAGAAAATGATTAAAAAATTCCATCCTTTGTAATCAAACGCAACGCAACATGATGCAATCACGAAAAAAGAAACAGGGGGTTGATTCGAAAGCGGCTGTTCTTTCCTTTTCTGTCACACACTGTTTTGCAAACCTCTTTCTTTTTCTTCGCCTTAGGACTCAAACAAGCTTTTCCATAGCTCGTGCAAGCACAAAAGATTTGTATGAAAAAAGATAGATTTGCACTGTCAGTCTCGAAAGACTGCTGACTTGTTTTCACATGTGCTTGCAAGGGCTTCACTGATTCTTTCGCAGTTGCTAATCGTAATCGACTGACCAACTTTCCTTGCGTTTGTTGTCAAGTAGGCTACCAAACTTTGGAATTTTATTGCGGAAAAACTGGCCAAGCTTTTGACTTCAAATTTGGCATGTGTGTCAGTGAGCTTATCGTGTGTTTGGTAAAAAAGTTTGATTAAAATCTTTAGATTAGCGGAGTGGAAAATGAAGTCCTTCTGGAGCTAGTAAAATATTTTGAAATAAGCCCCTCCAAAGCCGAGAAAACAAATAGTTTTGTTTAATACATCTTTCGATTGCCATGAATATGAGTAATACTATTCTTTTTACAGAATTTCGATAGCCGATTGGTTGCAGAGCAATTAACAAGTTTCTAGAGAGGAGGATTTCTGAATACCGGCTTTCCATGCTCATCACAGCGTGTTGCAGAGTCGCCTAAATTCAAATGTGTATCTACGCACAGTGGTCCTAGTTCAGAATTTCTACGCTATGTCTGTCCTTGAGGAGATTCCCCAAAACAACGCGTTTGTAGTTTAGGCCAAAACCTAAAAGCTCTGGTTTGGAGGTGGAGAAAAATCTGAACTTTCAGGATAAAAAATGTCTTCTCTCAATGCTCCAGTATCAACAAACAAGGCATCTATCTTCCAATTAACTGGGAGTTAACACACTCTGATGATAACATAGGTTTGAAAGGCCTCAATGTGCAAATTACTTAGAAAATTTTTCGTTTTTTGCATCTGCCATTTTAATATCATATTTCAAGTTAACCATCGAGGATCAGTTTAAAGATTATTTCCGATTGATTCAAGCTAAACTCTTAGCGCTAGGCCAAATCAAATCTGTTACCTCTTTTGGGACACCCGGTAGATTATCAGCAATTCTAGATATCAGCAATTCCTGTTGATGGAGAAAAGTTACCCAAACATTGTGCAGCATGTGTCAAGGTTTATTGTCTTTGCACGGCTATTTTTAAAAAAGGCTTTATATGCTTAGATTCCCCTTAAACGTAAGCAAATCAACTGAACTTCCTAAATCAGTAGAATCTATGAAGCAAGCAGAGATTTTACAGTTGACTTTTGTGTGATCCTTTACGCAAATTCATGGGACCATTTTTCAAGTCAGTTATAAAAAAGGCAATGTTTGCCTTACAAAGTACTTTTTAGGTTTACAGCATTTAAAGGTATGAGACAAAGAAAACACAGATTTTAGTTATTACATTTTATAGCTTATTCAAACAATATTTTTACAACATCAATTAGGTGCACATGAACATTGATTTTAAGTGCATAATGTCAATGATCTGTTAACATGGATAGGGTATCCCATGGAAGCATGTGTAACCTTACTTTGAGTACGTAGGAGGGAGAGTCTTTTATCCCTTCCTGTCTTGCCGGGGGGGGGGGGGCACTTGACTGTGAACGTGACTCAATGTGAGCCTGGACTTTGAAAAAAGGACCAATTTGTATGACAGAATTTCTCAAGAATTTCGAACCCTTTTGCATGAGATTCAGGAAGTTTTGTAACCATGTCTATGAATTTTGTTGATTTGAGGATGCAAGGTCCATTCAAATTTCTTCGGTTGTGATAAAAATTCTGAAAAAGCTACCCATCTACCAGAATTAAGGTTAAAACAGACCCAAATGTAGGGAATTTCACATGAAAACCCACCCACATGAGCGGTCCAGTATCACTCAACAATCAAGTGCCCCCCCCCCCGGGTGCTGGACATTTCTGCCTCATTGGAGGCCGTCGACGTTCAATTATACTTTTAACAGCATTTGGCGGCTAACTTGAGATCCCCTCCACCCCAATCCCTTAGCTGACAAGTCCTAACTATTGGTAGAGAGCATGGCCTGTGTTATCGGAAACCTAGTCAGAAAGCATGACACTTAGACCAAGGCTATCTACAGGAGGCAAAACGTATCGAGGTTAGGGTGCCTTTTGATATTATAATACATGAATCATAAAAATCCTTATCTTATCGTAGAATCTAGCCTGACTCAAAGACGAAACTAGGAACGCCTCGTCTGATCTGTGAGTCAGGCTACGTAGAATCCCTCGTTGTGAATACTTGCATATTAAATGTTCCTGCCTCATAAGAAAGTCAGTTCGTAATTTGTGTCCTTACTCTCGGTCAACTAAATATGGCTTTTCGAAGAAGACCAGCCATCAATTTAATTGAAATCTCGCTTGTTTTGATTTGCGTTAATACATTACTTAAGCAAAATACACAGACTTTATATTATACATACAATGGGACTGCAGCGCAGCACTACTGTATTAACGCCATCCATTCATTCATTCATTCATTCATTCATTCATTCATTCATTCATTCATTCATTCATTCATTTTTATTTATTTAGGTACGGTAGCCCCATCAGTCCACGAAAACTGCTTTTCAGGGGGCCGTGGCCAATCAAACCGGTCTGAAAATCGCCAATCAAAGCTAAGGATCTGTTTACATGAGAAATACAAACTGGTCTGAAATTTCACATCGGTGTGAACCATGTCCAGAAAGCTAACTTCCCGTTGCGTTCAAATGAAGTTTTGCCCCGGTCTGAGACCGCTGTTAATTCATGTATTGAGTACCAAATATAACAATATGCTAATGCGAACTATGAACCCGAGACGCTGCATCTGACACCAATTTGAAACTATTTTTCGTTCAGATAGTGTTTTCAGATCGGGGTGGCATTTCAAAATTATTTGAACAGGCGAGTTGAGTTTTATCCCAGTCTGAGTTAGAAATCGCATTTTCCATGTAAACATTATCAGGGTTGTAAACAGGCACTGAGTTCAACTCAGACTGGGGTGAAATTTCAAACCGATGGTTAGAGTTTCTTATGTAAAAAGATCCTGACGGGATTTCAATAACATTGATGGCTTTCCAGGTGCTACATTTGGTTGACCAAGAGCAAAGACGCAAAAAACGAAGTGACTTTCTTATCAGAAGTGGCAAAAAACGCTTGATAAACAAGTAAACAAGTACCATCAACAACAGATTTTGCGGTAAGATAGGGAGCTTGGTAACTCATGCGTCAGAATGTTGAAGGCCCCCTCGATACAAAACGTTCGGCCTCCTGTGGACTATCAGAAGTCGATCATCTCTCGTTGGATTGTATCAATACGTACTGAAAGTGAGGAAGATGCTTTCTGAAAGCGAGAATAATATAGGTATGACCTGCAAATAGTTCAGTATTATGATAAATGAAAATCGCTATGAATGCTGCGGAAAGTTCCTCCTTTCTTCGCAGCTCAACACCGAATCCCCTCCCACTCAACAGGCAAATGCATCTAAAAATAGGAAGTCGAACGTCGACAGTCCATGAGGCAGAACAGCCGAAAAAAACTTTTTGGCTGTGATGACAGAGCAGAAACTGCGTAAAATGACGTCATCGACCAATCTGAGATAAGGAAGTGTTTAGACAGATAAGCTTTTTGAAATGATAAATCAAGACTTCAAGGCCAAAGGAACAAATTATCAAGTGTTGCTGAATTTTGGGATCTGCTACAGGGAGCTAAGGGGACTCAAAGTTGCGAGTCTTGTTGCATGCGTGCGCAGTTTCTGCTCTGTCGGCTGTGATATAATCGCCAAAAAGACAAGCAAGAATGACTCAGTCCAGGATCCTTTTCCTCACAAAAACAAGGATGAAAATCTCTACCCTGGCAATAAGACATGAGATACCTCAGCCCATGTAAATAGACCCTGAGAGCAGAGAAATTTTATACAAATTAAAACTGTTATTCCTATGTTTTAATTGATTGCATTTTATAGTTACTAGTAAGTGTTTGAATTCTTAATCCGCAACAGATTAGAGATTAAAAGCAGTTATTTACATGTAGGTGAATAAAACTAACTAAAATTTTAGATTGAGATTTTAGGACAACTACTGTTCTTTTCAATTATCTTGAGTGAGAGCAATTAATTGACGTTTACTGATGGCGACAGAGCTAACTTTAGGAAATTGGTGCAGTTCAAAACAACCGCTCTGTAACTCTTTTAATACAGGGTTTGACACTTTCTTTATAAGCATTTAGCTCCATTCACTGCCTCAGGAAGCTCAACGATTTGCATATTTTAGAGGTGCTTGATTAATTAAAGGTTCTATATTCATCCAATCCAGCCTACAAGTGCGATTGCCGCATGAAGCTCAGATTTGCAGGTCAACGTTTGTGACATGTGAATGACGTTGCATGAAGTCTCGTGCTATGGCAGTCAGCTTTTGACCGACGAAATGGTGCACGGAAAACAACAGCCTGCGTAGATGTGCTAAAAGTGCAGAAACAGCCGAAGACCTCCGCTGAACAATAACGAAATGGTGCACCGAAAACAACAGCCAACGTAGATGTGCTAAAAGTGCAGGAAACAGCCGAAGACCTCCGCTGAACAATAATAAGGAAGCTGCAAGCGGCATCAGTCCGGGCAGAGAAAGAGAGATCAACATTGACTATTCAAATGCACAAGTTTTCTTTTCTCGCTGAGCTTACCTAATAGAAATATCCTTGCAATTTCTTTATGAAAGATCTAAGTCCCATTTAAATTCACGAGTGCTGACGTGTTTAACTTGGTGTCTTTAACCGATTGACAGTTTTCACAAATGTGGTGACAACGTAAACAAAAATCCTGTATGTAATATAGAGAAGAGCGCACTTGAGGAAGAACATCAAAGAGCCTTTGCTTAGAAGATTAAATTGACGAAATTTGTTGGATGATTTAGGTTTCTTGCCTTCTAATCTCAGCATATATGCAGGCATCTCTTCTTCTTGGTATGAGATCTTGTTCTTTCGATCCATCAACAGAAAGTAAATGACACGCTCAAGGTTGTCTCTGCAATAAATAGATTGATATGAGTAAAACAGACGCAAAAAAGATTACATTAACCCTAATACTGTAGGGTCAATCGGCAGCTCACATTCCTGTAGGGGGGGGGGATTTTTCCCAAAAGTAAATCATGCTGTAATTCAATAAATGTTTGGATAATGGCAAAGTTATTGATGAAATCACGTCGCGTTGAAATATTAGTACTATGTGGACTTTACCTCATTTTTAACCACATTTTTCTGATGTATACAATGGCCTCATGATTCAGTCACACGTGACAAAAATGGATTTACCATAATAATGAGGACCGATAAATTTTAGTCACATATCAATGAGGATTTATCAATAGAAAGTTGTTTTGTATATCAAAATAGAAAAAGTTTTGAGGGTGGGGAAAAATCCCCCCCCCTACGGGAATAGGGTTTAAACTTTATACCGCATTCACAATGCAACAGTTAAACCAGTTTTATCTAAACCAGGTTAAATTTTAGCCAATTAAATGCATTTTATTTGTTGGATTGTCCAATCAGAGGGCTCCAGTTGATAACCTGGTGTAGTTTAAACTGGTTTTATTTGCAAGTGTGAATAGGATATTGGTTTCATTGAAACACTTAGCGATCCCCCGTCTTTCAATACCCTACGTGTCTTTGCTTGCATAATTGGCTTACTTTTTTCTCTTCTTTTCTATCCAGATCAAAATTTCAAACGCAAATTACTATCTACTGTACAAGTTAGTACTACCGGATAAACCAGAATAAAGTTCCCACTTTTGAAAATTCATAGCACCAAGAGTACTTCACAGATTTGAATGATTCAAATTCCAGTTAAAAGCCGAAAGATCAAAGTAATTTTTGTGACTTTTCCTGCAGTCTTAGCCGCACTAGAAGTGAAGGTAAATACAATGTTATAAAATTTCAAGGTTGCAAAATCACAGAAAAAGGGCTGAAAAATGACTGAAAAATGACTGATTAAACATAGATCAAATCGTAAGGACTCCCCTCACAAAGAACAATAGACAACGGGGGTTTTCACTGCGCTCAAGAATTGTAAGACATAGATTTTCAAACGAATACTAAAGATTTTCAATTCCAAAGGGCAATAAATCTGCAGAGAATAGCTCACACCCATGAGACATTATATTGTTTCTATTGTTCCATGTGAGGAGTCCGTTATGACTTGATCAATGTTTTAGGCCCTTTTTCAGTCATTCTACAACTATGAAATTTCGCAAAGTTGAATTTACTTGCATTTCTAGTGCTCGTAAGACAGCGAGAAAGCTCACAAAAGTACTTCGATCTTTTCCCTTCTAACTGGAATTTAAATCATTCAAATCTGTGAATTACTCTTGATGCTATGAATTTTCAAATGTGCGAACTTTTTCCTGGCTCACCCGGTATACGATTGCACAACACTACAGGAACACGAGACCATGAAGAGCAAAACAGAATGCCTACCCCATGGCCATCATATTTAAGAATAAAAGAAAAGATGATACTAGTACGACACAAAAAAGAAAACGAGAAAATACGTACTTGACTAGCTAAACAATCTTTTTTCTTTGTATGTTGAAAGTTGGGATTTTCATAGTTTTAAAATAATAAGCTGCGCGTAGACTATTCTGAAAGAAGCTCATGTAATGCTCTCTGGATTAGTTTGTTCAGGGCTGCGAGGAAGCATGCACAAACATGACGGAATTTAGGCCATATAAATTTTCGAGCCAAGAGTTCCGCCATTAACTCACGAGTCTAATGTTTGAACGAACACTCAATGCTTCTGCGCAGTTGCCTATTTTGTACTGCGTATTTCTGTATGGAGTGAAAACATTGGGACGAGTGGAGTAAGTCTATTCATACCCATCAAGAAGATTGACACATCATCAAAACTTACTCTTGCGATAAGAGTCTTTCAATGAGCTGCACCTTATCTTTGAAGCAACCAAGCGACGTCATACTATTCAGTATGTCAGGATCTATGTCATACTCATCGTTCAGCGGCTCTGTCTGAAAAAAAGTGAAAAGATTCACAAGCAACGACAAAACATGCAAAGAGGAGGGCCATTGATATGATAGTAGAAAGAGCCGCGGCAGATACCAGCATAAGTAATGCAATGTCTTTCTTTTGATTTTGTCAAAACAGATTCGTATATACTATAAATGCGCTATTAAGCCCCACGTCGGGGCTTGTTCAACTTTGTAAACTCCAGAGGGATCATAAAAGAGGGGGGGGCTCATTAGAGAGGGGATTAATCACGATGTCAAATGAAAACGTTGTGAGATTTTGTTTCCAAGATCGTCCAGTAGATCCCATGTCTTGTACGATAAGTTGTAGTTTGGTAATGTTGTTTTGGTGACCATTCTCTTTAAGACACATGCAATAACTTAATTCTAAAACTAAACATCGTTACCTCAAATCTTTCGCCGCCAATCGGCAGCCTCATCAGTGAGTTAAATGATAACGATTTAAGCGATCGATTTTTTGTCTGCTTGCTCCATTTTGCGAAATCAACAAAAAACTTTACGAGTCAAATATACTCTCCTCTTCGAGGTTTCTTTAATGCTTTCTCTATTAGTTCCGCTGTTCCGTGGTCAATGGTTCCGTGGTCCGTAATTTTGCGAAGGGAAAAAGGAAGAAACGCCAACTTTCCTCCTCTTCCCTTATTTTTTAAAGAAACTTCAAGGAGCAGAGAAAGTCAAATACATAAATTCGATACAGGTTTTATCCCAAAGCATATCAAAATTAACATGCACACTCTTTCAGCTAAATAAGTGGAAAATCTGTGGTATCCTCTTACATGAAATACATACCCTTGTACACGTGTTGCTCTTAGAGAACACGAAAGTAACAAATAACCATGCCAGCCTACCACTAAATATCTACGCCTATAAGACACTCATGGAAAAACATGAGCAAGTGGTAGTCACAACAAATGTTCGACAAGTCAATTTATGTCTTACCTCGACGACTTGCTGGACCGGAGGCTCTGGAGGAAGGTCATCGCTAAAGGATCAAGGAGGGTCGTAACGTAACATCAAAAATATTGCTTGTACCAAAATTAAAACTCATTCCACAAAAATCTGGGTTAGCTTTGGTTCTATGAATACAGTAAATCTCTGCATATAACAACTGAATGATGCACCTTGAAATCAAGAACCTGCTTCAGTTTGATGAAAACATCGCCGAATTACAGGGATAGCAAAGCTGATTTTGCTTGTCATTATCAAACTCAATTTTGTTCCATTTGGCAGCTAAAGTTTGAATTCTTCCCTTGCAGTTTGTAAGCTTAGAATTAGTTACTAGGACCATGGTAACTATGACAAAACAAATAACAGGATTGAAAATCTTTAGTGAAGACTCTGAAAAGGTCTACACAAGGCACCCTATCAATAAGAATCTTCATACAATGAAATTTGTCTTAGTAGCTTCGACCTATTCAACCTGGCTCTCAAAGAAGTAGGTTCCTATATGCGGGAGATTTTTAAAAACACACACATTTTGGAAAGATTGATGAAAAAATGAAACAATGGGATGGAGTGGAATGCAACTGCAATGCATGTCAATTTGAAAAACACAGCATTGATCAAATCAGTAAAATGAATCGGTATTATTAAATAGTGTAGCATTTTAAATCAATGTTAGATTAGTTGTATGTTGCCTTGTATTTTTTCGAGATTGATTAACTCCATTTATCTTACATATTATACATAAGCTACTGCATCAAAGTTGTTTTTCGAAATGAAACAAGATGACAACAACATTTGCTGTAGCAACTAAAATGTTTTTACCAGAAAAGAAGATTATATGCTGCCCGAGAAAGGGGGGGGGGGCTACTTCAGTACTTCATGGTACGAGGATGTCCCAATTTTTAGGATACCTTTATTACGATAAAATCCGTTATTATGGGTATGAATTTTAACTGTATTCAATATTTCTGGATTTGTTGGCATGAATTCTGGTTGAATTTTTAATTGATTGTATATTTCTTAATCCTTTTCCGAATTTATGGGTAGATTGTTTCGGCGTTTCCTGGATTCATGGGTTTGCTTTTCTGAAATTCTTCCAGATTTATGGATGGTATTTTAGGTTTAGGTTTTGAATGGCACAACCCATACCATGGCAATTTAAGTAACTCCCTTCGATACGCTACGAAGATTTGGCTTATTTTTTACCTGATTGATGAAAAATTTTGACTGACATAAAGCGTTTACTTGACCAATCATAAATGCAAAATGAGTACCTTTGAAGAAACTTGTGCTGCCTTACTTCACTCATCTGAAAAGGAAATTATCAACGTTAAAGGCTGATCAAAATAACAGTTTCAAGCACGTCGGAAAATTATTCATTTACTCCAAAGAACGAATACATAGGCTTGATCTGTGAAAAGTGTCAATTTTCTTTCTCACACACTTCAGAATCTGTAGGGATGATCCCATATGTCAAACTCCCAACTTGAAACAAAATGCTACAAATAGAAATCGCTATCTCGCATTAAATTCCGCAAAATCATTTGTCCAGAAACAGTAGATGATGTCGAAAAAAGACTAGTGCGTTACCCAATAAAATTGGTGCCATGACCATACTGACCATGACTTTACATCTGATGTGGAACCGAATCTAGTCTAGTATAGTATCCATTAGATATTAAATTGTCCGTAGTGTTTGTAGTATTTAGGTTAAAATTGCGTGTCTTTTCACATTGGCCGTGGGGTAGTCATTGTCTTTTGCTCCCATGGTATCGTCCCTGTAGTACTGCATAGTAATTAGAACCGTATAGTAAAATGTAAGATTTGTTGTACTACTTTTAATGAATAAAAAAATAATACATTATACTTTCTAATAAACTCTTTGTCTGTCACTACAATCACTATTTGCTGAATTTGCACTGCTTTGCAAACGAAACAACTGAGAGAAGCACCTAGATTGCTTGCTTGAAAAGTATTTAGAAAACAAGGGGTTTTTCATAGATTCACTTATCGCTATTTTCAAGGCCTGGATCTCTACAAAATGAGGTCTTTCCTTCCTAATAGCCATCCAAAGATACATCTGTCACTGTCAATAAATCAAAATCGTCACATCATTAAAATCGAGAGTATTTCAGATCAATGATGTTGCAAACCAGGAACTTTCAAGCCAGGAAACCCACCCTGACAGCATATGTGCAATGTACTTAAAGGTGGGGACTAGGGATTACCGGTTGGGACTCTGGATGGGGATCAGTGGCCGTAGCAATTGATGTCGTTGCTCTCCCGTCCGCGCTCCTATCGCTCGGCATCATGTGCCTATGCTGGCCTGACATCCAATATGGAAAAGAGTCAAGTGTCTATCAATACTTAATCGCATGTGTCACATTTCGTAGCTGATTCATTCTCTTATGCTACCTGTGGTAAAGAAGTAGTAGTAACAGCAGCAGCAGCAGCAGCAGCAGCAGCAGCAGCAGCAGCAGCAGCAGCAGCAGCAGCAGTAGTAGTAATAGTAGTAGTGGTAGTAGTAGCAATTTGTTTTGAGTCGGCTAGTCAAGATTTCTAGTGATTAAAGCTAATTTGGGCCTACTATTTACGCGGCGGTGAAGCATGGGACCCCTAGTTTAACGTCCCTTCCAAAGGACGGCGAGGTGAGTTGCTAAGTCAGGCCTCCGAGGTCACCCATCCGGAGTCTGACCTCACTCGACCGAGCTTAACTTCAATCACCTAGCGAAAACTGTATAACCCGCTCGGCCACTCACACCACTGTCGTCTGTAGTGTCGTATAGTCGTACAGTAGTTAGAAAGTAGAATGTAACATGTATTGTAATATTTTACATGAATATATAAATATTTTTCACTGTAATCTATAGCTTATCGTCAATTACAACAGTGAAATAAACCAAGATATTCAAAGTATTTGGCAACCATTTCAGAACAAAATTTTTAGTTGTCTTACCGTGAGCCTTTCTGCAGTGTCTACTCTGATCATCCTTAACAACAAGTCACGACAATCATTTGATACAAAAGGTGGTATGACGAATACTCCTTTCTTCACCTATCAAAGATATGAAACAGAGCCGTTTAATTGTCAAATAGATCTGGTGGTTTAAGGCTAAGCGATATTTACGAAATTGGTCGGAATTTTTAGAAGAGACAGTAGGGTGCCAAAAGATATGAGAATAATACTTCATTCAATTTTACAACTTAAAGTATCCCAAAAAATACTCCTATTTAAACAATCACCAAATATCGATAATTCAATATTTGACAAATTTTTTTCTGACTTGTTTTTTCAATGATCCAAAATATTTAAAGATGATACTTTTTTGTTTTTAGTACTAAAAGGTAAAAATTATAGGTTGAAAAACCTTACCAAGAGCTATATTTCTTTAGAAACATAATCTTGTCTAAGAGTCAAATTTTTCAGATTTTATTTGTTGGGGAGACGACATATTCTTTGTCCAAGGAAACTTATGTGTCCCCGTGCAGTGGGTTAAAGCTCATGCGCAGTAGCCTTTTGGAGTTAAAGTTCAGACGGGCGCATGAGCTTTAACCCACTTAACGGGGGAACGCACTAGTTTCCTCGAAGAAAGCGATGTCGTCTCCCCAACAATTATGATATTGCTGGGGCGTTTCATTCTATCATTTATGACAAAATTAGAAGCTTCATATGCACAAAGAAATTGATCTAGAAACCATCAGTGCTTATTGCAGCATGATTCAAAACCAGGCTACCCAATAAGGACAGATTTGTAATACAGTAGCAACAGTTGCTGTAATTGACACCTCAATTCAAAGCGATCAGTAGCTGCAGACAAAAAAACTCTCTCAACCAATAAATCAAGACAAACACAGCCGCAAGAGTTGCCCTGAAACCAACAGGCCAGACTCTCGCTCTGTGCAAGCGAAAAGTGGCTTTTAAGAGAAGCTATGTGCTTTTAACGAAAGAAGAATGGTGAATCTAAAGTTCTGTCTTCCGGATTTTCTTTATTTGTTTCAGGAACTGTGTCGTAATTGTTCTCATTTACGCTCTAAATACCCGAGAATTGCAACATTTTCTGCTCGGCTTCTTGATCAAATAAACAAAATCCGCATGACAGAACGTTAAATTTGCCCTCCTTCTTTTGTTAAATGCAAATAGTTTCTTTTAAAAACCATCTTTCGATCGCACAAAGCAAGAGTTTGTCCATCCGGTTTCTGGGCAACTCTTGCGGCCGTGCTCGTTTTGATTTACTGGTTGAGGGAATTTCCTTCTTCTGCAGTCACTAATTGCTTTGAATTGAGGTGTCAATTAAAGAAACTGCTGCTATTGCGTTAAAAAATCTGTCATTGTTGAGCAGTCCTTAAGTGAACTAAATTTGCTCATTCTAAAAACCAATGACAAGATGAGCTATGTCTGGGACAATAATTTAGTCATTGATCTACTGGACAAAAAAGAAATTTGAAGATCGGTCTTGCAATCAAAGTTTTGCGATTTTTTATACTTTTTGGAATATCTGGTACCTGAAACTAAGCCATGATATCAAACTTTGTGTTCTGATTAATCAATGCAACAAATCGAAATAGCTTGGCTGGTTGAAATCTAAAGAGGTTTAGATAAAGCTGGTTTCACTGTGTCAGCGTATATGACTGACAGTTTTAAAGGAGGGGGAAGTGATTGATCATTTAGTCTTAATGTTTGGAATCAGCCTAGTTTGAAATGTGGACATCAAATTTTGGCCTCCTTTCCAATGGATAAATGATTGACTTGACAGTTACATACCTTTTCCAAAAGTTGTCTTAAATTGTCATCATCGAACGGCAAACAACCCTAGAAAAAAGTGGAATGGTATCAAACCCTATCTTAGTTCTACAAACTTTGATCATCCTATAAACACCTTTTCACATTCAAATAAACGAAGATCTACCGGGTGCCTCAAAAAAAAGTACCCCCTTTTGACTAAAAAAGATTCGTGGAAATCGCCCTGATTAAACAAATATAACAAAAATGTGGTAAGAATGATAAAGTCGTGCAACATCTCCCAAATGAGCATGCATGTGTTCCTTTTCTTCTTCTTTGACACTTGGAGTGGAATGCAATGCACAGATTGATTTCTCAAAGGAATAGCTATTTGTAGAACAATTGAAGCATTTCAAGGTATAATTCTTTTCAATGGAGAAAGGTAAAGGTCAAAGTCGAAATTCCTGTGCAACATGCCTGTGATAGCAAATCATGGCTAGGCCCTTTTACAAAACCTCTGGTTTCGGGTGAACTGTAAATTTTGACTTTGCAAGCTTGTATCTCCAGTGTTTGGTGGCCAATTTTTAAATGCAAGGTATGTGGATCTAAGTTGGAGATTGATAAATTTAGCTGTCCACTCGGAGAGTAATGATGTCTTATCGTTTCGTTCCTATTTCCAGTCAAAAGGGGGTACTTTTTTTAAGACACCCGGTATAAGCTATTGAAATTTCAAGAATGGAACACTATCGCAGAGAATGGCTACCACATTCATTATAACTGTTAAAATATGGCATAAGAATTTCAAAGCTGCATAGCTATGCAAGGAAGAACAGATTTTATTTGGCAAAAACTATGTTTATCATGGAAAATTTACAAAACGTTGGACCAACCAATTGGGGGGAGTTTGACTAACCATTTGATGCAGCTTTCAAGTTGCAATTTTGTAATCTTCTGCTGGCTGAAACAGAACCTTACTCTCAGGAATATAGCTTTCTTTGTGGCCAATATAACCTTGCTAATATACATAGAAAGGTAGCTTATGATAATGCTGTCATGATTTTTCAAGGCAGAACGTTATACCATTCGATATAATACACTAAAAATGCACAGTATATAAACATAGTTAACATGTATGCATTTCATTTCATTTTCATTTTCATTTATTTCAACAGGGTAAATACATTCAGTAACTATGGATATCTACTGTTTTACAATGTGCCCTGCTTTAAAACCCTAACTTACTTAATTACATGAATAATTATCGGCATTAAAATCCAATATATAAGAAAAAGAACATTTTCAAAAAGAAAGGGGACTCTGAAGTCAAAGTATGTGGCTGAAGTAGATTTCGATCATCAACCTCTTTGATCTTTCAAAAAAGATTTTAATTTCGTTTTGAAAGCAGCTAGCGAAGGAGCAGTTTTGATTTCAAGGCTTAATTGGTTCCAAATAGTAACTCCTCGATACGAAAAGCTCCGCTGCCCATTTGAGGTTTTACACAAAGGGATCCTGAGGTCAGTGCTGGTATTACGTAAATTCCGAGTGCAAGACTCGGACAATTTATGAAACATCGACTTCATATAGGGAGGTACAAGCCCATGCAAGGCTTTATATACCATGCAGGCTGTCTCAAAGTCAATCATTTCTTTAACTGTTAACCACCCTAGTTTTGATATTAATGGCAGCGATGTATGGTCAAAGGGACTGTTTGTCACGACACGAGCTGCCCGATTTTGTAGCTTTTGCAATTTTCTTAGTGTAGTATCACCAGCACAACCCCAGACAGAGCAGCAGTATCTAAAGTGCGAATCAACTATGCTGAAGTACATCCTTTGTATGGTTTGCAGCGAAAGATATCTCTTAGAATACTTGAGCATTCCTATTCCTCTTGAAATCTTCCCGATAGCAACGTTGATTTGCTCTTTCCAGTTTAATGACGGGTCGATTTGAACCTCAAGATATTTTGTATTACCCGTGGATTCGATCTCATCGCCATTTATTTGAAAGAGGGGAAAACTGTTTGAATCATTGGAATCTAGTCTTCTGAGGTTTGGTACAGTACCAAGGATCATGCACTGAGTTTTGGCCACATTAAGAGACAATTTATTACCCTGGAGCCACGAACTAAGATTCTGAAGATCTGAGTTGATGGCATTGCACAGGTCAGAGACAGATTTCGAGGAATAGGAAATGCTTGTATCATCTGCATACATTGTGACCCTCGTTCTTTGTAAGGCAAACGGCAAGTCATTAATATAGATCAAAAATAAGAGTGGGCCAAGGCAAGAGCCCTGAGGCACTCCACATTGGATGTCTTGTATTTCAGAAGTTTTGCCATTAACCTTACAGCATTGCTTCCTATTACTTAGGTATGATATGAACCAGTCGAGCTCCACGCCTTCAACTCCATAGAAACGCAGCTTAGCTATGAGAATATCGTGATCCACTCACAGTGGACCCAGAACGCTAAGTTTTGGAAATAAGTCTTTAAAACACTAATACCCCAAGATTAGATGGTGATTTGTAATCGATCAAAAGATCTCAAGAAGCGGTGTTTAAAAATTGAGACCATTTTGAGTTTTGAGGTAGCAAAAGGGGGTTTAGTCCCCTGGGAATTCTAGCAACTTCTTCGTTTCAAATCTTAGCAACATCAATTTTACGTCACCAGTGAGTCCATTTCCTCCTAATGCCAAATCTGAAGACCGCATGTTCATATCACTTGTCCTTTTAAGGTCATAAGCCATATTTGACAGGCAGGTCACAGATAGATTTGCTGCGGGGAGTAACCGACACAAGGGCTCAATCTTTGGTAAATATTTCCAGAATGACGAAATTTACGAGAAATTGGATTACATATTTGAAGTCGAGGGGAAATGGGCTTTCAAATGATGTAAGATTGATATTGATATGATCTAAAACAAAAAAGTTGCTAGAATTCCCAAGGGACCAAACCCCCTTTTTCTTACATCAAAACTCAAATTCCTCCCAATTTTCAAACTCTGCTCTTTGAGATCTTCCGATTGACGCCTGTTTCACGATGCTGTGATGACGAATACAAACTTTACGGCTAAAAACATGTGTTGTCCATCTACTTTTGGGAGTACTGTCGAGGCATCACACTTGAGGACATAGCAAAGCAATGCTGTTGCACATTCAAAAGATCCAAATGAAATAGAAATAATATTGCCAAATATAGTTTGGCTTAGGTGACCTGTTGTGTCAAAATTAGACTAAAATTTACACGCGAATTGAAAATATTTGGTGATATTGCCTATAACAGGGGTAAAACCATGGCTCTTTGCCTCCAACAACCCTTAAATTTGCATTTTTCTCAGGAATTTTTGTACTCTGAACTTAATGCATGTCAGTTTTGAATAATCTCTCAAGCCAATCAATCAAAAGTTGCATGTAAAGGTTCTTTGAGCTATTCATACCCGCGTATGAATCATTTTGTGATCTTAGGTTGCTTCCGAGAAAATAATTCATTGGGTTTTGTAATGGGTAAAGGTAGCTTTTGAAAAAGTATAAATTATTTCCAAACTGCTATCCAAATTCATAATTTTTGTACATCATTCGAAAGCTTATTAAATATGCTTTCCAAATATCATATGGTTTATGGGGCCCATGGATGGGCATCTGACTCTAATTTACATCCAAACTCAAACCATTGGGGTGAAAATAGCCTAAAAACAGGGAAAAACTGTGGGTTGGTGCTTCCGACGACCCTAAGATTTTCATACTTTCTTCTTCAATTTTTGTCATTTGAACGCTGATTTTGAATAATCCATCAATATAACCCATCTGAAGTCATGTGTGAAGGTTCAGTAGCTATTCTACACTTTTAGGAGTCATTTTGTGACTTCAGTTGCTAACGATGGTAAAATCATCGGCTTTTCAATGGGTAAGTGTACCCGTTAATAAAGTGTAATTTACTGCTAAACTGCTATCCAAATACTTAATTGCTATACATAATTTGAAAGCTTGTTTAATGAGCTTTCCAAATATTATATGGTTTAGGGGGCCCATAGGTGGGGATTGGACTCTAATTCCATGCAAACTGAAACCATCTGGGTAAAAATAGCTTAAAAACAGGGGGAAAGCCATGGGTCTTTACCTCTGAAAACCTTAAAATGTCTGTTTTCTTCATAAAGTTTTGCCTTTTGAATGATGATTTTAAATGACCCATCTACCTAATCCATTAGAAACCAGTTATGAAGGTTATCTGAGCAATTTTGTGCCTCTAGTGTTGATTTTATGAAGACAGGTGACTTTTGCAAAATAATGTGACCAAAGTTGTCAAGACTTCTGATCTTCGATAAAAACTGTTACTTCAAAGTACGATATTTGTACTTAGAAAAGAGATATTGACATGGGGTTTCTTGCATTTTGGTCACACAACTCTTGTGCTTCAAACAAAAAATTTGAGCTGCTATAATAGAAGAAAATTTTTTTGACTTATTTCCATCCCTGGGTCCACTGTGCCACTGTGTCAAAGGCTTTCTTTAAGTCGATGAAAGTGACTCCAGAAAAGAGTCCCTTGTCGAAACTTAGATACCAATCATTGGTACCATTCAGTAAGCATGTCAATACGGAGTGAAATAGCCTGAAACCCGACTGGTCTGAGTAGAAAAATTCATTCTCAGTAAAATAATTATATACCTGATCGAAGACTATCTTTTCAAATAATTCTACAGTAACTATGATATAACTCACAACAACTAAAGCATATAGAATAACACCACAGCTCCAGACGTCCGCTTTCCTACCATCGTATTTTGCACCCTTGAATAGAAAAAGACACATTACGTTATCAAGATATTAGGTATGTAACAGGCAACGCTAAAAAGATGAGGGGGTATGAAGAGAGCATCTGCCCGTCCATAGTAAATATTTTTTCAAGGAAAGATAGAAAGCTGCACAGGCTCCTACAAAAAGACCACTTTTACACGCTCTGCTCATGCTGTATGTAGGGAAAGTGTCAGCATGGCATCTTCTCTAAGTTTCATTGGTATTCTCGAGAACCCGTAAGGGGGGGGGGGGGTAACTTAACTTCTCCATGGGAAGGGGTTGTGCCATTTTAAGGTTACCATTTTTATGATAGAGTCTGGATTCATGAGTATAGGCGTTTTACAATTCCGGATTTATGGGTATGATTTCAGAAATTTTCTCCTGATTTATGGGTAGTACTTTACGATCTGAATGGCAAAACCCTGAATCTTGGAAACTCAAGTGACCCCCGGGCTCAAGACTTCATTGGTACAAAAAAGTATTCCATCGAACTTCACTGCAGCATTGGTAGAATACTACACTCGCAAGTAGCTAAGTGCAGCCAACGTAGAATTTGATAACTGCTGAACAGTTTTTATCACAGAAACAGTTAAGACTTCGCTGTTGAGAAGCCGCTGTTAATCCTGTTTTCCTCTAGCCGACAAATGTAGTGTGACGCAACGAATGTCGAGTAAAAAGCTCCTAGAGCATAATTGCTTTTTTGGTATGCGAACTATTTGTTGTCGAACTGCAGTCTGAACAACAAATAGTTGCAGTTATTGCCACCGATAGACTAATGAATGCTCAAACAGCAAAAAATTCAATTCAGTTGGCAGAATGTAAAAAATTTTGTTATTGCTGTCGTTTTTGCCATAACTGGAATTATGTGGTGAGTCTTGGTTGCAAGTCTGCTTACGCTTTGCTTTTTTAACTTAAAAGTTAAAGTTAGTAGGTTGCAGATCAAATCTAGAATTGAAAATGAGGAAAAAAATGAAAAGAATTAACTGGAATGAATTTCTTACTTTGATAACTTCGGGTGCAGCGTAGTGAGGTGATCTGCAAATAAAAATGCATCCAGCCATCAACTCGGACTAACTTGACTATCTTAGCAAAGTAAACTTGGTAAATTGGAGATCACACAGACCCTATATATGATACTTTAAATAGTTACCATATAGTTCACAAATCAGAACATACGAGCAGCATACAGAAAAACTGTCACAGACAAATCCCTTTGGCTCGGTAGACAATTACAGATCATGATAAGGGCGCTGATTATGTTGCAATGGGTGCCGAGTTTTATACAAAGAAGAAAGACGAGCACATTCATTTTGAAATATATATCAACAAAAGATTACACATATTCCGCTTCAAATCCATCCAGCATAGTGAGGTGAACGAGAAAAATCATAAACATCCAAACTCCATCTTACAAAAATTGAGAATTATAACACCCTAAGGAGGCAGAGATTTAGGGGGTTTTAGGGGTTCTAGAGTGATTTTGGAAGCAGTGTAGTTAGTAATATGTCATGTAACTGATTACTGAGTGATATAAAAAAGATCTAAATAGAAGTTGCTATCAATCAACAGTGCCATCCATTTGCATCAATAAAAAATATTCCCCCCCCCCAGATCACCTTAAAGTGTCATGTGTTTGTTCAGAAAAGTTATAGCCAAACATACCCACAGCTGGTCTCCAGCATACAATTTGAGGGCTGCAAATAAAGGTGAAACATTAAGAATTTTGATGACAATGGCCTAGCTATGAATCAAATATTAGGCTACAACATTCACAACGCTAAAAAATAAAGTTGTATTGGTTCTGAGCTTGAAGCCTCGAGGTAAGGGTCTAGAGTAAGCTATCATAGTTTGAGTAATCCATTCAGAAAATTATCAGGCAATAAATAACTAATGAACCCTAAGTTTAAATACATCTAAGGTAGATCTATGTTGAAAGATCCCATTCAAATTGTACGTGCAACATCGGTTCAGTTAATCAACATTAACACGCGAAATAATAACCACGAAGTTAAGAAATTAATTAACATAATAATAATAACCACGAAGTTAAGAAATATATTATGAAGGGACCAGAACTTTGGTATAGCCTTTAGTATCTGTATTGTTTTTTGTTAAACATCATTTAGGGTAGCCATGCCTATCATGCTCCCAATGGTATTGTTAATGTAAATATGTTTTGTTAAATTGTGAATTTTTAGATTGTGTATATAAAATAAAATAAATTAATTTTCATATCAATTTCATGTTGAGGGTTACTTTAAACATTCTGATTTGAATGAAAATTAACAGATCACCTAACCAAGGTAAACAAACCTACTTATCAAACCAAGGTAAACAAACAAACTTATCCTTGACAAAATATGCGCAAGTACAGGGTATCCAAGGAAAATTACGCGGATTTGGTTGGCTAAAGCGACGTAAATTTATCTTTAATCAATGGATAATAACTCTCGAAGTATTCCTCAACAGATAACTTCAACATAGCTACCTAAATCGTTGGTATTGCTGCTTTGATTGGAGAAGTATTTACCTTGAAAGCTCAAAATTGCGTCACCTGAAAACTAGGGCTTTGGCCTTTTGGCCTAAGTCAATTCTTGAAGCACATCAAAACCGAAATGAAAGAATAGGAAACTGTCTCATAAGTGACTGGAGGGGGGGGGCGGTTGACATCAGGCAACAGAATAAACTAAGATCTAATATTGTTCAAATTTTATCACAGTCATTAAAACCAATAACATGTAACTTTGCTGTTCTCCGTTCTGCAACTCAACTTCGGGACAAAAATGACAAATTCTGCAATACAATAGCAACAGTTGTTTGATTGACGCATCAGTTCAAAGCGATTAGTGACTGCGGACAAAGGAAATTCTCTCCACCGGTAATGAAAACAAACATGACCGCGAAAGTTGCCCTGAAATCATTTGGGCAAACCCTCGCCTTGTGCAAGCGAAAGATGGTTTTTAAGAGAAGTTATGTGCGTATAATGAAAAAAGAAGGGTAACTCTAACGTTCTGCCTTGCAGATTTTGATTATTTGATTTAGAAACCGAGCAGAAGGCATAATAATTCTCCGGTATTTTTGGCTCAAACGAATCAAACAAACAAAATCTGCGAGACGAAACTTAAGATTTACCCTTCTTCTTCCGATATAAGCACATAACTTCCCTTAAAAACCACCTTTCGCTTGCATAGGGCGAGAGTTTTCCCAACTGGTTTCGGGGGCCACTTTTGCGGCCGTGTTTGTTTTCATTTACCGGTTGAGAGAATTTCCTTTGTCTGCAGTCACTAATTGCTGGAGTCAATTAAAGCAACTGATGCTATTCTTGTACAAAATCTGTCTTTGCCCATCGTAATGCATCGCAAGTCCCTACCTATAATAACTCTGATAGCCAAAATAAAATTTCACCCACATTGCACTTCATACGAGTCATAATGTATTCACCCTCACAACAATGACATCTATGAATCTCTTCCAAACGATCAACTTATGCAAGATCTGAAAAGCTTAGCAAGTATTTTGTCGTAAATACAAATACTTATCACTAATATGTCATTCCTGGATACACCATTTTGTACACAATCAAAATGATGCCATCTCTTTAGCCTGTATAATCAGTTAAGCTCAAAATTTATCAAGCTTTAAGAACATTATCCCACGTGTATTACAGAACGTGTTAATTATTCAACATCTGCACATATGCTAGAAAAACTAACTTCCTGTTCGCATAATCAACTCTGGTGCTATGAAATTAAAAGCGAGAGAGCAAGAAAAACCGAGAGCCGGATATTTGTAAAACATGGAACATGGAATTGTGAAACAGATTATGGAATATTAAAGGTGGAATGGCCAAAATACTGCATACATTGAAAGATAACAACTTCGGATGGTAATATTTTCGGACGTCCGAAGTTTTTAATGTCCGAAATTTTTGTAGTCTGAAATATTTAATGTCCGAAATTCATTCTTTGCAGCATAGAAAAGTCACAGCAAAACAGTTCCACTGTTTGAAAATTCATGCCATTTTTGTACGAAATACCGTAATAAAAGCACTATTTATCCCCCTTCTCTATCAAACCCCTTTCTCTGATAAGCCCCTCCTCTCTGACCCAAAATTTGATATAAGACACCTCACTATTCAGCCCCCCCCCCACTGAAATCAGATTCCAGAAATTGCCAAGATGCACAGTCAGTCTCGAAAGAATGCTTACTTGTTTCATGCACGCTTGCAAGTGCTTCACTGATTCTTTCGCTTTTATCAATCCATAGTCGACTGACCAGTTTTCCAGTATTTTTTGTCAAGTACGATACTAAACTTTGGCATTTTATTGCGGAAAAACTGGCTAAGATTTCGACTTCAAACATGCCGTGTTTGTCCGTTAATATCTAATGCAAGTGGTAAAAAGATTAATCAAAATCCTTAGATTAGCGGAGTGGAATATGAAGTTCTCCAGATGCCAGTAAAATATTTTGAAATGAGCCTTCTCCAAAGCAGTGAAAACAAACAGTTTTGTTTAATACATCTTTCGATTGCCATGAATATGAGTAATACTATACTTTTTACAGAATTTAGATAGACCGATTGGTTCCAGAGCAATTAATACCAGAGGGAAGGATTTCTGAAAACAGGTTTTCCGTGCTCACCAGAGCGGAAAGCAGAGCCACCTCAATGGAAGCATTACAACTGAAACCCTGTTATTGAACTCTGCAGGTAACCAGAGAGAAATGTTCGCTGTATCTACCAGCTGAGTCAGAAATAACATGCGGGCTTTGAAAGGGCAATGTTCCCTGAATATCACGGAAATGATGTTCGATGTTCGGTAATGATTCTCTACCAAAGTTTCTAGAGCTACTGGCTTTTTAAAACATGCCAAGACGTTCCTACCGAAGGAAACATTGAAGACTGTTTACACAGCTATCGTCGAGCCACACCTTCGATATTGTTGCTCTGTTTGGGGTTGTGCCGGTTCGACTGAGCTTAATCAGTTGCAAAAACTTCAAAACCGAGCTGCAAGAATTATAACCAACAGCAGCTTTGATACCCCAAGCAGACCACTTATCGACCAGCTGGGCTGGAAGACCATTGAACAACTCATCGCTAGTGAATCTAAAATAATGGTCTTCAAGTCCCTGCATGAACTGGCTCCCCAATACTTGTGTGACCTTTTCACCCGAAACTCAAAGTGCTCTTCGTATGTCCTGCGCAATTCTGAGACAGATTTAAGATTACCGATGAAAAAGTCAAGTAATGGGCAAAATGCTTTTCCTATCGTGGAGCAAAAGTGTGGAATGAACTTCCTGCCGATACCAAACAGGCATCTTCCCTGAATAGTTTTAAAAAATCTATTTAGGAATTTTTCCTTTTCCCTATTATGTTAGATTTTGTAAATATTGTATTAGGTTTTTATATTATGGTTTTTATATTTTGATTATTCTTTTTAGTATCTAATTGTATACTAAGGTTTTTAGGTGGAAGGCCCCTTGTAAAACAACTCTGGTTGAAGGGCTACCCTCCTTAATAAAATGAAAATGAAAATGAAAATGAAAATGAAAATGTTCGTCGTTGTCTTGTTCAAATCATCAATAGCCAGATATTTCAGACGAATGATTTTCAGACGAAGCATTTTCGGACAAAAACTATTTGGACGTTTTGTCAATTTCGGATGACTAAAAAACTACATATTTACAGTTTAGTTTTTGTTTACCGTAAAAGCTCTACTAAGCCCCTGGGGGTTTATTTAATTTCGAACATTCCAGAGGAAAGGCTTAAAAAGAGGGGGGCTTATCCACAAATCAAATGACAAGGATGTAAATGATAGCTTTTAAGTTATCTTAAGGCTGATTCCACTCAGTAGAACTTTCCGAGCGGACTGAATTTTAAACAATAAAATGCCAGTCACGCGTAACATTCTATTCAAATTCAGAGCGTCATTTTCTCACTTAAACAAAAGATTTCCTGTCCAATTGGAAAATTCTACTGAGTGGAAATCAGCCTTTGCACCATATTTGGCTGATTCAACATGCACTTTTACGAGTCAAACACATAAATTCGATACAGTCTTATTATATCCCAAACCATACAATGATTAACATATAAGCTTGTTTAGCAGAAAACAGGCTTTCCGTGCTCATCAGAGCGGAAAGCAGAGTCACCTTAAGTATTGTGGGTCCTCCATTAGTCCATCATGCCGTCATTCTATTATTCCATCATTCCATCATTCCATAATCCGTGTTTTACAGATAAGCACCTTTAGCGGACTTGGAAGACGGATATCTGATCCTCCTCATGGCATTAATCACACGATTTTGTTTGTGATTTTTCCGACTACTTTCATGTGGGGGTTGAAGAAGAGATAAAGTTGTTTTCATTTCAAGTAAAACCTGGAAAAGTTGTTTACTTCTTTGCATCAGACATCTCTATTTCTGTTCATCACATGTTCTCACATATGGGGTTATTTTGTTTACCGGTAGTTCTAGACAATAACCATGTGGAGAGCATTTCAGCCACGCGTTCGTCTTATCATGTCGAATTTCAAAACGTCTCCTAAGTTTGATAGTTCGGAAGATTCCATCATAGTTTCATAGACTCTAATCCCTCTTCCTAGTAAGGCCTAGTTTAAACATCGCTTTTCGCTATGTCGAATCGAAATGTATTAAAAACGCCATAATCTGCCGTGTTTAAACATCTGACTTAAACATCAAAATATGCAAGCGCTGTGCCCAGTAGCTGATCTCATGTAGAAACAGAGAATTAATTAATCAAACGAGACGGAAATACGATTTTAAATCAAGTCGTAAAATATAATATATATATTTTAATCCCATGAAACAATACAATCAAGTACATGATCAGCTGTGGACATGGCCATAACTGTTTGGCAGGTGAAGTGTTTGGCAACAGGGCTCAATAAAATTGTTCCTTCCTGGTAGCAAGCAAACCACTTTCGTTTCTTCTTACACAATCCCTTCTTGATTCCCTATATGCAGCCCCATTCTATCCTGAATCCTTTCCCCCCTTCTTCCTTTTCCTTCTTTTCCCTTTCCCTTCCCTCCATCTCGCTTTTCTTTTTTCCATTTTTCCTTCCTGGGAAATTGGAGCATTTCAGCTACCTTACTGGTCGCGCCGCTACCACGCTAATTCGTTTTTTTGAGCCCTGTCCTGCCGTTTAATACGACAGGGACGGTGAAATCCTGCCGTTTAAGCAATTTAAAAACTGCTGGTGATTTCAACATCATTTTCATGTCGAATTTAATTGACACTTAGAAATGTTGAGCACCACCTACTAAATTCGACATGGTAAAATGCGATGTTTAAAGGACAAGTCCGGAGTTAGACTGATGACGATCAGTCCCTTGTATCCCTGCGGTAAACTTTGCTCAATAGGGACTCGAAATGAAACAGTAAAATATTAGGCCCTATTTTGTTCAGTCATCAATAGAATTACAAAAGAATCAAGGCTTCGAATCTCCATCCCGTGGGAGTGTTTTCAATTCTTCAATCGAATCGAAAATTCTATCACATTTACACCTTAACAATGGTAATTCACAAATCTCGCAATCTGATTGGTACTGAAGAAACTGCTCAGTTTGGGCCTAAATAGGACCAGGTTTTTCATAGTAATACTATGAGTCTTTCTTGACCGAAGCGCCATCATCAAGTCAAAGAGCACAGGGCAACGAGAGGCTCATCGTCATAAGTCTATGCAAAGGAAGCTTAGCATCCACTGACGCTAATTCTTACCTATGTTTCACATTTTGAGCTTTCCAACGGCTTTCCGTCCCAAAAATGTTTTGATAATTTAGGCCACATCTTGTCTTGCTGTCGCAATTTTCTTGCAAGTGCACACGACAAAGTGGCTAGCAACGATTAAGAGGCGAGAAAATAATAGGACAACCTCGTTTTCGTTTGCGCGATATGACGTCATATCGCTCAGATGGATGGATTGAATACGCAATTTCACAAGGAAAAGGCGAAAAATAATGAGAAAAGGTATGATACACCATTCATAACAGTATTCTCTTGTATTTTGTCATCAATCATACCAACACCGCGCAAGAAGGCTGCTTTCCAGACGCGCTATACTCAAAACAAGCCATCGATACTTAGAGGGATGTTTTCTCGAGCTATCTAAGCAAAGAGCTTCTACCTGCAAGTGATATTCTGCTTGTTTAGGGATGCAAAATATCTCCTAAATTAATTGGGGACTTCGAGATTTTGATCGCTGCAGCCGTTCAGTCGCACACACATTTGTTTATTTTTGGCGGGAACTTTAAACTGCAGAAAATAAGCCAATTCGATCACGTTATTCTAAATAGTCCATTCTGATTGGTCGAGGAACAGATCTGTGCCCCGCAGGAAATTTTCCCGCCGTTTTGAGGACAGTTGGAAAATAAGGGTTTCACCGAAGCGACAACAACAACATTAACTCAATTCAATAAGATGGGTGTAAGTTGAGGGCCCTTATCAATCTCGTCTTCAATGTGAGTTTGTTGCTCTACCTCTACTCCGGGATACAAGAAGCCATGCTGCGATTTGATTGGCTGTTTGAGAACAATAGAAATCATAAATTATTCTCGAAAACTGCCCAATTATTCAAATCACAACAATGTAATCTTGTCATCAAGCAACAGCAATCACCATGTTGCTTGATAGTTTGGAATCTAGGTCGCATAATTAGCGTTGCCTAGCAAACTGCATATCCATAATGGCTGCTAATGTACCCATTTTCTGGGTGCATTTGATTGAAGTGTACCAGGGTGTTGATACGGCTTGGTGATCAGCGTATGATGGAAGAACACCCCTGGGAACGGGTTTGGGTCCTTGAGGAGTGAGGCTGTATTTACTGATGAACAGAATGCAATATGGAAGGAAGGCAGTAACTATATCTATACCTGAACGGAAGCCATTCCAAAGTCAGCGATCTTGACATTCTTCTTGTTATCAAGCAACAGATTTTCTGGTTTCAAGTCTCTATGGCTAAAATTGCGAAAATAGTGTCAAGAAAATGCTGATCATAAGGCAGGAAGTTGCTCGAGCTCAGTAAACTCTCTTGCAGATGCTTTTATGGCACATTCTAACGAAAATAAACAACATAACATTACTAACTTATGCTATTTACAAGTTACCATAAGATGTTACTTGAAGGACACCACTGGGAGGAAAAGCCTTCGTCTACCTCATGGCCATCTCGCGAAGGTAAAATACTTCAAAATAACAATAATTCAAGAGCCCATTCACCTAAACATATAAAATTTTACAGGATAAGAGTTACTGAAGAAGATGAAAGTAGAAACGTTTACAAAGTCGTAGTATATTTCTGGATCATCCAACTTCACAATATACTACTATAACGAACGTCCGCCACCACGGAAGTTTGTTAGACTAATATGACACAAGATGTTTGCCCCAGATCCGGACTCAGCATGAAAGCTTGAGCCCATACGCATCCCCAAACACCCACAGCGTCCACAGAGTTCATTCTACCGAGCGAGTCAGTAAAAAGGCCCGACGTTTGAAAAATTACTGCATCCTGAAAATCAAAATAATAATATTGAAAACTATCTCATTTCATAATTTTCAGTAATTTGCCATAATTTTCAGTAATTTACTCGGCTTCTTTGATGGGCCATTCGTCCTTCCTGTGGATATGGAAGATTTTCTGCAGAAATCCCCTTCCGAAAACCTGCCAGGATGGGTGAAAACAACGAGCAAGATTTCCATTGGATGATTTCAGTGCGGTTTAGCACGTGCTATCTACTTTGGGGATTGAAAAAGTCTTCTCGCTGGTATGAATAACTCATTCAGGGGATTCCATTCTCCCAAGAGGACGACAAACACGAACATATCCAAGTGTCGCTATTGCTAGAAGGAGAACAAAGGGAAATCTTGCTTTTTGTTTTCTCTCGTTTTTGCAGGTTTTCGAAAGAGGCTTTCAGCAGAGAGTCTCCCATTTCTCCCATTTTACAAAACCTCAACCTCGTTCCCAGGGTGTTCTTACGTCATACGCTGATCACGAAGCCGAATGAACACCCTGGTACACTTCGATCACATTTGCCCAAAAAATGGGCAAATGTGGAAGCCATTATGGATTTCACCGTTGGCTAGGCAACGCCAATCGACGGAAAATGGCCGTTGCTCTGGCGCTAATTCTGCACAAGATGAATGGAGAAATTGAAAACAAACACTTTGGGGACCTTATTAGAACCTTTTTGAAGGCATTCAAACAATAATCTGGGGTCGGTAAGTGTGTTTAATGTGAAAATGAGCTCGGTTTGTTTGGAACGAAAATGGGCCTAAGTTACAAACCCGGGAAACTTTCACCGCAGCTTCAAAAATGAAATGGCTCGTTATTCTTCGAATTTCGGAAATAAGTTGCAAATTATGGTCGGAATAGGTAAGGAATATGGTTTTAAGCTGAATTTTGACATGCCGAGGTCGTTTACCCAGCGTAAATCGGAGTTACGGCCCAAAATGGCGAACAGCCAATCAGATTGAAAAACGGCCTCTTGTATCCCAGAGTAGAGGTAGAGCAACGAACTCACTCTGGGGACGAGATTGACAAAACCTCCCATTCGACGGGAAGGAATGGCCGATGAAATCCGGTTAACTTACTGAACCTAATTGGACATATCAGGAATAAAATAAGACAGTTTTCATTATAACTGCTTTGATAGTCAGGGAGCAGGATTTTTTCAAACGCCTGGCCTTTGTATTGACTCACCCGGTATTATGAAAACATGCTCGTGATGAAAGCACGTTCTTTTTAAGTTTTCTCCAAGGAACTTTATTTAGAAAATCCTTGTAAAATCTGAACGGACTGACGGATCTCAGCCAGGGGAGATTCTTAAAATAATTGAGCATGACAAACTTGCATATTTACTAGGATGAATGAAGTTTGATGTGATGAACTGATCAGAAAGATTTCGGCAATGTCTTATAATTATCCGCAAAGTCTCTTTCGCATACTATCTCTTGCTTGCAAACTCTCTTATGTTAAGTTCTGCCATAGTCATAGTTAAGTTCTGCCATAGTTATGTTAAGTTCTCCTGTGGTTCTGCGGTGAAGAATATAGTAGATCTCAGTTATCCATACAGAGAAAAGGATTTTCGTTAGACCTCTGTGCAACGTCAATGAAATACATGCAGCAAGTTTTCGCCTGAAGGCTTATTTCCAGTCAAGAGATTTCCGAGCCAACAGGTATTCTACTGCTTACGAAAGAAAATATTACTTACTCACATAAAATATCACTTTGAATTCGAATATAAAGCTACACCTGATTAACCTTCTTCCCCAAAGTTCAAACCGCTCGGGAAATTCCACTCATGCAGTTCTTTTGAAAGCCAACTGATACAGCGTTTACACGAGACCGACCGAATGTTTAACCGGATGAATACTTGGAGGCTTAGCCGACCTTCACTCGGTCACCTAGGGAAGTGGCCTTCTTGAGAAATGAGCCTGTCCAATTTATGGGTGGTCTCGTGTACCGTACCACAATCAAGGATGTAATGCTTTGAATGGTGCCATATTGCTAATGAAAATACTAATGCGCATGCCCATTAAAGGCGGCCAGCCTCGTGTGAACGTGAAGACAAACAGACCAAATATTTGCACAGTACGGCTTCGCGGCCAAATATTCGGCCGGCCAAGTACTCGAGCGGCCCCGTGTAAATACAGTCTCAAAAGCACACTTCAGTTCTACTTGTTTGTGGCTAAGGAAAGGTCTCGAATCTTTGCAAAAATTAAAACATGAATGTGTCAAATGTTTTCGCTTAATTCTTTGAATTGAAAAGACCGAAGGGAACTTTAGTTCGTTTGACATAATTCCAGAAAGAGCATCTTTGATATTATCATCATCTTAGGCATTACAGCGTTTTAAAGCTTTATGAAAAGGTGTGCGAGAGGAGGTATCAAAAGATTTGACAAAGATTAACAGTATCATAAACTGTAAACTGAGTGAGAAAAGTCAAAATAACTAATACAAGAAATACTCAGATTTTGAAGAGCTACAAGATGGCAGCAAGCAAAAGTCTGTAGCTTTTATGGTTTAAGATTTAGCAATCTGATGACGTCACAACTTCAAAACAGACAATTTTTAAATGAAACAACTGGGCATAAGCGTACGGCAAGAAAAAATCTAGGAAGGTGGTCCCACACAAAGCCCATTGTTTTCCACCTAAGGGCAAAACTTTGCCCGAATGGGGCTGACTTTTGAGAATTTCTCCAAAGTTGGGGAGCTACTGCTCCCCGCCCCCCGGCCTCATACGCTTATGCCACCGTGAAAATAATAATGATATCAAAAATTCTCTTTCTGGAATTATGGCGAACGACCTGAAATTTCATGCAGTCTATTAAGTTGAAGGAATTAGCCAACAACATTTTACTCATGCAACTTTATAGTTCTGCAAAGATTTGGGCCCTACGCTTTGTGGCTGCAGTCTCGCTTGAGATATATAGCACTTGTCTAAAAATAGGATAAAGAAACGCCTAATCCCTGCATTGTTTTCTTTGGCGTTGCTTTCTTTCGCCACGAGCTGGATTACCAAATACAACAGGCTATTTATAAACCTATGCGATCTCATCTTTCAACTCAGGTTATTCACTTTAATGACAAAAATAAATTGCAACCTCCCTTACCAAATAAGATGATGATGACAGAAATCCACTGCTGACACAATTTGTCGAAAGAATCTTCTGGCCTAGAAATAGAAATGTATCACTTCAGCTTAGGCATACGCAAAATCACAGGAAGCCCAAATGGCTTAATAGATGTCGGTTTTGGGCCGTCTGCCCAGGCGATGATCGTTCGGTGCAGTGCAGCAGAAATGAGACCGACTAATATCCAAGCCGACTCATATCCAAGACTATTTATCATGTTAAATTTATAACACTAGCAGTAGCACAGTACACTACAACTACAACCTTTCATCAGCGCTATGTGACGTAATATAGTTGCCTCAACTTCACATCGAATGCGGAGGTTGGTGCTTGCACTATGGTTGGTGTGAAGAGAATGTTGCTTTGCTTTACAATACCAGAGTTAGAGACACAAAGAAAACAACACTGAAACTGCATTCTGAAAGATAAACCAGTCGTTGGTAAAACTGGGCTTCGCTCCTGCTGCACCGAACGATCACCGCATGAGCAGACAGCCCAAAAACGACATCTATTAGCTAAGTTATTTTAAGCTTCCAGTGGCGAAATAGAAAAAATACTTGAGCGATGGCGACCGGACCTTGCGTGGGGAGCCAGGGGGTACTTAGTATATTTCTTCGACGGTGATGTGCCAGGGGTATCGTTTTCACGCATTTTTTCTAGAACGGGTTGTCTATCAAAGGACAGCAATTTTTCTGCACCCGGTTGTCCAAAGATGTCAAAAGGGGAACTTTGTTAGATCGGGTTGTTATTTTGTCCAACTTTTGCGTTTTGGGGTATACTTCTTTCTAACTGTTTTTCTGGAATCGGGCATCATTTGAAGGCAAAAATTCTGGAGCCGGGTAAAACTTTTTTTTCGTGGGCACTCCCCCGTGCAAATTTAGGTCAATTACCCCCCCCCCCCCGGTGGGGGTGGGGTGTGGAGCAGTGACGGGAACCGTTGTCATCGCTGTTGCTCTCTCGGCGCCAGTATTCTGATCAATCGTCATTATCGCCTATGTTAGCCTGACGTTCAGTGTGAAACCGGCCCAATTATTTATCCGCAAACAATTTTTATATGTAGCTTTTCGACACTGTATAATTAGTTCTATTTTAGGTGCATGCTTTTCATGTAAAAACCAGGGGCTAGTCATGCTATCTTACTTCCCTTGCTATCATCCTTATAGTGTTGTTTTTAGCTCTTTGGTAATGTGTTTGGTAATTCGTTATTGTAAACCTTTTATATCGAGTATAGAAAAATATCACTCTTGCAAATAAAACGTGAAAATCTTCCACAGAGGTTGAATTGACAAGATCGTTTTGCGAAAATGACTTGAGTACCCGAGTAACCCCCACCCCCACCCCCGTGCGCCTATTGAAACGTCGTACCAAATCGACTTAAGTGCGTAGTACCAATTCATTGTCGGTCCTGTGTCGCATAATGCGGCAGGCTCTGCTACTCCAGACGACTTCTGCCAAAATAAATCGCACAAAAAGGGACACGATACCAATGTCACTCGTCGGATCCAAGGATGCCTGCAGTGATAATTCGTGAATAAGTTTGAGAGCAGGAACGCCGCAATGAGACGAAAAACAACAGCAAATATGTGCGAATTTAAGAAATATATATTATATACCAATATTTCGTCCTGCCATGCAGGACTTCTTCAGGGCTGCTATGTTGTGGTTACGTTGACGATATGAATATGTACAACGATTTGAAAAAGAGAGGTAACTTGTGATTGGCTAGATATGATGGCTACGCAGAGGCTATATCGGTTAACTTACAAGGGTTACGTGATATCATGATGATGATGATGATTATGATGTTGATAATATGATACTGTTAATACAGACAAAAGAAAACGAGACATGAAATGGTATTACGAGATGATAATGATGATGATGATGATGATGATGATGATGATGATGATGATGGTGGTGGTGGCGGTGGTGGTGGTGGTGGTGGCGGTGGTGGTGGTGGTGGTGGTGGTGGTGGTGGTGGTGGTGGTGGTGGTGGTGGTGGTGGTGGTGGTGGTGGTGGTGGTGGTGGTGGTGGTGGTGGTGGTTGTGGTTGTGGTGGTGGTGGTGGTGGTTGTGGTGGTGGTGGTGGTGGTTGTGGTGGTTGTGGTGGTGGTTGTGGTGGTGGTGGTGGTAGTGGTGGTGGTGGTGGTGGTGGTGGTGGTGGTGGTGGTGGTGGTGGTGGTGGTGGTGGTGGTGGTGGTGGTGGTGGTGGTGGTGGTGGTGGTGGTGGTGGTGGTGGTGGTGGTGGTGGTGGTGGTGGTGGTGGTGGTGGTGGTGGTGGTGGTGGTGGTGGTGGTGGTGGTGGTGGTGGTGGTGGTGGTGGTGGTGGTGATGATGATGATGATGATGATGATGATGATGATGATGATGATGATGATGATGATGATGATGATGATGATGATGATGATGATGATGATGATGATGATGATGATGATGATGATGATGATGATGATGATGATGATGATGATGATGATGATGGTGATGATGATGATGATGGTGATGATGATGGTGATGGTGATGATGATGGTGATTATGAGTAAGGATAAGCAAGGTAAGAGAGTGTGCTAGTAGGTGCAATTAAAGTGGCATTATATGTTTGTTAGCGGTCTGTGGTTCTGTTTAGGGCCCGATTACATGGGAGTTTTCACCATTCACCATAGGGCTGGGATTTCAGCCCGCTTACCCGAGATGAAATTCCAGCTCCACTCTCTGGTGAATGACTTGTAAATTTTTCTCGACGATTACATGGGAAATTTTCAGCCCTGGGTTGAAACTCACCATAGGGCTGAAATCTCAGCCCTCTTTGCTCTACCAGGGATGAAAATTTAATCCTTATTGTGACACCTAATTATCGCCTAATCCCTATTGTTTTACATCGGATGTGCAGACATCATCAAAATACTGGACTGTCTTTACCATTGAAAAGCCAACTTGACACGTGGCGCAGATTCCAGCCCTGGGTTGAAAAATCCCATGTAATCGCGAGTATTTTTCACCTCGGGTAGGAGTGCTGAAATCTCAGCCCTATGGTGAAAACTCTCATGTAAGCAGGCCCTTAGTCCGTTGGGTGAAAGAGTGTTAGCCAAGCCAATGAAGTATGTTTCTTTGGCTCGTCTCTCACTCTCTCTGGTGTCATGTACCTGGAGTAGTGGTAGTAGCTGTAAGTCTTGTACGTAGTGTCCGGGTTTACAGAAGAGCTCTGCAACCCCGGATGTGTCAGTACGTTTATTTATAATGTCTCGTCGGTGTTCGTTGAATTTGTCTCTTATGCGTCGTCCCGTTTGTCCTATGTATTGGCAGTCAGTCTTTTTGTTGTGCTGACACTGTTTGCATTGCAGTAGGTATATGACGTTAGCAGAGTTGCAGTCACGGCTTTGTCGTACGTCAAAGGTTTTGTTTGTGTTTAAAAATGTGACTGTGCATGTTCCGTCTTGTATGTGTTGGCATGTGTGGCAGTTACGTCGTGATGGACATTTGGATATACCTCTGAGAGTTGTGGTGGCATCATTTTTTATTTTGGCGCGCACCAGGTATTCCCTGAAGTTTTTTGGTCTGCGGTTGCTCAGTATCGGTGGGTCAGGGAAGACTTCTTTGCAGTTTGTCGAATTTTGTTGTATGTGGAAGTTGCTGTGAATTATGGACGTAAATTGTGGTATGCTAGGGTGGTAGGTAACTACGAATGGTGTTCTGTTGTTGTGTTTTTTCTGTTTCGTTTGTAGGCTAGACTGTCGCGTTATTTTGGAAGCCTTCCGTATTTCGTTACGTACGTGTTTGCGTTTGTATCCTCGGTTGGTAAGGTATGTGAGCAGTTGGTTCGTTCGTCTATTAAATGTGTCGTCGTTGGAGTAGATTCGTCGTAATCGTAGTGCGAGGCTATACGGTATTGACTGTTTCGTATGTTTAGGATGGACGGATGTACTGAGGAGATATTGGTGTGTGTCTGTCGGTTTGACGTGCAGGCGTGGTGGTTCAACATTGGCTGGGGGGGGCACAATCAGTTTTGGCGCCCCTTAGAAAACTGTGACTGTTATTTGTTGTACAATGTGCCATGGCTATTCAAAGGTGGTTAATTCTAGACTATACTTTGAAACTGAATAACTATGTTTTTTTATAATCCCGTTCGAATCGAAAAGAAACACCCTGGTATGGGCCGAAATCTTTTCGCGAGCGGAGCGAGCGAAAATTTTTGAGACCATGATCTTCATATCGTTGGAAAATGCTCCCTCTGTGAAGAATTTACCATTTTACTGTGAAAAGGAATCTGAAATAATGAGGGCTCTCGGGGAAAATTTGGAAAATAGAGTATCAAAATCTCGAAGACTATGAAGTAAGCAAATAAAACTTAAAACTTAACTTCGTACTCTTTTGGATAGTTAGCGACAACAGACATTCACCTTTATGCCCAAACTCTTGACATTCATCCTTTCCATCTTTACGTAAAGTCATCTGGATCCACTGTGACGTTCAAATGAGTAAAAATGGTATCGAAGTCTTGCACCCCCATCCTGGATACTGAAGCCCAACGAACGGGCTTATGTTGATTTTTACAAGAAAGTCAATCGCAGAAGATCTTTGCGAATATTTTTTTTCTGGCTTGGCCTGATTTATTAGATTAAAAGCTTAAAAGCTTTATAAGCTAAGTTCACACTGGAATTAAACACCTTAGAGCCCTTAGAATTGCGATAAAAATTGTATTCTCCAAACACATTTTGAACGTGTTTCTGGTGAGCTATTAGTGAGCTACCTTGTCCTTATCGACTGTTCAATTATGATTCTATCAAAACATCCACTTGTTGCAGAGAAAATATATAGTGTTATGATTAGGCCTGTGCTACTCTACTGCTACCCAGTGTATTTATGCGTAGGTGAAAGTGCCAAGAAAAAGCTGCAGTCGATCCAAGACAGAGCCAATAAGATCATAGCTCCTACCAAGAATACGACATTGAAGATGGATACATTGGATCGAATCCGGAAAAAACGAGTCTCAATCGACGTGTTAAAGTCGTTAAATGATTCCTGTCCTCCTCCACTGCGAAACATGTTTGAGCGCTTTGATCATGGCAAGGACACACGAGGAAACGGTTCACGTCTCATATTGCCAAAAGTCAAAACAGAAGCCGGTAGAAAAACGTTCGCCTTCCAAGGCGCACTGATTTTCAATGGATTGCCAACCGACATTAGAAACGAATCTTATTTTGTAAGCTTTAAATGGAAGATAGATACCGTAAATTTTGTAAGATAATCGCGTATTAGCTCAGCTCTTAAATTTTTTACCTTGTTTATAAGTTTTCTTTAACAGGACCCTTATTGATAGCAGTATGTCACATGTACTGAAAAGGCTTATCCTGTATAAATATGTATCATTATTATTATTATTATTATTATTATTATTATTATTATTATTATTATTATTATTATTATTATTATTATTATTATTATTATTATTATTATTATTATTATTATTTATCTTTAAAGGCCAGAAGTCTATAGTTGAGGCAAAACTATTTCGCATACTTTCTTCTGTCGCATTTGTGCATCCCAACGTGATTTAGTGTGAATGAGGGTTTCTGGCATCTGGCACCCCCTCAAAACGCTGGGCGCCTTCGGCGCCATCATCTTCTCACGTCGCTGGGAGGGCACGTGCCCCCGGCCCCCCCGGTCCCCCGGCCACCACGCCACTGCGTAGAGGTCTGTGGAGAAGGTGCTGTCTTTGTTGAGTATGACTGCGACGTCGAGGAAGTGTGTGCTGGTAGATGATATGTTATTGGTAAATTTGATATTATGGTGGTTGTTGTTCAATGTGGATATGAATTCTGTGAGTTTGTCATGTCCATGAGTCCAAATTAAAAAAATATCGTCGATGTAACGCCACCAAAGAAGGGGCTTGTGTGGTGCGCCATGTAGGGCATTCTCCTCAAAGGCCCCCATAAAAAGATTTGCATATAGGGGTGCCATACGAGTACCCATGGCTGTGCCGTGTTTCTGTAAATTAAATTGTTCGTTAAACTCAAAATTGTTATTGCGTAAATGATGTCTATGAGGTTGCATATGGTTTGGGTGGATGGGTTTTGTGTGGTACGTTCGTCGAGGTACTCCCTGGCAGCCTGAACGCCTTCAGAGTGAGGTATGTTAGTATATAGTGAAGATACGTCTAAGGTTACGAGGAGGAATTGGCAGGAAGAGTGTCGATGTCGGAGAGCTAGTTAAGAAAGTGAGTAGTATCTTTGAAAAAGGAAGGAAGATTAAAGACCAGGGGATTTAGGATGTAACTTACGACTTCTGCCATGCCTTCTCGATTCTGCCGAACCTACCAGATTCAAACATCGCACTGTTCATGAGCTTGATTCATCAATAAAGTTCGGCGTATGGCAAATACGACGTTTGAACAAGGCCTAAGCAGCCAGTGATTGGTAGAATTTGACATCAACCATATGATTTCAAAATTATCAAATTAATGTCTGTACCTCCATTACTTGCAGCCTTTTCTTCTTAACTAAATATTCAAAAAGCTCTCCACCACCAACATATTCCAGCACCAGATACCTACAAGAAAATTCAATTGTTCATAGGATTGGGACGCACTAGGCTACTGGAAGGGATCTTTTCGACAGAGCAAAAACTGCGTAAAAAGACGTCATTGAGCAATCTGAGATAACGAAGTGTTTGAATACATAAACTTTTGGAAAGGAGCTTAAGGCCAAAGGAAGAAAACTTCAAGTGTTGCCTGAATTCGGGATTTGTTGCAGGGAGCTAAGGGGGCTGAAAGTTACGAGTTTTTGTGCATGCGTGTGCAGTTTCTGCTCTGTCGATCTTCTAAAGTCTGTCTGAAGTACTACCTTATTTGTTCTACAAACAATTCAATACTTTAGTTCAAAACTTTTCAAACACTCTTCTATTGTGCATACACGTTACTATCTTGCACAGGGGCGTTTTCCAACTGTCTAGATAACGTGGTCCTAAAGACGTTTCTTGGGCAAGCCCATAGACTCAATTCCTAGCTCACTTCGTTCACCTGTCCTCCCCACTTTTTGGCGGTTGGCGCCGTCCCTAGGGGGAATCTCCCTCGGCTAGTTTACCAACTAAGAGAGCTCCTCCTCCTTAACCAGCCAATCCTAAATACGATTGTGTAAAGTAAGTTCTTCATTTATCTTCGTAGTTAGTTTTAATTCTCATTGTTGAAATGTATCTTTAGTTGTAGCGCATTGTACTCAAATGTATTCAGGATTGACTGATTTATGATATATGAACAGTGATTTGAAAAACTTAAAGAGTTGAGCTTACAAGTTTTTTCTATTTTCGTACACATCGTACAAACCAAGAATATTTGGATGGTTGATTAATTTCATAATTGCAATCTCTCTTTCCACCTGAAGTTTAAAAAAAGGCAACCATTAAAAAAGGAATAATGTATTCTGCTGCTCAACAGGGCAGAGAATAGGGGATAACAGGGGTCAAGAACCTGGGATCCATAGCCAAAGGGGCTCCAAAACAATACCTCAGTTTTTATAAATATGGCTCAAGCAGATCCGGGTCTGTAGATCAGGGCCCGTGATCAAAAATTACCCATCAACAATTTTTCAGTTTGTACAATACATTAAAACTCAGGCTGGCTCGCTCCATATGAACATGCACAAAGTGTTTGAAGTATTAAAGATCAACTATGTTTGACTTCTATGTTCAACTATGTTCAACTATGTTTCTACTACTGATGAAGGGTCAAGCCCGAAACGTTTAGTAATACAAGCTCTAGGCTATATTCTCAATTTAACAAAATTTATGTATTTACTAGTTACTATAGCCGCACGTACAAACAAACACTTTATGTTTGACAAACCTTTGTTAAAATATGAGGTGCCAGCTTTGTTCTGTCAACGATCTTGATGGCTACCTTCTTCTTTGTGGCACTGTGCACACCAAGCTTGACGATACCTAGCAACAGAAGGTCAAAGGTCAAAGGTCAAGGTCAAGCAAACAAAGGTCAAGCAAACATAATGATACCTCCCACCTCCCTGTGCATTGAGAATGCCATCGCTGGGGGTCAGGGCTTCCTTGGTCCGCAGTTATTTTCTGTCTGTGCCCTTGCACGTGCTCATTCATCAGCTCACTTAAAAAATAGCACTTTGAGGAATTTATTCCCCCGTTTCCACACATTTTCAAGACTTTCTTGTGTAATCAAACTTAAAGACCATCCTCCCCTGAAACCCCTGGGAGGGCCTCATTAAGACCTCATCTGATTTGAAGGGTAGATTACTGCTCCAGAACGTGAATGAGATTTTGTGAGAAATATGAGGGATTGTCATCAGTAACATTATATGATTACAAGAATGTAACATTTCTGAGAACTTGCATGAACAAGTACCAAGCAATATTTTCAAATATCATCACTATAGGCTAGTGCCAGCCTCCAGACGAAATGTCTCAATCATTGCCTTTGTCAGTCGAAAGCATAGGGATTTGAGTACCATTTTAACAAACTCAATTTCATAACAGCCAAACTTAGTGGGAAATTTAAGAATCTTAGGTGCAATCCTTACAGGGGCAGGGTCACGTAATGTAAACAAGCTTCTTTCAAAAGGACGATTTTGCAGTATTTTTGATAGGCCATATCACAGCGACTTTCTACCATTTTTCTCAAAATAAAGTGTTATTTTGAAGATGGACTCTTGTACTGTGCAGGGAAACAAATGAAACACTCATATGTTGTACAATTGCAGAGATAGTGGTGGATTTTTAGAAGTAATTTTGGTGTGGATTCACCCCATCCGCCAAAATCTGTGCAGCACACAATGGCCACTTGTGGGCAACAATATAGATTCTAGAGATAACAGGTTTGTTTACGGTTACGTGACCCTACTCCTTTAGATACTTTTGAAGCATATAATCATCTTCTAGGTCCGCATAGCATCAAAATAAATATAAAGTCTAGCTCGAGGAATTATCACATCACTTGCACACTGTATTTCATCAATTTTATGTCTTCAAAATACTTCAAGACAAATATTATGTGACAGAATAAGAAAGTTAGATTGAAATTTACAGAAACAACATTCTTGCGGCTGATTGAAATGCCTTGAAAGTCTCTCACATGAGCCTCTCATAAATAATTCAAGCACTAGTTGCAAAGCACATCATCTTAATAGCACAAAAAAAACACTCAGTAGCATAGAGGAGCATAAAACATGCTAAATAATTTATTTGGTAGACTGAATGTGATAACACGTATTCAAATTCAACCAATTTTAGTCCGGGAGATCATATGTAGATACCTTATCAGCAGAGAAAATATCTCCTAGAAAATTTGGTTGGGCATGAAAAACGACCAGGCTGAAAACTCTGAGATCTAGGAGATGTCGGGGATCTTGGAGAATCATCTCAGAAATTTTCAAACTCCCAGTTTTCGTGTTGGCCCTATATGCAAACGTAGAAAACTCAGAGATATTGGAAATATATTCAAAACATCATTAAATTGCACGCTGCATACTGTTAAAGTATTTATTTCACTGGCGTAACACTGTATAAAAGGACTGGTGTCGTCTCTGAGTTTTTCGACTCCGAGTTTTTTAATTGTCCCTGTATGGAAAAGACTCGGAGACATCATTGGAAATATTTTCGAAAAGTCATTAAATTGTCCGATGCATTCTGTTAAGCATTTAATTCGCTAACTCGGAGATGTCGGTTTTAAAATACCAGACCTGTCCTTTATATACTGTTAGTGAAATAAATGCTTCAAAAGTATGCAACGGACAATTTAATGATGTTTCGAAATTATTTCCTATATATCCGACTTTTCAACATTTGCATAGGGGCCAAGCTCGGAGTAGAAAACTGAGAAAACTCAGAGATTTCGGTTTTAGAACACCAAACCAGTCCTTTAATATACTGTTAATGAAATAAATGCGTTCACAGTATGCCACGGACTTAATCTAAAGACATTTCGAAAATATGTCCAACACCTCCGAGTTTTCGACTCTGGCATATATGGGCCAACATGAAAAATCGGAGTTTGAAAATCTCGGAGAAAATTCTCTGAGATCTCCGAGTTTTCGACCAGGCCTAAAATTGTTCAAGTAAAGTAAACCAACTTGACAGAGTTCTTAGACAAACCATATCAAAACAAATGAATAAATCATTTTCGCACCAAACATAGCACAGAAGAGATCTCCAAAAACGGGACATTTTTGAGCCTGTACTCATTATTCTATTTATCAAATTATCACACTCTCCTTCGCAGAGGCTGTTTTACAGAAGAAGCAGATTTGATGTCGTGCCGAAGGCAAAAAGCCCGTTGAAATACAGCCTCTGTGAAGGAGAGTGATATTACACACAATGCAACGAACATTCATATCAAAATTAACATGCAAAGAAGTTAATGGTGGATCAGGGAAGGCTCCTTGGCAATTGGCATTTTGATAGAAGCAGGGTGGGCATATTAAGGAGGGGACTTACTTGAGGGGGGCTAGATACAACTTTGATGGCAATGATATTGAGAGAATGATTCAAAAAGAAGTGAAGTTGGGGAATTTTGATTATAATTTCACATCAGGTAGAGTGGGTGAATGAAGGGCCTCCATCCTTGGGAGTTCAGAGGACAAAATGAAAGAGGACAGTATTTTGTCATTTTCTTATATTTCTTGTAAAGGGATTTAAAATTTTGCATTTAGTTTGCAGCAAACTTTTGTAAGCTTTTGTGAGTTAGTTTTGAGTATATATGTTTTAGTTTTGGCGTTTGTGATTCTTTGTCAATGTTTTGAATTTTGCACTTCAGTTTGTAACAGATCATTTGAAGCTTCTCTTGAATGTGACACTGGAATGTGACTTTTCTGACATTTGGTTGTTGAAGAGGAAGCAAGCAGCAAGCAAGCAGGCAATTCTTATCTGTTAAAGCAGGCTGGGAGGTCTTATATAAGGCTGATGTGATCCTGCAGTACTATGGCACTGCAGCTAAGAAAAACCTAATTTTCTCATTCTGGAATGTCTTGAATCCAAGATTACTCCATCATATTCAAAACTATTGAAGGAATGAACTTGTCTGCCCAGGCTCACATGCAAATTTGCACAACTCCATACAAACTGACAAACTCCAAAAATGCCAAATACAAAGTGGTTTGAGGTGGCACAAACTGTATATTTTACCAAGGGGAGGGCAGTATACAGTTGTCCAAGTGTGTAAAATGGCACACTTGGTGCTATTGTCTTAAAATGAAGGTGTGATTTTTAGGGGATTTTTAAAGGAAGAACTCAAATTCTTGCAGATAGGAATCAGAATTTTATGCAAGAAAGCCTGGCAGCGCACAAGGCCTGCACTATACATTGAATCCACAAAGCCATGTTGTATGATGCCCTATGAATTTTTAGGAAAAACATTATGATGACCTCACATCTGAAGAAGATGACCTTCTGAAGTCATCCATCAAGCAGGAAGCTAATCCAGTGATTACAGGAGATTAATCATGAAAGCTGGCCATAAGGCATACCAAGGCCCTAAGTCTAACAAGGTGATTTTAGGAGCATATAACTTTTCAAAATATGCTTTGCTTGGAGCAATTTTGATGTTCATTTTTACAAAATCAATCATACAGTACAGGAAAACAAAGGGTTCTCAAGAATTCTTACAGATTTGGAAAGAATTCTACCACATCCAGATGAAAATGCTGTGAAAGACATTCAAATTTTCTAAACTGAAATTTTTAAATCAACTTGAAAATTTTCTCAAGACTTTCCCATGAAAGAAGGCAGAAAAACAGTATTTGCTTCCCTGTACTAGCCCTTCAAGCAGATATGTCTATACGTACTAGACAATTGTTCCACCCAGGGACCACGCTCCCATTGGGCTACCAGGGGCCAAGGCCTCCCCCACTTTTCTCAAAGAAAATTGTGAAGTTTTGCAAATTGAGATTATATCGTTATTTGCTGAGATTAAAGTCATGCATTTTGATGCTTTCTGAAGAAGCTAGAAGTTTATGTCAGAAATAACTAGATATTCCCGTAACTTTTGAATGTAAAATTTTGCCACAAAATTTTGCCACACTAGAGAAAAACATTTAGGTTGTCCAAGAGTAATACTGTAACAATACTGATTTATAAATGCCATAATCGGCTTCAAATTTATACAAATGCAGTCTATTTGAATGAGAATGAACTTCTTTCAGTGGCATATCATCAACATGAAGGTTGTTAATTCTCAAGAAAGGGTGTTTTCTGATGTTCTAAGGGTGTGGTCTCCATAAAATTTTTCGCTTTGCAAACTGAGCCTCTCCGCTTTTACATCTTCTTTTAAATCACTGGTCGGTCCAAGGGTCCACCATTTTCAAAAGAAAATGTAAGATGAGAGCATCAACTTCACCTTTTTACGACTGAAATTTGCCCCAAGATATGAACTGAAATAACTAAAACTTGCTTCATTTGATCAGTGACCAGTATGGAATCTGACCCCCTTCCGCCCGGACAGAGTCACTATAAACAATAGAAATGACCAGAGAACAAAAGAAATTGGCGTAAGTCTTTGGCGGATGGCGTACACCAATTCCACCAGAGATCAGTGATAAAAATTTCCCCTTTTTATCATATGATTTCATGGATCACTCCATTTCTGAATATAGCGTTTGGCCCTGCAACTGCAAGTTTACACTTCAGTCTTGACCTTGATTGATCAAAATGTGTTCAGGGCTTACAATAATTCTAAGGAAGAAATCAAAGTCCTTGCTAATCTCGAGGGATTTACCGTTCTCTCAAACTAAAATCCATTGTTTTTGGTGACTTTTCATTTCATCAAAAAGTTTGACAATGCTGACTCTCTCGCAGTTTGGGATGGGAGTTGGAGCATGTGGACGACTCCTACCTTTGAATGACAAGTTAATTATTTTCAACAATTAACCTATGTCATAAACATTGACGAAGGTTATTAGAAATAGAAATCTAATCATAATCTCTAGACTTTAACAAGAAATCATTCTTTACGAACTGCATCCGGGTATCATCGTATCATCAACATCATTCGACATCAATATCCGACAATATTCTTTGTGCGGACACACCCGTTACATTAACCATGTGCCTGATGAGGAAATGTAGAGAAATGTAAACATACAAGCTTCGATATTTATGCAAACCTGTCTGTCCTTTGCCAAGAACATTTTGCAACACATACGGCCCAACAAACGGTACTTCGTGATTCTTTTCAGCCATATCTTGTCTTTCCAAACGCCTTTTTTGAATCGAAAACACGCATTGGAATTTTCTTCAGAGATCTTCAGAGTCAATCCATTCTTTGGAAGCACGCGAGTTGTGATTACTCAATTCCTTCTGCATTCTGTTGGCCTATTTAGGCCCGCACACAGCGTAGCAAACTTGGTTGTTTATTCAAGGTTATTTAGGCTTCTTGAGCTTGATTTTGAGAAAGGATCACCACTGAAGACTCATCACATCTGAAACTGCAAGTAAAGGTGCCACTTCCTATCTTTACTGCACGTTACGGCATCTTAAACAGCTGGAACCTTATCGCATCTATTGTGTTTTGTTACGGCCTGTCAACAAAACAACTTCAATAAATGTCATCTTTCTGCATTTTTCACAACAACAGCAACGACAATTTTAACTGGCTGTTAATATCGTTAAGTTGAGATACAGTAAAAACCCGTGTACAAGAACCTAGCGATTAAGAACCTACAGGCTGAAATTCTGAAATTAGACTCTCATATATAAGAACCCATTCAGCCTGAAATTTGAAATAGGTTCTTATTCATTCCACGATCTGCTGTTGTGAGTAAAGCCTCATGATTTCAGATGCCTCTGAACTGACAGAAAATAATGACCTTCAAGTTTCAGTCTGAACAAAAGAAATACCTGAAAACCCTGAATGGAATAAGAACCAATTTAAGAACCCGAACAGCCTAATTTCCCACTAAATACTCAATATATAAGACCCTAATCAGGCTGACTTGCAAAATTATATTCTGTATTCTGAGATATCTTCATCGCTCATGAGCGAGGGGTGGGTGGGTGGTAGCGATTACTAGGACTCAACGTAATAAGTCTACAGTTCTGTATTCTGAGATATCTTCTGTTCGTATTTTTATTTTTCGTTACACTGCTCTTGGGTTCTTCACAAGGGCATCAACAATGGGAAGACGTATAGCCACCCGAGTGTTTCTTAAGATGGAATTCATTCATGGTGAACAAGGGCAGATTTTGTTTTGAGCCAATCAGCGAGTTTGTTTACATCTGGAAGATTGACCAATCACACTACGTAATCTAAGATCACGTGATACACTGTGATCTTGCGGGAAATCAGAAGCTGTGTGGATGAATACAAAAATACCCCTCCCCAAAAACAGACGAAGTGCAAGTGGACTTTTGACCAACCATAAATGTTTTTACATTTTCTGTTAGACTACAAGTTTGTCGAAAATTCTACCGCCTCGGATTTTGATATTCAACTTAGATCGAGAGAAATCTTTGTTCGAATAACGCCTTAAGATCAGGTTAGCGCCCAATTTTTCAGGTTTAACAGAAAGATATTTCTTCACCGACTACTTCCATCATTGCACAGTTGCTACAAACATTGATTCGTAGACAACATGTAACTTATCTCCATGAAATTTTCGGTGTTGCACAGCTTTTAATAGGGGCAGTTTCTTCTACGCCATCGAGAGCGGTTTCGTTTTCTAAAGCACTACAATCACAGTCTAAAGGGCGAAGTCCGGAGGCAATTTCAACAAGAAACTCTACCAATAATGTTACAAACAAGGTGTAAGTCACAAGGTACTCACCAATTCTCCATTTTCTATGATGAACCAACATTGGATGAGTCCAAGAAACGATAGGTTGCATGCGAACAAACGAACTAAGACAGAAAAAATTGAATATTTCCACAAGTTTGAACACCACCGCGCTACAGTGTTGATGAAATGTCTACTCCTCTCAAATTCTGAGCTAAAATGGAGCAAGATTGATCACGTCTCAAAAAGTAGCATTAGTTTGCATAAACAAGTCGATTTCAGATCTTTCGATAATTATTTCGCTGTTTTGAGATAACAATTTGGGAAATAGACAACAGTACAGGAGACTAAATGAGTTGTACATTTCATTTGACCTGACCCCTTCATCAGAATCTGTCCTGATCCTGTTGTCTATTTCCCAACTTTTCCCTCGATAAACCGAAAAATAATTATCTAAGGATAAGAAATCGACTTGTTTATGCGAACTAACGCTACTTTTTGAGACGTGATCAGTTTTGCACCATTGTTAGCTCAGAATTTGAGAGGAGTAGACGGAGGACTGTGCTTCTCAAACTAGTGGAAATAATCAATTATTCTGGCTTAGTTCGTTTGTTCACATGCAACCTATGGATTTTTCGACTTAACCAGCCTTTGTTTATCATAGAAATAAAGAATTGGTGAGTACCTTGCACCGTGTGACATGCATTTTTGTTTTGGACATTATTGGTTGTTTCTTGTTGAGTTGCGTCAGAACTTAGCCCTTTAGAATGTGATTGTAGTGCTTTAGAAAACGAAACCGCTCTCGATGGCGTAGAAGAAACTGCCCCTATTAAAAGCTGTGCAACACCGAAAATTTCATGGAGATAAGTTACATGTTGTCTACGAATCAATGTTTGTAGCAACTGTGCAATGATGGAAGTAGTCAGTGAAGAAATATCTTTCTGTTGAACCCGAAAAATTGGGCGCTAACCTGATTTTAAGGCGTTATTCGAACAAAGATTTCTCTCGATCTAAGTTGAATATCAAAATCCGAGGCGGTAGAATTTTCGACAAACTTGTAGTCTAACAGAAAATGTAAAAACATTTATGGTTGGTCAAAAGTCCACTTGCACGTCGTCTGTTTTTGGGGAAGGGTATTTTTGTATTCATCCACACAGCTTCTGGTTTCCCGCAAGATCACAGTGTATCACGTGATCTTAGATTACGTAGTGTGATTGGTCAATCTTCCAAATGTAAACAAACTCGCTGATTGGCTCAAAACAAAATCTGCCCTTGTTTTCATGGTGTCGTTTGAAGCCAGCGTATTTCCAGATATCTGGAAGATTACTAAAGTCATTCCCGTTTTTAATATCAGATGATCAGATGAAGATATCCATCGACTAGTCTCCTTTCTCTTGTTTTGAAAAAGTTCTCCAGCGACTTATGTAAGAAAGAATGCTAAACTTCCAACAAAGGATAAGATTCCATGCAAGTTGCAGTTTGGTTTCAGAGAGAGTCATTTCACTGCTGTGGCTCTAGGAGCCTTAGATGAAATAAATTCAAAACTTGACGAAGAAAAGTTTGTTTTAGGGTTTTCCTTTACCTCAAAGAAGCCTTTGACATCATTGATCATAGGATGTTACAAAATAAGCTAGAACACTATGGTTTTCGTGGCGTATTAAGCAAGTGGTTTTGTAGCTACCTTTCAAATCGAAAACAATCTACCTGTGTAAATGAAAGCAACTCTCACCTTGGAATAATAAACACTGATGTCTTCCACAGGGATCTGTCCCAGTGCCCATTACTTTCATGTAATATGTAAATGGCAAGGCCAATGCTAAATAATTACAACCCAGACTATTCGCAGATAGCACAAAGTTAGTGAATGCAGCGTTTTGGGCATGGAACCTACACGATCTTATAGCATGGAATAAAAGTAATAGGCCCTTTCTCAATCTGAGGTTCCTTGACCCCCCCCCCCTGTCTTGCAACCCCTAATTCTTGCAGTCAGTTCAGTTCTGTTGGCATTGCATCAGGAAATGGCTATCTGTCTCTGAGCTGTCTCCCCACCCACTGTCTCAAGGCACACGCATTCATTCCCTAGAAGAAGAGACAATTAAGATGGCTTTGAAGTGGCGGACTGGCTCAGAATTTATCACCGGCCATGGTGGACTCAAGGGGGCCCTAATGGGTGTGGCCTGAGAAATGAGGGTGTGGTCAAAGACAAATGCCGTTGCGATTCCCGATTTCTTAACAAACTTGTGTAGCAGTTAATGACGCTATATAATTATGGCACGGTTAAATCTGAGTTAAATGTTTACAAAAATATCAACTTGCATGTATGAGTTTGATTTTGGTATCTAATTTACATCGGCAACTTTCACATTTCTTGAGAACTACGAGCTAAGCGATCTATTAAGCTTTCATTTTTCAAGTTGTTCAGCAACGCTTTCTCGATGCTCATCAACATAGTGGCTTCCAGCCTCTCTTGTTTCATAGTACTTTGTAAACGAGTTTTTACAATCTTTACCCTCGAGAACGACCTTTCGTAATTAACTTGAGTGACGGACAACGTGCATAACTCTTTGTACGCCAAGTATAGGTAGTCATACGTCTTCTTGTGGAGTCGATATTTTGATAACAGCCTTAAGGCACATGTTGGACAGTCTTTGCATGCCACCTTTACTCTTTCTGCGACGCTGCTCTCTTCTTCGCCATCCGAACCTTCAATCTCGACTGTGTACTCAGTGTTCTTTTCAGCTGAGAGTAATTTTGAGCAAAAGAATTTAGCTTATCTCTTAGACTTTCTACGTTGATTGATGACGCCAACTTGCAGATGCTACCTACTGCTCCCTCAGGAATTCCATAAAGGAGGATGTCTTCAAATCTCGTTGGGTCTAAGCAAGACAAATCTGCAAACAGACTTTTATGGGAGGCGAAGCGAGATTCTAACGCTTCCACTGCCCTATCCATAACGACATTGCGAGTGTCCACTTTGAATTGCGTTAGTGCGTCGAGACTTCTCCCTTCGTCAGTTGCTTCGCCGGCCAATCTTTTCTTTTTATGGATTCTTCTTTCTTTGAAAGCTACTTCCACTCTCATGTCTTCAAATTTATCTTCCGTATGACGGCTGGAAAACTGCATGTCTTTCGCCATTTCCTCCAATTGCTCATTCACCTTTTCAGCATAAGATTTGGCTGCAGTATGGATTTCACCAAACCATAGTAACTATGACCAAACTCTCGAGACTTTCTTTTGAGGTTAGTAGCCTACTTGCGATCTGCACCATGTTCCAGGCTTTCACCGTGTCTAACCCTTTCGTTTGCAGATACTCAGACAATGGCAGTGTCTCTTCGAAGATTCGTAGGAAGATGAAAGCGGACAAAATGGTCTGAAACTGCAGGAAAGCGTTGATGAGTGCTTGGGCTTCTTCTCTAACTGCAAGCTCGAACGTTTGTGATTTGGAAATTGTAAAGAGGCAAATCAGGAGATCCAAAAATGAATTAACTCTCGGATTCTCATATGTTCCAAATATACCACGCAGGGCGTTGGACTTGCCTTACCATCTTATCTCGCCAATGAGCTTCAGTCGTCTTGTCTTCTCTGTTCCAATCCTCTCCTCTAGCTGTTTCTTCCAGACATCTGCCCTCTTGTATGAGGCTTTGATGAATGTTGCTGTCTTTTGCAGCAAATTAAAAAATGAAACAGAATCGATACAGCGTTTTGTTGCATCAACGATGACTAAGTTGAGCACATGTGCATAACACCATATATGTACATGCTGATCTGCCGCTTCTGCAAGCTTTATTTGCAAGCCATTGTACAAGCCATGACAACTTGCGGCTCCATCTGTGCTGTCAGAGATGCAGTTTTTAATGTCGATCCCGAGTCTCTCCAGTGACTCATTCAAGGTCAATTACGCGCTATGTTCAATGTCACTTCACTTCTTGGGGTTCATTTCATTGACATAATTTACTAGCACGGAGAGATTCAAATATATTTTTGCAAAAGGGGCCTCTTTTAGCAAAAAGGGGGCCCTTTTTGCAAGATTTTGAGGGGGGCCCACCGGCCACGGGCCGGTGGGCCGGTAGGCCAGTCCGCCACTGGCTTTGATCGGCTTTGATGACACCGGCTCTGACTTTTTCGTTATTGTGTGATAAAACTAGATTATTTGGAGCAAAGCGAATTGCAGGATAGCCAGATTTCCACAAACTGAAAAAAGAAAGAAAAACATCGCAGCGTACTCATACTTGTCAAGGACAGATCCCCGTCCTGGTCAATTCGTTATTCCCTCTGGACGACTGATTTTCTTACCTGTATCCTTGTAATTCGTTTTACCAGAAACGACTGGCCAAGCTTTACAGATTTTCGGACAATCTGTAAGTCCTTTAGCAGTGCATTACGGTAATGCAAAAGCACGCAAAGCTGCATGGTTAGCAAAGAGTCTCTGACGACATATTGGTCAATAAATGACGCAAACTAAAATAAACATTTGTATGTAAAATGACACATATGAGTTGATGGCGGATACATGACGCAAAGCTGATAAACAATTTGTGATATTTCTGGCATCAAACTGATTAAGAAGTCTGTGAGATTTGATACTGGAATGAGAAAAAGAGGGCTGAGGAGGAGTCTTGTCCGATGTTTGCCAGCTGCAAAAATACAGACTTGTACTCAATGACTCGAAGTACCAATGGAACCATGGGCAGTTCGGACACTATTGTTGCGCTTTCTAAACTAACGAAGAAACAATAATGATTCAATACTCACCCCAGCCAAGCAATGTTTGTATTCCGTTCCAACATCCTGTTTTGGTAAGGAACTGGCTTCCACCCAACTGCAACAACATTTTGCCTCCCTGGCTTACCCCAGCGAAATGCCCTTTGCTAGTGTCCGAGCTGCCCATAATAGAACAGGCAAAATAGATAAAAAAATCTATGAAGGAAAACTCTTCGAGGTGACGTAAGAATCGACTGGGAATTTCAAAGAAGAAGAACAATCCCAATATTTTATTCAAGACCTTCGAAGAATATCAAATCCATTAAATCATAAGTCTTCAAAACGGAGGCAGTGAATTGTGGTTTTGTCAATAATGGATACTTTCCTGCGCATCCGATATGGTGGCATTCAGAACCAATCTTGGCCATAAGCGTATGAGGCGGGGGGGGGGGGGTTTGGAGGAATTTTCAAAAATCAGTCCTATTCGGGCAAATTTTTTGTCCTTAGTCGGGCAAAAATGTTGATAAACAATGGGCTTTGTGTCGAACAGCCCCCCTAGATTTTTTCTTCCCGTACGCTTATGATGTTCGCCTTCTTGTACAGGAAGATTTAGCCCCGTTAAAATTTTGAAAAGGCGCCTTAACACAGTCAAGTGGAAAAGAATTATAAAGCATTCGTTTCAGAAAGCCAACAACAGAGTAACTTTTTCATTTTTGCGTGTTTCGTTTATGCCCTTATACGTCATAAGGTTTACATCGTAATCAACGAAAAGCCAGTGTTGACAGATTTATCTAACACAGTTGATTTGGCTGTTTGTTGACAATAAAGAAACAATAATTCTCCAATGAAGTAGTTAGATGTCATACATAAAAAGAAATTGGATTCCCAAGCAGGGGCTGTGCCATCCTCCAAAGAGTGGGGTGGACGTGCGGACAAAATGAGTAAAAGATAGGGATCTGGGGGCCTGCCACCAGAAAAATGCTAAAGGATCACTCCCTCTAGAACATAGGAAAACGCCTTTTTACAAGACAGGACAAAATTTGTGTTCATCGTCAATTTAACATGACAGACTTTATTTGCAAACCCTAATTCACTTCAAACTATGAACATTATAAGCAATCAAAGCTAAACCGTTGTAAGCTAAAATTTGCCCTTGGAAGCTAACGGACTACTTATCTTGGATGCAACGATAAACTGTATTTTCGAAACAGAACGCTTTCTGAAAAGAACACCCAACCAAACCCCTTTTCGCACGTATTTATCTCAGTAGTTTCTTTGTTTATAATCATGTAATGTAATGTCTTAGGGAAGCTTGCTGCCAAATAATGTAATTTGCAATTCTTAACATGTGCAGGCCTAAACAAACAAACATGCAAGTGCAGTTACTGAATTTGGCGGCAGGCTACCTCGCTTGTACTTTCATTTACCGTCTTAATTTTAATGATTCCTTTTTTGTACTAGTTAGAGTTATATGTAGCTTTTAATTGCTTTTAGAATTATGGCAGGGTAGACATTGTTTTTCGCCCCCTGTGGCATCGCCTCTGTAGTATTGTATCGCAGTTTATAGTTATTGCAATTAGCCCATGTTTGTACAATTTTTAATGGAGTGTAAGAAAACCAAACCAAACGACTACGACTGATCACTGAATTGTAGGCGAGAGGAAACGAGTACCGATCTCTCAGAAGGGAAAATTACCCCTATCTCCCGCGACTCTTCTTTCATTGAATTTAGAGGAATAGGCCATCTCGCAATTTGGAGAAAGGGACTGACGAGAGAGCGGTCCATTTTGACAACCTTGGCAACAGAAGGAAATCAAGGGAATCCCTTGGTTGCGTGGCATCTCCCCCCCCCCCTACAAACTTGAGTCACTCTCGATTTATTTGCATCTTTCAAGAGTTACATGATACATGTTTAGACCCGTAAGTGTTGTCTCTCGATTATTTAGCTATCTGGTCATCCTTTCATCCATTGATGACTTTATTGTGAACCATCTTGTGGCAGGTATTTGCGCGGGGGAAATCACTTCTCAAAATAGCGTAAGTGGTTTTTGTGACTTTGAAATCACATGATTTCTTTCTGTGATTTTTAGTGATTTTTTCGTGTGATATTTCAGTAATTTTTCAGTGATTTGTGATTTTTAGTGCTTTCTCGATGTGATTTTATTGTTATTTTGTGATTTTTGTATGTGATTTTTTTGTAACTTCAAGGGAGGTGTACGAAAAAAAATCAGTGATTTGTCCCTCGGGGCTTTGAAGCGGCTCAGTTTAGGCCCAACCGATCAACAGGCCTAGCTTCAAACTTTAGTAAAAACGTGTAATAAAGTAGCTCAAAATACACTAACAAATGGGCGGAAGTACGGCAAGATATCTAAAAAATCCAGGGAGAACAGTTACCATACTAAACAAGTGTCATGCAAAAGGATAACTCGAGTTTGCAGGGAGATGCGGCCGAGACGCAAGCCATACACATATCACCGAAGCGTAGGGGATTCCTAAACCCCGAAGTGTCCGCCACTGCGAGGAATACACAATCAGTTGCCAACGGTAAAATAACGGGTGACCCAGAAAAACTTCTCACTTTTGAAAATTCATAGCATCAAGAGCACTAAATGGATTGGAATAAATCAATATTTGTTGGATAGCCAGAGATAGAAGTATTTTTGTAATTTTCCTCGCCTTCTTAGGCCCCGTTTACACGATACCGTTTTCATTTCATATCAGATTGGGTTAGGCAATCCGATAGGGTAAGGTGGGGTAATTTGGGTCTACGGGGTAATTTGGGTCTATTTGCTTTTTCGCTTCTAAAGCGATCGTAAGTTGAAAATTTCGATCCATGATTCCGTGGGTGTTGAAACCTATACTTTCAGGAGTTGTTTAAGTGGTGTCGAAGAGTTATTTGACAATTTCTAGTGCTTTAGTTTCCTAATTTTCACCGGCCTAAACTTTTATCATGATCTGACAGCGTGGAAAACTTTCGATTTACGCCTACTTGCAACTTCTTTTCGTCAACAAATCATTATCAATCTCATGTTCAATCATTTGGAAAGGTGCTAAAAGTTTTTCGAATTTTTTTGCGATTCGATAGATTTTATTTCGATTATTTTGCAAGGTGGGGTAATTTGGGTCCACTGGGATTTCATAGGATTTTGTTATGAATCGAGTTGTACAAGGATTGGGAATGGCTTCCGAATCAAAACAAAAATTGAGATAATACTGCAAGCAAATGGATGACACATCGAAAACAGCACAAGGTACACGTTTTTGTTTATGTTTTAGTGGTTTCAGAACAAGACACAAGGGTTCATTGCTTTTTAATATCATTTCGAAAGAAACTTTGTTTACATTTCCATCTTCAAGAATGGGCCTAAATTTGCACCTGTGGTGGTACGATTTATTTTTAATTTTCTCTGACCAAGTTTTCAAGTCTTTGGCTGCTAAACTCTGAAAAATCAATCACAGTTATCCATAAAAGCATTCCAAAATTTTGTTTTTGTGAATTTACAATGCTCCTGACGAAATAGATACCGTTTTTCTCGAATAGACCCAAATTTCCCGCCAACAGGCTGAAATCACGCGCAAAAGTGAGGAAAGTAAAAAATTATAAAAAAATATTCAAACTTCAAAATTAAAGAACGGGAACAAGTTTCTAGGAACGTCAAAAGATTAAATGTAGGTAAAACGAAAAAAGATCTTCGATATTTCCAACAAGTTCGTGAGGGTGCTCCATTTATTTCGAAAAATGCCCATTTTAGACCCAAATTACCCCACCTTACCCTATGAAAATTTCTCCTGTTTACACGATGCCGTTTTCATTTCATAGCGGATTGTGGTTCTGTTTACACGATACCGTTTCGCCTTGCACTGTAATGGTTTCACCGTACTCGGTAATGGTTCCACTGCGCATTCTGTGCAGCTCCCCCAATGGATTCGAGGCTAGTAAAATTGATAATGAGGTTTCGTACTGAGTTGATATGGGATTCGACCGTTTACACGAAATCGGATTGGTTTCATGCCACTTTCAGAGCGTTTTCATTTGAAAACGCGAAAACGGTATGAAGCATATCGGATTGGTGCGTTCTCGTGTAAACAGGAGGTCAATCCGATATGGAGTGAAAACGGTATCGTGTAAACAGAAGGTCAATCCGTGCACTGGAAAGAAAGATAATTCAACTTTGCAAAAATTTCATGGTGGCAAAGTGACTGACAAAGGCCTAAATGACTTGATCAAATCACAAAGGACTCTTCGCATAGAACAACTTAGAAAACAAAGTTTTTCATGTGTGAGAGATATGTGTGAGAGATAGCCTCTGCACATTTATTGCCATGGAGTTTAAAATCTTTAGTATTTGTTTGAAAATCGATGTCTTCTAACTCATGAGAGAGGTGAATAGCCCGTGCGTACTGTTCTGTGAGAGGAGAGTCCTTACGATTTGATCAAGTGTTGAAGGCCTTTTTTCAGTCATTTTGCAACCATAGAATATTTCATGAAGTTGAATTTAGTTCTATTTCCAGTGCTCGTACTTAAGGCGAGAAAATCACAAAAATACTTGGATCTTTTGGCTTTTACCTAGAATTTGAATTATCAAAATCTGTGTAGTACTGTTAGTGCTACGAATGTTCGAAAAAGGGAAGTTTTTTGGCTAACCCTGTAATGAAGGTGAAGATGCAAAAACTGCAGCGTGATATCATATGTACATATTTTCTTATAAATCCATCTAACGAATTCTGCAGTACGGAGTAAATAAAAGTCTAGCATAGGTCTTAGACAGCGAAAACGTTGCTAAAGCTTTTGGTAAATTTAAAAAGGAACAGATCCTGTATATCAAAGCTAAAATGTCAATGTTTACCCTTAGCAGCATTGATTCCAAAAATCTAAATAGCTGGGTGTATAAAATTCAGTGATTTCTTTGAACTAAATGGCTTCAAAGAAATTTTAGCTGTTTTGATACAATTCTGCCTTTGGAATTTTTTGAAATCGTGATTAAAGTATAAAAACAATAAAGTATTTCAGAATCAAAATATTTTTCTTCTTTTTGAGAATTCCAGAAAAATTATCAAAAAATCTTAAAACTGTTGCATTTTCCTAAACCATTTGACTCAACATGAAATAATTCCCAAGAAAAACATAGTTTATGAATGTCTACAATATGGTATCAAGCAAACGTCTGTCACTCATCTGGTATCCGATTGGAAATTTGATGACGTCACATCCTCAAATCAGCTGAAATTTTGAATGCACTATAACTTCAAAAATATTCAAATTTCTGAAAAATCCACCAGGAGAATTATCGATTGGTAGCCACGTTTCTTTTAAGGCATTCAGTTAAAGAAATGTAATAGAATTTTACACCACCTTTGTTCGTGGATTTACAGATTTTGAACCTTTGCTACACATAGCCAATTTAACTGACCATGCAAAATGCAGCTATCTGGAATCTCGGAATTCTTTAGTTACATGGGTCAATGTCAGAAAATGTGTACATTTCCTAGATTGGTCACTGAACTTCACATACATGCCACTTGAATGTAATTATTTTGTCCTGCACATTAAAGGTAAAACGTTCATCATTTGTGGTTCTACAAGAGCTTGTTTACGCTTGGATGATTTAACTGACCATGCATAATGCAGCTATCAGGAATTTACTTTTTCAAATAACATAAACCTGGTAGCATTAATTTTACTTTTCAGTTTTCTGTTCTATCATGACTCACTATTTCATACAAGATCTCGACATGAATCTTTCTGGTGTATGACGTTTTGCTAAAAATTTTGCTCAAAAGAAGGTCAATAAAGCTATTTCTTGCGTGATCTTATAAGAGAAATAAACGTCTCTTGCCTATTCGTTCGAAAGTTACCCCACTGGAATTCAGAATGATTCTAAAAATCGCTTCAACAATTTTCTAAAAGAAACGTTGCGTTCAAATTATCACTACTGTTGAAGTTTTAGAACTATGTTAATGTATTGGATCGCGCAATTGCAATGTTACACCTTTACTCCTTTCCAGAATATTTACCCTTGCATTTGTGAACGACTTAGATTTGGACAGTAAATTTCCAAATGCCAGCGAGTTAGTTTGGTGCTTCGAAGCATTTCTTTCTGTCAGCAAGAAAACTGTAGGTTTGATACCAGGAAGCTGGGGGAGGGGGTACATAACCTTTCGAGGGTATGGGGATGCGCCGCCCACATGGGTGGATTTTTTGGGTCCTAAAGTGTCTAACCAAGGATCGTTTTTGGCCAGATTTTCAGCAATCCTGGGTGGGATTTCCTGAATTTCACAAAGAAATAGTTAAAAATGGACAGTTTTCCACCAAAATTCATGATGAAAGTTGGTATGAAGGCAAGGTTTGGTAATTAGAAGAGGGTAGCTTTGCTAGACTGGCAGCAGACCATTATCCATCCACAGGTCTTGTACCCTCTCCCTGGGCTTGATGCAAAACGAAAAATCCTCTGCTGAAGACATCAACATTGAACAGGTTGTATATCATTACTTGTAGCTCTTTTCAAATTTTGCGGCATAGTCCGTCCCAAGTTCTTTTCGAAAGTTCTGAGTTCTTCTTTATGCAGGTTACTACGAGGTCTACCAACAAATAATTTCACATTCATTCATGCCTCAATGCATATGTTATGATTGTTCCCAAAATATCCAAACATTCTTCTCTTATTCCCTTTTCAGGAAAATTACGGTGACGACTCCTTCCGCTACTTTATGCCCAAAGCTCAAACTTCGAGGTACTTGTATGTCATCGTCCTGGCTTTCCATCTTGACATTATGTCTAACCACAAGCTCTCCAAGCATCCTTAGAAATGACATCTTATTGCTTCTTTTTCTTGATCTTTTCTCGCCAATCTCCTTTGATCTCTTCGAAATTTGGATTATAAGCAGCACGGCCACTATACAAATGAAAGAACAGTAGTTAGAACCTATCCATGCTTGAAGTCATAAAAACTTTGCCATGATTTTCAAAGCAATGAGATGGAAGAAGTGAACAGATCATTCAGTCCAAATGGAACAGTTTTATGCGGTTTTCAAACAGTGCCGGTATCATGCCTGCACAGCCTAAAATAATGAGTTTGTACAAGCATAGATTCCATGTGAAAATATACTTCAAAGAGAAGTGCTATTGTTGTATTTGTTGTAGTTGATTTATTGTTGTCTTTTAGCTGTTGTTGTTGTTGTTGTTGTTGTTGTTGTTGTATTACGTGTTTAGTAGGGAGTTTTGAGGAACAGTACAGGAAGTTTTGGGAGTTAGTTAGTTTAAGTTCGAAATCGTTGATGAGATTTGAGTCGTTTATGTGGGTCAAGGAGTCTCACTGTATCGGAATTTACTAGAGCTGTCGAAGAGTATTGTGCTGAGATAATCGTGGAGACCTTATTATGAATATACCATTAGTCGAATTGTAAATATTGTAAATACTGCTTCGCTGCATTGCTGTGTTATTTGTTTGCTGATACGTGCTGCTGCTCGGCCATTTTGAAAACACGGATCGATTAGCTACCATCACACAAACCGCGATAAACACAACACTATCGTCATTAGATTGTTTTCCAAAATCGATGTGGAATTTTACATAAGACTGCAGACGTCACATGAGTTGAAATGAGTTTGCAAAGGCAATTTAAAGACTTATAAAGGTTTGAAAAAATAACGAAGTTAACATCAAAATACATCAAAGTCTCACTCAGAATGCTTTCAAATAATAGTTAAATTATCTTAGCTCGTACAATTGATACTTCCAAGTATTTAATGTTGCACATCCCCGGGGGGGGGGGCGCTCCCAAACTTGACTTGACGGGTGTCCTTTTAGGGTAAAAATTATGCGACAGGGTGTCCTTTTTGGATAAATGTATGCGACAGGGTATTACAGTTGATAAGAAATTTATGCGACAGGGTATCTAGTGGAAGGACACCTTTTAGAGTTCTCATGAAACAATGGATTTTGGCAAAATTTTTATGCGACAGGGTATACTTTCGGGCAATTTTTTATGCGACAGGGTACAGGGTGTTGAGCGCTTTGCCACACACCCCCGTCACTTCCCTAGTAAAGTACCCCCCCCCCCGTGCACATGCTAAAAGAGTATTCCTGTTTAAACCACTACAACTTGAACACCAGACATATCATAAAATATTCTTATTTGTCCCTTTTGTCAATGATCCAAATGTATTAAAAGATGATAAAATGTCTGTTTTCTCTATTTAAAGGTAGTTTGAATAATCTTTTTTCCCATTCACATAAGAGATTTAAAACAAACTTTACATTCTACCAGACCTATTTAGCTAGTATGCAATACTACAGGGACGATGCAAAGGGGAGCGAAGGACAACGAGTACCCTTGAATAATCGGGGCAGGATGATGATTAATTTCGGAGAAATATTCCATCCAAGACAAATTTATTTCACCAACTTCGTTCATCTAAATATGAAAAATTGCCACCCATCCCAGACTATATACTTAAGGTTTAATTTTCAATAAATGTAAGCGAAATAAAGATTTCCACCTAACTCATTTATCTATTTTGAGCAAAAATTCCATCCAAGGATACTGTGAGTTCCCCCTTTGTAAATCACAAAGGAAAAGATGCTAACTCTGACTGACTTGCTGATCCATGCGACTAGCCAAGCGTTTTGGGGGATGCACAAATTCACAAAGGGGCGATGACCCTGAGATCGTTACTGCGCACATTCCAAAGCGCTTGGACGGGCGTCTGGGTTTTCTGGAGAAAATCCGAAAGACTTTCACTGATAGCATCCCGAACAAACCCACTATGTTCAGTGAAACGACTACAGGACTGCAATGTATTTCTGGGCTCCCGGTAGAACGGCACTGTAATCTCTTTTGTTAATACAAGAGCGCGTGGCCGAGTAGTTAAGGCGTCTGACTCGTAAACCAAAGGTCAGAACGGCCGTAGGTTAAAATCCTGCGCTGGACAGTTTGGTCGCTGTCCGTAACTCTAGCCCGGGTCGACCAGAGCCATGTGAGGGAAATCTGGTAGCTGCGGCGGGTAGCTGTGGCGGACTGATGGTAAAACATCCGTGGCCCCTGCTGGAAATAAATCTCTCAGACTTTCGCAGGCTAGCCTCGTTAAATATAAATACCTACCTACCTACCTACGAATTTAAAGCAACTAAACACAATCAATTACCTGTCAAGCTGCGCTTTTTTCCATTCTACAATTCTTTTTTGTGATAATACTTCTGGGTCTTCATCTTCACTTAAATCTTCCATCATCTCTTCGTCAACTTTTTGCTTTACTTGCTGCCATTTTTGAACCAGTGATGAGACATTCTTCAATTTCTTTGACGGTAAGCCACTTGATGTCAACTTTTTCTGTGAAATAAATTTGAACTGAACCACTTAGAAAGATATATATTGAAGAAAGATTCGAGCAGATATTAAATACTATCACGCTGGCGCTTTAATCTAAAATCTGCAGTGGATGTCGATTTTGACTGGTACAGGACAACATACATCCTAAAAGTGCTGTGGTACCACATAACGTGACAATCTATTAAATCGCACTGCCAAATCTATCTAAAGCATTGGAAAAATCCTAACTATAAAACCGGCAAATGGAAAACAACATTTTTTTGAGCTCTTGTATTGCTGCTTTCTAATAAACAACACTGTTGAAATGTACATATGCTCTCTAATCAATCATCGGATGCAACGAGGACACTTTGCGTCAAAATATACAAGGACTGAAAAGTGCGTTTGGGACTGCTTCCTGGCAAAACGAAGAATATGGCTTTTCCGTTAACTGCTGATTTTACAGAGAAGAATAGCGTATGTAAATGGACAGGAGAAATCTGAAATCAAATTGATGTTAGAGATTCATAGGAGGATTAAATATTAAAATTCGAGTGCATGATCTTCGCAAGACGGTTTCACAATCGCAGATCTACTGGGTGTGGCAAATAAGTGTCCGATTTCTTTTATTTGAAAGCCTATAGAAAGATTTGATCTATAAAAACAACTGAAAATTTTTGGAAAGTTGAGAAAGGCTAGGCTTGCCTTCCACCGCAAGGTTTAGAAGCGGCATTTATAAAACTTGGAGATCCATCCCTCTGCTGACAGGACGAATTTGCTTTCACCTTGCAATAGACCTTTTCAAAGAGGTCTGGGACGGCGCGCTACTTTTCTGGAAGATGGCGGATAAGCTGCGAAGGGGAGTCCCCTTCGCATGGCAAACTTTAAAATGCAGTTGCAGCGGGCGACGTAATGCAACAAAAACCGAAATTAACTCCAGTTAATGTGCACTCAAAGGACCAGAAATGCCTGCAAAATCTTACAACATGAAACTAAAGAGTTGGTTATCACATTAAAGTGAGATTTTACAAGGAAAACTTTATTTCTTCGAGTTCGTTGAATTTGGATTGTATGATAATTAGTTGCCAATGTTAGATTTTTATTCATGAATAAACTGAGCTTATCTATTGCTCTAACTAAGGATATACGAAGGCGATTTTGGTACAAACGTATAGGGGGCAAACATCTCCTTCCTCTCCTTGACCCTTTGAGCCTCGTAGCAAAAGAGAGACTTTGGCGGGAAAACATTCCTCATCAAATTTGTATTCGTCATTTCGTTCTCTGCTTCTTGGATGAAAGAAAAAGAAACTGGTTTGCGACAAAACACTTGTGGATTTCAGAACAAAAACAGAAAAAATGTAGTCGTTTCTTGATTGTACAATGTGGAAGAGATTCCACGTCAAAGATTTGCTAAAGTAATAAGTATATTGTTTTGTTTGGAGGCAAAGTGTTAGTGACATATTGGTTGCGAGCAGTTGTGCAGTTTGTTGTGTTGACTTTTCAATCGGAGCAAAGTTTTTACAAATAATAAGAAAATGGGAATCTAAGTGCAAGTTCAGCTGTCTGGAGCAGGTAAGTGGCCTTATTTTACGAGTGCATACAGAAATCCTTTATTTCAAAACACTCCAAAATTTGTTAGGCGCATGTGAACAAACTAAAAGATCGAAGAAACTTTTCATTAGCGTACCTAGCAGAATTGATTTGGAAAGGCATGGTCGGTAACTTTAACATTGGAAAGAAGAAATGTGAATCATTGTTTGTTTCTTAACAGTTCTCGATACATACAACTGCTCGTATTCCTTCAGTTATCGGGGGATAAGCCCAACTCTCAAGCAGAAATCTAAATTTATCTAAATTTATCTGACCGAGTCTGAGGTCATCACGAAGCCCAAACTTCGCTGAAACAACTCGAAGGTATAAACGTCTCCTCCTCGTAAAATGTGCTAAACATTGCGTCTATGTGATAAGCAAGTATTTGTTTTCATGCTAAAGCCCCTCTGGTATTTCATGAACCATATAACTAGAGTCAAATTCCATGTTTTGTTCACAACTTTTCCCGCTGCAACTCCAGTTCAGCATCGCGGAGAAGATTCCCGTGTATCCGCCATCTTCCAGAAAAGTAGCGCGCCGTCCCAGACCTCTTTGAAAAGGTCTATTGTTTTGAGTTGAGCTGGCGGTTGTTAACTGAGTTTAGCCAATGAATGGCTCAGGTGTAATAGACACGTGATTTTCAAATTTCTTCTGCTTGTCTGGTAATGAAACGGCATGCTTGTATCAAAAATTCTTTCTTCGCATAAACCGAACTGACGAGTGTGCGATGAAACGCGTCTTTCTGGTTATTCAGCACTGTTATTTATTGCAATTAATGGTGAGTTACCAACTTATTTCTTTCCGTTCAGATACTAAGATTCATTCGCTTTCTCTTGCAGGTTTCAACAGTTTTCTCTCTAGTTATAGGTTTATCTGGTTGTTGTTCGTTTACAGAAGACAACAGTCTTCTTTCTACAGATCATGGTATTTCATTGCGTCTATAGGTTTGGTATGATGACCGTTCTTTGAGGCTATCTCAGAAATTTGTACCACAAATCATTTCTTCGCAAACCTGAGAAATGTACCGGGTGAGTCAAAAAAAGTTTAGGCGTTTGGAGGGCTGTGGAATAAAAAGTATGTGACCGATATTATTAATCTATCACTCAAAGGCTAACTGAGATGAGAAAATTTTCTTTGGTAATATCAAACATCTTTAAGAGCCAACAACAATCAAAATGCTTTTAAGGGGTTTGTATGGGAATCGAGAATTCCACATTTCATTCTGGTCCATGACTTATGAGGCATTGAAGTTTACATTGCCAGTTTCAGATGCTGAATTCCAATTTCAATAGAAGGTAAATCATGGACCAGAATGGAAAGTGGAATATTTGTTCCCAAGCATGCCCTTTACCAATCTTTTCGTAATTTCTGGTTCTGTAAGATTAGGGATACTACCAAAAAAATTGTCTCATCTAAGTTGACCTTTGACTATTAGATAATATTTCATGAATATCGGTCACATACTTTTTATTCCACAGCCGTCCAAACGCCTAAACTTGTTTGACTCAACCGTTAATTTACTAACTCGTGGAACATTAAATATTTAGATTTAATGAAGTTAGGGTCAATTAGGGTCAATTTAGATTCTGTAAGTCGAGTATATTTCTGGGGCAACCGATCCTTTCAAACACGTGTGCACATCATATAAAACAGAATGGTATTTCATACCCTTTTCTCTTTTTTCTTCTTCTCTGGTTTCATTTGCATTAAATTGGCTGTGCTCTGAGACAGTGGTACTGTCGCTTGAACCTTCAAAAACAGGAACATTTTATATCTTCTCAGATCACTCATGACAGCAAAAGCGTTAAATCTATTTTGTCAACCACGATTTTCTCAGTTGAGCAACATTAAACATGAAACATGAAAAATGCAACATGAAGTTGTTGTGGCGCAGTAGTGTAATCCTCTAACTTTGAAGCCAGAACAGTTAGGCGGAGTGGATTCGATACCCGGCAGGACCCCACCACTTGAGCGTCATGACGAGGGACTCGATTAGGTCTGCTTCATTTCTGCGATCCCAGCGCTTGGCGCTGAAAAATGCAACTTCACCTTCACCTTCATTAGCATCTTCAACGATCGGTAGTACGGTATAATTACATAAAATTACCTGGAGCTCCTTTCAAGAAAATCATTTGCATGAAATATTTAGCAACCATTTCCACAAGTTTCAAAACACAGAAAAGAAAAGAGACAGATGAAAATGATTCAATGAAAAAGAAAAAAACCAGAAAAATCTCATTTGTGTAACAAGGCCCTCCTTGAACTGACAACCAAGACTGCTGCAAATTTATAATGAACAGTGTAAATTCATCATATGACACGGCCAGTGGAGAAGAAATATTCCTGAAAAATATCTTCTCGTCCCATGTGAGATTCTTGAAAGAAAACCTAAAGCCCCGTCACCCTTTCCTCAAAACATGTATCTGCCCTGTATTCACGAACAACAGATGCTGTTAGCCAAAGACCACAACAAAATAAATTCTTGTCCAACGAAGAACTTGACTTTGAAGATGAAGAGATATGACTGATGATTCGTTCTTGCAAACAACTGACAAGGAAGTTTTACATCATTTTACACAAATCCTTCGAGGCATTTCTCGTCTTGCATGATTTACAATTTTGTCGTTAAAATGAACAATCTTGTATTTCAAACTTCATCTTGATCTAGTAAAATGTTACTGCTCCGTACGAGCATAGAGCTCAAATCTTTCAAATCTTAAAAAAGGTGGGTGTGAAATTGTATCAAATTTTTCAATGAATTGAATGACTTCAAAGAAACTTTAGGTAGTTTGCTGTAAATCTGCCGTGGCAATTCCTTAATATCTTGATTATTTTCAAAATGGCGGCATTTGGATTATTTTTGTAATATCCATCAAAAATTTTGAGAAAATCAAAATCATCGTAACCCTTAAATTACTAGAGGAAAATTGACACAATCTTCAAGAAAACCATAGTTTATGAACGTCTACAACATGATTGTAAGCAGAAATTTGTAGCTCTTCTGGTTAGGGATTTAGAAATTTGATGACGTCACAACCTCGAAATCAATAAATGCCGCCACTTTAAAGCTAATCACGATATCAAAAAATTGCCACGGCAGATTTACAGCAAATTGCCCAAAGCTCCTTTCAAGCACTTTGATTCAAAGAAAGACGTAAAAGAATTTTACACCCGGGTTTTTAAAGATTTGAGCTCTATGCTCCCCGTACGTATTTGTTTTACAAAAATTGTTGACCCAGTTCTGTGCAAGCTCAAAAAAGTAGTTGCCCCGTTATACTTTGCACCGTTTCAGTTTTCAGTTTCATTTGATCATCAATCTATACTACATACAATACTACACAATTACATTACAAATAATACAGTACCAAATTAATAACATATAATACAAAACTACAACTAAGCAAAAGGAATGATATGACACGATTTTATATAGTATAGATTGTCTAAGGAGGAGTTCTCTAAGTAGGTTAAAACTAATCGAGAGAGAGAGCCCCCCCCCCCCCAATAAAAACAAAGAAACTAAAGAAAAACATTAATTATACAAAGGAAAAACGAAAAACCAGACATCCCTAAAGGAAGTGACAAGTCTTAGTGATGCGGAGGAAGAGAACCAGATAGACTAGACATAGGAGTCAATACAGTAAGATTTCAATTTAGACTGAAAAAATGAAATAGAGCCAGTTACTCGAATGAAAAGTGGAAGAGTATTTCATAATTTAGAGGCAAAATATTGGACAGTTTGGAGTCCATAAAGGGTGATCCTTTTTAGGGAAAGAAATAGATCACCTCTGGTGGACTGACGAGTTTCAATCCTATGAACAGAAGCATTTGGAGCAAAGTAGTTATGAAAGCAGACATGTTATGAAATAAACTTTGCACTGTTCCTAAATTCTTACCTGCGGTGTTGCTGCAGCTGATAGTACTGACTCACTGGAGACGCGAGGTATAGCAGATACGATTGTAGGAGCCTTTACTATTGTGCTGCTGGTTGTTTCATCTTCCTGCTTTGTTAGCTTTGATATTGGCAACGTTGAGCTTGTAGCAGGTTGAACTACTTTTACTGGGGTACCAGTAACCACTGCAGCTGGAAGGGGGCTGAAAGATAAACCATACACAAATTCAGCTAAACTATTTGAAAAGAAATATTAAAGGGTCTGTTTCATCCAGCATGCTTTGCACGTGTCGTCTCTTGGCTAACCTTTGTTTGTCACCACTTTCATGGCCCATGAAAATGGCGACTACAAAGGCAAACCAAGAAACGACATGTGCAAGGCATGCTGGATGAAACAGACCCTTTAAAGGCTCAGCAAAATTAATAACGCATCCGGGTGGACCAAAAAGGAAGTCATATCCCTAAAAAATTCGTTATGCAGATAAAACTGTGAGCACTCTTTTAAGCTCCCATGGGGGCTCATCTAATTTCGGATTTTCCAGAGGGTCTTATCAGGTAGGGGGACTCAATAATAAATTCAGATGACGAGGACATAAATGATGGCTTTTTATTTCTGTTACCTGACAGAGCAGCAACAGCGAAAATGACGTCATTGAGCAAACTGAGATAAGGAAGTGTTCGGATACATAAGCTTTTTGAAGTGATAAAGCAAGAGTTAACGGCCCAAGGAAGAAAATATCAAGTGCTGCCTACTGTTGGGAGCTAGGGAGAATCGAGTTGCGAGTTTTTGCGCATGCGTGCGCAATTTCTGCTCTGTTCTTTCACCTTATACTTTGCAGAGTCGACATACAAATTTACCGGTGAAATACGCAAATTCGACAGTTTTCTTTCCAAACCATACCGAAATCAACACGTAAAGCTCTTTAGCTAAATGAACGGGAAGTCTTTGGTAACTTCTAGGGTTTGATATAAGTGGGGGGGGGGGGGTTAATAGAAAGAGGCACTTATTCGAAATTTCGATCTACCAGGGAGGGTCCTATTAAAAAGAAGGGCTTAATTGAGAAGGGATAAACTCTGCTTTATGGTACTTGAAGTAGTGGAGTCAATCAAATTTTGTTAGATAGCCGAAATTTTGTAGCATTATTGGCAATTTTTCTTCCATTTTTCTGAGCACTCTAAATACAGGTAAAACTGGAAGCACGAAATTCCTTACGTTCGAAATGCGCGAAACAGGGATAAGTAATTTCACTCGACGGCCCACGAGAGGTTCTTGACTACGGAAGTGACGGGGGGGGGGGGGTGTGGAAGATCTCTCTACATCCTGAACTTTGTCGCATAAAAAATACCCCCAAAAGATAGTATACCCTTTAGCATATAAATTTTGCCAAAAGTATGCGTCATCCATTATTTCAAGAGAACTCTAAAAAATTTGCTTCCACATGACACCCTGTCGCATGATTTTCTTATCAATCGTCATACCCTATCGCATAATTTTGGTTAGAAAAGGACACCCCGTTGCATAATTTTTACTGTAAAAAAACACCCTGTCGAGCAGCACATCCCGTCAAGTCAAGTGAGAACGTGGGAAAATATCCTTGAATAGTGTGCTCTGAACTGTTTTGGGCAAAGAAAAATACGATATTTAGATATAAGATGAAATCTACCGGGTGAGCCAGAAAAAACTTCCCACTTTTGAAAATTCATAACACCAAGACTGCTTCACGGATTTGAATCATTCAAATTCCAGATAAAAGTCGAAAGATCGAAGTAATTTTATGATTTTTCTCGCTGTCCTACCAGCACTAGAAGTATTGGTAAATTCAACTTTATAAAAATTTCATGGTTGCAAAATGACGGAAAAAGGGCCCAAAACATTGATCAAATCGTAACGAATCTATTCAAATCGAACAATAGGCCATGGGCGTATCACCTCCTTCAAGAGTTATAAGACATTGATTTTCAAACAAATACGAAAGATTTCCAATCCCAAGGCAATTAATGCCAAGAGGATATCTCTCACCCATGAGAAGTTGCATTTCCTTCATTATTCTGTGCGAGAAGTCATTTATGCATTGATCGATGTTTTAGGCCATTTTTCAGTCATTTTGCAACCATGAAATTTTTGTAAAGTTGAATTAACCTATATTTGTAGTGCTCGTGAGACACCCAGAAAAATCACAAAAATACTTTGATCTTTCGGCTTTTAACTAGAATTTGAATAATTCAAATCGGTGAATTAGTCTTGGTGTTATAAATTTTTAAAAGTGGGAACTTTTTCTGGCTCACCCGGTACTAAATAGCTACAGGAATGTATTTAGATCAAATTATTCATACCTTGTAGTGCCACTGCGCGTCCCATCATCCCAGGGACTTGGAGTAACTTCTTCGTCTTCTCCTGGCGGGAGTGGTGTTTCTTCGGCTACAGCTGAAGATAAAACATTGAGTAGACTTAAAAGAATTGACAAGAAATGAAAGAATCTCAAAAAAGAAAAGTAATTTCAAGTAGCTTAAAGTTGCCTTTTGTTTTTAATTGCAACAAGTTACTTCTGCTCTTCTTTGAATCGAAAGGTAATATAATCCCATTGCCATGGGATTGAAAATCTATAGTATTTGTTTGATAACTTATGTTTCAAAACTCTCGAGGGAGATGAGACACCCATTGCGTATTGTTCTGTGTTTCGAGAGTCCTTACAATTTGATCAATATTTTCGGCCCTTTTTCAGCCATTTTGCAACCATAAAGTTTTATATAACTTAAATTTACCAATACTCATAGTGCTGGTAGAACAGCGAGGAAAATCACAAAAATACTTAGATCTATTGGCTTTTAACTGGAATTTGAGTCATTCAAATCTGTGCAGTACTGATGTAGACTGACGACGTGATTCCTCGTATTCGTTCAACATGTATAATCTGATGTTTTAATTTCACTCATACAAAGGACTCACGACCAAACGGATTCTAAACAGGGACTAAAATCTTACGAAAAATCAGAAGAAACTTAGAACATCTTCCATCCTACGAAAGTCGAAAAAATATTCGAACGTCCCTTCGAAGGTCACTTCGAGCGTCGCTTCGCTTCGAGAATTCGAACTTTGAACTAATAACCAATCAAACGCTACAAATAGGCACCTGGGTTGACCATATTAAGAAAGTAGCGATCTGATTGGTCGCGCCGTGAACGCGGCGGACTTGGCCTAATTAGTCCCTGTATTGAAGCGTAAGGACATAAGTCCCTCAACTGAAGCGATAACAACAACAACAACGAGCGTAAGTTAGAGGGACTTATGTAATGTAGTCTAGTACTGATGGTGCTATGAATTTTCAAAAGTGGGAACTTTTTTCTGGCTCACCCGGTATATTTTCAAATTACTACACAAACGATACAAACACTACGAGGACGGGACAACAAGGAACAAAGGACAATGACTACTCCATATTGCCATTAACATAAAGAAATGCAAATATAAACAACTAGAGAAATAACTACAAAATGCTAAACATACAATTAATTACTCACAAATACTAGCATCCGTTTCACATTGGACGTCAGGGCAGTATAGGAGAATGATGCTGAAAAATAGAAAACCCGGACAAGAGAACAGCAAAAACAGCGATTGCTACTGTCATTGATCCTCCACCAGCGTCCCCACCGCTCAACACATTGCGCCTAAGCTGTCAGGTCAGGGTTCCTGATTTTGCAATATCAATGACCTGAAATGCTTTTGATTTTGCATGGATAAATTTTCATTTACGCTTCATGTGCCTCACATCAAATGTGAAACAGACTTACAATAGAAGCGGGGAAAAGAGTACATAGTAGCTGTGTGATGTAAAAAGAAAGTTCGAAACCATCCAAGCCGACCTGTTTTATGGTTAAAATTTAGAGTACGTTTGAGTACATTTCTATTTACGTCATTAGAATGTTCCTTATTGCCATACAAATAAGCATTCAATAAGAACGTTGCTTGGAAGAGTGTCGATTTGGACAAATAGTCGTAACAATTCCAGAACTCCAGCAAGAAGATCTTGTCGTTGAATGCCAAATGAAAGGCAGACCAACAAAAAATGCTCCTTATCCTCAATGCCATCATTCGTCGGGCACATTGGGTTCACTGTTTCTCTAAAATCGTGCTTGAAGTTACTGATCCCCTGTTTGTAATAGATAACTTAAGCCTACCGGGTCATGAATACCGAAGACAGACATAATACTAAGACGTATTTTGACGGACGCTTTGTTTAAAAACAGCAACAGAAGAATCAAATCTGATTTCTGGATCAAGTTTATTCCACTCATAGATGCAAACAAGATAGAAACTTGATACAAATTCTTCTGTTCTCGTCTTAATCGGCCCAATGAAAGCCTGCTTGCGAAGAGAGCAATCTGGCTGTTAAAGTGGTGGGATTGCTTTTTCTATTTTGTGATATCCATAAAAAATATTACTACAAAGGTTACATTCTACAATACTGTAAATAACTATGCAACACTACAGGACGATGCCATGGGAGCAAAAGTAAATGACTACACAACGGCCATAACATAAAGACATGGAACTAGACTAACAACTACGATACAGTTTGCTAATTAAGCTAGTTACAATTACTATACGTTACTACTACAATATCTAAGAGTCTAAAGACAAAGAAAAAGACAAAAAAACAAAGTTGAAAACAATGGTTACAAAAACAACGCTACGATTGGGTGGCTTATGGATGGATGGAGCATAAGACTTCAATCGAATCGACCAGTTTTATGTATAAAATTTAATGTAAGTTCAAGGATATGCCTATTCACTGAATCAGGAAAATCTTTATTTGTAACAGTTGCAACAATAACAGTTGTAACAAAAATTCATTTGCAAGATTTAAATATCCGAGTGGTCGCAGTAATGCAAAGATTCCAGCGAGAAGGTCCCGTCTATGTACATCAGAGCAAGGGCAGAGCAAGAAGAAGTGTTCCGTATCTTCAATGCCATCATTTGTTGGGCACATTGGTGGTGGGATTGGCTCCTTTGCAAAACTCGCCATGTCAAAATATATCTAAACAGCTCGTGCACTTGATAATCATTACCTGGAGAAGCTGGCTTCGAATCCTCTGTTTCAGCTACAATCCTTCGATAAGGGTCACGATATGGATCTGGAAATAAAGACAGTGGATGACGATATGGAAAAAGATGCGTGAAGCCTCTTAGCAGCAAACAGGTGGGAGCAGGCTGGCAATAAGCTATTCCACCTCTGATTCAATTTGACGTCTCTTTAAGGCTACAAAAATGATGCTACAAGGAGAATGGAAATACATATCAACCCCATTGCCAATTAACATAGAATTATAAATGTAAATACTAGAAATAGCTATCGCTAATTAATGCCCACGCTTCACCCGTTGGTTGGAAGCAAGAAACATAACAGAACAGAAAGTTGAGGAAGAAAATAGACAAGGCATGCAGTCACTTACTATTCAAATGGGAATGAAGGAGGACTCTGGGCTCTGGCCCTCTCCAAACTTGAATGAATAATCGCAGCAAACGTTTTTTAATAAGAAACTAGGATCAGGTCATAGTACTAAAAGTTCCTTAATCTAACATGCAATTTTGTTTATTTTAGTACTAAAAGTTTCTTGACTGGTTTCTTATTTTTTTGAATGTAGAATTATCAATGTAGTCACTAACACTGCTGCATATGTGTTTCTTGAAATTTAAAAACATCATTTAGGAATTAATTATAAAAAAACATGTAGTTTTTGATAAGAAACTTCCTACAAGAAGATTAACTCTCCTATCGCCAGAAACCCCAGTATCGTGTAGTTACAACACGAGAAACGTTTCACAAAATTTTACAAAATGGAAACCTTGAAATGTTTTGACCTCAGAGTCAATTGTTTTCTGAATCTCCTCGAACTGAAAGTTTTGTTTTGAAATGTTCACGAGGCCACCGGCAGCGAAAAATACTCTCCCACTGATTCAACAAGTAAGTACTTAAAATTTTGCCCCAGTTTAACATACCTGCTCAATGTTCAACGAGAAAAGTGGATTCGGCCTTGTATACCTTGGCCAGGCCGCATGGTAAACAAATCCCACAATGTCAAACTTCATTTACACATCATCAACTCCAAACAATAAATTCATGAAAAATGTGTCTGGCAATTCAAGAAAGCGGAAGTCTTGTGAAGACCTCAATAAACGCTTGTTTGTTGATCAGTAGAATTACGATTGTCATGAAATCGATTGTCATTGAGCTCTGAAAACATAAGAACAAAGCCCTCAATTGTTTTACGTCATAATACATGGTGGTGGAAAATTTTTCTGATGCATTTTCATATCGATCTTTCAAACAGGCTTACTCTCCCGCGGCAGACTACAAACCCACACGGAATCGCTATCGCGATTCCGCGTGGGCAATTAACGAAGAAATAAACTAATACAAAACTAACGTTGCATTTACAAAGGGAGGATGGGAATCTTAGATAACATACTGAGGGTCTCAAATCAAATATTGCTTTTTGAGGAAAGAACAAATCTCAATTTGCAATCTAGTATGAACTTCAAACATGAATCAAAGGATACTTGTTTTCAATTCTAACTTGACATAATTGCACATCAGTTTTAAATATCGTACAATGGGTTTTATTGCTTGATTTAATTAATAATTTGTCAACTTCTGCTCTTAGATTGGAATTACTGTTTTAGCCAAGGGCCTCTTGAAAACCATCTTCTGCTGACGGGGAACCGTCCTTAAGAGAATTCAATATGAAATAAATATGAAATATGAAACTTTTTCTTTCGTAAGATTTTCTCAAATAAATTTCAAAAATGATAACTTTAACTTCTTCTCTCATATGTGCGGAAACATATGAAATTAAAGCAAAAATAACGTTCATGGATTGGCTATAGGGCCAATCTTGATCTGGTTCCGTAGATCAGCTTCCATTGGAATTTTCCTTGTGGCGGAAATTCTATCATTTACGACAGAAAATGCAACTTTGCAAATTGAATAGAAATTTTAGTTTGAATGACTTTTGATTGTGAAAAGTTCAGTTCCACCTTCTCTGAACATTCCACTGAATGGAAAATGTCTTATTAACTTCTGCAAGCATCCTGACAGCGCAGCTTTGCCTAATCAAAAGTTAACTTCGCTTGAAATTCTGGTGTACCAAAATGATGTACCGGCGTTTGAAAAATCCACAAAATTTGGTGTACTATTTCTCTTTATGTCGCCTTCATATTTAGTGGTATCAAAGACCATATCATTTTCTACACTAAAAAGTTTGTACCAATCGAAAGTCAGTGTAAGAACCTACTGCTTGAAATCTTCAATATGTTCTCGTGCTGTTACAATCTTTTCAGTTTGATTTTATACAGATTCTTATTTTGAAGAACAAATGAGTCAACATAGTTAACTAGACTTATCAACTAGAGTCTTTTGTTTCCCTGTGCTCTTTGACTTGATGATGGCGCTTCGATCAACAGAGACTCACGATATCACTCTGAAAAACCTGGCCCTAGTTAGGCCTAAACTCTGCGATTCCTTGAGTACCAATCAGATTGCGACATTTGGCAAAGAACAATGCTTTCGAATTTTCAATTCGAATGATGCCGTTGACTAGATTTTGAGGGAAGATGCTACGGCGGGTAGTTGAAAATTTCTCTGGTTTGTTTTGGTTTTAAAAAAATGGAAAATATGGCGTTGAGAGATTCATTTTGCACTCACCAGGTAAAGTGAACTTCCTTCTTCAGTTTTATAGCAAGTTACGTTGATTAAATGTCTGCTTAATGTGGTTTTTATCGGATTTTCTTTCCGAGGAGTGACCGTTGAACAGAGCTAAAGCTGTCGCTCAATCATGATTTGATCGATCGAATGCAGAAAATAGGATCAGCTTTTTCACTGTTTAATTATGAGTCCCTATTGAGCAAGGTTTACCGCAAGGATACAAGGGACTCATCGTCATTATAGTTAACCAGCTGTCACAATCTCAAACATTAACTTGACCATGGTGCAAAAATGAAAAAAAAAATTACATTGCTCTTACATCATCCGGAAAGTCTCAATCAATCAAAGTATTTTGATTTTAAACAAAAACATTTTTAGAGACAGCGAGCAACAAACATTATTGTAAACACATTTTCTGGAAAATTTAAGAACTTAATTGAAGCACTTGCAGACGTTAATTCTTGGCGTTATCGTTTACAAAAGAACCCAAAACAACTTGGTTCGATCTTCGAAAAGGTAGTTTCTTATATGTGGGCTTTACTGTAGTTGAATTTGTGAATTTTGGCAATTTTTCAACCATTAATAAATCATTTGGGACAATCAATGAATTCGATAAATTTGGGACATGATACTAACCAGCAGATTTTTTCTCAGTACTCTTTGCTGTAGCTTTTTCTTCCACTTTTTGTTCATTTTCAACTAAAATCAAAATGAATCAGATATAAATTTAAGTTTATGATGAGAAAAGGTATACCATCAAAGTGCTTAATTGGAATCGAAGGGAAAGAGATGAAGCGAGTAACAAGGGCAGATTTTGTAATACAATAGCTTCAGTCGCTTTCGTTCACACCTCAATTCAAAGCGATTAGCGAATGCAGACAAAAGAAATTCCCTAAAGCAGAAATTGAAAACAAACGAAGCCGCAAAGTTGCCTTGAAACCAGTGCGTCGAACCCTCGTTTGGTGCGGACCATGGGAGGTTTTTAAGAGAAGGCATGTGCTTATAACGAAAGAAGATGGATAAATCTAAAGTTCTGTCTCGCGGATTTTGTTTATTTGATTCAGGAGCTGAGGAGTGACTGCGTACGTCTGAGCAATAAATATGCAAAACTTGTAATGCCCTCTGCTCGGTTTCTGAATCAAATAAACAAAATCCGCGAGACAGAACTTTAGATTTACCCTTCTTCTTTTGTTATAAGCACATACCTTCTCTTAAAAACCTCCCATCGCCCGCACCAAACGAGAGTTTGCCGCACTGGTTTCAGGGCAACTTTGCGGCTTCGTTTGTTTTCAATTTCTGCTTGAGAGAATTTCTTTTGTCTGCATTGGTTAATCGCTTTGAATTGAGGTGTGAACCAAAGCGACTGATGCTATTGTATTACAAAATCTGCCCTTGTTGAAGCGAGTCAATTAATTCATTTGCCGGGTGAGTCAAACAAGTTTACGCGTTTGGCGAGCTATGAAATGAAACGTATGTGGCCGATATTCAAAACTAGAATGTTAATCCATCATTGAAAGGCTAACTTAGATGAGAAAATTTTGTTTGGTAAAATCACACAACTTTAAGACCCAACAATTAGAAAATGCTTGTAAGGGATTGGTATGGGAATCGAGAATTCCACCTTCCATTCTGGTTCATGATTTATGTACCATTGAAGTTTACATTGCCAGTTTCAGAAACGGAATTTGATTTCAAAAGCAAGCAAATCATGGACCAAAATGGAATGTGGAGTCCTAATTCCCAAAAATGCCTAATTTCTAGGGCTAAATGATACGTGATTTTACCAAACAAAATTTTCTCACGTAAGTTAGCCTTTGACTGATAGATTAACATTAAAGTTTTGAATATCAGGCCTCTTACTTTTTATTTCACCGCCCGCCAAACGCGCAAACATTTTCGACTCACCCGGTATTCAGGCAGACAGATAATGCTAAGAACTATAGATCTACGTACGCAAATTATGAAACAAAGAATTGCAAGGATTTCCAGATCCCAAAGTTGAAAACTGAACATGCCAAAAAAGGATTTTACTACTCTGCCATAAAGGCTTCTAACGATATCCCAACACTCAGGAGCTTCATAAAGAACTGAAAGTACACTTGACGAGCTGAGAATGCTAAGAAAAAACACACTCAAACACGAGCCTCTGGAAGAACAGCCCATCTTTTATTATAGTTATTACTTCAATTTATCTAAGTAGATAATATTGTATTAGGTTTTAGCTGAATGGGGTATTTGTCAGTGCATAATAATGAATGAATGAATGAATGAATGAATGAATGAATGAATGAATGAATGAACGAATGAATGAATGAATGAATGAAGGAATTAAGGATGAACGAGGAAAAAAGTTCATAATTTGCGACAGCAGTTAGTAACTTTGTTTTCGAGCATTAGTCATACAAACCGCAGATTTGTCCTTTAAAGAGACAAATTTCGACAGTAAACCGAAAAGATAAAAATTGAGGAACACCGTACGTTTTTCTGATGCATCCAATTAATTCTTTCCCTTAAAGTTGGCTAAAGACTATAGCTGTAGTTCTTATTGAAGCCAACTATTTACAAAACATACATATAATATTACAGCGAAGATATGATTTACAATAATAATAGAATTAGGATAAAATATTTTACATGATCTGCAGTTGCAGGCTTGGCATTTATGGGCTTTGATAAGCTTCTTGAAAATCAGAAGGAATCTGAGTTTTTTCATTTCTGGTGGTAATGCCTCACATTTTCCCCATAAATCTGACTGTATTGAATCCATGGCATGTCGTTTTCGCCAATGGCAGCTGTAGTTTATCAGAACAGTTGTAAGGCATTTCTATTTCCTCAAAAATTTGTTTCGTAGAGCTGGGATCTAGATCATATTTTGTTTCGTAGATCTCTATCATGAGCAACTGCAGGTTCCTCTGAGGAATGGTTACCTAATCATTCATTTCCAACAATTTTTACAAAAGCAAAAACATTGTCTTTGTATGCGATTCATAAGGCTCTTTCATGTATCCTATTTATCTTATTATTCAAATTTCTATCGTGAAACATCCATATCGGCGAACAATAGCTAAACTGGGACATAACGAATGTTTTCATCAACATTTTTGGTTTCTCGGGCTACATGAAGATTGAAATGCGCGCAAGAGCATGAAGCTTCTGACTAGCGTTTTTACATAACGTTTGGACGTGTTTTTTAAAAACTTAATTTCTCGTCACTTTCTTATTAGTATCATTATTATAATGATTATTATATCTGATTAAAGTGCATAACTATGATACAATATTCTATACACTTTACAATTTAAAGCCTACTACATAATATCATAAGCTACTTTAAATAAATGAGTCTTTAAAGACGATTTAAAACTGTCAATATTGTCACTGTTCCACAGGCTAGCTGCAGCGTAGGCAAAAGTTCTAGCACCTAATGTTTTGTTCTTGAAACGAGGAACTTTCTAGAAACTTTCTTCTATCCGATAGATATTTCAGTGAAAAGGGGACAAGAAAGCAAGCAAATAATCTTGAATCTTACCAAGATCAGATCTCCACATCATCAAATTTGATCTTCCATATCCATAATTCTCTAATGGTGCGGCTGTGGGTTCGACGGGCGTTGTAGCGAGAGTACTGGCCTCTGGTTGCGGCATTGGCCCGTAAGCCACTGTTTGCGCTGTACACGTCGCAGATGTTTCCTTGGAATCCAGGACTGGGTATGACCATGTTGATTCCCCTGACTGTTCGTTGTAGTAATAGTACATTCCATGCTCGCTGAAATGAGATATAACACGATGTTGGATTTGTATGTAGGTTACCAAGGGCACAGCTAACATTTGGCCAATCCTGACTGATATGGTATTGAATGAAGCACAGCAGCATTCAAGGTTTGATAATTAACAATGAGAAACATTTGATGTATGGAAACAAAATGAAGCTACGAACGTTTGTTCAATGGTCAGAAAGAAAAAGTCAAGTGGCCTTAAGTTACTGTCTAAATAAGTACATGAGCAACAAACGGAGTGAAGTACAAACTCCTGCAGGAACAGTATTGTGCATGATACTAAAAGCATTGTGCATGATACTAACCAGCAACTTAGTTGGGCAGCACTGGGCACGAATATGTACTCCGCTGTATGACTAACTGTCGCAAAAATGTCCCAAAGTCTCTGCTTACATGTTTTAAATCCTTGTTTGGATAGCTGCAAGAAATTTCTTCCTTGCAGATAAAGATACGTTTTGTACCTCAATGTAGAAAATCCTTGAGATGAGTCATGCAGCAGGGGGGAAGTTTTTATTAATTGCATCGATTCTGTATTGCTTTGGCAACGCCAAGGATAGATTTCATATACTTATGACGATGATTCACTTGTATCCCTGCGGTAAAACTTGCTCAAGAGGGACTCATAATGAAACAGTGAAAAACTTGGCCCTATTTTCTTCAATCATCAATGGAATTATGATGGAATCACAACTTCGAATCTCAATCCCGTGGGAGTGTTTTCAGTTCTTCAATCGAATCGAAAATTCTATCACATTTAAATTGTAACAATATTAATTCACAAATCTCGCAATCTGATTGGTACTTTAGGAATTGCGAAGTTTGGGCCTAAATAGGGCCAGGTTTGTCAGAGTAATATTGAGTCTCTGTTGACTGAAGCGCCATCATCAAGTCAAAGAGCAACGGGAAACAAGAGACTCATCGTCATAAGTCTATAGACTTCACACCTTCTATGTATTCAACCATACTCTTTTGCTTTCTCTGTCTATTTTGATTTGATTGAGTGCACGCACATGTGTGAAATCTATTCTTCTGAAGGTCAAATTGCTTAGAATCATGGAAAACCCAAATCATTTGTTCCACAAAATTTGCCTTTGCTGAATCATGCAGGGAAATCCTCCTGATTTGCAAGATCATAAAAACATGGTACCAAATTTCCCAATTAGTCATTCAGTACAACTTGCAATATGCAACTTACCATTTTACTTACCGCTGGTAAACATTGATCATGCGGTTAAAGTTGTCCCATCACATCGCATCTTTGTCTTCAATTCTCTTAACACTAATTTGGAATCTAGTGCGCCATATTTGTACTGCCAGGCCAATATGAGGCCTATATTAGAATTGCTCGTCTTACGGCGCCTATAATGTCTATGACATAATCTTAATGTCTATGACAGTCTTCCCTTCGGTCGAGTACTCGATTTATCGCAGCCCTTCGACGTGGAATGGTGTATTATATCCGGCTTCTCGCTTAATAGTGATGTAGTCCACTGATGGCGTTCCGATGAAACATTAATGTAGAAGAATCAATCTTTAACAGCGACCAGGATGACATGATGAACGAAGGACGAAGCACAATTTGGTTGAAAACTACTTTAGAGATCCCTTACAAATACCAAAGTTCTATGAAGCACTCAAGGGGCTTATTTAATTTTGGACACTCCGGAGGGGGGATTAAAAGAGAGGGTGTTTATTAGAGAAGGGTGCTTATTCACAAAATCAGATGACAAGAATACGTATGATAGCTTGTCATTTCTTTTACCCCATATTTTGCTGATTCAACATGCAATTTTGAGAGTCAAATACATAAATTGGACACAGTTTTATCCCAAACCATATCAAAATAAACATGAAAACTTGTTTAGGTAAATAAATGGAAAGTCTTTGGTAATTTTAAGTGGGGGGGGGGGGTGGAACCTAATAGAGAGGGGGCTAAAAAGAGCTTTTACGGCGAGCGTACTTTAGGTAGCAGACTTGGTTGTCTGGGCCGTCCAGTAGAGCCATTAAATCGTGATTAAAAAGGTGGATGGGTGTATGTTACATATTTCACATGTTACATGTTACAGCATAGGGCTCGAATCTTTGCAAAACTTTAAAATTAAATGTGTAAGATGTTATTACCTTGTTCTTTCAATTGAATAGATTAGAGGGAACTTGAGGGCGTTTGCTATGATTCCAGAAAGAGCATTTTTGATATTATCACTATTTTCAGAGTTACAGCATTTTTAACATTTCTGCTGGTTTTGAAGTTGTGACGTCATCAAATTGCTAAATCGTAAACCATAAAAGCTACAGACTTTTGCTTGCTACCATCTTGTAGATCGTCAAAAATTGAATGTTTCTTGTATTGGTTATTTTGACTTTCCTCAACCAGTTTAGAATTTATGTTGCTTTTAATCTTTTCCAAAGCTTCTGATATCTCCTCTCGTACATTCTTTCATAAATCTTAAAACCGCTGTAATTCCAAGAATAATTATGATATCGCAAATGCTCTATCTGGAATTATGGCAAACGACCTGAAGTATCACTCGATCTATTCAGTTGAAAGAATTAGGCAACAACATTTTCCACACTCAATTTTCAAATCTTGCAAAGATTCGAGCCCTATGTTACATCTTACGTGGGTGTTACAGTTGCATAATTCCATAGGTAAATGGCTTGAAAAAAACTTCATGTCCTTTTGTGCAAATTCTAATAGGAGCATTTTTATATCTTAATACACAAATTCAGCTAACTTTGTTTATATCCAGTTCAGATCACGTGATTGTCTTGTTGGTGAAACCTTCTTTTCATACAAGTAAAGACATTCGTATCATGCAAGCCAAGGGTGTTTGGACACAAAGTTGATTATTTATTTACCTTATTTTGATCCTAGTGTCTTGTTTTCTTGTCTTGTTTCAGCTGTTTCGTCTTCAAGTGACGGGGGCAACCGCGCGTCGGTATAGGCCCAACCGCTCTCAAGTTGTTCGAATGTAACTCAATTGTATCTATGTGTTTTAGTGCGCCTCACAAAGGAAACGTTTCAAGCCGCAAAGCCATAGGAAAGTTTCCTTTTCGGGCTTTGCGGTTTGAAAACTTTTTTCTGCAAAAGCACACCAAAACACAGGAATACAAGGGAGTTTTATTCGAATAACTTGACAGCGTTGGGCCTAAAACCACGTTCAGTTGCACACATCACTAGCAGACGAAACGAGCAGAAAAACAAGACAAGAAAACAAGACAGAAGGATTGAAACAAGGTAAATAAATAATCAATGAAAACATCCGTGCCCTAACATCCTTGTGCAAACTTCTACTTTATCAACAAATAAGGAGATGATTTTCGAAGTGCAGCAAAGGGCTCAAATCTTTAAAAAGATAGGTGTAAAATTCAGGTACATTTTTCAGTAAATCAAAGTGCTTGAAAGGAACTAATGGTGATTTGCTGTAAATCTGCCATGGCAATTTTTTGATGCCTTGACTAGTTTCAAAATGACGGCATTTATTAATTTCGAGACTGTGACTTCATCAACATTCTAAAGCCTTAACCAGAAGAGCTAAAGATTTCTGCTTGCCACTATATTGTAGGCCTTCGTAAATTATGCTTTTCTTAAAGATTGTATCAATTTTCCTAATGTAGTTTGAGATTTTCGATTATTCTAATCTTTTCAAAATTGCCCATGAATATTTAAAAAATAATCAAAATGCCGCCATTTTAAAAATAATCAAGATATCAAAAAAATGCCACGGCAAATTCACAGCAAATTCCCAAAGCTCCTTTCTAGTCATTCAGTTCGTAGAAATATATGATACAATTTTACACCTACTCTTTTAAAATTTTGAAAGATTTGAGCTCTATGTCTTGCAGTGTATGTTCATTTGACCCAAGGTGGGAATACACGCCGTCAGCTGAATTTGTCTATCAACTGAAACTATTTCAGCTATGTTTTAGATTTAGACATCATCAAGTTGCTAAAATCACTGCAGACGCGCACCCAACATGTGCGCCTTCACTGACCATGGTCGATGTGAAAACTCTAGCATAATTCTGTTTCAGAATCGAACAGTAATTTCAACGTTTTTGAAAGCTTGAATAGACTCTTTTCTGAAAACAGCAAACAAGGTAACAAAAGTGCAGATAGTGAAACTACAGTAAAGTAAGTAAAGACCTTTCAAAGCCATTCATTTGAAAGGATATCCAGTCCAATGTCTTGACATAATCCGTGTGGCTAGCCCATGCAGCACAACGTCTCAAATGCAGACTGGCCCAATGCCCTCGATACAATCCAATCGGAGCAGCATCACTTTAATAATACAGTTGTTTGCTGTCATTGTTTACGAGGGTGAGTGTCCGAGTGGCTTAAACAGTTTTCGTCAGGTAACTGAAGTTGAGCTCGGTCGAGTGAGGTCAAACTCCGGATGGGTGACCTCGGAGGCCTGACCTCACAGCTCACCTCGTCGTCCTTCAGAAGGGACGTTAAACCAGGGGTCCCATACCTGGATGCAGCATGCACAGTGGGCCTAAATTAGCTATTAGTAGCTAGAAATCCTGACAAGCCCACTAAAAAGAATAGAAAAAACTAAAAACAAAAACAAAACAAAACAAAATTGTCTCATGGCATATTATGGCACTAAGTCAAATTCAGATCAAATGTTGACCAAAGGCAAATTTTCAAAAAAGCCATAGTGAGGTCTCTCCATAGTTAAAATTCTTCGGAAACTCCAAATTTTGGAGACGCTAATTTTCAAAAATATGACGTTTTTGCCTTGCTCTAAGGAATCTATATATTCTTCGTTACTGTAGGACCTAGTCCTCCAGTCATTCTGCCAAAATCTTGTGTAACGCTATGCAAAGGTTTTTATGATCTCATCAAGAAGCAAAGAATAAATAACGATTTTTACTTCATTTTTTGAATTAAGGAGACAAATTGATAATAATTCTTGCACCAAAAACCCTGTAGAAAAACCATTACGAGCTGATGATTTTGTAATGCAAAGTTACTTGATTAAGTTGAAAACACTTTTGATGGCCAATTTTGGACTAGGTAGTGCAACACTTTTGTGAGTTACGTGTAAATTACTCCGAAGCTCGGCATTAACTGTTTACATTACACCAGAGAAACTAATGCCCACTATTCAGCTTCTGCACACAGACACAGCGGAGACACTCGGGGGGGGGGGGGCGAGGGGGTGCAATCACTCCCCGAATGTTGGCTAGAACAAACATCTTTTGTTCGAAAACAATAGAAATAAACAATGATTTTTAATAAAACAATAGCTTAGCTCCTCTAATGGTTGGCAAAGTATCCGCCACTGCCCATAAGCATTTCTCAACAGGTGTTTTTCGATTTATACTTCTATATTTGATAAGTAATTACATCACCCCCTGATAAAATCTTTTCTGTCATGCAACATGAGTGATTTAGCCAGCCTGTTTCAACAACTTGGAAAAATTGGCCTTAGAAATACCTTTGTTTGCGATCGCTAAACGGGGGTTCACAAAAAGCGATCTAAGATAATCGAAAGGTATTTAATCGCAGAGATCTGCACTAATTATTCAGTGTAAAAATGTAGCGATAATTTTTAGAATAACCGTTCAAATAATCGTGCGATTTTGGAAACAATTGCTATAAAAAAACATAATCGTTTCAAGTTGCCATTAAAAACCTGAAAATCATTCGAAGGATGAAAAATTGAAACGAAGAATTTGGTTTTAAGTGTATACTAAAAGATTATTGACAAGACCGCTTTAAATTCTTTCTTTGCACATAATCATTCGATTGCTGAAAAAGAACACGGTTTAATCAATAAGAACAAATAGATGATATTGCTTTCGATAGCTATCCTCGTTGTTTTGGGGAGCATGGGCCATCCTTGTTGTTTAGGGGAGCATATGGGTCAAATATTTTCATTTCTAAAAACTGACAGCATCGTCAATATGCCGCTGTTTGATCTTTGTTACAAAATTACCATCGTAGTGATAGCAATCCAACAAGCGGGCAGGTATCTTTACAGAGGACAAGCTGCCTTCTGTTGAAGCCCAGTAAAGCACTGAAGGGACCTTTAGACTGATCAAGAAAAGACCAAGCTAAAGGCATAAAGAGGTAATAAAGATATGAGTAGATGTATTGTGTACCTGCTCCAGTGGCAGCTCCATCCGTCCGGTGCAGCCGTTTCCTCATATTTACGTATCTCAGCATCAACTTGTTCTAGTTTGTACAAGAGGTATTCGCTATCAAGAGCCCCCTCTCGCCAATCACTCATCCGGGTCTAGAATGTAGTAAGATTATTGCGTAAGGGAAAAGAGAGGTATCAGTGAAAACCCAGGTTAGTATGTAATACCTACCATGGTAAATGGTTACTTACCCTGGTACAAAAGAAGTTAAATCTTCCGTCTGTTTGAATCGGCTTCTTTCACTTGAAAATATGAATTACAGCAAACGTAAAATGAATTTAAAAGGTCACTTAAACATATTGTAAAAGGGCAATCTAAAAACTGTAGTACCTTTCAAAATCGTTTCTGTGAGACACAGACGTGGGATACCTTCAAATAATCTAAGAAAGCTTCCCTAGGCTTACAAAGTTTGCAAAATTTAGGAGAGAACAGATCTTTAACATTTTTTCCTTTGATCAGGCAAATACGATCAACGTTGTGCGCATTAGATTCTGTGATTAAAGAACCAAAGAGCCATGGCCAAAGCGTTCTGATGTCACGTTGAACCCGAACAAACCTGCTTATCGTGCAATTTTACAAAATGGCCACGATAGTTAAATTATAAAATGTTTAGCGAATTGACAGCTGTTACAGATGTCAAACTAGGAGAAGATTGAGATTATTATTCAGCAGTTGGTATGGTTTTTTTTATTAGCATTAATCTTATAAAACCTGGAATTGTCCTGTAAGCGAAATCGATGCTCAAAACAAAGCCAAAAGTAATGCAACTAATGGTAGTGAAGAAACGATCAGTGCTCGGGAACCCATAAAATTTAGTTCTGATATAGTGCGTATCAACAAGAACGAGATATGAAGCTTGACATGCACGCCAATGCACGTCCAATCTAATGCAAGAAGACAACAAGGAGACTGTTCCGCAGGATACAGTCAACTAGGAGGTACAAAAGGAGAAGCACTTTAGTTTGAAATAAACTCACTTCCTTTACCCTTTACTCACCAAAATGCATTACTTGCCAAGCGATTCTATCCTGTCAAATGTAGTTGAACATGCACCATGCAGAACGTTGAAATCATTTGCTCTGGCTATTTTCTTTGTTGTCACAAACGTAAGCTTGTCCTCGGCTGTGGTACTGTAAACATCAAGGATTGAAGTCCCTCACACGAACCGTCTACAGTTTCATCCTCAACTGTGTTCAACCTAACCTGATCAATTTGTTCAACAACAGTGTTTCTGTTTCCATTTTCGATAGTGTCTTGAATCTCATTGTCTTTTATTTCAATCTTCTTCGTTTGTATCATTTCGTTTGTATTTCTTCTCTTTGCATTGGTTTCTTTCTAACTGCATAAAGTCTTTGCCTTGGCATCGATCCTAGCACTTCTGCCTTTATCCTCTAATTCACACTTGTGTTGTAGTTCATGGTAGCACTGACTCCCTTCCCACCATAACCAAGATTCTTTCGTTACTTCAGTCAGCCAAGACTTACGACCAAGTAGCTCAACTGCTAAGACATTACTCAAATCTGATATTCTTTTCATATCCTTAGAAGAATATCAGCCCTTGCTAGTTGCTTGTGAAGTCTTACACAACACATTGAACAAATCACCGTTACAGAGAGTGAAATAGACAAGAGTTCGGCCGAGTGTTCGTCACACTTTGAAACAAAAGGTCTGGCAGTATCTAACCTGGAGCATATAGACTACATGTCTCATCTGAAGGAAATTTGATGGAATCCCTCTCCTAAAACTGCAGCACCAGGATTCTCCTGTTCTTGCCTTGTGTCTGCTTGAATTCTTTACTAGATTGACATCTTCGTTTCCTTAAATCGCAAAGATTCTTCTGCCTGCAAAAGACTGTTTCTCATATCCTTGCACTTGCAGGTAAGAGTCTATTTCGGATATTACTTTCGTCTTTATGGACCTTCTTCTTCATGTCAGAGCATGTAAAGCCTTAATTTATTCTTGAGTCGAAGAAAAACAACCTGAATCTAAATCGATTGAATACTACTTTGAATTCTTAATAATAAATCTATCAAAATTAAAGCTCTCTGAAAAAACAACCATAAGGATATCAAAATTATGGTACTTATCAAGTAAAGGAATAAGAAATAATAAAAAAGCTCACTCTTTTAGATAATCTTTTAGTTGGTCACAAAGTTAAGGAAAGACGTACCTTTGGCATATGTTTACTTTTTTCTACCTTACACCCTTTCGTTGTGGCAAAAGTGGCAAAAATATTTTGGCATCAAAACCAAAAGTGAATATATGGTATCGAAAATCGCACGTATTCTTAGATCTGGGATATGGAATGCAATGTCACCTTCTTTAACAGAGCCCCATAGACATCAAACAATTTTTAAAAAAATTGAAAGCTGCGATTTTGGTTGCAACTGTAGACTGTGTAAGTTGAATATTGAAAATTTAGGGTTTTATAGTTGTTGTTTGATGATAAATTGTATACTTTCTTTGTAATATAGATTCAGCCTAATTGGTAACATGCACATTTTTTGGTTGGCGATAATTAGCACATTAGCTAAACAAGAAGCCAACCCTAACTAAAGAATGTATTATTATGTGCCATTTTACTACTTTGGATTAATGTGCCAGTACCCTAATCCTACGAATAAAGTTGCAAGTATCTAAGTAATGGAAATCTCAGGAACAAGCGGGCCGCCGAGAGGGGGGACAGGAGGGGCAATTTGCCCCAGGGCCTCAGGGTCTATGGGGCCTCATAACTGAAGATTTTTAACATTTTGACTGCAAGAAATGCTCTGAAATGCATTTTAAATCAATATAAATGGCGTGATCGAGGAAATTTTCTGCTCGCTTCCCTCGCAGGGGGCCTCATTTCCCAGCTTTGCCCTTGGGCCTCTCAAAGCTCTCGGCGGCCCTGGGAACCAGAGCTCCTCTCTGGGTGATCACCATAGAGCGTTTACCTCCTGGAACTGATGTGACAAATGCTCTATGCACAGAGATTTGCAACATCTAATAAATGGAAAATCTCAGCTAAAGGCGTTTATACCCATCAATCAAGGATATAGCCCTTGCAATTAATTATAAGACTCTATCGCTCCTCAGTCTCCGTAGAGCTAGGCGCATTGGATATCCCACTATACTGAGAGAGGATGTAAACATCCCAGCAAATTGGGATAAGATTAACATCCCACGTAGATTTCATGTGTTTCTATAGGCAGTCAGGACATCCCGGCTATAGGCGGGATCATGAAAAACAGGCCCTCAGTTTGAAGATGTTTCAAACACGCCTTCTTATTTTATACCCAGTATGTCGAACAACACTTGTAATTGTCAATAAACTGGAAATACATTTGAATATAAATTCATAAGTTCAGATCTAATCGACGATTACGCTAAAAATGGCGGCGAGGAAAATTTTACCAAGATACAATACGTTCGAATTGCAAGTCTTTAATGATTCTTTAGGAATTCAATTAAAAAAAGCAATGTATCTTGGAAAAAATTCCTCGCCACCATCTCTAGCGCAATCGTCCATTGCGTACTCTCGAGTACCGAATAATTGTCTCCCCCAGGCTTATAAATTTTGAAAAATTTTCCAGCCCCCCCCCGCTCTTATTGCAACCACCCCTTTTATTAATTTTTGGAAAAATGAAATGATAGTGAACATTATTTCTGAATTAACGCAAGAAAAAGTCTGAAGAAGTGCATTCAACAGAACCATAGTTCAAAAGTAAATGTATCAGTAACATCATTGTTCACATAAATATATAAAAGATACGTGTTTACCTAAGAAAACGACTATTTTCTATTTCTCCAAGCATCCCCCCCCCCGATTATTCCAGCCCCCCGATCATTAATATATCGAACAATTTCCAACCCCCCCCGAATATTCTCACCCCTCCCCGTTTATTTGGTACTCGAGAGTATGTATTGGTCGTGAATCGCACTGCACATGCACCAAAATCAATGGCTGCAGTCACACTGGGAATTCTAACTTCGTTGTATCTCTTCAAGATAACGGTTTACTCCAGCTGTGACTAGATTTCGTTTTTACAACGTTGTTACAACGCTTTGGCATTGGAAGCTGATTACATGAGAAAATTGTAAGATGCGAAACAACAAGCAAAACAAGGTTGCGAGTTATATTTTAGCGTTTTCTATGAGAATAGACCAATCGCAGCCTTACGAAGCTGTCATATGACACAGCATGTCACTGTGTCACCGGGTGTTGCTGTACCGTTGTATTGCCGTACTTTCTGGCGATAAAAAAATTGCAAGAAAGTAAAGCAGTTCACATTATAAAGGGAAAATACAGTAGTGTGACGACATCCAATGTCACTGCAAAGCAATGATTTAAGCCTCACCTAGATTGCGTACACACGATGCCGGCACATTTTGAAGACGGTGAAAAATGTGACGGATAGGCCTCCCGTTCACACGAAAACAGCACATTTTTTGCCGACAGATTCTGAAAACGGTAGATTTTGAAAACGGAACTCTAACCGGTACACCTTTGAAACGGCATCATGTAAACACTCAAAAATGATGAACACAGAACATTTCTTTGGCATCAAAGTCTTGCAAAGGCTTTCTTACCGTCAAATTTCGTACCTTTTTCAAATTGTTCTGGCATCGTATAAACGCTAGCTCAAATTTTGGTTCCGTTACATTTTTCACCGTTTTCAAAATACGCCGGCATCGTGTGAACGTAGTCAAAGATTTATGAGCAGGAGTCCCTTGTTTCCCTGTGCTCTATTACTTGATGACAGCACCTCGGTCAACCGACACACAATATTACTATGAAAAGCCTGACCCTATTCAGGCCCAAGCTCTGAGCTTCCTAGAGTACCATCAGATTGCAAGAATTGTGAATTACTATGGTCACGGCAAATATGATTGAATTTTCGATTTGATTGAAGATTTGATAACATTCGGATGAGATTCGAGATTCGAGATTAGCGGCCATAACTCAAGATTCAAGGCCTCGATTCCATCATAATTCGATTGAGAAATGCAGACAATAGCGTCAGCTTTTTCACTATTTCATTATGAGTCCCTGTTGAGCAAAGTTTACCGCAGGTTGCAAGGGACTCATCGACAGAAGTCGAAGCCTCACTCCTCAAGACATATTTTGAGGTTCATACGATACCTTTTTTGGCCAATGTCAGCTGTGATCGCAAAACAAAAATAAAGAACGGAAAGCAAAAAGAGAATCAGATATTCTTACCTCCATTTCTATAAACATAACTTGGAAATTGGTTAGTCCTTTCTTTGATACTTCAAGGAATTCTAGTTTATCAAGCAGCTCAATTGACAAATCTGAGATCTTTGTCTGCATTTCTTCATAGTATGCATCATCATTATTTCCTGCAAAGTAAAAAATGCCACCACTGAGTTCTATTCATAACATTGCAAAATCAGAACTTTTCTAAAGCCCCGTTAAAAGGCTCTCAACATTGCACTGAACATCACTCAACATTTGTAGAGCGATGTTTAGTGATGTTGAGTGGTGTTGAGTGGGGGTGTTAAAACGCTAAATGATCAAAAAAATCTTCTTGCTGCGTGTAGTGCCACAATACAAAGACAAACAAGTAAATAACATAAAATATAAGCACTTTGATGCGAATTGAAAGTAACGACGTTTCGAGCATAGCCCGTTATCAAGCAAAGAAAAATTAATAGAACCGACACTAATCAAGCAAAAAGAAGGACAGATTCGAAGGATAAAGATAGTGCTCAAGGGAATTGATGTGACGTAGGAAAGAATGTTATTGAAGATACGTAAAGTGCTTGTTGAGTCCTGAAGGATACAAAGTTCCAAGTGCAAAAATGATCCGTTTTTCCAATGTTTTTCTTTTTGTGCTTTCTGTAGATGCATATAGAAGCCCAAGAATCGACATGTCATCGGTAGAATGGTTTGGTAGATTGAAATGGTGTGAAATGTTACTGTCCGGATCGTTTTCGTGTTGCTCATCTAAATGTGTCCTGTTCCTAACATTCCTCAAATGTTCACCGAATCTGTTGTTTATTTGTCTTGACGTCTCTCCAATATACAGGATGTTGCATTTGGTGCAGGTGATGCAATAAACTACGGATGATGAGGCACATGTGAATGCAGATCGGATGGTAAAATTTCTGTTTCCATTAGTGACGGTTGTGGAATTGTTGATGTGCTTACATGTTTGGCAAAGATGATGGTTACATGGAAAGGTACCAGGTGGGTCGTTGGTCTTGAGGTTTGTGCGGACGAGTGTGTCTTTGATGTTCTTATCTCTGCGAAAGGCCATAAGAGGAGGTGCTTCAAATATATCCTTGGTATGAGAGTCTTCTTGTAATATTCGAAAATTGTTGTAGATGATCTTTTTGATCCTGTCGTTGAGTGGATGGTAGGTGAGGGTGAAAGGAATGCGACTGTTTGTTTGGCTTCTGTCAACAGGCAATAAGGCATCTTCTTGCGATAGTTTTTTTACTCTCTCAAGGGCTGAATCAGTCACGGTCTCCGGATAGTTGTTTTGGTGGAAGAAAGAGGACATCTCCTTTGCTTTGGCATCAAAATCTTCTTCGGCAGTACAAATGCGACGGAGACGGCGTAGCTGAGAATAAGGGATTGAATCTTTGCATTTTTTTGGGTGCGAAGAACCATAATCCAGGAAGCTGTGTGCATCAGTTTCTTTGTAGTAAATTGTGGTAGCAATAGTGTCATCCTTAATTGTGAGCAGGAGATCCAGGAAAGGTAGGCTATCTTCAGTGATATTGTGGGTAAACTGTAGAGCGGGGTGGAAATTGTTGGTGTAATTGATGAATTCTTGCAGTGACTCGAGTAGAAGGGAAGTGGCACCAATAATGTCATCCATGTATCTTTTGATGAGGCAAGGAAATGGGCCACGGTAGGAATTCATGATCAGGTATTCTTGATATCCGACAAAAAGGCATGCATAGCTAGGACCAAGTTTACTACCCATTGCAACTCCAGAAGTTTGTAGATAGAAACTACCATTGAAGGAGAATGTATTTGTGGTAAGAACGAGTTCAGCGAGGCGCAGAAGAGTGTTAGTTGGCGGATACTGTTTTGATCGTTGTTCCAGGAAGAATTTTAATGCTATCAATCCATCTGCATGTGGAATGCATGTGTACAGCGACTTGACGTCCATAGTGAACAGGAACCGGTTTGGGCCATTGAATCTGAACTCTTTAAACAAGCGTAGGGCATGAGATGTATCCTTAACATAGGTCGGCAGTTGTTGGTTGATTGGTGTGAAAATGCTATCGAGGTAGGAGGCGATTTGTGATGTAGGGCAGGAGGCAGCTGATACAATAGGACGACCAGGGTTATTGAGTTTATGAATCTTTGGGAGCATGTAAAACGCTGATGTTCGAGGATGCTGAAGGTACAGCTTATCTGCATTTGTTGGTAAGTTTCCAAGGTGCATTTCTTCTTTGACGGAGTTAATGATTGTCTTGTTGAAGGATTTGGTTACATTTTTCGGAAGATGTTTGTATGATTGCGTTAGTAGCTGTGAATTGCCTTCTTCAATGTACAGGTCCTTTCTCCAGACAACAACGCGTCCACCTTTGTCTGCAGGCTTAATGACGATGTCATCCCTTGATTTCAGGTGCTTAAGAGCAGCCCATTCTTGTGGAGTTAAATTAGACCTTTTACATTTTGCTTTAAAATCTATTTGTGAGATCTCATATCTGCATCATTAACACAATCATTAAGACAATCATTAACTCCGTCAAAGAAGAAATGCACCTTGGAATCAAATCCCAAAGATTCATAAACTCAATAACCCTGGTCGTCCTATTGTATCAGCTGTCTCCTGCCCTACATCACAAATCGCCTCCTACCTCGATAGCATTTTCACACCAATCAACCAACAACTGCCGACCTATGTTAAGGATACATCTCATGCCCTACGCTTGTTTAAAGAGTTCAGATTCAATGGCCCAAACCGGTTCCTGTTCACTATGGACGTCAAGTCGCTGTACACATGCATTCCACATGCAGATGGATTGATAGCATTAAAATTCTTCCTGGAACAACGATCAAAACAGTATCCGCCAACTAACACTCTTCTGCGCCTCGCTGAACTCGTTCTTACCACAAATACATTCTCCTTCAATGGTAGTTTCTATCTACAAACTTCTGGAGTTGCAATGGGTAGTAAACTTGGTCCTAGCTATGCATGCCTTTTTGTCGGATATCAAGAATACCTGATCATGAATTCCTACCGTGGCCCATTTCCTTGCCTCATCAAAAGATACATGGATGACATTATTGGTGCCACTTCCCTTCTACTCGAGTCACTGCAAGAATTCATCAATTACACCAACAATTTCCACCCCGCTCTACAGTTTACCCACAATATCACTGAAGATAGCCTACCTTTCCTGGATCTCCTGCTCACAATTAAGGATGACACTATTGCTACCACAATTTACTACAAAGAAACTGATGCACACAGCTTCCTGGATTATGGTTCTTCGCACCCAAAAAAATGCAAAGATTCAATCCCTTATTCTCAGCTACGCCGTCTCCGTCGCATTTGTACTGCCGAAGAAGATTTTGATGCCAAAGCAAAGGAGATGTCCTCTTTCTTCCACCAAAACAACTATCCGGAGACCGTGACTGATTCAGCCCTTGAGAGAGTAAAAAAACTATCGCAAGAAGATGCCTTATTGCCTGTTGACAGAAGCCAAACAAACAGTCGCATTCCTTTCACCCTCACCTACCATCCACTCAACGACAGGATCAAAAAGATCATCTACAACAATTTTCGAATATTACAAGAAGACTCTCATACCAAGGATATATTTGAAGCACCTCCTCTTATGGCCTTTCGCAGAGATAAGAACATCAAAGACACACTCGTCCGCACAAACCTCAAGACCAACGACCCACCTGGTACCTTTCCATGTAACCATCATCTTTGCCAAACATGTAAGCACATCAACAATTCCACAACCGTCACTAATGGAAACAGAAATTTTACCATCCGATCTGCATTCACATGTGCCTCATCATCCGTAGTTTATTGCATCACCTGCACCAAATGCAACATCCTGTATATTGGAGAGACGTCAAGACAAATAAACAACAGATTCGGTGAACATTTGAGGAATGTTAGGAACAGGACACATTTAGATGAGCAACACGAAAACGATCCGGACAGTAACATTTCACACCATTTCAATCTACCAAACCATTCTACCGATGACATGTCGATTCTTGGGCTTCTATATGCATCTACAGAAAGCACAAAAAGAAAAACATTGGAAAAACGGATCATTTTTGCACTTGGAACTTTGTATCCTTCAGGACTCAACAAGCACTTTACGTATCTTCAATAACATTCTTTCCTACGTCACATCAATTCCCTTGAGCACTATCTTTATCCTTCGAATCTGTCCTTCTTTTTGCTTGATTAGTGTCGGTTCTATTAATTTTTCTTTGCTTGATAACGGGCTATGCTCGAAACGTCGTTACTTTCAATTCGCATCAAAGTGCTTATATTTTATGTTATTTACTTGTTTGTGTTAAAACGCTCTCAACAATTAGACTCAACATTTGTTCATTGATGGTTTTTGTTGACAATTCTTGTTGGTTTTTTTAGCTTTCTTCCCCCTTGACATTAGTTGCCTGATAACTTTTTTACTGCAGGATTTCAGGCGCAACGATTCAATCCCAAGATCGACCTGCTCTCGTTCAGAAGCCTGCTCTCTGTCTTGCTGCTTATTTGCTTTCACTGCCAACTGCATCCATGATTTCGTAGCGATTTGCCATAGCGATTCATGAACTTCGACTTCTCTCTCACCCACTTACACTAAGCTCTCGATATGTTTCGAACTTTCTTTCGTTTTCTCTTTTTGGCGCGAGGAGAATGAGTCTGGTGCGCTTGCGCCGACTGAACATTGTTGTATAGGGTGTTAAAACGCTCTCAACATAGCTCAACAACACCTAGAACAATAGAAATGTTGCGTTGATCCACTGAACATTTTTGACTTCTTTCACACTCCACTCAACATCGCTGAACACTGCTCAACATCACTGAACATCATTCAACAAGGTGTTAAAACGCTCTCAACATTTGCCCTCTACAAATGTTGAGCGATGTTCACTGAATTGTTGAGAGCGTTTTAACGGGGCTTAAAACTCCAATTCTGTATTAAGTGATTTCATATTATCTCCTATGCTGTCAAAAAAAGTTTATGCGTTTGGAGGGCTGTGAAATGAAGAGTATTCTCAGGCCCTCCGCAGAGGCCCTCTGCAGAGGCCTCCAAAAAGCTTTTGCATATGGGGAGTTTGACCCCCCGGACTGGGAGAGAGAAGAAAAGGAAGACTGAGAAGGAATGTTATGAAACTGAGGAGTTCTTTTTGATGTAAAGAAGTTTGATGTAAAATAGATGATTTGCCGTGTGTTTGGAAGACGTGGTCCTTTCTGAGTGTGTCCCAGGAATATTTGAATTTGAGTTGGTGTGTGCATCTAACAGTATGGAGCCGATATTCAAAACTAAAATGTTGATCTATAGGTGAAAGGCCAACTAAGATGTAAAAATTTTGTTTGGTAAAATCACTCACCTTTAAGACCCAAAATTAGAAGATTGCCTACAACAAGGGGCTTGCATGGGAGTGAGACTTCCAAATTCCTTTCTTTTCCATGATTTACTCGCTATTGAAATGAGACTTCTGTTTCTGAAATTGGCAATATACGATTACGCTAAAGATGGCGGCGAGGAACTTTTTACCAAGATCCATTACGTTCTTTGATCGAATTCCTATAAAATCATTAAAGCTTCGTTATTGGAACACAATGCATCTTGGTAAAAAGTTCCTCGCCGCCATCTTTGCGTAATCGTCTACTGCAGTGAATTTGAATGCCAAGTAAATCATGGACCAGAATGGAACGTGAAATTGTCGCTCCTCATACAAACACCTTACCAACATTGTCGAAATTTGGACTTAACGATCAGTGATTTTACCAAACAAAATTAAATCATCTAAGTTAGCCTTTAATAGACCTTTTAGCTATTCTGAAAAAGAACCTCAATCGAACGACGTCTGTTTAAATTTTGAAGAATTTTCGAATGTGCACAATAGCGATAGAAGCCCTAACGCCACTCGATCGAACTTTGCGCATAGAAATGTATAAAAATATCGCTCGATCCAGACTCTTTTATAGAATAGCTAAAAGGTCTATTGACAGATTGCCATTTTAGTTTTGAATATCGGTCACTTGTCGTTTATTCCACGACCCGCCAAACGCGGAAACTTTTTTTGACCCGCGCAGTACAGTACAAAATGCCGTTGAGTTCTGTTCGTGAATTACGAAATCAGAATTCTTTTCAAAACTCCAATTTCGAATTAACTGAATTCCTATTTGTTCCTACAAAGTACAAATTTCCGTTTGACTTCTGTTCGTAAATTTGCAAAATCACAATCCTTTTAAAATTTGGATTTTGAATTTACTGATTTCCTTTTAGTTCCTACAAAGTACACATTTCTGTTTTGAGCTCTATTCGTAAATTTGCAAAATCAGAATTCTTTTCAAAACTCCAATTTCGAATTAACTGAATTCCTATTTGTTCCTACAAAGTACAAATTTCCGTTTGACTTCTGTTCGTAAATTTGCAAAATCACAATCCTTTCAAAAATTTGGATTTTGAATTTACTGATTTCCTTTTAGTTCCTACAAAGTACACATTTCTGTTTTGAGCTCTATTCGTAAATTTGCAAAATTAGAATCCTTTTCAAAACTCCCATTTTGAATCAACCGATTTCCAATTAGTTCCTACAAAGTAAAAATTTCCGTTTGAGTTCTATTCGTAAATTTGCAAAACCCTTTTCAAAAATCTGAATCTTCAATTAACGGATTCTCTATTGTTTCCTACAAAGTACAAAATATGGCTGAGTTCTGCGCAAATCGGAATAGCTCACCAATCTCCCAATTACTTTGTTTTAAAGCTGGCTCGTCATCAGGATGTGGCATCGGTGGCAATGGTGGCTTTGCAGCTTCTTCATTATCACTGATCTCCATATCAGCAACAACTTCCGGCTTCGGTTTAACTGGACTCCCTACGTCTTCTTCTAACGCTCCTGAAATCAATTTAAAACATAATTTAAATGAATTATATATATATATATAACGGGTGAGTCAAAAAAAGTTCCAGCGTTTTGCAGCCTGTGGAATAAAAATTGTGTGGCCGATATTCAAAACTAAAATAGAAATCTATCAGTCAAAGACAAACTTATATGTAAAGATTTTGTGAGGTAAGATCACACATCTGTAAGATCCAAAAATTAGAAAAAAGTCTGTAAGTGGTTTGTATGGGAACGATAAATCCACTTTCCATTCTGGTCCATGATTTACTTTGCACTGAAAAATTCAATATAATTGCCAGTTTCAGAAATAGAATTCTCATTCCGATAGCAAGTGAATCATGGACCAGAATGAGACTTGAAATTCTCGTTCCTATACATGCCCCTTACAGACATTTTTCTAATTTTTGGGTCTTGAAGAAAAGTGATTTTATAAAACAAAAGTTTCTTGACTCAACCGGTATCAAAGAAAAAGTAACGACAAAGATCAAAGATCTATTCCACAACTTTGAAAAGAACTTAAAAGTTACAGGCAAAAGAGAGCGGAGAGAAAAATTAACACCATAAGAGCACTCTTGTAATAGAGAAATTAGAAGGTCAACTTCGCTGTTCTGTTCGAAAACAACAAGCAGGACAAAAACACCTTTTTATGGCGAATAGGTTTCTTCCAGGAACCTCCCTTGATACGCTTTTTACTCTGCGCCATAACAACAAACTTAAATCAGTATCTGTAATTGCTGACTTATTTTCCAAGTCTCATAAAAGGAAAAGTGCTCAAGCCAAAGCAAAGAGACAGGCATCAATCAAATTCAATTATTGGATTTATGGTTGCAAATATTTGATATTTTACATGTGGAATGAAATGTGAGAGTGTCTTCTGGATCTCATGAGCTTCCGGGTGAGTCAATAAAAAGGCCCGGCGTTTGATAAGATGCCGTTCCCTGACGATTAAAGCAATGATAGTGAAACTGTCTTGTGTTATTCCCGATACATTCAATTAAGCTCAGTAATTTACCCAACTTTAATCGGTCATTCCTTCCCGTCGAAATAGGAGCTTTTCTGCAGAAACCCCTTTCGATAACCTTTAAAAACGAGTGAAAATAACAAACAAGATTTCCCTTTGTTATCCTTCCTAGCAATAATGACACTTGGATGTGTTCATATATTACGGAGAATGGAATCCTCCTTAATAAGTAATTCATACCAGGGAGAAGACTTTCTCCATCCCTAAAGACAATAGCACGTGCTAAAGCGTACTGAAGTTGTCCCTATGAAGGAAACATATCAGGAAGGCTTGCTCATAATTTTAGCACATTCTAAAGGTTTCTCCAAGGGAATTTTTGTACAAAATCCCTTACAGAGTCAGAGCGGAGTGACCGATTTCTACCAGGCAAAAATCTAAAATAATGTTAGCTGTTCAATCAGATACCGCAAAATATCGTTGGCAGATACCCCTGCTAAGAACAAGCACAGGCCAAAAAGCATTTTCGTATCGTGGAGCAAAATTATGGAATGAGCTGAATAGGGAAACTAAATTGGCATCGTCCCTGGCTACCTTTAAAAAATTCATATGAGAGGTACATTATATTTTCATTTTTAGTTCTATTATGCTCGTTTGTACATTATATATATATATAATTCTCTTTAATTTAGGCTTTCTGTTTTTGCACAGGTCAATTTGTAAAGCAGTTATCTTTTACTGAAATTTTGTAACCTGTATAAATATTTAAAAATGAAATGAAAAATGAAATGAAAAAAAATGAAAATTGGTTACATACCCAGGGAGCAGTAGCCTTTCAAACACTGGGCCTTTTTTTAACTCACAGGTATGACAGCAGACTACGCAGCCGTCCTTTTCAATCTTAACAAATAGTATAAAGTTTTAGGCCTCGTCCACACGTATCCGGATATTTTTGAAAACGCATCTTTTTTATCCGTTTTGGGTTCCCGTCCACACGGAGACGGCGTTTTCAGTCACCGAAAACGAAGCTTTTCGAAAACGCTCTCCAGAGTTGATCTTTTTGAAAACGCCGTTTTCATGTTGTCGTGTGGACGGGTGAAAACGGAGCTTTTCGAAAACGCTGACGTCAAGGCATCGATTTACGACGTATCAGAGCATGCGCACGGATCTTTGGGGACAACGAAAGGGCATTTTGATTGTCTGTTTTCTTTTGTCGAAGTTCGAACAGCGAAGTTTGAATGTAGCAGCGTCTTCGTGTGGACGGGGATATTTTCGAAAACGCTCCTCGTGTGGACGCGAATCTTTTTGAAAACGGATAAAAAAAGATGCGTTTTCAAAAATATCCGGATACGTGTGGACGGGGCCTTAAACCGCTGATGTAAATCTCCAGGTACTTTGATGTAATCTTAGCGCAAAATAGTGTGATGTCTTGATTAACTGAATCATCGTCACGATGATTTAGTGTGACTCCTTAATCAAATGAAGAAAACCGTGCAATCTTCAACAACACCATAGTTTGTGAGCATCTACACTATGGTGGCAAGTAGAAATTTTTGCCCTTTGCTTTACGATTTAGAAATCTGATAACGTCGCAGCTTCAAATACAATAAATTCCACCTGTTCGAAAATAATCAAGATGCGAAACAAAAATTCGTAGCAGAATTACCAGTAAAAGCACCTCATCAAGTTCCCTTCATGCAAGGATTTTACATCGCCTTTAAAAGATTTGGATCTCATATGTTTTTGCCGCATGTAAGATGAAATCCTCATATTTACCTTCAAGAAGCATGGCAGCAAAATCATGAATCTCTTCTTCTTTTTTCAGTTCTTCCTCTTTTTTCTTCTCTTCCAACTTCTTTTCTTCAATTTCCTTCTTCCTTTGCTCTTCCTCTCGCCTTTCTCTTTCTTCTTTCTTTGATCTCTCATACTCACTTCTAAGTCTTTCCTCTCGTTTTATTTCTTCCTGAATGACTTTCCGTCGCTCTTCTTCCCGCCTTAATTTCTCCTTTTCAGTCAAGAGCTCTTCTTCCTTCTTTCGCGTTTTTACTTCCTCTTTGGATTTCCGAGAACTCTTCTCAGAACTCCTATCTTTTTCAGAATGCTTCTTCCTGCTAGATCTATCATCTTTGTCTTCCTTACGTTTTCTGTCACCATCTTTATGTTTCTTGTCACTGTCTTTATGCTTTTTGTCTTCATTTTTATGTTCACTTTTACGCTTTTTGTCCTTTTTCTTCTCTTTGTTCTTTTCCTTATCTTTTTTCTTTTCCTTATGTTTACTTTTCTTTCCCTCATCCGTTCCCTTATCCTTTACTTTCGAGGCACTGTCTTTTGATACTTTATCCTTTGAAGATTTCTCCTTTGAACTGCCCTTTGAGCCATCCTTTGAACTTTCCTTACTTGATACTTTGCCCTTTGACTTTTCACCTGACTTGCTACTTTGATCTTTCACCTTTGTATCACTGCCAACCTTTTCCTCTTGCACCTTACGTTCCTTGTCAGATTTATCCTCCTTACTGGCACTCCTAGGAACATCTTTTTTACTGCCAGCTTCCAATTCACTTCCACCCTTCTTTAGTTCCTCCACCTCATGGTCAGATTCCTCAGCAAACATATCTACCGAAAACTCTTTCTGTTTTTGCGTCTCCAAATCAACGGCCTCTTTAGGAGGCTTCTTATCCTCAAATTTCAAATCCTTAATTTTCACATCGTCTCTTGTGCTCTCTTTCTCAGCTACTACGTCATCAACATCGTCATGAGTAACTTCTTTCCTGGCTTCTATTTCAATAGAAGATTCGCCAGTGCTTTGGTCTGTAATGGATTTTGTATCAGTAACTTCCGCACTAACGCTGACCATGGATCCCTCCATGTCTACCTTTTCATCAGTCTCCATTTCCCCTTGCAACTTATCTTCTCGTGCAGTCTCTACATTCGGCCTTTCCTTGTCATCTTTCTCGCTTTCTTCAGCATTCTCTTCTAGCTCGCACTTACTCGTCTCAACTAAACTATCATCATAATCATCATCATATTCAGCTACATTCTCCATTATTTTCTTTCCCCTATCAATAGCAGTTTGTTTGTCTTCAACGACCTCGCTAGTCGTTGGCTGTGCACAACTTAACGCATCTTTCAAAGCTTTGGAAGTACCTTCCTTTACATGAACCATTTCCTTGTCTGGTTTTTCACGATCGTTACCAATTTCTCTTTTATCTGCAATCTCTTCTTTAGCTTTCTCGAACCCAGGTAGTTTTTTTGCTTCTTCGAACAAAGCCTCCATTTCTGCCAAAGCATCACTCGTTAACTCTTTCTTCATATCCACACTAACCACCATCTCGTACAATTTATCTTGCCCAACGCTACCACTTAATGCTACTTCTTTCTTCGCTTCATGGGCAGTCTCTTCTCCATCCTCATCATTAGATGCGTCACTATCATAAGCCATAACAAGACTAGACACTTTGCTATCTTTAACACTTGTTTTATCATCTGCAGCTGGGTCAATCTTTTCAACAGATGAGGCAAAAATATTTGAAGCAGTCTTCCCGTTCTCTGTTGTATTTTCTGTTGCTGGTTCGTCAATGTTCATATTATTCTTTTGAAGTAAAAGTTTGATTCGTTCCTTTTTGGTGAGACCTGAAAGTTTTGCGGACATCGCTTTCCGTCTTTCTTCTTCTTCTTTCGCCTCTTTTTCTGCAAGAGTGGGACCTAAAATATGATAAAAGGTTGTCATAATTCATATCTCTGACATAACTTTCTCTATGAGTTCCCTGAAAGAATAAGAAATTTGAAAATAGACTCAAACAATGGATTCATCGCAATAAGACCATAAATGTAGCAAAAATGAGAGCACGATCTATCTTCTTGTTTGCACCTTTATTGCAGAATAACCATATCAATGTGCAATAACTGAAATTCGACATAATCATCACATTGCATATTGATAATGCTTGCTCTCTGGAAATGTACATATTTAACCTTGAAAAAGCATTAGTCTTTTCGCTGACTTTTTGGCACAGAGTTTGCACATGCTTGTCAAACTTTAGTTTATTGTCAATTCAATCCCGAGAAGTTTAGCATGCTGTTTTGCTGATATTTTACTGCTGCCAAGTCCCTGCTTTCTTTTCAGAAAAAGGAACATTAAGTGAAATTTCTTGGGGTTTACTATAAATATAGCCTCGTGCTTTTGGAAACTTGTTATGTTGATGATGAGGCAAGTTTGCTTCGAAACGTCAACAGCAATAAATATGGCCTAGTTTTTAATTCAATTTGTCACATCGATTGTTTCACATGGATTTGTCGTACTAATATTTACTTGGATTTGTCACAGTTGGAATGAAATGTATGAACATGATTATCGTCGCAATTCTTGCTCTGCGTTTTTTAAAAACTATCATATTGTACCTTCAATCTCGGCTGCCTCCATTGGTACATCTGTATTGTCGCTGGTATCTGGAGCAGGTGGGGGTGGTGGTGGAGGCTCCGGCATTTGAGGACCTTGCATTGAAGGGGCCGGCGGCGGTTCCCATTGTACCTCATTTGTTTCACAATTCCAGTAATAGTGGTATCCACTGCTCTCATCCAAGACTGCTTGCCAAGCCGGTGGTAGCAAATGACCTATAAAAGGATGTCATAACACTTTAGGTTGTCTTTGAGCTACACGAAGAACCCACAAAATAAAAGCGTATTTTTCAACGCCTGTTTACTCTCCCACCGGAATAACAATTGATATAAGTAAATTCATATTCATATTAGAATGAATCACATAACTTTCTTACGTGAGAATACCATTTCTCAACAAAATCAACCTGAGCTGCGGTTTCTTACAAAGTAGCTTCTTCTTTGCATCTTAGTATTGTAAAGTGTCCCCTTTTCACCTGTGCAACTTTCTTACTCAGCTTCCTTTAATAATTTCCACTGCCCCCTTATTCCGGCTTCATCTCTACTTTCCCCCTCCCCTAACATACTACCCTTTCCTTATTCACACTCCGTTTTCCCCTATTGTAATTCCATCTTGTATTCCTTCATCTGAAAAACGTATTAAGTCCTCATAATATTACCATTGAACAGAATTTGCGAATTACATTCCATTCTGGTCCATCATTTAATTGCCACTGAAATATAAATTCAATTTCTGAAAGCGACAATTGTACTAAATTTAAATTTCAAAGCCAAGTAAATCATGGACCAGAATGGATTGTGGAATTCTAGTTCCCATACAAACCCCTTACAGTCTAGTTTCTGGGTTCAAAATTTTAGTTATTTTACCAAATAAAACTTTCACAACAAAGTTAGCATTAGACATCTTTCACTTTTGACTAATCGGCCGCATGCTTTTTCTTCCACAGCACAACAAACGTTCAGACTTTTTTAGAATCAGAGAACGAGAACGACGACAAAAATCATTTTATTCATTTTCAGCTTTCCATAATTTTCGACAAATCCATGTTATAATTAGCTTTTATGAGACAATTCAAGAGACAAATCCAAATCCATGATGAAAAAAATAAGTGGCTAAGCCATAATTTGATTACGAACGTTTCGGACCAATTCCAAGGTCCATCATCAGCGTGCAAATAGGGCGTGGGCAGCCATTAAATACGGCAGTAACTAAGGGCACCAGAAAAGGAAAAAAAGTACAAAAACAGCGAGTAAAGGAAAAACATGTCAATCAAGAAGGTAAACAAAAACAGGAGGTAAACATGGAAGCAGCAAAAGCGAGTAAACAACTTGAATTTTTTAGAATCATCCGGTACATGAAGAAATGCAAAGCTTGGTAAAGAAATTAAATCTTGTCGATTTTGCAGAAGTTTCACATTATATTAGATCACCCCGGTACAGATGATGAAGCATACCTTGAGTAAATGGATCAAAGTTCAAGGGATCATAAAAATCAGTAGGCCTTTGAACGGCTGAGTTTGACGCAGATGATGGACCATCATCGATCGCATTTATTTCCTGTTGAAAGAGAAAAAATTAAAATAAACTCACTATTTTGAAGGCTATAAACTACAAAGCTACTCCCAGCCAACTTACCGGGTATTCATTAAAGTACTACCCTCTTTTGGATAAACAAGGAAACAAAACAATAAAACACTGGGAATTTCAGAGTTTATAGGTACATTTATTAGTCTTCAACTTAAATGTACATACCTTGCACTTTAAAATCGTCCACCAAACACCGGAGATATGAGTTCACAAAGTCAAAATCTGGAGTGCACTTGACACCAAAGATTTTGAGAAAGGGCCTAGCCATGATTTGATACTTTCAACTTTGACTCTATGTTTTACTTTTGAAAAGAATTATACCTAGCAATACACTGATTGCTCTTGAAATGACGTTTCTTTTGAGGAATCAGTCCTTGCATTGCATTCCATCACAAGCGTTATCTGTATCAAAGAAGAGGAACAGGAGCACATGCACGCTTATTTTGGAGATGTGGCACGACTTCGTCATTGTTACCACATTTTTACTATATACGTTTACTCAGCACGTGCCCAAGTGTCTTCTATTCTTCTTAAAAGCGAAAAACTGGCAAATGAAGTTTACAGGTGTTTTCGGAAATGTCCATGATACAAATCATGGCTAGGCCTCTTTTCAAAGCTTCTGGTTTCTGGTGCATTACAAATTTTGACTTTGCGAGCCTGCATCTCCGGTGTTTGGCGGAGGATTTTTAAATACAAGGTATGTGTATCTAAGCTGAAGATAGATAAACCTTGCTGTGCACTCGGAAAGTAACAATAATTATCTGTTTGTTCCTATTTCAAGACAAAATGAGGTTCTTTTTTGAGACATCCTGTATGTCTAACCAATGGAAACAGTATACTTGCCTACAGTGAGATGGCTTCAGAAATCCTATGCGAATTCCAGTATGATACACAAGATCTGTCATTACAGCAAGAGAGTCTCAGGATAAATATTTGGAGACATTCAAAGTAGATTGAAAAGTAAAATTCTTTCGGATTTGATCAAGGCTATTGTTGAGTTGTTTGCTGTTGCCCTCACGTTCGTTGTGTATTTTTAGCAGTGGCGGTATCTGCAGGTCGTTAACAGAGTGTCCGGGTTTACAGTGCTCTGCAACCCCGGATTTGTCGGTTATTCTGTTAATGATGTCTCTGCGGTGTTCATTAAGTATTTCTCGTAGTCGTCTTCCTGTTTTTCCGATGTATTGGCAGTCGTCGTTTAAGTTTTGCGTGCATGTTTTACATTGTATGGCACGGAGTTGCAGTCAATAGATATAACAAAGACAGAACAGACGAAAATAAGACAGCTTTCAAAAAACAAAGAAATTTATGCGTGAAACTCCTCCGTGAGGCCAAGCGAGAATATTATGAAAATATTGATCTTAAAAGTCTTAACGACAATCGAAAATTCTGGAAGACAGTGAAGCCTCTCTTTTCTGGTAAAGTAAAAACTACTTCAAGTGTGACTCTGCTTGAAAATGACGAGATAGTCTCCGACGATAAAGCTGTTGCAGAGATATTCAATGATTATTTCGCAAATATAACGAGTTCACTGGGTATAGAGGAAACAGGATCAAATGTGGTATCAGCCGATGGTATCGACGATCCTGTTGAGCTCGCTATTATTAAGTACAGTTTACACCCAAGTATTAAGAGGATAACAGAGAGCTTTTATCCTTCCGAAACATTTGAATTTCGGCCTTGCTCGCCAGAGGAGATAATGACTCAGATAGAAAGATTAGATCATAAAAAAGCATCTCCAATTGAAAGTATTCCAGCTAGAGTTCTGAAAGAAAATTCTGATTTGCTGTTGCCACACTTGGTTAGCACTTACAACTCATGTATTTCTGAAAGCGATTTTCCTAGCGAACTGAAAGCTGGGGATATTTCCTCACTTTTCAAAAAAGATGATGCTTTTAGCAAGAAAAATTTTAGACCGATTACTGTTCTGTCATCAGTCTCTAAGATCTTTGAGCGGCTCATGTATGAGCAAGTAATGCCTTTTGTCGAGTGCTTTCTGTCTCCTCTACTGTGTGGTTTTCGGAAGGGCTATAATACGCAACATGCACTTCTAAAATTCCTAGAAACCTGCAAGATAACCATGGATAACGGAGGCTTTGCTGGTGCACTATTTATGGATCTCTCCAAAGCTTTCGACTGTCTAAATCACGAGCTACTAATAGCAAAATTGCATGCATATGGTTTTAGTAGAAGTGCCCTCGCGCTTATTCACAGCTATCTTTCGAATAGAAGGCAAAGGGTCAAAATTAATGGTTCCTTTAGCACGTGGAAAAATACTAACTTAGGTGTGCCACAAGGTTCGGTGTTAGGGCCCCTTTTATTTAATATATATATCAACGATATATTTCTTCTGATGAACGGAACCGAGATATGTAACTATGCAGACGATACTACCTTGTACTCATGCGATTTTGAGGTTAGAAATGTGATAACAAGACTAGAGCAAGATGCAAACCGACTAACAGCATGGTTTCCAGAAAACTATATGAAATTAAATGAAGATAAATGTCACTTCATTCTTTTTGGGGCTAGTAACGAAAGAGCTAATATTCACGTTGGAGAAGCCCAGATTGAAGAAAGCGGCGAAGAGAAGTTATTGGGCATTACTCTTGATAAGAAATTAAGTTTTAAAAACCATGTCAAAACGCTATGTAAAAAAGCTAGTCAAAAGCTTCATGCTCTTGCGCGCATTTCAATCTACATGGAGCCCGAGAAACTAAAACTGTTGATGAAAACATTCGTCATGTCCCAGTTTAGCTATTGCTCGCTGATATGGATGTTTCACGATAGAAATTTGAATAATAAGATAAATAGGATACATGAAAGGGCCTTAAGAATCGCATACAAGGACAATGTTTCTACTTTTGAAAAACTGTTAGAAATGGATAATTCGGTAACCGTTCATCAGAGGAACCTGCAGTTGCTCATGGTAGAGATCTACAAAACAAAATATAATCTAAATCCCAGCTTTATGAAGCAAATTTTTGAGGAAAAAGAAATGCCTTACAACTTAAGGTGTTCTGATAAACTGCGACTACCAAAGGCGAAAACAACCTGCCTTGGAATCGATACAGTCAGATTTATGGGGAAAAAGGTATGGGAGACACTACCAGCAGAGCTGAAAAACTCGGATTCCCTTCAAGTTTTCAAAAGGCTTATCAAAGCCCATAAATGCCATGCCTGCAACTGCAGATTATGCAAAGTGTTTTATCCAAATTTAGGCTTTTTATTGTAAATTATATCTTCACTGTAATCTTACATATATTTTTTTTTTTTTGTTTTCTTTGTTTTTGTAAATAGTTGGCCTTAATTAGCAATTTAGCTATAACATTTAGCCAACTTTAAATGAAAGAATTAATAAAAGTCTAGTTGCTGTTTTGTGGTAAACGTCTGTTAGTGTTTGTAAAGGTGACTGTGTCGTCCCCGTCCAGTATATGCGAGTATGTGTTGTAGCGTCGCCGTGAGTTGCATTTCTATGACCCCCATGGATGATTGGTTGCGTCTCTTTTTAATTTGGCGCCAACCAAATGATCCCGGAGGCTTTTGGGTCTGCGGTAGCTGAGTATGGGTCGTTTGGGGAAGCCTCATTGCAACTTTCAGCAGGCTGCTTTAACAGCAAGACGCGGACGTCTTTGAAAACGCAGATGCTTGTTAGCTTTTGGAGCATCCAGAACTTCAAGCCAATTCCTTCCTAGAAGCTGCTCATAGACAGAAAAACTTCCCCACATTGGTTTGCATTTTTGCATTTCCATCGCTTATGAATATGCTCACACAGTATTTAGCTTCCCTTCTCAACGTTCTTTGTCTGAGGGGCTGCCTTCAAAAGTACTTTTTTCACGTTGTCAGATTCAGAAAAAGAACGTATGCGAAGTCTCTCGAGACTTGCAAAACTGTTAAAGTTGATTTCACTTTGTAGGATTACCAATTCACTTTTAAAGAAGTAAATTTTCATAAAATTTGTAAATTTTTAATTTTGAAGATGTAAATTTTTACATCTTCGAACAAAAGAATTATGCTGGCATCTTCTTGACGCACGTCCTCTTGCTAAACCAGTCCAGTGTCTCGCTGATTTATTCGCCTGTTGCTCAAGAATTTGTTTAGGCCCAAAGACCACAGCTCTGGTAAGCTGGTGGATGCAAATTTGAGCTTTCGAGATCAATTTGTGTGCTATCAAAGCACCGATACTAACAAATGAGGTATCTGTGTTCAAGTTAACTATCAAGGAATATTTTGACAATGATTGGCCATCAATTAAAGTTAAACTCACATCGCTAGAGGCAATAAAATCTGTGCACTTTTCCAAGGACACTCGGTTCAGTAAATACATACCGCCAGAAAGCCCGCAAGTTGATCATCAATTTTTCCTGCAGGTTGCCTTCCTGTTGGCATGGACAAGTTTTGATTCTGTCCACCGGCGACTGGACTCTCTGTTCCTGAAATGTGCCAGGAGCTTACATTAGGTTTTATTAGATTAAACTATTTTCAGTTCCTTCAGTATGTATCTAATGAGAAGGTAGAAAGGACGTGGAAAGTTGCAGTCATTGACAGATCCAGAACTAATACTAAATGGCTTAGGTCTCAACAAAAATGTGCATCAGATTAGCATGGTGACTTTCACAGAAGCAAAGACAAGTCGATTATCGGTTGCCTGAGAATCTCAAATGACACGCAAAGTTTTATCATCATCTGCACAGAAAAATCCTTGCGACTGTTCCTTTTTTTACTTTACAATCTGATACTCTTATACTGCGTTCACACGATGCTGGCACATTTTGAAAATGGTGAAAAATGTGACGGATAGGCCTCCCGTTCACACGAAAACGGCACATTTTTGCCGGCAGATTCTGAAAAAGGTAGATTTTGAAAACGGAAAAATGTGACGGATAGGCCTCCCGTTAACAGGAAAACGGCACAGTTTTTGCAGGCAGATTCTGAAAACGGTAGATTTTGAAAACGGAACTCTAACCGGTACATTTTGAAACGGCATCGTGTGAACACTCGGAAAGGAAGAAAACAAACATTATTCGACATTTTTGGAACGAGAACCATCGATTCTTAGGCTGTATGCACATTCTTTGGCATCAAAGTCTTGCAACGAGGCTTTTACCGTCAAATTTCGCACCATTTTCAAATTGTTCCGGCATCGTATGAACGCTACCTTAAATTTTGCTAGCGTTACATTTTTCACCGTTTTCAAATGTGCCGGTATCGTGTGAAAGTAGTCTTAAACAGGGATCATTTTGCACTAATACACCCCCGTAACAAAAGTATCCGGACAGCCGAAACAAAGTGGCGTCGAATTTGACCGTTAGCCCCTCGATCCCCAAACGGTTTAGCCGTTATGCGGCCATTTCAGGGACTGGAAACCAATAATTTTACCGCCAAAACTTTGTTTATGGATCACGCAATCAAGGAAGAAATTAAAAATCGGAAAACAAAGCAAAGTAAACTTGTTTAGATAGCAAAACGTGGTGTTAGCTGTGAGGAAACAAATCAACCGAAAACAAGACAGTATGCTGAACAAATTGCCAGTCTTGGAGGCTGCTACATGGGTGGACGTGATTGTTTCTTCTATCAAACAAAGCAGAAAAGATTGCGTTCTGAAAATCGTGTGAATGGCATGGAAAAGACACTTGCCTAGAAAATGGCAAATAAATTTGAGTCTCGCATGGTTGAAGGGTTGTGACATCGTTGTTGCCAAGGTAAGATTTAATTTGTATCAAAGCCTCACAAATATAAATAAGAGCAACGGTTGGCCTAAAATTGGTATCAGTTTGTTATCTTACATAGGAGAATCAGCTTGAGCAAAATGATCGGGTCCCTAACAAATATTATTTGCAAAACTTCCGTTTAGAAGTTGATGGCCATAATTCTGTTGTTACAAATCCTTACCTCGTTTGCAGCAAATGTTCCTTTTGTTTATCTATAACTCCTTTCTTTCGGGATATGACTTGAATTTTCTCCCACATTTGCAAAGTCCAGACTTTTCTTCGCAAAGTGGTGCTATCCAAGTAAACAACTTATTTGGAAATGTATTTGAAATATCATTTTCAAGCTAGAATGCTTCTTGGTTTTCAGTTGCTTTATTACCTCACAGCTAACTTAATGTTTTGCTATCAAAACGCGCTTGCTTGCCTTCTTTTTCAATTCTAAATTTCTTCCGTGATTGCGTGATCGATAAACAAACTTTTGGCGCCAAAATCTTTGGTTTCCAGTCCTTAAACTGGCCGCATAACGGCTAAACCGTTTGGGGGTCGAAGGGCTAACGGTCAAATTCGACGCCATTTTGTTTTGGCTGTCCGGATACTTTCGTTACGGGAGTGTATTACCCAAAAGGTACCCTGCTGATTAAATTCAAGATATGAGAGAAAATAAGGGAGTTGCAACAAATTAACTAAAATGATAATGTAATGCTTCACTTATTCACATTAATCCCTTTATCGATTCACAGAGATTGTTTTGATTATTCTGGAAGAGAAGACATAAAATGGCTTTCTACGGGCCCATCCACACAATAGTGCTGACAAATCGTGATTTGACGCAATGACAAGAGTTGAGGGACTTTGCTGCCGCAAATTTCGAATATTCAAACCTAAAAACGCATTGATTTGATGTTTGAATTACGACGCATACAGAGTTGGACCGACTTGGTCGTGTTTTAAGCTCTCGTGTAGATAGACCCTATTAGACCCCTAGATTGATGGCATGAATAATTTAAAAAAAAGTCCAACCTGAATCCTCATCACTGCCTTCTTGATATGCTCCCAACAGTCCAATACCTAAAGGAAAATCATTCTTGTTGCACAAAACTTGCAATTTATACATGTAAAACCCATACGCATTTAAAATCAACACACCTGCATGCCAATATCATCAATTCGATGAGAAATTCCTCCCTAATTGGCACATGGCAGTCTGTATAATTTCTTCAGCCTTAGCCTTTTGCGTGTTTTGGCTAACAGAACTGAAACTTGTTGCTCAGCATCCAGCAGTATTTTTATAACTGTTGAGCTGCCTGCACTGGCAAATTCTATGGAGCTCAAACATGTAGAAAATATCTTCATTTGCAATACATCTGCTTTTATTTTCTTGCATTAGGGAGATAAAAATGAGGATTTCTGGACATTTACGTTGTACAGCCCCTTCAACAATAGACAATGCTGCAGACACTATGATCCAATATCTGTATCACAGGATGCAGTAAACACAGAAAGCTACTTCAAAAGTTGGCATGATTGACCAAGTCAATGTCCGACAGAGCAGAAACTGCATAATTTGACGTCATTGAGCAAACTGAGATAGAGGTGTTTGGATATATAAGTTTTTGAAATAATAAATCAAGAGTTTAAGGCCCAAGGAAAAAATTAACAAATGTGCCCGATTTTGGGGTCCGTTGCAGGGAGCTAGTCTCAAAGTTACCGGCATTTGTACATGGACGAGTTTCTATCCTGTCTAAATTACCCGGATAGTCAAAAACTTTTAAACTGTTTTCATGGTGTCTTTACAACATCTAAAATCAGCAATGCTTTCCAAAATCATTTTTCAAAACCCTTGAAAGTTGTTAAATCTGAACAATAACTTTGAACCTTATTCTGTGATATACAGCCACTCACAAAGTCAAGAATGTTATTCAATGGGCATACGTTATTCAATGGAAATGGGCATGGGCAAGAGTTTATAAGCTGATTCTTCAATTAGTCCAATTGAATATAATTCACCTAAGATGATAACAAATGATTATCTTGCCATTGTTTGCAAGACAGAAAAAATTGCAGAAATCGGATCAAGGTTTTTCAAAGCTCTTGGAAAATACTATACTTAGAGACTATACTTGGATACTATACTTAGATACTATACTTAGATACTATACTTGGATACTATACTTAGATACTATACTTAGATACTATACTTAGATGCTATACTTAGATACTATACTTGGATACTATACTTAGATACTATACTTGGATACTATACTTGGATACTATACTTAGTTACTATACTTAGATGCTATACTTAGATACTATACTTGGATACTATACTTAGATACTATACTTGGATACTATACTTGGATACTATACTTAGATACTATACTTAGATACTATACTTAGATGCTATACTTAGATACTATACTTAGATACTATACTTGGATACTATACTTAGATACTATACTTAGATACTATACTTAGATACTATACTTAGATACTATACTTGGATACTATACTTGGATACTATACTTAGATACTATACTTAGATACTATACTTGGATACTATACTTAGTTACTATACTTGGATACTATACTTGGATACTATACTTAGATACTATACTTAGATGCTATACTTAGATGCTATACTTAGATACTATACTTAGATGCTATACTTAGATACTATACTTAGATACTATACTTGGATACTATACTTAGATACTATACTTAGATACTATACTTAGATGCTATACTTGGATACTATACTTAGATACTATACTTGGATACTATACTTGGATACTATACTTAGATACTATACTTAGATACTATACTTGGATACTATACTTAGTTACTATACTTAGATACTATACTTAGATACTATACTTAGATGCTATACTTAGATACTATACTTAGATACTATACTTAGATACTATACTTAGATACTATACTTGGATACTATACTTAGATACTATACTTAGATACTATACTTAGATACTATACTTAGATACTATACTTGGATACTATACTTGGATACTATACTTAGATACTATACTTAGATACTATACTTGGATACTATACTTAGTTACTATACTTGGATACTATACTTGGATACTATACTTAGATACTATACTTAGATGCTATACTTGGATACTATACTTAGATACTATACTTGGATACTATACTTGGATACTATACTTAGATACTATACTTAGATACTATACTTGGATACTATACTTAGTTACTATACTTAGATACTATACTTAGATACTATACTTAGATGCTATACTTAGATACTATACTTAGATACTATACTTGGATACTATACTTAGATACTATACTTAGATACTATACTTAGATGCTATACTTAGATACTATACTTAGATACTATACTTGGATACTATACTTAGATACTATACTTAGATACTATACTTAGATACTATACTTAGATACTATACTTGGATACTATACTTGGATACTATACTTAGATACTATACTTAGATACTATACTTGGATACTATACTTAGTTACTATACTTGGATACTATACTTGGATACTATACTTAGATACTATACTTAGATACTATACTTAGATGCTATACTTAGATACTATACTTGGATACTATACTTAGATACTATACTTAGATGCTATACTTAGATACTATACTTGGATACTATACTTAGATACTATACTTGGATACTATACTTGGATACTATACTTAGTTACTATACTTGGATACTATACTTAGATACTGTATTGTGCAAAGTCGGTTCGATTTGTTAGAAGTAGACTTTGACCTTTAACTTGTTGTTGTGGACTTTGAACTCCGTTCGTTAGAAATGGACTTTGACCAGACCATTGGTCTCAATGGAATAATCATTAAAAACTTTTGCTCCTTTGGGACTATAGTTTGTCTCAAGCTATAAAAGCGCTGTAGATGTGTTGAGCAGGCAATCAAGAGCTGCAAGACTTCGAAGCTGCTGTGAAGAGAACTTATGGTTCTGCATGCTGTGCAAAGAGATGGCTAGGCCATGAAAAGACCAGGACAAACAGTCTGTGAGTTTAACCTTATTGACTTTAATATTATAGAGCTTTGTAGCTTCATATGAGAAAATTTATCGATTTGTTATATCAATTTGCGAACTTGTGGACATTTACAGCTCTGATGTTTATGATATTTTGCATCGAGTAGATTAGGCCTATAGTTTCTTATATTTTCGAATTTTGTCTTTGAGTTTCTTATTTTGCTAATAATGTGATGATTTAATTTTAGCAAACCATGCTCAATGCCGAACATCAACTTGTGTGTTATTGCTGTGATTTCTTGGTGTTTTTTGGTGTTGGTATGCGTTTAGGCCGTTTGATTTTTGGAGCTGCGAAGTAAGACTACAGATACTATACTTGGATACTATACTTGAATACTATACTTGGATAACCACTCATATAATCTTACAGCATGATAAGGCTCAGCTTGGATTGCTAAACGCTCAAACATTTAAACTTCCAGGCTATTCAGCAAATCCTTTAGACTGCGTTCACATGATGCTGGGACATTTTGAAAACGGTGAAAAATTTGACGGATAGGCCTCCCGTTCACATGAAAACGGCACATTTTTTGCCCGAAGATTTTGAAAACGGTAGATTTTTAAAACGGAACTCTAACCGGCACATTTTGGAAACTGCTTCGTGTAAACGCTAGAAAATGATGAAACAAAACATTGTTAGCTGCTTTTGGAACTAGACAGATTGATTTTTAGGGTGTAGGTACACTTCTTTGGCATCAAAGTCTTGCAACGAGTTTTTGCCATCTAATTTCCTATCGTTTTCAAATTGTTTCGGCATCATATGAATGCTAGCTCAAGTTTTGCATCCGTCACATTTCTCACCACTTTCAAAATGTGCCGGCATTGTGTGAATGCAGTCTTAGTTGCAGTCTTAGTTGTACTGGGTTAGCCAGAAAAAAACATCCTACTTTTGATAATTATTGCATCAAGAGTACTTCACAGATTTGAATAATTCATATTGTAGATAAAGAGAAAAAGTTGAAGTATTTTTGTGATTTTTCTACCTGTCTCACAAGCATTAGATGTATAGGTAAATTCAACTTTGAAAAAATTTCATGGTTCTGCACATGGAGTCCTTTAAAGTTGAATTTACCAATATTTCCCATGCCAGTAAGACAGTGAGAAAAATCACAAAAATACTTCAATCGTTGGCTTTTAACTAGAATTTGAATCATTCAGATCTGTGAAGATCATGGCTCACTTGGTATTGCAAAATTTCTCAACTGAATACATACCTGAGACTTTAGTAGCCCTAAGAGGTAATGGGGATCCATACTGTTCCTCTACATCATATGATGGTGCTGTAAAAAGAAATGATTGCATTTCAAAAATTTGTGATGTCATCATTGTTCTGAGCATCTTAGAATTTACGTAAAAACTCATAACTGTACACACCAGTAAATACTGCACACAATTTCCATAAATAGCATATTTGACAACAGAGTTTGTTTTGTTTGTTTGTTTTCAATTTGTTTTGAGTGGGCTTGTCAGGATTTCTAGCTACTGAAAGCTAATTTAGGCTAACTGTGCATGCCGCATCCAGGCATAGGACCCCTAGTTTAACGTCCCTTCCAAAGGACGACGAGGTGAGTTGTGAGGTCAGGCCTCCAAGGTCACCCATCCAGAGTTTGACCTCACTCGACCAAGCTTAACTTCAGTCACCTGATGAAAACTGTATAAGCCGCTCGGCCACTCACCCCGTAAAGATTTCAAGGTTCAGATTTTCAAGGCAAGAATTAGCCTATCTACACAAGTTTATCTGGAATGGTAAATGATAGAAAATTCACTTTAAATTGAGTACACAGAATTATCATTATATACAGTACAGTACTCAGTACCAAACAGTACCAGAAATTCTGCTGGAGAACTAGAAATCCATGCAGACCAGCTGTGTCCTACAAAATTATTCTGACGCTTCTTGCATAAACCTTGAAAAGACTGCGGTTTGGTTCATTTTGCTTGGAAAATTTTAAAAATAGAAATTTTTTGTTGTCTCAAAAAATGAAAATATTGATGAACGTAACTCAAGAATGCAGCTGAGCACCATTTTTTTCCCATGACATTTTTCAATGTAGCTTTTTTCTTAGCATTGCTCAAACATAGTACTAAAGTTTCTTAAATTTTTGGCCACTGAAGGACCAACCAGTTTCTATATAAAAACATCTGCTGCATTCTTTCATGTTCAGTTGGCTTCTTTGAATTTCATGGTTTTGGTTTTCATGCAGGGAAAAGCAAGGATACTGGCATCATTGACGTGAAGAAAATTGCAGACAATTAGTTCTGCATGTCTTTTTCTGAAGAATTAGATAACATACATACATTATGTCCGCATTTTAATCTTTTCGCTACAAGAAGACCTGATATCTTATCGGCCCTTTTTACGCCGGCCCTAAATGGTGTTAATTTTTGTTAAGCGGCGTTAAAAGGGCTAGCATTAAAAGGGCCAGCGTAAAAAGGGCTAAAAAATTGGAATTTTTTCGAAAAGCGGCTTTAATTTTTTAATGCTTATTTTTGCTACATATTTTATGTATTTTTCATACCGGACAGTTAATTTTAGGCCCCGGAGCTTAAATTACTTGTCCTTTATGAAAAATAAAAATTGGACATTAGTAATGCAAACATGAATAAGGGCAGATGTAGAAGAAATCAGAAGCTTTTTAGATCAGAAGAAAATTTTTAAGTGTTTTCTATATCCTTGGCCAAAATTTGCTCAATATATTAATAAAACAAAATACAAAAGTAAAGTGAAGGTTCTTTAAGATGTTCCATCAGCCATGTCAATGTCCTGAAACGGATTTCAAAGGAAGGTGCAGTCGGATGAAGGAGAAGACGTAGAAAACAACGAAACAATTGTTATTGATTAAAATCACGGTTTTTAAGAAAAAGTAGAACAAATGATGTGGAAGTCCATAAAGATATCCATTATCAAGATTTCCTTTCCTTTACTCTTTGAGTGGCATTAAAGGCGGCCCTAAATGGCATTAGAGCAAATTTTGGGACTGGCGGAATTAGGGCCGGCGTTAAGGCCAACGTAAAAAGGGCCAATAAGGTATCCAGACATGGATTTGAGATGGACATGTCCGTGATGTCCACATTTTAGACCTGGCCTAACTTACCTGCTGTTCTTCCAATGCCATCCAACTGTATTGTCTGTTTTCTCCTGCCTGCAAATCCAGCTAGTCTTTTCTCCTTTGATCGCTTACCCATAATTTGTCAACAGGTAATTACAGTTGTGTTTACATTATCTTCATTTTCTTGTACATCCCTGCAAATAAAACATAAATCAGTACCCTGCTGAAACGTTACAGAACGTTAATCTAAAAATTTTACTAGAAGACATACACTACTACTGTATAGTAATCAATTTTTGAATCAACTGAGACACTACAGTACATGTGTATTCTTTGCTATGTGTAAACCAAACAACTGGAGACCACACACACACACATGTGAGGTATGGAGGTGTGTCCCTTGCAAAGGCTCCCTTGTGAAATAGATGATCATGGCAATGGATTAATGGATTATAAATTCTTCAATGATCTCCAAAGTCAAGATGATAGCTCCTACATATGCTATTGAAAACACAAAATTCGCCTATGCAAATGGAATAATAATTTTTTTAAGAGATCCTTTTTTCGGGAACAAATTTCTTTTCATTTTTATAACACCTTGGGGGGACCATTATGGAAACAAGGTCATATTGATCATTTTAATGCTATCCCTGCCACTTTCAACCTAGGGTGTTTTTAAACTTCATTTTTAACTTTTTGCCTGTAAATATCATATTCCTGTAATAAGATCACTTTCCCTTTTATTAATCTATATTGTAATTTAATTTTATGGCAAAATCATAGATACATACTGTACATACATACATCTATACATATACATGGAAAAGATGGCCTCAGGGGGCACTTGACCAAGATACATAATGTTCCATGGTTGCATTTTTATAGAATCAATGTTGATTTCATCATGGCCATTGATTCCATAATAGAACACAGTGCATCTTGGTCAAATGCCTCCACCCCAATGCCATCTTTTCTGTAATCATCCACTGGAGGGAAGGAAATCAACTTTCCAACTCTAAGCCTTGACAGAAGCATTGTCTGCATTAAAGATCCATTGTAAAATGTTATCCTTCTGTGTGCTAGGCAAAGCAGATTTAGGCTAGAGATTTTCAGACGACATCCCATAAGAAAAACTTCAGCTTGCAACAACCTTGAAATGAGCATGATTTTGGCTTGAAGGAGCTTGAAATGAGTGTGTTGACACAATTTGGCTTGATCAAGCTTGACAATAATTACATGCTAAAGTCGTTCTCAAACATACTACAATCAAGCTTGATTGAGTTTGCCTTCCAGTTCAAAAGATACATGCTGCAAGCTAGCACAAGTGGTGCAAAATTCTTACTCGAACCAAGCTCTCAAACATACCCAAATCACACTTAAAACAAATTAGTATCAAGCTTGAAGTATGCTCCAAACACACAAAATATTTTGCTAAGGGATGATAGTCAACTTTGGTGCCACAAGGATTGTGGTTAGCAGTGACTCTTTATGATCAGGGAGCAATGACTGTCACATTCTGGGTTTGATAAAAAGGGAATGGACATAGCTACATATCCCGTAGCCAAGACTGATAACTTTGCAAAGTGTGCACGGAAGATGGACGCCTGGTCATTGTTTTTAAACAATAAACTATTGTTCTTCCTGGAACTGTGCACGGAAGATTCACTGCGGCACCACATAGTTAGCAGTCTGGCCCGTAGCCTCTATCTATAAATAGGCTAAAGAAAATGCCTACACTACCATGCCATTGGTTTTTGGCTCAAAAATGAAGCCACATCTGTTGAAGTTATCAAATAGGATAAACCATATCTTCAACTGGCTGGCAGGCCTGCCTGCATGGAAAATTAAAATTTTGTGCACTGCACTTGTGCACCTGAAAACAATAGGAAACAACAGAAAACAATAATAGCCAGGGTTCTGTGCACGGCACATGTGCTGGGCCAGATTGGAAAGTTTGCAGAATGCGCTGGGGATCTCTCCTACATCCAAATTGCTTGCGTGGCTGTATTTGTGTCACTAAACAATGGTTCTATCTGTTTCCTTTTGTTGTTTCATGAAAATTTGGTGGCTGGAATGGTGGCTGTCATATTATGAAATGGCCCCTGGCCTAGCAAACACCTACGGTCTACGGTAACACAACATATTAGCCCGAAGACACGCCTCCACTTTGGGCCTCCTTCTTTGCAACCACTCCTCGTGCAGCTAACAACTACAACCACAACTATTACGTCAATCATAAATCCATGACATCCCCCTCCTTGAGAATAGTGTTCTGGGAGTGTCTTAAATAACTCAATACTCTAAACTAATGTTTAAGAGTTTTGTCCATAGCGTATTGGTTTCTTAACCAAACGTCCACTTCTTGTCCTATATTCAGGAACTGGTATTCTTGATGGAGAAATTCTGACTTGAACCTTTTCACTCTGACACTCTGGTTTCTCTGAATCTAACATCTCATTTTCAAAATTTAAACGTTCCTTTATAACAACTGGATCCTCATTTGTTTTGACAATGTCCCGCCTGTTTCTTCTGTAGGTAGTTCCTTGTTCTGTAGTTACATGATAAGATCTTGGATGTTTGTCTTTCTCTACTACCTTAGCTGGAATCCATTCTTTTTCTCTCCTTAACCTGACTGTATCTCCAACATCAAGTTCTTTCAAAGGTTTTGCATTTTTATCATGGTAGAATTTCTGTTTCTGTTGTCTCACTATCAGTTTATTTCTTGTGTCTTTACTTTGCAATCTTGGCTTTAGCAATGACTTTTTGCAAGGTAATTTTGTCCTTAATTTCCTTTGAAATAATAATTCAGCAGGTGACCCTATGTCATTATCTATTGGTGTATTTCTGTATTCTAATAAAGCTAGATAAGGATCTCTTTTGCTGTCAACTGCTTTTCTGAGCACACTCTTTGCTGTTTGTACAGCTCTTTCAACTTGTCCATTACAAGCAAATTTTGGACTACTTGTATCATGATCAAATTCCCATGTCTTTGAGAAATTCTCAAATTTCTTACTAATAAATTGTGGTCCATTGTCTGATATTAGTTCTTGTGGAATTCCATGTCTTGCCATGATAGATTTAAGGTGCTTTATAACTTCTGGACTTGTTGCATCCTGACTTAGATGTGCTAGCTCAACATACTTTGAATAATAATCTATCACTAAAAGATATTCTTCAGATCCTAAATGAAACAGATCAGCAGCTATTCTCTGCCATGGTAACTCTGGTACTTTGAAAAGCATAAGAGGCTCTTTCTGCTGTTTTCTCCTATATTTAAGGCATGTTGGACAGTTTTCTACCATACCCTTCACTTCTTGTGTCATTCCTGGCCAAAATAAACTTTGTCTTGCTCTATATAAACTTTTCTGCACACCTAAATGAACTTCATGTATAAGGGACAACATGCTTTGTTTAAGACTTTCAGGAACAATTATTTTCTCCCCTTTGAATAAAACTCCATCTATCTCATGGATTTCATCTCTGTAATTCCAGAAATTCTTTATTTCATTAGGAACCTGCTCTCTTAATTCTGGCCATCCATTTCTAATTGTCTTGCTTAATTCTTGAAGTGCTCTGTCTGCAGCTGTAGCAGCTTTAAATGCATCAAATTTAGACTTACTGATTGGAACACTTGAAATTATAGAATGAACATGAAAGTCAATTTCATCATCTAATTCTTTATCCTCTGGATATCTTGTTGAAACATATGCTCTAGATAAAGCATCTGCAATTACTAATTCTTTTCCTGGTCTGTATTGGAGATCAATATCATACCTTTGAAGTCGTAACAGGAGACACTGAATTCTTGTTGGAGCTTGAGACAGGGGTTTCTTTATAATTGATTGCAGTGGTTTATGGTCAGTCTCGATGATTGTATGTTTCCCATATATAAATTGGTTAAATCTTTCACAACCAAATACAACAGCATACATTTCTTTCTCTATTTGTGCCCATCTCTGTTGTGACTCTGTTAATGATCTGGATGCATATGCTATAGGATTATCATCTTGTAAGAGTACAGCACCCAGTCCTGATTTTGAAGCATCAACTGAAATTTTGCATGGCTTAGATGCATCATAAAACTTTAGAATTGGTTGGCTAGTAAGCACTGTTTTTATTTGCTTTAAAGTTTCTTCTTGGATATGTCCCCACTGCCATACAATATTCTCCTTAAGCAAATCTCTCAGTGGTTTTGTAATTGTTGCCATGTTAGGAATGTACTTTCCTAAATAATTAACCATGCCAAGCAAACGCATAACATCTTGCTTGTTTGCTGGGGTTTTAAAATCACAAATTGCTTTTATCTTTGAATCATCAGGCTTTAACCCATCTGCTGTGATCACATCTCCAATATATTTAACTTCTGTGATTCTAAATTTCATTTTCTTTTTGTTAAACTTTATCCTTCTCTCTCTTGCACGTTGTAAAACTTTTCGCAGTGTTTCATCATGTTCTTCTACTGTTTTGCCAGTGACTAATATGTCATCATAAATAATTTGTACTCCTTCAATATCCTCAAATGCTTCAATCATTTTCTTCTGAAAAACTTCAGCTGCAGATAAAATTCCAAATGGCATACGCAGGAATTTATAGCGCCCAAATGGTGTATTGAAAGTACACAAATCAGAACTTTTCTTATCAAGCTCTACTTGCCAGAATCCATCTTTGGCATCTAATGTGGAAAAATACTTTGCACCAGCTAAATTACTGGTTATTTCTTGTGCTGTAGGTACTTGATAATGTTCTCTCTTAATAGCAGTGTTAAGATCTCTTGGGTCAAGACATAGTCTTAAACTTCCATCTTTCTTTTCAATTATAACCAATGAATTTACCCAGTCTGTTGGACCTGTGACTTTTGAAATGACTCCTTTTTGTACAAGCTGTTCAAGAGTTTCTTGAAGTCTGCCTTTAAGTGCAAAAGGTACTCTTCTTGCAGGGTGAATTGTTGGTGGAACTGACTGATCAGTAACAATGTGGTGCTCTCCTATTCTCCCTAAACCATCAAATACATCACTGAATTCTCTGAGTATTTTATTTTGATCATTTGATTTCATTTCCTTAGTATAACCCTGATCATTTCCAACTGTCATTACTCTTTGTACCAGGTTTAAAGATTCACATGTTGGTAATCCTAGTACCGGAGGCACATTCATATCTACTATCTTGAAATTGATCACATAATATTTACTTTTGTATTCCGCAAGTAGCTCTACTTTCCCTTTAATTGGAATTTTCTCATTATTGTATGCAAATAATCTTGATCTTGATTTTACTATTATTTCTGATCTTCTGATTTCATCAAAGAGCTTTTGTGATATTACATTACATTGAGCCCCTTGTCTATCTTGAAACTGGTTATTTTCCCATTTATGGTTATGTTAGCATTCCATTGTGAAGCTTTGCCCTCATTATTAATTGCGCCAATAAACATTTCTTCACTTTCATCTGTAGAACTTTCATCAACATAATGAACTTTAGATCTATGACCTCTATTCCCCTTTGACTTTTTGGGTTGGTTACTTTTATCTTTGGGTTTGGATTTACAAACTGATTTGAAATGATTTGGTTCACCACAAGCATGACAATCTTTCCCAAAAGCTGGACACTGATTTTTTCTGTGTACAGTCCCACAGTTGTAACAAGTTTGCCTGGATTTATTTTGTTTCTGCACAAAATCAACCTTCTCTTCAAGCACTTTGCTAGATTCATTAAGATACTGAGCCTGGGTTTTTGAAACTTCAGATGCTCTGCAGATATCTATTGCTTTAGTAAGACTTAACTCAGGCTCACGAAGTAGTCGTTCTCTAAAATAATTTGACTGTATACCACAAACAATTCTGTCTCTGATTAAACTATCACAAAGATCACCAAATTCACATTGTTTGGATAAACCTTTCAGCTCAGTTATGTAAACATCAATAGATTTTGAACCCTGAACATGTGTGAAAAATTTATAACGTTCATACGTAACATTCTTTCTAGGACTGCAATAAGCTTCAAACTGCTCACAAACTGGTTTTATTTTCTTCTTGTCATCTTCTGCCGTGAACTGAAAAGTATTAAATACCTCAAGAGCTTCTTCACCGACCAGATGAAGCAATGAAGCGACTTGTATTTCTTCTGCTTTTTCATTCAAACCTGATGCAATACTGTAAATTTCAAAACGCTGTTTGAACTTCCTCCAGTTTTCACTGAGATTTCCTGTTAACTGCAAGCCAGTTGGCGGTTTTAACTGTGATGTAGCCATCGATTCATATGTAACCAAACTCTGTAAACTTTACACCTGACACCATGTCATATTATGTAATGGCCCCTGGCCTAGCAAACACCTACGGTCTACGGTAACACAACATATTAGCCCGAAGACACGCCTCCACTTTGGGCCTCCTTCTTTGCAACCACTCCTCGTGCAGCTAACAACTACAACCACAACTATTACGTCAATCATAAATCCATGACAGTGGCTGAAATTTACAGTGTGCAGCAGTGAAATCGGCTATGCAAAGCTTCTTTCCAATCTGGGTTTCTTTCCATTGGCCTGGGCCAGCTTTGTTTTAACTAGGTATCTAGTCTGCAGACAGCTCCAGTCTGTGGACAGCGAGCAAAACTTTGGTTTTTGACAATAAAAAGACAGTAAATCCATGCATTGTTCTTGTAATTTAAACTTTAATTTATACTCATTCGTTCAGAAATTCCTGTTGAAAATTTCATCAGGCAAAGCTGATCATCTCTTGAGCAAATGAAAAGTTGATAGACAGCCATTGAGTCCTTTATCCATCAAGCCAGTAAAATTTAAATTTGTGTTGTAAAATCATCGTAGTGCGACCCTTCTTGATTCCCTTCCACTTTTTAAAATAAGGTCAAAGCAATGATCTGGGTTCATCAATCAATACACACCTTGGTTGGCCCCTTTCATACTTGATTTCTGAGTGTGTAGTTAACACTGCTGTTTTCTGTGAAGAATGATGTTATCTTCTTTTACAGCAGGATTAAATATCAATACCAGGTTGGAAAGTTTGTCAACTGCGCGCCGAATGCCAAGAGACTGATAAAATTTTGCGCACCAAAAATGAAATTAATGTGCGCACCAAAATTAAAACAGAAATAGCAAGGGATGGCCAATTCCAATTTTTTATGATGATGTTCTATAATCTTATCATGTTCAGCGAGCTCTTGTTCAGTTGGACAAATTTTAATTTCTTGCTCATCTCAACTTTAGGTAAAATACCAATTACAACTCAGAGAGCCCCTCTTGTTCAGACTCATTGTGGCAAGAATCCCCGTAATTTATGCACTCTGCGCACCAATTTTTTTTTACATTTGTGCACCAAAGTTTTGATGTGCGCCCCGAAGTTCTTCGGCGCGCAGTACAAACTTTCCAAGGGGTCATCGACAAAAGATTTTCGTCCCCGTTAACGGATTTTGTCCGTTAACTTCTGAACCCCCTCCCCCCCCCTCGTTAACGGACAAAAATTTTCTGGCCTCTTTTAAGCAGCCTTGGCCCGGAATACACCTGGCCTAGGCCCACCATGAATGGCATGGCCTAGCTAGCATGTCTGTCGCATACCAACACATTTTGATACGAGGTAAGTTTCACACCTGAAATCCACACATTTATTGCAAACTTCAGTTAAATTTGTTCGTGATCTAACAAATTCTCGTGAAATATTTAAGCAACATTTCTTATCAAGATTTTCGTCCCTAATATGACAATTTTAACGGATTCAGGTGAGACCCCCTCCCCCCCTAACGGACAAAATCCGTTAACGGGGACGAAAATCTTTTGTCGATGACCCCCAACCTGGTATCAATAATCGGAAAATGCCTACACTCCCAGTTTTTTTTGGCTCCACAATAAGGCCACACGTGTTGAAGTTATCAAATACAATGAACCATATTTTCAACATGGCAGCCACCCTGGCCTGGCTGGCTGCCCTGCATGCTACAGAGGGCGGGCTGCGCTATCGTCTATCGATGGGCCAGCTTTGTCGTTTCCCTTTTAAAAATTAGGTCATAAAGCAATCCAACGATCATTAGGTTTATCAACCAATGCATACCTTGGCCCCGTTCATACTTGATTCCTGCTGTACAAAGTAATTAACACTGTTCTCTTTGAATGATGTTATCTTCAATCAGGAATTTAAAATGGCGTGCTCCTTCTTCTCCAAAATGGAATCTACTCTTAAGAGAGGCTAAAGCCCACGCAGCTACGGGGCGGTTGCGGGGCACAATCATTCATTTCACTGAATGGCCTAAACTGAGTGTGCACGCTCATTCATATGCCGAGAGAATTTGTCGGTTAAATCATTGAATATTGAACAAGATGGGGAAGATAAAGGCAGAGAAGAGAGCTAGAAAGAACCTAGCTGATGATATCCTTACAAAAGATGATGTGAAGCCTTCAAACAGGGGTGAAAAATTGAGGCAAAGAAAAGACAAGGATGAATACTTTGTGGACAAGCAGTCATCAAGAAAAATTTTAGAACAAGCTCGAGCACAACAAGAGGAATTAGAAGAAGAACATGGGATTCGAGCAAAACCAAAACGGAAGAAGGAGAAAGCAAAGGTGGAGGATGTGAAGCTTTTTAGAGATGCAGGTGCTGCAGATAGTGGGGATGATTCGGATGACTTGGGGGAGTATGATGATGAATTCCTTGGTGATAAGGGTGAGTTTGGGGGCGATTGTATCCTTGAGAAGGAAGATGAAGATGCTCTTGAAGCATTCATGTCAAAGAAACCTGCCACAAGAAGGACACTTGCAGACATAATTATGGAGAAAATGGCTGAAAAGAAAACAGAGGTTGATTCACAGTTCTCAGTTGCTGATGCAAAACCACAGCTTGATGAAAAGATCATCAATTGTTATAAAACTGTTGGCAAAATCCTCAGTAAATATAGATCAGGGAAGCTCCCAAAGGCATTCAAAATTATACCTACACTTTCAAACTGGGAAGAAATTTTATTCCTCACTGAACCAGACAACTGGACGGCTGCTGCTGCATACCAGGCGACTAGAATCTTTGCATCAAATTTCAATGCCAAACTGGCACAAAGATTTTTCAATCTTGTGCTATACCCAAGAGTGAGAGATGACATAACAGAGTATAAACACTTGAACTACCATCTTTATATGGCCTTGAAAAAGGCTTTATTCAAACCAGCAGCATTCTTCAAAGGCATTCTGCTGCCATTGTGCCAATCCGGTAACTGCTCCCTCAGAGAGGCAGTAATTATTGGCAGTGTTATCACAAAATGTAGCATTCCACTGCTACACTCCAGTGCTGCATTGCTGAAGATTGCAGAAATGGACTACACTGGTGCTAATAGTGTATTTCTGAGGCTGTTGATTGATAAGAAATATGCCTTGCCATACAGGGTGATAGATGCAGTAGTGTTTCATTTTCTGCGCTTCTTGTCGGACGACAGAAAACTACCAGTGTTGTGGCATCAATCTCTGTTGAGATTTGTACAGATTTACAAAGAAGACATCGCAAGTGAGCAGAAAGATGCATTGCTAGAACTTTGCCGTAAACATTATCACCATCAAATAACTTATTTGGTAAGAAGAGAAGTTTCCAATTCAAAATCAAGAGATGTAGAAGACGCTGTGCCTGCAAATATGGATGAGGACATGTGATTATGTAATTTTGCATTGTAGTTCAGATCTTTGAGTTGCCATGAGCATCATGAAAACAGAGCTTGCAGGTTGTGTTGTCCAGATCTTTCTAGTCTCAATCAAATCCTGCCAGCATTTAAACAAAAAGCAATTTTGTATGTTTGCTGATAGTTCTAAAGGAAGCTCCTCATTCATTTGTCTAATTCCTATCTTGTTGAGGATACCGAGGACTGCCCCTTTTGTCTGAGGTCTTTGTTTTGCTCGTAATGTTCAAAGCAGATCAACAGCCGAGGAACTTATTACCATGCGCAAGAATCTCTTTGTTTCCCTGCTAATCATTGTTTGGATTGTGGTTGGATTCTCCGCCCGCATTCTTTCCACAGACCAAACATGCTTTCTGCGCATAATCACAGGTTTCCTTTTCGGGGGATAACCGTTGCTTGGAACATTGATGATTCGTATCCCCAACAATATCAGACAACACAAAATGACAAGCTGTTTTGCAGCTTAAATCTGATGACTTCCAAGGAATTCAACAATTTTTAAAAGAAATTTACAGTTGAGTTATATCTTAAATGACAAATCCTGAGGAACTCTTGATATCATACACTTGAAATAAATTCTACATGATTCTTGACATTATAGAATTGGCAAAAGAACAGTACTGCAGTGCTGTGTTTCCTGAAATAAATTCAAGCTTGATGGCATTCTGATTACAAATATGGCACTCAGCTTTTAAACAAATTGTCCTAAAATCTATCCCTATAATTGCAACTTTTTACAGAATAGTTCAGGTTGCACGATGAAGTCATCAAGGCAAACAACACAAAGATTAGATATATGACCAAAAGGAATTCCATTTCCTATCCCAATGGCCCACCGATATCGTCAACATCATGCTCAGTCTTTGGATCCTTTCAGTTTGCTCCCTAAACAACCCCAGTTACTCCCATAGGCTGTCCTGTAATGTGAATTCTATTGACTGTTATTCTTACTAGCAATACAAGTGAGTGCAGCGTTTTGGGAAATGGGAACATACTGCACCATCATGTGGAACAATCTGTTGACATGATTATAATTTGCCTTTGCCCCCTGTCTTACAACCACTCATTCTTGCAGTCAGTTCAGTTCTGTTGGCATTGTATCACAAAATGAGTGCCTGTCTCCCCACCCATAGACCTTTTAGCTATTCTTCAAAAGAGCCTGGATCAAGCGTTATTTTTATACATTTTTATACATGAGGTTCGATCGAGTGGCGTTAGAGCTTCTATCAGTATTGTGGACATTGGAAAATTCTACAAAATGTAGCAAAATATCGTTCAATTCTAATTCTTTCCAGAATAGCTAAAAGGTCTATTGTCTCAAGACCAAAAGGAAGTGAGACAAACATGCTTTCATTCCAATGAATAATATACAATGAAGAATGGCTATGATGACACAGCCTTTCACGTTTTCGTTATTGTGTGACAAATGTAAATTATGTAGAGCAAAGTGAATTGCAGGATAGCCAGATTTCCACAAACCAAAAGAAAGCGAGATATCACAACTTGTTGATTCTTTCGAAATCTTTTGCAGCTAACGCTGCAATTATCAAGGTCAAGAGCAACCAACTGCTTTTCGTGGTGTAAGTTGAGGCAAAGACAGTATTTCAAGAAATGTCACATGGCAAATACTGAAGAATAGAAAAACACCATTATTACAAATCATTTCATGTTTGCTGTATTTCATTATTCTAAAAGACGGATAGATATCTATAAAAATTTACAAAACAAGGTCATGAATAAATTATTTGTACAAACTATTTCAATCATATACAGGGTGTCCCAAAAACATTGTACCATTTTGTGTGGCTACTGTGGAGGTGCTATATATTTGATTATCTCGGTCTTTACCCATCTGCATAGGTCAAGCTTCAACTTAGAGTTTGAGACCTTGTTTGAGTCAATCTGACACGTGGTTGCTGATTTATGGCAGAGAAAAGGTAAAATTAGTGGTTAGCTTAAAAACAGCACTTCTGTTGTTCTCCAGCAATGTCAAAATAAAGTAAGTTTTCAAAGGAAGGGTTTTGGAATCGTATTAAAATTTTTATTACATGATTTTAAATAAAGGTAGAGCACGGTTCTCTTATGAATAGACAACACTCCCAAGCCTTTTAAAAATTTGGCAAAAATTTAATACGACGCTAGAACCCTTTCTCTGAAAACTTACTTTATTTCGACATTTCTGGAGAACAATGGAAATGTTGCTTTTGAAGCAACCACTTATTTTGCCCTTTTCTCTGCCATAAATCAGCAACCACCTGTCAGATTCACTCATACAAGGTCTCAAACACTAAGTTGAAGCCAAACCTATGCAACCTTCTAAAAACCAAGATAATTGAATCTACAGCTCCTCCACAGTAGCCACACAAACATAGCACAATTTTCTTGAGACACCCTGTACATGTAGTGCCAAAACGGTCATTGAATTAAGAAAATTGAATATGATTAACACGACAAATTCATGTATAAAAACAAAATATGCAAAAAATGTGTATCCGGAAGGAGCACAGCTCCATGAGTGTGAAACATTCGCAACGAGACTTAGCATATGTTTTAATCAAAATTTATGCAATACAACAAGAAAAGTGCAGGGTGACAGCTGGGTCAAAGTACAGGTTGTAAAAAGTGCTGTTAATCAACGAGCAAACGAAATTTCCAGGGAGTCAGCGAAAATAAGTTATAAGAAAAATGTCATTTCTATGTAGTGAAATCACTCCCAAAAGTTCCAAAGGTGTTATTAATTTTAACTCATTTTAAGAAATATCGTTGGCAGTAAATATATAATCGCTGCAGTAAATATATAGCCTTTCACTTGCACCTAAAGTATCGGGGATTACGTCCAAAAGCGAAATTTCCATTAATATGAAGGCATCAGGGTGAAGAAGTTTATCAAATGACACTTGGTCTTGGTCCTGAAGCCTTAGATTCTGCATCCATACTTTGTGCCGTGAAAGGAAGTGTTGGACTTTAAAAGATGAAATTCTGTGAGCCGACAAATTTGCTTTCTGAAGTGTTGTAATTGAAGGTACCAATTCATAAGGGCATCCAAGTTGAGATTTTGCCTTTATGTAACACCATCCTCAAGGCAGAAATCTATTTATGAAATAATACTTGCTGTATCTATATTTTACCTGAGGCCACGGGCTGTAGGAAAGGCAAAATTTGGTAAAAGATTTATGTATGGTACATCGAGTTATGTCTTTCCTAATTCATCATTTCATTCGTGATATATCGACTTGTTTTCCTTCTGTTTGTACTTCTCCTGCCAAGGCACCATTGTTTCAATCTCCGCGCTAATTGTAATAGACTCCGGATGAGTGGTGTAACTAACGAGCAACCGTTGTCGTTGTTGTTTCTGTTGCGGTTTTTTCACTCACCATCATCACAGCATGTGACTGACATGATTGATTGACATTAGCGCAAGTGAGCCAATGGACGCCAAGGTAAATCGACAAACCATGTGACCTGAACACAATCTCATGTGCGCATATTCAGAAATATCATACTAAATTTATCGTTGAGTTTAATAAAATCGCCGCTAAGGTATCGAAATGCAGAGACTGTGGATCTCCTTTCATCATCTGTCCAAAGTTTGAATCTTATTTTGGCACATTTGCGTTCACATCAAATTCACAAATCCTAGGCTAAATGCACGATTGATTTAAAGGTGTATTGCATAAACTTCAAAATGAATACAATAGTTGATCTTGATCAAAAAGGAAAAGATTTTAGTCGAAAATGAAGAAGTTATAGGATATAGGTCGAGTCTGTCTTTTTCTGAGTGATTAGCATAGCGTAAATGATCATCCAGAAGTTTTTAGGGTGTGGATATTTTCAGAACGTTCTTTTCCTGAATCATGGATCGATCTGGTCGCAAATTATGGAGCTGTTGATTGTGTTGTGATTGGTTCTTTCCATTAGTAATCATCCCGGCCATGTCCATGTGTTAGAATTATCCCCGAAGTAAGAAGAATACAACTGATGTCAGTATGAATGCGTAGATGAGATTTGTTGATTCAAATGTACCAGCACCAGAGCAAGTTCCTGGAAGGAAAATAAACAAAGTACAGCAAGAAGAAACAATTTGCCATTTACCAAAGTCCCAGCGAACATTCGTCACCTGAAATCTGATGATGGCTAAAATGTTATCACTTTGAAATCATTAGATGGCTGTGACAATTATTTGATCAAAGGGGAAGGCAGGGAGAAGATAGAGTAAACGTTAATTTTCTTCGTGAGTCAGAGAATCATCAGTTATAATCCAGGTTTATCAAGAAATTATGACTATCACGTGCCAAGCCGAATGAACAACGAACTCACTCTGGGGACGAGACTGGTAAGTTCATTATTTTTTGATCGTCTTTTCGACCCAGTGAACTCAAGGGCAATATGTCTTCAATGGAATAATCTTCATCAAGTATGTCTGTCTTTGTAAGTATGGGTTTCAAATCTTTAAATCGGTGTAAAAAGGCGGGCGTAAAATTCAGTGACCTATTTCTTTAAACAGAGTGACTTGAAAGAAACTTTAGCCACTTTTCTATGATTCTACCGTTGGACTTTTCAGAAATCTTGATTATTTGTCGAAATTACGGCCTCTTTAGTTTTCAGCTCATTTTATGATGTGACGTCATCAAATTGCTAAATCACAAACCAGAAGAGTGGAAGAATTTTGCTTGATACCATATTGTAGGCATCCATAAAGTATGGTTTTCCTGAAAATTATTTGATCTTTCGTCAAGAGGTTTAGAAATTACGACAGTTTTAAGTTTTTTTTCGAAAATGTTCTTGAATTCTTAAAAAAGAAGAAAAACACTGTATTTCTGAAAATATTGAAGATTTCAGAAAAGTCCAGCGGCAGATTTTCTTTAAAATAGTTCAAGTTTCTTTGAGGCCGTTAAGTTCAAAGAAATAGGTAATTGAATTTTACACCCAGCTTTTTAAAGATTTGAAACCTGTGCTGTCTTTGTATACACAAGCAAAAATGAAATCATATCCCCGCGGATCTGGCTCCTGACGATCTAAACGAAAGCAACCGTACAATTGTTTTTAGGTATATATAAATACAGAAGATTAGAATAACATATTTCAAAAATTAATTTAAACAATGTTTTCATATAAAAGAGTAAAATAATGTATTTAAAAATTTTCCCTTGGTTTACTGCACAATGTGACGATGTGGATTCGGAGAACTTTGAAATTTAGCTTGCCTTGGGTGGAGAATTCTGGCATGACAAGTCGCTTGCTGTGTTGGAATTCTTCACTGGTCAGGGTGGATGGAGTGTTACTGGTTTTAGAGTGAGTTTGCAGGTTATCCTTGCTGAAATCTCTCCCATCTTCACATTTTGTAGTGGCCAGTTTACAGGTTTCTTTACTTATTTGAGCAAAATACTTTATGCGATGCTCAGTACAGTAAAAACCCGCGTATAAGAACCTACAATTTTGCAAGTCGGCCTGATTAGGTTCTTATGTATTTAGTATTTAGTAGGAAATAAGGCTGTTCAGGTTCTTAAATTGGTTCTTATTTCATTCAGGGCTTCCAGGTATTTATTTTGTTCAGATTGAGACTTCAAGCCCATTATCCACTGTCAGTTGAGAGACACCTGAGTTCATGAGGCCTTATCAAAACATCAGTTCGTGGAAGAATCAGAAATTTTACAGAATGCAAGGGAAAGCTTTCAAAGCATCTTTAGAGCTCTTTGCATTTTGCACACATCACAGAATCAGTATGTATAAGCTCGATGACAAAGCAACTAGAGTTTTCGATTTAGTTTGATGATCTCCACGAATAAGAACCTATTTCAAATTTCAGGCTGAATGGGTTCTTATATATTGGGGGTCTAATTTCAGAATTTTCAGCCTGTAGGTTCTTAATCACTAGGTTCTTACACGCAGGTTTTTACTGTATTGGCGTTAAAGCGTACTTTACCGAGCAGAAGAGACTCCTTGGACACAGTTAGAATCTTCATAAAATACGGGCAGAAGGCTCGAATCTTTGCAAAAATTTAAGGAAAATGATAAAAGCAAAATTTTACTGTCCATTCTTTAACTGACTTCATCGAAGGGAAGGGAACTTTGTGTAATTTGCCATAATTCTAGAAAGAGCATCTCTGACATCATAACTACAGTAAAAACCCGCGTATAAGAACCTAGTGGTTAAGAACCTACAGGTTCGCTTTACGCTTTAACGCTTTACGCTTTAACGCCAATACAGTAAAAACCCGCGTATAAGAACCTAGTGATCCGCAAAAACAAGCAGTTGAGTTGACATTTTTAAGGAAAAAAATTGAAATTGATCATCCAGTGATAACTTTTAATGATATTCCTGAGAAAAAAGTAAGTGAACATAAACATTTAGGTATTATCCTGGACTCAAAACTTTCCTTCTCTGCCCATATCAACGCAGCTATGTCTAAAACAAGAAAGGGTATTGTCTTGCTGAAATATCTTTCTAAATATCTCCCCAGGCAGACTCTAAGCGAATTATACAAGCTGTATGTGCGACCCTATCTAGATTACGGAGACGTTATTTACCATATTCCCGCGAAAATATCTGAATTCAGTCAAGATATGACCTTGTCAAATCTAATCGGAAAGTTAAAGTCTGTCCAGTATTCTGCTGCTCTGGCTGTAACAGGAGCTTGGAGGGGAACATCGCAGGAAAAACTTTATGCAGAGCTTGGCTGGGAATCACTAAATTTACAAAGATGGAGCAGGCGTCTAACTTTGTTCTTTAAGATTGTAAGCAATTCCACTTCTCCACCGGTCCAACTATTCTCTTCGTAACCAGGATGTTATTGGGCGAATAGGGGCAAGAACAGAAAAATTCCAATCTAGCTTTTATCCGCACTGCTTAGCTGAATGGAATGAACTTGATCCGGAACTGAGACATGCACCATCTGTAGCCGTCTTTAAGAAGAAGCTTCTCTCGATAATTCGTCCCCCTGCAAAATCTGTCTTTGGGATTTACGACCCAGTAGGTTTATCCTATCTTACTCAAATCAGAGTTGGTCTCTAAGCAAATTAAACCTCCACAAATTCTTACATAATTTTAGGGATACTGTAAATCCAATGTGCCCAACGAATGACGGCATTGAGGATGTGGAGCACTTTTTGTTGCTCTGCCTTTCGTTTGAAATGCAACGACGAGATTTTCTCGCTGGAGTTTCGGAATTATTACGATCATTTGTCCAAATCGACACCCTTCCAAACAACATTCTAATAGAATGCTTGCTGTATGGTGATAAAAACCTTACTGATGACGTCAATAGAAGTATACTCGAGCTGACTCTCGAATTCATCCACCGAACAGGTCGGTTTGATTAAAATAACTCAACTCCTAACTTTTGCGATGCGCCACAAAGCCATAGACAAAATCGGCTAGGGTTTGTTTACGAACATTTCGATTCATGTGATCAGTCTCTTGTGAAATCAACTTTTGATTTCTCCAACATATTCCGTGTCATGAAAAGTTGTGCCATGAGTACAACAGTTGAATAATACTTAAAATTTTCCAAGAGTTTGGTCACATGACTCGGGATGGGTGAAGCAAACCTTGGCCGTTTAGGTCAATTAATTCCCCTCTTACTTAGACGTTCTTTCTCTTTTGTAGTAGTTACGTGTAATTTATGTGCTATCTTTGTCTTTCAATGTCGTCACGTGTAGTGCTATGTTCGTGTTTTTAGTCTTATGTTGCCATTTGGTAGACGTTATTTTTCGCTCCAAATGGTATTGTTTTAGTAGTAGGGTATAGTATATTGTAGGTAGTGTTATTAGGTAATATGTATTGTAAGTTTTTAGCTTGATACATATATATAAAAAAAGAACCTACAGGCTGAAAATTCTGAAATTAGACCCCCAGTATATATAAGAACCCATTCAGCCTGAAATTTGAAATAGGTTCCTATTCGTGGAGATCATCAAACTAGATCAAAACTCTAGTTGCTTTGTCATTGAGCCTAAGCGTGCTGATTCTGCCATATGTGCAAATTGCAAAGAGCTCTAAAGATGCTTCGAAAGCTTTTCAATGCATTCTGTAAAATTTCTGATTCTTGCACGAACTGATGTTTTGAGTAGGGCCTCATGAACTCAGGTGCCTCTCAACGGAAAGTAAATAATGGGCTTGAAATTTCAATCTGAACAAAAGAAATACCTGGAAGCCCAGAATGAAATAAGAACCAATTTAAGAACCTGAACAGCCTTATTTCCTACTACATACTCAATACATAAGAACCTAATTAGGCTGACTTACAAAATTGTAGGTTCATACGCGGGTTTTTACTGTATTTCAGAATCACAGCATTTTTTAAGTTTTATGAAAGGATGTACGAGAAGGAGGTATCTGACGCTTTGGCAAACATAGATACTCTATACATTCTAAACTGAGCGGAAAGTCAATATGACCAACACAAGAAATACTCAGTATTTTGAAGTCTACAAGATGGTGGCAAGGAAAAGTCTGTAGCTTTTATGGTTTACGGTTTAGCAATTTGATGACGTACCCACTTCAAAATTAGCAGAACTTTATAAACCGATTATGTAATCCAGAAAATAATGATGACATCAAAATGCTCTCTCTGGTATTACAGTAAATTAAATGAATTTCCCTTTGTCAGTTCTGTTGAAACAATGGAGCAATAACATTTACACGAATGCTTTAAAGGACAAGTCCGGGGTTGATATAATTGTTGATTACTCAAGAGATTACACTGTTGTGAGGGTGTGTAGTACTTTTTTTCAATTTTTTTCTCTCTTTTAATCTGCGAAACCACATATTTTAATCTGCTCTGAAGTGTAAAAGGACGTATTTTATATGATGTCACTTCATGTGTACCTTTATGAGGCTGCCAAATGTGCTGATATTATACTACTCACATTGCCAGCCTCCTTATCGCACTTTCGCACACTCGTACAAAATACAAAAAGGCGATGATATTTAGCCTAACTTATGAAGATTCATTAACCAATTTATGAAAGTTGGAGGCACCAAAACTTGGAAAGAACTCACGACTGGTGTTCAGCAGTTGCTAAGGTTGCTTTTAACAATAATAACAATAATTTCATCAACTCCGGAATTGTCCTTTAAAATGTTTGCAAATATTCGAGCCCTACGCTTCAAACACAACACGCCCTATCTTTGTACACACAACCAAAACATACCTTTACATGCCCAGGGATCGGGGTCCTGAGGATCCTGTTGCTCTGCTGACACTGCTGCTCGTAACTGGGCAGAAGTAAATCCTGATCTTTGTTCGGCTGAGAGTGAATAAACTTGAGGGGAATCCATTGATTTTAGCTGATCAACAGTGAATGCCTGGGAGGAGAAACGAAATGTTAATAAAGCCTACAATCCTTGCCAAAAAGACTTGAAAAAAAAATTCATTTTCCTGCTTTTTCGTCTGATTAACCATAAAAAGTATATCGCTGGAAACTTCACCTTACGCTTTTTTCCGCGCCCCCTGCCCCTTGAACAATGTTGGTCTGAAATTATGATTACCAGACTTGAAAGAAAGCCCTTTGGCTGCTTGGTTGTGCCCTAATGCACTGCGTAATCGCACAAGAAACCAACATTGTATAGGGGGAGGGGGAAAGAAGAGGAAAAATATGTGATTTTTTTCAAGAGTTTTGGCAAAGATTGTAGGTTCCAAATCTTTAAATAGGTGTAAAAAGGCGGGTGTAAAATTCAATGACCTATTTCTTTAAACTGAATGGCTTGAAAGAAACTGTAGCCACTTTGGTATGGTTCTACCGTTCGACTTTTCAGAAATCTTGAATATTTGTCGAATTTACAGCCTATTCTACATTTCAGCTCATTTTATGATGCGATGTCATCAAATTTCTAAATCACAAACAAGAAGAGTGAGAGAGTTTTGCTTGATACCATATTGTGACAACGATAAACTATGGTTTCTTGAAGAGTACTTGATCTTTCGTCAACAGGATTAGAAATTACGATAATTTTAAGTTTTATTTTCGAAAATTTTCTTGACTTCTTGAAAAGAAGAAGAATGCCGTAATTCTGAAAATATTGAAGATTTCAGCAATGTCCAACGGCAGATTTACTGTGAAATAGTTAAAGTTTCTTTGAAGCCATTCAGTTCAATCAAATAGGTCATAGAATATTACACCCAGTTCTTAAAAGATTTGAAACCTATGCTCGTTACTACAGGAGCTTAGCTTGAGCTACGAAGTGTCCCTAAAAAATTCTTCGATGTTTGAATAAATATTAAGAAAGAACGATAGAATAATGGATAGGTCAAGAAACCCTTTCGTTGAGATCTTAAATTAATTTTTGACGCAAGAATCTTGCAAATCCGCTAAAAATTCACAGAGTTATAAGCCTATGAAGTTCATGTTTTTTGCGAAAGCTGAAACCAGAGGTACTTAAAAGGCAGTTGGGTAAATGTCCAATGGGCTATCGTTTCTTCTGGTTCTTATTTGTTTCAGGGCAAATTAATATGGGATTTGGAAAGGTTTTTGATAACCTAACTTTCAAGCGTATGGACGCTTTGAGGGAAAAGATACAGTCTCTCGTCGATTATGTTTTAAACCTTTATTTATTTATTTTTTTTTCTATGCATAATAAATTAAAATTAAACTTAAATACATTAATACTGTACCGCCCTTGGTGTAAGAAGACACAAGGTCATCTGGCCTACACCAAGAACGGCACTTACAATTTTCAAATACAACTTCAAAAGTAACGAAAACTACTGGGAACAGGAAAAGAAAACAGGTAAATGAAGCAAAAATTAAAGGAGAGAGAGAGACTTGCAGTTCCAAACCAAACTCAAACCATGCTATGTGTCTAATCCTTATATCGTAGGTCTAACATCAATTTTGTACCATCACATCAAAACTGATGGTACAATGACAATGGACGTAAAGCACTATTAGAGCATTTGGATGGTTTGGTGTGGAACTGTATAGAAGATAGAAAAGAGAGCTGCTAGATGATCGTGTTATGCCAAATTAATTTCGTGCTAATCCACAGATACTAACATGCCACCCAAGCGATAGGACAAAGAAAACCCGTCCCCTCACTTAGGCAACACGCCAGCACCCACAATCAATTTAACCTGTTTGTTTTGTCGATGTACTCAATCGTTGCTTCAATTATTATCCTGTTTTCAATCATATTCATATAAGGACTGCCATAAAGAAGCAAGTTGCACAAGGTTTCTGAATCCAGGTTTGCGATATCAATACCGGACACTTCAGTGACAGTGCCAAAGAGATCCTCTCGCAATTGATTAAAGCGGGGGCAATGCAGGAGATAGTGCTCATTGTCCTCATTAGCCGCACCACAATCACATATAGGCCTAAGGCACTCAAAATTGTGATGAAATTTGTGCGCATTAAGATCACTGAATTGTACGCGAAGCTTGGTTATATTTCTAATACCCTTTAAGTCAGATACTCCATAAATAGTATTTCTGACCGGTCTCATTAACGCAATCAGTTTCCGTTTAAATTCAGCAATGGTTTTAGAAGCGCGTATTTCAGTTGGTAGTTTGTTCCATTCATGTAACGTGTTATGAAAACAGGAATTGGAAAAGCGATCGGTTCTGGCTCTATTTTGGGCATAGGCTTGAGGATTACGCAGATCATAAGATATCTGCCGTTCAGGAGGAATTAGAGAAAAAAGATATGCTGGGTACTGTGTCAACTTTAGATTGAAGAAATGGCATAGTCTTCTATACCATCGTCTCTGGTACAAAGATTCCCAACCAAGTTCATCGTAAAGCTTTTGCTTACTTGTACCTTTATTTTCGGATACATGTAATCTTAAGCAGATTTTGACAAAAGATATAAGGATTAAATTACTTCATAACTCCTAATTGGTTTGCTCTAATATGAACGAGAGGTAAAACATTGGATAATCTTCTTTTACCTCGATCTTTGCTTTTTGCATTTAAAATAACCTAGGAGTCTTTGGTCTCACCTGCCGCATATTTTCGATTTTGAAAGTTCAAGAATCGGTAAATTTTCAACCGATTTGCAAGATTCTGGTCTCCAAAATTGTTTCAAAATCTTAAAGACAAAGTTATGTTCCCATGAGCCTGTTCCCGTTATCATTGTTTTTCGATATTTATATTTAATCAAATATCGAACAATTTTTTTTGAGACACCTTGTGTAAATCCCTTACTACCTAAATTTTTTTGCTAAAGTACAACCAGTATCAGTACCATTAAAACCAGTATAATAAAATATAAACCCTCAGGCTAAAAACAAAAATAAAAATGGCAGGGATAGCATTGAAGGGTCAAGCTGACCGTATTTCCATAATGGTCCCAAAGAAAATAGGAAAGTACTATAGTTGTTTTCAGTATACAGTAAGACCCCGCAAACAAGAACATACAGGGTGTCTCAAAAAAATTGTTCGACGTTTGATTAAATACTAAAAAATAGCGATACGCTGAATGGACCTTTGGTCAAGTCGCTCTTTTCCTGAGATTTTAAATTAATTTTTGACACAAGAATCTTGCAAATCCGCTAAAAATTCACGGGGCTACAAGCTTTTGAAGTTCAAGTTTGTACGAAAGCTGAAACCAGAGGCCTCAAAATGGCATTTTTAGTAAAAGTCCCATAGGCCGTCATTTCTGTTACTTCTCAATTGTTTCAGGGCGAACCAAGTGGGATTCAAACGGGTATTCGATAACCTAACTGTCAAGCATATGGATGCTTTGAGGAAACAGATACAGTCTCTCGCCGATTTTGTTTTGAACAACTGTTTTTGGACTTAATGCAATGTTAATGAATTTTGAGAATGATCGCAAGAAATAATTTACTTTAGAAGTCGTATTTGGTTTGCTCTGATATCAATGAGAGGTATGACATTGGATAAGCTTCTCTTACCTCCGTCTCTGGTTTCAGCTATCGCATATTTTTTATCTAAGAGAGCTCGTAACTCAGTGAATTGTCAACCACTTTGCACGATCTTAGTCTCTAAAATTATTTCATAATCTTAGGAACAGGGTTATCTTTCCATGAGCCTGTTCACGTTGTCCTTATTTTTTAGTATTTAATCAAACGTCGAACAATTTTTTTGAGACACCCTGTACTTTTCAAAAACCAGACTGGCTAGGTTCTTATAAATGAGGTATTTATGACATTTTCAGGGTGTGGTTCTTATCAAAAGGACACTTGTGACTATGATGAATAAATAAATACAGTTGCTACAGTATACAGTATACACGTGTTAAATAAACTTGAGGGCATAATGACTGCATTTAAATATTAGAGAGTATGGTATTTTTGCTGTTGAAAAATCAGTTTATATCATACGGCTTGATAAAACAATTTGCATATCCCTGAAAACTGTTAGGGGTGTTCAGTTATCGATAGTTGGGAGTTTGTTTACACTGATATGATGATATTTCTTAATTAAGTGTACCATCTTATAAGAACATTGAAGTAAATAAGTATGTTTTTGGTTCTTATCTTCGGGTGTCTTTTTCCACAAAATCAGTCTGTAGGTTTTCTTTATCTATGTTCTTGTTTGCGGGGTTTTACAGTATAAAGTGAGTTTTGACGACAAAAATGAATAAAATTGAAACAAGCATTTCCACTCACCTTAATTTGTTCTTTCGTCATACTTTTCAAAACAACGGGTTTAATTTGATCCACTGCATCCTTCTTTATCTTTCTAATATCTGATGATGACAGGCCACCTTCAAATTAAGCAATAAATTACAACGAACAGTTTACAAACAAAATGTTACAAAATGAGAAGACGTCAAGTGAAGCTGTCTTGCGATTTGAGTTCCTTTTTATCCTATTAAACAATGTCATATGCACGTTATCTTCTAAACAAGATGAGAAAAGGAGACCATCATTCCGGCTGATTGTTCATTCGAACAGTTCGATAAGTATCTATTCGTGTTGCAATAAAATCTATTTGTATGTACCGGGTGAGCCAGAAAAAAGTTCCCACTTTTGAGAATTCATAGCACCAAGGCTGCTTCACGGATTTGAATCATTCAAATTTTAGTTAAAAGCCAAAAGATCAAAGTATTTTTGTGATTTTTTCTCCTTGTCGTACCAGCACTAGAAGTATTGGTAAATTCAACTTTATAAAAATGTCATGGTTGCAAAATGACGGAAAAAGGGCCTAAAACATTGATCAAATCATAACGACTCTATTTACACCGACCAATAGGCAATAGTCGTTTCACCTCCCTCAAGGGTTATAAGACATCGATTTTCAAACAAATGCGGAAGATTTTCAATCCCATGGCAATTAATGTGCGGAGGATATCTCTCACCCATGAGAAGATGCACTTCCGTTATTATTCTGCGCTAGGAGTCACTTATACTTTGATCGATGTTTTAGGCTATTTTTCGGTCATTTTGCAATCATGAAATTTTTGTAAAGTTGAATTTACCTATATTTGTAGAGCTCGTGAGTCAACGAGAAAAATCACTAAAATACTTCAACCTTTTGGCTTTTAACTAGAATTGGAATCATTCAAATCTGTGAAATACTCTTGCTGGCATGAAGTTTCAAAAGTGGGAACTTTTTTCTGGCTCACCCGGTAGTTTTTTGTTCTCCTTTGTCTTAATTTTTTGTGTGTTATGGTCGCGGAGTAGTCAGTCTTTTGCTCCTTATGGTATCGTTCATGCAGTATTGCAACGTAGTTTGCGAGTAGCGGAATTTGGTATTATGTTATGCAAAATTATTCATAGAATACAAAATAGGATTTTAAATCGTAACATTAGGACCACGACGAACATCATTTTGAGAGTCATTTCAGAAAAGACAAACGTAGTTAAATCGACATTTCCAGTTGGTTAAGACGACATTTCCAGTTGGTTAAGACAAATCCATTAGCAAAAAATTAATTAATTAAGACATGTTCAGGACGTTTCGAGACGAGCTTGTCTCATCTTCAGCTAAATCAAAGTTACACGTGTGAGGTTTTTTTATAGTGATAATTATTCTAGAGAAAATGCATAATAAATTATCAATCATATGATATCTAAATAAGGAAAGTCTATTGAAATTGAACTAAAAGAAAAGTCCGGGGAGATTAAAAAAGATACAACGGTATAGAAGAGTTCTGTTGATTAAGTGTCGGGCGGTCCCTCAAGATTAGAAGACTCTCGTGTATCAGCAAATCAAAATTGTTGTTGGCTTTGTCCAAAATAGGATTTCATTGAAGGTTTGTCATTTACAAGCCACAGACCCATGGCAGAATAGAATTCAGAATTAGTACAAATGCTTTAATGAGCAGCATTAAATGAAGTTTCGCATGATCCAAGCATCCTTCAAAATTCAGTACGTAATGAGCCAAGAATACCCACGAGGGGGGGGGTGTAATCCGCTCAAGTTGTGGGGCCTTACTGAGTTTCGAACCCACTCCGCATGACTGTTCTGGCTGCAAAGTCAGAGGATTAAACAACTGCGCCACAACCAGGGGCGGATCCAGCCCGAAGTTGAAGGAGGGGCAGCCTGCAGAGAAAGCGCCCAATGTATAATGGAATGTGTGCGCGCCGAAGGCGTGCAAAGCTTTTGGAGTTCATATTGAGAAAATTCTTTGGTTTTTCTATTAAATAACGTCATAATTTGTATGTTTGCCCCAAATTCTGATCGAAACAGCTAAAAAAGAATGGCTTAGGGTCACGATGTGGGGTGCACTACTCGCCAAAAGAGAGGGCACCAAGTTGAGTTTCCTTTGTGAAGGGGGGGGGCAGTTGTCTCCACTTGTCCCCTCTTAAATTCGCCACTAGTCACAACAAAGTAAATGAGAAACTTTACTCTTATTTGGATATCTTTTAACTTCATAAAAATGCGTCGGACTTGAAACTGAAAACGCAGTTTCTTAGATGCAGAACACTACTGTAATTCTCATATCGCTTGATAACTTCATTCACTTACTTAACAAGTTTCCTGCTTCATTGATTTGTGCCAAAGTCCAAGTTGAAACGTCGCTTCCCCAAGCTTCCTTGGCTTTACCAATGAGTGCCTTGATCTGCTCTTTACTGAGACCCTCTATTTTCCCAATCTTCCCTGCAGCATACCTGTGGACAAGTAAATGTAAGGTTGTCTGTAAATTAACTGAAAATCAGAAAAATGATAATCAGTAAGTGCTACGTTTTGGTTTTGGACTTGCGTGAAAATGGAAAGGACAGAAGCAAACTGTGGAAAAATAATTAATAACAGGCCTTTCTGATTCTGTTCACATTACCAGATCGATGCCCCTCTCATCAATCATTGCAATAAAGTGAGTTCTTCCTGACTCAGTGCCTACCAACCACCAGCCACAGCCACAAACTCTTTATATTTTTAAACACGGTAACCCCGTCAGCTAATGCTACTTTTCAGAGAGATTATACAATAGCCAGGGATGGCACAAGCGGAGGAGCTTAGAGGGCATGAGGCCCCCCCGTCGGCACTTGCATTTCTAAAATTGCTATGCACTGTCGGCACTTCCGTAAATAGCTTGTTATGTTTTTAGAGGGTGTAGTCGCATTTTAAGCCAATCTGAATGGTTTTGCCCGAAAAAATTTGTCTCGCTTCGCTCGCTGTCGGCACTCTGACAGTTTATGTCCCCCAAACAATTCTTCCCTGGCACCATCTCTGACAATAGCCAAATTAGCTAAGCGAAACTCTTGTAAAAAGAGCTAAAATCAATAGCAAATTTCTACTACGGTTCATACAGTAGGGGAAACCAAATTTAGCGAACAACCTTGGCTAAGAATCCTGCAATCCTCATGTGACAGAAAAACGTAGCTACTTCGTGCAGTAATTCCACGAATGTCCCTTAAGTACGGAGATCTAAGATTCAGCGAACGAGTTCACTGTACGGTATAGAAAATTTGCGAACGTGCTAGCTAACACCTTTTTCCCAACGTAAATACGGTAGAGAAGGATGGCTATTTTTCTCATTCTTGTGTACAAGAGTCAAAGTTAGCTAGTTCAACCAAAATAGAATCTCCGAATATGAACAGTTCAAGAATATTATCTCATTGAACAATCGCATTCTTGGTTAGTGATATCATCATAAAGCCGTGAGGAGACATCTAGGTGACTGCGTTTCATTATTTCCGCTTGTGTTGAGAGCAATATTGATATGAGAGCGTGAAATTTATCAGTTAAGATTGAGATGTTGAACCACGAATTTATACACTTCTTTTATAAGTTTTGAATTTATTCTTTGAGTGCTAAATTCGGAACACATTGGTACCTCAACCTGGCTACGTTGGGGAGGGACAACATCTTAATTCTTTGTTTTCCACCAACCCCGAAGTCAGGATCCTCCGTCATCCGCAAATTTTCCCTCACATACTAAGGAGAGTTTCAAAACTAAGCCAAGAGCCACCAAACCACCTCTCAGTACTGCTGGCATGACAAATGAAAGCAAAATTGTTATCATAGCGGCTTTAGGGACAGCGCAAAATCTATTTTATTACATGGCTGGTGGAGAAGAAAAATCGTTGCAAAAATCTGCTTTTCCCGTATGAAATCATTGCAAAAAATAAAACTGCCAAGCCACATTTTCCTTAAAAAACGGCATGTGTCCCATATCCATGAAAAAAGATGTTGTATGGCATTAGCCAAAAACCACGAAAAAGGCAGCTCATCTCTATAAGAATTTTTGTTAATGACGGATGAATCCTCCTTGCAAGAAACTAAGAAGGAGCTTTGGCGTAATTTATACCCATCTTTGCATGCATTTCTCAACTTGCATGATTCACAGCTTTGTCCTCAAGGTGAGCCATTTCATATTTAGCTAAAAGTTAATCCTATCTTGAGCTCATAAAAAGTAACTGTCCCGTTCGTTCATATTTGTTTAATAAGGGAGCTGTCATAAAGAATTAAACAGAGGGGGGCGGAAGGGATTTCAGAATTCGCCGTAAGATTACGTAGCCCAATGTAAGACACAGAAAATGTTTAGATAGCCCTTTAAACATCAGCAAAAACTATTTGACGACCCCAGGGCTTCAAAATGAACTCTGTAAATCAGAAACTTCTTCAAGAAAAATTTTCAGCACTTTACAGTTTAAGTTTTTGTCTATGCATCATGTTGTCAATACCGTCTCTGCAGGACCCGGTATAACGTTTACAGAAGGTAGGGAAGAACATGCAGATACCTCTGTGTTAGACACTGAGATGGAGAACAATATCAATGATCAAGAAAACAGCTAAGATGATGCTGACAGTGTTTAAAACAACTGTAAAACATTGAAACCAAATCTCGAAACAAATATAGCTTCATGGCCCATGTTTGTCACTTGTAATAGTTTGCTAGCCCAACATTTTCCATGCAATAATTTTGATGACCCTGTCAAATCCCTTCCGCCTCCCTCTGTTCCATACTTTATGACAGCTCCCTAAGAAGTGTTGACCTAGTCGTGTACAAGCTCACTAAAAGCTGTTACCCTGTTATGTTTTGCACCACCTATGTTATAAAATAAACATTGCACAGTCCCTTAGAAGCTTTGAAATTAGTACGGCAGTCAATAGCATAATGGGACAATATTCAATTGCGTGCGCATCCTATCTTTTCCAATAGATCAAACTAACAATCAGTACCAGTTTTCCTTAGAACGATTCACCAACACTCGTGCAAGCAGCCCTTGCTAAAACTATTTCCCCTTCATTCGAAACAGCTACAACCCGGGGGGGGGGGGGTAACTTAACTTATCCATGGTACGGGGTTGTGCCATTTTTTAGGGTACCTTTTTCGTGATAGATTCCGGATTTATGGGTATGGTTTTCAACAATTTTTAGCATTTTCCGGATTTATGGGTATAGTTTTGTGTAAAAATCCATTTATTGGTGAACTGTTTTGGCATTTCCTGGTTTATGGGTATAATTTTCAGCAAATTCTCCAGATTTATGGGTATAATTTTGAGAAGTTTCTCCGGATTTATGGGTATACTTTTGAGAAATTTCTCCGGATTTATGGGTACACTTTTGAGAAGTTTCTCCGGATTTATGGGTGGTACTTTTACGATTTGAATGGCACAACCCCGTATCTTGGAAACTCAAGTTACCCCCCCCCCCCCGGGAGCTACAACGAAGAATCGTAGTGATACATACTTGAAAGCATCCTTAGAAAGTGCTTTGATATCATCAACAGACAATCCTTTGATAAGGTTCCCAATGCTCATCAAATTCTCTTTGTTTACATTCTGTGCCAAGAATGTCTTCACCTTGGTCGAAAGGGTTTTGAGCTGAAATGGAGTAAAAATGCAGAAAGATATTACATAATTTTCTCCACAGCTAAAATGACATTTCTACAGGAGCAAGGAAGTGATGAAAAAGCGTTACAATCCTTTGAGATATGGGTGTGAAGAAGAGCTTTGAGGATGAGCTAAAGTGAGAGGAAAACAAATAAATGGGTCCGAGAAAGGATTGAAGTTCTATGTCATTGTTGAACAGATACAAAGGAAAAAGATGACAAAATGAATGTACTGGAAACGGAGACCGGGAAAGTGTAGTTATGGCAACAATAAAGGGTGAAAGAATAGGAAAAATTAGAGAGGAAGAAAAGAATTGGAGGAATGTCAATGGCTCGAAGTGATGCATAAAAATACAGTCTTGCTTGTGGTGCCTACGCCTCCAACGGGGCTTTGGCGTTAATGCAGAAGCAGATATTCATTCGAAAATATTTTCTTTTGGTAAAAAGCCCTATCTTCTCTAATTCGTTTCTCAATTATTGTCCCCTTCTTTCCGTATCTCTGTTTGGTTTGATCACCTGGTAGTTGCTACTCTTCCGGTGTAACTTTGTTTTAGCGGCAGTTTAGACATCAGTACGTTGTGAATAACTACAACTAGGACATATGCAATGATGTAAGTCAACAGAACGGCAAAAATTGAATAGACGGAAGTTTAGTTGACCGAGATTTAAGAAAAGAACTTGTAACGCGAGAATTAGTCCATTTAAATGCCCTCCTATTGTATATGCGCACGTGACGCAGAGAAGTGTGTACAAAGACGTCTTTTTCCTTCCCTACTACTGTTCTCCCATACTGCTTGAAGTCATGCCAAAAAAACTAAATATATATACCTTCGGAATGTACAAGGCCTCTTCTTTATGCATGAGGAATCTTGTTGAGATTTTCAGACACAAAATATTTCCGATTGTGTCACATCAAAGAAAAACGCTGAGCTTTGCTGGCATTTTTACTGCGAAATAGCATTGCCACTAAACACAACTCGCATACAATGGAAGTGGCAGTCGTTTCTCTAATATAAAACTTTATATCTTCTGTTACAATATGATATATCCGACATATTTAGAGCAAAAGTCTCGATTTTAGTTGGCTAGCACAATCTTTGCCTGCAAATTTTACTGTTTCTTTTCTCATCTAAATGGTTTTAGATTTCATTAATTTATTGTCTGCAAACAAATTGAAAGAGAATTCATTTACCTGTTGCGTGGACCATCCTGTGTGTTTACCAAGTTCAGCAATTATGTCAATATCTAATTTCAGTTTCGCCAAATCAGCTACATCCAAACCAGTAACTGCACATCCTAGTTTCTTTAACTGAGCAAGATCAAATTTGCTAGCATCACCACTTGCAAGAACCTGGCAAAAATTGAATTCGGACGAAATTCCTCCACTATTCCAAAATTGAAAACTATTCGACTACTTCAAAACTACTCATACTACACCAAATTCCTCGAAGACTCTAATATCGTAATTACGAGCTTCATGGGAAGTACCTATCTATGACTACAAATTCATAGCCTGCTAACCAGACCCATTGAGATTGGGTCTGGTTAGCAGGCTACAAATGTCAAGGCTTATACCTGGTGAATCAAGAACTAGTTTACACGATTAGCGGACAGTGAAACAAAGATCATTCGGCTGATATTCAAACTAACATGTTAATCTATCAGTCAAAGGCTAGCTTAGATGAGAGAATTTTGCCTGGCAAAATCACTCTTCTTTCCAAGAGTCCAAAAATTCGACCAGTGTTGATAAGAGGTTTGTATGGGATCGCGAAATCCACGTTCCATTCTTGTCCATGATTTATTTTGCATTGAAATTTGAATTCAATACCATAGTCAGTTTCAGAAAAAGAATTTTTTGATTCCAGTTGCGATTAAATCATGGACCAGAATGGACCACAGAGGTCTCATTCCAATGACTGCCATCTAACGAACACATTGTTAATATTTTGGATGAACGTAAATGAATTTGACTTAAACATTCTAATTTCTCTTGTTTGTCATACTTGTTGGCTAATTGTGTCAGATAGAGGTTCAGACTGCGTTCACACGATGCCGGCACATTTTGAAAACGGTGAACAATGTGACGGCTGCAAAATTTGAGCTAACGTTCACACGATACCGGAACAATTTGAAAACTGTAGGAACTTAGACGGCGAAAACTCGTTGCAACACTTTGATGCCAAAGAAGCTTATCTACACCCTAAGAGTCGATCAGTCTCGTAAAAATGTGACGGCTGCAAAATTTGAGCTAGCGTTCACACGATACCGGAACAATTTGAAAACACACTCATAACTTAACTTCATAACTTGAATCTTAGCAGCAACTGGACAAATTGAAAGAGCGATCAGAGCACAAAAATGTTGGTGTTTGAAAGATTGTAGTATCCAGATTATTGCGTGGATTTGAATGAATTGAACATTGCTTTTATATATCTATAAGAAATAGCCTCACCTGTTTGGCACGAGTAGCAAGGGCTTTCAAAACATCACCATCCAAATCTTTGAAATGAGCGCAAGTACCAATCATATCTTTGAAGCTATTCTGTGCAATTCGCCTGATCTCATCCACATTAAGTCCTTTAATTAACGAACCTAGCCTTCGAAGTTGAGCTCCCGTCCATTTGCTTACATCTATTAACGATAAATCATAAACTCTTTCTATGAACAATACGAGTGTAATCCAGAATTTCGAAAATATAGCAAACTAATGACGGTTTGCCTTTGCTTCATCCAAAGCAAAACGTCATTTGAGTTTTGCAATATGTTCGAAATTCTTGCTTACATCTGTGATATACAAAGCAACGACAAATGTGAGCCTCTCATTTAGATTATTACAGTCCTGTTTAGATGATACAAAACTGATCAAAGGAATTAAAGAAACATAGTGGTGTTCTGCATATTAATAATAACTTCTTCAATTTCAGTTAGGATGCAGTTCTCATAACATGAGATAAACTTCAAATAAGGGTAAAGCTCCTTGGTAGAAAAGTCATGGACTATCGATCAACTACTTAAACACAAGCTTTATCATTGTGACGTAAAACATATTTCTTTGATTTAGTTTTTACATTTTCACTGCCAGGAAATGCTACAATAATTCCAAGAAGATGCTTTCTGCTTGGCTTGTATACGGAATTCTTCTTTTCATTGGATCGGTTCAATTCAATTGGAAAGCTGAAAGATTTAAAGGTTTGATAGATGGTTTTTAAACAAGAAACAAGCCATTCGATGCCTGTACCAGCATCTTATAAATTGGGGTGTTATCTTGAAATCAGGACCTGCGTTTCTTAACTTTGCATTTCTTATATGCCGGACATCACAGTATATGTCACTGGTGTCACAAGTCATCCTGAATGATAAACACTTCACGTAATAAAGTAAAGTAAAGTTATTGCTTTTATATAGCGCCTTTACTATAATTCAATATTCAAGGGCGCTATTCAATTCCATTTCCCCCTTAGCTCAGGCAATTTTTTTTCTCCCTTTTTGGGTGTATTTTTTTACACAGCGTGCAGCCTTACAGTTGGCGCTTCTGATGTTTTTATTGCCTTCATTACCGAGGTACCAATTTTACACCTTGGTGAGGTGCTGCACCTACGATACCGGGTGTTTCCAGGTGGTCACCCATCCTGGTAATAACCTGACCCAACCATGCTTAACTTCGGTGATCAAATGAGAACCGGTGTATCCATGGTGGCAAGTCGTAGGTTGCGAATGAAGCAATATGCTGGCTCATATGTTTGAGGAAAGTTTTCCTTTCTCAGTTCTCTTGCATCAATGTTTATCATCCAGACGGATCGTGAACATGCAGTGTTCATCATATGATGATATCGAAAGGTTCTTTCTGGAATTATGGCATACGACCTCAAGTTCCCTTCAAGGCATTCAGTGGAAAGAATTAGGCAAGAACATTTTACATATTCAATGTTAAGTTTTTTTAAAAGATTGAACCCCTATGCTGGTTAGTACAAATCAGAAATTAGCATACCTTTTTCGTTCCAATGTTCCTTAGCTTTGAGAACCAACGCTTTAGCCTGTTCAGTGGTCCAACCATCCATTTCACCAAGATAATCAATCATACCATCAAACGCATCTTTGTTTATTCTCAAGATATCTGCAGCATCCATTCCCTTTATAGCAGGGCCTAATTTCTTCCAGTGCTCGGTAAGCCACTGACCAACATCACTGTAAATTAATAAGCATTCTCAATTAACTAAACAATCGTTTGAGGCAGAAAAATGTTTGGACGTTCGTGACAATGTTCCCCGTTTGCCATTCCATTATACCTGGTGTGCGGGGTATTCCTTGATTAAAAAAACAACAGAAAGTACAGCTCCACAGCATTAGTCATACAAATAGGACAAATATTTTTTTAACACCCTGTAGTGTAAGCTCAAACTTTACCTCTTCCCGTAATACTTCTTTCCGAGCTTGACAAGTTCTTGAAATTTATCTTTCGTCATTCCTGGCCTCTTCGCAATATTGTAAACTTCACTCAAGAATGCATTCTTCGAAACCTTTGACAGTGCTTCCTTGCTTAGTCCAACTACGAGATTTCCGAGTGATTTGATCTGATTGGTGTCCAAAATATCAACGCCAGTGATTCCCTAAAAGGAGAAAGACGAGAGTATTGCGACCGCGAATAAGTAAAATCACACACTTTTTCTTGCTCTGTCCGTCCTTTGATATTCGACAACGAGACCTCGCTGGAGTCCTTGCATTAGTACGACTATCTGGACACAGTAATTCTTCACACAAGGTTTGGCGCAAGTTTCAAAGTATGGTGATAAATTTTATCCCAGAGTTAACTCTGCATTTTATCCACGAAAACTGGTCGATTTGATTAAATACATTTAAATTTCTGCCATCGGTCAAGCAATTCCCCTTTTTGTGAAATGTCCTTTTGAAGTACAGTAAGGTCCCGCCTTTAAGAAACCCACTTTTTGACCTTAGCATATTGTTCTCCCTAAATTACTCTATTCTTTCTTATTGTTCTAGCAAAAACTCAGGGTCTAACTTCCTTACAAAATAGTTTCCTTAAGGTGGGACTGTACTGTAATCGTTATCTGTAGTTTCAGCACTTTCTGACATATTTTAACATGTCCACCCCAAAATCAAATAACACACTAGCCAATAACACACCTTTGCTTGCTAAACAAGAAACAAGGATAGCGACGCGGTTTAACAGAGTTTCACGTTAGATGTCACGTGAAAATGCCTGCAAACAATAATAATAGCTGAAAGGTTGGCGAGGAGTAGACTTCTTATCTGGGGTCCCTTGTTTCCTCTTTGCCTTGATGATGGCGCTTCGGTCAACAGAGACTCATAACATTTCTCTGAAAAACCTGATCCAATTTAGGCCAAGATTCTGAGCTTCCTAGATTACCAACCAGATTGCTAGATTTGTACATTAATATGGTTACGGCAAATGTGATAGAATTTTCGATTCGATTGAAGAAAGGATAACATTCGGAAAAGATTTTGGAGATTCATTCAAGGCCGTGATTCGCGAGTAGGGACCGCGATTCAAGATTCGAGGCCACGATTCCATCATATTTCGACCGATGAAGGCAAAAATAGGGTCAGCCCCCCCCCACCACCTCATCACGAGTCCCTGTTTAGCAAGGGGATTCATAGTCATAAGTCTACGCAAGAAGTTGCTTCAGATTTCAGAACATTTTTCAGAGAGATTATTATCGACAAATTAACACAAACTGAGTTAGCAATGGTTTGGCTTACAAAGAGATAAATGTTATTGATCTCTTTGCTATGTGCCTCGTCATTAACATTGGCTGCGGTCGAGGCTGCGGTCACACTAGAATCTAGTCCCGTTATACTCTGAATTGTTTCACTTTCTTGAAATTTATCTTCGATATTAAAAAGTACGGCATTATAACGATACAACGACATCCGGTCACACTGAGTCCGTCACGTCTTCTGCAAAGTTGCCTCTGCTATGACCAATCATTTTGGCGCGAAAGTAATCGTCACGTGATTACTTTGGTAAATCATTATTGGTTAACTTTGCTAAAACGACGCTGTAATGTAGGTCGGCACCTTGTTTAACACGTTGTTTTGGATACTACGGTTGTTTAAAGACCCTTGCCTCAAGAACGAAGCGTTTTAATATTGTTGTATTTGAACGAGAAGAGCGGTCACATACAACAGCGTTAAAAGCCTGTAGTTTCGAAAGAAAACAACGGGATAAACCGCCTAGTGTGACCGCAGCCATTGTTAGCGGACTGATCTTTCAATTTAATAGCAACGGTTGAATGCTGCAAACATCAATTTGCGACTCGCATAATGAAACCTTTGCATGCTCGCACTTTTGAGCTGTAACTATTTCACCACAAAATCAGCTAACAATGAGCGAAAAACAAAAAGGCCAGAAGGCAGATAAAACTTCCTGGGTATGAACTAAATTATCCCTAACTCGTTTTGAGTACAGTTGTCGTCGATCAACTCTCAGAAATGTCTTCTGGAATCCGAGGCTATTTCTTTCCATAGCTGGCATCGTTACGCCGAGAACGTGTGGTAGGAATGCTCATTACACATCATGTGTACACTTTAGATCACGTGCAGCTAATATCATTTGCACTTCGTGTCACATGTATTGTCACGTGTACATCTCTATTTAGCTAATCATTAACATATTTACTTTTATTAGCAATCTTGTAATTCCTAATTTATTCAGAGTAGCACACTCATCAAAGCCAACAACACGTCTCTTCGCTGCTCTCCGTTCTCTGGCTTGCGGAACGTATCAATTCAAACGTCGATCCTTTTACAAACGGGGGGGGGGGGGGGGTCATGATTTTGTTTTCCTTCCCAAAGCTACCAGATTTGGACGCTCGATCAAAACCTCTTTTTAATGAATAAAAAGATCTATTTGAGATTAGCTTTAACTGAGGAATCACACTGAAAAAAACTTGCACTCTCATATATATGTATGTTTGGGCAAGCTAGTACATTGTTGAGGCAAATACCTTGAAATGCTGCACAGCGGTGAAAGCATGAGCTTTAATTTTATCTTCAGGCAACCCAGTTTGCTCTCCAATCTTTTTGATGGCCACACTCAAAGCTGATTTGGGTAGAGCTTTTAGTTCTTTCGTAGCAAAGCCTTGTGCAAGGCTACCAAGAGTTTCAATGTCGAGCTCACTAAGATTCTCAATGCTCTTGTTTTGCATTGCCAAATATTCACGGAATCGTAAAAGCACGAACACTACCTGTAATAAAGAATTAAACCATAGTTTACTTGCTTGGAAGTTGCATTGTGCAGTTTAAAGGGTAAAGTCATACAACGAACTTCCCATGCGTATAAAAGCTGAAACGCCTGATCCTTCTAGCGTCACCATTTCTACTAACCCAGCAGCGGAGGTTAGTTCTCCTGAATCCACTATTTTGGATTCACAGGAAGCCCCTGATGACAGTGATGCAAAATCGGCATTGAAAAACCTGCGTTTAAGGAACGTCGGTCGTTTGACTATCGGTTATTTAAATATAAATTCCATTAGAAATAAATTTGATCCATTAAAAGAGATAGTTTCACAGAATCTTGATATTCTAATGGTTGGGGAAACAAAAATTGATGATTCTTTCCCAAAAGAACAATTCCATATTGAAGGTTACGCTGATCCACTGCGACTTGATAGAGATGGTGAAGGTGGAGGTCTGTTGGTATACGTGAAAAGCGACATCACAATGAGACAGTTACAATCTTTCAAGTTTGAAATTGATATGGAATGCATTTGTTTTGAAATAAATTCAAGGGGGAAAAAATGGGTCCTTTTCAGTATTTACCGACCACCATCCCAATCACAAGATCACTTTTTCGAAAATCTTGGCAAAGCAGTTGATCATTACAGTGAAAAATATGACAATGTTCTGTTGCTTGGTGATTTTAATACAGTGGAGACAGATCAGCAGATTCGTACTTTTATGAACAGCTATGACCTCAAAAATCTGGTAAAAGAGCCAACCTGTTTCAGGGCTGATAATCCACGGTGTATTGACCTAATCCTAACAAATAGGTATAGGAGTTTCCAACATACAACTACATTCGAGACAGGTCCTTCTGACTTCCACAAAATGATAGTCACAGTTTTGAAAACAACGTACAAAAAAACTGGGCCTACTGTTATTAACTATAGAGATTATAAGAACTTTTCGGAACAGACTTTCAAACGAGAACTTAAAGAAGAGTTGGACAGTATCGAGCAAACTGATTTAGACTACAGCTCTTTTCAAAATTGCTTTGAAAAAGTGCTTGATAAGCATGCACCGATGAAGAAGAAATACGCAAGGGCCAATGATGGACCCTTCATGAATCGAGTTCTCCGTAAAGCTACTATGTTGCGTTCTCGATTGAAAAATAGATATAATAAAAGCCGCACTGCTGAACACTGGGAAGCGTTTCGCCGGCAGCGTAACTTGTGTGTAAAATTATTCAGAAAGGAGAAAAGGAATTTTTACAAAAATTTGAATATTTCTGATGTTACTGACAATAAAAGGTTTTGGAAAACTGTGAAACCTATCCTTTCCGATAAAGGTCGATCTAATTCAAAAATTACCCTTATTGAGAATGACACGATAATCTCCAATGATAAGGAAGTTGCTGAAACCCTGAATGATTATTTTGTATCTATTACTGACTCATTAGGTCTTACGGAGAACAGTGAGGTTATTTCAAGTACAGAAGGTGTCTCAGATCCTATAGATAGGGCTATAATCAAGTATTCCAACCACCCAAGCATAAGGAAGATCCGTAGTTTTGCTCAAAACGATAATTTCTTCAAATTCCAAAAGGTTTCGTTGGAACAGATGCATACTGAAATTGGGAGACTTAATCCTAAAAAGGCAACAACCTTTAAAAATATACCTGCAAAAGTTCTGAAAAGCAGCTCTGAAATTTGCTCCGAATCGTTGCAGCTTATTTTCAACGATTGTGTACAAAATGGTTTGTTTCCAGACTTATTGAAACTAGCGGATGTCACTTCCCTTCATAAAACGGAGGAGAAAACCAGGAAGAAAAATTACAGACCCGTGAGCGTTTTGCCAACTGTTTCTAAGGTTTTTGAGAGACTTTTGGATAAACAGATTATTAGTTATATGGGACCTTATTTATCGTCACTTCTTTGCGGTTTTCGTAAAGGGTATAATGCGCAGCACGCATTGGTTCGAATGCTTGAAAAGTGGAAAACAAGCTTAGACAATAGAGAGAATGTTGGCGCAATCCTGATGGACTTATCCAAAGCATTCGATTGTATTAAACACTACCTCCTTTTAGCAAAATTAGATGCTTATGGATTCAGCCGTGAAGCACTGCGTCTCGTTAACAGCTTCTTAGAAAATAGGCGCCAGAGAGTTAAGATCAATGGGTCATTTAGTACCTACAAACAACTTTCTCTTGGTGTTCCACAAGGCTCGGTTCTTGGTCCCCTGTTCTTTAACATCTACATAAATGACTTGTTGCTCTCCATACAGGATACAGATATATGCAATTACGCGGATGATACTACCATATATGCATGTGATGATAATCTTGATAATGTAATTGCAAGGTTGGAGAATGATTCAAGCATTATTATCCAATGGTTCGCTAACAACTTTATGAAACTGAACACAGATAAATGTCATTTACTCATACTTGGCAGAAATTCTAATCAGCATATCACAGTTAATGTAGGAGAATCTGTTATAGGAAATACGGAAGAGGAAAAGTTACTTGGCGTTGTGATTGACAAAAGACTAACTTTTGAGACACATATCAGTAAGTTGTGTAAGAAGGCTGGTAACAAACTTTTCGCCCTCGCTCGCATATCTGGATACATGGACTCTAATAAACTAAGAATATTAATGAGAGCCTTTGTAATTAGCCAATTTCAGTATTGTCCATTAGTCTGGATGTTTCACAGTAGGCACCTGAATAATAAGATTAATAGAATACATGAAAGGGCCCTGAGAATCGCATACAAGGATTATGAATCTAGCTTTAACACCCTGCTAGGAAAGGATGACTCGGTTAGTATTCATGCTAAGAACCTGCAAACTCTTTTGATTGAAATGTTCAAAACTAAGGAAAACATAAACCCCCCTTTCATGAGGGAGATCTTCTGTGAGCGTACTGTTACTTATAATCTGAGAAACAATAATGAATTTTTGCTACCAATGGTAAGAACAACAAGTTACGGATCTGAAACCATCAAATATAGAGGGCAGCGCCTGTGGCTATCTCTACCTCAGCGCATAAGGAATGCTCAATCTATCAATGAGTTTAAGAATGAAATTAAAAGCTGGAATGGCACTGACTGCACATGCAGATTATGTAGGACTTTCATACCACAACTTGGATTTTTGTGATACCATGACACACCAGAGCCAGAATTTTAAATTTTAAACTGCTCGGAATTTTTATGATATTACGTTTTTAATTCTGCTTTGAAATTTTATACCTTGTATTTTATATCTTCTTTATTTAATCATGTATATATATTCATTAGATGTATTAGCTTTAGCAGTTGGCTTGGATTAGCTTGTATAGTATTGTTTTTAATATTTACTGTACATAGTTATGTTAGCGCCAACTTTAAATAAATTGATTATTATTATTATTATTATTATTATTTGATTTTTCATTTCCTTTACATGCAAACCAGTCTGCATTCTTTGTAGTGCGCGGGTAAGATCTTCCCCGTACCACTTCAACTGCTTCCAGCCGCAGCCGCGCCATAACCCTGTAACAACGCCATCTTTGAAAGTTTGTTTATGAAATTTACAAAAAACCCCAACCCTCAGATGCGCCAAAATTTACTTCCGAATGAGCTTCCCTGCGCCAAAATCAAAGAATGCCAACTGGTATGCATATAAAACATGAAAGCTAGGCAGCAACTACTTCATACGGTGTCACTCATAGAGGGAAAGGACACAAGGTCATCGAGTTCCCTCAAAAATGGTACTTACAATATATTAACTACTTTGTCACTCTAGCGAAGAAAAGGACAAGGAACAAACAAAAAAGAAAGAAGAAGAACAGCAGAGAAACAAGAAAAGAAAATGCCAACGAAGAAACAAATGACGAAACGAACAAAAGGAATAACAAGAACTAACGCAACAAAAACTGAAGGGTAGCTGCATTTAGTCAAACCGTTTTATTTCTTTGATGAAGGATATCGTAGCTTCCATAATTATTCTCTTGACAATTACATTCAACAATGGAGATATAAAGAAGCAATGTGCATAAGGATTTTGAATCATAATGTGAAATCTTCAAACCAGGAAATTCTGAGAGTAGGCAAAGGAGATCGCAACGCATTATGTCGTACAATGGGCAGTGCAGGACTTGCACCAAATTTCATGCTTCTTTCATACAATGCAAATTCATGTAGATTTCAACGTAAAGCGACTGCACTATCAATTATGCTACGATACACAGCATATGTTCCAAACTTTTGAGTTGGCGAAAAAAGGCAGGTGAAAAATTGTATTACATATTTCTTCGAACTGGATGGCTTAAAAGAACCTTTAGGCTCCTATCCACAATTCTACCGTTGGAATTTTCAGAAATTTTGATCATGTTTGAAATTACAGTGTATCCAAAATTTCAGCTGATTTTATGATGTGACTTCGTCGAATTTTTGAATCATAAACCAAAAAAGCGACAGAGCTTTGCATGATACCAAATTGTAGACATCTATAAACAATTGTTTTCTTGGAAATTATTTCATGTCGCGTTAAACAGTTTAGGAATTGCCACAGTTTTCAGTTTTTTTTAAATTTTTCTTGAAATTTCGAAAAAGAAAAAAAACACTCAAATTGTGAAAATATCGAAGATTTCAAAAAGTCCAATGGCAGAATTATAGCGAACCAGCCAAAGGTTTTTTGAAGCCATTCAGTTGAAAAAAGTGCTTCGTTTAATTTTAAACCAAACTTTTTAAAGATTTGGAGCCTGTGCCACCATACATACCGGTGTGACAAAAAGTACGCCTTACGTACCTGGCCTCGCCTCCATCCAGATTGTTTACCCATCACTTCCAGTGAGTCTTCTATGCCTCGTATTGGAAATGTTCTCAATTCATTTTTGGTGAAGCCAAGCACAACCTTTCCCAATTTCTTCAAATTCTTAGCTCCCCATGGCGGAGAATCACTATCAGTTATTTCAGTAAGGTTCAGATCACCAAGTTTTGTTCTGACTTTCACCATTAATTCTGCTACCTTGAAAAAGACATATTTGAACCTTTTGAAACAACATTGGAGTATGCTTAAATGTAACGGGTGAAAACAAGGGAAGATTTTGTAATACAATAGCATCAGTTGCTTTGGTTCACACCTCAGTTCAAAGCGATTAGCGAATGCGTACGAAGAAAATTCTCTCAACCAGTAATTCAAAACAAACACAGCCGCAAATTTGCAATGAAACCAGTATGGCGAATTTCTCGCTTGGTGCGGGCGACAGGTGGCTTCTGAGAGCAGTTACGTACTTCAGACAAAAGAATAAGGGTAAATCTTTCATTATTTTTCAAACTAACATGGTCACTTTTTTGGGTCACCTGGTATATTCATATTTTTAAAGGATATCTCATCAGTACTTACAAATATGTTAATATGTTATAAACTAATGAAGAAAAACATAAATAGTTGGTGTTAGCAAGGATTTGATTCAAGCCGAGGTCTGATCGTCTTGAGAGTCATGCTTTATCTAAGATTTGCAGAGCTCTTTAAATGTATTTCTAATTTTCTTTTAACCTAATAGAGCGAGGGAATATCCCTTATTTCCATAGGTATTTAATTCCAAGCTTTCAGCCCAAAGAAGTGGAAACCTTTTTCTGTACACTCAAGCTTAAACTTTCGGATGTCCAGATTTCTGTTAGTTCTTTCGTTATACCTAAGAAATTTCAATCCTCTGACTATAGTTGTTCCAGAGGCTCTCGAGGCCGTGCTTATTGACTATTTTGTGTGTCATGCTAGATCTATCAAAATAGATGATCTGATATGATCAACCTTCACTAGATCACTAGATCATAACTGTTTCTGCAGTATAAATGCTACCTTGAATGATATGAAATTTCATTTTACTATAACTAGTCATATCGTTCTGAGGTACAAAGGTTTGCTTGAAACAAGATTCTTCGAAGAGATCAAAACATCTTTTGCCAGTTTTCAGCATTGAAATGATGACATGTTCATCATAAATCTCACAGGAAACCTTTCAAAACACCACGCAAAAATGTCATTCTCACAACTAGTAAAGACCTGTATGTTTCTTCCTCTTTCTAGTGGATTGCTATGCTCGCTGTTACAGTTCTGAAGTTGACATTCGGATAAAACTCGATACTTCAAGTCTTTCACAAGAAGCTTGCAAATTGTTGCCAAATGAAATCATTCACAAGCCTAGAACAAGATGAACATTTCACAACGATCTTTGTAAGACTGTAAGACAGTAAGATACCAAGATAGCTGCGATACCAAAAAATACACAGATGTCTCTGTGAAGGAAAACCATATGGTAACTAGTTCTCACCTGTGCTTCATCCCAATCATTTCCTGTCAGCTTTTCCAAACTTGCAACGATATCTGTTATTGTAGCTTCATTCAGTTCAATGCGAGTTAAGGCTTGTGCTATGCCACCAAGGAGACTGATATCTTTGTTCCCAGGCTGAGCTTTGTACTATGAAATAAGACGAAAATACTGATGATAGATTCAATGAACAATGACATTTCAGCAAAACTGGTAGTGTACTCTCGATAGCAATTTGCGAGGTAAAAAACCAAAGTTTTGTACTTCTTGAAGACCATACTAGTTTTTGTTTGTTTGTTTGTCAACTTATTTTAATTCGAAAATTCATCTACACAGCTAGCTTCTTAAATATAAAATGAAAGAAACTAATCCAATTCGAATATTTACATAAACTAAGTTATAAGCTAAATTAAACAAAGTTAAACACGTAGCTACAGTTTCCCCAGCCAAAACCCACCCTAGGACCTCAAAGGCATATCGTACTGGCATACATTGCATGTACATTGTATTCCATTCCATTGCTTCATGATTTGTTTAAAAGTTTTGAGAGTTTCAGCTGATTTTACCCCACTAGAGAGGCTATTCCATACATGCTATGCTTTCTCAGAACAGGACTGACAACTGCGTTTCATATGCGCAAATATTACACTCATCCACAAGGGTACAAGCTACAAACAGGGGATTATTAGAGGGGGACCTATTGAACTAAGCAGATATCTGATGGTATACCGCGATCCTAGCTGCTAAAGGTATGGAGAAGAGTGAAAACAGATCAGTTTTGAACCAAAGTTCACAGGAAATGATAGATAAAAAATCAAACATATAAACTACGACGACAATAAACATGATACCAAAACAAAGAATGTATAGATTTGCGTTTTGACGGGACAGAACAAATTCGCCCTTGTGTCGAATTAAAATACCCCTTTGGGGGGCTTATTAGAGAGACTGTTCGTTTGTCAAACATAGTTATCAGGTGGGAGGCATATTCCAGGGGGGAGTATCTTTGAAGGTGGAGAATCAATCGAGGATGTTAACTATTAATCAAGAAATACGAATGGAACACGATGAAGAATACTTACAACTTTAATGAATTGCCGCATGACTGGAGTAGCTATTACTTTAACGAGAACTAATTCAGGAAACGCTGCAAATAGAACTGCTTGCGTGAACTTGCCAACATCAGAAGAGGCTATTGCATCCAATGTGTTTGCCATTGCAAGAACGTCATCTTTTCCAAGTGAGTTGAGCTGCAAAAGGAAAGCAAAGTTAGAGCCATACTCCGGGCGGGGGGGGGGGAGAATTGATAAGTGATAAGGGATGTGCCGCTCATGTGGGTGGGTCATTCATCTGAAATACCTTACATGTGGGTCTGTCACCAGCCTTAATTCTGGTAGATCGGTAGTTGCTTTAGAATTTTCTAATTAATGGGTCCCATAATGATTGTCCGCATGGTCCGCACCAAACAATGAACATCTTGTTTGGTTTTGCTTAAGAAACAATAAAGTCACGAAAAGACGACATTTTGTGTAGCAACAACGACAATAACAAAATCAAGCAAGTCAAAGGTAAGTAAAAAATTTGAATAAACCAAACCTTGCATCTTCAAAATGACAAAATTCATACACATGGCTTAGAAACTTCTTGATATTAATGCAAAAGGTTTCAAAATCCTTGAACATTCTGTCATACAAATGGGTCCTTCTCAATGGCGTAACGCACGGTGCTTGGGCATAGAGCAACTCCTAAAGGCCACCGAGCTTTAGGAGCCCCCAAAGGGGTCAGGTACGATTTTCAGTAATGTATTGATGTCGCTTTGGAGAAACAGGGTGTTGTTAATTTGCACTGAATGCCTTTGGGCCCCTTCAAAGAGACCCAAAGACTTCTAGTGAATTGAACACCGTATTGCAAACTTTTCAAAGATGCGCTGCTATCTTCTAGCGAATGCGAATGTTTCAGAAGATGACTTGACCCAAAACCCATTTCTGTACGATACCTAAGCTTAACTTTTGAACATTTCCTTGGGAAGCATGTCGTCGACCACAATCCTTTTCCCTCAATTCGATGGTGATGTTCTTACGAAAGATGCGTTTTCCGATACTCTAACGAGCATGGTTCAAAAAATTGTCACAACATACCACAAATGTAGCTCACTTCACTAGCATTCACTTTCAGCCACCATCCCCAATACCTTTCTTGTGAAAACGTGCCTTCATAAAAAAAACTTCTACAGACGCCAGCTTTGATTTTTCCGATGAAAAGACCGCTTTGGTGTTGGAAATTTGGCGAACTTCTGTTGATCTATCTGCCGCCGCCCTGCATAGCTAAATTACTACGGGCTCCGAGCTGCTCCGTTGAGCAACTGGTCCTTCTGTCAAAGTCCAGATGCAGATCGAATCACGGTCACAATGAAATACTCCCTTAGAGGCCATACTACATGACAAAAAGGCTCGGAACAGGGTTAGAAATAGACATGTGACCTGGAGGCCCTTGTTTCCCTTGTTCCTTTGACTTGATGATGGCACTTCGGTCCACAGAGACTCATAACATTACTTTGAAAAACCTGACCCTATTTAGGTCCAAACTTTGAGCTTCCTAGAACACCAATCAGATTGCATGATTTGTGAATCACTACGGTCACGGCAAGTGTCACAGAGTTTTCAATTCGACAAAAGAACTGATAAGATTCTCCCTGATTCCATCATAATTCCATTGATGATTGCAGAAAATAGGTCAGCTTTTTAACTATTTCATTATGAGTCCCAGTTGAGCAAGGTTTACAAGGGACCCATCGTCATTAGTCTGGATTGAAAACACGGCATCAAACACATAAGAAAGCAATACGTACCCCACTCTGCTTCTTTATTTTTTCAAGAATGACTTGTGCCTACAGCAAGATAAGTGGAATCAGTGCCTAATTGTTTATAAAACAAAATGTACAAATAGTAGGTTCCACACTACAGAGTGAATATACAGAGCTTCCCAAAATGATGTATTATCGTGTGATTCTATATCCATAACCAATGAACTGATTTTCAAAAACTTTGTGGTATCCGATTGCCAAAAGGCTAAATTATATTCGAGGCTGCTGGTTGCGGTTTTACGATGATATTTCATGTCGAAAAGAAGAACACTAAACCTGCTCAAAGTCAAGCCTTATGTGGCATGAAAAAGAGACAGCCTAGTTCTCTAGTCAACATTTTAGATGTGATACAAAAGGCTGAATGAACTTGTATGTCGTTTAAAGATTACGAAATCTTTGAACCCCAAAACACATCGCTCATGACTATTCTTCTAAATATTCGTGATCCGTGGTTCGATTCCCGGCTGTGGCGCATTTTAATTTTCTCGATTTTCCTGAGAATTTTAAAAATTGTTTCCGTTTGCACCGAAAAAAGGAGAAATCCAGGTTGCTCGCTAGCTGTTCAATACTTCTAAATATTAGTTATACGCGAATTCCATCTAAGGATTGAATTTGAACAGGTCAATTGAGTTTATTTTCGACATGATAAAATCATCGTAAAACCAGAACCAACATCCTCGAATATACTCTAGCCTTTCGACAATCGGACAAACAAACTTTTTGAAAATCGGTTCAAACGATAATACACAATTTTGGGACACCCAATATTAGTAGCCTGTAGTGAGAGGTAAATCAAATAGACACGATTACATGATGAAGGGTATCTCGTTTTGATCAGAAGGATCTTGGCTTGACTCAGTAATCAAATTCATAACTAGTTTTGCTTCTCCAACAAAGAAGAAGTGAAGAACAAAAATTCTGACGATAGCTATATTCATACGCTTGCGGAAATGGTAAAGTTCCTTACTGATTCTATTTGAAACCTTTCCGCTGCTCCACAGAAAGTTCGATTGAACAGTGTTGGAGTCTCTATCACTATTGTGTACATTCGAACATTCTAATCAAAATTTCAAAATGTATCAATCTGTCGTTCGATTCGCATTCTTTTTTAGAATGTAGCTGTGGGCCTAAATAATCTGCTAGTTTTTCCTCACAACCACTGGGTCTAAAATGCCTTGAAAGTCAGTTTTCTAGAACTGATGCACCATCAAATTAGTTATCAGTACTTCGGTAAAGGATCATTCTTGCCACAAAAGCAAAAACCGCCTTGCTCTAAGCCACATGCTGATCGATAGACAACGGGGCGACAGAATCCTGTCGCCGATTGAAATTTTTTGCCATTTTTACAGCTCTATGTCCAATGTCCATAAGGCCCTCAGTGGAGCGATAACAACAACAACAATTCAACTCAAAGAGATGAGCGTAACTTGAGGGTCCTTATGGTAGTGAGGCTATGTTATGCCTTACAAGCGATGACATTGAGGATACGGAACAATTTTTGTTGCTCTGTCCGTCTTTTGACATTCAACGAGGAGATCTTCTTGCTGGGGTCCTTGCATTAGTACGACCATTTGGAGACGGTAATCCTTCAAACGAGGTTCCCACGCAACTTTCAGTGTACGATGATAAGACCTCCCTGATGAAATTAACTGAAATATTCTTGACTTGACTCTACATTTTATCCATGAAACTGGTCAATTTGATTGAATTCATCCAAATTTCTGCCATCCCTCAAGCAATTGCCAAGTTCAATGCTTGTGAATTTTGTCTTCGAAGTAGTATTTGTATGTAGTTTTCGCACATTTTTCTTCATGCCACGTGGTCGATATTACATCTTGCTCCTAGTGGCATCTACATTTTATCCATGAAACTGGTCGATTTGATCGAACTTATTTCACTTTTTTGCCATCCGTCAAGCAGCCACCAAGTCCCTTTTTAGTGAATATTCTTTGTGTGTAAGTAGTTTTCCTTTTTTTCCTGCTTCAAGCCACGAAGGTATCTTACTCCTTGTGGTATTTTATTTGTGGTATTGTAGGGTATTTTGTTGGCAGTGTAATAAGTGTCGTTTACTGTAAATTTCAAAAAAATATATAGAAACAACTATCGCTACCAGAAATTTTCGAATTAGCATTTGCAAAATTTTCAAGACGATTACCTTTGCAGAGAATAGGAAGTCACAAGAATACATAAGATCCTAAATCCTTAATCCTACCTGATCCACCGTCCAATTGACATTTTTCAAATTCTTCAAAGACTTCGCTACTTCTGTGTCCTTCAGTTTCTCTAATTCAGAAACAACAAGCCCTTTGAGCATTGACTTTGCTTTATCAATGTCAGCTGAATTCCAGGTGTCTGGAAGTCCAATTGCCTCTTTCAATTTTAAGCCAAGCTTTCTCGCCTGAGCTGTGTCCCACTTGATGTTGCCTAGATCAGCTAACATGGTCTGATGAAACGATACAAGTTAAAGTTTATAACAGACTGATAAATTAAAGACGTGCACAATAGATGTGCAGATTAACATAACATAGGACTCAACCTTTTAAACCCTTAAAAAGGTGGGTGTTAAATTATATCACATTTCAGTATGAATTGAATGACTTTGGGTATTTTGCTGTAAATTTGAGGTGGCAATTTTTTCAAAATTTTGATTCTTTTCAAAATGGCGGTATTTTGATCAGTTGTAATTTGGTAATGTTGTTTTGGTGACCATTCTCTTTAAACCACATGCAATGAGTTAATTTTAAAACTAAACATCGTTAACATTAAGATTATTATTTAAAATTAAGTTATTGCATGTGTCGAAGTCAGAGAGGATTAAAGAGAATGGTCTAAAGAAGAGAGTCTACTGAAAGATCTTGGAAACAAAATCTCACAACGTAAGGTATTTTGATCATCTTTGTAAAAATTCATCAAAAATTTTGAAAAAATTAAAATCGCCGTAAATCTAAAATTACTTTTGAGGAAAGTTGATGCAAACAATAAGAAAACCATAGTTTATGAAGGTCTAAAATAAGTGGCCAGCAAAAATCCGTAGCTAAAGGATTTAGAAATTTGATAAGATCACAGAATCAAAATCAATAAATGCTGCCATTTGAAACTAATCAAGATATCATAAAATTGTCACGGCAGATTTACAGCAAATTACCCAAAGTTCATTTCAAGCACTTTAATTCAAAGTAAAATGTATAACAGAATTTCATATCCACCTTTTTAAAGATCTGATACCTATGCTCAATAGCATCAATTGAATCGCCAAAAATTCTCAAGAACACCCCCCCCCCCCAGTAACGACCCCGCTGAAACGCTGCCCCACCAAGGTAAAAGTATGACCCACCAGGAAAATGTGCTTCCCCGCCAAGTTTGAGTTTAAAGCACTCTCCCCGCCTTGTTTCGGTTGCTTCCCTGTTGAAATTTTTGTTTCCCCGTCGAAAATTATACAAGTTCCATCACAGATAATAGCCAAAAGGTTTCATTCCAAGTCACGATATTTTCAATCCCCGCTGAAAATGTATAGTTTCATTATTTCCCCGCTGTACTTTTAATGTCCGGCGGGGTCGTTACTGGGGGGGGGGGGTGTTCAAGAGCTTGTTTCCTCGATTACTATGGTTGAAAATGGTCCTCGTCTAGAGCTGAAACGTTTCATATTGTCAAGGCCTTAAAGCCAGTGATCATTAATGCATCAAAGAAGCAACATAGCTACATATTCATAGTCTTAAAAATAAAATATCATCCTCTGATGTATTTTTACATGCAGAAAAATAATCTATATGATATGTTCAGTATATTAGTGTGGGCCGGCCAGAACGAGGTTCTGGGCCAAAAATTCTTTAAACAAGGGTCCTTTGTCGGTTGATTTTTCTTAAAAATTGGTGGGCTTGGCTTAAACTCATAAAACATAGCTTAAAAAGGGTAGTTTTACGCCAAAATTTGCCACAACAGTGGGTATGAAGGCAGGCTTTAGTAATCAGAAGCATGCAGCTTTCTTAACACCAGGTGGTAGACCGCATCCATCCACAAGTCATGTAGCCCCCCCCCCCCCTCCCAGGACAAAATCACTAACCTTAATCTTATTTTTGTCAATTTTAGCCAAATCTTCTGCACTGAGTCCTTTCACCATCTTGCCAATGTTTTGCAACTGCACCAAGCTCCATGACGATATCTGGCCTAGGTGATCTTTGCCTTTCTTTAACAAAGCATCTAACTGCACTTGACTGAATGAAAGGCTCCTTAGTCCGTCAATAGCATCAGACACCTGAATAATTCAAGAAGAAGAACGAGTCATCAATACCATCAAATATCTTAAAGGACAAGTCCGGGGTTGATAAAATTATTGTTAAAAAGCAACCCTACCAACTGCTAAACACCAATCGTGAGTTCTTTCCAAGTTTTGATGCCTCCAACTTTCATAAATTGCTTTAATGAATCTTCGTAAGTTAGGCCAAATATCGTCGCCATTTTTAATTTTGTACGAGTGTCCGAATGCACGATAAGGAGGCTATCAATGTGGGTGGTATAATATCAACACATTTGGCAGCCTCGTTCAGGTCAACGTGAAGTGACTTCATACAAAATGACGTCATTTCGCACTTCTTAGCAGATTGAAATATGTAGTTTCGCAGATTAATAGAGAAAAAAATTGAAAAAGAGTACTACACACCATTCACAACAGTGTAATCGCTTGAATAATCAACAAATACCAACCCCAGACTTGACCTTTAACACTGGGTGAGTAAATAAAAAGTATATAGATTTGGTGGGGTCCAGCAATGTAACACAGCTTTGATCAAAGCTTTTCACTCTCAAAGTGTGCTCCTACATACAAGATGTTCAAAAATAATTGTTTCTCGTTTGTGTGGTTGCTGTGGGAGGGGGGGGGCGTTGATTCAATTACCTCGGCCTTTACAAATTTGCATAGATCAAGCTTCAAGTTACGGTTTGAAACCTTGTTTGAGTTAATGTGACAAGTGGTTGCTGATTCTCTTCCCTGAACCTCCTCCCAGTTCTCTTTGATTCCAAACGCGCATGATTATCTTCGAAATGCATGATTTGTAATGGACTGCTGTAAAAATGATATCGATATTCTCAGAAATTAGGAGCAATCATTCTAAATCGTTACGATTTCGATGGAATTTTATTAAAAGGGTTGAGTCACGGAAAGTAAAAAATCTTCTTTCGAAACGACGACATAGCAGTTTTTTGAAAGGCCAAATCACACAGATTTTACACTACTTTTCTCAAGATGAAAGCGTTTTCTTTGAAGGCGGGCTTTTGAATTTCGTGGAGAAACAAACAAAACCTTCATGTGTTGTAGTGGCGGAGAATTTACCAAATACTGGGGCGGAGCAATTGTTTCAGTAACAAAGCATTGTTTACTTCTATTGTCCTCGAACAAAATATCGAAGAAAAAAGTTCTAGCCCCCCCCCCCCCAAGTCTCCACCACTGATATTTTGTAAGGTTACTGAGATATCGATGGATCTCCAAGAGTGCCCCATTGTGGATTCATCCCACCCACCCAAATTTCTGCACAACGCAATGGGCACGTGTAGAAACAATCTAAATTATAGAGATAACATGCTTGTTTACAGTTACGTGATCCAGCTCCTTTAAGTGACGAAAGAACTGTACTGTACAAGGGTCCCTTGCTGTTACTCCTTCCAGCTTTCTTACTATTCAAGCAAACCCAAATAAATAAACATTATAAAAGTAGTGGCAAAATTTACCTCTTTTGCACTCAATTCCAGCATCTGCTCTGGTGTTAACGCTTCGATCAATGAGCACATTTGTTTTATTTGTGCACTGCTCCATTTAGAAATCTTCCCAAAAGCTTTCGTTGCTGGGGTTATCAGACTTACTTTTTGGTATATCTTCAACCGCACTTTACATAATGAAGTCAAACTGTGTGAAAGAAGGTAGGGAATTACTGTGAAGAAGGGTGATTAAAGGATCTGTTCCATCCAGCATTCCTTGCATGTTTCGTCTCTTGGTTGGCTTTCGTTCGTCGCCGTTTTCAAGGGCCATGAAAATGGCGACAACAAAAACAAACCAAGAGAAGACATACGCAAGGCTTGCGGGATGAAATTAACCGTTTATGTTTTCTAAAAACAGCCTTCAGAAGTGTACAACACGAAGAAAACAGATAAAAGAGAGGGAAGGTTGCTGCTCAAGTGTTCTAACGTACAGTAAACACCCGCACATAAGAACCTGTTCTATCAAGAATCTAAATCCTGAAATTATATATTTTCTTCCCAACAAAGAAGAACCATTTCAGCCTGATATCTTACGTGGGTTCTTAATCAAGGGTTTCATTCATTGGTTCACTGGTTGATTGATTCATTGATTCATTGGCTGATTGATTCATTGGTTGATTGATTGATTCATTCATTCATTGATTCATTGGTTGATTGACTCATTCACTGGTGCAATGCTTGATTCATTGAATCATTGATTGATCCATAGGTTGATTGATTCATTCCTTCATTGATTCTTTGGTTGACTGATTCATTGATTCATTGGTTGATTGACTCATTGATTCCATCATTGATTCATTGGTTGATTGATTCATTGATTCATTGGTTGACTGAATCATTGATTCTATCGTTGATTCATTGGTTGATTGATTCATTGATTCTATCATTTATTCATTGGTTGATTGATTCATTCATTCATTGATGCAATGCATGATTCATTCATTGATCCATAGGTTGGTTGATTGATTCATTGATTCATTGGTTTGTTGATTCATTGGTTCATTGGTTGACTGATTGGTTGATTCATTGATTCATTGCTTGATTCATAGTTTTATAGAATTCATTGGTTGATTGATTGATTCATTGATTAATTGGTTGATTGATTCATTGATTCATTGGCTCGTTGATTCATTGACTCACTTGATTGATTATTGACTCATTTATTCATTGGGAAATAAATGCAACCCGATTGCCAATCAACCTCTTTCATGGACTCCAGAAGAAACGGAGGCAGACAGGGGTAAAATGGGTAAGCTTTGGGTGAAATGCGTAGGACCAAGAATGAAAATAAATTTGGCAAGCCATAAACCTAACACTAACCCTAACCCTATGTTAACAGCCTACACTACACCCTGATTACAGGATATACCTCAGTTCATAAGACCCTAAACAGGCAGAGTCCAAATCTTAGCTCCTTGTGGGCGGGGTTTTACTGTCAAGAACTTTCAAGTATCTGTCATAATGGAAGATTTCGCGAGAATAAACTTTCGCGAAAAAGGTTTCTTAACAAATTCTATAATGTCTCAATGTTCCTCGACTTAGTGACTCTTCCAAATCTTCTATACATATGTGACAGAGCAGAAATTGCGCACGCATGCGCGAAAACTCGTAACTTTGCGCCCCCTTAGCTCCCTGCAACAGATCCCAAAATTTTGAAAACATTTGATATTTTGTTCCTTGGGTCTTAAACTCTAGATTCATCATTTCAGAAAGCTTATCTACCCAAACACTTTCCTATCTCAGATTGCTCGATGACGTCATTTTACGCAGTTTCTGCTGTGTCTGACCATGTTTGTTAGTACCATGCATAACAAAATCATATTGAATGATAAGAAGGGAAATATCAATATTTTAATACACTTCTTGAATTGAGCAGCCTCCTTTTGGAGACTCGTCAAAATTTCTTCCTTTTATTCATAGGAAAATTTTGACCCCAGATTCGAAAAGACCACTTTCACAATGACGTCAACTCTTCTGAAATACTTCCATGAACATCACTTGCCTCGATATCATGTGGATCTAAATCTCAAAAGCGTGCATTGCTCTCAGCAAAGCACGACATTGTTTTGTACGTGCCTTTGCAACATAACGATCTGATGTAGATTTCTTGCTGTACAGGGAATTACATCTCTTACCTCGAATTGAATTTAATTGTGAAACTTGTCTATTTAGCACCCGAATTCTGGTCTAGTTTCATGTTTTTAAGCTGCTGGAAATTGCAATTTTGATTTTATGACAATGTAAAGCTCCAAGATTTGTGAGGGATTTGACCGTGAAAAATCGTTCGGGGTAAAACTACATCCCGAGTCATTTTTCACACTCACATCCCTCAGATTTTCAAACTTTACATCGCCATAAAATTAACACTACGACGGCTCGCAACATGAAAACTCAAAATTAGACTAAAGCCGGATCTCCATTAGGCAGAAAAATATCGAGCCACGAAAAGTAGAAGGTATTCCTACTATTCGCGGCTCGACATTTTTCCGCGGCGACAATTCGATTAGCCAATTAGATTGCCGGAAATTTTCCGCCTCGACATTTTCTGCCTAATGGAGATCCGGCTTAAAGCTTGGATGCTAAATCCGAATTTGGCCTCTAAAATTTCATATGAAAGAATTTTGAATAATTTCCAAAACGAGATCGTTAAGTGAAATGGTGTATTGTATGAGTATTTGATTCTAAATCTTGGCAAATTTTGCGGCAGTATACTTTCACGAATTTCACATTTTAGGAAATTGCGCGGAATAAGAATTTCAACCAAAAAAGTGAAAAACGCGAACGTTTCATCCCGCAAAAGTTTCCTTCCCTAAAGTAATGTGCCGGTTTTTATTGTCACTGACATTACCTTTTGTCAAAAGCACCTGCAGCAACTTTTGCTAAATCAGAAGATGGAATACCCGCTAACAAATTTCCAAGTGATTTCAACTGATCAGAAGTCCACTTTGAGATATCTTTTCCGTACTTCTGATAAGCTTTTGATGCTATGACTTGTGATTGTGCCAAATCCCATGTTTTTGTCTAAAAACAAAATAACTCACTGAAGTATAACGTAAAACGCATGGTTAAGACCGTCAAACATAGCATAACAGGAGTAATGTACTTCTATTATGTACCGAAACAAAATACGATCGAGTAAAGGATTTCTCTCCAGTCAACCAAACTTTCACATGACATCCATCATCATCTTCATCACTATCATCATCATCATCATCATCATCATCATCTTCATCATCATCTTCATCATCATCATCATCATCATCATCATCATCATCATCATCGTCATCATCATCATCATCATCATCATCACCATCACCATCACCATCACCATCACCATCACCATCACCATCACCATCACCATCACCATCACCATCACCATCACCATCACCATCACCATCACCATCATCATCATCATCATCATCAATTCATCAATAGACCACTTTCACAATGACGTCAACTCTTTTGAAATACTTCCATGAACATCACTTGCCTCGATATCATGTGGATCTAAATCTCAAGAGCGTGCATTGCTCTCAGCAACGCATGACATTATTTTGCACGTGTAGTTGCAACATAATGATATGATGTAAATTTCTTGCTATGCAGGGAATCACATCTCTTACCTCGAATTGAATTTAATTGTGAAACTGGTCTATTTCCTTCAAGTAGTCTTACAAATACATAAAGATAGCAAAATTACTGTCAATTACACATAAATGCATCACATAAAAAGGAAATAAAGGAGAAAGTCTGTTTACCATTGTTAAGATGATAGCATTAAATTCACAATGTGGCTGCCTAGCTAGATCCCCAAACTGCGGTATAAATGTTTTGCATAGCCTACAGTTGCTGTTCTCGCCCTTCTCATCCGAAATCTAAGCAGGTTAGGTTCTTCAAGATAGAAAATGTGCTTGCTTGTTTCACAGCATATGGCAAAGCCTGTTTCCAAGGAAAGATATAGTCTCAATAGACGATTGCGCTAAAGATGGCGGTGAGGAACTTTTACCATGATTCATTGCGTTAGGAATTCGATTAAGAACGCAGTGTTCTGGTAAAAAGCTACTCGCCGCCATCCTTAGCGTAATCGTCCATTGCAAAGGTCGTTGTATGAACTTTTTGAAGCTGTTGTGTACTATGTCCTAGATTGTAACCAATAATCCGTTATCCATGTTCCAGTTCATTGAATGTCCCCGTGACTACTGGGCTACGTGGTAATCAGTGCACCCCCTCCCAAACATAAGGAGTCATTTATCAACAAACACCGGACTATTTCAATCTTAAACTTACCGCTAATTCTTGGATATTCTGAAATATGACATCTATTTTCACTTTGCTCATTAAATTGCGAAGGTTTTCAGTTGTGAATGATGTAAATCTACCAGCAAGACCACGGAACTGATCAGATGTCATCTGGGCTAGGGTGCTCTGAATAGAAAAGCAAATTGATCGTTATGGTGTGTAGCATATTCATCAGCGATGGGTTTATCGATTGCGTTGTCTATTTGCTGGGTAGAGTTAGTTTTAAAATCAAGCAAACGCGATGAAGTGAAGGGAAGCATTCTACCGGGTGAGTCATAAAAAACGCCCGGTGTTTGAAAAGCTACTGTTCCCTGAATATACGATGATATTTTGAGATATCTGCTTGAATGGTTAACGTGTTCAATCAATTTTGGAATTTTTCCAAGGTGATGTCTATCACTCCATTAAGACCGTGCAAGGTCTTTTCCAGAAAGAATTACCTTTGAGAAACCTTACAAAATTGCTGTAATTACGAGCAAATTTTCGAAACATTTCTACCTTACAGCAACAAAGTCAGACATTGTAATACAATAGCAAGAGTGGCTTTAATTGACACCTCGATTCAATTATTGAATCAAAGCAATAGCGACTGCAGACAAATGAAATTCTCTCAACCTGTAAATCAAAACAAACACGGCCGCAAAAATTGCCCCGAAACCAGTAGGGCAAAATCTTGCCTTGTGGAAGCGAAATGCGATTTTTAAGAGAAGCTATGCGCTTATGATGAAAGAAGAAGGGCAAATCTAAAGTTCTGTCACGTGGATTTTACTTATTTGATTCAGCAGCCGAGCAAAGGCATCATAATTCTCGGGTACTTAAGGTTCAAATGTAACAATTACCGCATAGCTCCTGAATTAAACACACAAAATCTGTGAGACAGAACTTTAGATTTATCCCTCTACTTTCACAACAAGCACATAACTGCTCTTAAAAACCACCCTTTGCTTCACCAAGCGAGAGTTTGCCCTGGTGGTTTGGGACAACTTTGTGGCCGTATTTATTTTGATTTACTGGATGAGAAAATTTCCTTTGTCTGCAGTCGCTAATCGACTTGAATTGAGGTGTCAATTAAAGCAACTGTTGTTATCGTATTATAAAATCTCCTTGTGACATGACATGAACACATTTTAACGGCTGATTTCCACTCAGTATAATTTTCCGATTGTACAAGAGATCCTTTGTTCACGTGCGAAATTGTTGCTCTGAACTTGAAAAGAATGTTACGCATGACCAACATTTTATTGTGTCAAATTTGGTCCGCCCGAAAAATTCTACGGAGTGGAAATCAGCCTTAACATGTGCGATACTATTGAGGACAGGAAAGTCTTCTCCCGGCTATGAATAACTTATTCAGGGGGATTTAATTCGGCCAATACGACAAAATACAAGAAAGCATGCAAGTGTCTTTATTGTTAGGAAGTAAAACAAAAGGAAATTTGCTTGTCAGTTTCGCTCATCTTTGCGGGTCTTCGAAAGAGGTTTTCTGGAGAAAATCTTCCATTTAAGAAATGACCTATTAATAAGTCGGGTAAATTACTGAGCTTAATTGAAAATATCAGGAATAACAGAAGAACTTTCCCAGAATATGGCTTTAGTATTCAGGACGCAGCATTTTGTCAAGTGCCAGGCCTTATTTTGACTCACCCGGTGTGTTTTGAACATTTTTATGTGAGAGAGGAATACTATGTCCTGGAAAATTAGAGAGCCACGACTTTTACCGTTCTATGTGGATTTTTGGCACTAAATTGCAGGTCAATTAAAACTATAATGTAGAAGTGAGGAGGGACAATGCGATGTTTTTCTTATAACATGGTCGGTGCAAAACGTAACGGGGCAACTACTTTTTTGAGTTTGTCCAGAACTGGGTCAACATTTCTTACAAAGCAAAAATAAAAGCATTAGCGTTTTACAAGCTCAGGTTGAAGTTTGAAATATAGAATTGTTCACTTTAATGACAAAATTACAATACCTCATTCACACTGGTAAGCTAAACCATCTTAAACTAAACCAGGTTATCGAACGGAGCTTTCTAATTGGTCAGTCCAACAAATCGAATGCATTTGATTGGTTGATATATAGCCTCGCTTAGTTAAAGCTGGTTTAGCTTGCCAATGTGAATGGGGAATAAATCATGAAGTATGAGCAATGCTTGGAGGGATATTTGTATAGAATGACGCAAAATTTCCCTTGCCTGTTGCTGGCAAGAACGATTCATCAGTCACGTCTGTTCATTTTAAAAGTCAATTTTTTCGTTGAAAGAGAGACTCGAATGGGCAAAAATTGATTTTAACAGGATCTTTGGAGAATTCATCATCGGTACTATACAATCTCTGCTGTTAATGAATAAGGGGCGGATAAATTTTTAAGGAAAGGGTGACGGGGCAGTTGCTTTTTTGCAAAAATTTCATTCGGGGCAAGCAGATTTTTTTGCAAAAATTTTCCTTCTCCAACGGCCATGTCATACAATAAATTTGTACTGTTTCTGATATAGAATTTTGAAGTAAAAGGCGACATACCAGGGATGATAGAACATCTTGAGAAACCCCTCTCAATTCATTGACTGTTGCACTTGCAAATTTTGAAGCATCAGATAACTTTGCCTGCAAGGCTGCCGATAATTTTGAAAAGCTCTTTTGCACTCTGAAAACAATTGAGATTGTTAGCAAAACGATGTAAAATGCGGGTGATAATTGCTGATAAAGACTTCTTCAATGCATTTATATGACCAAATTATCATGTATTGTTTTACTGTCTCGCCATCATTTATGTACGACAGAAAATTGCCCTATGAATTTCAGTTAACTGTTGGAATGCTTTACATGTAAATCATTCAGTAAACAGCATACCAGAACAACCAAATCCGTAAAGCTGTTGAAACCAAAGAAGTTGCAGGCGGAAGGAGATAAAGGAATGTGGAATATTTGTCACTTATAGAGCTTGGTTTGATTAGAAGATATGATAGTTGTAATGGCACAGGGTTCCAATCTTTGCAAAAATTTAATGTGTAAAATGTTATTGCCCAATTCTTTTAACTGAATTGATCAAAGGGAATTTATTCACTTTCCCATACAGTAAATCCCCGCATATAAGAACCTAATTTTTCAAGAGGCAGGCTGAAATTGGTTCTTATTCCAAAGGTACTAAGACTAATTTCAGGGTATAGAGGTTCTTATTTGAAGGGTGCCTCATGAAGTCCTCTTAAGAGACTCATAAGGATGTTGAGTCCTGTTATTTGCTTTAGAAAGGTTCTTTTGGACCTAATAAGTAATAGACCTTTTAGCTATTCTAAAAAGAATCAGAATCGAACGATATTTTACTATATTTTGTAGAATTTTCGAATGTGCACAATTGTGATAGAAGCCCTAACGCCACTCGATCGAACCTCGTGTATAAAAATGTATAAGAATAACGCTCGATCCAGGCTCTTTTTTAGAATAGCTAAAAGGTCTATTGAGGAGGAGAATAAAGCTTTAAAAGCCAATTGGGACCACAATGACCTTAATAACAGCAACTAAAAATAAACTTTGCAACCCCTGCAATAAGAACCTAAGTTTTATCAAACTGAAACAGGTTCTTAATTGCAAGGTACATAATTTAGGAAAAACAGCCTCTAGGTTCTTATTTTGGTAGGTTCTTATATGCGGGGATTTACTGTAATCCCAAAGAGAGAATTTTCCATTTAGTTATCATGACCAGAATTACAGCGTCAACTTTGATCCTGGGTACCAAGGCGGAGGAAAATGCTACACAATAAGAAAAAATTTCATACCCCATCGTGAATAAAGAACACGTTTTCGTACCACACTATATTTCAGCAAAGTGGTTTGGTACCCCCACCATACGCTGGGTACCATATCTAAAAAATTAAAAAAACGAAAAAAGAAAGAGATATCTTTCAATTTTTTAGCTCTGGTACCCAGGGTAACCCTATCCAGGACTTTTTTGAGTATGAAATTTATATATGCACAAAATACCAAGCTCCGTCAGGCGATTTTCGTCATCATTTCCAGTTAGTATTTCTCTCTATGGTTGATTTTTGACATCATATAGAATTCTTTTTGAAACGGAATATTATCGTACCCCGTGAAAACTTTTCTTGAAATTTTCGTAACCCGACAAAATAACAGAAACAAGCTTCATACCCCTGTACAAAATCCTCAGCCTTGGTACCCAGGATTAAAAGTGACCACTCCCTGAGTTTATTAAAAGGTGTACGAGAGGAGGTACCTGAAGCTGTGACAAACATTAAATGCTCCATAAAGTCTAAAATGATTGAGCAAAATCAAGATGACCAGCACCAGAAATACCTGCATTTGCAATAGACCTTTTAGCTATTCTAAGGCCCTGTTTATATGAGGAAAAACACCTCACCTGCCAAACCCGGGGCTGAGAAGAGGCGAGGTAGATTTCAACCACCATTTATATGAGATTTTCACCTCACCTGTCAGCGCCGGGGCTGAGAAGCGAGGTGGAGTAAAGTCTCTCTTCCGTGAAATCAGAAAGAATTGACCAATAAGAATAAACGAATAATGTCAATTCCGTGGTGTTTTTTTTTAGATATCAATAATCATTTACATCACACATTACTAGCTACAGTACTTACAAAATCACTCTACCAATTATGCTACTTACAAAATTAGTACTTACAAAAGGGGTCTGGAAGGTGAGGTGTTTTTTCTCATATAAACAGGCCCATAAAAATCTGAATCTGAATCGAATCGAACGATATCTATTGTAGATTCTGTCGAACTTTAGAATGTGGAGAAAAGTGATATAAGCTCTAACACAACTCAATCAAACCTTGCACATAAAAATGAATAAAATTGTCGCTCGATCAAGACTCTTTATGGTTTAGCTAAAAGGTCTGTCTTTGGTAGCAAGCTAACTTCACTTGTAAATTCTTTTTCCCCTTGCATCTAAAATTTCATTTTTGTAGTAGTGGGCATTGCAGAAAAGTAGGATAATTGAACTTACGTATTGGTGAACTTGTCCCCAAATGCCTTGACATAATCTGTAAAAAATAGATTTTCATAATTTAAATGCTTTGCATTCACTAAGTCATCAGGGAGTTAAAAAAGTAAGTAGTAACATAGTTGCAAACTAAAAGCTGTCTTACATAAGTTGAAATGTTTTGCTTCAATAATTTCTATCAAAACAAAAGTTATAGGACTCACTGGGTTTTCATTATCAAAACTTCTTGAAGAGTAGTAGTTGTGGTTAAGGTCTAGCCAACAACAGTATGGCATAATTATAGAAAACAATTCCAGTAAATCATTCATGAATGATACTGTCAAAGGTTCTTGTGCTCATTACCAAACCCATCGGAAGCAGGGAGCTGGGGGGGCTTCAGCCCCGCAAAAATGTGCTGAAGTTTGTTGATTTCATAAGTGTTCAAAAAAAGGGCTGTGAAAAGCCAAGGTCGTGGGAATGAAGATTCCAACTCATATATGTTTGAGGAAGCTACCATCCAAAATTACAATATCTTTAAATACCACACAACTAAAAAAATTTCAAAATTTTCCTGGAAAGACCCCCATCAGTCGTAATCCTTTGCTTATTTCACTCATAGATTTTCCATGAATGGGGCATTTTCAAACAATTTAAAGGGCCTGGTCAAGAAAAATTTTCCCAGGGGAAGCCACCGGACCACCATCTTTGCTAACTTCACTTGACCTTGTTCCAGCCCCCAAAGATGAATTCCGTTCCAACAGGCCTGCTCACTACAGAATCAGGAAAATTTTTAACGATTTGCTTACCTTAATTTCCCTACAACCAATGCAACTACAGAAAACTTCTAAAAAAGGTGACTTTTTGCATAACATTTTAAAAATATCTAATAGAGGTGAGACAAAATTTGATCCTCTATCTTATTCTTTACACCTTGCAAATTTCCCAGAGCTCAAACTTGCATAACTATGCATCAAATAAAAGCAAGCAAGTTGGGCTTCCAGAAAATTACTATATACCTCATTTATATATGTCAACCTTTCATTTGGGAGAAATTCAAACTTTTGGACTTCGCCTTGTTTTGATACACCCTGCTACAGTGCTAGCACCATTAAAGCTCTATTTTACTTATTTAATTTTGGGTACCCTAGAAGGACCTTAAAACAGAGTGGGCTTATAAGAGAGGGGGGGGCTTATTTACAAATTAAATGACAAGGATACATTTCTTTCATGATAGCTTTCCAGATTTTTTTACCTTCTACTTTGCTGATTCAAATACAGGTTTTACGTGTCATTTTAATTCAACATTCCCCTGAGCCCCTCTGGATCCAATATCCAATTTTACATGGTCAAATACATAATTTAGGCATAAGTCATATCAAAATTAAAACCCACATTCATCATCATCATGTAACGGGAGGTTCATGTCGATGAACCGCCGTGGCTCTCCATAAGCTCCTGTCCTGCGCTAGCCTGTGCAAATCAATGAGACCTCTGCCACCTGCAATTTTTTTGACGTTGTCGCTAAATCTGGTTTTCGGTCTTCCTCTTCCTCGCTTTCCATAGACCATTCCCGTGAAAAGATCACTGCTGATGTCGTTGCCTCTAAATATGTGTCCGACAAAAGCCATTTTTCTGCGATTCAGTGTGGTTAATAACCTTCCTTTTACCACCATCCTTTCCAGAATCCACTCGTTCGTCTTCCTTTCTGTAAAACTGATTCGCAATAATTGTCGATAGCACCAAAGCTCAAAAGCTTTGATCTTCTTTTTGTCACTGCTTTTTAAAACCCAACATTCCGAACCATAGCTAGCTATGCTAAACACTAGGGATTGGAGTAGCCTTTTCTTTGTTGAGATGGTAATACTTTTGTCTTTCCATATCTTCGTTAATGAAACCATTTGCATTTCTTGCAATGCATAACCTTCTACGGATTTCTTTTGTGTCATCATAATTATTGGTGATAAGTGCTCCGAGGTAAACAAACTTGTCTACGTTTTCAATTCTTTCATTATTGCCTATGATAATGTGTTCTGCTTCCCCATTTAGATTGTTCTTACCTATTTTCATTAAACCCACATTATTTAGCTAAATAAAGGTAAATCTTTAGTAATTTCTAGAATTTTATTTTAAGTTGGGGGCTTGAAAGAGAGAGAGGCTTATTAAAAATTTGGCTCAGAGGGCAGAGGCTCACTGGAGAGGGGCACTTAATAGAGAGGGGGTTAAATAGAGCTTTTTACAGTATCTACAATAGCATCCTCTGTATAATAGTCTGCATGTTGCAAGAACACAAAATAATTCCTAAGAAACTTACCAATGGTTGATGATATTTTACAATTTGCAACAGCTCCACCATGATTGTGCGTACAAGTCCATCTTGTCAAACTCCACCAACTCTCTTCCTTCGTCCCACACAGGAAATGACACTTTGCTGGTATCTGTAACTTCTGGCAACAGTTCTGGCCAATAGCACTCCCAGCTGAACAAATCAAAAGAGGGCAAGTTTATTCTTAAAATGAAATATTTTCATCATGTGTCAAAAAAAAATTATTGCATAAGACAGGGCCCAAATCCACATAAATCCACATGCTTGATCAGCTACCAGGTGAACCAAATAAATCAAAGACACATTTGGTGTTTGTTGTGGAATATGTACATGGTCAATTCAAAACTAAAATGTTAATCTGTCAGTGTCATCAGTCAAAGGCCATAAATGTAAAAATATTTTGGTAGAAGCACTCATCTGTTAACTGTGAGGTGACAGAATTTGTTTGTTGATGATCCCTTACTCAGAAAGGATTTGAACCATTGCATTTACCTATTGAGTTGTCAGGTGTGCAGATTACGGCACTTGCACATGGGAGATTTTCAATAGATCAAATCAGGTAAGGTTTGTTTACACCCATTTCAAGTCATGTTTAGTTCATCATCACTTTTAGTTCAGTTCATCATCACTTTAAAATTCCACTACATACAATATCAATATTCAACAAAAGGAACTAAAAAACTAAATATGGCTTAACTAAAATACAACTAATGATATAAAATAAATAAACTAAGGATGGAAATATAGAACATTGTATGCAGGGAATTTCTTGAGGAGGAACTCTCTCAGTAGTTAAAAACTAATCGAGGAGAGAACACCCCCTTTTTTATAAACATTTTATAACTAATTGATTGCTCATCAGATTCATATCAGTTGATTCATGTGTATAAAACTTGATTGAGATATGGACAAAACTTCTTTGTTAATACTTTTCAAAGAGAGAAGCTTTGAGCTTCTGGCGAAACGTTTGGACAGATGATGATCTTTTTATACCTATGGGGATTTGATTTCAAGTCTTTGCACCACAGTATCATACTGACCTAAGGCCATAATGCAAAGTATTTTTTCGAGTCAAGAAAATATCATAATTTTCGACTTGACGTGTACCATATTGATGAACATGTTCCACTAGTTCAAAGAAAGTGTGAAAACAGGTAGGGGAGAGTTTATTTACAGACTCATACACAAAGCTGAGCAATTTCAACTGAAAAAGATCATGAAGCCTTAAGATCTTTAAATCACGAAAAATTGGATTAGAAGGAGGAGTAAAATGTTCAAATGCCATAGCCCTTACAACCCTTTTTTGTAACAAAAACATTGGATTCGTATAAGTTTCATAAGTAACACCCCAAACTAAAATTCCATACTGGAGAAAAGGTGAGAATAAAGAGTTGTAAAGATGGATTAATACATCAATGGGGAAATAGTGTCTTACTTTGAAAAACATACAACAACATGACGACCCGTCTCTTGATAAAAGTTCTTTTGATCTTCCTAAACATTCATGCCATGCAAAGTTTTGCCATATGAATGCAAAAAGTACAATAATACAACAACTTCCAAAGAGTATGGTCACATGACTTGAAATGGGTATAGCAAATCTTAGCCAATCCAGTCTATTGACCATTCAAAATAGCAGGGCCACCAAGGGGGAGGCAGGAGGGAGGGAGGGGAGAGGGCTCATAATTGAAGATTTTTGAAGTTATTGCCACAGGAAATGTTCTGAAATGCATTTTAAGCTATCTAAAGGGCGTGATTGAAAAATGTTTGCTCGCAGAGGCAGGGGGCATCATTTTAGAGTTTTGCCTGTGGATCTCCAAAATGTCTCAGCGACCACAGCAGCCCTGCAAAACAGACAATTGGAGAACAAGAGAAATTTCTCCGGAGATCTCGATAGAAAGTGCCATACTTTGCAGACTGAAAGTTGCCCATTCTGAATCCCATGACCATGACCTCTCATTAGTGATTCAGTTTCGGCTAGGCTAGTGACGGTTTCAAATAGGTAGGTAGGGTTACGAAAAAAAACAAAAAAAAATGGCCAGCGCGATCTTACCACAAAATGCAAGCAGGAATGTAACTACGAGATAAAACTTCATGGCCAAGCTGTCCTGCATGCGTCTGCCCTTTTGACTTGAATGTATCTATCGGCTGCTTGCTTCAATCAATCTTGGAATGAAAGAGAAAGGTGACAACAGGAAGGGAGTTTTGGACTTTCTCACCTCACCTTCGGCCATTTGTTGTTGCTGTTGCTGTTGCTGCTTCTTTCCCTCGCAGTGACGCCAGGGGAGAAAAGCGCAGGAACCTTTTTGAAGTTTTGTCTGGGGGGGGGGGGTTATCGAGAGGAGAGTAGCCGCTGTTAAAGGCTGGAATAAGAAAGAAAATTTTTCTTTCTTCTTTCATTCTTTAGGCTCTGGTACCAGGGTAAGGGTACCAGTATGTGCCGCCCATATGGGTGGGTTTTTGATCCAAAAATTCTCTAAACAAGGGTCCTTTTTTCGGCAGATTTTCCATAAACATGGCTGGGTTATTAAGAAATTGGTGAAAAATAATCAAAAATGGTTTATTTTCCGCCAAAATTCATCATAAAAGTGGGTATGACAGCAAGTTTCGGGAATTAGAAGAGGGTACCATTCTGAAAACCGAGCAGCAGACCTCCGTCCATCCGCAAGTCATCTTTGTCCCAAAGATGGGTAAAAGTTTACGAACTCTATTTCTATGTCTAAGCAATAGTAAGAAGCTTTCAAAACATAAATTTGAAGTTATTATGGCAAATAATGAGTTGTTGAAGCCTCATTCTTGAGTAAAATCAACCAGCAGCTCCTGCTGTTTTGAACGTAAAAGAATACTTTTCCTTCCCACTTGATGTTTCAAATGTCAAGAAACATAACTGTAGAAGTGCTAGAGGCTACATGACAATTCATGCTTTTAAAAAGTAAGAAACAATCTAAGAAACGTTTGATATTAGAATGCAAGAAAATTGACGTTGAATCTAGTACTATGGCCTAATCCAAGTATTTAAAAAAAACATTCATCATGATTAAGCGGCCAAGCTTAAGCTCAAAATGTTGCTACAAACAATATAGCACCCTGAAAATGATGCAAATCTATGTGCTGGACAGATGGGTGAGCAAACTTTTGCAAGGCCTTTTTGTACTGTCCTTCACGTTAATATCTAATGATGTTCTGCATAACTAAATAGTAGCTTCCACGGATGTTTTACCATTAGTTCCGCCGCAGCTACCCGCCGCAGCTACCTGATTTCCCTCACATGGCTCTGGTCGACCCGGGCTAGAGTTACGGACAGCGAACAAACTGTCCAGCACGGGATTTGAACCTACGGCCGTTCTGACCTTTGGTATACGAGTCAGACGCGCTCTCAAACTGGGCTAGGAGCAACGGCCTGCCGGCCTGCACAGAAGTTTGGTTACTTAATGCAGACTGCAAGTTTTATAAAGGCTATAAACTGCTGCTCGTAACCATGGAGATCTTAGGTGGCAGCAACAATTTCCATGTAAAGCAGATTATTGAACTACTACGTTGAATATCGATTAATAATTTAAGAAAAAACATTAGAGAATTGCAATTTTGATTATTACAGCAAGTCTTCTTCAGCGGGAAGGCAGACTAAAGAGAACCCTACAATCAACGATGCTTCGTAAGTTTTTCGATAGTCATATGATTTCTTTTATGTGAAAACGTAGTTCTGTTGACTTGCCCTCCAGCAACCCCTGATATGGCTCAATCGACGGATGAAAGAAGGTGAGAGTTGGACAAGTCCAGTAGCTCTGTAATTCTTCGTATATGCATTGGCAAGTTTGTTGCAGAGCTATAGCCTTTCGAACATTTTTTTGTCGCCTGAAACTACAATGTTTAGATTTACCCAAACAAGGGCAGATTTTGTAATACAATAGCATCAGTTGCTTTGCTTCACACCTCAATTCAAAGCGATTAGCGAATGCAGACAAAAGAAATTCTCTCAAGCAGAAATTCAAAACAAACAGAACCGCAAACGTTGCCCTGTAACCAATATGGGAACTCTCGCTTGGTGCGGCCGAAGAGAGGTTTCAAAGAGAAGTTAGGTGCTTATAACAAAAGAAGAAGGGTAAATCTAAAGTTCTGTCTCGTGGACTTTGTTTAATTGATCTAGAAGCTAACTTAGAGTAACAGTTTACAATTGAGCAATAAATGTGCAGGAATTGTAATGACCTCTGCTCGGCTTCTTAATCACGTAAACAAAATCCGCGAGACAGAACTTTAGATTTACCCTTCTTCTCTTGTTTTAAGGACCTAACTTCTCTTAAAAACCTCTCTTCGGCCGCACCAAGGCAAGCGTTTTCCGTACTGGTTTCAGGGCAAGATTGCGGTTCTGTTTGTTTTGGTTTACTGCTTGAGAGAATTTCTTTTGTCTGCATTCGCTAATCGCTTTGAATTGAGGTGTGTACCAAAGCAGGTGAGGTTTCAATAAAGCAACTGTTTCCATTGCATTACAATTCTGTCCTTGTTAGACACTCGATGAATTGCCAAAAAAGATAATCTCTAGACTATGTTAAATTTGCTTTCTAAATACGTGATGTTCTCACAAATAGAATGATATGGGGTTCTTTGGATGTTGAAAGTCTAATTCTCTGAGCCATATCAGATTATATTGAATTAATTAAGATTCCAATTGAAGTTACCATATTGAGTGGGGTTCTTTAATTTGAAGAATACTATTTAACAGAGGAAGCCATCTTACATATGAAAGAAGAATCACGGCACTAGACAAGCTGACAAGCTAAAGAAGCTACAAAATCGTGCTGCCAGAATCGTAACCAATAGCCCCTACAACGCATCTGCTCTTCCAATTATAAGGAAACTGGGCTGGCAGACAGTGAATGACTTGATCGTAAAAAAAGCTTTGAAAATGGTATACAAGTGTACAAATTATGAGGGTCCCTTGTATCTTGCATGCCTGCTCGACAGGTTATCAGAAACCAGTAGCCGAGAACTTCGGAACACCGATACCGACCTACGTGTCCCGTTTTTACGCACAACATGTGCCGAAATGCTTCTCTTTTAGAGGGACGAAACTATTTCATTCCATTCACCAGTTTTGATTTTAATCCTTTTTATTTTTTATCATATGTAATTTAGTTTGACTTTTTAGGTATTAGCACTTGTAATTAGGTTATTCTAGGTTTTAACTCTTATACTTTAGTTATCATGGCAATGTATTTCTTAATTTGTAAGTTTTTAACACGGCCCCCTGTAAAGCATAGTAGGCTGTTTTAGCAAGAAGACGCGAGTCAAGAAGACGCCAGCATAATTCTATTGTTTAAAGATGTAAATTACAAAGAGAAATCAACTTCACAACTTTTGCGCGTCTCGAGAGACTTACTGTACGTTCTATTCTGCAACTGACAACCTGAACAGTATTCTTTTGAAGGCCAAACTGCAAAAAACAAGACGTCGAGAAGGGAAGCAAAATGCAATATGAGCACATTCACTAATGATGGAAATGCTAGAATGCAAAGCATTCTTAGGGAATTTGTCTGTCTGTGAGCAGCTTTCTGGGAGGGAAAAGGCTGGAAAATTAGAATGCTCTAAAAACATTAAAAAGTAGCTGCGTTTCAAAGACGTCCGCGTCTTGCAGCTAAAACAGCCTAGTCTTGGACTGATGGGGCCACCGTGTACGTATAAAAAATTTAACATGAAATATAATTCAAAATGAAATGAAATGGAATGGAATTGCCTGGACGCAGAATCAAAATTAACGGCAAATTTCATGCAATTTAAATCATGTCTGGCTGGAAACGTCAAGAATATAAAGGAACCCTTTTTGCTCGCTGATCTTTCCAGTACTTTTAAATACTCTCACTTTGTTATTATATTCGTATTGTAAATGTTTTGGGTTTGTCTTTTCTTTGTACAGGGCAGCTTGGAAAGCAGTGATGTATATACAATTGATAACTTTTCCCTGTATAAATAAGTTTGGACGGGATCCAACTGTAATTGTTTAATTTCTAGATGAAACAAAATTGTAAATAGGTAACACCAGTTTTGCCGTGAGAAAGGAAGTTGTGCCGTGAGAAAGAAAGCTTTCAGTGAGAAAGAAAGTTTTGGCGTGAAAAAGAAAGTTTTCCCGAGACACCTGTGGGCCACCGTATACATGAATCCATGCTAATAACAATTTCGTCAATGGATATTTTGGAATTTCTAGGACAAATCTTAGTTTTTTAACAGTGCAGACAGTGACACAGATGCGACCGTGACATGCTCAGGAGAGTGGTTTGGTCTTGCCCATTGGTCTCACGAAGAACTGACGTAGACCTTTCTTCAGAATTCCTCATATTGACAATAAACTGTACCATATCATTTATCAGTTATTAGCTCCTTCCCCTAAAATTGGTGTTACCAATGCCTTCAATTTGTGTTTAACTTGGTACCTTATGAGTTGGTACCAGTACCAAGACTGCCTTGTCACCTCTCTCTTCCTGATTCGCAATATCGTTGATCCCCCCAATTGATCTTCTTCTTTCTTCAGGTACCAAGTCTTCGCTAATGCTTCTCCTGCTGTGGAATATTCACAGTTCTTCGTTGTTGTTGGCTTCACAACAAAACAACAACTGCTTGAAAAACTGGAACAAATCAGATGATCTTCAAAAAATCTGTTCACGAGAACAATTCGAAGGCCAAATTGTAGCCTTCGAAAACTTTGAAGACACTTGCCAGATAAAAGTGTGCGCAGGAAAAGTAGTACGAAGCGCATATCTAGAGCCATGTGGAGATTTTCATAAAGTTTCTAAGATCAAAGACGGATGTTTGGCTAAAGGAAAGGATTGTTTTTCTAATACAAGACAGAGAAGAGTTAAAGAACTGAACATCGTCAATGGGAAACAAGTTGTGGACAATTTCTTTGAAAATGAAGCTGAGATTTGTGTGAACGGGAAGATTAGTACTTTTACGCTTCAGACTAGCGATTGAGAGTATCATTTTCAATTAAGGACCCTCTGTTGAACCCATAGCCTGTCCGCAGCCTCAAACGCAGGTTACTGAGCCAATAGGCACCTGAAGCTTTGGCGTTCTTGCCGGCCCATAGTGCACTGCAAGAGGACTTTAATAGGTGTGTTTGATTGGTACCAATTCTGAAGGCAGCCCGAAGGCAGTAGACTTGAAAGACTCAGAATTTGTGTTTGATTGACTCCCTAGTTCGGAAAAAGGCAGTTTTTGGCAGGTTTGGCAGGCCTGCTAAGCCTTCTGCTCCTAAAGGCAGGAGGTTTGGCATAGACTGATTACGATGAGTCCAAGAATCGCTATCCAAAGCGAGACTATTACACCAAATTGAGGCCGCTCCTAACTCATGAGTTAGGATTTTTCTTGAACTGCCGGATTCTGTCCCCCTCGTATATTTTCGTTTATACGTTTTTCCGTGTTTGTTGAATGCCTCTGAGATTTAGCGAGTTTAACTTTCTATCATACAGCAATGAAACTGTAACAGTTATGGTGTTCTATTTCTAGCCTTGTCTCCATGGTAACCAAGTTGTTGCGCCACATTCTGTGAGAAATATACATTGTATCTCTCTTAATTCTTTTCAATTGGTCCAATTAAGTCTAAACTATGAATTTACATCTATTTTGATCTATACATTTCATTTCTTTACGAAAAGTAAAGTTTTATGACCTTTTAACACACTTTCATTTTTATGACGTCATATGACATAATGATGTTAATTATGCTCTAGCAACAACAACAACAACGCTAAATAAACTATTGTTTCAAAAATTCATCGATTATAGGTATAATGAACAACCTTTGCGCCAAATTTGGGTACCATATCTCGAGGAACAACAGAGATAAACAGGGGCGGCGGAATCCGCCCCCCCCCCCAAGGCATTGAGTGTTTCAAATAACCCATGTCAGATAGGGTTAATTATTTGATGAAAATTAACCAAGCATGGTTCGAAACGTACCCTTGGTCTTGATTTATCTTAATTTGGTCATGGACTTGTCTGATAAAACTGGATTTGTCTAATATTGCAACTGGATTTATTTGTCAAACATGTTTATGCCTTTCGATGAATGATGAATAAATTTACCATGATTGTCGTCTTTTGCTAGACTAGCTCCACTAGCCCCTCTTTTTCGCTGTTGTTGTTGTTGTTGCTGATGCCCAGCTCAATGAGCGACAAATCAGCTCTAAGGAACATACAGAGATTGTGGAGCCAGTCTAGTCACTTGCCTCATCCGTCAACTGGTCATTGTTTCTTGTTGGGGAGGGGTTGGAAGACATGTGGGAAGGAGTGCCAAAATCTGACATATTTAAGGAGAAGGGGTCGAAAAATAACGCACATTCTTGGGAGGGGGACTGAAAATTTTTTCGAGACAAACTGTACATCTCTAAAAGGTAGTTCTTCAGGGAGCAAGTTCATTTCGGACACCAGTTTTCATCACTTTTGACGCGGTAATTTTACTTCATGTGCTTGCAGTTATGAGAAGGCTCACACCTTCATGCAATTTAAATCATGATAGTACAGTGACACTGTTACCACACATTCATGTACTGGGAGGGATGGCAGAAAACGTTTTCTGCAACAAGGGCAGATTTTGAAATACAATGGCATCAGTTGCTTTGGCTCAAACCTCAATTCAAAGCAATTAGTAAATGCAGACAAAAGAAACTCTCTCAACCAGTAGTTCAAAATAAACATAGCTGCAAAGTTACCCTGAAACCAGTACGGAAAACTCTCGCTTGGTGCGGCCGGGTTTTTAAGGGAAGTTAGGTGCTTGTAACAAAAAAAGAAAGGTAAATCTAAAGTTTTGTCTCGCGGATTTTGTTTAATTGATCTAGGAGCTGAAGAGTAACTGTTTACAATTGAGCAATGAATATGCAGGAATTGTAATGGCCTCTGCTCGGCATCTGAATCACGTAACTTCAAATACAACGGTGTACCTGATCTTTTTGAGAGTGGTACGCTCCCTATGCTCCTCGTCTTTAGAAATTCAGAAGCATTTTCATAAAAACTAAGGAACGTGTCCTTGACTTCTTTTGAAATGTGTTCCTAAAGATTTAGGATTATGTTGATTTGAAATGACGAAAGGGTGACTAAAGGGTGAACTAGAACAACATTGATGTTACATCTTCTAGTGGTCTTGCCCAAGTCGTGACGACTTGGGCAAGTCCAATCTTCTTGCTACTGTGTTCAAGATTCCTCTTCTGTGTTCTTGTTTGACTTTTTGATTGCAATCATCGGATAAACAAAGCCTCCAAAATATCTTTTTGTTTGCACGCAAACTTTCAGATTGTAAACTTTTAGGAAAAATACATGATAGCTGCTTTTATAAAAGCTTTGTTTCCAGAAATTACCTTTCATTTGCCTTGCAATCAATCAGAGTCTTCACAGCAAACTTTGAAGCTCCAAGGTTGAATCAGCAGAGTCAATTTTCGTATCATCATTTCATTCGTAAGTAAAAATTAAATGTTTCTTTCGTCGGGCCACCGAGAAGGAGGCAGGAGGGGCAGTTGCCCCCCCCCCCGGCCTCAGGGTCTAAGGGGCCTCATAATTGAAGATTTTTAACATTTTGACTGTAGAAAGTGCTCTGAAATGCATTTGAAGCCAATCTAAAGAGCATGATTGAAAAATTTTTTTTGCTCGCTTCGCTGGCAGGGGGCCTCATTACACAGTTTTGCCCCGGGGCCTCCAAAAGCTCTCTGTGGCCCTGGCCACGTACAACTTGCGATAAAGCCAAGGTAATCAGGCACAACACCTGGGGATGCGATACTTCACTATCTGATCGCACGGGGATATGCGCCAAGTTTGTGTCGTACTTATTATAATACTTTTTATGTGCCAATTATGTGCCAATTGAGTAGAGCAGGTACCTGCAAAAAATGGTGAAATTTCCCCATGTTTTTTGTTGGAAATTTTGGGGAAACGGACACTTTCCTAACAGTTTCCTAAAACGGAAATGGAAATTTCCGTTTCCCTTCAATTTCCCAGAGAAAACTGTCCGTTTCCCCTAAATTTCCATGAAAAAACTATAGGGAAATTTAGATATTTCTTGCTATGGAATTTTATATGCATTTAGAAAAATTTTGTGTCGTCACAGCCTCAAAAACAACAAATTCCACCAGTTTGACATTAAAGACAGTGTGCAACGTGTCTGGTTGGCTGCAACAAAGTCAGAGCACACCACAACAGATTTCTTTGTGAATCTGTGTATATGAAACGAAGCAGGGTTCATTCTTCCCACTTTCTACGGTCGTAGAAAGTCAGTTGGACCTGAAAGTCAAATTTCCTTTCTTTGATTGTCACTATCAGCCAATCAAGAACTCAGATGATAAACTGTCTTTAATCAAGATATCAAACAATTTCCATGGAGTTCTTGCATTAGTACGATCATTTACACTCAGTAACCCCTCAAACGAGGTTTTAACGCAACTGTTAATTTATGGTAATAAGGACTTTCCTGATGAAATCAATAGAAATATCCTTGAGTTAACTTTACGTTTTATCCAGGAAATTGGTCGATTTGATTGAATTAGTTCAAATTTTTGCCATCCGTCAAGCAGCCACCAAGTCCCCTTTCAAGCCCCCTTTCTTCTGAATTTTATTTTAGAGTATAGTTCTATGTAGTTTTGCTTTATTACTTTTCTTCTTCTTTTTTTCTTCCAAAAGCCACGGGGTAGACATGATATCTTGCTCTTCGTGGTATTGTATTTGTAGTATCGTAGAGTAAGTATCTTGTATTGTAAGTAGTGTGGTGAGTATCTTGTATTGTAAATTTTTAATTGATAGGTATATAAAAAAATTTCTACGGCAGATATACATCAAAGTATCCTGAGGTGTTTCCAGGCCCTTCAGTTCAAAGAAAAATGTAACCAAATTTTACACACAACTTTTTAAAGATTTGAGCCCTATGCCTTACTTTCTAGTAAAATGAAGACCGTGATATTTCTGGCGATAGCTATCATCCTTCAAATCTCCAGGAATTGCGAGGTACATGGTTGGCACAAGAGATGTGATCTGCATTTGACACCTGAAACCCCTCGTGAACAAGTCTGCTCTGACCCAGTCCTTGATGGCAACATTATTGCATTCAATGCATCCAGCTGCGCAGTTGTAATCTGCGTCAACGGAATGCCTTCAAAAGGAAAGGCAACACCCTGCCGGCCGAGCAAAACACGTGGATGCAACATGGATGGAAATAAGTTTTACGAAATAAATGCACTCAACGCTGCTGGTGTCAAGCTCTATAAAACTCCAAAGAGAATATGTCTTAATAAGATGACAAGTTCGTCTCAGATGGGAAAAGCAGCACCATTTGGAATGGAACCATGGATGGGTTTCTTTTTTAGTTGATAGACTGAGTTGATAATTTCAAATGTACTGGGTGTGTGGGTGTGATAATAATAATGCCGGGTGAGTAAAAAAAAAGTTTAGGCGTTTGGAGGGCTGTGGAATAAAGAGTATGTGATCGATATTCAAAATTTAAGTGTTGATCTATTACTCAAAGGCTAACTTCGATAAGAAAATTTTGTTTGGTAAAATCAAACATCTTTGAGACCCAGCAACAATCAAAATGCTTGTAAGGGGTTTGTATGGGAATCGAGGATTCCACAATAGACCTTTTAGCTATTCTGAAAAAGAATCTCAATCGAACAATATTTAGCTACATTTTGTAGAATTTTCGAATGTGCACAATAGTGATAGAAGCTCTAACGCCTCTCGATCGAATCTCGTGTATGAAAATGTATAAAAATAACGCTCGATCCAGGCTCTTTTGCAGAATAGCTAAAAGGTCTATTCATTCTGGTCCATGATTTATGTGGCATTGAAGTTTACATAGCCAGTTTGAGATGCTGAATTCCAATTTCAATAGAAGGTAAATTATGGACCAGAATGGAATGTGGAATTTTTTCCCAAACATGCCCTTCACCAGCTTTTTCCTAATTTCTGGGTCTGCAAGATGAGGGATACTACCCAACAAAATTTTCTCGTCTAAGTTGACCTTTGACTGATAGATGAGCATTTCAGTTTTGAATATCGGTCACATACTTTTTATTCCACAGCCCTCCAAACGCCTAAACTTTTTTTTGACTCACCCGGTAGAAATATTCATACAAGTTAAAACTATGTTCAAACTTTATCAGTGTTAATGGCATTGTTATCAATGAAAGTTCTGTTACAATTCGTCAACTGCATGCAAGTAATATGTTGCAATTTGCTCGTGAACTTCTTCGTCTTGGTAAAATAGAGCCACAGAATTTACGGCTTGTTTTACATTTCACCTAAAAACTTACAAGAAATATTACCTAATAACACTGCCTACAAATAGTATACCCTACTACAAGAACACTGCCATTTGAAGCGAAAAAGTACGTCTAACAAATGGCAACATAAAACTGAAAAACACAAACATGTAGCACCACACGTAACGACTTGAGAGACAAAGATTATACGTAACTGTTAACACATAACTACTACAAGAAAAGAAAAGAACGTTTACTTACAGGGGACTTGATGGTTGTATGGCTTATAACTGAGATCTAATTCTAATCAAAACGACCAGTTTCATGAATAAAACGGAGCGTTAAGAGAAGTATATCCTTATTGAGACTATCGGGAAAATTTTTTTTCGCCGTACAATAAAATCTGCATTAGAAACGCGTTTGAAAGATCGGTATGTCCAAGTGGTCGTAATAAATCGGAGACGCCAGCGAGAAGATCTCTACGTGGTACTTCCATAGCAGGGCAGAGTCACAAAAAGTGCTCCGTATCCTCAATGCCATCGTTGATAGGGCACATTGAGTTTATAGTGTCTCAGAAGTTGTGTTTGAATTTGTGAAAATTCAGTTTACTGAGGGCCACCCTAAGTTGAGTAAGATATGATAGTCCTGTAGGATCATGTATTCGAAAGACAGATTTTGGCAAAGGCGAATTTTGGACAACAGCGTGGCGTGGTCTTAAATGCAGCAATAGAAGGAGCAAGTCTAATTTCTGGATCAAGCTTATTCTATTCTGATAAGCAGTGACGATAAAAGGTGGATTGAAATTGTTCTGTCCTTGTCCTCATTCGCCCGATGGAATCCTCCTTGGGAAGAGAGTATCGTGACTGCCGCAGTGGTGGAATTGGATCCCTAGTATATTTGGGGCCAGATTATTTATGAACTTATAAAATGAAATAAGACTTCTGCTCAACCAACGGGAGCTTAGCGATTCCCAACATCCCCATAATCAAGGTGAGGTCAAACATAGAGCTTACAAAACTATGTATACATATTAAGAATTTGACGCATTTTACCAGTATTTTCACGAAAAATCGTAAGGTGCAAGTTCTGTTGCGTAAGAACTCATTCTTGATCAAAAGCGTCCTAAGTTTGAACAAATTTTCATGGTGCTGAATAACGAAATTCCCAGTTGGTATGGAGCTCAAAACAAAATCTGACATTAAATCATACTGAATTTAATTAGGAGTAGCGCTATAGAGGCATATGAGTCTCCAGTATGAAGTAGGCGCTGCCAAAAAGGATAGGAAAATTTTGCCCGTCTGACAGTGTCCGTTGAAACAGAATTATTCCGTTTCCTTCTCCTTCGTTTTTCTTTCGCAGTGTCCTATTTGTATTTTACTCCCCCGCAGAGGTACTTATTTTCCTTCAGCTCTGATATACCACGGAATAGACTTGGAGCAAGTCTAAGCCAAGTTAGTCTTGAAATACCTTAAATGAGAAATATTTTCTTGACACAAGATTCTTAATAATATTCATTACTAACCAAGTGTTTGCGTATTCTTAAAACGAAGAAATTCTTCCTTCAAAACTGTTGCTTCCAGAAAGAAGCAAAAATACTCTTGGCATAAAGATGAGCCAACTAAGAATTGCGTCATGTGACCATTATAAACTGACATTAGGTCACTTCTTTGAAAGGTAAAATGTTTACAATATGCCTGTACAGATTTGATCCGTTACACAGTTGTTACGGTTGTGTACAAACATTTTGTATACACAGTTCCTCATATAGCTAGAGTAGCTTTTTTTAAAGGAAATTCTAAATCTAATCCAGTTAGAGGAACGGTGTACACACATTTTGTATACACTGTTCCTCATATAGCTAGAGTAGCTTATTTTAAAGGAAATTCGAAATCTACTCCAGTTAGAGGAACGGTGTACACCTATTTTAAATACACCGATCCTCAAATAACTAGAGTAGCTTATTTTAAAGGAAATGCTATACCTACTACAGTTAGAGGAACCGTGTACACATATTTTGTATACACCGTTCCTGAAATAGCTAGAGGAGCTTTTTTTAAAGGAAATTCTATACCTACTACAGTTAGAGGAACGCTTTACACCTATTTTATATACACCGTTCCTAATATGGCTAGAGTAGCCTTTTTTAAAGGAAATTCTATATCTATTCCAGATAGACGAACGGTGTACACACATTTTGTATACACAGTTCCTCAAATAGCTAGAGTAGCTTTTTTTAAAGGAAATGCTATATCTATTCCAGTTAGAGGAACGCTGTACAAACATTTTGTATACACCCTTCCTCATATAGCTAGAGTAGCTTTTTTTAAAGGAAATTCTAAATCTACTCCAGTTACAGGAACGGTGTACACACATTTTGTATGCACAGTTCCTCATTTAGCTAGAGTAGCTTTTTTTAAAGGAAATACTATACCTACTACGGTTAGAGGAACGGTGTGCACACATTTTGTATACACCGTTCCTCATATACCTAGAGTAGCTTTTTTAAAAGAAATTCTATATCTATTCCAGTTAGAGGAACGCTGTACAAACATTTTGTATACACCGTTCCTCATATAGCTAGAGTAGCTTTTTTTAAAGCAAATTCTATATCTACTCCAGTTAGAAGAACGCTATACAAATATTTTGTATGCACCGTTCCTCATATAGCTAGAGTAGCTTATTTTAAAGGAAATTCTATATCTATTCCAGTTAGAGGAACGGTGTACACACATTTTGTATACACCGTTTCTCATATAGCTAGAGTAGCTTTTTTTAAAGGAAATGCTATACCTACTACAGTTAGAGGAACCGTGTACACATATTTTGTATACACCGTTCCTGAAATAGCTAGAGTAGCTTTTTTTAAAGGAAATTCTAAATCTACTCAAGTTAGAGGAACGGTTTACACCTATTTTATATACACAGTTCCTAATATGGCTAGAGTAGCTTTTTTTAAAGGAAATTCTAAATCTACTCCAGTTAGAGGAACGCTGTACAAACATTTTGTATACACCATTCCTCATATAGCTAGAGTAGCTTTTTTTAAAGCAAATTCTATATCTACTCCTGTTAGAAGAACGCTATACAAATATTTTGTATGCACCGTTCCTCATATAGCTAGAGCAGCTTATTTTAAAGGAAGTGCTTTACCTACTACATTTAGAGGAACGGTGTACACACATTTTGTATACACCGATCCTCAAATAACTAGAGTAGCTTATTTTAAAGGAAATGCTATACCTACTACAGTTAAAGGAACGGTGTACACATATTTTGAATACACCGTTCCTGATATAGCTAGAGTATCATTTTTTAAAGGACATTCTAAATCTACTCAAGTTAGAGGAACGGTTTACACCTATTTTATATACACCGTTCCTAATATGGCTAGAGTAGCCTTTTTTAAAGGAAATTCTATTTCTACTACAGTTAGAGGAACGCTGTACACACATTTTGTACACACAGTTCCTCATATAGCTAGAGTAGCTTTTTTTTAAAGGAAATTCTAAATCTACTCCAGTTAGAGGAACGGTGTACACACATTTTGTATACATCGTTCCTCAAATAGGTAGAGTAGCTTGTTTTAAAGGAAATTCTATATCTACTACAGTTAGAGGAACGCTGTACACACATTTGTATACACCGTTCCTCAAACAGCTAGAGTAGGTAATTTAATAGAAATACTATACCTACTACAGTTTTCGGAACGGTGTACACACACTTTGTATACACCATTCCTCAAATAGCTAGAGTAGCTTTTTTAAAGGAAATTTTATATCTATTCCAGATAAAGGAACGGTGTACACACATTTTGTATACACAGTTCCTCAAATAGCTAGAGTAGCTTTTTCTAAAGGAAATTCTATATCTATTCCAGTTAGAGGAACGCTGTACAAACATTTTGTATACACCGTTCCTCGTATAGCTAGAGTAGCTTTTTTTTAAAGGAAATTCTATACCTACTACAGTTAGAGGAACGGTGTACGCACATTTTGTATACACCGTTCCTAATATAGCTAGAGTAGCTTTTTGTAAAGGAAATTCTATATCTATTCCAGTTAGAAGAACGCTGTACAAACATTTTGTATACATCGTTCCTTATATAGCTAGAGTAGCTTATTTTAAAGGAAGTGCTTTACCTACTACATTTAGAGGAACGGTGTACATACATTTTGTATACACCGTTCCTCATATAGCTAGAGTACATTTTTTTATTGAATTTCTATACCTTCTACAGTTAGAGGAACGGTGTACACCTATTTTGTATACACCGTTCCTACAATAGCTTGAGTAGCTTATTCTAAAGGAAATTCTATATCTATTCCAATTAGAGGAACACTGTAAACACATTTTATGTATACCGCTCCTCATATAGCTAGAGTAGTTTATTTTAAAGGAAATTCTATACCTACTACAGTTAGAGGAACGGTGTACACATATTTTGTATACACCTTTCCTCAAATGGCTAAAGCAGCTTTTTTTAAAGGAAGTTCAATACCTACTACTGTTAGAGGAACGGTTTACACACATTTTGTATACACCGTTCCTCAAATAGCTAGAGTAGCTTTTTTAAAGGAAATACTATACCTACCACAGTTAGAGGAACGGTGTACATACATTTTGTGTACACCGTTCTTCAAATAGCTAGAGTAGCTTTTTTTAAAGTAAATTCAATAACTACTACTGTTAGAGGAACGGTATACACACATTTTGTATACACCGTTCCTCATATAGATAGAGTAGCTTTTTTTTAAGGAATTTCTATATCTATTCCAGTTAGAGGAACGGTGTACACCTATTTTATATACACCGTTCCTAATATGGGTAGAGTAGCTTTTTTTAAAGGAAATTCTATATCTACTACAGTTAGAGGAAAGCTGTACACACATTTTGTATACACAGTTCCTCATATAGCTAGAGTAGCTTTTTTTAAAGGAAATATTATACCTACTACAGTTAGAGGAACGGTGTACACACATTTTGTATACACCGTTCCTCAAATAGCTAGAAGCGCTTTTTTAAAGGAAATACTATACCTACTACAGTTAGAGGAACGGTTTACACACATTTTGTATACACCGTTCCTCATATAGATAGAGTAGCTTTTTTTAAAGGAAATTCTATATCTATTCCAGTTAGAGGAACGGGGTACACACATTTTGTATACACCGTTCCTCATATAGCTAGAGTAGCTTTTTTTAACATAAATTCTATATCTATTCCAGTTAGAGGAACGGTGTACACACATTTTGTATACACCGTTCCTCATATACCTAGAGTAGCTTATTTTAAAAAAAATTCTATACCTACTACAGTTAGAGGAACGGTGTACACACATTTTGTATACACCGTTCCTCATATAGCTAGAGTAGCTTTTTTTAACATAAATTCTATATCTATTCCAGTTAGAGGAACGGTGTACACTCATTTTGTATACACCGTTCCTCATATAGCTAGAGTAGCTTTTTTTAAAGGAAATGCTATATCTACTACAGTTAGAGGAACGGTGTACACACATTTTGTATACACCGTTCCTCATATAGCTAGAGTAGCTTTTTTTAACATAAATTCTATATCTATTCCAGTTAGAGGAACGGTGTACACCTATTTTATATACACAATTTTTAATATGGCTAGAGTAGCTTTTTTTAGAGGAAATTCTATATCTACTTCAGATAGAGAAACGCTGTACACCCATTTTGTATACACCGTTCCTAATATGGCTAGAGTAGCTTTTTTTAAAGGAAATTCTATATCTACTACAGTTAGAGGAACGCTGTACACACATTTTATATACACAGTTCCTCATATAGCTAGAGTAGCTTTTTTTAAAGGAAATGCTGTACCTACTACTGTTAGAGGAACGGTGTACACACATTTTGTATACACCGTTCCTCATATACCTAGAGTAGCTTATTTTAAAAAAAATTCTATACCTACTACTGTTAGAGGAACGGTGTACAAACATTTTGTATACACCGATCCTCATATAGCTAGAGTAGCTTATTTTAATGGAAGTGCTTTACCTACTACATTTAGAGGAACGGTGTTCACACATTTTGTATACACCGATCCTCAAATAACTAGAGTAGCTTATTTTAAAGGAAATGCTATACCTACTACAGTTAGAGGAACGGTGTACACACTTTTTGTATACACCGTTCCTCATATAGCTAGAGTAGCTTTTTTTAACATAAATTCTATATCTATTCCAGTTAGAGGAACGGTGTACACTCATTTTGTATACACCGTTCCTCATATAGCTAGAGTAGCTTATTTTAAAGGAAATTCTGTACCTACTACTGTTAGAGGAACGCTGCACAAACATTTTGTATACACAGTTCCTCATATATCTAGAGTAGCTTATTTTAAAGGAAATGCTATACCTACTACAGTTAGAGGAACGGTGTACACATATTTTGTATACACCGTTCCTGAAATAGCTAGAGCAGCTTTTTTAAAGGAAATTCTAAATCTACTCCAGTTAGAGGAACGGTGTACACCTATTTTATATACACCGTTTTTAATATGGCTAGAGTAGCTTTTTTTAGAGGAAATTCTATATCTACTTCAGATAGAGAAACGCTGTACACCCATTTTGTATACACCGTTCCTAATATGGCTAGAGTAGCTTTTTTAGAGGAAATTCTATATCTACTTCAGATAGAGAAACGCTGTACACTCATTTTGTATACACCGTTCCTAATATGGCTAGAGTAGCTTTTTTTAAAGGAAATTCTATATCTACTACAGTTAGAGGATCGCTCTACACACATTTTGTATACACTGTTCCTAATATGGCGAGAGTAGCTTTTTTTAAAGGAAATTCTATACCTACTACTGTTAGAGGATCGCTCTACACACATTTTGTATACACTGTTCCTAATATGGCGAGGGTAGCTTTTTTTAAAGGAAATTCTATACCTACTACTGTTAGAGGAACGCTGTTCACACATTTTGTATACTCCGATCCTCAAATAACTAGAGTAGCTTATTTTAAAGGAAATGCTATACCTACTACAGTTAGAGGAACGGTGTACACACATTTTGTATACACCGTTCCTCATATAGCTAGAGTAGCTTTTTTTAACATAAATTCTATATCTATTCCAGTTAGAGGAACGGTGTACACTCATTTTGTATACACCGTTCCTAATATGGCTAGAGTAGCTTTTTTTAAAATAAATTCTACATCTACTACAGTTAGAGGAACGCTGTACACACATTTTATATACGCCATTCCTCATATAGCTAGAGTAGCTTGTTTTAAAGGAAATTCTATACCTACTACAGTTAGAGGAACGTTGTACAAACATTTTGTATACACCGTTCCTCATATAGCTAGAGTAGCTTTTTTTAACATAAATTCTATATCTATTCCAGTTAGAAGAACGCTGTACAAACATTTTCTATACACCGTTCCTCACATAGCTAGAGTAGCTTTTTTTAAAGGAAATTCTATATCTACTCCAGTTAGAGGAACGGTGTACACCTAATTTATCTACACCGTTCCTAATATGGCTAGAGTAGCTTTTTTTAAAATAAATTCTATATCTACTACAGTTAGAGGAACGCTGTACACACATTTTATATACACAGTTCCTCATATAGCTAGAGTAGCTTTTTTTAAAGGAAATGCTGTACCTCCTACTGTTAGAGGAACGGTGTACACACATTTTGTATTCACCGTTCCTCATATACCTAGAGTAGCTTATTTTAAAAAAAATTCTATACCTACTACTGTTAGAGGAACGGTGTACAAACATTTTGTATACACCGATCCTCATATAGCTAGAGTAGCTTATTTTAAGGGAAGTGCTTTACCTACTACATTTAGAGGAACGGTGTTCACACATTTTGTATACACCGATCCTCAAATAACTAGAGTAGCTTATTTTAAAGGAAATGCTATACCTACTACAGTTAGAGGAACGGTGTACACACATTTTGTATACACCGTTCCTCATATAGCTAGAGTAGCTTTTTTTAACATAAATTCTATATCTATTCCAGTTAGAGGAACGGTGTACACTCATTTTGTATACACCGTTCCTCATATAGCTAGAGTTGCTTTTTTTAAAGGAAATGCTATACCTACTACTGTTAGAGGAACGGTGTACACACATTTTGTATACAGTGTTCCTCAGATAGCTAGAGTAGCTTATTTAAAAGGAAATTCTGTACCTACTACTGTTAGAGGAACGCTGCACAAACATTTTGTAAACACAGTTCCTCATATATCTAGAGTAGCTTATTTTAAAGGAAATGCTATACCTACTACAGTTAGAGGAACGGTGTACACATATTTTGTATACACCGTTCCTGAAATAGCTAGAGCAGCTTTTTTAAAGGAAATTCTAAATCTACTCCAGTTAGAGGAACGGTGTACACCTATTTTATATACACCGTTTTTAATATGGCTAGAGTAGCTTTTTTTAGAGGAAATTCTATATCTACTTCAGATAGAGAAACGCTGTACACCCATTTTGTATACACCGTTCCTAATATGGCTAGAGTAGCCTTTTTTAAAGGAAATTCTATATCTACTACAGTTAGAGGATCGCTCTACACACATTTTGTATACACTGTTCCTAATATGGCGAGGGTAGCTTTTTTTAAAGGAAATTCTATACCTACTACTGTTAGAGGAACGCTGTTCACACATTTTGTATACATCGATCCTCAAATAACTAGAGTAGCTTATTTTAGAGGAAATGCTATACCTACTACAGTTAGAGGAACGGTGTACACACATTTTGTATACACCGTTCCTCATATAGCTAGAGTAGCTTTTTTTAAAGGAAATTCTAAATCTACTCCAGTTAGAGGAACGGATTACACCTGTTTTATATACACCGTTCCTAATATGGCTAGAGTATTTTTTTGTAAAGGAAATTCTGTATCTACTTCAGTTAGAGGAACGGTGTACACACATTTTGTATACACAGTTCCTCATATAGCTAGAGTAGCTTATTTTAAAGGAAATTCTATATCTATTCCAGTTAGAGGAACGGTGTACACACATTTTGTATACACCGTTTCTCATATAGCTAGAGTAGCTTTTTTTAAAGGAAAAGCTATACCTACTACAGTTAGAGGAACCGTGTACACATATTTTGTATACACCGTTCCTGAAATAGCTAGAGTAGCTTTTTTTAAAGGAAATTCTAAATCTACTCAAGTTAGAGGAACGGTTTACACCTATTTTATATACACCGTTCCTAATATGGCTAGAGTAGCTTTTTTTAAAGGAAATTCTAAATCTACTCCAGTTAGAGGAACGCTGTACAAACATTTTGTATACACCATTCCTCATATAGCTAGAGTAGCTTTTTTTAAAGCAAATTCTATATCTACTCCTGTTAGAAGAACGCTATACAAATATTTTGTATGCACCGTTCCTCATATAGCTAGAGTAGCTTATTTTAAAGGAAGTGCTTTACCTACTACATTTAGAGGAACGGTGTACACACATTTTGTATACACCGATCCTCAAATAACTAGAGTAGCTTATTTTAAAGGAAATGCTATACCTACTACAGTTAAAGGAACGGTGTACACATATTTTGTATACACCGTTCCTGATATAGCTAGAGTATCATTTTTTAAAGGAAATTCTAAATCTACTCAAGTTAGAGGAACGGTTTACACCTTTTTTATATACACCGTTCCTAATATGGCTAGAGTAGCCTTTTTTAAAGGAAATTCTATTTCTACTACAGTTAGAGGAACGCTGTACACACATTTTGTACACACAGTTCCTCATATAGCTAGAGTAGCTTTTTTTTAAAGGAAATTCTAAATCTACTCCAGTTAGAGGAACGGTGTACACACATTTTGTATACATCGTTCCTCAGATAGGTAGAGTAGCTTGTTTTAAAGGAAATTCTATATCTACTACAGTTAGAGGAACGCTGTACACACATTTGTATACACCGTTCCTCAAACAGCTAGAGTAGGTAATTTAATAGAAATACTATACGTACTACAGTTTTCGGAACGGTGTACACACACTTTGTATACACCATTCCTCAAATAGCTAGAGTAGCTTATTTTAAAGGAAATTCTATATCTATTCCAGTTTGAGGAACGGTGTACACATAATTTGTATACACCATTCCTCCTATAGCTAGATTAGCTTTTTTTAAAGGAAATTCTGTATCTATTCCAGTTAGAGGAAGGCTGTACAAACATTTTCTATACACCGTTCCTCATATAGCTACAGTAGCTTTTTTATAGCAAATTCTATATCTACTCCAGTTAGAAGAACGCTATACAAATATTTTGTATGCACCGTTCCTGAAATAGCTAGAGCAGCTTTTTTTAAAGGAAATTCTGTATCTACTTCAGATAGAGGAACGCTGTACACACATTTTGTATACACAGTTTCTCATATACCTAGAGCAGCTTATTTTAAAGGAAATGCTATACCTACTACAGTTAGAGGAACTGTGTACACACGTTTTGTATACACCGTTACTCATATAGGTAGAGTAGCTTTTTTTAAAGGAAATTCTATAAATACTACCGTTAGAGGAACGGTGTACACAAATTTTGTATACACCGTTCCTCATATAGCTAGAGTAGCTTTTTCTAAAGGAAATTCTATATCTATTCCAGTTAGAGGAACGCTGTACAAACATTTTGTATACACCGTTCCTCGTATAGCTAGAGTAGCTTTTTTTTAAAGGAAATTCTATACCTACTACAGTTAGAGGAACGGTCTACGCACATTTTGTATACACCGTTCCTAATATAGCTAGAGTAGCTTTTTGTAAAGGAAATTCCATATCTATTCCAGTTAGAAGAACGCTGTACAAACATTTTGTATACACCGTTCCTTATATAGCTAGAGTAGCTTATTTTAAAGGAAGTGCTTTACCTACTACATTTAGAGGAACGGTGTACATACATTTTATATACACAGTTCCTCATATAGCTAGAGTAGCTTTTTTTAAAGGAAATGCTGTACCTACTACTGTTAGAGGAACGGTGTACACACATTTTGTATACACAGTTTCTCATATAGCTAGAGTAGCTTTTTTTATGGAAATTCTATACCTACTACAGTTAGAGGAACGGTGTACACACATTTTGTATACAGTATACACCGTTCCTCATATAGCTAGGGTAGCTTTTTTAAAGGAATTTCTATATCTATTCCAGTTAGAGGAACGCTGTACACACATTTTGTATACACAGTTCCTCATATAGCTAGAGTAGCTTTTTTTAAAGGAAACTCTAAATCTACTCCAGTTAGAGGAACGGTTTACACCTATTTTATATACAGCGTTCCTAATATGGCTAGAGTAGCTTTTTTTAAAGGAAATTCTATATATACTACAGTTAGAGGAACGCTGTACACACATTTTGTATACACAGTTCCTTAAATAGCTAGAGTAGCTTTTTTAAAGGAAATTCTAAATCTAATCCTGTTAGAGGAACGCTGTACACACATTTTGTATACACCGTCCCTCATATAGCTAGAGCAGCTTTTTTTTTAAAGGAAATTCTAAATCTACTCCGGTTAGAGAAACGGTGTACACCTATTTTATATATACCGTTCCTAATATGGCTAGAGTAGCTTTTTTTAAAGGAAATTCTGTATCTACTTCAGTTAGAGGAACGCTGTACACACATTTTGTATACACAGTTTTTCATATAGCTAGAGTAGCTTTTTTTAAAGGAAACTCTAAATCTAATCCAGTTAGAGGAACGGTGTACACACATTTTGTATACACCGTCCCTCTTATAGCTAGAGCAGCTTATTTTAAAGGAAATGCTATACCTACTACAGTTAGAGGAACGGTGTACAAACATTTTGTATACACCGTTACTCATATAGGTAGAGTAGCTTTTTTTAAAGGAAATTGTATACCTACTACAGTTAGAGGAACGGTATACACACATTTTGTATACACCGTTCCTCATATAGCTAGAGTAGCTTTTTTAAAGGAAATTTTATATCTATTCCAGATAAAGGAACGGTGTACACACATTTTGTATACACAGTTCCTCAAATAGCTAGAGTAGCTTTTTCTAAAGGAAATTCTATATCTATTCCAGTTAGAGGAACGCTGTACAAACATTTTGTATACACCGTTCCTCGTATAGCTAGAGTAGCTTTTTTTCAAAGGAAATTCTATACCTACTACAGTTAGAGGAACGGTCTACGCACATTTTGTATACACCGTTCCTAATATAGCTAGAGTAGCTTTTTGTAAAGGAAATTCTATATCTATTCCAGTTAGAAGAACGCTGTACAAACATTTTGTATACACCGTTCCTTATATAGCTAGAGTAGCTTATTTTAAAGGAAGTGCTTTACCTACTACATTTAGAGGAACGGTGTACATACATTTTGTATACACCGTTCCTCATATAGCTAGAGTACATTTTTTTATTGAATTTCTATACCTTCTACAGTTAGAGGAACGGTGTACACCTATTTTGTATACACCGTTCCTACAATAGCTTGAGTAGCTTATTCTAAAGGAAATTCTATATCTATTCCAATTAGAGGAACACTGTAAACACATTTTATGTATACCGCTCCTCATATAGCTAGAGTAGTTTATTTTAAAGGAAATTCTATACCTACTACAGTTAGAGGAACGGTGTACACATATTTTGTATACACCTTTCCTCAAATGGCTAAAGCAGCTTTTTTTAAAGGAAGTTCAATACCTACTACTGTTAGAGGAACGGTTTCCCGGGGGGGGCACTTCACTATAAATTCATACGGGGGTGTGCGCCGCAAGGATTTCTGTTACGACCCAATCCCAGAAATTTGGTCCGATATTGATACCCAATCCCAGAATATATGTCAGATATTGATACCCAATCGAAGAAGTAACAAAAGCAATTCGACGTCAAAAGGATAAGGGATAGAGGGCTGGGAACGATTATTTTGGTTCCAAGTGGCCATTGGAACGAGGTTCTGATCTGAGGACGTTTTTCAACACAAAAATATTTGAAATCAGTTCACCTGAAACTGACCACGTGTTGCTCGAAAATTTATCAAGTTGTACTTTCATTCAACAGCCATTGCAGAATTTTGAGTAACCCCCAATCCCAGAAAATTCCGAGTGAAAGTATACCCCAATCACAGAAATTTTCCATTAAAAGGATACCCCAATCCCAGAATTTTCAGGCCAAAAACTACCCAAAACTGGCGCACATCCCCGTCTTACCCAAAGTGAAGTACCCCCCCCGGGAACGGTTTACACACATTTTGTATACACCGTTCCTCAAATAGCTAGAGTAGCTTTTTTAAGGGAAATACTATACCTACCACAGTTAGAGGAACGGTGTACACACATTTTGTGTACACCGTTCTTCAAATAGCTAGAGTAGCTTTTTTTAAAGTAAATTCAATACCTACTACTGTTAGAGGAACGGTATACACACATTTTGTATACACCGTTCCTCATATAGATAGAGTAGCTTTTTTTAAAGGAAATTCTATATCTATTCCAGTTAGAGGAACGGGGTACACCTATTTTATATACACCGTTCCTAATATGGGTAGAGTAGCTTTTTTTTAAAGGAAATTCTATATCTACTACAGTTAGAGGAACGCTGTACACACATTTTGTATACACAGTTCCTCAAATAGCTAGAGTACTTTTTTTTAAAGGAAATGCTATATCTATTCCAGTTAGAGGAACGCTGTACAAACATTTTGTATACACCGTTCCTCATATAGCTAGAGTAGCTTTTTTTAAAGGAAATTCTATATCTACTCCAGTTAGAGGAACGGTGTACACCTATTTTATCTACACCGTTCCTAATATGGCTAGAGTAGATTTTTTTAAAGGAAATTCTATATCTACTACAGTTAGAGGAACGCTTTACACACATTTTGTATACACTGTCCCTCATATAGCTAGAGCATCTTTTTTTAAAGGAAAATCTAAATCTACTCCAGTTAGAGGAACGGTGTACACCTATTTTATATACACCGTTCCTAATATGGGTAGAGTAGCTTTTTTTAAAATAAATTCTACATCTACTACAGTTAGAGGAACGCTGTACACACATTTTATATACACCATTCCTCATATAGCTAGAGCAGCTTTTTTTAACGGAAATTCTATACCTACTATAGTTAGAGGAACGTTGTACAAACATTTTGTATACACCGTTCCTCATATAACTAGAGTAGCTTTTTTTAAAGGAAATTCTATATCTACTCCAGTTAGAGGAACGGTGTACACCTACTTTATCTACACCGTTCCTAATATGGCTAAAGTAGATTTTTTTAAAGGAAATTCTATATCTACTACAGTTAGAGGAACGCTTTACACACATTTTGTATACACCGTCCCTCATATAGCTAGAGCATCTTTTTTTAAAGGAAAATCTAAATCTACTCCAGTTAGAGGAACGGTGTACACCTATTTTATATACACCGTTTCTAATACAGCTAGAGTAGCTTTTTTTAAAGGAAATGCTGTACCTACTACTGTTAGAGGAACGGTGTACACACATTTTGTATACACCGTTCCTCATATACCTAGAGTAGCTTATTTTAATGGAAGTGCTTTACCTACTACATTTAGAGGAACGGTGTTCACACATTTTGTATACACCGATCCTCAAATAACTAGAGTAGCTTATTTTAAAGGAAATGCTATACCTACTACAGTTAGAGGAACGGTGTACACACATTTTGTATACACCGTTCCTCATATAGCTAGAGTAGCTTTTTTTAACATAAATTCTATATCTATTCCAGTTAGAGGAACGGTGTACACTCATTTTGTATACACCGTTCCTCATATAGCTAGAGTAGCTTTTTTTAAAGGAAATGCTATACCTACTACTGTTAGAGGAACGGTGTACACACATTTTGTATACAGTGTTCCTCAGATAGCTAGAGTAGCTTATTTTAAAGGAAATTCTGTACCTACTACTGTTAGAGGAACGCTGCACAAACATTTTGTAGACACAGTTCCTCATATATCTAGAGTAGCTTATTTTAAAGGAAATGCTATACCTACTACAGTTAGAGGAACGGTGTACACATATTTTGTATACACCGTTCCTGAAATAGCTAGAGCAGCTTTTTTAAAGGAAATTCTAAATCTACTCCAGTTAGAGGAACGGTGTACACCTATTTTATATACACCGTTTTTAATATGGCTAGAGTAGCTTTTTTTAGAGGAAATTCTATATCTACTTCAGATAGAGAAACGCTGTACACCCATTTTGTATACACCGTTCCTAATATGGCTAGAGTAGCTTTTTTTAAAGGAAATTCTATATCTACTACAGTTAGAGGAACGCTGTACACACATTTTATATACACAGTTCCTCATATAGCTAGAGTAGCTTTTTTTAAAGGAAACGCTGTACCTACTACTGTTAGAGGAACGGTGTACACACATTTTGTATACACCGTTCCTCATATACCTAGAGTAGCTTATTTTAAAAAAAATTCTATACCTACTACTGTTAGAGGAACGGTGTACAAACATTTTGTATACACCGATCCTCATATAGCTGGAGTAGCTTATTTTAATGGAAGTGCTTTACCTACTACATTTAGAGGAACGGTGTTCACACATTTTGTATACACCGATCCTCAAATAACTAGAGTAGCTTATTTTAAAGGAAATGCTATACCTACTACAGTTAGAGGAACGGTGTACACACTTTTTGTATACACCGTTCCTCATATAGCTAGAGTAGCTTTTTTTAACATAAATTCTATATCTATTCCAGTTAGAGGAACGGTGTACACTCATTTTGTATACACCGTTCCTCATATAGCTAGAGTAGCTTATTTTAAAGGAACTTCTGTACCTACTACTGTTAGAGGAACGCTGCACAAACATTTTGTATACACCGTTCCTCATATAGCTAGAGTAGCTTATTTTAAAGGAAATTCTGTACCTACTACTGTTAGAGGAACGCTGCACAAACATTTTGTATACACAGTTCCTCATATATCTAGAGTAGCTTATTTTAAAGGAAATGCTATACCTACTACAGTTAGAGGAACGGTGTACACATATTTTGTATACACCGTTCCTGAAATAGCTAGAGCAGCTTTTTTAAAGGAAATTCTAAATCTACTCCAGTTAGAGGAACGGTGTACACCTATTTTATATACACCGTTTTTAATATGGCTAGAGTAGCTTTTTTAGAGGAAATTCTATATCTACTTCAGATAGAGAAACGCTGTACACTCATTTTGTATACACCGTTCCTAATATGGCTAGAGTAGCTTTTTTTAAAGGAAATTCTATATCTACTACAGTTAGAGGATCGCTCTACACACATTTTGTATACACTGTTCCTAATATGGCGAGAGTAGCTTTTTTTAAAGGAAATTCTATACCTACTACTGTTAGAGGAACGCTGTTCACACATTTTGTATACACCGATCCTCAAATAACTAGAGTAGCTTATTTTAAAGGAAATGCTATACCTACTACAGTTAGAGGAACGGTGTACACACATTTTGTATACACCGTTCCTCATATAGCTAGAGTAGCTTTTTTTAACATAAATTCTATATCTATTCCAGTTAGAGGAACGGTGTACACTCATTTTGTATACACCGTTCCTAATTTGGCTAGAGTAGCTTTTTTTAAAATAAATTCTACATCTACTACAGTTAGAGGAACGCTGTACACACATTTTATATACACCATTCCTCATATAGCTAGAGTAGCTTTTTTTAAAAGAAATTCTATACCTACTACAGTTAGAGGATCGTTGTACAAATATTTTGTATATTCCGATCCTCAAATAACTAGAGTAGCTTATTTTAAAGGAAATGCTATACCTACTACAGTTAGAGGAACGGTGTACACACATTTTGTATACACCGTTCCTCATATAGCTAGAGTAGCTTTTTTTAACATAAATTCTATATCTATTCCAGTTAGAGGAACGGTGTACACTCATTTTGCATACACCGTTCCTAATATGGCTAGAGTAGCTTTTTTTAAAATAAATTCTACATCTACTACAGTTAGAGGAACGCTGTACACACATTTTATATACGCCATTCCTCATATAGCTAGAGTAGCTTGTTTTAAAGGAAATTCTATACCTACTACAGTTAGAGGAAGGTTGTACAAACATTTTGTATACACCGTTCCTCATATAGCTAGAGTAGCTTTTTTTAACATAAATTCTATATCTATTCCAGTTAGAAGAACGCTGTACAAACATTTTCTATACACCGTTCCTCATATAGCTAGAGTAGCTTTTTTTAAAGGAAATTCTATATCTACTCCAGTTAGAGGAACGGTGTACACCTAATTTATCTACACCGTTCCTAATATGGCTAAAGTAGATTTTTTTAAAGGAAATTCTATATCTACTACAGTTAGAGGAACGCTTTACACACATTTTGTATACACCGTCCCTAATATAGCTAGAGCATCTTTTTTTAAAGGAAAATCTAAATCTACTCCAGTTAGAGGAACGGTGTAAACCTATTTTATATACACCGTTCCTAATATGGCTAGAGTAGCTTTTTTTAAAATAAATTCTATATCTACTACAGTTAGAGGAACGCTGTACACACATTTTATATACACAGTTCCTCATATAGCTAGAGTAGCTTTTTTTAAAGGAAATGCTGTACCTCCTACTGTTAGAGGAACGGTGTACACACATTTTGTATTCACCGTTCCTCATATACCTAGAGTAGTTTATTTTAAAAAAAATTCTATACCTACTACTGTTAGAGGAACGGTGTACAAACATTTTGTATACACCGATCCTCATATAGCTAGAGTAGCTTATTTTAAGGGAAGTGCTTTACCTACTACATTTAGAGGAACGGTGTTCACACATTTTGTATACACCGATCCTCAAATAACTAGAGTAGCTTATTTTAAAGGAAATGCTATACCTACTACAGTTAGAGGAACGGTGTACACACATTTTGTATACACCGTTCCTCATATAGCTAGAGTAGCTTTTTTTAACATAAATTCTATATCTATTCCAGTTAGAGGAACGGTGTACATTCATTTTGTATACACCGTTCCTCATATAGCTAGAGTTGCTTTTTTTAAAGGAAATGCTATACCTACTACTGTTAGAGGAACGGTGTACACACATTTTGTATACAGTGTTCCTCAGATAGCTAGAGTAGCTTATTTAAAAGGAAATTCTGTACCTACTACTGTTAGAGGAACGCTGCACAAACATTTTGTATACACAGTTCCTCATATATCTAGAGTAGCTTATTTTAAAGGAAATGCTATACCTACTACAGTTAGATAAACGGTGTACACCTATTTTATATACACCGTTTTTAATATGGCTAGAGTAGCTTTTTTTAGAGGAAATTCTATATCTACTTCAGATAGAGAAACGCTGTACACCCATTTTGTATACACCGTTCCTAATATGGCTAGAGTAGCCTTTTTTAAAGGAAATTCTATATCTACTACAGTTAGAGGATCGCTCTACACACATTTTGTATACACTGTTCCTAATATGGCGAGGGTAGCTTTTTTTAAAGGAAATTCTATACCTACTACTGTTAGAGGAACGCTGTTCACACATTTTGTATACATCGATCCTCAAATAACTAGAGTAGCTTATTTTAGAGGAAATGCTATACCTACTACAGTTAGAGGAACGGTGTACACACATTTTGTATACACCGTTCCTCATATAGCTAGAGTAGCTTTTTTTAAAGGAAATTCTAAATCTACTCCAGTTAGAGGAACGGATTACACCTTTTTTTATATACACCGTTCCTAATATGGCTAGAGTATTTTTTTGTAAAGGAAATTCTGTATCTACTTCAGTTAGAGGAACGGTGTACACACATTTTGTATACACAGTTCCTCATATAGCTAGAGTAGCTTATTTTAAAGGAAATTCTATATCTATTCCAGTTAGAGGAACGGTGTACACACATTTTGTATACACCGTTTCTCATATAGCTAGAGTAGCTTTTTTTAAAGGAAAAGCTATACCTACTACAGTTAGAGGAACCGTGTACACATATTTTGTATACACCGTTCCTGAAATAGCTAGAGTAGCTTTTTTTAAAGGAAATTCTAAATCTACTCAAGTTAGAGGAACGGTTTACACCTATTTTATATACACCGTTCCTAATATGGCTAGAGTAGCTTTTTTTAAAGGAAATTCTAAATCTACTCCAGTTAGAGGAACGCTGTACAAACATTTTGTATACACCATTCCTCATATAGCTAGAGTAGCTTTTTTTAAAGCAAATTCTATATCTACTCCTGTTAGAAGAACGCTATACAAATATTTTGTATGCACCGTTCCTCATATAGCTAGAGTAGCTTATTTTAAAGGAAGTGCTTTACCTACTACATTTAGAGGAACGGTGTACACACATTTTGTATACACCGATCCTCAAATAACTAGAGTAGCTTATTTTAAAGGAAATGCTATACCTACTACAGTTAAAGGAACGGTGTACACATATTTTGTATACACCGTTCCTGATATAGCTAGAGTATCATTTTTTAAAGGAAATTCTAAATCTACTCAAGTTAGAGGAACGGTTTACACCTTTTTTATATACACCGTTCCTAATATGGCTAGAGTAGCCTTTTTTAAAGGAAATTCTATTTCTACTACAGTTAGAGGAACGCTGTACACACATTTTGTACACACAGTTCCTCATATAGCTAGAGTAGCTTTTTTTTAAAGGAAATTCTAAATCTACTTCAGTTAGAGGAACGGTGTACACACATTTTGTATACATCGTTCCTCAAATAGGTAGAGTAGCTTGTTTTAAAGGAAATTCTATATCTACTACAGTTAGAGGAACGCTGTACACACATTTGTATACACCGTTCCTCAAACAGCTAGAGTAGGTAATTTAATAGAAATACTATACCTACTACAGTTTTCGGAACGGTGTACACACACTTTGTATACACCATTCCTCAAATAGCTAGAGTAGCTTATTTTAAAGGAAATTCTATATCTATTCCAGTTTGAGGAACGGTGTACACATAATTTGTATACACCATTCCTCCTATAGCTAGATTAGCTTTTTTTAAAGGAAATTCTATGCCTACTACAGTTAGAGGAACGTTGTACAAACATTTTGTATACACCGTTCCTCATATAGCTAGAGTAGCTTTTTTTAACATAAATTCTATATCTATTCCAGTTAGAAGAACGCTGTACAAACATTTTGTATACACCGTTCCTCATATAGCTAGAGTAGCTTTTTTTAAAGGAAATTCTATATCTACTCCAGTTGAGGAACGGTGTACACCTATTTTATCTACACCGTTCCTAATATGGCTAAAGTAGATTTTTTTAAAGGAAATTCTATATCTACTACAGTTAGAGGAACGCTTTACACACATTTTGTATACACCGTCCCTCATATAGCTAGAGCATCTTTTTTTAAAGGAAAATCTAAATCTACTCCAGTTAGAGGAACGGTGTACACCTATTTTATATACACCGTTTCTAATATAGCTAGAGTAGCTTTTTTTAAAGGAAATGCTGTACCTACTACTGTTAGAGGAACGGTGTACACACATTTTGTATACACCGTTCCTCATATACCTAGAGTAGCTTATTTTAAAAAAAATTCTATACCTACTACTGTTAGAGGAACGGTGTACAAACATTTTGTATACACCGATCCTCATATAGCTAGAGTAGCTTATTTTAATGGAAGTGCTTTACCTACTACATTTAGAGGAACGGTGTTCACACATTTTGTATACACCGATCCTCAAATAACTAGAGTAGCTTATTTTAAAGGAAATGCTATACCTACTACAGTTAGAGGAACGGTGTACACACATTTTGTATACACCGTTCCTCATATAGCTAGAGTAGCTTTTTTTAACATAAATTCTATATCTATTCCAGTTAGAGGAACGGTGTACACTCATTTTGTATACACCGTTCCTCATATAGCTAGAGTAGCTTTTTTTAAAGGAAATGCTATACCTACTACTGTTAGAGGAACGGTGTACACACATTTTGTATACAGTGTTCCTCAGATAGCTAGAGTAGCTTATTTTAAAGGAAATTCTGTACCTACTACTGTTAGAGGAACGCTGCACAAACATTTTGTAGACACAGTTCCTCATATATCTAGAGTAGCTTATTTTAAAGGAAATGCTATACCTACTACAGTTAGAGGAACGGTGTACACATATTTTGTATGCACCGTTCCTGAAATAGCTAGAGCAGCTTTTTTAAAGGAAATTCTAAATCTACTCCAGTTAGAGGAACGGTGTACACCTATTTTATATACACCGTTTTTAATATGGCTAGAGTAGCTTTTTTTAGAGGAAATTCTATATCTACTTCAGATAGAGAAACGCTGTACACCCATTTTGTATACACCGTTCCTAATATGGCTAGAGTAGCTTTTTTTAAAGGAAATTCTATATCTACTACAGTTAGAGGAACGCTGTACACACATTTTATATACACAGTTCCTCATATAGCTAGAGTAGCTTTTTTTAAAGGAAATGCTGTACCTACTACTGTTAGAGGAACGGTGTACACACATTTTGTATACACCGTTCCTCATATACCTAGAGTAGCTTATTTTAAAAAAAATTCTATACCTACTACTGTTAGAGGAACGGTGTACAAAAATTTTGTATACACCGATCCTCATATAGCTGGAGTAGCTTTTTTTAATGGAAGTGCTTTACCTACTACATTTAGAGGAACGGTGTTCACACATTTTGTATACACCGATCCTCAAATAACTAGAGTAGCTTATTTTAAAGGAAATGCTATACCTACTACAGTTAGAGGAACGGTGTACACACTTTTTGTATACACCGTTCCTCATATAGCTAGAGTAGCTTTTTTTAACATAAATTCTATATCTATTCCAGTTAGAGGAACGGTGTACACTCATTTTGTATACACCGTTCCTCATATAGCTAGAGTAGCTTATTTTAAAGGAAATTCTGTACCTACTACTGTTAGAGGAACGCTGCACAAACATTTTGTATACACAGTTCCTCATATATCTAGAGTAGCTTATTTTAAAGGAAATGCTATACCTACTACAGTTAGAGGAACGGTGTACACATATTTTGTATACACCGTTCCTGAAATAGCTAGAGCAGCTTTTTTAAAGGAAATTCTAAATCTACTCCAGTTAGAGGAACGGTGTACACCTATTTTATATACACCGTTTTTAATATGGCTAGAGTAGCTTTTTTAGAGGAAATTCTATATCTACTTCAGATAGAGAAACGCTGTACACTCATTTTGTATACACCGTTCCTAATATGGCTAGAGTAGCTTTTTTTAAAGGAAATTCTATATCTACTACAGTTAGAGGATCGCTCTACACACATTTTGTATACACTGTTCCTAATATGGCGAGAGTAGCTTTTTTTAAAGGAAATTCTATACCTACTACTGTTAGAGGAACGCTGTTCACACATTTTGTATACACCGATCCTCAAATAACTAGAGTAGCTTATTTTAAAGGAAATGCTATACCTACTACAGTTAGAGGAACGGTGTACACAAATTTTGTATACACCGTTCCTCATATAGCTAGAGTAGCTTTTTTTAACATAAATTCTATATCTATTCCAGTTAGAGGAACGGTGTACACTCATTTTGTATACACCGTTCCTAATATGGCTAGAGTAGCTTTTTTTAAAATAAATTCTACATCTACTACAGTTAGAGGAACGCTGTACACACATTTTATATACGCCATTCCTCATATAGCTAGAGTAGCTTGTTTTAAAGGAAATTCTATACCTACTACAGTTAGAGGAACGTTGTACAAACATTTTGTATACACCGTTCCTCATATAGCTAGAGTAGCTTTTTTTAACATATATTCTATATCTATTCCAGTTAGAAGAACGCTGTACAAACATTTTCTATACACCGTTCCTCATATAGCTAGAGTAGCTTTTTTTAAAGGAAATTCTATATCTACTCCAGTTAGAGGAACGGTGTACACCTACCTTATCTACACCGTTCCTAATATGGCTAAAGTAGATTTTTTTAAAGGAAATTCTATATCTACTACAGTTAGAGGAACGCTTTACACAAATTTTGTATACACCGTCCCTCATATAGCTAGAGCATCTTTTTTTAAAGGAAAATCTAAATCTACTCCAGTTAGAGGAACGGTGTACACCTATTTTATATACACCGTTCCTAATATGGCTAGAGTAGCTTTTTTTAAAATAAATTCTATATCTACTACAGTTAGAGGAACGCTGTACACACATTTTATATACACAGTTCCTCATATAGCTAGAGTAGCTTTTTTTAAAGGAAATGCTGTACCTCCTACTGTTAGAGGAACGGTGTACACACATTTTGTATTCACCGTTCCTCATATACCTAGAGTAGTTTATTTTAAAAAAAATTCTATACCTACTACTGTTAGAGGAACGGTGTACAAACATTTTGTATACACCGATCCTCATATAGCTAGTGTAGCTTATTTTAAGGGAAGTGCTTTACCTACTACATTTAGAGGAACGGTGTTCACACATTTTGTATACACCGATCCTCAAATAACTAGAGTAGCTTATTTTAAAGTAAATGCTATACCTACTACAGTTAGAGGAACGGTGTACACACATTTTGTATACACCGTTCCTCATATAGCTAGAGTAGCTTTTTTTAACATAAATTCTATATCTATTCCAATTAGAGGAACGGTGTACACTCATTTTGTATACACCGTTCCTCATATAGCTAGAGTTGCTTTTTTTAAAGGAAATGCTATACCTACTACTGTTAGAGGAACGGTGTACACACATTTTGTATAAAGTGTTCCTCAGATAGCTAGAGTAGCTTATTTTAAAGGAAATTCTGTACCTACTACTGTTAGAGGAACGCTGCACAAACATTTTGTATACACAGTTCCTCATATATCTAGAGTAGCTTATTTTAAAGGAAATGCTATACCTACTACAGTTAGAGGAACGGTGTACACATATTTTGTATACACCGTTCCTGAAATAGCTAGAGCAGCTTTTTTAAAGGAAATTCTAAATCTACTCCAGTTAGAGGAACGGTGTACACCTATTTTATATACACCGTTTTTAATATGGCTAGAGTAGCTTTTTTTAGAGGAAATTCTATATCTACTTCAGTTAGAGGAACGGTGTACACACATTTTGTATACACAGTTCCTCATATATAGCTAGAGTAGCTTTTTTTAAAGGAAATTCTAAAGCTAATCCAGTTAGAGGAACGGTGTACACACATGTTGTATACACCGTCCCTCATATAGCTAGAGCAGCTTATTTTAAAGGAAATGCTATACCTACTACAGTTAGAGGAACGGTGTACACACATTTTGTATACACCGTTAGTCACATAGCTAGAGTAGCTTTTTTTTAAAGGAAATTCTATACCTACTACAGTTAGAGGAACGGTGTACACACATTTTGTATACACCGTTCCTCATATAGCTAGAGTAGCTTTTTTAAAGGAAATTCTATATCTAATCCAGATAGAGGAACGGTGTACACACATTTTGTATACACCGTTCCTAATGTGGCTAGAGTAGCTTTTTTTAAAGGAAATTCTATATCTACTACAGTTAGAGGAACGCTGTACACACATTTTGTATACACAGTTCCTCATATACCTAGAGTAGCTTTTTTTAAAGGAAATTCTATATCTATTCCAGCTAGAAGAACGCTGTACAAACATTTTGTATACACCGTTCCTCATATATCTAGAGTAGCTTATTTTAAAGGAAGTGCTTTACCTACTACATTTAGAGGAACGGTGTACACACATTTTGTATACACCGTTCCTCAGATAGCTAGAGTAGCTTATTTTAAAGGAAATACTATACGTACTACAGTTAGGGGAACGGTGTACACATATTTTGTATACACCGTTCCTGAAATAGGTAGAGCAGCTCTTTTTAAAAGGAAATTCTAAGTCTACTCCAGTTAGAGGAACGGTGTAGACCTGTTTTATCTAGACGGTTCTTAATATGGCTAGAGTAGCTTTTTTTAAAGGAAATTATATATCTACTACAGTTAGAGGAACGCTGTACACACATTTTGTAAACACAGTTCCTCACATACCTAGAGTAGCTTTTTTTAACGGAAATTCTATATCTATTCCAGTTAGAAGAACGCTGTACAAATATTTGTATACACCGTTCCTCGTATAGCTAGAGTAGCTTATCTCAAAGGAAGTGCTTTACCTACTACATTTAGAGGAACGGTGTACACACATTTTGTATACACCGATCCTCAAATAACTAGAGTAGCTTATTTTAAAGGAAATGCTATACCTACTACAGTTAGAGGAACGGTGTACACACATTTTGTATACACCGTTCCTCATATAGCTAGAGTAGCTTTTTTTAACATAAATTCTATATCTATTCCAGTTAGAGGAACGGTGTACACTCATTTTGTATACACCGTTCCTAATATGGCTAGAGTAGCTTTTTTTAAAATAAATTCTACATCTACTACAGTTAGAGGAACGCTGTACACACATTTTATATACACCATTCCTCATATAGCTAGAGTAGCTTTTTTTAAAAGAAATTCTATACCTACTACAGTTAGAGGATCGTTGTACAAACATTTTGTATACACCGTTCCTCATATAGCTAGAGTAGCTTTTTTTAACATAAATTCTATATCTAATCCAGTTAGAAGAACGCTGTACAAACATTTTCTATACACCGTTCCTCATATAGCTAGAGTAGCTTTTTTTAAAGGAAATTCTATATCTACTCCAGTTAGAGGAACGGTGTACACCTACTTTATCTACACCGTTCCTAATATGGCTAAAGTAGATTTTTTTAAAGGAAATTCTATATCTACTACAGTTAGAGGAACGCTTTACACACATTTTGTATACACCGTCCCTCATATAGCTAGAGCATCTTTTTTTAAAGGAAAATCTAAATCTACTCCAGTTAGAGGAACGGTGTACACCTATTTTATATACACCGTTCCTAATATGGCTAGAGTAGCTTTTTTTAAAATAAATTCTATACCTACTACTATTAGAGGAACGGTGTACACACATTTTGTATACAGTGTTCCTCAGATAGCTAGAGTAGCTTATTTTAAAGGAAATTCTGTACCTACTACTGTTAGAGGAACGCTGCACAAACATTTTGTATACACAGTTCCTCATATATCTAGAGTAGCTTATTTTAAAGGAAATGCTATACCTACTACAGTTAGAGGAACGGTGTACACATATTTTGTATACACCGTTCCTGAAATAGCTAGAGCAGCTTTTTTAAAGGAAATTCTAAATCTACTCCAGTTAGAGGAACGGTGTACACCTATTTTATATACACCGTTTTTAATATGGCTAGAGTAGCTTTTTTTAGAGGAAATTCTATATCTACTTCAGATAGAGAAACGCTGTACACCCATTTTGTATACACCGTTCCTAATATGGCTAGAGTAGCTTTTTTTAAAGGAAATTCTATATCTACTACAGTTAGAGGAACGCTGTACACACATTTTATATACACAGTTCCTCATATAGCTAGAGTAGCTTTTTTTAAAGGAAATGCTGTACCTACTACTGTTAGAGGAACGGTGTACACACATTTTGTATACACCGTTCCTCATATACCTAGAGTAGCTTATTTTAAAAAAAATTCTATACCTACTACTGTTAGAGGAACGGTGTACAAATATTTGTATACACCGTTCCTCATATAGCTAGAGTAGCTTATCTCAAAGGAAGTGCTTTACCTACTACATTTAGAGGAACGGTGTACACACATTTTGTATACACCGTTCCTAATATGGCGAGAGTAGCTTTTTTTAAAGGAAATTCTATATCTACTACAGTTAGAGGATCGCTCTACACACATTTTGTATACACTGTTCCTCATATAGCTAGAGTAGCTTATTTTAATGGAAGTGCTTTACCTACTACATTTAGAGGAACGGTGTTCACACATTTTGTATACACCGATCCTCAAATAACTAGAGTAGCTTATTTTAAAGGAAATGCTATACCTACTACAGTTAGAGGAACGGTGTACACACTCTTTGTATACACCGTTCCTCATATAGCTAGAGTAGCTTTTTTTAACATAAATTCTATATCTATTCCAGTTAGAGGAACGGTGTACACTCATTTTGTATACACCGTTCCTCATATAGCTAGAGTAGCTTATTTTAAAGGAAATTCTGTACCTACTACTGTTAGAGGAACGCTGCACAAACATTTTGTATACACAGTTCCTCATATATCTAGAGTAGCTTATTTTAAAGGAAATGCTATACCTACTACAGTTAGAGGAACGGTGTACACATATTTTGTATACACCGTTCCTGAAATAGCTAGAGCAGCTTTTTTAAAGGAAATTCTAAATCTACTCCAGTTAGAGGAACGGTGTACACCTATTTTATATACACCGTTTTTAATATGGCTAGAGTAGCTTTTTTTAGAGGAAATTCTATATCTACTTCAGATAGAGAAACGCTGTACATCCATTTTGTATACACCGTTCCTAATATGGCTAGAGTAGCTTTTTTTAAAGGAAATTCTATATCTACTACAGTTAGAGGATCGCTCTACACACATTTTGTATACACTGTTCCTAATATGGCGAGAGTAGCTTTTTTTAAAGGAAATTCTATACCTACTACTGTTAGAGGAACGCTGTTCACACATTTTGTATACACCGATCCTCAAATAACTAGAGTAGCTTATTTTAAAGGAAATGCTATACCTACTACAGTTAGAGGAACGGTGTACACACATTTTGTATACACCGTTCCTCATATAGCTAGAGTAGCTTTTTTTAAAATAAATTCTATATCTATTCCAGTTAGAGGAACGGTGTACACTCATTTTGTATACACCGTACCTAATATGGCTAGAGTAGCTTTTTTTAAAATAAATTCTACATCTACTACAGTTAGAGGAACGCTGTACACACATTTTATATACGCCATTCCTCATATAGCTAGAGTATCTTGTTTTAAAGGAAATTCTATACCTACTACAGTTAGAGGAACGTTGTACAAACATTTTGTATACACCGTTCCTCATATAGCTAGAGTAGCTTTTTTTAACATAAATTCTATATCTATTCCAGTTAGAAGAACGCTGTACAAACATTTTCTATACACCGTTCCTCATATAGCTAGAGTAGCTTTTTTTAAAGGAAATTCTATATCTACTCCAGTTAGAGAAACGGTGTACACCTACTTTATCTACACCGTTCCTAATATGGCTAGAGTAGATTTTTTAAAGGAAATTCTATATCTACTACAGTTAGAGGAACGCTTTACACACATTTTGTATACACCGTTCCTCATATAGCTAGAGTAGCTTTTTTTAAAGGAAATTCTAAATCTACTCCAGTTAGAGGAACGGATTACACCTGTTTTATATACACCGTTCCTAATATGGCTAGAGTATTTTTTTGTAAAGGAAATTCTGTATCTACTTCAGTTAGAGGAACGGTGTACACACATTTTGTATACACAGTTCCTCATATATAGCTAGAGTAGCTTTTTTTAAAGGAAATTCTAAAGCTAATCCAGTTAGAGGAACGGTGTACACACATTTTGTATACACCGTCCCTCATATAGCTAGAGCAGCTTATTTTAAAGGAAATGCTATACCTACTACAGTTAGAGGAACGGTGTACACACATTTTGTATACACCGTTAGTCACATAGCTAGAGTAGCTTTTTTTTAAAGGAAATTCTATACCTACTACAGTTAGAGGAACGGTGTACACACATTTTGTATACACCGTTCCTCATATAGCTAGAGTAGCTTTTTTAAAGGAAATTCTATATCTAATCCAGATAGAGGAACGGTGTACACACATTTTGTATACACCGTTCCTAATGTGGCTAGAGTAGCTTTTTTTAAAGGAAATTCTATATCTACTACAGTTAGAGGAACGCTGTACACCCATTTTGTATACACCGTTCCTAATATGGCTAGAGTAGCTTTTTTTAAAGGAAATTCTATATCTACTACAGTTAGAGGAACGCTGTACACCCATTTTGTATACACCGTTCCTAATATGGCTAGAGTAGCCTTTTTTAAAGGAAATTCTATATCTACTACAGTTAGAGGATCGCTCTACACACATTTTGTATACACTGTTCCTAATATGGCGAGAGTAGCTTTTTTTAAAGGAAATTCTATACCTACTACTGTTAGAGGAACGCTGTTCACACATTTTGTATACATCGATCCTCAAATAACTAGAGTAGCTTATTTTAAAGGAAATGCTATACCTACTACAGTTAGAGGAACGGTGTACACACATTTTGTATACACCGTTCCTCATATAGCTAGAGTAGCTTTTTTTAAAGGAAATTCTATATCTACTCCAGTTAGAGGAACGGTGTACACCTACTTTATCTACACCGTTCCAAATATGGCTAAAGTAGATTTTTTAAAGGAAATTCTATATCTACTACAGTTAGAGGAACGCTTTACACACATTTTGTATACACCGTTCCTCATATAGCTAGAGTAGCTTTTTTTAAAGGAAATTCTAAATCTACTCCAGTTAGAGGAACGGATTACACCTGTTTTATATACACCGTTCCTAATATGGCTAGATAATTTTTTTGTAAAGGAAATTCTGTATCTACTTCAGTTAGAGGAACGGTGTACACACATTTTGTATACACAGTTCCTCATATATAGCTAGAGTAGCTTTTTTTAAAGGAAATTCTAAAGCTAATCCAGTTAGAGGAACGGTGTACACACATTTTGTATACACCGTCCCTCATATAGCTAGAGCAGCTTATTTTAAAGGAAATGCTATACCTACTACAGTTAGAGGAACGGTGTACACACATTTTGTATACACCGTTAGTCACATAGCTAGAGTAGCTTTTTTTTAAAGGAAATTCTATACCTACTACAGTTAGAGGAACGGTGTACACACATTTTGTATACACCGTTCCTCATATAGCTAGAGTAGCTTTTTTAAAGGAAATTCTATATCTAATCCAGATAGAGGAACGGTGTACACACATTTTGTATACACCGTTCCTAATGTGGCTAGAGTAGCTTTTTTTAAAGGAAATTCTATATCTACTACAGTTAGAGGAACGCTGTACACACATTTTGTATACACAGTTCCTCATATACCTAGAGTAGCTTTTTTTAAAGGAAATTCTATATCTATTCCAGCTAGAAGAACGCTGTACAAACATTTTGTATACACCGTTCCTCATATATCTAGAGTAGCTTATTTTAAAGGAAGTGCTTTACCTACTACATTTAGAGGAACGGTGTACACACATTTTGTATACACCGTTCCTCAGATAGCTACAGTAGCTTATTTTAAAGGAAATACTATACGTACTACAGTTAGAGGAACGGTGTACACATATTTTGTATACACCGTTCCTGAAATAGCTAGAGCAGCTCTTTTTAAAAGGAAATTCTAAATCTACTCCAGTTAGAGGAACGGTGTAGACCTGTTTTATCTAGACGGTTCTTAATATAGCTAGAGTAGCTTTTTTAAAGGAAATTCTATATCTAATCCAGATAGAGGAACGGTGTACACACATTTTGTATACACCGTTCCTAATGTGGCTAGAGTAGCTTTTTTTAAAGGAAATTATATATCTACTACAGTTAGAGGAACGCTGTACACACATTTTGTAAACACAGTTCCTCATATACCTAGAGTAGCTTTTCTTAACGGAAATTCTATATCTATTCCAGTTAGAAGAACGCTGTACAAATATTTGTATACACCGTTCCTCATATAGCTAGAGTAGCTTATCTCAAAGGAAGTGCTTTACCTACTACATTTAGAGGAACGGTGTACACACATTTTGTATACACCGTTCCTAATATGGCGAGAGTAGCTTTTTTTAAAGGAAATTCTATATCTACTACAGTTAGAGGATCGCTCTACACACATTTTGTATACACTGTTCCTAATATGGCGAGAGTAGCTTTTTTTAGAGGAAATTCTATATCTACTTCAGATAGAGAAACGCTGTACACCCATTTTGTATACACCGTTCCTAATATGGCTAGAGTAGCTTTTTTTAAAGGAAATTCTATATCTACTACAGTTAGAGGATCGCTCTACACACATTTTGTATACACTGTTCCTAATATGGCGAGAGTAGCTTTTTTTAAAGGAAATTCTATACCTACTACTGTTAGAGGAACGCTGTTCACACATTTTGTATACACCGATCCTCAAATAACTAGAGTAGCTTATTTTAAAGGAAATGCTATACCTACTACAGTTAGAGGAACGGTGTACACACATTTTGTATACACCGTTCCTCATATAGCTAGAGTAGCTTTTTTTAACATAAATTCTATATCTATTCCAGTTAGAGGAACGGTGTACACTCATTTTGTATACACCGTTCCTAATATGGCGAGAGTAGCTTTTTTTAAAGGAAATTCTATATCTACTACAGTTAGAGGATCGCTCTACACACATTTTGTATACACTGTTCCTAATATGGCGAGAGTAGCTTTTTTTAGAGGAAATTCTATATCTACTTCAGATAGAGAAACGCTGTACACCCATTTTGTATACACCGTTCCTAATATGGCTAGAGTAGCTTTTTTTAAAGGAAATTCTATATCTACTACAGTTAGAGGATCGCTCTACACACATTTTGTATACACTGTTCCTAATATGGCGAGAGTAGCTTTTTTTAAAGGAAATTCTATACCTACTACTGTTAGAGGAACGCTGTTCACACATTTTGTATACACCGATCCTCAAATAACTAGAGTAGCTTATTTTAAAGGAAATGCTATACCTACTACAGTTAGAGGAACGGTGTACACACATTTTGTATACACCGTTCCTCATATAGCTAGAGTAGCTTTTTTTAACATAAATTCTATATCTATTCCAGTTAGAGGAACGGTGTACACTCATTTTGTATACACCGTTCCTAATATGGCTAGAGTAGCTTTTTTTAAAATAAATTCTACATCTACTACAGTTAGAGGAACGCTGTACACACATTTTATATACGCCATTCCTCATATAGCTAGAGTAGCTTGTTTTAAAGGAAATTCTATACCTACTACAGTTAGAGGAACGTTGTACAAACATTTTGTATACACCGTTCCTCATATAGCTAGAGTAGCTTTTTTTAACATAAATTCTATATCTATTCCAGTTAGAAGAACGCTGTACAAACATTTTCTATACACCGTTCCTCATATAGCTAGAGTAGCTTTTTTTAAAGGAAATTCTATATCTACTCCAGTTAGAGGAACGGTGTACACCTACTTTATCTACACCGTTCCTAATATGGCTAAAGTAGATTTTTTTAAAGGAAATTCTATATCTACTACAGTTAGAGGAACGCTTTACACACATTTTGTATACACCGTCCCTCATATAGCTAGAGCATCTTTTTTTAAAGGAAAATCTAAATCTACTCCAGTTAGAGGAACGGTGTACACCTATTTTATATACACCGTTCCTAATATGGCTAGAGTAGCTTTTTTAAAATAAATTCTATATCTACTACAGTTAGAGGGACGCTGTACACACATTTTATATACACAGTTCCTCATATAGCTAGAGTAGCTTTTTTTAAAGGAAATGCTGTACCTCCTACTGTTAGAGGAACGGTATACACACATTTTGTATTCACCGTTCCTCATATACCTAGAGTAGTTTATTTTAAAAAAAATTCTATACCTACTACTGTTAGAGGAACGGTGTACAAACATTTTGTATACACCGATCCTCATATAGCTAGAGTAGCTTATTTTAATGGAAGTGCTTTACCTACTACATTTAGAGGAACTGTGTTCACACATTTTGTATACACCGATCCTCAAATAACTAGAGTAGCTTATTTTAAAGGAAATGCTATACCTACTACAGTTAGAGGAACGGTGTACACACATTTTGTATACACCGTTCCTCATATAGCTAGAGTAGCTTTTTTTATCATAAATTCTATATCTATTCCAGTTAGAGGAACGGTGTACACTCATTTTGTATACACCGTTCCTCATATAGCTAGAGTTGCTTTTTTTAAAGGAAATGCTATACCTACTACTGTTAGAGGAACGGTGTACACACATTTTGTATACAGTGTTCCTCAGATAGCTAGAGTAGCTTATTTTAAAGGAAATTCTGTACCTACTACTGTTAGAGGAACGCTGCACAAACATTTTGTATACACAGTTCCTCATATATCTAGAGTAGCTTATTTTAAAGGAAATGCTATACCTACTACAGTTAGAGGAACGGTGTACACATATTTTGTATACACCGTTCCTGAAATAGCTAGAGCAGCTTTTTTAAAGGAAATTCTAAATCTACTCCAGTTAGAGGAACGGTGTACACCTATTTTATATACACCGTTTTAAATATGGCTAGAGTAGCTTTTTTTAGAGGAAATTCTATATCTACTTCAGATAGAGAAACGCTGTACACCCATTTTGTATACACCGTTCCTAATATGGCTAGAGTAGCTTTTTTTAAAGGAAATTCTATATCTACTACAGTTAGAGGAACGCTGTACACCCATTTTGTATACACCGTTCCTAATATGGCTAGAGTAGCCTTTTTTAAAGGAAATTCTATATCTACTACAGTTAGAGGATCGCTCTACACACATTTTGTATACACTGTTCCTAATATGGCGAGAGTAGCTTTTTTTAAAGGAAATTCTATACCTACTACTGTTAGAGGAACGCTGTTCACACATTTTGTATACATCGATCCTCAAATAACTAGAGTAGCTTATTTTAAAGGAAATGCTATACCTACTACAGTTAGAGGAACGGTGTACACACATTTTGTATACACCGTTCCTCATATAGCTAGAGTAGCTTTTTTTAAAGGAAATTCTAAATCTACTCCAGTTAGAGGAACGGATTACACCTGTTTTATATACACCGTTCCTAATGTGGCTAGAGTATTTTTTTGTAAAGGAAATTCTGTATCTACTTCAGTTAGAGGAACGGTGTACACACATTTTGTATACACAGTTCCTCATATATAGCTAGAGTAGCTTTTTTTAAAGGAAATTCTAAAGCTAATCCAGTTAGAGGAACGGTGTACACACATTTTGTATACACCGTCCCTCATATAGCTAGAGCAGCTTATTTTAAAAGAAATGCTATACCTACTACAGTTAGAGGAACGGTGTACACACATTTTGTATACACCGTTAGTCACATAGCTAGAGTAGCTTTTTTTTAAAGGAAATTCTATACCTACTACAGTTAGAGGAACGGTGTACACACATCTTGTATACACCGTTCCTCATATAGCTAGAGTAGCTTTTTTAAAGGAAATTCTATATCTAATCCAGATAGAGGAACGGTGTACACACATTTTGTATACACCGTTCCTAATGTGGCTAGAGTAGCTTTTTTTAAAGGAAATTCTATATCTACTACAGTTAGAGGAACGCTGTACACACATTTTGTATACACCGTTCCTCATATATCTAGAGTAGCTTATTTTAAAGGAAGTGCTTTACCTACTACATTTAGAGGAACGGTGTACACACATTTTGTATACACCGTTCCTCAGATAGCTAGAGTAGCTTATTTTAAAGGAAATTCTATACCTACTACTGTTAGAGGAACGCTGTTCACACATTTTGTATACACCGATCCTCAAATAACTAGAGTAGCTTATTTTAAAGGAAATTCAACATCTACTACAGTTAGAGGAACGCTGTACACACATTTTGTATACACCGTTCCTCATATATCTAGAGTAGCTAATTTTAAAGGAAGTGCTTTACCTACTACATTTAGAGGAACGGTGTACACACATTTTGTATACACCGTTCCTCATATAGCTAGAGTAGCTTTTTTTAAAGGAAATTCTATATCTACTACAGTTAGAGGATCGCTCTACACACATTTTGTATACACTGTTCCTAATATGGCGAGAGTAGCTTTTTTTAAAGGAAATTCTATACCTACTACTGTTAGAGGAACGCTGTTCACACATTTTGTATACACCGATCCTCAAATAACTAGAGTAGCTTATTTTAAAGGAAATGCTATACCTACTACAGTTAGAGGAACGGTGTACACACATTTTGTATACACCGTTCCTCATATAGCTAGAGTAGCTTTTTTTAACATAAATTCTATATCTATTCCAGTTAGAGGAACGGTGTACACTCATTTTGTATACACCGTACATAATATGGCTAGAGTAGCTTTTTTTAAAATAAATTCTACATCTACTACAGTTAGAGGAACGCTGTACACACATTTTATATACGCCATTCCTCATATAGCTAGAGTAGCTTTTTTTAAAGGAAATTCTATACCTACTACAGTTAGAGGAACGTTGTACAAACATTTTGTATACACCGTTCCTCATATACCTAGAGTAGCTTATTTTAAAAAAAATTCTATACCTACTACTGTTAGAGGAACGGTGTACAAACATTTTGTATACACCGATCCTCATATAGCTAGAGTAGCTTATTTTAATGGAAGTGCTTTACCTACTACATTTAGAGGAACGGTGTTCACACATTTTGTATACACCGATCCTCAAATAACTAGAGTAGCTTATTTTAAAGGAAATGCTATACCTACTACAGTTAGAGGAACGGTGTACACACATTTTGTATACACCGTTCCTCATATAGCTAGAGTAGCTTTTTTTAACATAAATTCTATATCTATTCCAGTTAGAGGAACGGTGTACACTCATTTTGTATACACCGTTCCTCATATAGCTAGAGTAGCTTTTTTTAAAGGAAATGCTATACCTACTACTGTTAGAGGAACGGTGTACACACATTTTGTATACAGTGTTCCTCATATAGCTAGAGTAGCTTATTTTAAAGGAAAGGCTATACCTACTACTGTTAGAGGAACGGTGTACACATATTTTGTATACACCGTTCCTGAAATAGCTAGAGTAGCTTTTTTTAACATAAATTCTATATCTATTCCAGTTAGAGGAACGGTGTACACTCATTTTGTATACACCGTTCCTCATATAGCTAGAGTAGCTTTTTTTAAAGGAAATTCTATATCTACTTCAGATAGAGAAACGCTGTACACCCATTTTGTATACACCGTTCCTAATATGGCTAGAGTAGCTTTTTTTAAAGGAAATTCTATATCTACTACAGTTAGAGGATCGCTCTACACACATTTTGTATACACTGTTCCTAATATGGCGAGAGTAGCTTTTTTTAAAGGAAATTCTATATCTACTACAGTTAGAGGATCGCTCTACACACATTTTGTATACACTGTTCCTAATATGGCTAGAGTAGCTTTTTTTAAAGGAAATTCTATATCTACTACAGTTAGAGGATCGCTCTACACACATTTTGTATACACTGTTCCTAAAATGGCTAGAGTAGCTTTTTTTAAAGGAAATTCTATATCTACTACAGTTAGAGGATCGCTCTACACACATTTTGTATACACTGTTCCTAATATGGCTAGAGTAGCTTTTTTTAAAGGAAATTCTATATCTACTACAGTTAGAGGATCGCTCTACACACATTTTGTATACACTGTTCCTAATATGGCTAGAGTAGCTTTTTTTAAAGGAAATTCTATATCTACTACAGTTAGAGGATCGCTCTACACACATTTTGTATACACTGTTCCTAATATGGCGAGAGTAGCTTTTTTTAAAGGAAATTCTATATCTACTACAGTTAGAGGATCGCTCTACACACATTTTGTATACACTGTTCCTAATATGGCGAGAGTAGCTTTTTTTAAAGGAAATTCTATATCTACTACAGTTAGAGGATCGCTCTACACACATTTTGTATACACTGTTCCTAATATGGCTAGAGTAGCTTTTTTTAAAGGAAATTCTATATCTACTACAGTTAGAGGATCGCTCTACACACATTTTGTATACACTGTTCCTAATATGGCTAGAGTAGCTTTTTTTAAAGGAAATTCTATATCTACTACAGTTAGAGGATCGCTCTACACACATTTTGTATACACTGTTCCTAATATGGCGAGAGTAGCTTTTTTTAAAGGAAATTCTATACCTACTACTGTTAGAGGAACGCTGTTCACACATTTTGTATACACCGTTCCTCATATACCTAGAGTATCTTTTTTTAATGGAAGTGCTTTACCTACTACATTTAGAGGAACGGTGTTCACACATTTTGTATACACCGATCCTCAAATAACTAGAGTAGCTTATTTTAAAGGAAATGCTATACCTACTACAGTTAGAGGAACGGTGTACACACATTTTGTATACACCGTTCCTCATATAGCTAGAGTAGCTTTTTTTAAAGGAAATGCTATACCTACTACTGTTAGAGAAACGGTGTACAAACATTTTGTATACAGTGTTCCTCAGATAGCTAGAGTAGCTTATTTTAAAGGAAATTCTGTACCTACTACTGTTAGAGGAACGCTGCACAAACATTTTGTATACACAGTTCCTCATATATCTAGAGTAGCTTATTTTAAAGGAAATGCTATACCTACTACAGTTAGAGGAACGGTGTACACATATTTTGTATACACCGTTCCTGAAATAGCTAGAGCAGCTTTTTTAAAAGAAATTCTAAATCTACTCCAGTTAGAGGAACGGTGTACACCTATTTTATATACACCGTTTTTAATATGGCTAGAGTAGCTTTTTTTAGAGGAAATTCTATATCTACTTTAGATAGAGAAACGCTGTACACCCATTTTGTATACACCGTTCCTAATATGGCTAGAGTAGCCTTTTTTAAAGGAAATTCTATATCTACTACAGTTAGAGGATCGCTCTACACACATTTTGTATACACTGTTCCTAATATGGCGAGAGTAGCTTTTTTTAAAGGAAATTCTATACATACTACTGTTAGAGGAACGCTGTTCACACATTTTGTATACACCGATCCTCAAATAACTTGAGTAGCTTATTTTAAAGGAAATGCTATACCTACTACAGTTAGAGGAACGGTGTACACACATTTTGTATACACCGTTCCTCATATAGCTAGAGTAGCTTTTTTTAACATAAATTCTATATCTATTCCAGTTAGTGGAACGGTGTACAATCATTTTGTATACACCGTTCCTCATATAGCTAGAGTAGCTTTTTTTCAAAGGAAATGCTATACCTACTACTGTTAGAGGAACGGTGTACACACATTTTGTATACAGTGTTCCTCAGATAGCTAGAGTAGCTTATTTTAAAGGAAATTCTATACCTACTACTGTTAGAGGAACGCTGCACAAACATTTTGTATACACAGTTCTTCATATAGCTAGAGTAGCTTATTTTAAAGGAAGTGCTTTACCTACTACATTTAGAGAAACGGTGTACACACATTTTGTATACACCGTTCCTCAGATAGCTAGAGTAGCTTATTTTAAAGGAAATGCTATACCTACTACTGTCAGAGGATCGGTGTACACACATTTTGTATACACCGTTCCTCAGATAGCAAGAGTAGCTTATTTTAAAGGAAATACTATACCTACTACAGTTAGAGGAACGGTGTACACATATTTTGTATACAGAGTTCCTCATATAGCTAGAGTAGCTTATTTTAAAGGAAATTCTGTACCTACTACTGTTAGAGGAACGGTGTACACACATTTTGTATACACCGTTCCTCAGATAGCTAGAGTAGCTTTTTTTGAAAGAAATTCTATACCTACTACTGTTAGAGGAACGCTGTACACACATTTTGTATACACAGTTCCTCATATACCTAGAGTAGCTTTTTTTAAAGGAAATTCTATATCTATTCCAGCTAGAAGAACGCTGTACAAACATTTTGTATACACCGTTCCTCATATATCTAGAGTAGCTTATTTTAAAGGAAGTGCTTTACCTACTACATTTAGAGGAACGGTGTACACACATTTTGTATACATCGTTCCTCAGATAGCTAGAGTAGCTTATTTTAAAGGAAATACCATACCTACTACAGTTAGAGGAACGCTGAACACACATTTTGTATACACCGTTCCTCAGATAGCTAGAGTAGCTTATTTTAAAGGAAGTGCTTTACCTACTACATTTAGAGAAACGGTGTACACACATTTTGTATACACCGTTCCTCAGATAGCTAGAGTAGCTTATTTTAAAGGAAATGCTATACCTACTACTGTTAGAGGATCGGTGTACACACATTTTGTATACACCGTTCCTCAGATAGCTAGAGTAGCTTTTTTTAACATAAATTCTATATCTATTCCAGTTAGAGGAACGCTGTACAAACATTTTCTATACACCGTTCCTCATATAGCTAGAGTAGCTTATTTCAAAGGAAGTGCTTTACCTACTACATTTAGAGGAACACTGTAAACACATTTTATGTATACCGCTCCTCATATAGCTAGAGTAGCTTATTTTAAAGGAAATTCTATACCTACTACTGTTAGAGGAAAGGTGTACACACATTTTGTATACACAGTTCCTCATATAGCTAGAGTAGCTTATTTCAAAGGAAGTGCTTTACCTACTACATTTAGAGAAACGGTGTACACACATTTTGTATACACCGTTCCTCAGATAGCTAGAGTAGCTTATTTTAAAGGAAATGCTATACCTACTACAGTTAGAGGAACGGTGTACACATATTTTGTATACACCGTTCCTGAAATAGCTAGAGCAGCTCTTTTTAAAAGGAAATTCTAAATCTACTCCAGTTAGAGGAACTGTGTACAAACATTTTGTATACACCGTTCCTCATTTAGATAGAGTAGCTTTTTTTTAATGGAAATTCTATATCTATTCCAGTTAGAGGAACGGTGTACACACATTTTGTATACACCGTTCCTCATATAGCTAGAGTAGCTTTTTTTAACATAAATTCTATATCTATTCCAGTTAGTGGAACGGTGTACAATCATTTTGTATACACCGTTCCTCATATAGCTAGAGTAGCTTTTTTTCAAAGGAAATGCTATACCTACTACTGTTAGAGGAACGGTGTACACACATTTTGTATACAGTGTTCCTCAGATAGCTAGAGTAGCTTATTTTAAAGGAAATTCTATACCTACTACTGTTAGAGGAACGCTGCACAAACATTTTGTATACACAGTTCTTCATATAGCTAGAGTAGCTTATTTTAAAGGAAGTGCTTTACCTACTACATTTAGAGAAACGGTGTACACACATTTTGTATACACCGTTCCTCAGATAGCTAGAGTAGCTTATTTTAAAGGAAATGCTATACCTACTACTGTTAGAGGATCGGTGTACACACATTTTGTATACACCGTTCCTCAGATAGCAAGAGTAGCTTATTTTAAAGGAAATACTATACCTACTACAGTTAGAGGAACGGTGTACACATATTTTGTATACAGAGTTCCTCATATAGCTAGAGTAGCTTATTTTAAAGGAAATTCTGTACCTACTACTGTTAGAGGAACGGTGTACACACATTTTGTATACACCGTTCCTCAGATAGCTAGAGTAGCTTTTTTTGAAAGAAATTCTATACCTACTACTGTTAGAGGAACGCTGTACACACATTTTGTATACACAGTTCCTCATATACCTAGAGTAGCTTTTTTTAAAGGAAATTCTATATCTATTCCAGCTAGAAGAACGCTGTACAAACATTTTGTATACACCGTTCCTCATATATCTAGAGTAGCTTATTTTAAAGGAAGTGCTTTACCTACTACATTTAGAGGAACGGTGTACACACATTTTGTATACATCGTTCCTCAGATAGCTAGAGTAGCTTATTTTAAAGGAAATACCATACCTACTACAGTTAGAGGAACGCTGAACACACATTTTGTATACACCGTTCCTCAGATAGCTAGAGTAGCTTATTTTAAAGGAAGTGCTTTACCTACTACATTTAGAGAAACGGTGTACACACATTTTGTATACACCGTTCCTCAGATAGCTAGAGTAGCTTATTTTAAAGGAAATGCTATACCTACTACTGTTAGAGGATCGGTGTACACACATTTTGTATACACCGTTCCTCAGATAGCTAGAGTAGCTTTTTTTAACATAAATTCTATATCTATTCCAGTTAGAGGAACGCTGTACAAACATTTTCTATACACCGTTCCTCATATAGCTAGAGTAGCTTATTTCAAAGGAAGTGCTTTACCTACTACATTTAGAGGAACACTGTAAACACATTTTATGTATACCGCTCCTCATATAGCTAGAGTAGCTTATTTTAAAGGAAATTCTATACCTACTACTGTTAGAGGAAAGGTGTACACACATTTTGTATACACAGTTCCTCATATAGCTAGAGTAGCTTATTTCAAAGGAAGTGCTTTACCTACTACATTTAGAGAAACGGTGTACACACATTTTGTATACACCGTTCCTCAGATAGCTAGAGTAGCTTATTTTAAAGGAAATGCTATACCTACTACAGTTAGAGGAACGGTGTACACATATTTTGTATACACCGTTCCTGAAATAGCTAGAGCAGCTCTTTTTAAAAGGAAATTCTAAATCTACTCCAGTTAGAGGAACTGTGTACAAACATTTTGTATACACCGTTCCTCATTTAGATAGAGTAGCTTTTTTTTAATGGAAATTCTATATCTATTCCAGTTAGAGGAACGGTGTACACCTATTTTATATACACCGTTCCTAATATGGCTAGAGTAGCTTTTTTTAAAATAAATTCTACATCTACTACAGTTAGAGGAACGCTGTACACACATTTTATATACGCCATTCCTCATATAGCTAGAGTAGCTTTTTTTAAAAGAAATTCTATACCTACTACAGTTAGAGGATCGTTGTGCAAACATTTTGTAAACACAGTTCCTCATATAGCTAGAGTAGCTTTTTTTAAAGGAAATTCTAAATCTAATCCATTTAGAGGAACGGTGTACACCTATTTTATATACACCGTTCCTAATATGGCTAGAGTAGCTTTTTTTAAAATAAATTCTACATCTACTACAGTTAGAGGAACGCTGTACACACATTTTATATACACCATTCCTCATATAGCTAGAGTAGCTTTTTTTAAAGGAAATTATATATCTACTACAGTTAGAGGAACGTTGTACAAACATTTTATATACGCCATTCCTCATATAGCTAGAGTAGCTTTTTTTAAAAGAAATTCTATACCTACTACAGTTAGAGGATCGTTGTGCAAACATTTTGTAAACACAGTTCCTCATATAGCTAGAGTAGCTTTTTTTAAAGGAAATTCTAAATCTAATCCATTTAGAGGAACGGTGTACACCTATTTTATATACACCGTTCCTAATATGGCTAGAGTAGCTTTTTTTAAAATAAATTCTACATCTACTACAGTTAGAGGAACGCTGTACACACATTTTATATACACCATTCCTCATATAGCTAGAGTAGCTTTTTTTAAAGGAAATTATATATCTACTACAGTTAGAGGAACGCTGTACACACATTTTGTAAACACAGTTCCTCATATAGCTAGAGTAGCTTTTTTTAAAGGAAATTCTAAATCTAATCCATTTAGAGGAACGGTGTACACAGATTTTGTATACACAGTTCATCAAATAGCTAGAGTACCTTTTTTAAAGGAAATTCTATACCTACTACTGTTCGAGGAACGGGGTACACACATTTTGTATACACCGTTCCTCATATACCTAGAGTAGCTTTTTTTGAAAGAAATTCTATACCTACGACTGTTAGAGGAACGGTGTACAAACATTTTGTATACACCGTTCCTCATATAGCTAGAGTAGCTTATTTTAAAGGAAATTCTAAATCTACTCTAGTTAGAGGAACGGTGTACACCTATTTTATATACACCGTTCCTAATATGGCTAGAGTAGCCTTTTTTAAAGGAAATTCTATATCTACTACAGTTAGAGGAACGCTGTACATACATTTTGTAAACACCGTTCCTCAAATAGCTACAGTAGCTTTTTTTAAAAGGAAATTCAATACCTACTACTGTTAGAGGAACGGTGTACACACATTTTGTATACACCGTTCCTCATTTAGATAGAGTAGCTTTTTTTTAATGGAAATTCTATATCTATTCCAGTTAGAGGAACGGTGTACACCTATTTTATATACACCGTTCCTACTGTGGCTAGAGTAGCTTTTTTTAAAGGAAATTCTATATCTATTACAGTTAGAGGAACGCTGTACACACATTTTGTATACACAGTTCCTGAAATAGCTAGAGTAGCTTTTTGTAAATTAAATTCTAAATCTACTCCAGTTAGAGGAACGGTGTACACCTATTTCATATACACCGTTCCTAATATGGCTAGAGTAGCCTTTTTTAAAGGAAATACTATACCTACTACTGTTAGAGGTACGGTGTACACACATTTCGTATACACCGTTCCTGAAATAGCTAGAGCAGCTTATTTTAAAGGAAATTCTATATCTATTCCAATTAGAGGAACACTGTACACACATTTTATGTATACCGTTCCTCATATAGCTAGAGTAGCTTATTTTAAAGGAAGTGCTTTGCCTACTACATTTAGAGGAACGGTGTGCACACATTTTGTATACACCGTTCCTCAAATAGCTAGAGTAGCTTTTTTAAAGGAAATACTATACCTACTACTGTTAGAGGAACGGTGTACACACATTTCGTATACACCGTTCCTGAAATAGCTAGAGCAGCTTATTTTATAGGAAATTCTATATCTATTCCAATTAGAGGAACACTGTACACACATTTTATGTATACCGTTCCTCATATAGCTAGAGTAGCTTATTTTAAAGGAAGTGCTTTGCCTACTACATTTAGAGGAACGGTGTGCACAAATTTTGTATACACCGTTCCTCAGATAGCTAGAGTAGCTTATTTTAAAGGAAATGCTATACCTACTACAGTTAGAGGAACGGTGTACACATATTTTGTATACACCATTCCTGAAATAGCTAGAGTAGCTTTTTTTAAAGGAAGTGCTTTACCTACTACATGTAGAGGAACGGTGTACACACATTTTGTATACACCGGTCCTCATTTAGATAGAGTAGCTTTTTTTTAATGGAAATTCTATATCTATTCCAGTTAGAGGAACGGTGTACACCTATTTTATATACACCGTTCCTAATATGGCTAGAGTAGCTTTTTTTAAAATAAATTCTACATCTACTACAGTTAGAGGAACGCTGTACACACATTTTATATACGCCATTCCTCATATAGCTAGAGTAGCTTTTTTTAAAAGAAATTCTATACCTACTACAGTTAGAGGATCGTTGTACAAACATTTTGTAAACACAGTTCCTCATATAGCTAGAGTAGCTTTTTTTAAAGGAAATTCTAAATCTAATCCATTTAGAGGAACGGTGTACACCTATTTTATATACACCGTTCCTAATATGGCTAGAGTAGCTTTTTTTTAAAATAAATTCTACATCTACTACAGTTAGAGGAACGCTGTACACACATTTTATATACACCATTCCTCATATAGCTAGAGTAGCTTTTTTTAAAAGAAATTCTATACCTACTACAGTTAGAGGATCGTTGTACAAACATTTTATATACACCATTCCTCATATAGCTAGAGTAGCTTTTTTTAAAAGAAATTCTATACCTACTACAGTTAGAGGATCGTTGTACAAACATTTTGTAAACACAGTTCCTCATATAGCTAGAGTAGCTTTTTTTAAAGGAAATTCTAAATCTAATCCATTTAGAGGAACGGTGTACACCTATTTTATATACACCGTTCCTAATATGGCTAGAGTAGCTTTTTTTAAAATAAATTCTACATCTACTACAGTTAGAGGAACGCTGTACACACATTTTATATACGCCATTCCTCATATAGCTAGAGTAGCTTTTTTTAAAAGAAATTCTATACCTACTACAGTTAGAGGATCGTTGTACAAACATTTTGTAAACACAGTTCCTCATATAGCTAGAGTAGCTTTTTTTAAAGGAAATTCTAAATCTAATCCATTTAGAGGAACGGTGTACACAGATTTTGTATACACAGTTCATCAAATAGCTAGAGTACCTTTTTTAAAGGAAATTCTATACCTACTACTGTTCGAGGAACGGGGTACACACATTTTGTATACACCGTTCCTAATATACCTAGAGTAGCTTTTTTTGAATGGAAATTCTATATCTATTCCAGTTAGAGGAACGGTGTACACCTATTTTATATACACCGTTCCTACTGTGGCTAGAGTAGCTTTTTTTAAAGGAAATTCTATATCTATTACAGTTAGAGGAACGCTGTACACACATTTTGTATACACAGTTCCTGAAATAGCTAGAGTAGCTTTTTGTAAATTAAATTCTAAATCTACTCCAGTTAGAGGAACGGTGTACACCTATTTCATATACACCGTTCCTAATATGGCTAGAGTAGCCTTTTTTAAAGGAAATACTATACCTACTACTGTTAGAGGTACGGTGTACACACATTTCGTATACACCGTTCCTGAAATAGCTAGAGCAGCTTATTTTAAAGGAAATTCTATATCTATTCCAATTAGAGGAACACTGTACACACATTTTATGTATACCGTTCCTCATATAGCTAGAGTAGCTTATTTTAAAGGAAGTGCTTTGCCTACTACATTTAGAGGAACGGTGTGCACACATTTTGTATACACCGTTCCTCAAATAGCTAGAGTAGCTTTTTTAAAGGAAATACTATACCTACTACTGTTAGAGGAACGGTGTACACACATTTCGTATACACCGTTCCTGAAATAGCTAGAGCAGCTTATTTTAAAGGAAATTCTATATCTATTCCAATTAGAGGAACACTGTACACACATTTTATGTATACCGTTCCTCATATAGCTAGAGTAGCTTATTTTAAAGGAAGTGCTTTGCCTACTACATTTAGAGGAACGGTGTGCACAAATTTTGTATACACCGTTCCTCAGATAGCTAGAGTAGCTTATTTTAAAGGAAATGCTATACCTACTACAGTTAGAGGAACGGTGTACACATATTTTGTATACACCGTTCCTCAGATAGCTAGAGTAGCTTATTTTAAAGGAAGTGCTTTACCTACTACATGTAGAGGAACGGTGTACACACATTTTGTATACACCGGTCCTCATTTAGATAGAGTAGCTTTTTTTTAATGGAAATTCTATATCTATTCCAGTTAGAGGAACGGTGTACACCTATTTTATATACACCGTTCCTAATATGGCTAGAGTAGCTTTTTTTAAAATAAATTCTATATCTACTACAGTTAGAGGAACGCTGTACACACATTTTATATACACAGTTCCTCATATAGCTAGAGTAGCTTTTTTTAAAGGAAATGCTGTACCTCCTACTGTTAGAGGAACGGTGTACACACATTTTGTATTCACCGTTCCTCATATACCTAGAGTAGTTTATTTTAAAAAAAATTCTATACCTACTACTGTTAGAGGAACGGTGTACAAACATTTTGTATACACCGATCCTCATAAAGCTAGAGTAGCTTAATTTAAGGGAAGTGCTTTACCTACTACATTTAGAGGAACGGTGTTCACACATTTTGTATACACCGTTCCTAATATGGCTAGAGTAGCTTTTTTTAAAATAAATTCTACATCTACTACAGTTAGAGGAACGCTGTACACACATTTTATAAACACAGTTCCTCATATAGCTAGAGTAGCTTTTTTTAAAGGAAATTCTAAATCTAATCCATTTAGAGGAACGGTGTACACCTATTTTATATACACCGTTCCTAATATGGCTAGAGTAGCTTTTTTTAAAATAAATTCTACATCTACTACAGTTAGAGGAACGCTGTACACACATTTTATATACGCCATTCCTCATATAGCTAGAGTAGCTTTTTTTAAAAGAAATTCTATACCTACTACAGTTAGAGGATCGTTGTACAAACATTTTGTAAACACAGTTCCTCATATAGCTAGAGTAGCTTTTTTTAAAGGAAATTCTAAATCTAATCCATTTAGAGGAACGGTGTACACCTATTTTATATACACCGTTCCTAATATGGCTAGAGTAGCTTTTTTTAAAATAAATTCTACATCTACTACAGTTAGAGGAACGCTGTACACACATTTTATATACACCATTCCTCATATAGCTAGAGTAGCTTTTTTTAAAGGAAATTATATATCTACTACAGTTAGAGGAACGTTGTACAAACATTTTATATACACCATTCCTCATATAGCTAGAGTAGCTTTTTTTAAAAGAAATTCTATACCTACTACAGTTAGAGGATCGTTGTACAAACATTTTGTAAACACAGTTCCTCATATAGCTAGAGTAGCTTTTTTTAAAGGAAATTCTAAATCTAATCCATTTAGAGGAACGGTGTATACCTATTTTATATACACCGTTCCTAATATGGCTAGAGTAGCTTTTTTTAAAATAAATTCTACATCTACTACAGTTAGAGGAACGCTGTACACACATTTTATATACGCCATTCCTCATATAGCTAGAGTAGCTTTTTTTAAAAGAAATTCTATACCTACTACAGTTAGAGGATCGTTGTACAAACATTTTGTAAACACAGTTCCTCATATAGCTAGAGTAGCTTTTTTTAAAGGAAATTCTAAATCTAATCCATTTAGAGGAACGGTGTACACAGATTTTGTATACACAGTTCATCAAATAGCTAGAGTACCTTTTTTAAAGGAAATTCTATACCTACTACTGTTCGAGGAACGGGGTACACACATTTTGTATACACCGTTCCTCATATACCTAGAGTAGCTTTTTTTGAATGGAAATTCTATATCTATTCCAGTGAGAGGAACGGTGTACACCTATTTTATATACACCGTTCCTACTGTGGCTAGAGTAGCTTTTTTTAAAGGAAATTCTATATCTATTACAGTTAGAGGAACGCTGTACACACATTTTGTATACACAGTTCCTGAAATAGCTAGAGTAGCTTTTTGTAAATTAAATTCTAAATCTACTCCAGTTAGAGGAACGGTGTACACCTATTTCATATACACCGTTCCTAATATGGCTAGAGTAGCCTTTTTTAAAGGAAATACTATACCTACTACTGTTAGAGGTACGGTGTACACACATTTCGTATACACCGTTCCTGAAATAGCTAGAGCAGCTTATTTTAAAGGAAATTCTATATCTATTCCAATTAGAGGAACACTGTACACACATTTTATGTATACCGTTCCTCATATAGCTAGAGTAGCTTATTTTAAAGGAAGTGCTTTGCCTACTACATTTAGAGGAACGGTGTGCACACATTTTGTATACACCGTTCCTCAAATAGCTAGAGTAGCTTTTTTAAAGGAAATACTATACCTACTACTGTTAGAGGAACGGTGTACACACATTTCGTATACACCGTTCCTGAAATAGCTAGAGCAGCTTATTTTAAAGGAAATTCTATATCTATTCCAATTAGAGGAACACTGTACACACATTTTATGTATACCGTTCCTCATATAGCTAGAGTAGCTTATTTTAAAGGAAGTGCTTTGCCTACTACATTTAGAGGAACGGTGTGCACAAATTTTGTATACACCGTTCCTCAGATAGCTAGAGTAGCTTATTTTAAAGGAAATGCTATACCTACTACAGTTAGAGGAACGGTGTACACATATTTTGTATACACCATTCCTGAAATAGCTAGAGTAGCTTTTTTTAAAGGAAGTGCTTTACCTACTACATGTAGAGGAACGGTGTACACACATTTTGTATACACAGTTCCTGAAATAGCTAGAGTAGCTTTTTTTAACGGAAATTCTATATCTATTCCAGTTAGAAGAACGCTGTACAAACATTTTGTATACACCGTTCCTCAAATAGCTAAAGTAGCTTATTTTAAAGGAAATTCTATATCTACTACAGTTAGAGGAAGGCTGTACACACATTTTGTATACACAGTTCCTCATACAGCTAGAGTGGCTTTTTTTAAAGGAAATGCTATACCTACTACTGTTAGAGGAACGGTGTACACACATTTTGTATACACAGTTCCTGAAATAGCTAGAGTAGCTTTTTTTAACGGAAATTCTATATCTATTCCAGTTAGAAGAACGCTGTACAAACATTTTGTATACACCGTTCCTCAAATAGCTAGAGTAGCTTATTTTAAAGGAAATTCTATACCTACTACAGTTAGAGGAACGCTGCACACACATTTTATCTACACCGTTCTTAATATGGCTAGAGTAGCTTTTTTTAAAGGAAATTCTAAATCTAATCCAGTTAGAGGAACGGTGTACACACATTTTGTATACACCGTCCCTCATATAGCTAGAGCAGCTTTTTTTAAAGGAAATTCTATACCTACTACAGTTAGAGGAACGGTGTACACACATTTTGTATACACCGTTCCTAATATAGCTAGAGTAGCTTTTTTTAAAGGAAATTCTATATCTATTCCAGTTAGAGGAACGGTGTTTCTTGAGAGCGTTTTCTAGTTAATTTTGGACACTCCAGAGGGGGGTTTAGTAGAAAGGGGGCTCATTAGAGAAGGGAGCATCATAGACGTATTAACCGGGGGCACTGGGGGCACGGACCCCCTCAAGATTTTGCGGCAAACAAAGAAGTGCCCTTTTTATTCTTAGAAAATGGCTCCTTTTTCTAAAGGAAAAAGTGCCCTCGAAGCATCGTGCCCCCCAGGTTTGAGATACTTCCTACGTCCCTGGGGAGCATGTTCACAAAATAAAATGACTAGGATATATATGATAGCTAGTATATATATATATATATGATTTATGCTTTATAGTATATAGTATATATGTATATATATAGATGTTAAAACGAATACACAATGAGTTCAGGCATCACTGATTTTCTGCAGACTTGAAATGTTTTATTTTTTATTGACGTCAGTCTCAACAGGAACGCCAATGGGCGCTGTGAGCGCTTTTATGACAGGGAACTACCTCTGTCAACCTGTTGCTTGAGACTGACTTTCTCGGCAGCATCTGAGGCTTTTAATACCAAGCTTAGTCTTATTTGACGTCTTATTAATAGAAATGTGGCGCTTTGGCCTAGGCCTATTTCGGCCCACTGTTTTAGAGCTATCACCGGAATTTTCTCGGCGTGCTATGCCTTTTTGGCATTAGAAAATGCTGTAATCAGAGTTGCTTGGCCAGGAACAATCATTGTTGTCCATCTCAAGCAACAGGTTGACAGAGGTAGTTCCCTGTCATAAATGCGTTCACAGCGCCCATTGGCTTTCCTGTTGAGACTGACGTCAATAAAAAACAAAACATTTCAAGTCTGCAGAAAATCAGTGATGCCTGAACTCATTTTGTATTCGTTTTAACATATATCTATACTTGTGCATGCTTTTTTTTCGTTTTAATCTATATATTTATATATAAATAATACAATGTGCCCTCCCGGTTATATATAGCTAGCTATCATATATATCCTAGTCATTTTATTTTGTGAACATATAGTATATATATGATATATATGTAAGCTGATATATATGATAGCAGTTCTTTTACCCCATATTTTGCGGATTCCACATGCAATTTACAAGTCAAATGCAGAAATTGAACACATTCTCCATTCCAAAGACTATCCAAACTAACATGCAAATTTTTCTAGCGAAAAACATGGAAAATCGTTGGTAATTTCTGGAATTTGATATAAGTTGGGGGGGGGGGGGTGGGTGAATTTTAACAGAGTTTTCCTGAAAGCAAAAGGAGTACTGACCCAGGTTAACGACATTTTTGATAAGTGATACACCCCTTCGGTATATCGTTCTTTTGATCTAAGAGAAACAGATACGATTCTGGTGTTATAGAGGAATAAGTCTGTGGTATATTTTAAAAGAAAAGGGTACTCTGAGTTTGTTTCAAAAGAAATTCTAATAGAAATAATTGAATATACGGCCTCTTTTATTGATATTCACTAAGTTTGTTGATTTCAAGGTTGGAATGCGAAATATGGCTAAATTTTAGTTCCTGAGGAGCTAGATCGGTCATATAATGCATAGATTTAGCGTGTGTTCCTAAAACTGTTGTTGTTGCTGTTGTTGTTGATGGTTTTATAGTAGGGAAATTTTGGTTTTCCACCCTCTCAATGAATTCATGGCTGGTATCGGCCCTGTATCTGAGACTTTGCACAGGAAAATTTTAGGTTAGGAACACGTTTCGAAGATTTTAGGGATATGTTCCTGAAAGTTTTGTCACAGTTTTCCTGAAGTTTACTAACATGCTCGTAAATTTTAAGGAGAGCGTTCCTAATCTTTCAGGAACATGGATTTAAAGGGGTTGGGGTTACGTACCTGTTATCTATGTAATCTACGTGTCCCTTGTGTTCTGCACCAATTTTGGTGGATGGGGAAAATTCACAATATGGGTATCCTTGGAAATCCATCTATATCTAATAAAATATGTATTGTTTGTTTTCACCACGAAATTCAAAATTCTATCTCGAAACAACATTTAAATTTTAAGAAAATATTGTAAAATCTGTGTGATATGGCCTGTCAAAAAATGAAAAGTCTTGGTTTCGGAAGAAGTTTGTATACCCAGCCCCTTCAAAGTGAATGAAAGAGAATTGTAACCCGCAAAATAGAAACCAGTTTTTTTCAAAACAGCCTGTTTAGTTTCTTATTAAAAGGACATTTATCAAGGAAAGAGGCTGAAATGTTTCTTATAATATGGCTAAGAAACCTTCAATGATTTCAAGTTAAAAATCTTTAAATACATACATGAGTACATTGTAAACACACTGCTGTACATCATAAACTGAGATTTAAGATAATCAAAAATGGAAGTTCACCAAATTTGTATGCTGATGCAAACTTCTGCATGATGAATTTATGCATTTGAAAATGACCTCATCACAAATTTTTCAGCCATGATGAAGTATGTTATATATTTCGGATCCTCAAGAAACCTTCCTAAAATCAGGCTGAGAAGTTTCTAATGTGAGGGCACCATTTCTCAAAAAAATCAGCCTGAGGTTTCTTATAAAGTGGTTTCTATTTTGCGGGTTCTTTCTGTATCTAAAGTAAAGCAACGAAAATGCCTAAACACGCCATTATCTCTTGAGCTACACAATGTCCACGCACGATTCGAGATATTCAAATACTCTCAAGTACCGAATAAACGGGGGGGGGGGGGTGAGAATAATCGGGAGGGGGTTGAAATGGCTCGAAATGACAATAATCTTGGGGCTGGAATAATCGGGGGGGGGGTGCTTGGAGAAATAGAAAATAGTCGTTTTCTTAGTGAACACGTATCTTTTATATATTTAGGTGAACACTGATGTTACTGATACATTTACTTTTGAACACTGGTTCTGTTGAATGCACTTTCTGAGACTTTTTCTTGCGTTTATTCATAAATTATGCTTACTATTATTTCATTTTTCCAAAAATTATTAAAAGGGGGGCTGGAATAAGAGCGGGGGGAGGGGGTTTGAAAAATTTTTCAAAAATTAATAAGCGGGTGGGGACGATTATTCGGTACTAGAGGGTACAACAGTGTACGTGATTTTTAGAGATTGGTACGCTCCCTACTACCCTGGGTACCAGATCCAAAAAAATAAAAGATAAAAAGTAAAGAAGGAAAGTCCTTTCTTCCTTCTCTCTCTTCCTCTTCCCAGTTTTCCTTTCATTTTTAATTCTGAGGCTCTGGTACCCAGGGTAGCTCCCTATACTCCTCGTCTTTGGCATTTCAGAAGCATTTGCATAAAAACTAACGAACGTGCCCTTGACTTCTGTTGGAATGTGTCCCTAAATATTTAGGAATATGTTGATTTGAAATGACCAAAGGGTGACTAAAGGGTGAACTAGAACAATAACGATGTACATCTTCTTGTCACTTTGTTCAAGATTCCTTATCTGTGTTCCTGTTTGTTTTTATTGCAATCATAGGATAAACAAAACCTACAAAAATATCTTCTTGCTTGCATGCAAACTTTTAGAATGTAAACCTTTAGCGAAATGCATGACAGCTGTATAAAACTCTTATTCCAATAAATTACCATTCATTTGCCTTGCAATCGATCAGAGTTTTCAAAGCAAATTGTGAAGCTCCAAGGTTGAATCAGCGGAGAAAGACGATTTTGGTATCATTATTTCATTCGTAAGTAATTATTGAATGTATCTTTCTTGTAAGCAACTAAAGTTCTTCTTAAATCAGGTCAAGTGCGATTAGTGATAACGCGAAATTAATCAAACACAGCATCTGTGATACTTCACTATCTGATCACCTGGGGATGTGCGCCACTCTTTGGGTGGGGTTTTATCACGAAGGTTCTAGGGATGGGATGTACTTTAAAAAGATTCTGCGATTGGGGTCTAATTTTGGCTAGAAATTCTAGGAATGCCCAGGCTAGGATAGTTAAAAACACTACTATTGTTCTGTTGTGCAAAAACTGGTCAGAAAGCACATCCATACTCTGGGATTGAGTCTCAAAATCCCGCCAAAATTCTGGCATTCGATCAAACCTGAAATTCTTGGAGCGCACAGAGCGCAATAAAACGTATTTCTATATGAATTCGTGTGTTTGAAACAAAGAAAATCTCTCTCACTTTCTACGACCGTACAAAGTCAGTAGGATTAGAAGTCATTCAAATTTTCTATTCTTTGCCATTATGACCCGATCAAAGGAGTGATGGTCAGCCTTTGATCAAGGTATCCACTCCAAAGCAGACTTACAGCAAAATTCCCCTAGGCTCTTCCAAGCCATTCAATTCAAGGAAAAAAAATGTTACCGACTTTTAGACACACCTTTAAAAGATTTGAGCTCTATGCATTGCCTTCTAGTAAAATGAAAACCGTGATATTTTTGGCAATAACGATCATCCTTCAAACGTCCAAGAATTGCGAGGCAAATGGCTGGTACAAGAGATGTGATCTGAACTGGACACCTAAAACCCCTTTTGGACCACTCTGCTCCAACCCACTCCTTGATGGCCAGATCATTGCATTGAATTCACTCAGCTGCGTAGTTATAATTTGCATCAACGGAATTCCGTCCAAAGCAATGGCAAGACCCTGCTGGCCACTTATCACGAGCTGGCAAAGAGCTTCTGGCTGCTTGAGCAAGCAACGTGGATGCTACATGGATGGTAAAAGATATTACGAAATGCATGTATTCAACGCTGCTGGTATCAAGCTCATATTTACTCCAAAGAGAATATGTGTTAACAGGGTGACCAGGTGGTTTCAGGTGGTGAAACCAGCACCAATGGGAATTGAAGCATGGTTGGGTTAATTTGATGATTTATAGACTGAGTTTGCAACTTCAACTGTACCAAGTGATAATACTAATAGAAATATTTAAAGGTTAAAACTATGTTCAAACCTTTTCAATGCTAAAGGCAATGTTATGAATAAGGGTCCTGTTAAATATAAAAGTATTATACGACGCTAAAAGTGACAGTAATTGCATATCAAGTTAAGTACCGGGTGAGTCAAAAAAAAGTTTAGGCGTTTGGAGGGCTGTGGAATATAAAGTATGTGACCGATATTCCAAACTGAAATGTTCATCTATCAGTCAAAGGTCAACTTAGATGAAAAAAATTTGTTTGGTAGTATCCCTCATCTTGCAGACCCAGAAATTATGAAAATGCTGGTAAAGTGCATGTTTGGGAACAAAAATTCCACATTTCATTCTGGTCCATGATTTACCTTCTATTGAAATTGGAATTCAGCATCTCAAACTGGCTAAGAAAACTTCAATGCCACATAAATCATGGACGAGAATGAATTGTGGAATTCTCGATTCCCATACAAGGATTTTGATTGTTGCTGGGTCTTAATGATATATATTTGATTTTACTAAACAAATTTTCTCATCTAAGTTAGCCTTTGAGTGATAGACTAACACTTAAATTTTGAATATCTGTCACATACTTTTTATTCCACAGCTCTCCAAACGCCTAAACTTTTTTTTTGACTCACCCGGTACAGTATCAATTCTGTAATCCTAAATTTTGCAACGTAAAGGAAAGAGTTGAAATTATCTAAAAATGGTCTCTGATATGGCTCAGTATTTCAAGAAATGATCTTTCAAGTGACGCTTGAGCAGTAGCAGGCCTGAAATAAACGAAATAGGGTGGTAACGGAGCTATCAGGAAGGGCAGATTTTGTAATACAATGGCATCTCTTGCTTTGGTTCACACCTCAATTCAAAGCGATTAGCAAATGCAGACAAAAGAAATTCTTTCACCCAGGAATTCAAAGCAAACATAGCCGCAGAGTTGCCCCGAAGCCAGTGCGGCAAACCGTCACTTGGTGCGGGCAAAATGAGGTAAGTTATGTGCTTTAGACGAAAGAAGAAGGGTAAATCTAAAGTTCTGTCTGGCAGATTTTATTTGTTTGATTCAGAAGCCGAGCAGAGGGCATTACAAGTCTTACATATTTATTGCTCAAATGTAAACAGTTACTCCTCATCTCCGGAATCAAACAAACAAAATCCGCCAAAAGATCTATAAATTTACTCTTCTTCTTTCGTCTGAAGCACACAACTTCTCTTAAAAACTTCCCTTCACCCGCACTAAGGGAGAGTTTGCCACACTGGTTTCATTGCAACTTTGCGGCTATGTTGCTTTGAGTTACTGGTTGAGAGAATATCTTTTGTCTGCAATTGCTAATGGCTTTGAAGACTGATGCCATTGTATTACAAAATTTGTCCTTGTTGTACCCTGGGTACCAGAATATCCTTGTTGGAGCTACCAGGAAGGTAGCTGAGATGCTCAAATTTCCCAAGACGGAAGAAGGAAAGAAAGAAAAAAGAAACGGACGGAAAGAGAGAAAGAAAAGAAATTAAGAAAGAGAAAAGGAAGTGAAAGAAAGGAGAGAAAGGAAATGGGATAGAATGGAATGGTTTATAAGGAAGAAGAAGAAAGTGTGTCAGAAGAAACGGAAGGCGTGCTAGAAAAAGCGAAAATGCTCAGCTTGATACAAGGAAGGAAAACATTTTTGAGCCCTGAGCACAGGGGCAGCGCAAACCCTGAAAAAGTGGGGTGGACATGAGATAAATGGCCATAAATTGATTGACAGAAGGTATGCCTATTGCTTTTTATCTTATTTTTGCATAGGAGTAAATACTGACCTGAGAAAAGTAGGGTGGACATGTCCACCCCAGTCCACTCAATGGCGCCGCCCTTGCCTGAGCAGTACTATTGACGTTTTTCAAATATCAATTTGGACTGTTACAAAGTGATGTCTAGAAGTTTGCCAGAATGCGCTATCAAGCTTTATCGTCTTTTAAGCAAAATTAGCGATTTCTCAATAAATTGAAGGTCTGCATTCAACAATTGCGTAATGGGCAGGAACAAGCAATGGTAGTAATAGAATTGAATTATATGATGAATATGATAAATGATTCACGCTTGCAATATCAGATAAGTCATCGAAACTCTGACCTGACATCTGATGTGGAACAGAATCCTAGTACATTATCCATGAGCTTTTAATCGTTTGCAGTATACTTGCAGTTAGTTAAACGTTACGTGTCTCTTTACATTGCCTATGGGGTGGTCATTGTCTTTCACTCCCCATGGTATCGTACCTGTGGTGTTGTAAGTTAAAACGCAAAACACGCTGTAAATTTTTGTACTTGAATAATGAAAAAAAAGAATTGAATTCCAGCAAAAAAGAGTCCGTCGTACAAATCATCGAAGATTCGATCACTATCTTCAATAGCATTCCCGTTTCTTTTCAATATAGTCCAAGAAGATCGATTATTTTCTTAAAATCGATCATCGATTACGACTCAAAAAGTCTTTTATTCCAGCAAAGTTGACTATCATTTGCAGTCGATTTATTGGGCACTAATCGACTAAGCGGGTAAGTCAAATGGTTAGCTATTATTCGGAATTTATCGATTGATCGGAATTCGGAATTCAGCAAGTTTGACTGACAGTCGCTTCTGGCTTACGCCTTGCTTGAGAGTGGTAAACGGTATTTCGTGATTTTGATTTGCCATATTTTTGGCCTTATTTCATCCTCACGAAACATGAAAAAGGCAGTATTAATCTCCGTGAAACATGGAAATGATATATTTCCTTAATGGGAAACTAAAGTTAATATATTAAGTATGGTGAAACGTGATAGACTGCAGTAAGGCCCCGCATTCAGTTCTTAGTAACTTTTTGTCTCCATCCCAATATGACGAAAGGCCCTAGGGATGAGGTTGGATGATCCTCTGTACGCCAAATGAACAGAGAGACAAAAGAAATTTAGGCCGAAAAGAGCTTTTAGATAATACGAAAGTCGACTTTTTGCCACTTAGGATCATGGCTAGCAATGGGTCTTTGAGATTGACCTCTTGCATTCCGAATTTCTTGGTCAATCAAACACGAATTTCGTATTTTTTAGGTCTGCCGCATTCATCATTGATACCAATCAAGTCCAGCTTAAAGCAACTGGTCAATCATTACGACGGCAAGAAAATTAAAAATTTAAGCGGCATTTTGTGGCTGGAGGATGCGCGAAGACGGTATCGTGTGAACGCTAGCTTAAATTAACATTACAAACATTACAAAAAACATTACAAAAGACAGCAAATAAATCAATCTTTCTTTTTTTGGCGAGCGCTATGTCTCATGCTCCTTAAAAAGTGCTTCTACATCCTGCTTGCTTGCAAAATGTTTATTTTCGGCGAGCTATTGAAATCATTTGAAGAATATTTAAAATCCTATGTCAAAACAATTTGGAAGTAAAATTGAGCAGCTGTGGCATCAACCAGATGAAAATTTTCAAGTATGTAATCTAACAGATTGACATTATAATCGAATTCTGCATAAAGATCCAAGTTAGAAAATGTTTATTGGGACAACACCTCGTCTACAAACGCCCTGGTAACAGGTCAGAAGCTCGCCGGGGTCATTGTGACAGAAAAGACGTAGAATTTTCACTGGGGATACCAATTTTGTACCGAAGAACGCATAATTTTTGGCGGAGAACAATAACAAAAAAACTTACACAAAATTCTCGACAGGTTTACACAATTCAATGCCGAGGTTTCACTTGTGACGCATTTTGCTTAAGTTTTTCACAGAGAGAAATGCAGGTGGAGAATTTTCCAAAGCACTCCGACAGGGGTGTGATTTCATCGCATGATACATTGACCAATCAGATCATTCGAAAGTATTGGAGGCGCAAAGGATCATGGGATGAATTCTAAGATGATAAATCTAGAGGAATCGGACAGAATCAGCTCGTCGGCAATCATTTCAGATTATTCCACCTTCATTCTATTGAAAGTTCCGATATCGGATCGGATCATCTCCGCCGACAGATATTCTGGTTCATCGTCAAGGAAGGAGGAAAACAATAACAAGAAATGAACGGTAAATATAAGATGAATTGAACGTCAATCTCACCAAATCATTTTTATTTCAGTACTAATTTTTGCAAATGGGAGATAACATCTATATCTTTCTTCGTATAGTTCTGTGTGCATGGCTTGTATGTATTGCACGGCCCAAAAATTAGGTTATTGCACATTATAGATTTAACTAGAGCCCATAAACAATCTTCATACATCTTTTACAAGGAAAAAACCGTGGAAGTTTCAAATGTGGCACATCGCAGAGTAAGGGGGGGGGGCTAAGGCGAAGTTTCAATTTCAATTGCTATCCAATCTTTGTTGTGACAAGAGACGGACGCATGAAAGCAACATATCAAGCAAGCCTTTTTCGCAATCCCATGGGAGATAAACCTTCTTAAAGGGCGCAAAATCACGATCGAAATTACTAATATCTCTGCCTTAATGCTATGACTCATGGGTGACTCATACATGATGTGGCACGTATTATCCCTTTGGGAGGATGAAACAGCCGTTTGCTACGAGCATAACTACATGCGTTTTTTGTAAGAAACTGGTTTTTAGACACTAGTACTAAGATGGCAAAAATTATAAGAAACTTTGCTATCATGTCTGAGAAGTATTTAGAAATTTTTAAAGGTTAAAAGCATGGATATTTTCTTGAGTAATAACAAAATAGTTGAAGTTTCTTTGAAGCCATTCAATTCAAAGAAATAGGTCAGTGAATTATACACCCAACTTTTTAAAAGATTTGAAACTTATGCTGGTGAAGTCATTCATGCAAAGGCAGAATATTTGGATAACTTGATTGTGAATTCATTCCGTTTTGGAAGTGTCTTGAAGACGCTTTCTAAAGCAAAGTTCCTCATAATTTCAAAAGGGAGTGGCCAGTTCCAGTAAGGTAAATCTTAAAATCTATTTGAACATATTCATTATCACTTGATGTGTTTGCAAGCATGTTGACATTTTTGACTCACCCGGTACAAAGTTCCTAGCCTCTATCTGTTTCTTCTCAGTGCTCATCCTGTTCCTGCCACTGCTCTTTGCTCTCATTCTGCTTCCATCAAGAATGTCAGCTGGAAACAGAAACAAGAAATGCTATGAAAAATGGAATCCTCAGAAAGATCTTCGACCTATCTGTTCCAAAACAAAGTTTGAAGGGCAAATTGTTAAGTTTATATCTTCTGGTAGCAAGACTTGTCATGTTGTCCTTTGCACTGGCAAAAACGGGAGATATGGTATCCTTGAGCCATGCAAGCCCTTGAAAAAACGATGGAAATGCATTTCAGGCTGTTTGACTAAAGCAAGAGGGTGCAAGCGTTCGGGAAGGAAATTTTCCGAGATGCATGTGTTTGGTGCAAGACAACTCGGCTTGAAGCCAAGGAAGACATTGGTCTGTGTAAATGGGAAGAAATACAAGATCGAAATCAAGTTGGTACCTACGAACGGAATTGAGTTCATGCTTGGCTGAGTAAAATTTCCAGATGTGACTTCTCAATAGTTGATACATGAGCGACAGGACACAAAAAGATTGGGTCGGGCCTAAGCTACTCTCGCAGTGATTACTGAGACCAACATTATGAATTCAGTTTGGAATCAATATGTAATGATGTAATTCTGTTCGTTTTCCGAGTAGGCGCGTAGTTTTGAAAAGGTGAGTGCGGACGAGCGAAAATATATTCGCCATGTCAATTCTGTCGTGGAAGGGGAATCTAGTTCCGATGCTGGCTGTATTTGGCAGAAATTGCAAGGCAAGGAAATGACAGAGAAGAACAAGAACACGAGTAAATATTCCTTACATCATTACATATTGATTGCAAACTGAATTCATAACGTTGGTCTCAGTAATCATTGCAAGAGTAGCTTAGGCCCGACCCAAACTTTTTGTGTCCTGTCGCTCATGGTTCATACTGTCATTATCATAATTATTATCATAAAAGGAAGGAAGATACATAGCATAAGGATCTACGTAAATGGCAAGGTCAATATTAAGTTTGTACTTACCACTTCTATTGAGATTTTGCTTTGCTGAACAAGATACTTCGACACAGGAGAATCATTGTAATCACTGCTACTGTTATTATCATGATAATCATTGTCAATATCACTTTCTAAATTTCACTGACTCAATCTTTTTATCACGTCGTTCTGATGGTCAAAATGAAACTGTTACTGTTACCATCAATTTATTGTTTATTGTTTATTGTTTATTGTTATTGTTACTGTTACCATCAATTTATTGTTTATTGTTATTGTTATTGTTTATTGTTATTGTTTATTGTTATTGTTTATTGTTATTGTTACCATCAAATTTATATTCTGGCAGCGTTTCCCGGAGAACAGTAACTACAAGCCACGTTATTCTGTGAAAATTGAATGTAAAATGTTCATAATGATGAGTTATAAAATAGCCTTAAAAGGAGGACTCATCATGATAAACCAATGTACCAACTTGTAACCTGTAGGGAAACACTATCAACTCCTATAAAGCGTAAGGCTCAAATCTTTCAAATCTTTAAAAAGGTGGGTGTAAAATTGTATCACAGTTAGCTATGTTTTGAATGACTTGAAACGAACTTTGGGTAATTTGCTGTCAATCTGCCGTGGCAATTTTTTGATATCTTGATTAGTTTAAAAAAAGGTGGCAGTTTGATCGTTTCTGTAAAACTTCATCAAAAATTTTGAAGAAATCAAGATCATCGTAAATGTTAAATTACTCGAGGGAAATTGATGCAGTCTTCAAGAAAACCATAGTTTATGAAGCTCTACAATATCGTTGCAAGCAGAAATCTGTAGCTCATTTGGTAATGGATTTAGAAATTTTATGACGTCACAGCCTTAAAATTGATAAATGCAGCCATTTTGAAAGTAATCAAGGTATTATAAAATTGCCACGGCAAATTTACAGCAAATTATCCAAATTCCTTTAAAGCACTTTATCTCAAAGCAAAGTGTAACAGAGTTTTACACCGACCTTTTTAAAAATTTGAGCCCTATGCTCTCCTATAAAGAACAATACAGTAAAAACCCGCGAATAAAAACCTGCAATTTTGCAAGTCAGCCTGATTAGGTTCTTATGTATTGAGTATCTAGTAGGAAATTAGGCTGCTCAGGTTCTTAAATTGGTTCTTATTTCATTCAAGGCTTCCCAGATTGAAACTTCAACCCCATTATTTACTGTCAGTTGAGAGGCACCTGAGTTCATGAGGCCTTATTCACAACATCAGTTCGTGGAAGAATCACAAATTTTACAGAATACAATGAAAAGCTTTCAAAGCATCTTTATAGCTCTTTGCAACTAGAATTTTGATCTAGTTTGATGATCTCCACGAATAAGAACCTACTTCAAATTTCAGCCTGAATGGGTTCTTATATATTGGGGGTCTAGTTTCAGAATTTTCACCCTGTAGGTTCTTAATCACTAGGTTCATATACGCGGGTTTTTACTGAAATCAAAATATAAGAGAAACCTGTACCTAGAGAGAAAACTGTTCAACCTGCAAGAAAATCAAGTAATCACTTATCAAAAGCGTTATTTCACAAAATCATTTCCAAAATACCCGTTTCCTCGCACACTCTTCAGTTTGGTTCATGCGAAGAACAGATTAATGAAACGACCGACCAGATAAATGACACGGCCACCAAATTATTTACCAAATACACGCTTTGTCAGACACTCTTCAGTTAGGTTCATGCAAAAACCAGATAAATGACAACAGCCCCATTTTATCATTTACCTGTTCTTCGCATGAACCAGATTGAAGAGTGTGTGACGAAACGCGCATTTGGTAAATAATTTGGTATAATAACATTGTTGGTAAGTGATTACTTGATTTTCTTGCAGGTTTAACGGTTTCCTCTCTAGTTACAGGTTAGTTTGTCTTAAATTTTGATTATAGTTCTATTACAAGAGTTGACAGTGTTTCCCTACACGTTACAAGTTTATTGTACGCCCATGGGTTTATTTAGCCTGTGTTCCAGACCCCTTTGGAGCACAGGCTAGGGTTCATTATGATGATTCCGCTACTTAAGGTTATTCTAACATTTTGTGCCACAAATCATTTGTTTACAATGGCGAATTACCTAAGACAATATGAACGCACTAGCAAACTTTTTCAAAATGATACTACGTCGACCAAACGATCATGACAACGCCCAAGGCCTGCACATGAAGAAAACAAACCTTAATTTCACGATCACCGAGTTATAAACGTGATCCAAGCAAGTCAAGGCAAAATAGTGCCAGCAAGTCTTTCCAGTCATTTCTGAGCCAGAGAAGCTTTGCGGCGAAAAATCTCAGCCCATGTTTCCAGTTTAGATCCTACTATGACCCATTACATAAAGAACAAGACAAAAATATAGGAAACGAGTTACTTGCTCCCTTCCTTTTCTCCGGGCGGTACGGGAATTTTCGTTTGACGTAGCCTGAGATTCTCGGGAAGGGCTATATAACGGTGTGAGATGTGACATTTTTAGGGTGCATAATTTCAGGCTGAAAATATATTTCGGGTGTCATTTTCAGTAAGATCCCAAACAGACATAAATTTTGGGGTGACAGTTTAGAAGGATGAATCTTCAGAGCATCAATTTTGAACTGATTTCAAATAATTTGTTAGAACTGTGAAATTTTGTCACAATTCTAGGGCACAGACTTTGAATGGCTCGGATATTTTGGGGTACCGTTTTTGGAAAATTTACAAATTTTAGAGTGCGAATTTAAAAGTCAAATGGCATACATCCGTCATCTGCCTATTGAAGATACCCCTCTCCCTTTCGGGCCTAAATACGTGAAGGAGAAGCACATAATATCCGGATGCAGACTCAAGTAAAAGTTAAAAGAAAGAATCGATTTCGTGTAAGCTATTGATATTAATCCTTGTACATGTCAATTGAAAAATAAAATCTTTAAAATCTGTCCTGCATTATGAAAAGATCTAACTAAACAAATACACATGAGTCACTTGCCCAAAAGACGGACGAAATTACGTTTAATCTAAATCTACGAGTAAGCTTTCTAGACATAAAAAGGGTTTGTTCTACAAACTGGATTCATTCTCTGCAGGTTGTATCGTGACTGTGCTTGCAATAATTTGTCAACAAGTTCACAACATCGCTTAGAGAACTAAAGAATGTCTTATGGATTTCAAAGAAAACAGAAGGATTTTTACCGAGATTTCTAGAAATTGCCGAGCCCTTTTTACCTTGCTTTGAATGCAGAAAATAATTAAATTCCCCCAATGACAGACATGATGAAGTCAAAAAGAACTAACAGCTGGTTAAAATTCGGAACTTGGTCGCACTATATAGGTAAACCAGATGTGAATTTCCAATGGGGATTTTTCGGGAGCAAGGGAATAGGACTTCGTAAGGATGGAAGCAGGAGGGAGCACAACGAAATGTACGAGTGCTAGGGAGAGGAAACATGCTGGTTTTCTGGCCCTAGAGTAGTTCTGAGTTAACGAAAAAAGGTAAATTGTCAGCTTAATGCAAGACAAATTTGGCCACTCTTGGTATTAGCGATGAGGCGTAGGCATTCTCTTATGCTTCATCAATACATTCTATTTCTGAAACGTTGGTTGTTGATAAGCGCGACAAAAATTGAGCCCGGACTGAAGTGGGCATTCTGGAAGACTGTGGGGTATTTCGGAACACGCTGTTTCTATTGTTTCTGCACTGGCTAAAATTTGAGATATCTCAAGAAAATGGCGGCTAGAATTCACGTTGGTCACATCTCTCTCTCTCTCTCTCTCTCTCTCTCTCTCTCTCTCTGTTACGCTCCTCCGTCCGTAGCGGACACTGCGCGGTCTACCACAAGCTTCCATACGTGTCTGTGTTTTGCAATTTTTTCATGATCACTTATTTCGATGCATTTTGTACTTTTGTCACTATCTTTGATTACCAGGTTACTCTTAATGTTTTCTAGGTCCTTTTCAATTAGTTTCATCCATGTCACCTTCTGCCCTCCTCTAGGTGGTCACATGTCATTCACTTTTAGTGATACAACCTCGTTCCCAGGGTGTTCTTACGTCATACACTGATCACGAAGCTGAATGAACACCCTGGTACACTTCGATCCAATTTGCCCAGAAAATGGGCAAATTTGGAAGCCATTATGGATTTCACCGTTGGCGAGGCAACGCCAAGGGATGAAAATGGCCGTTGCTCTGGCGCTAATTTTGCAGAAGATTAATGGAGAAATTGAATACAAACAATTTGAGAACCTTATTTGAACCTTTTTGCATGTATTTAAACAATAATCTGGGTTTAGAAAATGAGTTTAATTGGAAAATAAGCACGGTTAGTTTGGAGCGAAAATTGGCCCAAGTTGCATATTCGGGACACTTTCACCGCAGCTTCAAAAATAAAATGGTTCGTTATTCTTCGAATTTCGGAAATAAGTTGCAAATGATGGTCGGAATAGATAACGACGTCGAATTTTGGCATGCCGATGTCGTTTACCCCGCGCAAATCGGAGTTACGGCCAAAAATGGCAAACAGCCAATCACATTGCCGAACGGCTTCTTGTATCCAAGAGTAGAAGTAGAGCAACGAACTCACTCTGGGGACGAGATTGTTAGTGATATGGAGAGTGAGTACACGAAATGCCGCAGCAGCCTAGTATTAACAAAAATATGCCAACAGATGTTTGAAGATATGCCTCAACTGAAATTGATAAGCATTCTTCTCATTTCAAGGCCCTTGGGCTTCAAGTTCTGAATAATGTACCAGAATACCCGATGTGCAATACTACCCGAAATACTCTAGGGCCCCGTATCAGGATCTTTTTGAAAACGTTTCTTTTTTATCCGTTTTTGGTTCGTTTCCACACGTAGACGGCGTTTTCGGTCACCAAAAACGAAGCTTTTTGAAAACGCTCTCCAGAGTGGATCTTTTTGCAAACGCCGTATCCATGTTGTCGTGTAGACGGGTGAGAAGGAGCTCTTCGAAAATGCTGACGTAACAGTGTCGATTTATTGCATACCAGAGCATGCGTTCGGTTCTTTGGCAATCACGCGAGGGCATTTTGTTTCTCTGTTTTCTTTCATCGAAGTTCGAATGTCGAATATCGTTATCGATTACGGAATTTCATTATCGAATAAGAAATTTTTAATGTCACAGCGTTTTTGTGTGGACAGGGATACTTTCGAAAACGCTCCTCGTGTGGACGCGGATCCCTGTTTATACGGATAAAAAAAGATGCGTGTTCAAAAATATTCGAAAAAGTGTGGACGGGACCTAGGGGATCACGAAAATATTCCTGAAGCTGAACCTGAACTAGACGCCGTATACGTACTATCAAGATAAAATAAGGAGTGAATTCTAAATGTAAAATAATCAGCTAATGAAGAATCATGTCGCTTTTGCGGAAGTTTAGTTGCCATTTTCACAAACAAATCCTTCTGTAAGACAAACTTCTTACATAAATCAGACCAATAATTTTCAAGTAGTTAAAAATATTTTGCAATTCGTTTTGTTTTAGGGTCAACACTTGCATTCCGAATTCTATAAAATGTCCATTTGCTGTATGCCAATGCCCAAGCCATACGTATTGATGAAAGTACTAGTCCATGAATCGCAAATATATTTACAGAGAAGTCGTGGAATTATTCTATAATTATGCCTTTTCGTCCCTTGCTTCCCTGCGCTCTTTGATTTGCTGATACCACTTGGTCAATAGGGGATCCTTACTCTTAAAAAGTGGGCCCAATGTAGGCCCGGGTAGAATGATTCCGTATTCACCAATCAAATCGCTAGATTTTAGTTTTGATTAATCAGGAGGCACTATTTAGACCGTTGTTGTTGCATACAAAAAGCAGTTAATGAGGCCTAGAGTTTTCACCCGGGAGTTCTCGTAGATGCAACTGATCTATTTTGTTTCTACAGAGGACGATTACTGCCTCATAGGCATGCATTTTATGATTTGTAGGTCAAGAAAACATCACTTTTTGTATTAAAAGTTTCATTTTCAATCTTCAAGACCTTTAGACCAGACTTTGAAGCGATTTTGTTGATTGTACGAGAACTCCCGCTGGTTTAGGCCATTTTGAAAAAGTGGGCCCAATTTTTAAGAGTAATGTTATGAGTCTCTATTGAAAAAGTGATATCAGCAAACCAAAGAGCGCAGGGAAACGAAGTACGAAAAGGAATAAGTCTAGAATCATTCATCAAACCAAACCTTGAAGCTGATGACAGTTTACTCGATTCTTGATGATTATCGATCTTCGTTTTCTGGCAGACATCTTGTAGGCGTGCCAAATATCACGAAACCTGGAGATGAGATATTCCATGTCAAAATAGAGAATGTTGCATTCAATGCAGTTTTTGTTAGCAAAAATAGAAACAGCTACACAAAAACTACATGCAAATATTCTATGGCTGCAACAGCTGGAAAGAACAAACTACAAGGAGGTTTCCAGTTACTTGGTGCGGCTAGTCATTATGGGACGACCGATTGATAAGAATCTTCTGCAAAAAAGTACCTATCTACATTTTATACGAAGACTCAGCTTAATAACGGACCAGTAAGGGAATCTCAGGTAAAAAACCCACACACATGGGCACCACATCCACCCAACAATGAAGTACCCTCCCCGCCGATCTCGGGTTCAATTAATGACACTTACCTTTGATCATGAAATAATCAAATAAGTGATCAGAATCGCTCAGCTACTGCCTGTAATGAAAAGCTACCATTAGATACGTTTTCCACAGGCATATGCTATAGTAACAGGTGTTTATCACGAGTGGGCTACTACAATCGGAAAATTGAAAAAGCACTCCTGCCTGGGATCAAACGAGGGGTAAATTACTTCTCAAAATAGCGTATGCGATTCTTGTGATTTTGAAATCACGTGATTTTTTCTGTGACATTTTTGTGATTTCAATGATTTTTCGTGTGATTTTTCAGTAATTTTTTTTGTGATTTTGCGATTTTTGCATGTGATTTTTTGTGATTTCAAAGGGAGGTGTACGGAAAAATCAGTAATTTGCCCCTCGGGATCAAACCCAGGGTCTTCATGTTAAGACTATCCAACATTCCACTGCGCAGCTCAAGCGCAATGAAATGTTGGAAAAATCTGCAATCATTCAGATCTCTGGTCCTACAACACGACAGGGTCTTTTGACATAAAGATCACGGCATCGGTCCCAGGTAGGGGTACATCTTAATTCTCCAATTGGAGTAGACCACTCGTGATTAATATATTGCACCGTGTCAGCTAATGCTAAGTGATTCTCTATGTTACAGTAACAATATTGCAAAAAACTTGCCATCACTCTCACACATTTTATAAGAGATCTATAGTACCATTAACTGCAATAAGCACTATTTAGCCACCTCTATCAAGCCCTTCTCTCTAACAACACCCCCTTCAGGATTTACACTACGCTGAATTGGTGCATTCTTTTTTCTATTTCTTCTTAATAAAATATGAAAATTTACAATGTATTTTACATTTAACTATACCTCTCTAACTACCATACAACATTAAAGGTATGATACCATGGGGAAGGAAAGACAATGACTACCCCATGGCCAATATAAAACGACATGCAACGTTCAACTAACTACAACTACACTACAAACAATTAAAAACTAATGGATAATATACTAGATTCTGTTCCACATCAGGTCAGGGTTGTGATGACTTAAAATTGTCGCAAGGGCTACTCATTCATTGTGGTAGAAATGTGAAAATGTGAAGAAGAATGCCTGAGATCTGATGCGAAAAAGAATTTACAAAGAAAAAGAACATTTACTTTAAGGGACTTGGTGGTTGCTTCGTACTAAGGTTGCAAAGATCTCAATCAAACCGACCAAACCTTCTATTTTTCACAGTTCTCAAAAACATTTATGTATGTAAAGGTAAAACCTACGAACAAAGTTTGAGAAGAATAACAAATAAACCGAGCACACGACAGTGCGACCAACAACTATGTAGCGTAAAATGTTTTCGATGACGCTTCGGCTCTGTTTGCTTAATACTAAAAGCTGACGTCTTTTCGAAAGAGGAAGAGGAGCGTAATATTTTTATGAAACATTTCGAGTTTTAAACTTGCAATCAAGCCTCTAAAAGGCAAATCTTGTCCCCTGCAGGCTTGAGGTTGAAACGTATATGGCTGAAAAGCTCTACTCTAGCTGTATAAAAATCTGTTTTTGTATAAAAAGCTGTATAAAAATTGTACTACATTCATTTGTTGACTCACAATAGAGTTTTGCCATAATAACAAGAAATGGCCAGGAGTTGACACTTGGCAGGTTTTGAAAATCTGGTATTCTCGATAACGGGGAGGGGGGGGGGGAGCAAACAAGTCACAACAATAACAATGAGCTTGTCTCACAGAATTATTCGACTCGCAAAATTGTATATTAATTCCAAAAAGTGGACTACGATCGCAATATTGGACCTTTCACTTTTCAAACTGAAATGGGGGCTGGAGGAACGATTTTCACAATTACAAATCTACCCATGACCCCCTTTAAGTAAGAATAAGTAAGGCATGGGAAACGTACCGTTAAGGTACTCGTTTTAGAAAATATGACTGACCACCCTCATGATTTTTTTCGGCACCCCTAGGAGCTTATAGGCTATTAAGGCAATTTTAACGCAGCTACCAAGCGTAGACTCAATGGATGACAGTAAGTACGATGTAAGAATAGTAAATACCTTTTCCTTGTTTGCTTGCAGCATATGGCTTTGGCATTGGGGGTGGGCCTGACCCTAAAAATGTGAGGTCACCATCAGTATACACCTATTACAAATGTATCTACGCTGGGTTGTCACAAACAGATCACTAATTAATGCATTGGCCTGCCAGCAATGCCTAATTCTTTATGCGGAGAAAGGAGAAAGTAGCTTTCTACGACTGTAGCATGAGATAAATCAAAGTAGAGTTTGTTTAAAGGACAAGTCCGACGTTGGTATGATTGACAATAAAATACAATACTGCTGTCAATGATGTATCATACTTTTATTTCCACTGTTTTTCGGCTTCTCTTTGTGAAATTACGTATTCAAATAAGCGATTTGGGAGAAGAGGTGTCATATCGCTCAAACGAGAACGAGGTTGTCCTATTATTTTCTCACCTCATAATCGTTGCTAGCCTCTTTATCGTGCGCCCATGCAAGAAAATGGCGACATAACGACCAGACAGGGCCTAAATTCTCAGAATGCTTACAGGATTGACGGTGGGAAGCTCGAAATGTGAATTACTAGTAAGAATTCAAGTCAGTAGATGGTAAGGTTGCTTTGTAGTGCTAATCATACAAACCCCGGGCTTGTCCATACGTGTTGCTAGCTCTACAGTGGTTTTTCGTTCAAAACTAAAAAGATACTTCCTTGATTCATATTCACAAAATAACTCTTAGTTTAACACACAAGTCCTATCCCGTTGAGGTTCATCTGGTTCTTGGTTATTATCTGTCTTTGTTTTTAAAATAATTTTTGGTTTCTTTGTGTTTTATGGGGGGGCTCTCTCTCGATTAGTTTACCTACTTAGAGAGCTCCTCCTTAGTCAGTAAATCTTAAATACAATTGTGTAAAGTAATTTTTCTTCTTTTGTTTTTCAGTAGTGTTAGTTTTAGTTCTTATTGTTGTAATGTATCTTAGTTGTAGAGTTTTGTGTATGAATTGTATTTAGGATTTATTGACAATGAATGAAACTTGAACTTGAAACTTGTCCTTTAGCAGAGTCTCTCACTCTCTTAAATACCGCATGGTGTACTGGGCGAACAGGGAATGCCCCCTTTTTCGAAATACCATTGTAGTGAATTTACTTCCGCTATGAACATCAATATTGATGTTTCTTATAGCTACAAGAATGAAGTATCTCTGTATTTTGTTTGGTAATTTTCAAGATAGTAATCTTGTGGTAAACTCGAGAGATTCAAAAATTAGTCTAAGACTACCCTCAAATGAGAAAACTCAAACCGATCTGAGTTTCAGATCGGTTTGAGTATTGGCCTTGTTTGCTAATTTGCTTCCCCCTCACATGAACAGTTTCAGACCGGTTTGAGAATATCGAACAATGCGTGCTTTCCTTCCGCTAATAGAACAATTGTGATTGTTTTGTGGAAGATATTGGCACTGATTCATAGCATTTAGATCCAGCTGGGTGACTTTGAATGAAATCTTTATTGTTTTGATTGCCAAAGGAACGCCTGGAATGTCAATCACACGTGCTTTGAAAAGTCATTTAGCCCCGAAATGAAAAATTTTTCTGCTCACATGAAAATTTCAGGTCGACCTGAAAACTCAGACCGACCTGAGAAAGCGAAATGAGTTTCAGGTCGACCTGAGTTTCATTTCGCCTGTGTCATATGAGCTCGCTAAGGGCTTCGACAGTAGAGCGAAATGAGTTTCAAACCGATCTGAAACTCAGACCGGTCTGAGTTTGCTCATGTGAGGGCACTCTTACATGACATCCAGAAAATGGCCTAAAACGAGTGATCAAAGGCATGTCGAAATAAAAGAAAAGTAACCTGTCAATTTTACTATTTCTAATAATCCTTTGTCAGGGCACTGAATAAGAAGATATCACTTTCAGTTTTCGCTTTCATCAATCTATTAGTCAAAGGATTTCGAATAGATTTCAAAAGACCTGGAAAATTTGATGGTGAACTTCAGGCCATTTTTCGGGTGTTCAGAAAGACGGGTACTTTTAAAAGGGCCCTGGTCAACATCGATCCTTTGCGCGCATAGCTCACCCTCGATACCCTGTGTGCTTGAGTTTCTGACGTTCAGAAACTAATATGGCCGTTCGCAATGGAAGGGAAGGGATACAGCATTTCAGAAAAGCCAGTAAGAACTTCTAATGACAGACGGGGAGGGACAAACAGGCAAATCGAACTGTTTATAATTCTTGTAAACTGTCACGGTATCGTGTATAGCTTCTAATTTTTTAATTGATTTGTGCAGTTTCTTTGAAACAGTGATATCAACGGTTTCCATTCCAAGAAGACTGCACCAACAAGGACTCGAAAAAATTTATAAAATGAGAAGTGACCACAGAAGGTCTCGACCAGGGAGCGCCGTAGCGTAGCCTGGTTTCGACCTCGGGGTGCGTGTGAGACATGGGTGGAAGACTGCCACTGCGCCAACCAGCCGTTAGGCGACATGGAGCATTATGTTGACCAGAGCCATTTAAGCTCTTTGGATTTGCCAAGAGATTACTACGTTAAAACTTCACATAAAATATCAAAAAGTACACCAATCGTGAAACTACTTTAGCTGCAAAGCTTTTCAAACTGGGGACATTTCATTAAGTCATTCAAAAGAAACTCGTACTTCCAGATTTCATATTTCAGACTTCACGAAATTAATCTGATTGAAGATTTCGAAAATGTTTGAAACAACTAAATCAGGTTATACCTTTCGCGTCAGCTTTTTCCGGCTCTTGTAGCTGATTCTAAAAAGCATAAAGACGTCTAAGTATCAGGAGGATGCAGATGACAACAAAAACAGAAAAAACGACTATTCTACAAACAACGTTCTCTCCTTTTTTGAGTTTCATATCAAAGGAGCTAGAGGTAAACATAGTACAGAAACTTGCTCGTAATCTTGGCACGTCTTTTAAGGTTTGTCGAGAGAATTTTTTAGAAAATCCCTTGCAAAATCTGAACCGAGTGACCGACTTCGGCCAGGTAAAAATTGTAAAAGTAATTGAAGATATCAGCCATTCAATCAGCTATTGCAAAATATCATTGCTTATATACTCAGGGAGCTATAGCCATCCAAACCCCAGGCCTTTTTGCAATCATCTGGTAGACGTTCATAAAATAAGCTTTTCTTGAGGATCATATCATATTTGCCCAATCGATTTAGGATTTATGATGATTTAAATTTTTTCAAAATTTTCCAAGAAATTTTTCAAAAAAGACTAAAATGCTGCCTTTCTGTAAATAATCAAGATACAAAAAGTTATTACGGCAGATTTACTGCAAATTACTCTTAGTTCATTTCAAACAATTCAAATCAAAGCAAAATGCAACAGGGTTTTTTTACATCAAACTTTGTAAAGACTTAAAGATTTGAGCCCTTTGCTGCTGATACCTAGACTGATGCCTTTTCGTCCCTTGTTTCCCTGCGTTCCTTGCTCAAGAGGGACTAGTAACATTACTCTGAAATGTGGGCCCACTTTAGGCCCGCGTAGGGTGGTTCAGAATTCACCAATCAAATCGCTAGAATTCAGTTTTTAACCAATCTGGGGGGCGGTATTCAGAATGTTGTTGTTGTTGCTCTTAAAGAACGGTTGAAGAAGCCTGGAGTTCTCGCAGCTTCGATGGATCTATTTTGCTTCTACAGAGGAAGATTACTGTCTGAAAGGTAGGCATTTTGCGTTTTGTACGTCAAGACAACATCATTCTTTGTACTAAAAGTTTCCTTTTCAATGTTCGAGCTCTTTAAACCAGATTTTGAAGCGATTTTGTTGAGTGTACGAGAACTCCCACCTATTTAGGCCATTTTGACAAAGTGGGCCCATTATATAAGCGTAATATTATGAGTCCCTATTGACCAAGTGATATCAGCAAATTAAAGAACGCAGGGAAACAAGGGACGAAAAGGCATAAGTCTAGCTGATACCTTGGCTTGTCGAACTTCTGTATTTCCATCATCTTTCTTCCTCTCTTTGGCTTCATCGACGAGCACTCTGTGTTGGTGGTAAGCAAGCTAAATTTGAAAATGCATGCAGTTCATGAAAAGATTACTTCTCTTCATTAATCTTGTAACCCTGAATTAGTTCAATTTGTTTAACATGAACATAAATATGAAATCCACTACTTAAAATCGATTTACGCAAAACTTTGGGCACAATGCTTTGAAATTGGTAACAACTCTCCCGGTATACATATAAAACAAAGATAATATAAAATATGAGAGGCGACTAGCGCAACATTCAACTTTCCTTTCGGAGGGATTACTGTCTTCACTGCGCTATTAGACTGTTTTAGCAAGAAGACGTTAGTTAAGAAGACGCCAGCATAATTCTCTCGTTAGAGGAAATAAATTGCAAAGCGAGATCAGGTTCAATACTTTTGCAGGTCTCGAGAGACTTCGCATACGTTCTTTTCCTGAAACTGACAACCTGAAAAGAGTACTTTTGAAGGCCGCCCCTCAGGAAAAGAACGTCGAGGAGGGAAGCCAAATACTGTGTGAGCATATTCATAAGCGACGGAAATGCGAGAATGCAAATCAATCTTGAGAATTTTTTTCTGTCTATGAGCAACTTTCTACGAAGGAAACACCTGAGAGTTTTGGGTGCTCCAAAAAATTCACAAGCATTTACATTTTCAAAGACGTCCGCGTCTTGCTGCTAAAACAGCCTATTCGGAAGCTTACAGGTACCAAGACGCTTACAAATAAAACAGATGATCACTTACTTCAAATCCTTGTCCAATAGTGAGTACGATCTCATCAGCTAAGGCCTAAAAGAAAAATAGTCTTAAATGATCTTAAATGATAGAGACTACAAGGTGCAATCAAAATATATACTTTGAAGCAATTTAAAGTATCTATTTATAGAGCAATTAGCGGTTACTTTAGGGACAGAAACTTTCGCGGGCAGAAACTTTCGCGATTTTCGCATTTTTTGGCATTTTTCGCGAAAATCTCTGCTAAGGCATAATCTAAAGTCAAAATTCGCGAAAGTTTGTGCTCGCGAAATTACAGAAAATTCTCGACTCGCGAAAGTTTTTTCTTTCTAATTTTTTCGTTTCTTCAACATCTTGCGTTGCCGTTCCTTAATCAACCCGATCTTTAGTCTCTTGAGCTATAAAACCTTGTAAATTGTCACCGTGACTATAAGTAGTACTGAAAATGAATATAAAACTTTTTTTCCTCTCACTTTTCTTCAGTCGCGAAAGTTTTTTCACGCGAAAATGCATCTTTTTTTCTCGATCGCGAAAGTTTTTGTTGCGAAATTTGCCGGAAAAAGCGTCATTCGCGAAAGTTTATGCCCTTAATTTCGCGATTTTTCTTCTCGCGAAACTTTCTGCCCGCGAATGTTTCTGCCCCTAAAGTAACATAGTTTTTGTTCTTTGGACGGATTGTCACGGCAGTTTTTTCATAGTTTGCTTTCTATTTCTGATTCAGATCGACTTAATATGCATGAAACAAGCAAGATTAAGCTGATTTGCAATTAAAATCTTAATCAATACATTTATTCATTTGAAAAATGACGTCATAGATATTCAATTTTTGCTGATATCAGCGAATTAGATAAAATTATACATCAGATGAAAGCTCTCATCAAGATCAATGGAATGAAACATGTTTCAACTAATTCGCACGAGAAACAAAGAAATTATGGATGTTTAAAGATCTTTTTGTCAACCAGTCTCCAAATATGGTGCTATCATAGTCACGTGATCAAATCTAGAACAATAAGGTATGACAATTTGAATTACAAATCAAATTAGTTATTATGTGTGTATGCGAATGGTGCGAATGAAAAATATATCATATCGGATGCAGATAACCAGGAATAGCATTGAAGCGATTAAATGCCCATTATGGTGATTCAAGGCACAACATCCGTTTATGCTTCATTGCAATTTTCCCGATTTTCTGCCGATTGTGCTATCATCGTAAATGATAACCTGCTGGCAAAAAGAAAATCAGATACCTACCAAACTAGCTGCCTTGAAAACATGGCAATAGTGCTTTCCCGTTTTGGCATCTTTCGTGATATAAGCAAATATTGCAAGGTCCTCTGGATCTTGTGCGCAATATGATATATATCGAATATCATAGTTGCTAATTGTAGACTGAAAAGATACAAAAGACTAATGCAAATTTTGCTTGAACACGGTAAAATACTGCACATCCTAAGCTGTAAAATCCATGTAAATGTAAATGTAAAATGTAAATGTGAAATGCATCATACTTTTTATGGGTAGTTTATATGCCACAAGGTGCTTAATGTCTGTCTCACATTCGATTTCAGGTGAGATTTGCGATAACGCAAAATTATTCACACAAGACTCTTCGATTTTTTTATTCGCTGATATTTTCACCTGATATATCATGTGAGAAGGACTAACAATGTTAGCATAGGTCCTTTTGAGATCAGAAAATGATCTTATCAAGCCTGTCTTCTGAAAATGTCTTCACAACATTGTAATAGTCCGCTGGGAACAGGCGATGAAATTTTTGAAGCCGTAGAAAAGGAAATCATGCAAAGGATTTGTTCGAGGAAAAATTTAGGGAAGCCATTTGATTCTTCTGAGGTATATTTGCACCTGCTTTTAAAGCGCTTTCAAAGTGTCCATTATTTTCCTTTTTTCCCTTGGTTTCTTTCCTCCTCTTTGCCGCTTCGCTATGGGCAGACATAACTTGGATAAAACCTGGTTTCCCTGTAGCCATAAGTGGCTAGGCCAAAGCTAAGACACGGCTGTACCAGCACAGAGACGTGGCTGCGACGTATCTTTCCATCAAAATTTCCTTGCCGGGAAAGTTGAATAAAATTCAACTTTCAGGTCGCCGCTACCACGGAAGAGCAACGATTCAAGCCTTGGTAAAGCCATCGCAAGGAAATGTCTCCGTGAAAACTGAAAATGTCACAGCCATCTCTTAGCACTGACCGCGCCACTTATGACTTTATGGAAACCAGGCTTAAACTGAAAGTTTCCTCGTGAGAATTAATATTTCACTAGAGAATTATCATGAGATATTATCCTTTCACATGGGAAATGTTACTTCACTATGCACAGGAAAAAAGTTTCACGTACATTACTTTGTGCATCAATAAATTCAATCCCCCTGACTGAGATTGATAATGAGATGGTCGGCACTTTTTGTAGCATTTTGCTTGTTGCCTAGAACAAATCAAATAAGAAAAGCATCATATAAAGAATGCATCGAATGGTGAACTCAGAGGCAGATCTTGAAAAAATTCTGACCAGGGCAGGGAAAATTTTTGGTAACTGCGCCCTTTAGTTGTCTCTGTCTGGAAGTAAATACCACATCCTGAGTTCATATGAGCTCAGAGTAAAATGACGCATAGCAACTGAAAGGCAACATCGTCCCCTTTTTGTTCTTCAGGACAGAACGGTCCGCAATTTACCGCAATTTACCGCAATTTGCATTAGGCACCGTAGCAATGACACTGCGCAAGAGAAATGTATTTTAGGAATTGTCAAGACATGTTGCTGTTTGATGAATGGTACAAATGATGTCGCAGGTTTTTAAACAAATGGACAATGGCTTATAGATTTCAACAAATCTAGGTAAATCTGACCGGGTTCAAGCCCCTTTTGCATCGGTCTGGCTCCACCTCTGGAACCACTGGGTGAGTAAAACACCCCCGGTCGTTTGAAAGGCTACTGCTCTCTAAATAAATAAGCAATTACATTTGCAATATCCGATTGAAAAGCCAACATGTTCATTACTTTTAGAATTTATCCTGGCTGCAATCGGTCAACCCGTTAAGATTTTACAAAGGATTTTCTGGACGAAATCCCTCAGGGAAACCATAAAGAACGTGTTAAAACCATGAGAAATTTTCCCAACATTTTCATCTTACAGCAATGACTTCAACATAGTTTAACATGCGCTATCCTCTTGGGAGGATGTAAAAGGCTTCCCCTCTGATATATGAATAACTGTTGGAGAAAAATCTTCCAGACGGAATGACCCATTCAAGCCGGATAAATTACTGAATCTAAGAAAACATATCGGGAATGAAAACGGTCAGTTTTCAATATTATGAAGGAAATTGCTTCAGAAAATTTGAATGGAGTGACCGATTTTTGCCAGGGAAAATTCTAAAAATAATTAAACATGTTAGCTATTAAAGACCCATTGTCAAACAACAAGCTTCCTCTTATTTATCAACATTGCACCTACGCAATTACATGTTTTTCTGTGTCAGAAAATAAAAGTTGCGCAGCTACATAGATTCTTACAGCACGTTTAAATCACCAACAAAAGACCTGGCTTTTGATGAATTAATTCAATTAAAAGCCAGGTCTTTTGTTGGTGATTTCAATGTGTTGTAAGAATCTATGTAGCTGCGCAACTTTTATTTTCTGACACAGAAAAACATGTAATTGCGTATAGGTGCAATGTTGATAAACAAGAGGAAGCTTGTTGGTTGACAATGGGTCTTTAAGACTGCGTTCACACGATGCCGGCACATTTTGAAAACGGTGAAAAATTCGACGGATAGGCCTCCCGTTCACACGAAAACGGCACATTTTTTGCCGGCAGATTTTGAAAACGGTAGATTTTGAAAACGGAACTCTAACCGACACATTTTGGAAACGGCATCGTGTAAACACCTGAAAATGATGAAAACAGAACATTTTTAGACACTTTTGGAACGAGACTGGTCCATTGTTACGGTGTAGGTACATTTCTTTGGCATCAAAGTCTTGCAACGAGTTTTACCGGCAAATTTCCCACCGTTTTCAAATTGTGCCGGCATCGTGTGAACGCTAGCTCAAATTTTGCTACCGTCACATTTTTCACCGTTTTCAAAATGTGCCGGCATCGTGTGAACGCAGTCTAAATCAGAAATTGCAAAATATCATAGGAGCAGTTGCCTTTCAAACCCCAGACCTTTATTGACTCATCCGGTAGAACCGAGGTTGGTTTTGTTGCAACTTTTTAATTCAATCCGAAATATAATTGGCTTAGCCACAAACAAGAACAATCACAAGAGCAATATGACATTATGAGCCAACCCACATTCAAAACATTCGAAAAAATACATGCAAATAAGGTAATATACCAACATAGCTGCAAAAATGTTAGATATGGATGTTTGTCGTTTTTAATCGATGGCAAGGAACGTCTTAGGGCTCAAGCTGAAACTACAGAAGGTTCTTCAAAACAGTACAAGAATAAGGCTGGACAAATCTAGGTTTTATTATGTGTATCTGACGGAGTAGAAACTGCGTAAAATGACGGCATCGACCAATCTGAGATAAGGAAGTGTTTGGACAGATAAGCTTTTTGAAATTATAAATCAAGAGGCCAAGGCCCCAGGAAGAAAATATAAAGAGTTGCCTAATTTTGGGATCTGTTGCAGGGAGCTAAGGGGGCTCAAAGCTATGAGTTTTCGCGCATGCGTGCGCAGTTTCTGCTCCATCTGTGTAAGTAGAAAGTAGTGTTGAAAATGCGAATCACAACCAATGAAATCTTCTTTTGCTGCGTATTCATACCTTCATTTTCTTGCAAGCATCAACAGTTGACTGTGTTCCTCGGACTACCATCACTGGATGTGAACCCAGATACTGCAAAACAGGTTTAATTTTTTCATTTTAAACTTATTTATACAGAGTTAATGGAAACCTGCTTCACAAGTGGTCAATGATCAATGATAGAATTGGTAAATGATAGGTAAATGATCGGGTTGACAATTTTCTATGAAGCTTTGTGTGGTAGCCGATAGCTTTCATGTTTAAAAGGACAAGTCCAGAGTTGCTATGATTGATGTTAAAATACAAGGTAACACTGTTACGAATGTTGTATCATACTTTTTCTCACTATTTTTTGCCTCCTCTTTGTGAAATTACGTGTTCAATTAAGCAATCTCAACGAAGTCACGTCATATCGCGCAAAGGAAAACGAGGCTATCTTATTGTTTTCTCGCCTCTTAATCGTTGCTAGCCTCTTTATCATGTGCAATTGCAATTAAATGGCTATGAACAGATGTGGCTTAAAATGTCAGAACGTTTTTTGAACTGACAGCCGTTGGAAAGCTCGAAATATGAAACAAAGGTAAGAATTTGCGTCAGTAGATGATAAATATTCCTTTGTAGCATTAATCATAGTAACCCCCGACTTTTCCTTTAAATTTAAAGGCATTGAATCATGTTAAAGAGACTGCAAATACAGTAAAATCCCGCAAACAAGAACATACTTTTCTAAAAAGCAGACTGACTAGATTCTTATATTGTTGGGGATATGAATAAGCTAAGTTGTGAGCCTCGAGGAATCCCCCAAAAAAGGGCTCCAAATGAGTAGTAGCAATTTAAGTCAATGACGTAATATGCAAATAAGCTTGACGGTTGAGAACAGGAGAAGAAAACAATAGCAAAGTTGCGCATGACAGTGTGAGCCCCACCGTTGATTCGCTCTCAACAAAGCTGAATTACAATCGGTCAAAACAACGGGGTCAGCACTTCATCTCCCCAACAATATAAATGAGGTACTTATGACATTTTCAGGGTGTGGTTCTTATCGCAAGGAGACTTGTGACTCTGGTGAATATAAAGTTACAGTATACAATATATATGTGTTAAATAACTTGATGGTATAATGACTGCATTTGAATATTAGAGAGCATGGTATTTTTGTTGTTGAAAAATCAGTTTAAATCATATAGCTTGATAAAACACTTTGCATATCCCTTAAAACTTTTAGCTGGTGTTCAGTTATCAATATTTAGGCGTTTGTTTACAAGGATTTGATGAAATTTCTCAATCAAGTGTACCATCTCATAAGAACATTGAAGTAAATCAGTCTATTTTTGGTTCTTATCTTTGGGTGTCTGTTTTGGTAAAATCAGTCTGCAGGTTCTTATTTTGCTATGTTCTTGTGTGCAGAGTTTTACTGTACCTTCTGACAAATGGTTCTCTATGGCACATCTGATTGGCTAACGTTCATGTGAAATGATACCGGTCTCGTAAAATGTATTCAAAAATGCACTGCCTTCGAAATACGAATCTTTGAAGGACAAGTTCGGGGTTGGTATAACTGATAATTATTCAAGAGATTACACTGTTGTGAATGGAGTGTAGCACTTTTTTCAATTCTTCTCTTTCAATCTGAGAAGCTACATATTTCGATCTGCTAAGAAGTGCGAAATGACGCCATTTCTATGGCGTCACTTCACGTTGAACTGAACGATGCTGCCAAATGTGTAGATATTATACCACTCACATTGCTAGCCTCCTTATCATGCCTTCGCACACTCACACAAAATACAAAATGGCGACCATATTTGGCCTTGCTTAACGAAGATTCATTAACAAATTGATGAAAGTTGGAGGCATCAAAACTTGGAAAGAACTCACGATTGGTGTTCAGCAGTTGGTAAGGTTGCTTTTTAACAATATTTTTATTAACTCCGGACTTGTCCTTTAATAAAGATTCTATAGAAATTCGATTAAAGAGCGCAATGCATCTTGGTAAAAAATTCCCCGCCGCCATCTTTAGTGCAATCATCTATTGCGGCGCGATTTTAAGGTTAATTTAAATTCAACGTTTAAAGGGTCTGCTTCAACCAGAATGCCTTGCGCATGCCACCTCTTGGTTGGCCTTAGGAATCACCAATTTTATGCCCCATGACAACGGTGGCAATAAGGGCAATCAATCAATCAATCAATCAATCAATCAATCAATCAATCAATCAATCAATCAATCAATCAATCAATCAACAATTTGTTTACAATAGGCAAAAGAATCTTAAAATAGCAACATTACTGCTAATTAAGGCATACTAGTTTGAAAATCAAGAGAAAATATATTACATCCGTTTAAAAATAAAGATTGATACATATCATGCTACAATCAGTTACAAAATTGTTGAGCCACCCCCAAATTTTCAGTTTATTTGCCCCTGTTTCCCCCCTCCCCCCTAGTCAATGTTGCAGTACCACAAAAAGTTGCCGAATCACGCGTGTCATCTCGATCAGGTACTTTTCTCAAAACAACATTGACAAGGGGGAAGGGGGGACGAAAATTTCATTTTTTTCTAGGGTGGCTCAACAATTTTGTAACTGATTGTCTGAAAATGTAGCACCTTTTAATGGATGTAAATCAAAACCATTTGCCTCAAACAATGTGAAATTAACAGTATTTGCAATACATCGGTAGATAAATGCCTCAGATTTTTTCGGGAATTTTAGAAGCTTATGCGGCCTCGCAGCGTCCCTTTGAAAATATGCCTATTTTCGACATTCTTTAGTTATGTGCCTACTTGTTTAGGCCTAGCAATAATCAGGTTCGACGAAAAGATATACCACAATAATTATTTTTATTAACACGGGAGAGTTTAAATCAACTTTTTGAATTGCTAACATTGCCTTGTTTAATGACAGTGGTGGAGCTGCATAGGTTTACATTTTCTGCGTGATTTCTGTTAATTTAGGGTAATTCTCTGGAATCTGCCTGTTTTTGTCACGATGACTGGGTCATAGGGAAATAATGATTATCTGCTAGGAAAGCTGGTTTCGTGAAGCTTTGCTGATGTATGTTCATATGCAACAGCTATCAAATAGATACCACGTCTGCGATAGCCTCTGTCTGGCTGTAAACTTACAGGAGTTCCGTTGTGCAAAATTAACCATTTTCAAGCCCTACACAAAACGAAAAATGTGATTCTCCAACGAAATTACACATTCTTTAGCGGAAATTCATGATACATTCAGAATCGAACGTCTGTTCACGCAATCATTCCCATAAACCAAACAGTGTTGTGCCGTATTTGTGTCTTTGAAAGGAATCATTTCACTTGATCAGGCGCGGGAAATTTGAAAAATCGACATTTGAATTTCAAAGGGCAAACGTTACCCGTTTGAAATCAGTCATAATTCTTTTGGGAACGGACAAAGCCCCATAACAAATCATTTCTTATCGGTCCACTGGGCCCACAGTGATTTGAAAGCCCAAATAACCAAATAAAGATATTGACGTCACCGAGTGAGGGGTTGAGATTGAGAACAATTCTCACCAACAATTCCCACTTTTTAAAGTTCCTTAAAAACGGCCAAAGACCTCGATAAAAAGTCAATAAAGTCAGCCAAAATGTAGCAAAGGCCTGTGAGTAGACATGTGCGAAGTTTTCAGCAAAAAGCTGGCACTCATTTGATGTAAAATGACAAATAGGTCAACAATTCCCACTTTAGACACTACTAAAGTGACTTCTATTAGTTTTTTAAAGCACCAACAGTGAGCAATGTCGGTATGATTCCTAAAAGTTTAGCTTTGTTGTGCAAAGTATTGTTCGTTTTTGGTCATAAATAGGAGTCTCCACTCCCACTGACATCAAAGCCTATGTCCTTTTGATAAATAAGGTATGTTTACCCTTGCAAGGAAGCACAAAATGGAATGAGCAATGTTAGTGAGAAATGTACTGAGCACTGAGCATTGTGGCGAGAAACGATGCCGTAATTCGCCTTGCAGACGAACTGGCATCACGCACACAAACTGCTCGCATCCTGGCCATCGTGCCATCGTTGGTGTGTTCGAGTTGCCAGAGTTTGATAAAGGTTTAATGATATCGAAACGCGTTATGATTACTTTCTATCATGGTTTGAACGAGAGGAAGACAAACCTTAAATATTCACTATTTCAGACAATTACGCCATTTTTTTGCAAAATCGCGGAAAAATGCGAATTTCAAAAATCACGTATAAAATATCCAGTTGATGAAACTCCTTAAGCCCAATGCTTATATCAACTTTGTATCAATAACATTCTGTAAGCAAAATTGTGCGTCATTGCCTTCATCACTTTTCTTGAAAACTGGAGTTAAAGTTGCGCGCTTTTCAGACAATCAGTTACAAAATTGTTGAGCCACCCCCAAATTTTCAGTTTATTTGCCCCTGTTTCCCCCCTCCCCCCTAGTCAATGTTGCAGTACCACAAAAAGTTGCCGAATCACGCGTGTCATCTCGATCAGGTACTTTTCTCAAAACAACATTGACAAGGGGGAAGGGGGGACGAAAATTTCATTTTTTTCTAGGGTGGCTCAACAATTTTGTAACTGATTGTAGATTTTACATATTTGTAAATAGATATTTGTATAGCTTTTTTGTTCTTTTTAGCTGATAGGGTTTTTGTATTTAAATATGATAAAATGAAATGAAATGAAAATGAGGTACTCAACCTGTGGTAAATATGTTTTGCAATGTCTACAGCAAACCATGGCAAATCAAGGGATGGCATGTGCAAGGAATCCTGGTTGAAACAGGCCCTTTGAGAAACTCTATTCTAAACTGTGGAAAAGGAAATATGTTTCTACCTGGGTGGGGTAGATGACAGATGAATATAGTAGCGTTTCTGGTTTGTGAATCCACTCAAATGACGGCTGGTATTTAACAATTTTTGGACTTGTTGGAGATTTAGGGGGAGATTCTGGTTTTGTCTTTTTCGGGGAATCTTCTTTCTTGTCTTTTCTATTTTCCTGCAAAGAATGATGGCAAATGAAAATTACTACATTACAAGTGCCACCAAAACCTATATACTAGGATTAACACAAGTCGTAATTCCGCTTTTTGACTGAAGTGATGCCGCAACAACTACCACACATTTTTCTATATATATGCAGAAACATAAAAGCCTCTATCGAAGGATTAACTTGAAGAATTTAAGCAAAGACTCACAAATCCTTGAACCATCTCCTCCGCAGTCTTCAATAATTGATTTGCTAAATCCATCGGATCATCACCGGATGACTGTGTCGCCCTTGGAGCCTCTGCATCTTTAAACTTCTTTGACTGAAAAGAAGAGACAAATGAAAACGTTTTTAGCACGGTGTACATTAAGGATATGGTAACAACAGGGGCGGCTGGGAGTGAAATTTTTATGGTATTAGTTTTTGTGAAATGTTGAAATGCTCAAAAACAAAAGTTAACAATTTCATCGCGAAGCGAAGGAATTGGTAACCAGTCCAGCTGGGGGTATGGGGGGCGCTGTAAGCCCCCCATTGGGGTCCAGGGGCGAAGCCCCTGGAGAAATTAGCATTTTTGATGAGAAAAAATCCTAGATTTTCTCTAAATTTCGAGTTATAACGCACTAGCAATTCACCTTGTGCGACGGTTCTTGAAAATGATGTGAGCACATTGCGTGAGAGACAATCTCTTTTGGTCAGTACACTTCTTGATTCTGAAAAAGGTAACCAATTCAGGGCCTTATTTACCCCTATTAGAATATGTTTGGAGCCCCAGCCGGTAAGGATATTATATTCCACTTATAATATTTCTCATTTTGTAAATACTAATTGATGAGCAGTCACGTTATTTTTTAGAAAATCTATCAAATCTACGCTGATTGTAGGCTTTAAATCTAGAAACAACGCTGTCTTTAAAAAATGGTTGTCTGGCAAGCCACCGTAAGAGCTTGTGCTCCACTTGTAAAATCACAAGCATTTCTTTTCTCCTCTGGTGCATGCTTGACCTTGCAGGTGCTACAACTCGTTTCATCCTGCTAAAAACTCTTTCGCAATGGACGCTGGTAAGTGGAGTTGTAGCTGCAAGTTCTAGCAGTGTCATTGCTTGGGGGAGAGCATCCTCGAGTTTTGCCTTTTTTATAACTGTTAAGAGGTCTTGAATGCTTGGTGAGCCCTCAATCACGGAATCAATGTCGATTTCTACATCTGGCTCTAATTCGAATGTATCACTCTCTTCTACATCCATTAATTCACTTCTGTTTGTTTCCTCAGCATCCTTGCTAACCTCTTCGACAGTTTGTTGCAGCCGTGTTTGGCGCTCTTTCTTTGCTGCAAGACGACTATCTCGTTCTCCAACAGCTTTCTGCAAAAGGAGTGCAATCTCACTGCTGTTGTAAAGAACAGAGAGATTGTTCTCCGTGATCGTCCCACCTTTAACTGCAAATGGGTAGAGCTGGCGCAGTTCTGCAATCAAGGCCCTATGCTCATTAGCTGTCGCTTTCCTTCTTTGGCTGAATTTTGTTGGATGGATTAGATCCATCCATCTGAATTTCTTGAGATTTTCAAAACGCCAGCTCAGCTGCTCTGAGAACTTTGTTGTGATGGTCAATGCTAGGTCTTTTAAAGAATCCTTCCAGCTTTCTTGTGAGCCATCATTTCCACTCTCAATTCCTCTCCATCCACTTCTTTCACGCATCACTGGAAAAGCAGGGTCAGCCTGGATCGTATCCTCCCATATTTGATCCAGATTGAAATCGTTAAGCAAGCGTTGGAAATCGTCAATCATTGATCTTAGCTGCACGGCATCTAATGTTGGATTTTGCATAATGGTCATGATTGGTGTGCATTGCTCAAATATTTTTCTGTACAGCTTGAGCAGAAAGACGAATTCCACTTGTTGCATTTGAATGCCAAGGCCCCTTGCTGTACTTTGGGTGTCGGCTTTTTCGTTTTGGTCCCTTGAAATTTCGTACAGCACAGCCCCAATAGTTTCATAATGACTGTCAATGACACTTGTTGCAGTATCACGTGACAGCCACCTTGTATCTCCAGGTTTTGGAAGATTTAGTCCAATACGTCTGGTGCGCTTTGGGCTACTTCTGAAAAAGGCAACAAGCTTGTCGGCCGTGCCAAAAAACTTTGCAACCTTTGGAATTTTCATTGCTGACTGTGAAGCACAAAGGGACAATCTGTGAGCAACACAGTGGTTATAATAGGCTGCAGGGTAGTGTTGCTGTATTTGCTTTTGCACACCGTTAAGTTCTCCGCTCATTGTAGGGGCACCATCGTATGACTGACCAATGAGCTTGTTTCCACTAGTTGCTGGCTTTATTTTGTAATTTTCCAATGTTGACAGCATAATTTCTGTCAGAGCATCAGCTGATTGATCATCGGAAGCATCGATCATACCTAGCATATGCTCTTCAACTTCACCGTTGTGAACAAGGCGTACAGATACCGCAGATTGCTCAACATTGCTAGTGTCACTTGTGTCATCCATCATGGCGGCAATAAATTTTGAGCCTTCAATGCGTTTTTGGATCTCCTTCCGAACTTCCTTGAAAATGCATTCTATTAACTCATTTTGTGGATCATGAGACGTGTATGTAATAGCATCTTTGTCTAAGAATGAACGAAGCTCATGGCTGTAACCCCCAAGTAATTCCATAAGCTCCAAAAAATTTCCTCTATTGGATGACAATTTAGATTCATCATGGCCACGAAATGCAAGGCCCTGAGCAGCTAAAAATACAGTAACATCAATATGATGGAAAAGCATTTTTGACAGACGTGTAGCACTGTGATTGTGTCTTGCAACATCTCGTTGTCTTGCTTCATCCAAAGCACATGCTACGTCGACATTTCCCAAAAGTTGGTAGGCAGTATAGTTCACTGTATGTGTCTTAGACTTCTCATGACGTTTGGCTAGATTGGACAGATTTTGACCAGCTGATACAAATCCAGATTCTTTCACAAACGACACACCTTCCATCTACGAGAAGAAAGAAACAGAAACATAAGGTGACTTTGAATGAAATTTGTTAATTGGTAGAAAGTTATTTGCTAGAAATTTAAGTCCTCTCCCTACTTCTTATTAATGACCTCCCCTAAGCCCCCCTCCCCTCCAAATAGATCCAACTGTCTTTACTCATAGGGCCATTAGTTGGTCTAGCAGCGGACTTAGGGCACGGCCATTTTAAATTGTAGAATATTGCTACTGATAAGATGAACGGCGCCTAGCCCTCTATTTTTAGCCTTGACCCTAAAGGCAAGGTAGGAAGGTTACTGATCCTAATACCATGGCCAGTGAACATGGCCAAAGGGCCTTGAGCCATGAGGAAAAATTTAACTACAGGCACATAGCCCTTGTCGTATCGCCACCTCAAGGGCCCAGTATGAGGATCGTGATTCTCATACCATGGCTAGTGAACATAGAAAAAGAGCTGGGAGCCACGGCTACAATTATTGTTTATGGCCAAGAGCCCTCTGACAATCGCCATCAAAATGGCTAAGTGTTGAGGTCGCAAATCAAATACCATACCTAAGCAGCTAAGTTAGCGAAAGGTCTTTTTGGAAAACTTTTTTTGCCTTGAAAATGTCAAATAATCATTGAAAAAACTTACCTTTGATAAATCACCCATGACGAGACATGGCCAACAGAAGTAAGTATTCTTCTCAACGTCTCCGCAAATCCATGGAAACTTCTCGTATGCAGTGTCACTCGATACGTATTTCACGGTAACTTTTGGGCATGGTCTTCCATCTGTTTTTAGGCGAAGTCGTTGTTCGTGAGTTAATCTTCTTTGAGTTGACAAAATGGAGAAAATATTGGAAACACCCCAACGGTACCCGCTTCCTAAAACCCGATCCATTTTGTAATACAGGTCTGACACGGCTCGTGGACGACAGAATGCGAAAGATCAGCGCAGCGTACTTCGTGTTGAAATGAATGGTTAGACTGGCCACGGTATGAGGAATCGAAAACTAATACCATGGAAGACGAATCTCTTTGTTTCACGTTAAAATAACAATACGCCCTGACGTAACAGCGGGCCACTAAGACAAAAGTTTAGTGACATCATGGTATGAGAAATGAAATACTAATACCGTGGCCACAACTGCCTTCGTAATTCAATAGCTGTCGACAATACTATAGAATATGATTCATCGGATTAGACAGTCATTTGAAACCTTTTGTCTGAACGAGCTGCGTTGGCGTTGACATTTGAATCACCATTTGATACGTAAATGCGCCTCCGCTACTGAGCCAGCAGAACAGAACGGCTGACACCAATATCCTCCAAAAGAGCCCTCAAATTTTAGCGTTTTTTACAGGCAAGCTCTGCAAAAAAGTGGTATGAGACTCATACAGTTTATACCATTGAGCGCCGCCCCTGGGTAACAACTAAGAAAATGGTTGTTAGGTGTTTCATCCTATCTACCCTTATGCAGTGGCGTAACGGAGCAGCTCGGGGCCCTTAGTAATTTAGCTATGCAGGGTCCCCTGAGGCGGCAGATAGATCAACAAAAGTTCACCATATTTCCAACATCAAAGCGGTTTTTTTATCGGCAAAATCAAAACCAGCGTCTATGGAAGTTTTTTTTTATGAAGGCACGTTTGTATAAGAAACACATTGGGGATGGTGGCTGAAAGTGAAATGCTAGCGAGGCGAGCTACACTTGGGGTATGACGGGAAAACTTTTTGAGCCATGCTCTTTAGAATATCGGAAAATCCTTCCTTCGTAGAACGTTCACAATCAAATTCAGAAAAAGGATTGTGGTCGACGACATGCTTCCCAAGGAAACATTCAAAAGTTAAGCCTAGGTATCGTACAGAAATGGATTTTTGGCCAAGCCATCTTCTAAAACATTCATATTCACTAGAAGATAGCAAGGCATCTTTGAAAAGTCTGTAATACGATGTTAAATTCACTAGAAGTCTCTGGGTCTCTTTGGAGGGGTGTTTCTCCAAAGTGACATCAGTACATTACTGAAAATCGTAAGGGGCCTCTATAGCTCGGGGGGCCTTTGGAGTTGCTCTAACCCTAACCACCGCGCGTTACGCCACTGCCTTTATGCTTGTGAGTCAGAGGAAAAGTGGGCAAAAATAGAAGCATTTGAAATGTGGATTTACAAGAAAACAGCGCATATGACGAAGAAAACAGTATTACAGCTAAGCAAACAGCCAGATCCATCATACTGGAGATAATACAAAGGAAAATAAGATACTTTGCACAAATAATCAAAGCAGATAGAATAAAAAAAACAGTACAGGGTGTCCCAAAAAATTGTGCCTCGTTTGTGTGGTTACTGTGGAGAAGCTGTAGATTCGATTATCTCAGTTTCTACATAGTTGCATATGTCAAGCTTCAACTTAGAGTTTGAGACCTTGTATGAGCAAACGGTAAAAATTGACGTTTATCAAAATAGTGACTAAAGTTTTTTTCAATTTATTCAGTAAAAAGAAATACCTATACCCGACAACACCTTTCTCGAGGAGCTTTACCTCGTTTTCTTTCCCCTATACAAATGTATGGGAAAATGACAGGAAGTGAATAAGTTTGACTACTTTGAATGTTTCTTGCGGGAACGAGATGTTACTTTTCCGTGTCAATCCAATTCCTGGTCCAATTCCGAATTTCCTGGCGTTGGTTTGAACAAGCGGCAGTTCATGAGTTGAAAGGGGGAAGCACACGATATACAATTTCTTGATAATTTCTTGATAATGACATTCTGGAGCAAAAAGTCCTTGCCATCTGTACTTAACGCAGGGTACAAGGATCCCGAGGGTCCCAAAGTGATAAGGTCCGCCTTTTATAACATGCCGTCATTGGAGAACATGAATCTGCCAAGTCAAACTGATGACTGCAGATGCAATCAAAAGCAGCTCTCCCACAATTTCAGTCAAAATCTATAGATCAATAAACATACCCAAGACACTTTCTCTCGTTCTTGCTCCGGTCGGTGACCAAGAGAATAAATCATTCTTTTTCGATGCCCACTGAGATGAATTCCAATAACCTTTGAAGAAAACACAGAATCAATTAGCAAGTCAATATATAATCATTGCCCTTGCTTCATGCCTTGAGAGCTCTACATAGCAATTATACCGTGTGTCCCAGGAACAAAACTATGCAGATTTTGTTGGGTCAAGCGATATGAATTTAGCTTTGATCAAGGGCTAATCAACTCTAAACGTCTTCCTTGATAGTTGACTAGAACAAAGCTACCTCGTTTGTTTTAAAGACTGAAATTAAAGAAAAATCAAGAAACTACCTAAAGGATCACTTGGGGGCGGGATGACTTCTGGCTAACAGAATATAATAAGATCTAATATTGTTCAAATTTAATCAAGGCCATCGTTAATCTATTCGCTGTTCCTCAAGATCTGGTTTGGTCCAAAAGGCCAAAGCTCTAGGTTGCAGGTTGCACAAATTTCAGCGTTAACGTCTTGATTAAAGATTTTTCATAGTATCCCAAGAAACTGTCCCGTTTCCTACAATTTCCTTCAATTCCTTCTTCACGTCGTTACGTGTAGTGCTAAGTTCCTGTTTTTCCGTTTTATGTTGCCACGAGGTAGTCATAGTTTTTTGTCCAAATGGTATTGTACTAGTAGTAGGGTATAGTAATTTGTAAGTAGTGTAATTAAGTAATGTGTATTGTAACTGTTTAGATTGAATGTAAAAAAATTTCAGCGTTCAAGATTAATAGGTCTACTATCAAATTACCAATACCAAAAGACAAGGTACCATGTCCAGCGCTCAATAAAATGTTTTCCTTCCTGGTAGCAAGTTAAGCACTTTCGTTTCTTCTTACACAGTTCCTTCTTTTTTCCCTATATAGCACCCCATTCTATACCAAATTCTGTCTCTCCTTCTTTCTTTCCCTTCTTTCCCCTTACCTTGCATCTCTTTCTCCCTTTTCCTTTATTTTCTTCCAGGGAAATTTGAGCATTTCAGCTATCTTCCTGGCAGCGCCGCTACCACGCTACTTCATTTTTTTGAGCCCATCTATGTCCAAGTTAAATATGAAAGGAACATGTTGAGAATGATCAGTCATCGATTAACGTTAAACTCACATAGCTGGAGCTTACAAGATCCGTATGCATTTTGTTGGGACAATCGGTAGATCTACATTTAAAGAACTATTCCTAAGCAATACCTGATGGTTGAAATACATGAATGCACAGATTCTAACAACCCTTTCATTTTGTTGGAGATTTTCACAACTAATGAACTCAAGTATGATCAACAACACAAGAAAGAATCTCCTCCAGCTGCTATAAGATAAACATCCTCATATGGCGAAGGTTCAATATTGTGCAGAGGTAGTATACTTTCTGTCAAACATCCTCATGTGAGGAAGGTCCACCAATTTGCTGAGGCAGTATACTTTCCGTCAAATATCCTCATATAGAGAACGTTCACTATTGTCCAGAGGCAGTATTCCTTCTGTCACACGGCTTAAATAAAATCCGCACAAGAGGGAAACAAATTCACAACCATGATCAAACATTGGGAGGGATAAAAATGCCGATGCAATATTTGTAGAAGGACCTGATAATTTGCGATTAGATGACGTGAAAATATAAGCGAGCAAAAACAAATGAAGTCTTTTGCATTAGCAATTTTGTGTCATCGCCAATCTTAAATGACATTTAATTTGATATATTAATAATCGGCTGCGTTCGAAAATGAATAAACACGTTTTAACTCAAATATTCTTAATACTGAACCTGATTTGTGTCTTTCTACCTGAAAAGTCGAATTACCTGGATTTTGTCACTAAGATGGAATGTTAATAGAATGAGTAAATTCAACACGATTGTTGTGGCTTGCCTCGTCCTTCGATTCTCGTCAAACTGTGCTTTCCATCTGTTTAATTTATGATAAATTCTAACAGCAATTTTCTGCATCTGCACAGTAAATCCCCGCATATACGAACCTAACGAAATAAGAACCTGGAGGCTCTTCTTCCTAAACTATGCACCTTGCAATTAAGAACCTGTTTCAGTTTGGCTTTTAAAGTTTGATTCTCCTCCCCAATTAGTTATTAGGTCGATAAGGATGCTCCCAAAACAAATAATAGGGCTGAAAATCTTTATAAGACTCTGAAAGGGCCTACATGAAACACTCTTCAAATAAGAACCTTCACACCTTGAAATTAGTCTTAGTACCTTTGAAATAAGAACCTACTTAAGCCTGGCTCTCAAAAAAGTAGATTCTTCTATGCGGGGATTCACTGTAGCAGCAGAACCGTCGGTAGAGGGGGAAGTTGAATTTAATTCTGCCTTGCAAAAGTTGGATAGTTAGAACCTTACGGTAAAGAAAATGCTTGAAAGAAGCGAATACGAACCGTGGTCAATTCGAATTCCCATATGGCTCTAATTCTATCCATGCTATCATATCTGTTCACTGCAAATCTCGTCTCATAATCCAATAAATTTATCTTCGTCAACCATTCCGTAACTGACTCCGGGATCGGGAAATCATCATCACCGATCTGGGGTGGGCTTGGAAGCTCGGAAGCTGATATCAGGATCGCCCTTTGCAAATAGAGAGTGAAATTTCAAAAAATGGTCATAAGAAATCAAATGGAAACATTATTTATAACGTCTTGAAATACCGGGTGTCGATAAAAGCATTCCTCTTTGAAAATCACCAAACTTTTACCACACAGCCGATCTTCAAGTTCCTTCTTGGCAAGAAGACCAAAGACTAAGTTGTTTTTTCAGATATAGCTAATCCATTGATAATTTTTTAAATTAGTGACTTTGCTCTTTTACGTGGAGCATGATTTTGAAGCATGCTGCAAAATGCACTAATAATTACATGAGTAATTTCGTTTGCCATATCAAGTTTCTCACTCAACTTGCTGAGAACGGACCTAGGAAGGTTCGAAACGTTCTATCAATCTAATATGGCTTAACCACTCGATTTATATCACTTGTATATACTGTTAATCATAATGTGGACTTGTCAACTTTCTAATTCATTATCATATGGACTTGCTACTAATTCATCATCACATGGAGGAAAGATAAACGATGTTGCTTAGTGACCATATTTCAGAATAAGGTTTTGCAATGCCTTATGTCATGCTGTCAACTAACAAACCTTAACTAACAACGACAAACATTTCATCATCATTGAATATATTTGGATTATTGACGAAGGGGGTCGAAAAAAAGTTATGATAGCTTACGTAATCGAATTTTGACGATTTTTCAAACGGGAGTATTTTTTTGGGACACCCCGCTACATTTGTACCTCCACTGACTTACAGACAGCGTTCTTGCGATGCAAGCACACTCTGAAAGCGGAGAAGGAGGAGACGGCTAGGCCTGCCGGTCACGCGCAAACTGCACATTTTGAACAAAACAGCTGCTTTGAAAATGAAGTCAGTAGTCCTGAGCACAATGATTTTATCGACAATAAACTGTACTGTAATGAACTGCCACAAAGACTTAAGCAATCACATTCTTAAGAGCAATCCAAATATCTTATTTCAATCCTCCTAAGAATTAAATGTTCCACAACAAAAAAGGGGGATCTCTTCCACAGTAAAGGTACATGGGGATGTGCCACGCTCAAGAGAATAACTTTTTGGACTTCTCTTCCAGCCAAGGGTATATTTTTTACAATTTTCGTCAAGCAACGGTTCTAGCCAAGGGTATTATGTTCGACAATGTTGGTATACGAAACAGTCATGTTTCAGCTAAAGTAGACAAAAAAGCCTTTGAAAGTACGAACTTCATCGTGACAACCCATTTTGGTTCAGATTATACTAAATGAAACAAAATCAAAATTTTGAAATATCACGGTTCAAATAAAACTTTTCGGACTTATACGAACTAGAAGAGCTTGGAAATGAATCTAGTCAATGGTAGTATTTTTTCAATATCAGCGTTGCCAAACCTATAATTTTGTAGAAACTGGTGTATGCAAGGTACCATTTTCATAAAACCCAGTCTCGATAACGGTACCACTTTGAATATGTTTGCGGAAGACTGGAACCAAAAATTTAGCTACGAACTGCACCCACGGGTGTTCCAGAGAAATAGAGATTTCTAAATATCGGAGATGGGAATACCTGATATGCTCCGGATTCTGAATACCAATTTCTCGTAAGTCATCTTCATCAAGCATATCACCTCCCTACAAGTGAAAAAAGATAACTTTAAGCAAATATTTAAGTCCTTAATACTTACGTACAAAAATTTGCGTCGAATCGTTGCAAAACTTCAAAGTACAACACTTCAATTTACAGTCTCATTTTTGAAACTATTCAAAATTCTTTCATATGAAATCTTCCTTGCCAAATTCGAATTCGGTACACAAATTTCTGCTTATGTCGCTAGCGGCCGTAATGTTAATTTCATGGCGATGTTAAGTTTGAAAACCTATACGGGACTTGACCGTGAAGATGACTCAGGTTATAAAGTTTCACTCCGAACGATTTTTGACGGTCAAATCCCTCATAAATCTTTAAATTTTATATTGTCATCAAATCAATGTCACAATAGCCAGCAGTGTAAATACGTGTGATAAGCCTAAGTTAGGGTGCTAAATCCGAATCCGGGATCAAACTCTTAATAAGCTTTAGCTCTGTTCAACGGTCACTCATCGAAAGCAGACATTTGATCAACGAAACTTGGTATAAATCTGAAGAAGGATGTTCACTTTACCTGGTCAGTGCAGATAAGTCTTTCAACGCTACATTTTCCATGTTTTTGAGACAAAAAAAAAACCAGAGAAATCTTCAACTACCTGCCGCAGCAATTTCGTTCAAATTCTAGTCAGCTGCATTATTCGAAATGAAAATTCGACTGCAGCGTTCTTTGTCAAAACTATAAGATTCGCAGAATTTGGGCCTAAATAGGCCCAGGATGTTCAGAGTAATACCATCAGTCTCTGTTGACCGAAGCGCAATCATCAAGTCAAAGAGCACAGAGAAACAACATATTCTAGGTCATAAGTCTACTATCATTAAGTCAATTACTGTAATGGTAGAAAAATAAAAGAAACTGTTCGGTACGTACAATGTGTCTGATGTCATCGTATCCATTGGCGACGAAAGATGCCTCGTAGTGAGACAAATCGAGGTTGTTCAACCAATCTCCAATCGAGACTGGAGCTTCATGTAGAACTGAAATGATAAGGTATCTAAATTCTTGTACAGTTCTTCATAACAGAACAGAGGTGGATTGGACCTGTATGGCTTTGGGTGGCAGACTTGGGCAGATTTTCAAGACGCTCAACACCCGGCGTTGGAAAAAATCCTGCTCCCTGCTGCCTAAATATCAAAGCAATGATACTAAAAACTGTCCTGTTTTATTCCCGATATGCTCAATCAGGTTCAATAACTTGCCCGACTTTAATCGGCCATTCTGTCCCATTGAAATGAGAGACTTCCTACAAAAATCCCCTTCCGAAAACCTGCAAAATCGAGTGAAAGCAACAAGCATGATTTCCCTTATTCATTCCTAGCAATAATGACATTTGGATGTGTTCATGTATTTTATCCTCTTGGGAGAGTGGAATGCCCCTGGATGAGTTATTAATTCAAGGGGGGGGGAAGACTTCTCCTTTCCCACGAGGACAGCGTGTGCTAAAGTGTGCTCAAGTCATTGCTGTGCGGTGAACATATTAGAGAAACTTGCTCTTAATTTTGGCACGTTTTCTGAGGTTTTTCGAAGGAATTTTTTTTAACATCGCTTGCAAAATATGAACGGAGTGGCCGATTTCAGCTAGAAAAAATTTTCAAAATGATTGATCATGTTAGCTATTCAGTGCTTGCATACTCAGGGATCAGTAGCTATTCAAACGTCGGACCTTTTTACACTAAATCGGCAGAAAAAATTTCTTTCAAGCCATTCAGGTCAATAAAATAGCCACAGATGCATACACTAACATTTATTAAATAGTTTGAACCTGATGAATTTGAAGTCTCCCTCAAATAACATGTCACGTGAAAGAGACCGCGAATAAGAACAACACAAGGTTTTTGCACATGAATTTTGCGTTATCGCAAATCTTAGGTGACATCTAATTTGAGACGGACTTTAGTCACCTTTCTCTTCTGCAAGGCTGATTTTGACTGCAGTTTGAAAGATACGAAAAATTTAGCAAAATGGTTAATTTTATCTAGCTTCTCAGTTTAGCTATTTTTGGTGATTACAGCGCAAATATAAATCTGCTGTCATGATGTTCTCAAACATAGAAGTGCCGTTGTGAGTCACCCTCTAACATTAGCTATGTAAAGGGCTGTGGTAAATACAGGAAGAAGAGGGGGAGAATGTCATAACTCACCGTCGCCAAGACCATCAGCACCTCCAATAAGATCTTCAAACGATGAGAATATCTTGTCGATCTGAAACAAAATACTTAGGTTAATAAGAATTAGAAAAATAATTTCTAGGCCACCAATGAGCTCATATGAAACATCACTCAAGTCTGACTTTGCAACTAATCATCAAAGTTTCTTTATGAATACCGTCAGAAATAAGAATCAGAAAGGCTACAACAAAAGACTACTGTTAATGATTAAGTAATCCTAAATAACTCATGATAATTATGAACATCATGTATAAAAATGAATAAAAATATCGCTTGATCCACGCTTATTTGTAGAACAGCGAAAGGATCTGTGACCTACGAGTGGACCAATAGACCTTTTAGCTATTCTACGAAAGAGCCTGGATCGAGCGATACTTTTATATAATTTTATACGTGAGGTTCGATAGAGCGGCGTTACAGCTTCGATCGTAATTGTGCACATTCGAAAATTCTACAAAATATAATGAAATTTCGTTCGATCCACATTCGTTTTCAGAATAGCAAAAGGGTTTATTACCGTAAAAGCTCTATTAAGCCCCCCCCCCCCGGAGGGGCTTATTTAATTTTGGACACTCTATTGGAGGGGCTCGTTAGAGAGGGGGCTTATTTGCAAAGTCAACGGACAAGGATATATATGATAGTTTTTCAGTTTTTTTAGCCCAAACTTTGCGGATTCAACATACAATTTTACGAGTCAAATACATAAATTCGACACATTCTCCATCCCATATAATACTAAGACTAATATGCAAGCTTCTTTAGCTAAGTAAATGGAAAATCGTTGGTAATTTCTGGAATTTGATGCAAGTGGGAGGGGGGGTTGGCTTAACAGAGAAGGGGTCTCATTTGAAATTTCAGCTCAGAGGGGAGGGTTTTTTAGAGAGGGAGGCTTTTTAGAGCTTTACGGTATTCAAAAGAAGAAAGGGTCTACGAAATAAAGAGCGAAAGCTTGCTACGACCGGTCCTAGATTTCTAGAACTTAATCCATGCGGCCTTTGTTTTGATGCGCAACAAAGGATCGAAATACTTAGAAATAATGACTTGGGGGCCATTAGACTGATGACGATGAGTCCCTTGTATCCCTGCGGTAAACCTTGCTCAAGAGGGACTCATCATGAAACAGTAAAAAACTTGGCCCTATTTTCTTCAATCATCAATGGAATTAGGAAAGAATCACGGCTTCGAATCTCTATCCCATGGGAGTGTTTTCAATTCTTCAATCGAATCGAAAATTCTATCACATTTACACGTTAACAATAGTAATTCACAAATCTCGCAATCTGATTGGTGCTGAAGAAATTGCTCAGTTTGGGCCTAAATAGGGCCAGGTTTTTCATAGTAATACTATGAGTCTCTATTGACCGAAGCGCCATCATCAAGTCAAAGAGCACAGGGAAACAAGAGACTCATCGTCATAAGTCTAGGGGGCCATAGCAAGTCTATCCTAGACCATCTCTTCTTTCGAATAATGGGTCTACTCGTAGGCTAAAAGATCTATTGATTTATTTATACCTTACTCCATTCATACGACTCATTCAACGTGCTTGGGGGTCGACTTCCACCGCTACTTTCACTAGCAGATTTGACTGAACTCCTGGTTCTTTGCTGCTTCACACCAGAATACCTCGTAGAGGGCAATGGTTGAATCTTATCAGATTCAGTATTATTGAATGATATCAAATCCGTTTGCCGCTTCATATCTTTCACCGGGTTGTTTGTAATATTTACATTGTCATATGTATCATTTGCAGGTGGCGGCGGAGGAGACATTCTCAAATGCAACTTCTCAAAATCACTCATAGGTTCCTTAGGATCTATGCGGTAGTTTTCATACACTTCATTCCCTGGTCCGGAATCTTCCTTTCGGTCATTAGTCTTCAATTTATCCAGTCCTACGTAAGTCTTCAATGTCCTCAGTGCTTCGTCTGAAGATGGAGGTGGAAAAGATGGAATGGACTCTCTTGATGGTTTTGGCGCAGGAACATTGTCATAAGTAGCATCGCTGCTACGGTAAGGTGTAGGTACAATGTCATACGTCGTTGCGGAACTGCGACTTTTTGGCGCAGGGACCTTATCGTACGTTGCTGCACTACTTTGTTTTAGCGCAGGGACCATATCATAAGTTGTGGCACTATTGCGACTAGGCGCAGGTACATTATCGTACGTTCCCGCGTTACTGCGATTTTGCAGGGGAACCATATCGTACATGGCTGTGGAACTGCGATTTGGCGCAGCATTATCGTTTGTCGCAGCATCCGTGCGGTTTGGCAAGGGAACGGAATGCTCTTCATAAGGATTCATTGTTGTTGTTCTCCGTTGTTTTGAACTTAAAGTAGAGAGTTGCGCTTGTTCTTGCCGTTCCTCAGTATCTTCTGCGAAGCCAGGTGACGGAGGTTGCATTTGGCGTAAGAAGCGATCATTGAATAAATCATCTCGGGAGGTAGAGTCTTCTATAAGTGGACTAATAGTAGCTTGTGGGTAGCCTCCTTCGTGTCTGCTGTGGCGGGGATATTGAACTAATGAATATGCCTGATTTGTTGGTCTTTGGGAAACGGAAGCCGAACGTGCTGTGCCTCCAACTTGAGTGTAATGTGCTTTAGCTTCATCTATGAAAAGATATTCAAAATTTGAAAAATAATGATGAACAAAAGCGAAGGCAACGAGAGTCCATTTTCGTAGAGCTGTCACATTATAAATTAAGTGAGTAGAGAAACTCGCGGTTAGTCCGATGCATTACGAAAATCTGATAATGACTCTTCGCCTATTTTCTCTCGAGAAAAACCCTCATGATTTCAGAACAAAGTGGCCGATTTGAGTCAGGAAACTTCTAAATTGGATTTGAAAATGTGCACCATTAAACAATATACCGGGTGAGTCAAAAAAAATGGAATAAAGAGTGTGTGACTGATATTCAAAACTGAAACGTAAATCTATCAGTCAAAGGTCAACTTAGATAAGAAAATTTTGTTTGGTAGTATCCCTCATCTTACAGACCCAGAAATTAGGAAAATGCTGGTACAGGGCATGTCTGGGAAACAAAAATTCCACATTCCATTCTGGTCCATAATTTACGTTCTATTGAAATTGGAATTCAGCATCTCGAACTGCCAATGTAAACTTCAATGTCACATAAATCATGGACCAGAATGGAATGTGGAATTCTCAATTCCCATACAAACCCCTTACAAGCATTTTGATTGTTGTTGGATCTTAAAGATGTTTGATTTTACCAAACAAAATTTTCTCATCTAAGTTAGCCTTTGACTGATAGATGAACATTTCAGTTTTGACTATCGATCACATACTTTTTATTCCACAAACCCTGCAAACGCCTAAACTTTTTTTTGACTCACCCGGTAGTTGTCAATATTATTTGCTTGATATCAAGGGGTGTTGTTTTATTTTGTTAACTCACCCGGCACAATGAATATTGCACTAAGTCAGAGTGTCATATATAAAAAAAAATGGCACAATAAAAAGGAAATATATAGAAATATGAATGGAAAGTTAAAATGTTTAACCTTATTTAGACATAAACTAAGTTGTTAATAAAACTCTTCCACTATGAATGCAGGTTGATTTGCTATGCTTTTCAGTTACTCTGAAGATACCCTAGCGGGTGAAACAGGTCAGGACTGAAGGAGAAATAAGAGCTGTACAAGATAAATTGATGACTCTTTGCTTTGAATAGTTCTGCCTTCTTCAACCGTACACTGTATGGTATATAGGAACGGAAATATAGAGAAATGGAAACTATCCATCTGCACTCTACGCTAACACTCAATTCATTAAGGGTGATACTAGCTGTTAATATCGTTAAGTGAGTGTTGCTCTGCAGGTCTGTAGAAAGTAGCTGGTGCTTGGGCAGCTTTGTTTCCTATGTGATAGAGAACAAAATCTGACGAATGTTTATGACTGACGGCCTGTTTATATGAGGAAAATCACATCACAAGCCAGAGGCAGGGTTGATAGGCGAGATTCCACATTCCCACATATTTTTTGTATTTTCATCTCAAGTTTATATGACTAATGCAATATCACCAGTACATGATATAACACGGATACTTTTGATAAAACATTTATTTACCTTTTGATCCTTGTTTTCTTTGTTTCGTCTTCAAATCGTGTCTGCAATTGAACGTGATTTCAGCCCTAAACCAATTTCAGCTATTCAAATATAACTTCCTTGTATTCCTGTGTGTTAGTGCACCTTCGCAGAAGAAAAGTTTTCAAACCGCAAATCCTAAAAAATCTTTTCTTGCGCAAAAACGCATTAACACACAGGAATACAAGGGTTATTTTATTGGAATAACTGAGAGCGGTTTTAGGCCTAAAATCACTTTAGTTGCAGACACGAGCTGAAGACGAAACAAAGATGAAAAGAAGAATCAAAACAAGGAGAGCAAATATTTAATCAAATATCCTTGTCCTTACACCCTTGATTTGATGTAAAGTCTTTACTTTTATTTTATATATTTTCATATATAAGGGACATGGGGTGTTCAGTCTTCTGTTCCCGGTGGTGTCTTCCTGATAGCATTGCAATGTCGATTGCAAGAACAAGGACAGATTTTGTAATGCAATAGCATCAGTTGCTTTTGCTCATACCTTAATTCAAAGCGCGAAGCGAATGCAGACAAAAGAAATTCTCTCAAACAGTAATTCATAACAAACACTGCCGCAAAGTTGCCCAGAAACCAGTGCGGCAAACTCTTACTTGGTGCGGGCGAAGGAATGTTTCTTAAGAGAAGCTATGAGCTTCAGACGAAAGAAGAGTGGTAAATCTTAACTTCTGTCTGGCGGATTTTGTTTAAATGATTCAGGAGCTGCGGAGCAACTGTTTACATCTGAGCAACAAATATGCAAGAATTGTGATGCCCTCTGCTCGGCTTCTGAATTACGTAAACGAAATCCGCAGATTACAGATTTCTGTTGCAGCCATGTAGTAGACTTTCAGAAACTATGGTTTCCTTGAAGATTGCATCAATTTTCCTCAAGTAATTTAAGATTTACAATGATTTTAATTTTTTCAAAGTCTTTAATGCTGTCCTTTTGAAAATAATCAAGGTATCAAAATATTGCCACGGCAGATTTACAAGAAATTATCCGAAGTTCATTTGAAGTCATTCAATTCATAAAGAAATTAATACAATTTGGCACCAACCATTAAAGGACAAGTCCGGGGTTGATAAAATTATTGTTAAAAACACCAATCGTGAGTTCTTTCCAAGTTTTGATGCCTCCAACATTCATAAATTGGTTGATGAATCTTCGTAAGTTAGGCTAAAGATCGTCGCCATTGTGTATTTCGTACGTTGTACGAGTTTGCGAAGGTGCGATAAGGAGGCTAGCAATGTGAGTGGTATAATATCAACACATAACGCAGCCTCATTCAGGGCAACATGAAGTGACGTCGTAGAAAATGACGTCATTTCGCACTTCTTAGCGGATTGAAATATGTAGTTTCGCAGATTAAGAGAAAAATTTGAAAAAAGTACTACACACCATTCACAACATTGTAATATCTTGAATAATCAACAATTATACCAATCCCGGACTAGTCCTTTAAAACGATTGGAAAGATTCGAGTGGTATGCATTCCCCAGAGCAATTACGTAGAGATAAAAAACTACTTAAAACTACGCAACTAAGGCATAAAGAAAAAATTAACAAATGAACAATGAAATAAACAAGAACAAACAAAAGCTAACATTTACGTGCATGGACTTTGTGGTTATGTGGTGCACATCTGTAGATTAAAACGACCTTACTCAAACCGACAATTTCTGTGGATGTAAGTTGAGAATATTTCTGTTGAGGTCGTTGGGGAAGTTTTCACCACCATATAGTAAAAACAGAATTCGGACCTCACTTGCACAAGAATATTGTGCCCAGATAGGCATAATATATCAAAAAGCTCCTTGAGAAGATCACGGATTGCTTCTCCGTTCGAGTGAAATGAAATTCTAACACCACATTCAAATTCGATCAAATAAGATCAATATCTAATAAGATTGTATGAAAACATTGTCAAAGAAGCTTAAAAATCACAGACTTACCACTGGGCTCACCAGATCGTGATGGCTAAAAAAGAATCGATACAACATCATACAGGGTTTAAAGACAGGGCCACAGCGAACATCATCCTCAGGGCAATTTCAGAGAAAAGACATGTGAGGAAAAAAGTGTACCAAATCGATATTTCAATTAAAAATTGTAATTGTAAATCGATCAGACTACGCCATGATTATTAGTACAAACAAACTTCTTTTATGCGTGTTGCACAATGTTACAATGATAACTAAACAAATAAAATATTTTTTAATTGCGCTACGAACAGAGCTTTGTAATATACGACGTTTCGGGCTTGACTGGATAATGGGTTTAAGCCTTCTTGCACACATCTTATCTTGAAACGGCGGATTCTCCGACCATGCAAACTGCTTACAGGGAATCGACAAAGTTAGAAGCTCGCCCATACCAAGTTGAAAATAAAATCTATTGTTTGCAATATGTGTGGCTTCATTGTGGAGCCAAAGAAACAATGGATGCATAGGCGTTTATTTGGTCTATTCATAGCGGCTACGAATATAGCTAGAGTATGTCTCTTCCCATTAATTTTTCTCAGTTCATGAGAGTAGTTTCTTCAAAAGACAGAGCAAATTTATAAGAGAAGTTTAAGAAGACACTTACCCTTCCAGAAATCGACCCTGCAAGGAAATCAAAACTTATTTTCAAAAAATTCTAGACAAAGCAATTCAAAGCCATTGACTGTGAAAGAAAATACAGCATTGGTTCCAAATATGGTTTCAATTTGTATTACAGTAAAACCTCGAATATAAGAAGCTACAATATGCAACTGATCTAGGATTCTTAAAGAACAATTCCGGGGTTTGTATGCCTGATATCACAAAACAAACTTACCAAATACTGACGCAAATTCTTACATTTGTTTTACATTTTGAGCTTCTAATCAATTCCTTGAAAATTCGAATAATTTCGGCAAAATCTGGTCACTGCGTCGCCATTTTCTTGCATGAGCACACGATAAAGAGGTTAGCAATGATTAAGAGGCTTGAAAAAAAATAGGGCAGCCCCATTTCGTTGAGCGATATGACGTCACTTCGCTCAAACTGCTTATTTGAATACGTAATTTCACAAGGGGAAGGCGAAAAATTGTGGTAAAGGTATGATACACCATCATAGCAGTATCATGTTATATTTTATCATCAGTCATACCAACCCCGGACTTTTCCTATAAACAATAAATAGAATGGATATGTTCTTTTAAGATAGTAACTTAGTTTGAGAATTTCAGCCTGTTGGATTCTAATGCGGGGTGAGTGGCCGAGTGGCTTATACAGTCTACGTCAGGTCACTGAAGTTAAGAACGGTCGAATGAGGTTAAACTCCAGATGGGTACCTCGGAGGCCTGACCTCACAACTCATCTCTTCGCCCTTCGGAAGGGACGTTAAACTAGGGGTCCCATGCCAGGATGCGGCATGCAAAGTGGGCCTAAGTTAGCTTTCAGTAGCTAGAAATCTTGACAAGCCTACTCAAAACAAATTGAAAACAAAACAAACAAAAACATAATCCACTAGATTCTTATATACGGGCTTTTACTGCATCAAAAGTACTTAGCAACTAGATAAATTCTTACTGTGATTTCAAACTACTTCCTCGAATCAAGTCAAACAATAAAGTGGGCATCGAAGGGGACTATCAGAAACCGTAAAACTGCCAAAATATCCCAAAAAAACCGTAAAGCGCTTTTAAATTCAGCTAAAACCGTGGTAGCATCTGTCTATGCTTTTTATATCTCACATCGGTTCTCTGTCACCTCAGTATGGTTTCTGCGACCCAAAAGGCCTGAAACTGATTCAAGTGCCTCGAATACGCTGGTAGAAAAGTAAAATTTGGTGGAAATGTCCCCAAAACTGTATCGCATTGGACAATTGTTCGTAGCTTTATGTTCAATTTCGTAATAATTTGGCTTCCCGAATCATATTTAGCTAAGAAATCCGCAAACCGCTAAGAACGAAAGGAACCGTAAATCCGTCATTTCTACAGCCAAAAAGCGTAAAACCATTTCAAAAAACGCTAGAACCCTCAAACCGTCAGGCCCTACGACCCCTACAATAAAGTATAGAAGCATAAAGCATAGAATATACCTACCATCAGAACTGTTGATACTCATTGATTTTGATCGCTGAAAACAAGCAGTAAAAACCTCAGTTTGATTTCAGGTTACGTCCTAGCAGGGCATGAAAAAATATTCCCATTCCTGCGACCAAACAAAAATAATGCTTAAAGTTCCTGCAAGAACACAATAGTGAAAATATCGAGCATTGTTAAAGAAGTCATGTACTATATATGTACATAAACGATATAACGTGGCAACACCACACAACGTTTTTACAGATTTACATCTCGTAGGGTAGCAAGGGTGATGCCACCATGAGAGTCCACCACCAGAGTTCCCAGGAGCTCAAACCATGCATTCCAAAAGAAAACTTAGAAAGTCAAGCGAGACTGAGCAAAAAGAAAAGAAAAGTTTAAAGAAAAGGCAAAACAGTTAAGAAAAACTCTTTCGGACAAAAAGGCTCAAAAACCAGAAAAACCCGGCAGCAGACCCCACAATGCCATCACCCCTGCCCCCTATCGTTTCAAAATATCCTTCCAAGTCATGTACTAACGATTGGAAATGAATCCGGAGGAAGTTTGGAGCTGATTAAGTTGGAAAACCCACGAACGAAATCATCTAGGAGTAATGAGAGGCATGAGGAGAAATCAAGTTCCTCACTTATCTCATGCTTGTTGCATACAATATTCATAAAAAATTGTAAATGAAATACAATCTATGTTCGGTAATTGCTTCATTTTAAAACAGTAGCTATTTTCATTAAAGAAAATAAAATGCGAAATCTGCGCATACTACAAGAAAAAGGGTATCGTTGAGAAATTTCCTGAAGGACATTTCTGTGCAGAACAATGACAGATTTTGTAGTACAAATAGCATTAATTGCTTTAATTGACACCTCAATTCAAAGCGATTAGTGACTACAGGCAAAAGAAATTCTCTCAACAAGTAATTCAGAACAAACATAGCCGCAAAGTTACCCCGAAACCAGTACAGCAAACTCTCACTTGGTGGGGGCGAAGGGAGGTTTTTAAGAGAAGTTATGTGTTTAAGACGAAAGAAGAATGATATATCTATAGTTCTGTCTGGCAGATTTTGTTTGCGTGATTCAAAAGCCGAGCAGAGGGCATTACAATTCTTGCATATTTATTGCTCAAATAGAAACAGTTACTCCTCAGATCCTGAATCAAATAAACAAAATCCGCTAGACACAATTATAATAGATTTACCCTTCTTTCGTTATAAGCACACAACTTCTCTTAAAAACGTCCCTTCACCCGCACCAAGCGAGAGTTTGCCGAACTGGTATCAGGACAACTCTGCGGCTTTGTTTGTTTAGAATTACTGGTTGAGAGAATTTCTTTGTCTGCATTCACTAATTGCCTTGAAATGAAGCGTGAACCAATACATCTGATGCTATTGTATTACAAAATCTGCCCTTAGGAATAAACAAAATGAACTTATCAGCGATACGTTCGTTTTCGTCCTTCATATCAACTTCCCTGGACATGAACTTGAGAAGATACGTTAATTAAGCTGTTGATTTTTTCAGATATGCAAATGCTTATAAATTTGCAAAACAAATACGACAAAAAAGATTAATACAATACGTACTGCTTGTCCTGAGCTCATCATTGCCTGCGTTTGCTCTGTAATAAAAATAACAGAGATCATCACAAACTCTTTAAAATTACACAAATCAAAAGGAATTGAAACTTTCTCAATGATCACTGCTGCTTAATAACGGGTGAATGAAGGAAATGCTCAATGATACAGTGGCGGACACTTGGGGGGGGGCAAGGGTGTGCGATCGCCCCCAATGTTAGCTAGAACAAAGATCTTTTGTACGAGAACAATAGGAATAAACAATGCTTTTTACTAAAAAACAGCTTCGCCTCCCCAATATTTGGCAGTGTCCGTCATTGAATGATCACTGCTCCTTGAAAAATCTACAAAATATCTCATTGATCACTGCTCATTGGATATCAAGGCAATGATATTGGCTGGTATATTGTTCAGTTGTGAACATGCTCAATAGATTTTAGATTCACCTGACTGAAATCGGCTACTCCTTTCAGAGATTATGAGGACTCTTCTCACAAAAGCCTCTTCCAGAAATCTTAAAACAGGCTTAAGAATACGACCAAATTCTTTGCTTTACAGAATCGACGTTTACTTGCTTTACGATATGTTACTCCTTAGGGAGGATCAAAGCGACGTCACTGGGGAATATCATCGTCATTTCAGGCAATTTCATCCTCCCAATGGGATATCATGAGTTATAGCTTTTTGAAGTCATCGCTCTAAAGGAAAAAATGTCGTAACGATCTGTTCGTGATTTTAGGCACGATTAGAAGGCTTCTGGAAGGGGCTCCTCTAGCCTTGCTCCATAACGACCCTCAAATTACGCTCATAACGTTGAGTTGAATTGCTGTTGTTGTTGTCGCTCCACTGAGGGTCTTATTTACCTAGAGCTGTAAAAACGGCAAAAATGTCAATAGGCGACGAATTTCTGTCGCCCCGTCATCTACTGGTAAGAATGTGGCTTAGAGGAAGGCGATTTTTGCAATTATGGAAAGAATGATCCTTTGCAGAAGTACTGATACCTAGTTTTATGATATAGCAGTTCTAGAAAACTGATTTTGGGTTATCTTAGACCGGTCCAGTGGTCGTGAGAACAAAGTAGCAGGCGATTTAGGCCGAGTAGCTACATTCTAAAAAAAGAATTTTCATTTCATTTTCATTTAATCATATTTATCCACAAATCCCTATCAGCTAATATAACAACAAGATAATAGTTTGAAAAATAACAATAGTAAAAAGAAAAATAAAAAAAAATAAAAAGAACAACGTACTATATTATATCTACAAAAATAATATGCAATGTAACCGTGGTAAGTGCTGCTCTTCCTAGGGATCGTGCTTTGGGTTAAATGCTAGTGTAGCAAGTAGTCCTTCAGTTTCTTTTTAAATGTAAGAACTGTGGGGCTATTCCTTATATCAAGAGGTATACCATTCCACAGTTTAGCACCAGAGTAACGAAAACTCTTTTTTGAAAATTCTAGGTTTCGTTTTGGAATATCAATATCTTGGCAGTTTCTCGTTGCGTAAGCAGATATTTGAGATCTCATGGTGAATTTTCCTTGAAGGCTGTTCGGACATAGATTATTCATTACCTTATATGCCATAACAGCCTTGTCATATTTGATAAGGTTAGAGACAGAGAGCCAATTGCACGAATTCGAATCCGAGAGCAATCCGAATCTAACGATAGATTAATACAGTTCGAATGTACACAAGTGATAAAAGCTCCAACGCCACTTAATCGAACCTTTTGTAGAGCAGCTAAAAGGTTTCAATCCGTTTTTGCAAGCGTATGGAAATGTGTCGTAGATGAAGCGTTATGATTTCAGGCAAAAATGAAACTATGACATGTAATCGAGTCTTGGGCTCCTCTAGAAAATCCCTCATAGTGTTAGAATGGACTGGTCGATTTCAGTCAGATGAATTTAAAATGGATTTGAATATGTCCATCCTCGAATAATATTTTTGCAAATACTGCATCTTGATGTCCAGGGAGCAGCGATCCTTCAAACAGCGATTGTTTTTCCGGCAGAGAAATTGAAACAATAGCAAAATTGAAGATGCTAGCAGCCAAATCTTTCAACAGGAGTTAGATTCAACGGGAAAATTTCTGCGGCAATCCCTGCCGCCGAGAAAAGCTTTCAGTTTATGAAAGTAAACTTACCATAAATAAGAGCTGTGATTTCTTGTGATCTCTCTGAAGGCAAATCTACCAATAAGTCAAGAACAGTGTTATCGTCATCGTTTTTAGCATTCACATCTATGCCTGAAAGAGAAATTCGTGGTTACTTAACCAAGCACTGCACAGTTAGCATAGGTTCCAAATCTTTAAATCGGTGTAAAAAGGCGAATGTAAAATTCAATGATCCATTTCTTTAAACTGAATGACTTGAAAGAAACTTTTGCCACATTTCTATAATTCTACCGTTGGACTTTTCAGAAATCTTGAATATTTGTCGAAATTCCAGCCTAGTTTATATTTCAGCTCATTTTAGGATGTGACGTCATCAAATTTCTAAATCACAAACAAGAAGAGTGAAAGAGTTTTGCTTGATACCATAATAAAGACACTCATAAACTATGGTTTTCTTGAAATTTATTTGATCTTTCGTCAACAGGTTTAGAAAAACGACAGTTTTAGGTTTTTTCGAAATTTTTTTTTGATTCTTAAAACAGTAGAAAAATCATTGTATATAATTCTGAAAATGTTGAAGATTTCACAAAAGTCAAATGACAGATTGACTGTAAGATATTTAAAGTTTCTTCGAAATAGTTAAGTTCAAAGAGGTAGCTCATAGAACTTTAAACTAGCCTTTTTAAAGATTTAAAGCCTTGTTCAGCTTCTTGGATGTTCGGTGGGCTGTCGAATCAATAGCGACCGATATTTAAAACTGAGAAGTTCATCTGTCACTCAAACGCTAACTTAGATGGGAACATTTAGTTTAGTAAAATCATTCCTTTTTAGACCCAGAAATAGGTAGGTGCTAGCAAGGTGTTTGTATGGGGCCGAGCATTCCGCGTTCCACTTTGGTCCATGATTTACTTGACATTGGCCTTTTAGCAATTCTACAAGAGAGCCTGAATCGAGCATTATTTTTATATATTTTCATTTATTATTATTATTATTATTATTATTATTATTTCATTCCAAATACACTTCCAATACATTTTACTGAGTCATGGAAGGAGTTCTTCTTCCTTATTATTATTATTATTATTATTATTATTATTATTATTATTATTATTATTATTATTATTATTATTATTATCAATTTCTTTACAGTTGGACAATAGTAAAAATAGCTAAAAGTAGTTAGCTAATTAATTCCAACCTAAAAATATTACAATACAAACATTACATAAAAATGGTGGATAAAATATTTACAAATTGTCAATATCAAACAGTATAAAAACAGATATCTAAAAATGTGCATTACAAAAAGCCCAGGTTGGGAACAAATGTGCGGCATAACCTGCATGAACAATTTTCTCCGTACCAAATCTTTATCTTTGTTTTAAACTGATAAAGGGATTCTGAATTGCGTATTGTTGGTGGTAACGTTTGCCATAGCTGCGGACCTTTAAATCTGACGCTTTCAGAGCCGTTGTTGACTGATCTCACTCTTACGCGAGGTCACTATACGCGAGGTTCGATCGGTTACACTATACGCGAGGTTCGATCGAGTGATGTTGAATTTAAATATGAAACTGAAACTGAAGAGCTTCTATTACTATTGTGCACATTCAAAAATTCTACAGAATGTAGCAAAATATAGTTCGATTCTGATTCTCTTCAGAATAGCTAAAAGGTCTATTGAAATCTAAATTCTATTTCTTAAAGTGATAACTGTATTGGATAATTTGTGATTTCAAAACATCTGCTTATGCCTTCCCACCAAATCGATAAACATGCATGGAATATAGAAAGCAAACCTACCCTTATTCAGCAAAATCTTTACAGCATCAATTTTGCCGAACAATGCTGCTTCATGCAAGGCAGTGCCACGGTTGCACTAAAAGAAGGAAAAGCGCTATTACATCAAACACGAGATGCGAATTTGTGAAATCAAAATTCAGAGTGCACCTGAATCCATAGGTTGTGAAAAAGGGCATAGCCATGATCTAATATACGCCTATTTTGCAAAGTGAGTGCTTTTATGTGTATATAAATTTCTGCCGTCTAAGACTACGTTCATACAATGCCGGCACATTTTGAAAATGGTGAAAAATGTGACGGTAGCAAAATTTGAGCTAGGGTTTACACGATGCCGGAACATTTTGAAAGCGGTAGGAAATATGACGGTAAAAAAGCCGTTGCAAGATTTTTGATGCCAAAGAAAGGTATCTACACCCTAAGAATCGATCAGTCTCATTCCAAAAGTGTCGACAAATGTCTTGTTTTCATCACTCTCGAGCGTTCACATGATGCAGTTTCCAAAACGTGCCTGTTAGAATTCCGTTTTCAAAAGTAAACGTTTTCAAATCTGCCGGCAAAAAATGTACCGTTTTCGTGTGAACGGGAGGCCTATCCATCACATTTTTCACCGCTTTCGCAATGTACCAGCATCGTGTGAACGTAGTCTAAATTTCACATAATTGATTCAAAAAAATTCTTTTAATTCAGAAGTATTGAAGACTTCTGATTAGTCAAACGATTTAATTCTAGCAAAGTAGTGAACATTTCTTTACAGCCAATGATTTCAAAAAAGAGGTTTTTACGCCAATTTTTCAAAATTAGGAAGCCGGTGAATATAAAGTCTATCTCAAATTGGATGTTTCGCGAAAATTTCCGTAAATAACAGCAATTGAAGAGCTTTGCATCAGCAATTTTGCGTAATCGCAAATCTCATGTGACATCTAATTTGATAAAGATTTTAGAAACTCTAACTTCTAACTAACCATTTGGTTGACGGACATTCCAAAGTCCAGAAGTGCCTCAATAACAGAAGTATGGCCATTTCTTGCAGATAAATGCAAAGGACTGTGAGTTTCACAACTGTCTTTGACTAGACTACGATCAGACCATATCAACACTTGAACCTAAAATAAAACAAATCATGTTCAAATATATTCAAAGAGAGTGGTAAACTCTTTTCACACTGCTGATTTGGGAAAACTTGGGGAAAAGGTTGCATCTTGTCACTGGTTGTGCAGAATGATACTTGTGATGAAAAGCAATGCTCTAAAGAGTCAACAGCTCTATGATCCAGTCTCTTATAAAGTCCGAATATGATCTTGGAAAGGGCCATTTCCACTTCAATCGCAATTCGCGAAACGAATGCGCTTTGCGCGTTCCGAATTCCAAACGTCTGCGAATTCAATACACACTTCAACATTACTCGCACGAATTTCGATTGTTTATTCAACCAATGAAATCTGTCTCCTTTTGATAAGGCGTGCCGCCTTTGTCTCTTTGTTTCGTAATGTTGTTTTCTAATTGGCTGCCTTCAATCCGGGACAATGATTCGCATGCGAACGTTCGCAAGAAATCAAACATTGCGAGCAGGTCATAATCGCAGAACGGACGTTCTGATCTTATACGGGAGCAAAGCAAACCATGGAACGGTCTTTCAAAATAAGGGTGTGTTTGATTGGTCCCAATTCTGAAAACGGTAGACTTGGAAGGTTCAGAATTTGTGTTTGATTGACTCCCCAATTCCGAAAACGGCAGGTTTGGCAGGCCTGCCGGCCCGGGGGGGGGGGCTAACTTAACTTGTCCATGGTACGGGGTCGTGCCATTTTTAGGGTACCTTTTTCATGATAGATTCCGGATCTATGGGTAAGGTTTTCAACAATGTTTTGCATTTTCCGGATTTATGGGTATAGTTTTTTTGTAAAAATTCATTTATCAGTGAGGTGTTTTGGCATTTCCGGATTTATGGGTATGATTTTCAGAAAATTTTCTGGATTTATGGGTATACTTTTGAGTAATTTCTCCGGATTTATGGGTGGTACTTTTACGATTTGAATGGCACAACCCCGTATCTTGGAGACTCAAGTTACCCCCCCCCCGGGCCTTCCGAACCTTCTACAACAAAAGGCCGAAGGATTGGAAGACCTTGGAGAGATTCTCGATATCATTTGCAGAGCTCTGAAAACGAGGCGACTTTGCTCGCGTTGCTACGGTAATCGGTAACTTTACTCTTTGTTGCCAACCATGCTCGTCTTCGTGTTTTTCAACTGGGAACCTCGCCTTTGCCAGGATAAATCTGAAACCTGCTATTTTGAAGAATTTTGTGTTTGATTGGGAACTGTGTTTCCATCTCTGCGAAGTCTACCGTTTTCAGAATTTGGCAGGTATGGAATTACCAATCAAACACACCCTAAATTACTTAAAGAATTTCATGACAGTCATAAAGTGATCACTTGCGGATGAAGAAATTTTGATCTCTCCTTTTGCGTCTGCTTTTCATTTCTTTGTAACTTTCTTAATACAAATGATTGAAAAATAGCATAAATTTGTATAAAATTGACTAAATCTTGTTCTTCAGCTCAGCTCCCACGACTTCACTTAAACAGAATATCTAAGTTTTTTGGTTTGGTCTCCAACTCAAATTTTACTTTTTTTCGAGATTCAATACTAATTTACTTTTCACTGTAATGAGGCTTGTATGACAGAAAAGAAATTTCGCACGCATGAGGAAATATTCTAATCTTTGAGCCTCTCCAACTCCCTGCAACAGATACCAAACTTAGGCAATACTTGATATTTTGTTCCTTGGGTCTTAAATTCTTCAATTATCATTTCAAAAAGCTAAATGACGTCATTCATTTTACGCAGTTTCTGCTCTGTCGGCTTTTATAGGATCACTCGGTATTTAGTTTTATGTTTTTTGAAAGTATTACTGGGATTTTATTGGGGGGGGGGGGGAGGACTCAAGAAGCAGCTGTTATGATGAAGGGCCATCATCCCAAAAGAATTTTAACATTGAAATTAAATTGACAATTGCTTTGACTTCGAAATTTGATTTCATTTCAGGTATACCTTAACATTAAATTCTGCAAATCTGCCGCTTGACACAATTGCACAACACGCAACAAGAAGTTTTTTGACCATCTCAGCATAGGGCTCAAATCTTTCGAATCTTCAAAAAAGGTGGGTGTAAAATTGTATCTCATTAATCTGTGAATTGAATGACTTGAAAGGAACTTTTACTAATTAGCTGTAAATCTGCCGTGGCAACTTTTCGATATCTTGATTATATTCAAAGTGACGGCACTTTGACCGATTTTGTAAAAATTTCATCTAAATTTTGAACAAATTAAAATAATAGTTAATCCTAAATTACTTGAGGAAAATTAATATAATCTTCAAGAAAACCATAGCTTATGAATGTCTAAAATATGATGGCAAGCAGACATCTGTAGCTCTTCTGGATAACAATCTAGAAACTTGATGGCGCCACAGCCTCGAAATTGATAAATGCCACCATTTTGAAACTGATCAAGATATCGAAAAAATGCCAAAGCAGATTTTTACCCAAAGTTCCTTTCAAGCACTTTAATTCAAAGAAAGATGTTATAGAATTCTACACCCAGCTTTTTAAAGATTTGAGCCCCTTACTAACCACCTCCTTACTTGGTCCATACAGTGCATACGATCGCAATTATTTAAGAACAGATTTAAGAACCTATCGAGGCTGTGTTCCAGTTACGCATCCTTTATGTAAGGACAATTTAAGGCTGTATGTTTTTTTGTGCGGGTTTTTACTGTACACTTTACCAACGCAATAATGGGTTGTCCCTACCGTTGTTAATCGTCCATACATTGCAGCGAGATCTAACGGTGTCTCGTCCTTTTTGTTTCGAATATGAGCATCGGAATGACACTGGAACAAGGAAAGAAAATAAACTTTTTTAAAAACTAGCAACATACGACGCATACAGGGTGTCCCAAAAAAATTTTGCCCCGTTTCTGTGATAACTGTGGAGGAGCTGTAGCTTTCTTGGCTTTATCACAGTTGCATAGATCTGGCTTCGGCATAGAGTTTGCAACCTTGTTTCAGTCAATCTGACGAGTGGTTGCTGATTTATGGCAGAGGAAAGGCAAAGTAAGTATTTGCTTTTTCACTGTAGTTATTAGTAGAAATCGTTGATTGTATTTTCAAGTTTAACTTAGTTGCTTGTCTCTACCGGGTGAGCCAGAAAAAAGTTCCCGCTTTTGAAAATTCATAGCGCCAAGACTACTTAACGGATTTGAATGATTCAAGCTCTAGTTAAAAGCTGAAAGATTGAAGTATTTTTGTGATTTTTCTCGCTGCCTTGCTAGCACTAGAAATATAGGTAAATTCAACTTTACAAAAGTTTCACGTTTGCAAAATGACTGGAAAAAGGGCCTAAAATATCGATCAAACAATAAAGGACTCCTCGCACAGATCAATAAAGAAAATGCAATCCTTCACGAGTAAGAGGTATCCACTGCCTATGTATTGCCCCTGGGACTGAAAATCTATGGTATTTGTTTGAAAATTGATCTTGTTTAACTATCGAAAGTGGTGAAACGTCTGTTGCGTATTGTTCTATGTAAAGAGAGTCATTGCAACTTGGTCAATGTTTTAGTCCCTTTTTAAGTCATTTTGCAACCATGAAATTTTCATAATGTCAAATTTACCGATACTTCTAGTGCTCGTAAGATAGCGAGAAAAATCACAAAAATACTTCTATCTTTCTGCTCTTAACTAGAATTTAAATTATTCAAATCTGTGAAGTACTCTTGGTGCTATGAATTTTTAAAAGTGGGGACTTTTTTCTGGCTCATCCGGTATGCTATAGCCATGGGGTAGTCATGGTCTTCTACTGCCCATGGTATCGTCCTTGTAATGTAGTAAAGTAATTCATAAGCGCTACCATGGGCAATTTTGTTTTTATAAATTCTTATATTGAATAAAAAAGTTTTTTTTCGGTACGGTGGTATCATCATCAAAGTTGTTGTTAATTGCGAAACAGAGAATGTACAATTAAACTTCGATTAAAAACAAACATTACCTCAAGCAGAGTTTGAACAACCTTCGTGTGGCCATATTGAGCAGCAATATGCAAAGCGGTATCACCCGCTAAGTTCTGGAAAAGGAATAACATATTAATTGCCACTTCTAGGAAACGATGTATAATACCAGGAGATTTATGAATAATACCAGGTGATTTATGAAACTTATTTGAAAATAAATAAGATTACGTAATGTTGGTATATTGCGAAGACAAATCTGATACAAGATGAACAATTTAGATCATAGGAAAATAAAAACAATCAACCAGTGTGGGGCTCAACAGCCTGTAACCATACACATTTGTCTATGAATTAAATGACGTGAAAGGTTCTTGAGGTACTTTGGTGAAAATCTACCGTGGAATTTTATAATGTCTTGATTAGTTTCTAAATGGCGGTATTAATTACAACTAAGGCTGTGACGTCATCAACTTGCAAAATGCTAAGCAAGAAGAGCTATAGATGTCTGCTTGCCACCACATTGTAGCCTTTCTAACTATGGATTTGTCAGCATCGTCCTTGAATCTTTAAAGAGGTGGATGTAAATTCTATTACATTTTTCTTTGAATTAAAGTCCTTGAAAGGAACTTTGGATAATTTGCTCTAAAGCTGCTACGGCAATTTTTTTATATCTTGATTAGTTTCAAAATGGCAGCATTTATCAACTTTGAGGCTGTGACGTCATCTTATTTCTAACTTCTAAACCAGAAGAGCTACAGATATCTGCTTGCCACAATATTGTAAACTTTTAAAAACTATGGTTTTCTTGAAGATTGTATCAATTTCCCTCGAGTGATTTAGGAGATACGATAATTTTTTTTTCAAAATTCTCGATGGATGCAGCAGATTTACAGAAAAATACCCAAAATTCCATTCAAATGATTCAATTCATAGAAAAATGTGATGCAATTTTACATCCACCTTTTTAAACATTCGAAAGATTTGAGCCCTATGCTGGTTTTGTTGAAGATTTAACCATTTTTCCTCAATCGATTTCCGATTTGCCAAGATTCAAAATTCTTTTCAAAATGTTCGATGAATTCTTTCAAATCAGATTAAAACGCCACTATCTTGACAAAAATCAAGATATCAAACAAATTCAACGGCACATCTACAGCAAAGCACCTAAGTTTCTCTTAAGCCATCGTGTTCCAAAGAGAATGTAATATATTTTTACACCCACCATTTGTAACACTCGAAGGATTTCGGCCCCATGTTCAAGCAGGGAGATTAGGTACTTAATCTCCCTGGTTCAAGCAAGCAAGCAAGCGCGCTCATGATGACTTCAAAATGGATGAATGAGAGAATATTGGGAAGACCTTCTAATACAATATGACTTGCTCAAAATCACGAATTCCGACTACCAATTTCAAACAACTGTTCGGATGATTGAACGGTTTCTGCACTCATCAGAAACTGATCTTAGAATACCGTTACTAACAATTATCAATGACCTAAAGGCTTTGTCTCATCACGGGGCGAACTGTTGAACAGTCTAAAAAGAGAGACCAAACTGGCAGCCTTCTTGAGAATCTTCAAACAACGAGCATAGATAGGGGTGTACCTTTAATTCCAATATCACGGTTTTTTCATTCACTTGGTACTGTATTCTATTTCAATTCCTGACTGAAGTTTCAAAAACGAGGCAATAAAGGATCCCGCCACCCCTATTAATTAATCGCACATTTCCCGCGGGCTTCCCGTAGCCCTGCATAATGCGATACAAGGACGCGTTTTTACCACCAAAGCAAGTGCTTTAAGCCTGTGAGGGTTACGATAAACGACATGATAGTAGCAAAATGTGTCTGACTGGATGATAGGAGTCAAATTAGAAGCTATCAGGTAATAAAACTCATACTAACCGGTTTTGTTGCTGTACGGTCTGTATTTTTAAGACCTCGGGTTTTATAGTTTCCTGTACAACACAAAACCGGTTAGTATTCGCATAATAAATTAGGTATTTTACATTTCCTTATTCTTGGTTTAATGCTTTCGTTTAATCCTTGTTTAAACAGATCAGTTTTGAAAAACGTGTTTAACCTGTAGAAATATGTTAAAATGAAATGAAATAGAATTGTCGTGAAACCCTTGATTGCACAAGGCCTCATTAATATGTGCTAGCATGGTAGCGCTGCTCGCAGCAATGAAATATCATCACACATTTGCTGGCATTTTCACCATGCTCAGAGAGCTTTACATGCTAGCACAGTTTCCCAACCCATGATTTGGCAGGCATCGTTAATGAGGTCTGTATTGCCCACTGAACTACAAAAGAAGGCATCAAAATGATCAACAGTTCACCCCTGAGTAGTATAGGCTGGCTTGGATGGAAAGGTGAGAGGAATACACCAAATAATTCACATTCGACAATGCCACCAATGATGTATTTCTTCACAAACCTGTTCCAGAACATTCGCCCTTGAGGGGCCTTGGTTAATCAAAACGTCTGCGACTTCGTGGTGCCCATTGAAAGCTGCCAGATGAAGTGGGTAGTTTCCTGAAAACAAGACAACGCTCATGTCGTAATCATATACGTAATCTGCAGATATTGTCGCAAGGATCTCACCATCGTAAAGCCCAACAACCCCTGCTCTACTCCTGCACGAATAATATTACCAGATTTACGTTGTAGAATAAGCTCAGTAAAAACGCTAGGTGGAAACTGTGCATAGAAGCCACGAAACAGCTTCTCAAGAAGCTCATTTGCCTTGCAGGAAAGAAGAGGCAAAAGAGAAGAGCAAGCTTAAAGGGGCAGGGTCACGTAACCGTAAACAGACCTTTTATATATTGTTGCCCACACGTGGCTATTGTGCTCTGCACAGATTTTGGCGGATGGGGTGAATCCACAAGAACGTTACTTCCAAAAATCCACCAATATCTCTGCAATCGTATGACATATGAATCGTATGACAAAAAAAAACTTCTGTAGATAAGTTGTTCTCCATCATTACTTTTCCTCACCATCACTTGGATCTGACATCTAATATGCAGCAGACTTAGTGTCAAATCGTTCTTATTATCCGTATGTGTTGTTTTTAGTGGTGTTGTTTAAGTTTAAGTAGTTTTCTTTCTTTTATCTATGTTGATTCCCTTGGGGGTAGACACAGCCTCTTGCTCCCCGGGGGCTTTTGTCCCAGTAGTATTGTCAAGTAATTCTTGTAAGTAGTGTAGAGCGTAATATGTATTGTAAAATTTTAATGACATATATATATATAAAAAAAAACATATGATTGTTTTGTTTGTTTCTCTACGAAGCTCAAGAGTCCATCTTCAAAATAACACCTTCATTTTGAGAGAAATAGTAGAAAATCTCTGCGAAAAGGCCTATGAAAAATACTGCAAAATCGTCATTTCGGAAGGAGTTTGTTTACATTACGAGAACCAGCCCCTTTAATTATGGAAGGAGATGACAGAAACGGAAAGGGGGAATGAGGAATGAAAAGGAAGGAAGGAAGGAAGGAACGAGAAGACGTGGAAGAACGACAAGTGGAAGGTGGAAGAGGACATGATGAAAAGAGAAATTACGATTAAAGGGAACAGACACAGGTATATCTCATAGCCGCTATAAATAGGCTAGAGAAACGCCCATAAATCCATTGTTTCTTTAGCTACACAATGAAACCGGATGCATCAAAGTTGTCGAGTACAATTGATTATATGTTTGACCTGGCCCCGGCAGCTTTTAACTATGTCGATTCCCTTTAAATTAAAGTGCAATAGGTCGGAAGTGCTTTGAAATGTGGCACAAGAAGAAATGGACAAAATAATAGCAGGAAGAATTTCAGGTTGAGGTCGCTTCAGAGGAACGTAAATACCTTTTCCACCACTGATAAAAACAACCAATTCAAAGTAATATAAATTCACAAAGGGTGACGAAGACCCTCTCATTCTTAGCTAGCTGTTACTGCTTCCTGACCAAACTTGGTTTTGTCATAAAAGACAAAGAAAGAAGGCTCAACAGTAACGGTGACACGATTTTCTAAAATGATCCACAGGCTTACATTGCCTTTTAGTTACTTTACAAACAAGTGGTTTTTGACGAATGACTTCAAGCTAAAGAATAAGTTTCAAAAATATTTGTTGTGTATTTCAGAATATCAAAAATCATTGTCCAGTATTGGGGTTGAATTTCCGAAGCTGAACTTCAAACGCTTCTTGAAAAAAGCCTAAGTCTACATGACAGTTCGAAAGGTTGAAGAAGAAAATCCCGGCTTCTTCAATCGGAGCGACATCACGGCAAAATACAAATTAAGCTTTCATAAAAACTGGTAGTGCATTTTCTACTTAAATTACGATATACCAACGTTGGATGATTATCACTGAGGTGCTGAAAAGAGGCGGGAAGTGTAATGCTTTCTTGATATTATTCAGCTTTCACTTTCAATGTGAGTCAGAGTCAGTGCGAGTGCAATAACAATTATACACGTGATTGATAGTAGGAGGAGGGTGTTGAGTTTTGATACTTTCGATTTTGCATAAAGCCTGGTAAATTCTGTCTTGCAAACATAAAAGCTTAAGGGTCCCAACCACAGAATAGCAACATCATATATATAGATCGCGCATTTCTTAACGTAATCTTTCATCAATATCACGTAACTGCAACTAAAGCAATCTCTGTTAGGGCTTAAAACGCAAATATATGATCAATATATCAACAAATGAATAGCAGCATTGATCGTGTGGTCGGCTACTGTATTCTTCTATAAAACACGTGCATTTTAGCATACAAACATCTATCGAAGTCTGAGCGCTTCCAGTAACAGCAAGAGAAGCGTGACCAGCATGAAATGTTTACAAGGGTGGGTGCAAAATTCTATTACATTTTTCTTTGAATTAATGTGCCTGAAAGGAACTTTGGGCAATTTGCTGTAAATTTGCCATCGCAATTCTTTGATTACTTAGTTTCAAAATGGCAGTAATTATTAATTTTGAAGCTGTGACGTCATCAAATTTCTTAATCCTTTAACAAGAAGAGCTCCAGATTTCTGCTTGCAACCAGGTTATAGACCTTCAGAAACTATAGGTTTCTTGAAGATCCTATCAATTTTCTTCAAGTAATTTAAGATTTTTGAAGATTTTAATGTTTTCAGAATTTTCAATGAATTTTTACAAATATAATCAAAATGCCACCATTTTGAAAATAATCAAAACATTATAAGATTTCCATGGCAGACAGATTTACAGCAAATTGACCACAGGAAGCCCAGACAGTTAGTTAACCGAACAATGATAAGTTTATAATCTTAAATAAAATTGCTAATTGTATACTACCTTTGTGTGGTATTTGTTGCACTTCCCCATGGCAGTGTTGTTTCTCATTGACTTCTGCACTGCACTGCAGAATTGTTCGAATGTGAGAGTTTGATACAAAATTACTTGCTGGTATAAGGTATTCTAATGTAGGTAAAGCTACATTAGAATACTAGCAAGTAATTTTGTATCGAACTCTCGCATCCAAACAATTCTGCAGTGCAATGCAGAAGTCAATGAGATACAACACAGCCGTGGAGAAGTGCAACAAATAACACAAAAAGGCAGTATACAAACCATTGTTCAGTTACCTCACTGCTTGGGCTTCCTGTGAATTGACCTCCTTTTCGATTCATTCAACTCATGGAGAAACATAATAGAACTTTACACCCATCTTCTAAGGGCTTTGAAAGATTTGAGCCCAATGCTGCATAATTCTAAAGTATTCAATTATTCTGAATCACCATTGCTCTACAGTGTGGCTCAAAAAATTGTTTGACATTTCATTACATATTGAAAATAAGGATAACATGAATATATTCATTGGAAGATAACCCTGTCCCTAAGATTTTGAAATAATTTTAGAGATCATAATCTTGCAAATCGGTTGAAAATTCACTGAATTGCAAACTTTCAAAGATCGAAAATATATGCGACAGGTGGGACCAGAGAGCTCTATGTTATTTGTAGTGCAAAAACTTGAAGATGGAGGTAAAAGAGGGCTATACTTCTCCTTGAAATCAGAGCAAATCAAATAGGACTTCTAAAGTATATAATTTAATCCTTATGATAATTGCCAAAATTGCTAAAGATTGCATGTATCCAAAACAGTATTTTAAAACATAACTGATGAGAGACTGGATCTTTTTCCTCGAAGCATCCATACGCTTGGGGTTATCAAAAATCTTTTCAAATTCCGTTTGGTCTGCCATGAAACAAATAAAAGATAACAGAACGATAGCCCATGCGACTTTTGCTACAAATGCCATTTAGATGTCTCTAGTTTCAGGTTTTGCGCAAACTTAAACTTCAAAGGCTTGGAACTCGGTGAACTTTAGCGGATTTGCAAGATTGTTTGGTCAAAAACTAATTTAAGATCTCAGGAAAATGGCTACTTAACCAAATGCCCATTCATTAAACCGTTATTCTTTAACATTTAATAATTGAACAATTTTTGAGACACCCTGTATTATTCGAGTCTCGTCTTAAAGAGGAACAAAATAAGACAAAGCACCTCTTAATATCCTTTTGTTTAATAATCAATGGAGAATACAAAATACAATACTTGCACAATCCATCCTACATGTTTCTCATTCTTCTTTAGGTCTGCACAATGTGACGTCTAAGTCTAAAAATTTCGCATCAATAACGTTGGTAGAGTGCCCAGGGGAAATTCCCTATTATAGGTGATGGAAGGATCAGACACAGTATATTTTTGAAAAACACAAAAATGTACCAAACTTAGGACATTTTTTGACCTAAAAAATATACTCACTGCCTCATAGTATATATATATATATATAAATAAAATTGGAGGTTTTATAGATTTTGCAATGGTGCGGCAACATTTTGATGAAAACCTTAGCTTATCACTCACCTTATTAAATTTTGTTATAAGCAACCTCAAAAATATACCAATTTTGCACAAACTAGCTTACCCAAAAAAGGTATACTAGACAACATTTCCCAAAACAAAAAAGTGTCTAAGCCCCCTGTCATCTACTAATAGGGAGTCCCACCTGGGGTAAAATGAAACGGAATCTTTTGACTTGTGTCTCCTCGAAGGGCCTGGCCAACATTCAAAACATTGTCTCAGTATGTACCAACCAAGACATATTAATGCATAGAATACTGTAGTCCACACTTACCAAGGTTTTCTGGTATGTTAGCTGATGCATCATTTTGTAGAAGTAAGGTTGCAGCTTCACTAGAATAAGAAAAAGTAGTTCCAGTACAAAATAAGATACACAAAAAACGAAGTACTAAAATTACACCCTACTATATAGATGAGAATTTTAAGGCCTTTTACTGTAGCTTGTTTCTCTTCTTTTCCTTATATATTTCAAAACTGAATAATCAAAAGAAGCTAACCGTTAGTGATCTTCCACTTATAGCCGTTTTTGATGCATCAAGGTTACCCATTCACATTGTTCCTCTTAAACAAATCAGATGGAAAAACATGTGTTCTACTCACATTGATCCACATGATCAAATAGGGGCCAAAGACATCCATTTCAGTCCATTCACATTGTTCCTGTTTTGAGCAAAACCTCCAAATTTTGTGGCGTTTTTGTGGGGATCAGTGTGAACACTTTTAAAAAAATGGAGGTTTTTTTGGGTTTTTTTGGCGTTTTTGTAAAAATGGAGAAGTGTGAACGGCCATGAGTAACCAGATCTACAGTAACATGACATGGTAAAACATTTCTAAGAATACTACATGTTTGGACCCACTTCAATTTGTACATAATGTTACAATTTAACACACTAGCTCATTGGGGGAAGCCATGAAGTCAGAGAATAAAATAAATAATAAATAATTTGTCTTTGGTGCAACATGATGAAATCCATTGAAAGGAAAGGGAGTATAACATTCAAGATTCAAAGCACTGTCACAGTCAGTATATGCAGTAATAAAAAATTATATGCAAATTACCTTCTCCCATTTAAGGCTGCTAAATGAAGTGCTGTGTTTCCATTTTCATCTTGGCAATTTATATTCAAACCTTTTCTGAGACTAGGATAAAAAGATATATAGAATTATCAATTATTTAATCAACATACAGTGGTCTATCAACTTTTTGGAGAGGACGTTCAGAAAACCATATTGAAATATCAGACAAATCATGCATATTACAGGGCTTCTTTGGGATCATCTACTGCAAATTGATTAGTTGTTTTTTGACCGAATTCTACCAAAAGCAAATTTCATCTGCAAGTCGCTTTTCCGCAATTCCAAATTTATTGCGCATTCCATAGTAGATCTGAGGAAACTGTTCAATTCTTATCTGTACATTCTTAAATTTGAAAATTAAAGAGATGTGAAAGCTGCAAAAAATGGAAGCAGCACTGATGAACAAAAACACATTGTGCACTCAAAGTAACAGCTTCTTAAAGAATCATACTCATGTCTCTTTTGTTTACTGGCAATCAAGAGTGTACCATACAGGCCACCTTTGCACACATAATTTTTAAGACTCCTATTGTTTGTTAATGTAAATTTTATAGGAAATATAAAAAGATTAAGGCTTTTCAAGCCAGAAAAAATTTAAGTAAATGAAGCTGTAAAACTCTTGAAAGCAATAGCTCTAAAGGGCGGTTTACACGATCATATTTACGTAAAATTTGCTTCACATTTTTTATGTGATCACAGAATGTGATCGTGTAAACGGGCTTCACAAGTTGCTTGAAGTTATGTGAAGCAATTATAATTAATCCCCTTTAACTTGCCATCACAGATTTTCAATTTGACCAGCCTTCAAATGAAAAATCTGTGATGGCAAATTAAAAAGGATTAATTATAACTGCTTCACATAACTTCAAGCAACTTGTGAAGCCCGTTTACACGATCACATTCTGTGATCACATAAAAAATGTGAAGCAAATTTTACATAAATATGATCGTGTAAACCGGCTTTAACAATGTTCCTTGCAGGAAGGTTTCACAGCGCAGTCTTTGACTTCACTTCCTATTCCTTCTTCAACATTTCAAAACATTGTTTTTGAAGCTTTTCCAAAGTTTAGATTTTACTCAAAGGAAATATTGTGAAATTACAGTAAAGAATGTTGATTTAATTTGTCAAATCAAATAGTTTCTGAAGTTATATTTTCTCAGTACTGGAGTTTCTAAATTTTTTGGTGATCTGAGAGTTGAGATTCTTATAAGTAATTTCTTATAAGAAAATGTGTCTTGTGTTTAGAATCTTTTCCTACATAGAAAAATCACAACAAAAATAATTCCACTGGTTCAAAATGCTGTACTTGCTCATAGTCCAGCAGAATGGTGAAATAATTGTGGGTTTTGAGGTAAAAGCAAGCAATTTGGCACACTTATAGAACTCGATATGCTGATTCTTTTAAAACTCAGACCCACTTTGAAAACTCGATATTATGACGTCATGATGACGTCACAGTCAAATGGCTTCATAATCCAGTTTTCGCTAGTTTGCCTTTGAAAGCACAAAGTTTTGTGAATGAGAAATCTTCAGTCATCTTGTCAGGACCATGTATAAATGAATGTATATCAATGAGACAAATCTATGGCCATAATAATGGCATGATGACGTCACAGTGATGCTTTGATGACGTCACAATGAAAATTTTGATTGGTGCTCAAATTCTGAGGGAGTTGTGGCATAGATTCGTAATGAAGCTTACAGGAACAGGATGATAGCCATAGCCATAACTCACCTTCTGGCCCTCTCTAAGTAACGATGGCATAAATGGTCACGATCTATCACAAAAAGTTACATCTTATGTTCAAAGCGCTCTAGATTTGAGCTGAGCTTTGAGACATTTACCTCAACCAAAACTGTCTCCTCTTTTGGGATACCATCCACCATCCACAGTTCACCAGCTCTCTGCATGCTTTTGGTAGGGCCGTTCTGAAGGGTGCAAGCTTCCTAACTGATTACTTCAACCATCCCCAATTGTATGGACATGGAAGCTCAGGATTCGCAAAAAGTGACTGGCCCTATACCCAGACTGAATGACTTGAAGCTCTTTAAGCTTTCGTTTTACGCCACACAGCCACTATACGTTTCCCCCGTTTCCTTTGTTAGCTGTTTCACATTTGATGTTAGGGACTTGAAAGATCAACAACATTCACAAAATTGACAGTAGTTCTGACCAATGATATTGTGAACCAACCCCTGACCTGACAGCATTGCAATATGAAGTGCAGTGGGGACTGTGGAGGGGGCTGGATGGCTGCAGCAGTTGCTGTCGATGTTGTTCTCTCATCCGAGGTTCCTATTTTTCATGCCTTTATGTTAATGGCCACAGGGGTAGTCATTGTATCTTGCTCTTTGTGGTCACGTCCATGTTGTGTTGTATTGTTGTACCGGACGTCCCAAAAATATTTCCCAAAATGAGATGTTATTTCATTAAAAGTGTATATTTGATAAAAATTATAAAAGAAATCTATTATACAATGCCCAACTTAGTTCTGACTGGATCTGCTTGCATTGATTTTCAAATCATAATTATTTTCCTGAAGAACTGAGCACTTGAAATGCCAAAGAAAAAGATAAAAACGTTTGATCAACAAAATCGTTAAACCTGAATCTCACAATCCACGGAAATTCTACTCTTTAATTGAATTCTAACAGTATGGAGCTTGAACCTCCTTAAAGGGACACCAGCGGAATCTTTTTTGTCTGCTTGGTCCGTAAAAAGTACGGTTTTCCTTGAATTTCGAATAAAGTACACTACACAAGACAAGGACACTTTAGCGTATCGCCGAGTCCAAAATACCATTTTGTGAAACTGATGAGCGGTTGCATGCTTTCAAGCCTGTGATGTAAAACATAAAAGGAATGGAGCACATCTCTAGCGCTCGACTTTTCACATTTTCAAGGGTTCTTGAGTATAAGATTTCTCGAAAATTCATAATTTAGAGGTCTTTGATGAGCAAAATATCGAGAAAATCATATGGATCCAAGTTAACCTTTCAGAGGGAGATTGCCGTTTACATCGTTCAACACGAGACAATGGTTGTTTTTCTTGAGCTGTTCAAGTAAGGAAATTTTTTCGGCACACGCAGTATAGTAATTAGAAGGAATAATAGAATGTAGATGTAGCATGTATTGCAATTCTTCACACAGGGTGTTTCAGAAAAAATTAAACCCAACTATAATCTAAAATCTCAAAATTTGACAAAATTTGAATAGGTGTACCGGGTGAGCCAGAAAAAAGTTCCCACTTTTGAAAATTCATACCAGCAAGAGTATTTCACAGATTTGAATGATTCTACTTCTATTTAAAAGCCAAAAGGTTGAAGTATTTTTGTGATTTTTCTCGTTGACTCACGAGCACTACAAATATAGGTAAACTCAACTTCACAAAAATTTCCTGATTGCAAAATGACCGAAAAATGGCCTAAAACATCGATCAAAGTATAAATGACTCCTAGCACAGATTAATGAAGGAAATGCAACTTCTCATGGGTGAGAGATTTCCTTCGCACATTAACTGCCGTGGGATTGACAATTTTCCGTATTTGTTTGAAAATCGATGTCTTTTAACTCTTGAAGGAGGTGAAACGCCCATTGCCTATTGTTCGGTGTGAATAGAGTCCTTACGATGTGATCAATGTTTTAGGCCCTTTTCCGCCATTTTGCAACCATGAAATTTTTATCAAGTTGAACTTAACAATGCTTCTAGTGCTGGTACTACGACAAGAAAAATCACAAAAATACTTTAATCTTTCGGCTTTTAACTACGATTCAAATGATTCAAATATGTGAAGTAGTCTTGGTGCTTTGAATTTTCAACAGTGGGAACTTTTTTCTGGCTCACCCGGTAGTGGTACAATCTTTCTTCTTTCTAATGATATGTAGTGTGGATACATTAATTGACATTCTTATCATTAAATTGATATTTTCTTACATATAGACAATTTCAAATGCAGCATGCTGCAAAAGCAAAATCAACCCATGTTTTCCGATGAAAAGATTTTGTCAAAGTATTTAAGTATTTCAGGTCTAAAAGCAGTTGAGATGTTGCCTTGAGAAGGAAAATAGGCAATTTCACCCTCATCAGATGCAGTTGAAGATAATGACAAAATATGCTCTCCCAAAGGTGGATTACCCTCTATGTAAATTCACTATTGCTTTCGGGTTTCTAAAATTGGCCAATACTTACGAAAACGTTGAATAAGCAAATGTAAAATTCAATTAATGCATCCAAATTGGATATCATCTGAAACAAGATTGATTGTAATTTCAGATGGTGTGCGCCAAATTGATTCAAATCTTATTATTTCCTGAAGAATCTCGAAAAAAAGTGGGTTGCATTTTTTCTGAAACACCCTGCAGATACAAACCCAACCTGGCAACTAGCTCAGTAGCGGCGCCAGGTCTAAGAGTTCCGAAAGAGGTGGGGGAGCTCCGACGTAATTTTTGTGTCTAATGGTATACCCAGCTAATTTTATGTCATTTTTCATTGAAAATTTTTGCTGATTTTTGGAACTTAAGGAGCATGTCCCTCCTCATTCACCAGTTCTCAATCTTGAATTTTTCCTCGCATCTCACTACTTTAAGCAATGCGTTGGGGCTCCTGCCTTGAAGGTAAACTGCCAATCCTCCGCTCCATGGAGTTGAAAGATAGCCTCCGCCTCCTCATTCTCCTCGGACTACTCATGTACCCTCACTTAATGGACACTCAACATGCGTAGTACATTTGTGTTAGGGCTGAAAACAACGATTGACAAGGATGAAGATTTCTTCAGATAAGTTCCTTTTGCAAGTGAGGGCTTCTAAGCTTGAGACATGACATTGTCTAAAGGGAAATTTGGTTAATACTTGTGAAAAGTTTTCCATCACGATCAAAAGTAATTGATTCAATCACAAATGCTATGCTAAGTTTAGCCTCAGTAATACAGAGTGCAAAAATTTCTTCATTTAGCAATTTCTTCATAATGACGTCATAAAATGATATCTTGAGATGGGTCTGAGTTTCAAAATAATCAGTATGTCAAGTTATATCAATCCGCAAATACGAGTACAATACATTTAACATCGGTAATGCAAAATTGCAAGCATTCCTTCATTTAGTACATAAAGATGCAATAACATTTTGATGACGTCATAATGATGTCATAAAATGAGATTTTGAGATGGATCTGAATTTTGAAATAATCAGTATGTCAAGTTTTATCAATCCTCAAAGACAGATGTCATACATTTAACATCGGTAATGCAAAATTGCAAGCATTCCTGCATTTAGTACATACAGATGCAATAACATTTTGATGACGTCATAATGATGTCATAAAATGAAATTTTGTGATGAATCTGAGTTTTAAAATAATCAGCATGTCAAGTTCTATCCGTTTGCAAGGAAGGACATAATGCATTTAACCTCAGTAATACAAAAGTGCAAGCATTCCTTCATTTAGTATGTAAAAAGGCAATAAAATTTTGATGACGTCATAATGACGTCATAAGATGAGATTTTGAGATGAGTCTGAGTTTCAAAATAATCAGTATGTCAAATTTTATCAATCCTCAAAGACAGATGCAATACATTTAACATCGGTAATGCAAAATTGCAAGCATTCCTTCATTTGGTACATAAAGATGCAATAACATTTTTATGACGTCATAATGACGTCATAAACTGAGATTTTGAGATGGGTCTGAGTTTTAAAATAATCAGCACGTCAAGTTCTATCAGTGTGCCAAATTGCATGCTTTTACCTCAAAACCCACAATTCTGCCATTATTTTACACCATTCTGCTGGACTATCAGGAACACTTGTCATTGAAAAAGAAATGTGGCAAGAGTATTGATGAGTGAAAAATCTCAGTAATCATTCTCATCAGCCTCAATGATAATCATTTGCGGCAATTTCTGACCAAGAACGCCTAAAATGAAGCATGTCCCATAAATGTATGACATCTTTTGCTACCAAGTAAGCAACTGAAGATGCATGCAAAATTTTGGTGAAATCCAGTCCAAAGGTCCAAATTTCTGTGAAAAACATCCAAAATCTTTTATCCTAAACTATATACCTTACTAAAAATTTTTTTATCCAAATTTTTTTGCTTTTAATGCATGTAACTTTCTCTGTTGTCCTGAGCTCTTCTGAGATAAAACTAAATGGCCAGCTGCCAGCTCACTAATGACCTCTTCACTTCCTGCCTTGACAACAGCCACACTTCTAGCTTTACCTCTCCCACAGAAGAAATTCTCAAGGCATTTTAAATCAGTGGGTGCACCAATGATATTTCAAGGAGCCTCATATGTGCATTTCTTTACAAGATTATGAAATTAGCAAACAGTTAAGTGTTTAGCAAACACTGAATCAATTTCTGAACAGCTTGGAAGTTCATTCATGTGTGCATTTATCCTTTCAAAGAGAAAACTACTGCCCACACTTTGCAAAGTTAGCAACAGGTGTGCAGAGTCCAAGCTGGAAAAAACATGCATGATTTGGCCTATGTGTGGCAGCAAGTGAAATAAATTTGAAGATGCAAGCTGAAAGTAAACTTTAAAAAGCTGTGAGAAATGAAAAATGAACAAGAGATCTTTGTTCGTGCATGCGAGAACCATTTATTAGCTGCAAGTAGAGAGTTTGACACAGTTTAATAGCTGCAAGCGAGTGCAAGTTTTCCAACCTGATGCAGAGTATGGCATTTGCACACTGGAGATGTCAATAGGTTATTGAAAAAGAAGGTACTAAAAGAAAACAGTCGCAAAAACAGAGAGATTTTTCAGCACACTGAAGCCTTTCAAACTTACATTATCATCAGAGTGTGACTAACTGTCAGGTAGTCACTCTGACACTCTGATGATAACTTTAGTTTGAAAGGCCTCGGTGTGCTGAAAAATCTGTCTGTTTTTGTGTCCGCTTTCTTTTAGTACCTTCTTATTTCGTATTAACTACAGTGTCAAGGTTATTGAAAAATATACTATAGAGAAAAATGCAATTTCTTCTTGCACAATGGCCATCTCATCAAAAAGTGCCCATACTCTGCATGCAGACAGGGGTTTGCAATCTCAGTTGGGCAAACTGAGTGCAAGCAAAGTATGGCAGTTTTTAACCAGATGTAGGTATCCAGCACTAAATTTCTTCCATTTCTTATGGTCAATTCTCAAAAGAATAGTGTCCAATGCCACACTCTATGCTGACTGGTTGGGGCAAACACAAACAAGGGCATAGCCTAATGAGTCACATCCAAGATGAACTGCTAGAAACACATGAACTCAAATCCTTCAAGCAAAACTCTGGACAGTTATTTGCCGGCCAAAACTAAGAAATGTTGCCATTAGTTCTACCGCCACACTTGACCTAGCATGTGCAACTGTGCAATGTACTTCCCTATTGACCCAACACCCACACACAATAGGACCATTATTGGCATTATCTTGTTGTGAAATAATCCGTATTTGAAACTTTTTCCAATTTCAGTAAGGACAAAACAACGTAAACAGGATACCTTGACATAATAGAGCTTTTCTTTGCACTAAGGAGGTTTTCCAGCTTGGCAATATTGCCATCTCTGGCGGCATCTCGAAGTTCCTGTTCTCTTCCCATCTTCAAATCAAAATAGGCCTAACTCAGCCTGTGCTGGTTTACAGCGCACTGTTGTCAGTTATTTCATCACAAACAGTGATAGCAGGATGTGCAGATTGATGAATATATATGTTGTAAGTAAATCTTGCAGTCTTGGCTGTACTTGAAAGGATCGCTTCGTTCTCTTGCGTGTTTTTTTTTTGCTTCCTTCAAATACAGGATTCCACTGCAGCCATTTTCTGAAACCATTCCTTTGCATGAAATCTACTTCGCGCCTTCACAGTTACGAAAATAGAACCGCCCCTGCTGCGACGCATCAAACTTTTTTTTACTTTGTTTGGCATAAAACTAACAGTACAAAAAAGTCTTGTTTTCGTTTCACAATGCAACAAAACGTGGCTGGATTTCTTAAATTTTAATGCCTTTCCATGACAAAGTCTAGTATGACAAACAAGAAATAGGATGGTCGAAGTTTAAGAAATTTCAACATTGTATGTTTGAGAAGCACAGAAAAACTTACATAGTAAACCTGATAACATTGTGATGAGATTCTTCTGAAACGAAACGAAATGAGTCATGTCAGCTAAACGAATTTTTATATCAAAGCTGGTATTCTAACTATAAAGTGGTATATAGTACGATGGAATTGGTGCTCATCAGTTATTGTTGCTCTGTTTGGGGATGCTGCGGGGCTACTAAACTGAAAACTTTGCAGAAATTATAGAACAGAGCTGCTAGAATTGTTACAGGTAGCCCGTTTGAGAGGGGGTGACAGGGTAGTGGTACCATGGTACCAGAGGGGTGGTACCTGGTACAACATTGTGCAAATGTGGTGGAACCTGGTACCAAAGGTAGGGGTACCGGTACCAAGCTTATATGACTCGGTACCAATAAAAATTTATAGAACGAATTTTTAGCTTTTAACAGTACAGACAGTGACACAGATGCCACGGTGACGTGCTCAGGAGTGGTTTGGTCTTGCCCATTAGTCTCACGAGGAACTGACGAAGACCTCATTTCAGAATTCGTCATATTCATGATTAACTGTTCTATATTGGTAGCTCCTGCCCCCAAAATTGGTGGTACCAATACCTTCAATGTGGGTGGAACCTGGTACCTTATGAGTTGGTACCGGTACCAAAGACTCCCCCTGTCACCCCCCTCGTTTGACACTCCACCCGCTCCTCTATTGCAGAGGTTTGGTTGCCCGTCAATTGATAAACTAATCAATCAAGGAACTTGTAAGATGGTGTTTAAATCTTTGAATGACCTCGCACATGAAAACCTAGGTAACAATTTCTCCAAATTGTCTGATGTTCATACTAGAATTCTACGCAATAACAAATGCAATCTTGCTGTACCACGTTTCGTGGAGCAAATTCATGGAATAAACTCGACTCGGAAATTAAATTAGCCCCTTGAATTGAGAACATTCAAGGAAAGCTGATCTGCATCGAATCGCATCGAATGAGTTACCTTTTTTCCTTTCCACGGTTTTGTAGCTATCTAAGTAGAAATTATTGTAAATAGGCTTATTGTATTTTATTAATTTTTTTTCCTTTGCTGGGACAATTGGAAAGCAGTTACTACATTACTTACCCAACTGAATTGTATCCCAGGATACATATTTTTAAAATGAAAATGATTTGAAAATGAAAATAAAATGGTCTATCATTCGTAATTCTACAGGTTGTCAAATACCTATCGTATTTTTACTCATGCAATGCGAGTCAAAATTCATACTGTAGGTCGAATTTGTATCTGAAAGCTGAGCAATTAGCACTTCAGTATTCCAACTTTACTCAATCGATGGTGGTTTCATGAAGACCATTAATACGCATTTTGAATGGTTCTTTCTTCAGTCTAACAATGGACAGGGCAAAAGTTTGCAAATCAGCCTAGGCACACATATGCGTACGGGAAGAAAAATCTAGGGGGGCTGCCCGACACAAAGCCCATTGTTTACTAACAGTTTTGCCCGACTTAGGGCAAAATTTTGCCCGAGTGGGTCTGATTTTCGAAAAATTTTCCAAAGTTGGGGGGCTACCTGCCCCCGGCCCCCCGACTCCTACGCTTATGTAGTCACATAATGCAGTATGTAGCATCAATGGCAGAAATCCCCTGTAGGCACATGATGTTAATACTTTGCAAACGCACTGCTTTGCGGAAGAGTTGCTGCACCTAATACAAAATTTGTGGCTTCAATAATCAATGGCAGAAATCCCTCAGAGGCGTACGCAGCACTGGAAAAGTAAGGGGGTCCGGGGCGTAGCCCCAGAAAATTTTTAATGACCACGCCCTCCAGACGCTCGGAGAATGAGGGAAACGCCCTTTTTAGCTATATTTTGCATCGTAAACGTAGCTGCAATCAACACCACATAGGCAGGTTGCTTTGATAAATTTGCAGTGAGAGTGTATACCCATCATTCAAAGTTACTTTAGTAAAGTGAAAGAAGAAAAGTTTAGCGACCAGTCCAACATATCAAGTACAAATTACAAATTGTTTCTTTAAGCTTCATTGCAAAATGATTTGCCACTAGTCCGTCTGGTCCTTCGATCTTGATATTTGAGGAATTTCTCCCTTCAGTACTTTAAATTTTGTCTAGTCGGTCGATGGCATCATTTTTTGCAAGAAGCTTCAGCAAAAGTAATTGTTGTTGCAATTTATATCATTTCATGCATATTATGACTCTTTGATGAGCTTGTTTCAACAATGGCAGCAAACAGGGAGGATCCCTATAACCAGCAGCATATTCAAGCTGAGATAACAAGGGATATTGGAAGTGAGTGGGTCTGGGGGCAAGACCCCAGGAAAATTTTTTAAGATATGCATTCTACTTTGGCTTAGAATGCCTTTTCCAGCAGAGTTCGAGCATTTCTACGAAACCAAAACCTTGCCACCAACCCTTGAAAAACAATTCTTTGCTTGCTTTTCATGAATCTCAGAGACCACTTCTGACAGATCTGCCCGACCCCCCCCCCCACCAATTTTATTACATTTTCGTGCGAATCTCGATGACCAACTTTTTGAAAAGTGGGGGGGTCCGGACCCCCCAATTCCCCCCTTGGGTACGCCACTGCTTTCTGTAATCGCTAATAGATGTGCACTTGCGTGTCATTCAAATGAAATTGATGCTGAATACATGATGTCTTTGACGAAACTATCCGGCTGGACTAGGGTATTGTTGTACACTTTCTTGATGGACGCGGTTGAATTGCACTCCCAACAGAGAAGAAGCACACAAAAAGATCAGCAGCGAGCAAGGTTTCAATCACTAAATCAAATTGACATTCCAGGATATCCCTACATTTTACCTTTGTAATTCTTTATAGTAAATCTCATTTTAATTGCAAAATCATAACTCGTATTTTAATTTTAACTAAACCGAACCCTGTCTTCTTTATAAATATGACATATTACAGTTGCATGCAAATAAAATTCTAGATATATGTGTCGAAAATTTTGTAAGGAACTCTCTAACTTATGTAAAAGAATACATAGAGTTTACCCAAAGTCTATTCCCTCAGTCCGTCGGCCTGTTCCCTTTTTGACTGTTCCTGGATCCACCATTCTAAGGCCCTGTTTATATGAGGAAAAACACCTCGCCTGCCAGACCCGGGGCTGAGAGGCGAGGTAGATTTCAGTCACTGTTTATATGAGATTTTTCACCTCACCTGTCAGCCCCGGGGCTGAGAAGTGAGGTGGAGTAAAGTCTCTCTTCCGTGAAATCAGGATGAACTGACCAATGAGAATCAACGAATAGATTCAATTCACCTCACCATACCGGTGGTGTTTCGTTTATATGGAAAAATTTCACCTCACCTAGGCGAGATTCCACCTCTAGTGAGGTGGGACTTCACTATACCGGTGGTGTTGTGTTCCTCATGTAAACGCGAAATGAAAGAACAAATGAATTTATTCACAGCATAAAGGGAGCAATAAGTAGCTTGTTCAGGGATTGAGAAAAGCTGCCCCTTGAGAATTGCACGCCACACAGCAATTCCAATGAGGCTCACTTGTAAAATAGTATAAAAGCCCTAATGAAACGTGGCGTTTTTTACAGGTCGATAGCAAGTTTTCTCTGTGTGATTTCCCCTCCCACCCTCCCCCCCCCAAAAAAAAAACCTTTTGAACGTTATTTGAAAGTTTAGTGTTTGAATTTCATGCAGTTGAATTATCTTGTGGCCTAGGCACAATCTTGCTAGACTGACCTTACTACTACCTACGTACTTGAGTACTTCTTGTAGTTAATAAATAAAGTTATTTTCGTTTGAATGAAATGAATAAGAAAATAAAGGATTTTATTGGAAGGTGGAATCTCACCTCTCAGCACCGGGCCTGGCAAGTGAGGTGTTTTTCCTCATATAAACAGGCCCTAAATGGAACGGTCAGACGGACGGAAGAAACAGACTTGGGACAGATCTAAAGAATCTAAACTGGGCTAGCATTTTTAAAACTGGGAAAGCAGGAGGACTGTAAAAATTGATCTAACCATGTGAGTCAAAAAAAATATCGACGGTTTCAAATATTTGATATTTCCAAAACCACGCAGCAAATTCGTAAAAATCCTTTCTGTTAATTGGACTTCAAGCTAATGTTTTTCTTTCATATTTTAGGATAATCTGCATTTCTTCGAAGTCATTCTATTAGCCAGAACAAGTAAGTCACTCTCCTCCAATAACAATCAAAATGTACTGTTACGCTACTACAGATCTTGTCGCAAAACATTCTCTTTCGTCCCAGATATTGATTTTATGAAAAATATATATTCTTTCAATGTCCATGTCATTACAAAGCAATACTCCAAGTCAGAAAACTGTCTTTTTCAATTCTAAGAGACTTTCTAAGAGTTGGAAAGTGAATCAAATACAGCCAGCTACCTAAATTGTTTCAATAAGGGCTTCTTAGACTGCGTTCACACGATGCTGGCACATTTTGAAAATGGTAAAACATGTGACGGCTGCAAAACTTGAGCTAGCGTTCATACGATGCCGGAACAATTTGAAAAAGATAGAAAATTAGACGGTAAAAACTCGTTGCAAGACTTCGATGCCAAAGAAGCGTACCTATACCCTAAGAATCGATCTGTCTCGTTCCAAAAGCGGCTAAAGATGTTCTGTTTCCATCATTTTCAAGTGTTTACACGATGCTGTTTCCAAAATATGCTGGTTAGAGTTCCGTTTTCAAAATCTACCGTTTTCAAAATCTGCCGGCAAAAAATGTGCCGTATTCGTGTGAACGGGAGGCCTATCCGTCGAATTTTTCACCGTTTTCAAAATGGGCCGGCATCGTGTGAACGCAGTTTTAGACAATAACCAGTAAAACCAATTTTTGTGGAATTTTGATCTGAGAGTAAAAGCATGCATTAGAAATTATTAGAAATCATCCATGTATCAGGTGTGATGTTCATGTGATACTCAAATGTATTTGCTTGTTCGGTGCAAAACAGCCCGGCCTTGTCATCTATCTGTTCTTCATACGAACCAAACTGAGGAGTGTGTGACGAAACGCGTATTTAGTAAGTAATTTGGTGAAATAACGTTGCTGGTAAGTGATTACTACATTTTCCTGCAGTTCAACAGTTTTCTCTTTAGTTACGGGTTTATTTCATATTCAGTTGTTGTTCTTTAACAGGGGCTGATAACATGTTGCAATTTTATTGTGCGTTCATGGGTCTTTGATATGATGAGTCCGCTATTTATGGCTACTTTAGCATTAGAAATTATCAAAAAATTTCCACAATGAGTTTGAGCTTTAGTTAAGCAATGGAATTTGTATTTTCTGAATCAGTGCCAGAGAATTGTAGCTAACAGTGGACACATTTCTTTGGTTCACCCAGTAATTCACCAATTTCAAAAATCCTATCTATTGACAAAATATAGCTTTGTGATACAATCAAAGACGCTTAAATCCATCAAAATTTTGAAGCAGCTAACGGGATTGGAAAATTGTATGAATCTATGTCACTTCTATATTTCCAAAAACAATTTTTAAACTGGAAAGTTAGAGATTTCCTCATTTGCTTGTAAATGATAAAATTTTACACTACTTCTCTTACGTTGTTACATAAATGAATGAAACTATCGTTTGTCTCAAATTAGGTGCCATGTGAAAATTCCCGCGAATAAAAGCAACTGAAGGGTTTCCCATAAGGAATTTTGCGTTATCGCAAAGTTCACGTGACATCTAATTTATAAATGATTATTTAAACTGGCAAATGCTTCATTATGAGTGTTGATGCATTTGTTAATGGTCAATATTTTCAGAACTATTTACATAAATAATGTCAGTTTTGTATAGGGTAACATAGGAAGCTGAAGCGCAAGACTTGACTTATGGCGATGAGTATCTTGTTTCCCTGTGCTCTTTGACTTGATGATGGCGCTACGGTCAACAGAGACTCATAATATTTCTCTGAAAAACTTGGCCCTATTTATGCCCAAACTCCGCGATTCCTAGAGTACCAATCAGATTGCGAGATTTGTGAAATATTACTGTTACGGTGTAAAAGTGATAGAATTTTCGATTCGATTGAAGAATTGAAAACACTCTCACGGGATCGAGATTCGAAGCCACTGATGATTGCGAAAAACAGGGCCAGCCATCTCACTGTTTCATTACGAGTCCCTGTTCAGCAAGTTTTGCTGCTGGGATACAAGGGACTCATCATCATAAGTCTAGCGTAAGAATCACAAGTCTGTTTCAAATGAGATGCCAGGTGATGATGCACGGAAATAACGATAATTGAAGCACTTTCCATGAGTAATTGCGGGTTATCGCACATCTCACCTAACATCTAAATTGAGACAGACTTTAAAATTTAAACGAATATGTAAGATGGAAGCATCGTAAAATCCCGAAGAAATAAGCTAATTTTGCACGAGCTGCTATTCTTGGCAAAACGTGGTGTGAATAGCTGTTGCAATTAACAGCTTCAGTTGAAACTATACATGCTTCTACTTTACCACATAAACTGTGAACATGAACATATAGTTTTTCGTGGTCCAAAATTTTTGTAGAGCGTTCGAAATTCAAAGAACATCAGCAATTTTTTGTCCGAAAATTATTCGTCTGATGCTTTTGGCCTTTAATGTATCGGTTGAGCCAGAAAAAAGTTCCCACTGTTGAAAATTCATAGTACAATCAGTACTGCATGGGATTCAAATCCAAGTCAAAAGCCAAAAGATCGAAGTATTTTTCTGATTTTCCTCGCTGTTCTACCAGTAATAGAAGTATCGGTAAATTTAACTTTATAAAAATTTTATGGTTGCAAAGTGGCTGAAAATTGCCGAAAACATCGATCAAATTGTAAGAACTCCGGAACACAGAACAATACGAAATGGGTGCTTCAGCTCTCTCAAGAGTTATAAGACATCAGTTATCAAACACATACTTAGATTTTCGGTTCCATGGCAGTAAGTGTGCAGTGGATATATCTCACTCATGAGCAATGACATTTTCTTCATTGATCTGTGCGAGGAATCCTGTATGATTGATCAATGTTTCAGGCCATTTTTCAGTCATTCTGCAAACATGGAATTTTTGAAAAGCTGGATTTACCTATATTTTCAGTGCTTGTGAGGCAACGAAAAAAATCACAAAATACTTTGATCTTTTAGCTTTTAACTAGAATTTGAATCATTCAAATCTGTGAAGTACCCTTGATGCTATGAATTTTCAAAAGTGAGAACATTTTTCTGGCCCACCATGCTACATTTTTCGACTCAACTGCTATGGTTGTTTTTTTTTAGAGATCTCGTCTCTTGCAGCACTAAATTTTTGACAATTTTTACACTAATCTAGAAGCTTAAATGAAAATTTCCAATCTGTAGGTCTTTAGAGTTTGAAAAGTGGAATTTCTTTATGTTTGCTAGCTTTGCAAGTAATTTTCACAAGAAAATCTTCGGGAAGCTTCCAGTAGTCACGATAGGTTGATTTAATTTTCATTGCAGCTGATAATACTGTTTGATCGATTGCATTTTGAGCTCGTTAACATTGTAGTCTTCCAGACCTTCTCAGCTTATACTCTTGAGATTTGTATTTTGAAGTCGTCGAGGCTTTGTTGCAAGATGCCCTGCGTCTGTACAGTTCTTTCTCAGTTCGTTGCCGAAAATTTTCCATCCGGTCTTTCCTCCGAAGTCTTCACTGAACTCAAGTTTTTATCAACAAATTCAACACGAGCTAGCTTTGCAAGTTCAATTCAGAGTTAGTGGTTCTTGCAGCAACAGTTTCACATATTCATTTATTCTTAACATTTTCAAAGGTTCCCAAGAGTCTTATATTTGCCCATCACAAGGATACCACGATGGAACATTCCTTGACTGGGTGCCCACATTTGTATGGGCATCAAGATCAGAGTCAGTATCTTGGTCTTCTTGTTTGATTGGGACTTCATTGTTGTTCTGTTCAGACTGGACCTGTCTGCTTTCCATTTCTAGGACGAATGAACAATTGACAAATAAAAAAGTGGACATTTCTTTGCATCGTGCTAGCAACTATAGCAATTATACTAATACTATAGCATTTCCTCCTGCACTGCCATCGGTTTCACGAGATGCGTTGTGATCTCCTTGGTCAACTTTCTGAAATCCCCGGTCTCGATCTCACAAATATGGACTCAAAAGCACTGTGTGAGTTGCTTCTCTACGGTAGCCCTCAGCTTACTACAATCGACAACAGAATAATCCTAGAAGCAACTATGTCATTCATTGGTAGATCGATGCGTTTAAGCTAAATACCAACATTAGCAGCAATCCCTAGTTGTCTGTAGTGTAATGTGTGAGATTGTCGTACTGTTTTGTAGTGTGAGGTGCGGCGCGGGGACATGTGGAGTGGGGCTGCCTTCTTTTGGCCTTTATTGTTACTATTGTTATTAATTTCTTCAAGTCCTTATGGGCAATATAAAATAAGCTAATTTAAGCTAATTTAGGCCAGCCGTGGGGCTGCCGCTGATTTTCGGGGTGCTGCGGGCTGGGTGCCGTCTTGGGGGCTTGGTGGGTGGTACTTGAACCTTGCAACGGCGGGGTTCGGGTTCCGCTTGCTGGGCTCCCTGGGTGTGGCCTGGTGTGTGGTGCTCTGCAGGTTGCTGGTGGCTCTATGGTTGGGGGCGGCTTCGCTCTGCGTGGTTTCTCGTTGTACCTAAATGTAGCGTAGTGTTTATTGGTAAAGAGTGGTGCAGTGTTACGTTGAGTTTTACGTTGAGATTATTGTTAAAATTAATTGTGAGAGCCATTCATAGTGGGGACTAGATGACCATGTGTCTTTCCCCGCTATGATTGGCTCAGATTATTGTATTGTAGTTTCTTTAATGTTATATTTATAAAAAAAAAAAAACTATAGCAAAAGCCTTGAAAATAACAGTGCTTTACACAGCACATAATTGCACCCTCAATCCAGCTTTTGATCAAGAATTTACTTACGATCAATGCTTTGTCCTCGACTTTCCCATACAAGAAATTTAGATTTTGCTACCTTTGACCCGATTTTGTTAGGCCAAGATTTATGATAGACGAGCATCAGTCAGGAAAAATAGCAACGAGATTTTATTCCTGCCCAGCATTAGTAAAGAATACGTCCTCTTGATGGAGGGTCAAAACAATTTTAAAAAATGAGTAACATTCGATTAGAAAAGCTACCTTGAAAAATTTTTTCATGTCCTTATGGGATGACAACAAAATATTTCGAGGTAAGGATTGTCTCGTTTGAAGTTTCAGATTGGTATTGTTTTTTTATTCGTTGAGAATACGTTCACACGATGCTGGCACATTTTGAAAACGGTGAAAAATGTGACGGAAGCAAAATTTGAGCTAGCTTTCGCAAGATGCCTGAACAATTTTAAAAGGGTAGAAAATTTGACGGCAAAAACTCGCAGCAAGACTTTGATACCAAGGAAATGTACCAACACTCTAAGAATCGACTAGGCTCGTTCCAAAAGCGTCGCAAAATGTTCGAATGTTCACTCGGTTCCGTTTCCAAAATGTGTCAGTTAAGGCTGATTTCCAGTCAGTGGAATTTTCCGAGCGGGCGGAAATTCTTTTGTTTACGAGAGAAAATGTCGCTCTGAAATTGCATGGATATATGGTTACGGCTGAGAAACCTTTTATTGTCTAAAATTCCGCCCGCTCGGAAAATCTCGCTGACTGGATATTGGCCTTTAGAGTTCCGTTTTCAAAATCTACCGGTTTCGTAATCTCCCGACAGAAATGTGCTGTTTTCTTGTGCCTATCCGTCACATTTCTCACATTTTCAAAATGTGCCGGCATTGTGACGCAGTCTAAAGCAGGAAGCTACGGTACTTTACAGTGAAAGAGGAAGATGTGTACCATCCATGTTGTCAATATTCGAAACAGAATCATATCTTTATAAACGGGTCAAATCAAACGGGTCAAAAAAGTTAAATACCTGGGAGTTACAGTGGACGAAACCCTTACATGGAATGAGCAATATAAGAACCTCAAAGGTAAAAATAAGAATGCCCTTTCATCCCTGCGGAAATTAAAGAACATACTACCGCAATCAAAATTATCTGAGATACAGTAATGAACTCTGGGGTAGTTTGTCAAACACAAAGCTTGATTATCTTCAGCGTCTGCAAACTAGAGCACGAACACTAATAGAAAGCTCTAGATTAAAGGAGGGTGATGAATATGTAAATAGATATTTGTATAGATAATTTTTTCTTTTTATTTTTTTAGCTGATAGGGTTTTGTGTTAAAATGTAATAAACGAAAATAGGAATTTGTGTTCTCTGCATTAAGAAATCATTGAAAATTCTATTCGTTGTAGTTTTCAAGGAAAGGAGCTCCTCTTGTATCCTTCATACGCTCCGCCCAGCGGCAGCAATATTCGAATCCAATAGAAACAAATAACAATGCAGTATTTGAATAGTCAACCAATCATGTAAATCTATTTTCAAATAATCTTTGAATTTACATGGCACACTTCTTCCGCTTTTACTGTAACGTAGAAGACTGTTATATCAATTTGCAATATGAATTTAATTCATAAGCGACAAGTGGCTCACATTACACACTGGAAGAGCACTGAACACACCAACGTTAGTCCTCGCACTCGCAGGGAAGAATTACAATGCAAAATAACAAAGATTACAAAGAACCAGGTTTTCAAGAGGTGGCTTTGCACTCCTTTGAGTAAAGCTGGTGTCTCTAATGACCTAAAGAAATTTCAAAGAGCAAAACAAAGCAACGTAGTGTATATTTTCAAATTTAGGAAAGACATTGGTAAGCACAGTTCGGTACAACCATAGGAAATCCAAAAACACTCACCATCATTTTCAGTTGCAGTGACTTGAATTGGTGACTCTTCCAGGCTATCTCCTTCATCTTCGGATCCTGATGGTGATGGAGAAATTCCATGCAATTTCATATGTTTCCTTAATGAGCTTGGATGTGTGTAGCTCTTATTGCATCCTCTAATATGGCAATTATATGGCTTGTCTGATGTATGAACATGCATGTGTTTCTTACGGTCACTTGAATTTGCGAATCGTCGGTCACAGCCTGGAAATTCACATGGAAAAGGCTTTTCTCCTGAACGAAGAAATGCAATAACGTGAAAACATAACGGATGTCCCAGAAAAAAAGTTTTGGTTGGGTTCAGCGAGTAGGATTTAGTTTTGATCCATGGCTCTGGGAGGGGGGGGGGGTAAGTCGAGTCTTGGGATGATGGGGATTTGCCGCCAAACATCTTTGAGGAAGACTCATATTTAAGGAAGTTCAGTCGATTTTCATACCCATTTTAAAGCATTTTAAGGGAGAAAATCTTGTTGAACTTCCAAGTTTCATTCCACTGTAAAGGTACACTGATGAAAGATAAAAGTACGACGAACCAATTTTCAGAACTAAGACGAAACAAATGCAACGATGGAAATAAGAACTTCGAAAGTTTTTGTTACAATTCAAAAAGCTACCCACATCTAGTGGAACAGTTACATTTTGAGGCCTTTACTTAAAGATTTTTGACGGTTCAAAACCCATCCTCATGCGCGGTAGGAACCCGTTGCGCTACTTATGGAAATTACCACCCCAGGCCCATGGCTGATTAGCATCAAAATTTTCCTCCATGGTTAACTTGACATAAATTTACGAAAGAAAATCGGGAGATCTCCTGAATGAACTGTAAGAATTTTCAAACACCACCTTGAGAGCACAGGGCTCGAATCTTTGGAAAACTTTGAAATCAAAAGTGTAAAATTTTATTGCCTAATTCTTTCAATTGAATTGATCGAAGGGAACTCTAAGTCATTTGCCATGATTCCAGAAAAAGCATTTTTGATTAGACTACATTCCATAAGTCCCTCTAACTTACGCTCGTTGTTGTTGTTGTTATCGCTTCAGTTGAGGGACTTATGTCCTTACGCTTCAATACAGGGACTAATTAGGCCAAGTACGCCGCGTTCATGGCGCTACCAATCAGATCGCTACTTTCTTAATATGGTTAATCGACGTGTCTATTTGTCGCGTTTGATTGGCTCATTACTTCAAAGTTCGACTTCTCGAAGCGAAGCAACGTTCGAAGTGACGTTCGAAAAGACGTTCGAATTTTCTTTCCACGTTCGTAGGATGGCAGATGCTCTAAGTTTCTTCTGATTTCTCGTAAGATTTTAGTCCCTGTTTAGAATCCGTTTGGTTGTGAGTCCTTTGTATGAGTAAAATTAAAACATCAGATTATAAATGTTGAACGAATACAAGGAATCACGTCGTCAGTCTAATTGGTCATTTGAAAATTTCGAGCTAGCACCCAAACTTTAGTCTAGCTAAATGTTTTAAACTTCGCAAGTGATGCTGATTTAATGTCAATGTAAAGTTCGAAGATTTACAAGTGATTTGACCACGCAAAATCGTTCGGAGAGAAAATTTACACACCAGTCATTTTTTACGTTCAAATCTCCAAAAGATTTTCAAATTTTACATCGCAACAAAAGTAACTGTACGAACGCTGACTACATGAAAACTCATGGTTGACTAAAGTCTAACTTTTGATATGATTATTAATTTTGGAATCACAGCATTTAAAAATTTTACGAAATGTTGTACCAGAGCAGGTGTCTGAATCTTTGACTAACAGTAAAAGGTCAATAAAATCTAAACTGATTGAGGAAAGTCAAAATGACCAATGTAAGATTTACTCAGTTTTTTAAGATCTACAAGATGGTAGCAAGTAGAAGCCTGTTGCTTTTATGGTTTACGATTTACCAACTTGATGACCTTCGCTGGGGATCTTCTCGCTGGAGTTTTTTCACCATTGCGACCATATGGATATATTGATTCTTCAAACAAGTTTCTTACCGAGCTTTTATTGTATGGCGATAAAGGTCTTTCTAATGACGTTAATAGAGATATATTACAACTAACCTTGCAGTATATCCATAAAACTGGTCGATTTGATTGAGATAATTGCAAACCTCGCTACATTCCACCACCTTCCACCGTTTATCAAAAACTTATGAGTAGATTGCATGTAGTTTTCTTCGTTGTTCTCTTTGTTCACGTAATTTCTCTTGTCTTGTTTTCTAATCCTTTATATAAATATTTATGTTTAATGGCCTCGGGGTAGACATTGTCTTTTGCTCCTCGGGGTATCGTTATAGTAGTATTGTGGAGTCATTTCTGTAAGTAGCGTAGTGTAGTTTATATTGTAGAGTATTTCTGTAGGTAGTGTAGTGTAGCTTGTATCATATGTTGTAAGTTTTTATTGGAATATAGAAAAAAAACTTGATGACGTCATGATGTCACAACTTAAAAACTAGCTGAGGTCTTGAAAATACTGTAACTCTGAAAATAATGACAATATCAAAAATGATCTTTCTGGAATTATGGCAAACACCCTGAAGCTCCATTTAATCTATTCAGTTTAAAGAATCGGGGGACACAAGTTTACATTTTTGATTACAAAGTTTTCCAAAGATTCGAGCCCCATGATGCTCACCTTGGGTCACTAGTATGTTTACACCTAGAGCAGATGTCAAGGTGATCAAGAGATCTCAATCTAAGCAGTGCTTGAAACAAACCGTATTATCTGATTTCATGCTAAGCATCCGCCCCATGCTTGTGAAGTGAAAGGCCGCAGATCTGTAAATTCATTGTAATTTAGAACAGCCCTGCGATAAATCAATAACGAAAATTATGTCAATCGTCCACTCGATGGGAGGGTTCTTCAATAAAACCTTGTTAGTGTAGTGAAATACACATTTCGATGGAGTGCAAACATTACGAAACGGAGAATGTATTTTCTCCAGCACGCAGGCTAAACGCAGACCAAACGAGCAAACATTGGAGATTGTTTCTACACTCGAATATAAAAAAACTCTAACACAGGGTGCAAAGTACCGTGACTACACCGAAGCACTACACAAAATAATCAAAAGAAGCACCATGAGAAAACGAGGCATTGAATAAAGTTTGGATATTTGAAATGACAATTTGGAATACACATTTATACTGCATTCACGCTGACACAGTTAAACCAGCTTTATCTAAACGAGTTTAAATTTCAACCAATCAGATGACCGGATTTTTTGGATTGACCAATCGGAAGGCCTTATTTGAAAACCTGGTCTATTTTATGCTAGTTTAACTTGCAGTGTGAATGGGGCATTACTTGCTACATTTCATACAAAATACTTAACGGCGACACTACAAGGACGATGCCACTAGGCGTAAAATACTATGACTCCCGTGGCATTACACAAAACTAACACAATCTACATACGGAAAATTACATGAAAGGCAAACCATGAAAAAAATCAAAGCAAAGTACACTACGATCTGCCTCACATTAGGTATCAGGTGAAAAAAGTCTGCGCTATTGCGAATCTCACCATAAGCGTACGGGAAGAAAAACTCTAGGGGGGGGGGGGCTGCCCAAGACAAAGCTCATAAGCAACGTTTTCCGTTTGGCAATGTCCTACAAAACTAAAGCAACCTTACGAGCACAATTCGCCGATCTAAGGCTGCGTTTTCACTACAGAGAAAATTAGCCTGCGTGCAGACTTTACTATTGTTGAGGAATTAAGGGCGAAAGGAAAAGGTAAAGTCTGCGCATTCACTCCAACTTTTCCGTTCCAGAGATAAATTATATCCCCCGTCTTCATTGTATAAGGACCAATCACGTTCGGTCTTTGATTTCTGAAAAGTATTGTTCTCACTAACCTTGCATCTGATTGGTTAGAACTAGGACGATAGCACGCAAATCCAAATAGTCTATTGTCCTAGTTCTAACCAATCAGATGCAAGGTTAGCGAGAACAATACTTTTGCGAAACCAAAGACCGAACGTGATTGGTCCTTATACAATAAGGACGGGGGATAGGATTTATCTCTGGAACGGAAAAGTTGGAGTGAATGCGCAGACTTTACCTTTTCCTTTTCGTCCTCAAACTCCTCCACAATAGTAAAGTCTGCACGCAGGCTAAGAGAAAATATATTAACTCCGGTCCCACCCAGAGCTGGTTTTGGTGCTGCAGGGTCCTGCATCTGCACTAGAATAGACTACTTAGTATTCCAAATCAGAGGATTCAGTTGATGGCAAAATCTGTCAAAAATTCTGAAGGATGTGAGAAAGAGTCCCTCGATTTACACTCTTCTGCAGAGAGAATAGCTAAGGGTTCTGCCGGCCTGTTAGTAGACCTATGTTAATGGTTCAGCTGAGAGTCAGTTTGGAGGAGTCCCTCTGGCTCTCTTTCAGGCAGAGACAACTTTGAGGGTGGCTCAGTGAATGAAGTGCAACAATTACCTGTGTGTGTTCTCTTGTGAATTTTAAGGTTTTCACTTCTTGCAAAGAGTTTTCCGCAACCAGGGAACGGACAAGGGAATGGCTTTTCTCCAGTGTGCACTCTGATGTGATTCACCTGCAAAAAGAAGAATGCATTAACTCAAATCCTTAGGCTTATTATACTGTGAACCCTAGTGAAAAATTTTCGTGTACAATCAGTGTGTTCTTGGTGTGTTTTACAGAATCCGTCAAAATTTCAATGGCATTCTAGCCGGGGGGGGGGGGGGTACGTGACCTAAATTTGTACGTGGATGTGCCCAAGATAAAAATATTTTATCACCCTGCTCCAGAATTTTTGCCTTCAAATGATACCCTGTTCTAGAAAAAAATCGGGTGAAAAGTATACTAAAAAACACAAAAATTTGACTAAATAATAACCCGTCGTAACAAAATTTCCTCTTTGGACATGTTTTGACAACCTGCTCTAGGAAATTGACCTTCTTTTGATACCCTGTTCTAGAAAAAATTGGCGAAAACGATACCCTGAAAAACGGCACATCCCCGTCGGACAAATATACTAAGTACCCCCCCCCCCCGGGCATTCCAGGCGGAAGGCGGGCCAAATTCATACTCCCCTCGGTGAAATGTTAAGATACTTTGTGATGATGGCTACTTTTACACGATCTGCCAGGCGTATGAGTTTGGAATGTTGAATCAACGTCGTGAATACATTTGCATTCAGTGACATATGCCACAATCAGAAAACTAAACGATGTTAAAAATTAATTTCCCCAACATCTCCATTGTATGACAAATATGCTTGGAAGTTTTAAGTTTTTGCTTGGTACAGGAACTGATATGATTTCTCAAGAGTTTGCCATCGGTGCCAACATGGTTAATGGTGCCAAGCTTTTCAGAGCTCACTTGGTTACCCCTCAGGCAAACGGCCTTAAAAGGAAACATACGAAAGCATATTCTATTTATCTAAGTTTTATGATCTAGCTGCTAAACAAAAAAGCTGGTAGCATTGCAGTCCAACAATAACAAATTTTCTTCACAATGCCAAGCCTAGGATGCACAGCTGTTACAGATCCCGTTTCTTTACTCTTAAGGGGAATAACCTTGCAAAATACTAGCAAATGAAAAGTCGTATTTATCGAAGCTTTTCGATCAAGTTGCCAAACAAAACAAATTTTCTTTAGCTTGCATCTTGCTAAAGATGGCTTTACAGATCATAACTGTTTATCCCTAAGGAAAACAGCCGTGAAAATGCCAAAAGCAAATATATATTTGTGTGCAATTTTAGAAGAAGAGAGATACTATGCAAAGCGTCTTCATCATAATTGAAAAGGGGATTCAAGGCTGGTCCAAGGTTCTTTCGGTACTAGAAAAATTTAAAAACTCGACGGAGCTGCAAAGCTTCTATGAGAATATTTGTTCACCCCTTGAGTGAACAGGACTTGCAAAATACTACCAAAAGCAAAATTATATTTATCAACGATTTCATATGTAACTTGCCAAACATAGATATTGTTATCTTTTAAGTACTTCATCTAATCCCTCAAAGGTGTGACAATATGACAGCAAAGTACTACTTTTACGCTGAAATAAAATCAAGAGTGTTGAATGAGGCTCAAAGTCAAAGCCCTTCCCATACTCTTCCCATTAGGAACTTACTCAAAAATTATGTCTCCAAAGTTTTATCCTCAAGTAACAATATAATGCTTTTATTTTGTTCCGTAGAAATGATATTGAGCAGCGAGGAACAAGAAGTTAACTTTCATATGTTTCAGAGGAAAACAGGGCAGTCACTACAATTTGTATGGTTTTTGGCCGGAGGGTGTCATGCTTCAAAGCACTACCGGGTGAGCCAGAAAAAAGTTCCCACTTTTGAACATTCATAACACCAAGACTACTACACGGATTTGAATCATACAAATTGTAGTTAAAAGTCGAAAGATCAAAGTATTTTTGTGATTTTTCCCTGTCCTACCAGCACTACAAATATTGGTAAATTCAACTTTATAAAGATATGATGGTTGCAAAATCACGGAAAAAGGGCCTAAAACATTGATTAAATCGTAAGGATTCTATTCGAATCGAACAATAGGCCATGGGCGTTTCACCTCCCTCAAGAGTTATAAGACATCGATTTTCAAACAAATATGAAAGATTTTCAATGCCAAGGAAATTAATGCCTAGAGGATATCTCTCACCCATGAAAAGTTGCATTTCCATCATTATTCTGTGCGAGAGGTCATTTATGAATTGATCGATGTTTTGGGCCATTTTTCAGTAATCAATCAACCATGAAATTTTTGTAAAGTTGAATTTACCTGTATTTGTAGTGCTGGTAGGACAGCGAGAAAAATCACAAAAATACTTTCATCTTTCGGCTTCTAACTAGAATTTGAATGATTCAAATCCATGAAGTAGCCTTGGTGTTATGAATTTTCAAAAGTGGGAACTTTTTTCTGGCTCACCCGGTATAACTATATACAGGGTGTCCCCAGAATTGTGCCACGCAGATGTGTCTGTTGTGGAGGAGATGCAGCATTAATTGTCTCAGTTTTGCAAACTTGCATAGTTCAGCTTTTAACTTGCAGTTTGACAGCTTGTTTGAGTCAATCTGGCAAGTCGTGTCGTTGATGAGTTATGGCATATGAAAGGCAAAATAGTGGTTGCTTCAAAAACAGCAGTCACTAAGCGCTTGCAGCTAGTGGGGAGGAGGGAAGCTGTGGCTTCAACTTAGAGTTTTGGGACCTTGTTTGAGTCAGTCAGATAAGTGGTTGCTGATTTATGGCACAGAAAAGCCAGAATGATGGTTGTTTCAAAAACTGCACTTCTATTGGTCTCCAGCAATGCAAGATCATTTTGAAATTGATTAGGCATCATTAAAAAGCTAAATGCTCATCACTGGATCAAGCCAAATGTTTTCTTTCTGGGACATCTGGTAGGGCTTTTCTAGACGTATCCAAAATGACTTTTCTCTTACAAAGGCTTCCAGTGTGTACTTAGCTTTTATGTGACTTTTTCACTAAGGGACAGGGGACATGTGATCGGAAAATTCTCTGCTGTTTTCCAATCCTTTAGCTGTGATTCGAATTAATGTTTGTTGAAGAGCCATTATCAATTGTAATTGTATCATTCCTAACAGGAAATACACTCTACGGTGTTCATCTGGAAAACATATTAACCTGCAGGGGATCTTCTTAAATAAATATTTACTCGACGCTGAAAAGTTTTTCATATACTCTTAAAGAGAATGGTACCCTATATGGCATTGAAAACAGGCTGTTTAGCCAGTTTTGATGTATTAACAACGTAAACTTTGCGAAGGGAAGATGAATGGTCATCACTCTTTTCACACGCTCCTTCGCAGCACCCAAGTCTTGATCTTTTACCAACGAACATGCCCGGCAAAGGTGCAAAAATCTAAGGGTTAAAAAATTTCTAGTTGCAGGATGGTGTTTGATGAAACAACGATAGCTATTTGAATTGAACGAAAAATAAATGACACTGCTGCGGAGAGTGGTTCTTTGTAATAATTCGAGTTCTTATCCAATTTGCAGTATTATTTTAGCTCTTTGTCACTTAAAAACACACTCTTTCATATGCCGCGCAGCATCTCCAACAGCTCATTATATGTCTGTAGTTCTTGCTGCTAATTGTATCAAGAAAAGTGTCAGTAAAAGGGCGTGGAAGGCTTACTTGACATTGGTTTGAGTATGGTGTAAGCGGCTTTCAAAGGAGGCCATTTTTTCCTGCCTTCTCGAAATTTGGAACAGTTCTTTTATCTTCTAAAAAGCTGTGTCTAGTTTTTGAAACCAGGAAATATTCAATTTTCAAAAGATGAGCTACGAACTGACATGTGTTTACAACTACGAAGTGACGTTATTGAAGGTACATCACTGAAGCTACGACAACAACAACAACAACAACAACAACAACATAAGATTTAACTCAATGAGCAAAAATGAAAGATTTTCATTCACGATTGTACTTACTGAGCAGCCTCAAGATATAGTCCCAGATATCGCAAAAATAGCAACAACGACAACGACAATGACAACAACAACAACATTTCTTATTTTTGCTCAATCTGCAGTTTGAGCGTCCATCAATATATCAATAGCGATAATTACGTATATATGCAATCAGTCTACATACTGAATACATTCAAACATTGTGCACAGTAGATAAGATGCAACTCTCTCCACATTTAGCTATTCTTCCAAAGAGTGAGTTATATCTGTATACCTTATGTTCGATGGAGTTGCGTTAGAGCTTAGACTTTTATGCCTTTTCGTCCCTTGTTTCCATGCGTTCTTTGATTTGCTGATATCACTTGGTCAAAAGCCATACTTATGAAAATGTCAATTATGTAATGAAGAATGTAATTAACCCACCCATCCTGGATAACATTGGAAAGAATATAGACTGTAATTTCGTACGGTATGCATCAAAATTGATTCAAATGTTTTTTTTTATTCATATTTAATTTTACAACATATCTTACATTCTACAAAACTTCCCTAATTACTTTACAACACTACAGGGACGACACCATGGGGAGCGAAAGACAATGACTACCCCATGGCCAATATATAAAGACGAGCAAGTTAATCTACCTACAACACAACGAAATACGAACGATTCTGTTCTACATTAGGTGACAGGTTGCGATAGTTTTAAAATGTCACGAGCGTAAGTCGTGGGTTGTTTGTAGTGGAAAGACCTGACACTTAATGTGAAACAAAATTTACAAAGAAAAAAACATTACATAAGAGGACTTAGTGGCTGCTTTGTACGTAACTGAAGAGTCAACAGATTTGAATGTTACCATGTTCTGAAGAATCTCGATTTAAAATGGGTTGCGTTCATCAGGGATAAGTAGTTAACTTGAACATAGATACCTCAGTTTTTTTTATTTCAGTGCTTTGCATAGACGTAGGAACCGGGGGCACTGGGGGCACATGCCCCTAAGATTTTGCAATAAACAAAGAAGTGCCCTTTTAATTTTTAGAAAATGCCCCTTTTTTCCCAAGGAAAAGAGTGCCTTCCAAGTGTCGTGCTCTCCAAGTTTGAGATACTTCCTACGTCCCTGGTGCTTTGAGAACTAAAACATTATTCTTGAAAGTTCATACTTGCATCCACGGCCAAACCAAAGCTTTGACTGTTTTGGTCTACGCAAACTCCGAAAGCAAATTGAAATTTAAAACTTGAATTCAAGAAAAATGAAGCATGGCATAATGGGGTAACTTCTATCAAACGGATTGTACTATGATCTACGTGTTCTCACGTTTTATCAAGGATGTTGCTGATTTACTTGCTGCTTCAAGAATTTGCTAAGGCCAAAACGCCCAGGGGAGACACTCAGCACATACGCATACGGGGGGTCAGTCCAAGAAATTTTCAGGCAACCCAAAAATATCACTTCAGCATCATTGCAACCCGAAAATATCAGCTCAATTTATACTTAGAAACCTGTACATGAACATAAAATATCCTGAAACATTGCAAACAAAAGTCAGGATCGCCTCTAGCGAACAAAGGAATATCAGTTAAACCTGGAGTCTAAAAATATCATGAAGATAGTTTTAGTTTTATTTCGACCCCAAAATATCTCTTTTGGCAATGTTCTGGCCTAAAAATATCGGACTTGCCTCCCCGTATGTGCATGTGCTGAGTGGCTCCCCTGGGCCAAAACGCAAAAACTGATTTGGAGGTGACATGAATTTGCAATCTCGTCCCCAGAGTGAGTTCGTTGCTCTACCTCTACTCTGGGATACAAGAGGCCGTTCGGCAATCTGATTGGCTGTTCGCCATTTTGGGCTGTAACTCCAATTTGCGCGGGGTAAACGACCTCGGTATGTCAAATTCGACGTAAAACCACATTCTTTACCCATACCGACCATCATTTGCAACTTATTTCCGAAATTCGAAGATTATTTTTCGAAGCTGCGGTGAAAGTTTCCCGAATTTGCAACTTAGGCCCATTTTCGCTCTAAATAAACTAAACCGAGTTTATTTTCACTTTAAACAAACTTGCCGACCCCAGATTATTGCTTGAATACCTGCATAAAGGTTCAAATAAGGTCCTCAAAGTGTTTGTTTTCAATTTCTCCTTCCATCTTCTGCAGAATTAGTGCCAGAGCAACGGCCATTTTCCGTCGCTTGGCGTTGCCTAGCCAACGGTGAAATCCATAATGGCTTCCAAATGCACCCAGATTCTGGGCGCATCTCATCGAAGTGTACCAAGGTGTTCATTCGGCTTCGTGATCAGCGTATGACGTAAGAACACCCTGGGAACAAGGTTGATGAATTTGAACTTTCGACATAAATGCTTCAATACTCAGAAGAAGAAAAATCAACAGATGAGGTAGGGGAGAGCAGGGCTACTTGTCACAAGGTAAGTTGTCACATTTGAATTCAGGCACAAACCAAGGGAAACTTTACCGACGATGTTTCTGAAACGCTTTGATGTATTTCTTTCAAATTTATCCGAAAAGTTCATAACAATCAAAGCTTACGATTTACAATGACTATTTATCCCTGGCTGCAATTTTTTTGGAACACCCTGAAGTACAGTAAATCCCCGCATATAAGAACCTACCAAAATAAGAACCTAGTGGCTATTTTTCTTAAATTTTGCACCTTGGAATTAGGAACCTGTTTCAGTTTGATGAAAATGCAGTGAGAGCAAAGTTGATTTTTGATTGTTGTTATGAAGCTCATTTTGCCCTTAGTTAGCTGTTAAAGCTTGATTCTCCTTCCCAATTAGTTATTCTGTCCATAAAAAGCCTTCCAAAAAAATTATGGGGCTGAACGTCTTTTGTAAGGTTCTAAACTTCTAAAGGGCCTACACAAGGCACCCTTCAAATAAGAACCTCTGTACCTTGAGATTAGTGTTAATACCTTTGAAATAAGAACCTATTCCAGCCTCACTCTCAAAAAAGTAGGTTCTTGTATGCGGGGATTTACTGTATGGTTGTACACAATCGAAAATTAGTCAAATTTCTGCAAAATGCAAAAAAACTTCACTCGATCCAGACTCTTTAGTAGAACAGATAAAAGATCTGCTGCCAAAGAATAATATCTTTTGAACTTATTTCCAATCAAGTCCGATTGCATAAAAACGAAGTGAGGGTATTTGAATTTATCTCACTTTAAAATACAGTTAAAATACAGGATCTCTTAACCAGATCTTGCAGCCGATAAATTTGGAAAAGAACTATTGTTAAGTGATGAAAGACAAGAGTAATGAGGCGAAAATTAAGCAGCAGGACACTTGACCTCCCCTCACCTCACCTTAATGGATCAGCAGAATGCTCTTATTAGATTTACTGCAATCCAACCTATTTCGACTATTTATCGATTGCCTAACGTGTTAAGTAGATGATTGCAAACAGGCATAACTTTGAAGTTCATTCAAAACCCACATAGGAAAAATGATATTTTTAGATCGTACGGTTGTCAGCCTCTGGTACAGCCATGAAAGGAATCCTTCATTGAACTCAAGGAGCCTTACTTTGTTCATTCCAACGCAACATATTTCGCTTCTAAAAATGCCAAAAGTGTTAATTTCATGATCGCAAACTGGCATCATTTTAAAGTCCATTCATTACAAAGGTGTGGAGAAATGCTATTTTTAGGTTACTTCACTGTGATCCCCTGTTTTCAAAGTAAATGAAAAGAGCCGTGCAAGAACTGGCCTGACTCACAAACCAAAAAGGCGTAGGTCAGGCTATAGAAAACTCGTACGAGCTTCTGTAAAACGCTTTGCTTGTTAAAAAATTCACAAATATGCTATTCTGATTCAGCTCGAATATCAACCCTAGACTTATGATGACGAGTCCCTTGTATCCCTGCAGTAAACCTTGCTCAACGGGGACTCATAATGAAACAGTGAAAAACCTGACCCCATATTCTGCAATCATAAATAGAATTATAATGGAATCACAGCTTCGAATCTCAATTCCGTGGGAGGGCTTTCAATTCTTCAATCGAATCAAAAACATCTATCAAAATTTACACAGTAACAATAGTAATTCACAAATCTCCCAAACTGATCCTAAGTAATTCACAAATCTCCCAACCCAATCTCAAGGAATCGGGCAGCTTGGGCCTAAGTAGGGCCAGGTTTTTCAGAGTGATATTATGAGTCTCTGTTGACCGAGGCACCATCATCAAGTCAAAGAGCACAGGGAAACAAGAGACTCATCGTCACAAGTCTAAATCAAGCCTAAGATGCTTTCGCTGCTGCTGTTGTTGTTGCTAATACGATTGTTCTCGCTTTGCTTTGCTGCTGTTCTGAACATGATTCAAATGACAACTCTCCTAAAGCTCTACCCAAAGGTTTGTGGCAGTGGCTGTGGCAGTTGCGCTGGTTGTGCCAGTTGTGTGCTGGTCGGTCATAGCTGTGCCAGTTGTTTTAGTTCCCGGGGGGCGGGTACTTGACTAGGGAAGTGACGGGGGTGTGTGGCAAACCGCTCAACACCCTGTATCCTGTCGCATAAAAAAATTGCCTAAAAGTATACCCTGTCGCACAAAAATTTTGCCAAAATCCATTGTTTCATGATAATTCTAGAAGGTGTCCTTCCACATGGTACCCTGTCGCATAATGTTCTTATCAATTGTAATACCCTGTCGCATAATTTTTATCAAAAAAGGACACCCTGTCGCATAATTTTTACCGTAAAAGGACACCCTGTTGAGCGGCACATCCCGTCAAGTCAAGTATGGGAGTACCCCCCCCCCGGGTTTTAGTTGTGGTAGTTGTGTTAGCTGATGTAGTTGTGCTTGCTATGTCGGTTGCGCTTGTTGTGATCGTTATATTATCACAAAGCTCAATGAGGAAGAGGTGCTTAAATGTATGAATCCTCTTTAGGCTGTTGTGCAAAGTTTTGTATAATCCTCAAAGGATTCACCGCAGCTATCATACTCCCTTGTCCTATTGGCTGGCAAAGTAGTTGATGTTATCTTGAAGGGACTGTCTTAGTCATGCAAATTAAGTGAACCCATTTTATCCCCGACGTCCAACTTTACTTTTGATAGCTGTATTACAATGTATTAAATGCAATGAAGCACAAACAAAGTAATTTAGTCCTAAATGGTGACATGTATATCCTGAAAACGTATACCAGTTCATAGGAATCAGCTATTACCTGACTAAAGTTTCAAAACGATGCAATACAAGAATCCTGCCACTCTCATTGGTTTATCGCACATTTCCAGCGGATTTCCCGTAGCCTTGCAAGGGCCTGATTTTGTCACCATAGCAACAGATTTAGGCCTATGGCATTTACAATGAATTCGAGCAACATTGCAGCAACATAATGCGCTTGATTGAATGATACTAGTCAAAGTCAGAACAGACAATCAGGTAATAAAACTCATACTAACGTTACATTGTTATACAGGAAAATATAAGACCTTCAGTCTTAACGGCAAACTGTCATGACGCTGATTGAGTAAGTATATCCTGTGTCTCAGACTCCAGAAAATGTCCGTATGGGGTCTGGAACACAGGCTAGGGTAAGTAAGACAATGTAATACAAGAGAATTAGGCAAGCTTCCGTTATTGCATTTGCCAGAGAAATAAATCTATATATATAAGGCAGGTAAACGATTATCCAATTAGCTTTCTTCTTTTGTTTTCCATTGTGAATTTAACAATCAACACAATAGGAAGACAAAGGGGGCATTCGATGTAATGACAAAGGGACCATTCGATGTATGTCCTTGTTTATTCACTTTTTGATTGGTTCTAAAAACTATAGCTTTGGGGCTCACCAGGGCTCAAGCTGTCATGCGCTTCCGCGCTATTGTTTCTTGCACTTGTTCTCAAAAGCCATTCTAATTTGCATATTACGTCAGTGAAGTAAATCGTAAATGCGCATGCGATGTGGAGCCTTTTGGGGATTCCTGGAAGGTCACCAAAGGTCACAACTTTCCGTATCGTGTGAAGCAAATGACGAGCAAGATGACGGGGCCAATGGCTGCCAAGTGCTACCCATATGATCACTGCTACGTCGGCCTTTTTAGCAGGCCTAATTCAGATGAGAGCATTATCAGATCAGAAGAAATTCATAAACATTGCAGATTAAAGGTGATGTTAGCCAACATTTTCATAGCTTTGAATCCTCATTTGCTTGGCTTATCCTACTAGGCCTAGGCCCATGCTATCTTATTGCTTGGATGGAGTTGGAGCCTCATTTTTGATCGTCCTTATGACATGGTGGAGCCTCAAAGCAGTGGTGGCGTGGCGCCAGGGGAGGGCCAGAGGGAGCTACAGCCCCCTGTCGGAAGCCACTTGCCCCCCTGTGTTGGAGGAAATTTCGGGTTTCTGTTGGAGGAAATTTGGCAAAATGATGTACAAAAACTGCATTTTTCCCATTTCATTTTTCCCATTTCAGCCCCCCTGTCAGAAGCTCCTGCCCTCCGTCTGAAGATTGCTGGCGCCACCCCTGCCTCAAGGTAGATTTATCCCTAAAATTTCAAGAAGTGTTTACAACACAGGTTGCTCATGGAAATTTCAAACAAAGCTGTAGATGGTATGGTATTCCCCATAAAATTGTTCTAAAATTTTTTACCAAAAAAATGCATATGCAATGGTTGGTGAAAAACAAATTGAAGGTGTAAGCTGCAAGTAAACTTTTAAAGGCTGTAAGAGTAAGCATAGATCCTCTGTTATTAGATGCAACAGCATATTGTCATAGTGGCAAGCTGCAAAAAGTTGTACACATTAATGGAAGTTTTCCAACCTGGCCTGGAGTATTGGTTTCATTTTCAAAAGATTAAGATTAGGTTGTTTGATGAAACATAGTCTTTTGATGGCAAAAGTATTATGCGGGGATATTGCAACATATGGTATGGTATTCCCATGCATGGTATCATAAAATTGTTCTAAAATTTTTTACCAAAAAAATGCATATGCAATGGTTGGTGAAAAACAAATTGAAGGTGTAAGCTGCAAGTAAACTTTTAAAGGCTGTAAGAGTAAGCATAGATCCTCTGTTATTAGATGCAAGAGCATATTGTCGTAGTGGCAAGCTGCAAAAAGTTGTACACATTAATGGAAGTTTTCCAACCTGGCCTGGAGTATTGGTTTCATTTTCAAAAGATTAAGATTAGGTTCTTTGATGAAACACAGTCTTTTGATGGCAAAAGTATTATGTGGGGATATTGGAACATTGCAAACATCTTGATTCTACAAATGGGCTGCAGCTGATAAACAAACAGTTATCATTGAGATGGGATGTGTGGTGGCTATCAGGAGATCATAGGTCCATTGTCATTATCAATTTCTATATGGGATCTTGGCAGTCCAATGTGAAAGCACCATTTGCAGTTTATGCCATATGTAATGTTACAATGTATTGTGCTTCTCAATGATAAAGGAAAATTGGTGTCAAAAGTAACTTTCCATACAGTGCTTCCTTCCATTCATTGTTGAAATTTATGGAACAAATATTTCAAGATCAGTCTAACAAAAACATGTTGCAAAGGTTTACATGCTTTATATCCTGTGTATTTAGGATTTTACTTCTTTTCATTTCCTTTAGGTTCCTGGAGACCAGATTGCAATGCATGCATGATTTGGCCTCAGTGTAGTGGTGAATGAAAGAAAGTGAAAGATGCAAGCGCAATTAAAGTCTAAAGGCGGTGAGGGTAAAAATAGATCCTTAGCAGATGCAAAGAACCTTTTGTTGTAAGCTGCAAGCTGCAAAAGTTGTACACCTTATGAATACAAGTTTTCTAAGCTGGCAAGCAGAGCAAACTGTTACCAACTTCCCAAACGTTTCATGGCACCCAATCTTGAGACTCTTTGATATAAGAAACTTTAAGGAACATTGGGTTCTATTTTTCAAAAGATTAACATGGGATCATTTAATGCAAAATAAAGTATTTTGGTGACAAAAGCATTATGTGGGGCTTATTGTTATTGAATTAGCAAGATTTTCATGTTAAAAATAAGGTGGAGATGATAAACAAGCTCACACTAACGAACCTATACGCACTACTGTGGTGGATACGCCATACAGAGGCGGGGTATTATGCTTGATGTGGTGGATACGCCATACGGAGGCGGGGTATTATGCTAACGTGGTGGGGTATTATGCTTGATGTGGTGGATACGCCATACAGAGGCGGGGCGGGGTATTATGCTAACGTGGTGGGGTATTATGCTTGTTGTGGTGGATACGCCATACAGAGGCGGGGTATTATGCTAACGTGGTGGGGTATTATGCTTGATGTGGTGGATACGCCATACAGAGGCGGAGCATAATACCCCACCACGCTAGCATAATACCCCGCCTCCGTATGGCGTATCCACCACATCAAGCATAATACCCCGCCTCTGTATGGCGTATCCACCACAGTAGTGCGTATATGTTCGCTAGCGTGAAGCTATTATCACTGAGAAGGGGCTTCGTCATATGATCATACTTTGGTGCAGATCTTGGCAATCTGATGGGAGTGCACAACTGCACCGCATATTGATTGCAGTCATGAGTCAAAAACAATGTAATGTACTGTATTTTCCTTTCATCCATTGTTACAATTTATGTAACAATTATTTCAGGATCAGCCTGACAAAAATATGCTGTGAAGAAGTTCTACTATATAAACTGAAACATGATACACAGTCAAGAACTCACTGAATTTCAGCATATTGATCAACTTGATTGTCAAAAATTCTTTGAATTCTTAATATTTTTCAATAATCCTTCACTTTCTGATGGAATTCTTCGGAGGAAATTAAGAGATTCATAAGAATTCTCTCAAGGCAAAAGAATTGTGATACTGCGCACCTGCCTACGGTCTTTCTTTTGTAAAATTTAAAGAACTGGACAGTTCTGGTGTGCATCACAAAGAGGTTTGTTTTATGCCTAATGCAGCAAAATGGTAATCTGTTGTATCAAATGTTCAGATCCATACAAACACAAAATTCCACTTTAGCACTTTCATGGGTGAATAACAAGAAGTTTTAGCATTCTATCCACAACCACAACTACTTATTGTACATGCAAGGTGGATCATCAGATATTCTTTGAGAGCTCTCCGCAGGAGCTAGGAATGTTGAAGCGCGAGCGAAGCGAGCGCTTAACTTCCTAGTTTCATGATAATGATCTCCAACGCACAAGTGTAAGATCTTTTGTTATTGATTTTATCGGAAGATCTAGCCAATCACATCCGTGAAAGTGCCTTTCATGCACAGACCTCGCAAGCTCGGTCAGTACTGTCAAGAGTTCGGGCATTATATTTCCCAGACATCGTAAAACCGGTTAGCATGGGCTGAAGGCATTGAGTCTATGTAAATAGCGCACTCATGACCAATTTTCAACTTCTTTTCAGTCATTAAAACAAAAGCTGACGTTTAATCTCATTTGAAAGTAAAGCAAAGGACTTCTAGTGAGAACAACGGGCCGTCAGCGGTTTGTCAGCAAAACTCTCGGGGGGGGGGGGTACTGTTTGTGGTACGGGAGTGTGCCATATTTGAGGGGTACCCTTTTTTCAAACCATTAAGGAATTATGGGTATCATTTCCACAATTTCTATACATTTCACGGAATTATGGGTGTCCTTTTCAGGGGATTTTTCATAATGTCCGGAATTATGGCCCAGATATTTATTCGATTTGTGGAATTATGGCCCTAAAATCCACCAGAATTTAAGGAATTATGGGTACCAATTTTTCAGGCAAAATGGCACGTCCCCGTCACATAATAGGTTGAGATGACCTCCCCCCCCCTCCTAGGTAAAACTTCATAACAGCGCTAACAACGCTCGAGAGCTGCAGGCTTTCAAACATCTTTTGTCTGACTCTCAAGGTACAGGGTCATTTGATGTAGTTTCCTTTTATTTCTTTCTCTGACATCTACAGCTTTTAGTGCCAAACCTCATAAAAATGTTCCATAAGTTTCAATGGCATTGATAGGCGTAGTAAACATATGATAGACATGCCCACTCCTGTTTATATTCTTTCAACGCACAATATCTCTCATTCTAAACAAACACCTTGCAATTCATTCAAGTGTGTCCAGATTGTCAGCTGAAGGATACAACGTTAGCAAATTCTTTAGTTTGCCCCTATCTTGTATGAAGCGTTGTTGGAGAAATGAACACCAAGCTTCTGGTATCCTTATTGTATTTAAAAATCGTTTGAAAACACTAGAGAACAGAAATTGGCTCCTGAAAAATACCGCAAGATAGAAGGAAATTGCATGAAAAAGGAAATTTCTCTCAGACTTTCTCTCAGTAAAAATACCATACATGAAACAGTATAATTTCAAATATAACCCCGAGCAAAGAATTCAATGTCTATACACCTCTTGATCAACTATTACATAAACAGTCTTCATCTGGGGCCACCCAACACTCAAGGCAAAAATTGCCTACTACATCTGGCCAGAAGGGACGTGGTCCTTTCCGTGACATCAACCGGACACTTTCAACAACGAAAGCGGCGACTTCCTTACAGGGGCGTCGTGGCCGGGGGGGCAGGGGGGGCCATGGCCCACCCTAGAATTCAGATCGTCGGATTTTTCGGAAATTTTAGGTTTTGTCGGAAAATCACTGACTTTGGGCTTGCGCTAAGTACATTTGATCAGTTTAGATTTTTTGCATTAGTTATGTTCTTAGCAGCGTTGTGTACCAGAGCGTCGCAAAATTACGAAGATCTTGTACGAGAAAAGGTCATTGGGTTCGGGAGACATTGCTGATTTAAACAGGGAGTTCTACATGTATATTTGAAGATAGCACTAGAAAAGTTAAGTCTATAAAATACTACGGTACCTTAGCCCTTGAAACAAGGAGAGTTTTTCACGACTGATAGTTATTACTTATTTCCATAAGAACAGAAACCATGGGTTATTGATTTTGCATAGGATGTTTTTCGCTTCAGCAGCAAATCCGCTCCTGTTTCACTGAAAAAGTCTCTATAATCAAGCCTATGGAAAAGAATATTTACAGAAATGAAGATATCATAAAGTTATCAAAGTTATCAAGCAATCTTGCTTATATTTCATTCAGCTACAGTAAAGACCAATCTATTTCTAAGTAATTTCAAAGTTCCATTTTAAATATTTCCCTTCCGTTAGTCAAGTTCTACCGCTTGTTTCAATGGCGACTTCTTTACAAAAAGGGGCACTTTCCAACGATCTGAAGGGTGGGGTCGCAAAAATTTTTCGGGGGGCGAGCCCCCGGATCCCCAATTTTTGCTTTTGCCCTTAAACTAGGGACGTTAAACTAGGGACGTTAAACTAGGGACGTTAAACTAGGGGTCCCATGCCTGGATGCGGCATGCACAGTGGGCCTAAATTAGCTTTCAGTAGCTAGAAATCCTGACAAGCCCACTCAAAACAAATTGAAAATAAATGAAATAAAATTGCTCGCTTCGCTCGCATGTAGTATCAGCACTCCAAATATGAATTTCGTCGGGACTGGCCTAACTGCTGGGCCTCATCTCAGGAAGATTGTCCTTTTCATGGTGGTTAATATGGACCCAATTCAAACATATTACCAATAAATCCTACATTGCTCCGTTACTCATTGCTAGCGTCTTGTAAAAGGAAAAAGGGCGAAAATGAAAACTATTATTTTTCGGAAATTTTAGGGCCTTGGCCCCCCCTGATAGTCAGGTGCCACGACGCCCCTGCTTCCTTATGAGACGAGTATCGACATTATAGTCTTTCCCAAGATGTTCCTTCGCAAAAAATGTGAGAGCAACATTCACTAGGGGCCACCCAAGGCCATAAAAGACATGCCTTGGTTATCGCCTTTTCCGTAACATCCATCGGACACTTTCAACGACAACGACCAAAGGAGCGATTTCCTTGTAAAATGAATACTTTCCGTTCCACTTGACAACTTCGATCGCGTGGGATCGCTACATTATATTTAGGCCCAGCAAACCCTGGGCCTATCGTGATGTTAATTACATTTCTATGTAACAGTATAACTCTTGAACTTTTCAACACTAGGGGAGAATTGAGGCTTAGGCTTTCAGGCGCACCATCGGCTTGGGGTGTTTTTCCCACGGCCTACTGAACTACACACGTCAGATCTGGTTAGATGTCCTTTGATTATTGAATGAAACTGCGTCACAGTTTTTCACACCATGAAAGCTGTTTGCTTGTAAATCCAGGAAATTAGAAATTTCCATATGAAGACTTTTAATAAATAAATTTCTGATTTGCTGACAGAGATATTCCATCACAAGTTGGTACGCTCGTTAAGGGGCATCCGGACATCTTTACCAAGCAGGCAATCCTAAAGGGCGGACATGTCCTTTTAGTAGACGGTCGAAGAAGAATATTATCGTCCCATGCGCTTGACTTGTGAATAGCTGTGCAACCACTTTGCTGAGCTGATTTTTCATTCAGTTGCTTAGGGCCTAAACTGAAAATACTATGATGCAGTGAAATCTTCATACAAGCAGGGACGGCAGACGACCAGAACTTGTACTGATGAAGCATTCAACGGGTACGGAACTTAAGTTCCCTCTTCGGAAAATTGCTTTTTGGAAATGGACGGGACTGTGTTCAAGAAAGATTTTGTCCCGTCCACGGTGTCACATTAAAACAGCTTAAAGTGAAAGGATTCCTACCGACCGGAGATGCATCTTAAGACATAAAAAAGAAATTCAGTTCATACATTTCAACTGTAACATAAAGCCCGAATTCAGCTACAGGAACTTTCGGTATGTCACAGGCAAAATTTGGTCTGCTTACCAATAAAACTGCTTCAGCTTGGGGTGTGACAAAGTTGTCGTTGTCCAAGCAGGAATCACTGTTATAAGGGTAGGGTATTGATTTTATCAAAGCCGTGCCACTTTATTCTGTTATCTAAATGGGATTTAACTAAAACTTGTAAAACCCCATTTGCAGTACAGAAGATTTTCGTCAAGGTACAGATGAAATTTGAAAACTTTACCAAAAACGTTGCTTCGGCGGATGGTGGGAATACCTTTGGTCATCTTCCCCTAAGGCCAAGGTATGTTGTACGGTACCAATTTTATCCGTACCGTATCATAAATTTCTACCCGGGTGAGTCAAAAAAATTTTAGGCGTTCGGAGGGCTGTGGAATAAAAAGTATGTGACCGATATTCAAAACTGAAATGTTCATCTATCAGTCAAAGGTCAACTTAGATGAGAAATTTCGTTTGGTAAAATCAAACACCTTTAAGAGCCAACAACAATGAAAATGCTTGTAAGGGGCTTGTATGGAATCGAGAATTCCACATTCCATTCTGGTCCATGATTTATGTGGCATTGAAGTTTACATTGTCAGTTTGAGATGCTGAATTCCAATTTCAATACAAGGTAAATAATGGACTAGAATGGAATATGGAATTTTTGTTCCCAAACATGCCTTTTGCCAGCACTTTCCTAATTTCTGTGTCTGTAAGATGAGGGATACTACCAAACAAATTTTTCTCATCTAAGTTGACCTTTGACTGATAGATGAACATTTCAATTTTGAATATCGGTCACATACTTTTTATTCCACAGCCCACCAAACGCCTGAACATTTTTTTTTGACTCACCCGGTATGGTGCGAATTTAACAAAAACCAAAAATACTGCAACTCCCCCCATTTACATCATATATGATTTTCGGAAGGGTGTGGATAAAGTTTGGTTTACTTACCAAAGATTGCTTCAGCGTTGAATATCGGTCACATACTTTTTATTCCACAGCCCACCAAACGCCTGAACATTTTTTTTTTTACTCACCCGGTATGGTGCGAATTTAACAAAAACCAAAAATACTGCAACTCCCCCCATTTACATCATATATGATTTTCGGAAGGGTGTGGATAAAGTTTGGTTTACTTACCAAAGATTGCTTCAGCGTTGAATATCGGTCACATACTTTTTATTCCACAGCCCACCAAACGCCTGAACATTTTTTTTTTGACTCACCCGGTATGGTGCGAATTTAACAAAAACCAAAAATACTGCAACTCCCCCCATTTACATCATATATGATTTTCGGAAGGGTGTGGATAAAGTTTGGTTTACTTACCAAAGATTGCTTCAGCGTTGAATATCGGTCACATACTTTTTATTCCACAGCCCACCAAACGCCTGAACATTTTTTTTTGACTCACCCGGTATGGTGCGAATTTAACAAAAACCAAAAATACTGCAACTCCCCCCATTTACATCATATATGATTTTCGGAAGTGTGTGGATAAAGTTTGGTTTACTTACCAAAGATTGCTTCAGCGTTGAATATCGGTCACATACTTTTTATTCCACAGCCCACCAAACGCCTGAACATTTTTTTTTTTACTCACCCGGTATGGTGCGAATTTAACAAAAACCAAAAATACTGCAACTCCCCCCATTTACATCATATATGATTTTCGGAAGGGTGTGGATAAAGTTTGGTTTACTTACCAAAGATTGCTTCAGCGGAGGATGGGACAATAATGGCCACTTTTGCCAAGCCAGATGAATGTTACGAAAGGTATCAGTCATAACCATGCCGTGTGGGACACTACAACGGTGCAAACAGGGCCGATACCAGCTATGCCTGCGTAGGGGGGCGAAAAACCAAAATTTTCCGACGAAAAAACCATCAACAACAACAGCAACAACAACAGTTGTACCAATCTAACTCCGCGGTAACTAAAATTTGGCCACATTTCGCAATTCAACGTTGAAATCAACACAATTAGTTAATATAAATAAAAAATATGCCATAAATTCGATAATTTCTGTTGGAATTTATGTTTTTACACTAAAAATTTATGTTTTTCTCCATTATTTCTCCTCAAAATCCTCCAAAACTAGTTATTTAGAACACAAAAATTCCGACAAGAGAGCAAAATTTTCCGACAAATGGTCTGCTGGGGGGGGGGCGCTCCGCCCCCCCAGCCCCCCCATTGGCTTCGGCCCTGGGTGCAAATAGTGCAGATAAGGTTTAATCAAAGTAAACAACTGTACTTACCAGCTTGTATTTTGCTTTGAAAGGCAACAAGCTCCTCGTGCAATTTTGCCAATAACAGACATATTCATTATTGTCAAGTCTGCTCACGTGTTCATCATTCAAATGTCTTACAATATCCTGCATGACAGTGAATTGTTTTCCACAAGGTTTTGTTTTTGGGAAGGGTTGCTGGTCTAGCCAAAGACATGTTAACACTTGATTCATCGGTTGCCTCATGTACCTTCAATGAAAATATGTAATCTTCGATGTAAGTTGAGTAAAACTAGCAAATGAAAATGCAAAAGATGATAAATCAAATTGCTTTCTACCCCCTTTCAACATGCTTCGTTTTTGGGAAACGTTTACATGCCTAACAACAAACATTTCAACACTGAATATCGGTTGTCTTACGCACCTAAATTACTTACTCAAGGGTTACTCAACCTATGTTAAGTTGGGTAGAGGTAGCCACTGAGTTTCAAATTGAGATGAAATGCAACAGAAGATGAATTAGATTGTTTTCTACATGGCTTTGTTTTTTGGGAAACGTTGCTGGTATAACCATAGCAAGTTAATGGAAGAAGCTCTCTTCCTGCAGCCCAAAATTGGCTGGTCCACATTCTAAGACGTATGAGGGTTAAGACTGATATACATTTGAAACTTTTTATTGCATTGGTTGAAGTAAAGATTCGCACTTACGCAAGTAACTCGAAAGGTTTACACAATACGCTTATTGGCGCTGCCCCAAAATTGTTCTACATTCTAAGACGTATGAGGGTTAAGACTGATATACATTTGAAACTTTTTATTGCATTGGTTGAAGTAAAGATTCGCACTTACGCAAGCAACTCGAAAGGTTTACACAATACGCTTATTGGCGCTGCCCAAAATTGTTCCACATTCTAAGACGTATGAGGGTTAAGACTGATATACATTTGAAACTTTTTATTGCATTGGTTGAAGTAAAGATTCGCACTTACGCAAGCAACTCGAAAGGTATACACAATACGCTTATTGGCGCTGCCCAAAATTGTTCCACATTCTAAGACGTAAGAGGGTTAAGACTGATATACATTTGAAACTTTTTATTGCATTGGTTGAAGTAAAGATTCGCACTTACGCAAGCAACTCGAAAGGTATACACAATACGCTTATTGGCGCTGCCCAGATTAGAATCTCGTCCGCTCATGCTCTCATTAAGGCTAATTCGGCAGCAGGAATGAAAACAGTTTCAAAATTACTTCTTGCATCATAAAACGCGAGACTTGCATGGCAACATAAATAGCGGTATGGTATTTAAAGTGAATCTAATCTAAAGTCCGTCTGAACTTGATGTTATGTGAAAACTTCCGTGAATAAGACGAATTAACGTGTTTATGCATGAGTAATTTTTCGTTATCGCAAATCTCACGTAAAATCTTATGTGAGACAGACTAACAGGGCCACAAGTCCTGTCCTTCTTAGCGACAATGATTAACGCCAAGAGAAAGTGAGAAACAGACAAAGATGAAATTTGGCAAGGTTTGCCAATTCATTGTGCCTTGTTTAAGGTATCCATAAAAGTTGAGTGCAAGTGCAAATATTCTCGGAAAATATTAAGATAAGGGAGCTGTCATAAAGTATGGAACAGAGGGGGCGGAAGGGATTTGACAGGGTCACCTAAAATATTGGATGGAAAACTTTGGGCTAACAAACTACATCAAGTGATAAACATGGGCCATGAAGCTATTTGTGTTTAAGGATCTGTTTCAATATTTTTGCACATATTTCAAACATTGTCAGCGTCAATTTTGCTGTTCTCTTGATCATTGATAATGTTCTCCATCTCAGTTTCTAATACAATGGTATATGCAGATCTCCCTGCCTTATTGAAACGTTATACCAGATCCCACAAATACAGTATTGACAGTAGATGCATGAGAAGCAAATTGAATTGTGAACGGCTGAAAATTTTTCTTGAAGAAGCTTCTGAGCTACAGAGTTAATATTGAGGCCAAAGGGCCATCAAATCATTTCTGCAGATGTTTAGGGGCTATGTTAACAGTTTCAATTTCTTGCATTGGGCCATGTAATTCTACAGCGAATTTTGAAATCCCTTCCGCCCCCCTCTGTTCCATTCTTTATGACAGCTCCCTAAGGCCTAACCATTTTGAGTATTTGGGCTAGCAATAATTCTGCTTTTGGAGTCAGTTCCCTAGGATTTGTCGTCATTAGAAGAGGGCAAGTCGTGTCATGTTGGTGTCAAATCCATGTCTGTTGTTTTATTCTGTTTATGTTATATGGCATTAAGGACTCATTAAGCATTAAAAGGAAGCTTCAGGAAATTGAGCATGTAAGCTATATTCCTTATTTTGAACATGTTTCATGTTTGTTCTCATGTCCTAGAAAATGCATTTTTCATATAGTTTGCTACATCGCACTTTGTGTGTTCCCGTTAAATAATAAGCGCAAACTATGACGCCCTGCACAATATGGGCCCACAACAGAATGCTTCTTTGCGTAAAAGTGTGAGTCAGAAAAGCGTCTGGCCATATATTGACGGAAACAAGGAGGAAGTTTTACATAATAGCTATTTTAAAGCGGGAAATTGTTTTTGATGAGAGGTTCACAAATGCTTCCTCTTTGCAAGCCTTCCAGTATTTTGTCGCAAGTGTGAAATTGTCTTTGTTATCTTTTTTCACAGAAGTTGTTGTTCTAGCAATGATATTTTAATTTACTAAAAGTAAAAAGACGGTATCATGTGACTGCAAGTCCTATCTATTATGGCCGTTCTATGCAGGCCAGGCGTAAGGAATTCTACTTCCAGCTTCAACCTTTCCAGTTTTGTCTTATGACCTTTGACTTTTTGAACTTCGGTCTTCGGTTCTTTGACCTTTGAAACTCGAGCTCTAACACTGGACTTGAATATGCATCTTGAAGGTTTGGTATGAAAAAATTCATATCCTTGCTTACAAAAAAACAGCAGCAATGGGTCTGTGAAGTCTCATTTGACTAGCTTGCATTATTTCGGAAAATAATGGTCAAAAATACTGTCGAAACTATGTCCAAAAACCATTTAACTCTACATAGATTTTGCTTGTACTTTAGAAAGGGTTGCAGGCACATTTTGATCATTTCTATGTTTGGAATTCCCACATGTCGCTCGAAACCGCAATTCAGCCTCAATCTTCATTTCACAAGCAATAAAAGGATCACAATTCAATTGTCCCTTCATTTTCTAACGTTACTCAACAATGGAAGAAAAGTAATCATGAAATATCAGCTTCTTTTTAAGTTGCAGCCAACCTCATTCCCAGGGTGTTCTTACGTCATACGCTGATTGTGGGGGTCTTCAGGGTTTACGGAACAGCGGAATTTGAAGAAAATTTGTCCCGGAATACGGAATTCTACCAATTTCTTGGCGGAACGACGGAATTCTCCATCCCTACCGGACGCGGATTTTTGTCGAAAATGATACGCGGAATGCGGAATTTTCATGAAATTTTATAGATTTGCGGATCCTTCATCTGTTGTCTTGCAAAAAAGGTCGTGGTCACATCTCAATTTTTCCAGTCAGCACTATGAGAATATTTTTCAAGCCTTGCACAAGAATTTTAACTGCCACTCTCCTCTTTTTTCCACGTGGATGGATGGAAAATGTCTAACAATACTTATTTGTGCCATCATTTGTAAAGAAGTGGCGGGACACGGAACTTTGGCTAAAACTGACCGGAAAGGCGGATTTTAACTGAAAATCGCGCGGAACGGCGGATTTCTACCCCCCCCTTGACGACCCCCACCTGATTACGAAGCCGAATGGACACCCTGGTACACTTCGATCAAATGCGCCCAGAATCTGGGTGCATTGGCAGCTATTATGGATTTCACGGTTTGCTAGGCAACGCTAATTGACGGAAAATGGCCGTTGCTCTAGCGTTAATTCTGCAGAAGATAAATCGAGAAACTAAAAACAAACAATTCGAGGACCTTATTTCAACCATTTTGAAAGTATTTGAACAATTTGAACAATAATCTGGGGTCGGCAAGTATGTTTAATGTGAAGAGAGGCTCGGTTTGTTTAGAGCGAAAATGGGCCTAACTTGCAGATTCGAGAAACTGTCACTGCAGCTTCGAAAATGAAATGGCTCGTTATTCTTCGAATTTTGGAAATTAATTGCAAATGATGGTCGGAATAGGTAAAGAATATGGTTTTACGTTGAATTTTGACATGCCGCGGCTGTTTGATATGAGAGCAAGTTTTGTGCCATTTTCAGGCTATGTATTTCATGACAGATTCTGACCTTGTTTTTGGTTGACATCCCCTGAAACCAGGGCATAAAACAGTTGCAAATGGGTGATTTATCGCCAAAACTTATCATTAGAAAACTGGGTACGAAGGCTACCCCCCTGGACATCAATAATGAACAAAATTTCAAGATGAACGCCCCTCAGAAACGTTTGGCTTCATGGGCAGGGCATCTGATGACCTAGCACAACTAGACAGCAAATCATATCAAAATTAAAAGGGTAAATAAGTAAAGTAAACAATGAAGGCGTTTAAATATCACTATTTCTTTCGTGTTTGCTTTTGGATACAACTTATTCGTCAGTTAATTCTCCAGGACTCGAAAGTGGCGTAGCAGATTAAACAGAAAGAAATAGCGTCTGCGGATCGAAAATATTTTACTTATCCAGTTGCGACACACTTTGTGAATTCTTAGAACGTCAGAAATTGAGCGAATGATTTTTCCTTTGCTACTTTGCTTATAACGTTGAGTTAAATTGCATGCTAGAGCAAATGTTCCGGACGAATCTAAATGAATCTGGGATTTAGGTTGCGACGCATTTCGTGAATTCTTGGAAATTTTTGTGATTCGTAAGCTCAAAAGTATGACACTGAAGATGTCTCTCTACCGAGTGAGAGCATAGGTTCCAAATCTTTAAATCGGCGTAAAAAGCGGGTGTAAAATTCAATGACCTATTGCTTTAAACTGAATGACTTGAAGGAAACTTTAGCCACTTTTCTATGATTCTACCGTTGGACTTTTCAGAAATCTTAAATGTTTGCCGAAATTACAGCTTATTCTACATTTCAGCTCATTTTGTGACGTGACGTCATCAAATTTCTAAATCACAAACCAGAAAAGTGAAAGCGTTTTGCTTGATACCACACTGTAGGCATCCATAAACTATGGTTTTCTTGAAAATTATTTGACCTTTCGTCAACAGGTTTAGAAATTACGGTAGTTTTGAGTTTTTTCGAAAATTTTCTTGAATTCTTTAAAAAGTAGAAAGCACTATAATTCTGAAAATAAAGACGACTTTAGAAAAGTCCAACGGCAGATTTACTGTAAATAGTTCACGTTTCTTTGAAGACATTCAGTTCAAGGAAACATGTCATAGAATTTTAAACCCAACTTTTTGAAGATTTGAAACCTATGCTCCGAGTGAGCCAGAAAAATGTTCCCACTTTTGAAAATTCATAGCATCAAGAGTACTTGACCAATTTGAATGCTTCAAATGCTAGCTAAAAGTTAGAAAATCGAATTTTTTGTGTGATTTTTCTCTTTGTTTTACGGGCACTAGAAGTAAATAAATATCCAACTTATTGAAAATTTCGTGGTTGAAAAATGACTAAAAAAGGGCCTAAAACATTATCAAATCATAAAGGACTCCTCGCACAGAACAATGAAGAAAATACTTTTCCTCGCAGGTGAGAGATATCTTCTGCACATTTATAGCCATACGATTGAAAATTTTTAGTATCTTTTTGAAAATCTATGTCTTGTAGCTCTTGCGAGAGGTGAAACGTTCATTGTGTGTTGTTATGTACGAGGAGAGTCCTTACAATTTGGTCAATGATTTAGGCCCCTTTTCAGTCATTTTGCAACTATGAAATTTTCATAATGTTTAATTTACCTGTACTTCTAGTGCTGGCAAGACAGCAGGAAAATTACAAAAATACTTTGATCTTTTGGCTTTTAAGTAGAATTTGAATCATTCAAATCTGTAAAGTACTCTTGGTGTTATGAATTTCAAGAAGTGGGAACTTTTTCAGACCCACCCGAAGCACAACTGAGCTAATGTCTGAGCAAGGAATACGTCTACAATACAATCATCCATGATCTATTCTATTGTAATACGTTTTTTGAATTCTTGGAAAGGCCGCAAAATTTTCTGCAATTTTTCTACGGTAGGAAAATGTGCTGTTTTCATTTGAAATGCAAGCAAGAAATAACATCTAGACACCGGTTTTCTTTTAAGATACCTATACCCATGACGAATTAAGCTCGAAAAATTGTAACGATTCTTCATCTACGTGTCACGAAGAAAAGCGCAACTTCGATAAGAATCGTAGAACGAGGATAAAGACGACAATCATGTTTTTGTAATTGATTAATTATACGACGTATCCAGTGGTAAAAAGTAAGGTAGGCCAAAGGCCTAAAATATTCGACTCAAATCATTATATTTTCGGAACGTTTCGAATCAACCATTATTCATCATGAACCCATGAAACTTAGAGTAAAGTCTTTATCATCGTTCTACGATTCTTCATCTTCTTCCATAGTCGTAATCCTGAAGAAATTGCCCTTTAATGTTTTAGTGCTTCGGCAAATTTTGAGAATTTTTGCAAAGCGGGCAAGTGTTTCTGATTTCAAGCAAGGAAAGAAGTTTCTGTTCTGCTTTCCATCCAAATCAAGTTTCCAGTCGTCAGCAACATACGCCACAGTAAGTAGCATTGAAAAGCGGCCTTTGCTGACGGGGTTACCGTGTATAAAGAATATAAAATGAATAGCATCGTCATTTTACAATAAAGGTAGTCGAGAAAAATGGGAGAACGAATTCATTCAAAAGGTAACTGTTCATTTGCAGTTACCTAAATATTTCATTGCCAAAGTCTCAACTTTTTAAAGGTATGAAATGGTTGGTAAAAAGTTCCTCGCCACCGCCTTTATCGAATCGTCCATTGCGATTTTGCTAACCGCTTCAGAGGACGACTACAACCTTACCATTCAACTAGATGCCTCCTGCAACTTATGAGAAATGATGCAGCACTGATTATATTTCATTATGTATTTCATGTTACGTATTCATTATCATAAATTACGAATTACATGTTACTCAGTATGTTACACATTACATGTTATTCATCATATCTTACATGTCATATGTTTAATTATCATATTTCATAGAAACGATATTTTGCAAAGTGCAAAGTATATGATTCTGCTAAAGACTAAACGGAATTAAAAGCCTATGCTTTAGGTTATCGATGGGTTACTGGCTTCTCGGATACTGGACTTCTTCCGTGCAGCAGAAAGACAGAGTAGCGAGTCTAAGCTCTTTCTTCCAAAAGATTCCTATTTTTAGATTGCAAGTCCGTGTCTTTATGAGAAGATTTCCAGCCAAATGTACGGTTGCTGAAACATTACAAATATTAGTAGGACATATGCTGCTTTTTCCTATTCCAAAGACCTCAGCACTTCACTTGCTCATGATCGTTATTTACTTAAGCTGTGCAGAGCAGATGTAACGCACCGGTTAACCAAAAAAACTGAAATTGTTCAAGATTCAACGGTGTCCACTGATATTTAAAATTTGTCGTGCACTTGTGCCAAGTGGCATAGCAATTTTCAAGGGATTTTGAGATGGATCCATCTTCTTAAAATGGTTCTGAGTGCTGCAGGCTTCCCAACTTCTAACATCTACAGACTGTCAGTTTCACAAGGCATGAGAAAATTTTAAAAATTTTCATCATTTCGTTCTCGTATAAAGGAGATCACTATTATCTTAGAATGGATTTGTTCCCTAACAAAAATTATCTTAGAATGCATTTGCTCCCTGACAAAAATGTACAAACAAAATTTCCAAGATTGGTAACAAAATTAAGTCCAGACGATTGTTAAAACGTTGATTTTTTAGATCACCCAGCAGATGTCCTAACTGGAACGGAAATTTTCGAGTGATACAATTTTGTAACCTGCTACCACTCAAGAATAGTGTTGAAATTGCAAATCTCTGCAATCAAAATAGATTTCAGGGATGCAAGCACATACAAGCATGAAGTCTGGCATTTCGTGATGTGATGAAAATTTGACGAAATAATGATTGTAGCATTGATTTTTTGAAATGAATCATATTGGCTGCAGCGTCAAACCTAACATCAGATTTGAATATAGAGGTTTGGGTAGAAAGGGGGTGGGGATGTGACGTTTGTAAGCGTCATTTTGAATGACAAATACGACATCGAAAGTGGAGCCATCTGATTCAATTCATGGAACAATAAATGAATGCAAATACTCATGAATAGAAGTTAAAAATTTATGTAACTTAGGTTTTTCAGTAAGTTTCTGTGTAACTTAAATTTTGGCAGCATTCACCTATCGAGTAAGGAGTATATATCCTTATTTGTATCACTGTTATGAAACAGCGTACGTGATTACTGAGGACATATAACTTCTCATCTTGCTGTCCATCGAGGGGTGCCTTGCGACCTTGTTTGTTTTATTCTTATGAACCAGCGAACAACATTTTTGAGAACAAGTTTTGCAACTTGCTCATTTTTCTCTCGAGAGGGACGCTCAACGTCCCTGTGTGTATCATTGTTTTGAAACACCATGCGATATTTTTGAAATACAACAAGAATTAGTATTGCATTCATGTATCTATGAAGCGATAGGTGTCCTTCAATCCTGTGTGTGTCACTCTTTCGAAACAACTTATGAAATTTTTTAGAACAATAGGATTTCAAGAATTATTTAGGGATTTTTCTTGAAAATTAAACGATTCTTGTGAAGGCGTATGAGATCTTGGTAGAGTTGATCTTTGCTCTCGAGAACGGAATCTTCACGAAACTGAACTCAAATTTTGATATATAAGTTTTGGCACACAAAATGTCATTTGATGACATAAAAGGCTATCTGAGATGAGAAAATCAACGTTCATTGGTCATGTGCTTTAAAAGATGCTAACGATTTTCCTTGGCATCTAGACATAAAAAGTGCCTACAAAACTAAGGCATTTGGAACTGTGATCTTCGCTAACTCGTAGAACATCTTTCTTGGAAGAGTTGAGTTATCTATTTTACAAGCTACACAGTCACAGTAGAGACGATTACGCTAAAGATCGCGGCAAGGAACTTTTTACCGAGATGCATTGCGCTTTTTAATCGAATCCCTGAAGAATTGTCAAGGATTCGTAATTAGAACGCAATGGATCTTGGTAAAAAGCTCCTCGTCCCCATCTTTGGCGTAATCGTCTATTGCGGATGGGCTGTTTTTCTACAAATTGTTTTGAAGTCTGGAAAGAGATTTCAGTTGAAGTAAATGCAGCATAAATTTGGCTGGGACAAAAAGATTTATCTGCAGGAATTTTCTTAGGAAGGATGGCTCACTACTTAAAGAAACTAAAATGCTTCTCCACAAAAATCTTTTTGCTCACAGAGAGATCTTTAGAAAGCCTGGAAGGTTAAAGCCTCTGCAACTTCGGAAAGATGCACTTTGCCTCTCATACATAGCTTTATAACTGCTGTACGAACTCCTGAAAAGGACATTGTTTACATGGCGTAGAAGTTGCAAACACTTAATTTTTGGTCTACTTTCGTTGAACAATCCGGCACAACTTGTAGCCATTCAATTTTCTGATTGCAACGAATTTGCTGTTTCTCTTGCTTAAAGCAATTCTCTTTCTTAAATATCGTACCAACTTCCTAGCGAGAAAAACCTGTGAGCAAAAAGGAATATGAGGCTTGACAAATATGACATTTTGGAGATAGGATTTTTGGCTTGGGATTTGATGAAATTGCAGTGTGAATTTGATGACTGACCACGTCTCTGCGAAAATCCTCCTACTATGGCACCCATCTACAAAATAACGTTGTTCTGGAGCGCTGTATTAACGCTCCAGAATTGAACCGTGACAACTTTGTAGCGAATCAAACAGTATCGTTTTAGCGTAAACGATGTCTAGATATGAAATAACGACATCTAAACTGTCGAATTTCTGATTTCCACAACAACTTTCGTAAGACCATGTTTATATTGCACTGCTACAACTACGGATCAGTAGAAAAAGTGTAACAAATCAGCTTCTCGTTTAAACTGTTTTTGCTAATGGTAACACTGTTGTTCCTTCCATCCAAAGAAACTTCTTTAACGCACTTGAACCGTAGCAACTACGTAAAAGATAAAAAGACTACTGGTACAGTGTAAAAGATGCCAAAATGAAATTACGACTTTTGGCCAGTGGACTTTCCGATTTCCAAAAAAAACTGCTGTCCTCTTGTCTAAAGATCGCGTTTTTCAGCAGCGATTTCTCTACAAGCATTTAAAAACAACGGCCAAATGTGATCTTAAAACAATAGCGAAACATCTATCTAAATATGAAACAAAACAAATAATTCTTACCAATACTGTGGATGTCCAAACGGCGTCTGTTGAGCGTAGAACTCAGCTCTCGGCGGGAACAACTCGTTGATTTGCGGATAGGCTCTGTAGCCCATCGGATTGGCAAGAAGAGGTGACATTGCAGACCTCTGCACAGCACTCTGATCGTGAGAAGCAGTGAGTGCTGAATGGGTATAAAAAGGATGCGGCTGCAAAGCTTGCATTGAGGGCTTCATGTCTACTGAACTGTTCAACAGATTGGCAGGCGTATGAATGTTTGCAGGGCTGCCTCCAAATACACCACCAAACGATGAGTGATTGTAAGCATTAGACGTTGTTGATACAGGATCGAACATTCCACTGTGTGTTAATAATATTGTCTCTTGTTGTTGTTGTCGAGGGCTGATCTCAAAGTCACTTCGTTGAGGACTGTGTGCGCTGAATAAGTTATTGTTATTTATACTGCCTCCACGTTGGAAAGTAGGACTGTTCTGATTATTAGTGTTCGTTGTAAAATACCCGTTCTTTGTAGTGTCACTTAATACTAAATGATTAGGTGTATGCCTATGTACGTTGGACAGTGGAGAGTCTGGTATTGTGGGCGATTGCTCCATGAAAGAGTTCAATGAGAAATAATTCGGAGTACCGTTCGGGTCTTTATGCTTCGATGCAAAGGCACTGATTATGACCCCAGCTGAAGACACCGACTCAAAGTTGCCTTCATTCACATGCTCAGGAGATTTATTTAAATGGCTTGATAAGTCGACGGCCATTTAGGATTCACTTTCAGGTCACGACGTTCCAAATGCTGTGTTTTTCTTTGTTATTGATCCACCGATGAACCGTCTTGTTCCGATTACCAGCTGCGAGGCAGGACCTGATTTCACGAAACTTGTAAAAAAAACCCGCGAAAAATACGTCTCGCTATCTCTGCCAGCACTTCAACTGATTGTCTTATTTAAATGTATCAGCACGCATTTTCAACTCTTTCTCGAATCAACATTAATTTTCACGGCAGGGGGTAAGGATAGGAAACGCAAATCGCACTTGGATGACACTTTGACAATAAAGTCGGTTGGACTGATGTGCTCTTATCCGTATTCACAGTACACCCGGAGTGTTGATCATCCAAAAGGCCGGGACACCCCGCTTTTGAATAAACACTCGACTGTTTTTTCATAAGTCATTTTATTCTCGTTATATAGTACTGACTTTTTGCAAGGAAAAGGGGCTGAAGCTTTTGTAGCAAATGCATGAATCTTATGTTTGTTTATTGAAAACGAAGGATGCAGAGCCTCGAGCTGAGAAATAGCCTCGATTTTGTTCGAATAAGTAAACAATACTGTATCACACACGATTGTTCTTTATAGATATCATTTCATACTCGTTGCACTCAGAGGCGCAGGAGCCAGGGCAACCATGGGCATTGGGGGTACTGGGGCCACGCGATTCCAAAGATGTGAAATCATAATGGAAAAATGGTCTCTTTGTTTCAGGAATCGCCTCCTTAGCAAGAAGGAATTGTGCATTTAGCCCTCAAAGTGTCGAGTCCAATCAACTTTAAAATAGGTACTATGACTCCGTCTATACCACTGACTTTTTGCAACGAAAAGGCTTCTTGAAATGACTGAAAGCTCACATGTAACACATAATAAGTCTGTGTCAAGTTAGGTGTCTCGTGAAAATGTGCGCGAATTAGCCCTGTCCACAAGTTGCTCGGCAACTTTCGGGCAACTTTAAGTCTTTTGGGCAACTTCTAGGAATTTCGGCAACTTTTGCAACAGTGAGCAACTTTTTCTTATTTTAGCAATATTACAAGAATTTCAATGATATTTTGTTTATTCTTTGTGACAGTAATGAAAGTTAGACATGTAAAGCATCTGTTTTCTGGTCAGGCTGGGATTCAACGCCTTGATTTGTGAAGAGCTGGTCTTTGAAATTAGCGATTTCTGACTATGACGACGATGATGATGATGATGGTGATGATGATGATGATGATGACGATGATGATAATGATTATGGTTATGATGATTGTTATTATTCGTCAATTATTGTTGCTGTTGTTGTTGTTGTTGTTGTTTTTTATGATCAACAAATAATTCTTGCTAAAATTCTGAAGATTTTTCAGATCAGTCCAATAATATTAGCGTGAAAGGCTCTAACTTCCAAGAAACTGCTGTAGTTGAAACAAAGAGCATCCTTGGTGCCGCTAATCTTATCCATAGATCTCAGTTATTCATATATTCGTAGCATATGACCTTAAAAAATGACACTAAATGAGCAACTTTTGGGCAACTTTTTGAAAAATTGGCAACTTTTTGAGCAACTTTTCAGGAAATTTTGAGCAACTTTTCGAGAAATTTCGAGCAACTTGTGGACAGGGCTAGCGCGAATAAAGCCAATTGAAGTGTTTTGCATAATAAATTTTGCGATATCACGAATCTCGCATGTGACATCCAACTTCTGATAGACTTGCGCCTGTTCGGGATATATTTCTTCATTAACAACAAAGTCGAACACAAGACCTCAAACTCAAGAGGCCTCAATGTTGTTTGAATACTGCAAAAAATGATGAAATATCACCACCGTTTTACATAGGGAAATTCTTGGGAAACGGAAATTTTCCCATAATTTTCCAACAGGGAAATAGAAATTCCCGTTCCCTCCAATTTCCTTGAAAAAATTGTCAGTTTCCCCGAAATTTCCAGCCAGAAGCCGTAGGGAAATTTCGGTATTTTTTGCTAGCTCTCTTAGCTTTGACCAAGTTACTAAAAGCTCATTTTCACCCTCCCTTCTCTAAACTCTGTTCTTCTCAACTAATATATGTTCTCTTTTAAGAAAGGGAGAAGAAACCCCAATGATGATTTCAGCATGTCCACAACTCAAAATTTGCGCAAAATCGAGCCTATTTCCACCACCTTTCTACAACTTATTGCAGTCCCATTAAATTGGAAAATACCACTTTCTAGATATTTTAAATGCTATACAGCACTTTTCAGTTTCCCAAGGTCTTAAACAAAATTGTCCAGTTTCATTTTTATAATACCAGGGTAAATGATTCTGTTTTAATTTCTTAACATAAATCCAAAAAAGCACATGTGTCACCGCTTTGTACAAAGCAAAAGAGTTTCACAAACACAGACAGTTAACTTCTTTCGTAATCTAACATCACCGACTTCGGAAGAATTCGTTTCAGAATCCATAAGATTTGATGAGAGTTCGTATGGGTACCGTAAAGGTTCGTATCAATTTGTAAGGGTTTGTGACAACCCCGGAGGGGGGGGGGGTACTCCCATTGTGGCCTAACAGGGGGTCCAGTCAGTTTGAGGGTCTTACCAATTGGCTACCAAATGGCCCTTTTTGTCAACCACATACTACCAATTAGGGGTATTCTAAGATTCGAAGCCATTTATTATGTTTCAACCCGGTACGCTCCTCCGGACACCAATTTAGTCATTACAGCATCAATAATAAATGAATTTTGAAAAATTTCTTGCTTTGTTCCATGAGTTTTGCATTAAAACATCTTGAAAAACCGTAGAAAATTTTCATCTCTAAATGCTACCAAATGACCCAGTTTTCAGGCTCATGAACTACCATGTGAGGGTTTTTGTAAAAAGATAGTACCATTTGAGGGTATTTTTCGAAATTTTTTGCTTTGGCCCTCTTTAGCCCTGACTGGACCCCCCTGTCAGACCACAATGGGAGTCCCCCGCCCCCGGGCCCGGAGGGGTGACAACTCATAATGGTACTTGCAGCTTCGCGAATGATTGTAAGGGTTTTTGTGAATTCATACTCATTCATGCGAATTCATACGCCTTCTTCCGAGTTCATACGGGTTTTTACGAATATATACCCATCTTCACGAATTTATATGCGTTCTTATGATTTCACGAGGCTTCTTGCGAATCCGCCTGAATTTGCATCCGAATCCGGCAAAATCGTGCGAACCCCTATGACTTTGGGGGATTTCTTATGAATGAGAACTGAGTAAGTTTCAAAGGAATTGTATTTCAGTTTCACAAGGTTTCAGAAAATGAAACATCCTTGCAGAAAGATCTAGTTAAGTTTTCCATTTTCACAACCCAAGTCAACAATTCTTTACAAGTGCTTTGAGACGAAAAAGCAACAGTTACACTGCTCAGGTAAATCAGGCATTTTATACAAAATTCCTCTCATTTGCGACACAATGACGAACGTAAAAAAGATAGACAAATACTGAAATCTATAACAGTTGTTGCTGCCATGTCAAAGAATTTTAGTCCATACGAAGGAACTGACTCGATATAAATACTAGTCAGTGCCTTTTCGTCCCTTGTTTCCCTGCGTTCTTTGATTTGCTGATATCACTTGGTCAATAAGGACTAATATTACGCTTATATAATGGGCCCACTTTTTCAAAATGGCCTAAACAGGTGGGAGTTCTCGTACACTCAACAAAATCGCTTCAAAATCTGGTTTAAAGAACTGGAATATTGAAAAGGAAACTTTTAGTACAAAAAATGATGTTGTCTTGACATACGAAATGCAAAATGCCTACCTTTCAGACGGAAATCTTCCTCTGTAGAAGCAAAATAGATCCATCGAAGCTGCGAGAACTTGCGAGAACTCCAGACTTCTTCAACCGTTCTTTAAGAGCAGCAACAACAACATCCTGAATAGCGGCCCCTGATTGGTTAAAAACTGAATTCTAGCGATTTGATTGGTGAATACGGAACAACCCTACGAGGGCCTAAAGTGGGCCCACTATTTCAGAGTGATGTTATTAGTCCCTCTTGACCAAGGAACGCAGGGAAACAAGGGACGAAAAGGCATCATTCTATATAAATACTTGAGCGTTAAAGGGGCAAGGTCACGTAACCGTTAACAAATCTTTTATCTCTATAATCTATATTGTTGTCCACACGTGGCCATTGTATTCTGCACAGATTTTGGTGGATGGGGTGAATCCACAAGAAAGTTACTTCCAAAAATCCACCAAAATCTCTGCAATCATACAACATATGAGTGTTTCGTTTCTTTCTCTACGAAGCTCAAAAGTCCATCTTCAAAATATCACCTTCATTTTGAAAAAAAAACAGTAGAAAATCTCTGTGATATGGCCCATCAAATGTGCTGCAAAATCATCTTTTCGAAAGAAGTTTGTTTACATTACGTGACCCTGCCCCTTTAACACTGTCCTGAAGTTTTGCTGACAAACCGCTGACGGCCCTTTGCTATCGCACAATATGTGCTACAGTCATTAGCAGTGGGGACCAAAGACTTCTTAATCATTGCATTGTCCTCAGGAATTTATTCGGTTTAATTTCTGTGGGGATTTTGTTTGATGATTGAAAAGAATTTGATATTGGTCATGAGCGCGCTATTTATAAGGACTCGATCCCTTTAATTTCAAATTGGCCAATCACAGAGCCAGGTTTAGCACAGAAAATTTTACAATTGTACACAGTGACAGACTTTCAAAGAGCAGCAGTAGTCTACTGTAACTGCTGAATATAGTTAACAAAGAATCAATCATTTGAAATTGGCCAATCATAAAGCCAACTGTTGCACTGAAAAAATTTTACAGTGAATGAATGTTTTACGTTATTCTCGATGCAGATATGCAGGTATGAGGAATAAAAGGCTTAGGGTTCAATAATACATATACCAAAGAGAGACTTAATTGGAAATTGGCCAATCACAGAGGTAGTGTTAACACTAAAAGTTTACGAGGATCGATGTATAGTGAGTCTCAGCAGAGGAATTAGGTGAATAAAGGGTGAGGGTTCGAGCAACCTGACATACTCTCAAAGAGCAACGGTAATCTGCTGTAACTGCTGAACAGACGAGGGAGAGACTTGATTTGAAATTGACAAATCGGAGAGCTAACTTTAGCACTGAAAGCTTACGACGAATGTTTGTGCTGTCAAGCTCGATTCAGGTATAAAGTGATATGAGGATCATGCCTAGAACACTGACAAAATCTAAAAGCGCAACTGCTGAATACTAAAGAGATACTTGATTTTAAATTGCGAATCAGAGAGCCAACATTAGAAATGGAAGTTTTACGAGAATATCTCGGCGCAGGAATTAGGCGATAAAGGGGTCAGGGCTCGAACAGAATTTAAAACAGCAGCAGAAATCTAATGCAGCTGCTGAATTTTCCAAAGAAAGAGAAATAAACTGTGCGCATTGGCATGTTGTAAGAACCGGACCTTTGGACCCTAAGACCAATAAGACCCCTAAGACCAACAACCACCTGAGTACGGTAAACTTGCTCGCTTCCAGTTTTCAAACCTCAACTCGTTCAGTCAATGAAACAGAAATCATGCAGAGGGCCCTCAAAATAGTATGACGTTGGACAAAGCATATGACAGAAAGACCTTTGCTTGAAGCGGATGTTTGTCGGGTGGTAGGTAGGTAGGTATTGTAATTAACGTGGCTGGCCTGCAAAAGTCGGAGAGACTTATTTCCAGCAGGGGTCGCGGATGTTTTACCATCAGTTCGCTGCAGCTACCAGATTTCCCTCAAATGGCTCTGGTTGACCCGGGCTAGAGTTACGGACAGCGACCAAACTGTCCAGTGCGGGATTTGAACCTACGGCCGTTCTGACCTTTGGTTTACGAGTCAGACGCCTTAACCACTGGAAGAAGGAATGTCGATGATACGCAACGTCTTATTTGACACCTTGATGATAGTGGTCTATTGTTTGTCTTTGGTGCTGACTCTTCACTTTCAAGGGTCCGTTTGATCTTTAGTATTTGAGGGTCCTAAAGGTTTGACGGGTCTCAAGGTCCTGTGGTCTGGCCTTTACAAGTTGCTATTAATGTGCGAAAAGGCATTGTGAATCCCGTTAATAAAGTGCGGATCGTATCAAAAATACCGACTTCAATATATGATGAGTTGCATACACTCTGAAATTCGATTTATCAAAATAAATTGTTGTAATGAAAGATAAATATTTCAAATTTTGTGTACTTAATTTAGAACATAAATTTGATTCAATGGGTTCATGCAGTACGCACTTCACGATCTGGGATCCCCCGAGGGGCAATTCACTGATTTTTTTTTCGTACACCTCCCTTGAATTCACAAAAAATCACATACAAAATCCCAAAATCACAAAAAAAATCACGTACAAAAAGCACCAAAAATCACAAATCACTGAAAAATTACTGAAAAATCACACGAAAAAATCACTAGAAATCACTAAAATCACAAAAAATCACAAAAAAATCATGTGATTTCAAAATCACAAAAATCACGTACGCTATTCTGAGAAGTGATTTGCCCCTCGGGATCCCCTATGTTTGGTGTACAGTTTCCAAAGATATGAGTAAGACAACAGTTAATAGAGATAGAAAAGACTTCGAAAATGTTGAGCATCAATTTTTACCATGTAAGGCTCGACTGGCTGTTGTTAGAGCTTCTATCACTATCGTGAACATTCAAAAATTCTATAAAATGTATCAAAACGTCGTTTGATCTAGATACTTTGATAGAATCGCTAAAAGCCCTGTTCACTATTGAGATTCTGCGATCTGATAATGTAGGTCTTAGCGGGAAACCGGTCGCAGGAATCCTATGTCACACAGAACTCTGTGGCATAAGATGACAAAATCTCGCGCTTGTTTCAAAATTATGCAATGTTGGTGTGTTATAGGCAATTTCTTTGCATCTCCTACATCACAGATTCGTGAAGAAGAAACCTTGCACTAATTATCGCCAGACTATTCAAGGCGGCAGGCCCGTTAGAGAAGAAGGCGCCGCAGAGGTGCGAGATATGAGCCAAGTTTGATTTAGAATGAAAATATAATGCGTCTTTGCATTACCATGTTAAAAACATTGCAACAGACAGAATAATTTGTGACAGGATGTAACTGAAAGCTGGACGAATTAACATCGAGGAAGGCTAGGCCACACACACACGAAATATCAACGAAGCAGCCAACGTTAACAATAACAAACAGTTTTTGAACGGTAACAGGTTCAAGACAACTTTAACTGGTAATTAAAGCTCTCAGGAGCTCAAAAGCATTAGGCGTGAGTCTTTCAGGGTAAAACTCTCCCACAATTTCTTACCAGTTTCATTCCTGGAAATTCTGCCCTTTGGGACAACTCTACTGCAGTCTTCTTCCCAATACACAGTTGACAGGCTTTTAAATGGTCCATAAACTACCTGGAATCGACCTCTCTGTTAGACCCTTTCTTCCAATTCCTATGGTATTTGTATGATAGCTGTTAACACCGCTCCTGCTGTAGCAAATTGCTAGCAAAGAGAAGAAACTGGAGTGTAAACAATGCATTCACAAATCAGAGGGCCTAAATTATATATAGGAGGAGAACGTTTTATGTTCTATCTCCTTGTTCTTCATATCGATCAGAATTTCGAAAAGTATTTGGGTCTCCCGGTGGGTGCAACGTTAATGAAAATATGACATCACGCTCATCAATGACTTCGCTGAGAAGGGGGTATATTTGAAACAAAATCGTATGACCTAGAATCTCAAAATAAGGGATAAGTTACTTCATAAAATGCCCAAAAGAAAGCTTAAATGCTGATGAATCCGAGATCCTAGAATATAATTAATTTTGCCTTTCTCATAGGACCAGTATGTTTACTGTACAAATCTTTTCAGAGTTCAGTCATACTCATTTAAAAGGGGGTTACCTTCAACAGTTCTCCTTGATAATGGTCTCTTCGCCAACTAGAAAGTCAGAGAAAAGGATATTCCATGAAATAGTATGGACGAGCGTGGTGTACCTTCTACTACTGATCTGCACCCACCGGGTTGGGTCTACAGGGCGGTAACGGTATTCCCGTGAAGGTATAGGTCATAGAATTTTGCATCAACCTTTTTAACGCAGGACATTACAGAGTCCAGAAGAAGTCACCGCTCGACGGCTGTAAGCAGGAGGACGGTTTGCTTGTCAATATCATATTTGAGGAACGTTTTTAGGGGCTCAGAAATACGAAAATGAAGAGCATGAAGAGATGCGAAGGCACGTTTGACACTCCGCAAAGGGTTTGCAGTTGCAAGGAATATCACGTTACACGTTATGTGAAGGTGGTTGTGCGAGATGAGAAATCCCATCCGGGGGAACTTCTTCGAATAGCCAATAGAAACACATCTCTACTCAGAACGTGAAAAATAATGAGCCTCGATACGAAGAGGAGGCGAGGTAGAATCAATTCTTCAGCATACGAATGATTCCTTCGTTTGATGCCTCATCTACAGGGAAGATTGGACCATTAAGATTCTCTTGTCATGTCATTTTTCACCAAGTGAATGGGGAGGGATCCAGAACTTTGGAGCTTGGTTGTCATTTAAAGTAAATGAATCATACTAGGGCTTAGTGCCTCATTTCCTGTTTGCATTTTTGCAAGGATGCATTATTGACTTTCCTACTTCAGACAATTGGCAGATTTGTTTACTCACTAAACTGAGCTCCGGTTCTTCCAAATTAGCAAGTTGGCTCAAACTTTGACAGTTTGGGAAATCAAGCCTTAAACAAGCAAAACCAAACTCAAGGGTAAGAGTCAGCAAAATTTAGATTCACATGTTTTGTACAGAATCAAATAAATATCATTATCATTCTATGATTTGGCAAAGAAGAATTCAAATCAAGCATTTCGGTATCTAGAATTTCGTCTTAAATCGCAGTCACACTGTCAGAGTTTCATTGGTTCATTTCACGTTGCAGCAGGTTCATTTCAACCAATCAAATCAATTCAGTTTTTCGATTGACCAAGAAGAACACAACATGTGATAACCTGCTTTAATATCAGGTCACTTACAAGTGCAATTGAGTTATAACTTTGGTATATAACCAGTTACAGTCAAAGATTCCGCATTCACATTGGGCTAGTGTGTCACTTTTTCATAAGTTAGTATGGCACTTTTCTCCGTGCTATTCGTTTTGGTTCCGAAAAGATGAACGCTGAGAACCAGCTAAATGTATTTTCGACATTCGTAGCATTAGTGAGATAACAACCAGCCTTGCAACTTGTTTGACAGGATATGTAAAAAGCAAACAATGAAACAGCGTCCAGCAAACATAATCATTTTCTCATGGAAAGGGAACAAATATTTCACGCCTCCATGATGGACTAACTAGCAGTGATCTCATGTGATGGAATCAACAGAGGTCATAGGTCAAAGTAGCAGAAGCCAAAGAGCAAAGTCGTTATCGCTACGATAAGAACGCGAAAAATCCGCGAAGGGTAGGAAGAGTCGCAACGATTTCAACCTATCACCTTAGAGCGACGTGCCATTCTGTCCGAAAAAATTGCTGCGCTCAAAATTCTAAAAAATTATGAAATGTTTCAGGCCATAATTCAACAAATTTGACGAAAGGCTAGGCAATGATTATGCAAATGATGAAACAATTGCTGCTGTTTCTACTTTTTGCCATAGCGACTTCCATAATTCCGTAACATGCCTGAAACTGATACCCATAACTCCCCAGGTTCTTTCAAAAAAGTACCCTTTAAGATATCATGCTCCATTACCATCGACACACCCAAGATAGCCCGTCCCTTCGTTTAACCGGCTACCGTTGCTGGGAAGTGTAGTACCACTGATATTTGATTGCTGAATCGAGGATGGTGACAGGGGGTATTGGTGGCACTGGGTACTGGACCGAACACTACCTGGTACCGATACCTTTGGTGCTTGGTACTGGTAGTAATTACTGTGGTTCTGAGAGCATTTCTCGATAACAAGAAGACGCAAATTATAATTTTTTTCATTCCAAATTTTTCTCAATATTTTCCCTTAGGTTACTTTTAAAAGTTGTACTGTTTTCCTGCTCCAATGGACCCTGGTACTGAACTTAGTACCGGACATTAAGTACCGGACATTTCGGTGCCCGGTACTGCTCCTGTGGTACTACGATGCACTTTACCTGTCATCATCCTCTCAATCTCTGCGTCATTCTAAAATTTCTATGCCAACATATAGATCCTTCCTGAAAATAAACTGAATTCTGAGGTGCTTATAGACAAAATTTTTACAAGTAACAATTCTCAAATCGCCAAAAACTTAAGAATCTCCAGTACTGCGAAAATAAAACTTGAGAGACTTCTTAATTAAGAAAATCTTTACCGTATTCTTACTTTATTTTCACTTGTTAATTCCTGTATCATGTTAGTCGGGAAGGTATTTGAGTAAAATTCGTTGAAATGTTCACGAGGGCACAAGTAGTAAACTTTGACATTGTTATAGAACCTGTAAGAAACTGGTGATACTTCGGGTACTCAAAATCTGATAATTCAAGGTACTTTCAACACTGGCTCAAATTTTAGTTGCATATAAATACAAGTGTATGTGAGTTTTTACGTTAAGAATTGAATTAAATAAAATCTAGGTCAAGGATGGTAGAAAATCATCGAACAGGGCATTGTCATCCCTTGGGAATCAATCCGTTACTTGGTGTCATTTAAGAAGAAACGGAAGCAAAAAATTAAGGTCACTTTAACTCGAAAACTGAAAAGTATCGTCTTGTCAAATCCTTGCTGGAAAGCACAGTCAGAATTTTGAATCATCATTGGGAGTTAGGGCCAATGCTGTGACTTACTACAGGGATTATGTGTTTATGAAATTAAAGTTTTAATTGCTTCGTTTTGATGTACTCCAATTGAGATGTGTAAAAGAAACCGAACAGGATATTCATTTCCTTGCCATAAAGCACATTTGTCACTTTGAGAATTTGTGTTTCCTTAATGTGGCAAGGTTTGAGGACATTATTTTCGACAGCTAGCGTTATCAGAAGTCACTAATTCAGCATTAATTTTTGATTATGATTCTTGTACGGATAAAAACTTGTCCGAACGGGGCCAAAGATTACCCTCACATAGAGAACTCAGAAATGAATTTGGCTATGTCTGCTAATTTGCCTCCCCCTCACATGAAAATTTACAGACCGGTTTGAGAATATGATACAGTGCATGCGTTCTTTCGGAAATCAGAACAGTTGCGATTGCTTTGTGGAAGATACTGGCATTGCTGCATAACAATTAGATCCAGCTGGCTTACACTGAATGACGTGGGGGTCGTATGGGCTGACGGGTTACGGTTTCTAGCTGTTTTTGGAACGGTTTAACGGTTTTTGGTGGTGAAAATGACGGTTTTGCGGTTCCTCTCTTTCTCAACGGTTTCCAAATTTCTTCACAAGTCATGATTCGAGAAGTCACATTATTGCAAAATTGAAGATAAAAGCTATGAACAATTGTCCATTACGATATAATTTCATGAACATTCTACTTATTTTCACACTTACCAGCGAATTTAAGGCAGTGGAATAATCAAATCAATAATATCAATAATCAAATCAATAATCAAAATGTAAGTTAAATCTGTAAAAAGAGAGAAAACCATTAAACCTGCAAGAAAAAAGTCATCACACCAAATACGCGTTTTGTCGCACACTCTTCAGTTCACCTAAGCCAATCAGTGGCTCAGGTGTGACAGGTATACGGCCAAGCCATGTCACTTTTTTGTTCTTCGCATGAACCAAACTGAAGAGTTTGTGACGAAACGCGTATTTAAGGCGAAAATTTCGTATGCTAACGTTGTTGGAAAGTGATTACTTTATTTTCTTGCAGGTTTCACAGTATCCTCTCTTGTTACAAGTTTATCTTATATTTTGATTATTGTTCTTTTACAGGAGTTGACAATGTTTCCCTACAGGTTACAAGTTTATTGTACGTCCATGGGTTTATTATGATGAGTTCGCTATTTAAGGCTATTCAAAACTTTTGCACCACAATTCATTTGTTTATAGTAGAAACCCGCATAAAGAACCTAAATTTTCCTTGGGCAGACTGAATAGGTTCTTAATTATATGGCTGTTACTCTAAACATGCCTTGCGCACATTAATACTGTTTTTCAACACAAGCATTCTGATGAGTTTTTAGGAATTCTGAAGAATTCTTGAGAATTTTTGAGAAGATCATTCTTGTTTAAAAGTCTGATAGTCTTTCTGTGCCACTGAAGAATTCCGATTAGGACGTAAAAAAATTCTTGAAAATTCTGAGGAGCTCTGAAGACATAAAACCTATCAAATAAGCCCCTCTCTAAGTTTCAGCCTCTGAGGATTCTTATTAAGGGGGTTTAACGATTAAATTTCAGCCTCAAGGTTCTTATAAAAACAGGTTCTTTTATGCCAGATTTCAAATTTAGCCCCTTCGTCAGGGAACTACCACCTAACCAACTTTTGTTGTCAGCCATTCTGGAGGTCTTCATAACATAACCATGAAAAATTACTCCGTTAACATGTGAAATTTTTGAACTCAACAATGATTCAGTATTGTTTCACATTTCGAAATCAGTTTAGTAACACCAATTCACTGATGACATTTACTCATTATTACGTCAGTAAACCAATCATACCGGCGTTGCAAACCGGCCTTCTCAGATGACGCTCTCTGATGCTCTTTGGAGGGGAGGACCCTCACCCGAGGGGTCCACTTAATCCAGCGGCTACTCCGGGATGTGCCTGCTAATTTTCGGCTGAAAATTCCAGGAAAGGATTATTTCTTTTGCTTCTTCATTCTGGAACTGGCATGCCCTTTATAACTAATTAAGGCGCATTCACGAAAGCGAAGGTGAAGTTGTAGTTTTTAGCGCTAAGCGCTGGGATCGCAGAAGTAGCTAAGTGCTAATCGAGTCCGCGACCCCTTGTCATGACGCTCAAGGGGTGGGCCCTACTGGGTTTCGAACCCACTCCGCCACTGCACCACAACACCTTCGAGAATCATCAGTTTATCTTGAATTTTATTGCAGGACATGTATCATGTGTTCAGAAAGAAGTATATTTAATGCCAGGGTCATAAAGGGTTTTCTGGCAGACACATTCCCGTTGTTTTCCCAAAGGCAGACCCCTGGGGACCTAAATAATTTTCTAAATATGGCAAGGCGTGCTAGCCAGGAAGCCAGAGACATGCAGCTCCCAGCTGTCACATCTTACAAGGATCTGCACATTCGGGTAGCAAAATTGTGTCAACAAAGACCTTTGATTTTACAGGTCCCATAGATTTTCGCTTTCTGGAAGGATACGATTAGTACCACAATTCTATGGCAAAAATTGGCTGGATATTCTGTTGAGAAACTATTCATTCCCCAAGAAACAGGTTAAAACCAGTACTTGGGTAGTGTACAAGGGTGCCGTGGACATCGAGAAGAACGAATGAATGGGTATTAGGCCAAATAAAAACAGAAAGATCGTTATTGAACACCATCAGAAAGAGGCAATTGACCTATTATGGCCACATAAATAGAGCAGACAACAGTTTAGAAAAATTGATAATGCAAGGTAAAATTGAAGGGAAAAGAGGTAGAGGAAGACCTGCAACAAAGTGGTTTGACAACATTAAGACAATGACAACAAGAAGTGTTTATCAGCTCAACAAAGACACTAAAGATAGAGCTGGATGGAGACGGCAGGTTCATAACATCACCAGGGGTCGAACGACCTGAAGGACAACTACAACAACAGGGTAGTGTGACACACTTTCAGGACTGGAGCATCAGCGGAGCAAACGTCCTTTTGTGACAGAAATTCATGGTTACTTAATAGAGCTCAGGAACCACCTTCCTACCTGAAGCAAATAACAAGAACTACCACGAGTAGCCAAACTGTAACTTCGTGAGAAATGAAACAAATGATACCATAGACAATTTGTAATAAAAATAAAAGCCCTTAAGAGCTCAACCGTCAGCAGATATCATCTTGGCTGATCCAGTACCCCCACAGGGGGTCCAGCAGCCTCAGAGTAGACCATGGTTTTGGTTTCCTTTGTTCCCTGTGATTTTCATAATCCGGATTACAGGGAACCAAAGAAACTAAAACTACGGTCTTTACTGAGGCTCCTGCACCCCCAAAATGACCTCTTTTCAATGACTCCTCGAGTCTCTCGTTAAACGGAATCACCATCGTTAAAAGCTGGCCCAGGCCAGGTCAAAAACATAATCTATTGTACTCGACAATCTAGACGCATTCGGTTTCATTGTGTGGCTTAAGAAACAATGGCTTTGTGGGCGTTTCTCTGGCCTAATTATAGCATCTACGAGTTAAAGCTATGTCTATTCCCTTTAAATCCATCTGTTGCAATGACGTCATGAGAAAAAAGAAAACTGCCGAATAAGGTATTCCATTATCAAGTTAGTTTCAAAGAGGAACTGAGTGAAATTTTATCAAACGTATCTATATTCCTCTTACAAATAAAGCGCAGAATAAAAATTACAAATATAAGATGCCTACTAAGTAAGTGCAGTTGCATACCCGCAAAAAGGTGCATCTCAAACGGTGGTTGGACTAACCCAATAGCAAAGTCAAGTCTTACCAGGACAATAAACCCATTTATCGGGCGGACTACCGGGTGTCCCAGAAAAAGGTAACAGATTTGATCAGGACTAGCGCTAACAATTTGGCTCGAATCAGTCGGAAATAACTAATCCTCGATAGTAAAATTGAAGATAGATACTTTGTTTGTTGATCTTGGAGCATTGAGAGCTCTCAAGAGTAGAAATTTTAGTCTTGAAAGTCTAGATTTGCCTCTATTTCCAAACCAGAGCTGATGGGTTTTTGGCCTAAGCTGTCAACGCGCTTGTTGTGGAATCTCCTGAATCATAGCCAGGACTAGTTGTAGTTGTAGTTGTAGTTGTAGCGGTATATCAGTTAGGCAGCGAAAATTAGGAGCGTATACGATCTGATGCAGAAGTGGCATTTGGAAGGAAATCGCTTGTCCCTTGTTCATGCATTTCGAAATAAAGAATTCTCAACAATCTAATTACAGTTTGTTGCAAACTAATCGAAAAGAGCGAGAACGCTACGATTTCTGTGGAAATATGGTACTGTGCTTACACAATCATGAATTCGTAAGAGGCGGTGTCAACAAAGCCTTCTTAAGCCCGCCGCACACGGCGAGGAAAATGCTCAGCAAAGTGGCATGAATGTCATTTTGCTCAGGAAAATTCTCGCCGTGTGCGGATGATTTTTGCTGAGAAAATATTCATTTGTGTAGCTGAGGAAAATATCTATCGTGTTTGATAATTTCTGCCATTCGTGCCAAAATTCTCACCGTCTGCGGTATCACTGAGAATTTTGCTCACTGCCTTGGCTGATCACGTGTCCATGATCTAATCCTGTGACCTTTGGTCGATGCCATGGCAACATGAACACGTGATCAGCCAAGGCAGTGAGCAAAATTCTCAGTGATACCGCAGACGGTGAGAATTTTGGCACGAATGGCAGAAATTAGCAAACACGATAGATATTTTCCTCAGCTGCACAAATGAATATTTTCTCAGCAAAAATCATCCGCACACGGCGAGAATTTTGCTGAGCAAAATGACATTCATGCCACTTTGCTGAGCATTTTCCTCGCCGTGTGCGGCGGGCTTTAGACTGCGTTCACACGATGCCGGCACATTTTGAAAACGATGAAAAATGTGACGGTAGCAAAATTTGAGCTAGCGTTCACACGATGCCGGGACAATTTGAAAACGGTAGAAACTTGATGGTAAAAACCTCGTTGCAAGACTTAGATGCTAAAGAAATCTACCTACACCTTAAGAATAGATCAGTCGCGTTCCATAAGTGTCGAAAAATTTTCTGTTTTCATCATTTACCAGTGTTCACAGAATATCGTTTCCAAAATGTGCTGGTTAGAGTTCCGTTTTCAAAATCTATCGTTTTCAAAATCTGCCGGCAAAAAATGTGCCGTTTTCGAGTGAACGGGAGGCCTATCCGTCGAATTTTTCACCGTTTTCAAAATGTGCCGGCATCGTGTGAACGCAGTCTTAATCTGTCTCTTGTTCTATGGAATACAAGGGAATACGTATTCTTCGGATTTTGTTATCTTCCTCCAACGGGGGCTGGGAGACAGGCATTGATTTTGTGATGTAATGCCAACAGAACTGAACTCACTGCAAGGATGAGCGGTCGCGAGAAAGGTGGAGGGGGGGGGGACATATTGTAAAGTCGACAGAACCAGAAATGCCTATCATTTATTTTCATTCTATTCCATGTTGGTACAGTTTTTTCCATTTCTCAAAAGGCAGTAGTCACTAACTATTTTTGTTGCTAGTTATATTTACTATTTATTTATATTTACTATGCTCGTAAAGTACCGGGTGAGCCAGAAAAAAGTTCCCACTTTAAAAACTTCGTTGCTCCAAGAATACTTTAGAAATTTGAATGATTCAGATTCCAGTTAAAAGCCAAAAGTTGAGGTATATTTGTAATCTTTCTCGCTGTCTTACCAGCACTAGGTGTATCCGTAAATTTAACTTCATAAAAATTGCAAAGAGGCTGAAAAAGGGCCTAAAACATTGATAAAATTGTAAGGACTCTTCGTTCACAGAACAATACGCAATGGGCGTTTCACCACCCTCAAGAGTTATATGACATCAATTTTCAAACAAATACTAAGATTATTCAGTCCCATGGCAACAAATGTGCAATGGATAGCTCTTAACCATGAACCATCGAATTTTCTTTATTGATCTGTGCAAGGAGTCCTTTATGATTTGATCAATGTTTTAGGCCATTTTTCAGTCATTTTGCAACCATGAAATCTTCGTAAGTTCAATTTACCTATGTTTCTGGGGCTTGTGAGACAACGAAAAAAATAAAAAAAAATCTTCGATCTTTCGACTTAAAGTAAAATTTGAATCATTCAAATCTGTGAAGTACCCTTGGTGCTGTGAATTTTCAAAGTGGGAACTTTTTTCTGGCTCACCCGGTATGAGAAAATCACACAAAATACCGGGTGTCCCAACTCCCAAATGATGTAGCATCGTTTGATTGCTTATATGTCCATTACTAACGAACTGATTTTCAAAAAAAATTGTTTTATCCGATTGCCGAACGGCAAAATTGTATTCGAGGATATTGGTTGTGGTTTTACGACGATTTTTTCATATCGAAAAGAGGATCGATAAACCCGCTCAAAATCAAGCCATAGATGGCATTAAAAAGAAACGGCCTATTTTCCCAGTCAACATTTTTGATGTGGTAAAAAGGCTGAACTTATATGTCGTTCAGAAAATACGAAATCTTTGAACCCCAAAACAACTGCCTCTTGAGTATTCTGCAAAATGATGGTTATAGGTGAATTCCCTACGCCTCATTAGTTGTCTGTTCCTTCATAAACGCTTTCTTCTCATGCCATCTATGGCTTGAATTTGAGCGGTTTTAACGACCTTCTTTTCGATACAGAACAAATCATCGTAAAACCACAACCAACATCCTTGAATACAATTTGGCCCTTCAGCAATCGGACAAAAACAGTTTATGAAAATCGGTTAATTTGTCAAGGACATATAAGCATCAACCGATAATGCTCCACTTTTGGACACCCGGCACTTCAGATTTTCGGAAATCAATCAAACCTCGATGCATTCCATACCTAAAGGTTCTTTGCATTACGAATTTTCAAACACATGAAGTTCTTTTTGGTTGATTTGGTAAATTTTATTGATTTTTCGACTTTAAGCTGAAGTGATACTTCTCTAATCCTTTGAATAGTGTTGAAATCACTGAGAGTCCTTCCTTGCTATTACCTTTGATCGGTGCATTGATTATTTAGATATCTTTGTGCGTGAAGGTGGTCTCGGTGGCTTTGCACTTAAGGGACGTGGAGATGACCTAAAAATTGAAATGAAGTAGATAAACCGACTGTCCTAGAAAAAAGTTTTTGTTTTCAATTTGTTTTGAATGGGCTTGTCAGGATATTTAGCTACTGAAGGTTGATTTAGGCCAACTCTGAATGCCGCATCCAGGCATGGGACCCCTAGTTTAGGTCCCTTCCGAAGGAAACAAGCAAACGATCACTTCAAAAACAGCACTCCTATCGTTCTTCAGCAATGTTAAAAGTAAGTAAATTATAAAAGAAGAGGTTCTGGCGTTATACTTGAAACATTTTCAACATTTCGAAGCAATGATAATATGGCTTCGCAAGAAAACAAATGTAGAGAAAATCTGACTGATAACAGTGAGTCCCAGTTGTCGGTCACCAAAACAAAACTACTGCCAGCCAAACCGAGACCGTTCAAACTGGGAATTATAACCAAACTGCCAAAAAACTGGCCTGCTCGATTCTGGTTCCAGGAGCACCAGTCAGCTCGCAAGAAGCGTTGTGCGCATAGTTGCACAGGGATATATCGAGTTAGGAGGAGGTTCAGAACTACGGCTTGTAATTAGTCTACGATACACCTTTTAGCTACCCAGAAAAGAATCAGAATCGAACGATCTTTGTTGCATTTTATAGAATTTTTGAATGTGGACAATGGCAATAGAAGCTCTAACGCCACTCGATCGAACCTCGTGTATAAAAATAGCGTTGGATCCAGGTTCCTTCGTTGAATAGTTAAAAGGTCTATTCCTCCACAGCAGCTACTCAAGGGGGCACAATTTTATGGCACACCCTCTCCTGCATCCTTTTTATCGCCTTTGACATGGCTGCAGTGAGATCCAAATAGAATCACAAAAGCTTTGTCGTCTTTGTAAATACGTAAGCACAAACCTCGCACTAGATTCCTTCTCGTTAAAATCCAAGAGATGTGATTTATCGGGCAAGACTCCTAAAGGAGAGATGAAAGGAAATTTCAAATTGTAAAATTAGGTAGTATAGTATCTAAGAGTCATTCTGCCAAATCACCTTTAGACTATAGTAAGAACCTGCAAAATAGAAACTACTTTATAAGAAACCTCAGGCGGATTTTTTTGAGAAATGGTGCCCTCATATAAGAGACTTCTCAGCCTTACTTTAGGAAGGTTTCTTATAGGAGGATGCCAAATATATAACATACTTCATCATGGATGAACAATTTGTGATGAGCTCATTTTCCAGTGAATAAATTCATCCAGAAGCTCGCATCAGCATACAAATTTTGTGAACTTCCATTTTTGGTAATCTTACATCTCAGAATGATGTGCAGCAGTGTATCTACAGTATACTCATTTATATAATGTAAAGATATTAAACTTGAAATCATTGAATGTTTCTTAATCATATTATACGAAACCTTTTGGCCTATTTCCTTGATAAATGCCTTGATAAGAAACTAAACAGGCTGTTTTGAAAAAACTTGTTTCTATTTTGCGGGTTCTTACTGTACGTTCTTACTGTACTTTTTTCTGCTACCTACTGTTTAACTTCTCATGAAGCTTCATTGAAATACTTTAACAAATGAGGGGGAGGGAGATTACTTCCTGGGAATGATTCCAGGAAAAGCGCAAATTCTATAATCTCAATTTTACCGAAAAAAGTGACAAAATTGCAATATTTTGCAAATTTCTTTGCAGAATAGTGTTATTTGATGTATTCTATCATAATTATCACGTTAGATTGGAAACTGTGCATCAAATATAATTCTATCATGGTATTCCACATCTTGCCAATTTTGCCGCTTTTCTCGACCACACAAAGAAAAATTTTGACGTAAGCAAAATCGATGGCTAGTTTTAGGTTAATTTAAATATTTTCATAGAGTACATGCCTGAGGCTATTAGCAACCAAATTTGGTTGCTCTGTCTATTACCAGCCAAGAATTATGTAGTGGGGCCTTTTTGCCCCCAAACCAAAATAGGACGTGTCAGATAACCAAACCACTGAAGGGTTAAGAAACGTTCAAGAAACGTCAGCACACAAAGGTATAATCTTTAGAAACCTCCAGTGCTGGAAAAAATTTCTTACTTACTCACTGATAAAAATTCATGCATGTGTTCCATGAAAATAAGACTAATAATTCAGGAAGTAAATTCAAACAAGGTGAATAAAAAAACACACATTTGTGGCAAAATGAATTGCTAACGGAAAGACAAAAACCAGACAGTCAGAAAAAAAACAAAGGATGCTGGTCTGATTGTCTGGTTAGGAGAATGCGATTTAGCAGCCTCGATTTCACACCTGTGCAGCAAAGCACAATTAGTAGACCACTTTCACAATGACATCAATTCTTTCGAAATACTTCCATGAACATCACTTGCCTCGATATCATGTGGATCTAAATCTCAAAAACGTGCATTGCTCTTAGCAACGCATGAAATAGTTTTCTACGTGTTTGTGCAACATAATGATATGATATAGATTTCTTGCTGTACCGGAAATCACATCTCTTACCTCGAACTGAATTTAATTGTGAAACTGGTCTATTGCCTTCTCCTTACATTTCGATTTGACTGAGTGTACTCAGAGGAGCGAAATCTATTCTTCTGGAAGGCAAATCGCTTTGTCTTCTCGGAAACCTAAATCTTTCTTTACAAATTCGCCCTTTCTGATACCGTACCTATGCCAGCATTGATCTCTGAATTCTTTGTCAGAGCCATTAAAAATCCATAGAATGAGACTCGTGTGACTCCATATAGTATTTCTTGAAGTGCTGCTTCAGGTGGGCAGCTATGAGAAAAAAAATAACTAGCTACATTAGTTAACAAGAAACAAGTCTGTAGTATATTTCATTCACTAATTACTTTCATTGAAAGTTGCACATCAAAACTAAAACTATCATAAGATAAGCTAAAGGAAGAAAAAAATTGTTTCTACCTCCAACAGTTTAATATACGTTTGAAGATTGGAGTTCAAATCCAATTTTGATGTTCTTTCAAACATGCTTACCTGTTCTGAACATCTGGTAGTTAAAATCGTCCGTCGATGTTCATAAAAAATTGTCACCTTTTGCCAAGCTATGATTGTCAAATTAGTAGATGTGAATTCAAATCAACTTCAAAGATGATGGCGTTATTCTTAGGTGCTTTGGAAGCAATTTGAAAGGTTATTTTCTTCTTAGTTTGCCTTTCCATAACCTTTAACCATAAAATCAATGGGTTATTCATGTATCAATAATACGCAAGCATTCAGCCAGCTTTTGGATAAACATTTCATGAACGTAAATCAAAGGGCTCAAATCTTTAAAAACGTCTAAAGAAACTTGGTGGTACTTTGCTGTAAAGTGCCGTGAAGATTTTTTGGCATCAATTTTCAAAATGGCGGCATTTTGATCATTTTTGCAAGAATTAATGGAAAGTTTTGAAAACAATAAAAATAATCGTAAATTTCAAATCAAAAGAGGAAGGATGATAAGATTCTCAAGAAAATTATGGTTTATAATGATCTGAAACAACGTGGCAAGCAGAAATCTGTCGATCTTCTGCTTTCGGATTTAGAATCTTGATGGCGTCAAGGCTTCAAACATAATGTATGCTTCCATTTTGAATCAAGATACATAATCAAGACACAGTAAAGTCCCACCTTTAAGAAACTCGTTTCACAAAAAAAGCCTGATTGGTTTTTTATTTTAAGATATAATTCCTCAAAACAGGGTGTGTATACCACGGTATAAGAAACACTTTTAAATTCCAAACAGCTATTAAAATCGTTAAGAAAGCATTTTTAAAATCTCCACTGTTGCACGAGAAACTAACAGTTTGCGCCAGTACTGAAACTTTCTTGCAACTGTAACAATTTGGGATTAAAATTTTCATTCTTGTTTCTAGAGAGCTGAGACCTATTGGAGACATATTCAAATCTATAACATAAAATATTACTATGAACCATTGTGAATGAGGCTGGATAGTTTCTTGTAGAGAGGTATTCTATTCAGCAAAATCAGACCTGAGTTTCTTATAATGCAGTTTCTTAAAGGCGGAACTTTACTGTATCAAGAATTTCCATGGCAGATTCACAGCAAAGTACCCTTAGTTCCTTTAAAGGACTTTAATTCAAAGAAAAGTGTAAAAGGATTTTACACCCACCATTTTAAAAGTTCGAGCCCTCATTTGATATTAGGTCACTCATACCTGAACGTGATATTCTGTAGTTTTCGGTATATCATTTTCGATATTGTATCCATGAATAATTTACTGCTAATACCATCGCTGCCACCTGTCGATGCTTTGATATCATTACCTGATGGTATTTTTGATACATCAACTGCTAGCTCTTGGTATATTTTTGAACATTTCCCCAAGAACGCTGAAAAATGATCAAACAAGTGAATGAGGTCTTGCTAACCAGCAAAGAGCAAGGAAGATTTTCCTAAAAAAAATTTCTTGCATGAAAATATACCTAAAAGATTATTTTTCTGACATAACCAAAAGTTAATAAGTCAGCATGTTAAATCTGTAGAACACTGCCCTAAATAATAAGATTTCCAATAATGCATTTGGATGTTAAAGTTGTTTGCTTTTAGTAATGTTAACTTGATTTTAAATTTGCTTTAAAATCAAACCTTTCCAGCTTATCTACTTTTTCTTATATCTGAGATCCAACAAAGAACGCATAGAATTGCATGAACCGAAAAATTTCTGTGCAGATTATTGACCAATAAATAACCCCAGCCCAAATTTAGACCCAAAAAAGTAAACATAAGAACCCCTATCGTAAATATACCAGAGTACCCCCAATGGGATGGGACCACTAGCTTAATGTCCCTTCCGAAGGGTAATTGGTAGAAAATTATCAAACTGCTTTGCACATTTCAAAGCCTTTGCACATGCGACAATAAGATATCTATAAATGGAACACTTACTTTCAAAATAAAACTGCAGCTGAAATGCATAAAGGAAGTCTGAGAATGATATCAAGCAATCCATTGCATCGTCCATAAGAATAATTCTAAGAGAAGAGAACGTAGCTTTAATATCAATATTGTCAAATCATCTCACTCAAACGAACATTTAGCCCCCTCCCCCCGGGGTACTCCCGTTGTGGCCTAACAGAGGGGTCCAGTCGGTTTGAGGGTCTAATCAAATGACTACCAAAGAGCCTTGTTTGTCAACCACATACTGCCTGGGGGTATTCTAAGATTTCTAGCCATTCATTATGTTTCAACACGGGTACGCTCCTCCGCACGCCGATTTAGTCATTGCAGCATTAATTATACACGGATTTTGAAAGTTTTCTTACTTTGTTCCATCAGTTTTGCAATAAAAAGTTATGAAAAACCGTAGAAAATTTTCATTACTAAATGCTACCAAATAACACAGTTTTCGGGTTCAAGAACTACCATTTGAAAGTTTTGTAAAAAGATAATACCATTTGAGGGTAATTTTCAAAATCTTTGCTTTGGCCCGCATTAGCCCTGACTGGACCCCCCTGCCAGGCCACAATATGAGTACCCCCCGGGAGCATTTAGTGAGTAGGTTGGACGGGGTTTATATCAACCTACTCTTTCTCAATCCTCATTCACTTTCAGTTATTGATTGAATATTCAATAAATTATTCACTCACAGTGTTTTAGAGTCAAACCAAGAGAAGTACGGGGTGAGTGGCTGAGTGGCTTAAACAGTTCTCGTCAGGTAACTGGAATTAAGCTCGGTCGAGTGAGGTCAAACTCCGGATTGGTGACCTTGGAGGCCTGACCTCACAACTCACCTCGCCGTCCTTCGCAAAGGACGTTAAACTAGGGGTCCCATGCCTGGATGCGGCATGCACAGTGGGCCTAAATTAGCTTTCAGTAGCTAGAAATCCCGAAAAGCCCACTCAAAACAAATTGAAAAACGAAAAAAAAACAAGTGTGACCAGCACAATCTTATAATATTTCATTATTCTAAATCATTGTTGCATTATTAGTTGAAAAATAATTTGAATAATGATATGACATCTGTTACAAAGCGCCCTTACTGCCAAATGTATTGAATGCCATGTATTGTTTTGCTCACCCACACCCATTTACTGAAGCGCAGTATTTTCCCTTGTGGGGGGGGGGCTCCCTAATAGTAAGTAAAGGGGTGTCAGACATTTTTTAGGTTTGTAAAACATAGTCTAGTATACCTTTCGGTACGCTATTTGGTGCATAATCGGTATGTCATATGAGAAAATATGACAATGTGAGTGCTAGGCTAACTTTTTCACAAAAATATTGCAGGGCAGTTCCGAAAATGCTGTAAAGCCCTTAGTTTTCATGTACAATATAGCTATGAGTATATTTTTGGGGCCTAAAAATGTCCTGAATTAAGTACGTAGTTTCAAAAATATGGAAATTAATTTATTTCTCGGACCATTCCCTTGCTTTCCAGTCAATTTTTTTGAAAGTGTGAAAAAAGCCGAAGTCTAAATTTGCTTTGGACCGTGAAATTTGAGCGAGGAACTGAGGTCAATCATTTCACAAACAAAAATTTTCCCTCGACGACTTCTAATCTATCACTATGTCGAGTTTTTACACAATGTTGACTAGAAAATGATGGTCATTATTTCGCTCAAAATGAGGAATCCTGATTTCGAAATTTTCTTTGAATCTGGGTTTTCTGATAGTAATCATTGCTTGAAATGATCATGTAGTATCTCAAAGATAGGTAAACCTTTCAACTAAACAATGATAGAAAGTATTAGACAATGACTTTGATTTCAGAGAGTCAGCTACGATCTAGCTCGCGAACTTTTTTCGGGTCACCCGAGAAGATAAAAGATTTTTCATGGCTATAATTTGAAAGTACGCCATTTTGAAAAGGTCGACTCACTGTGCTGTTTTGTGCAAGACCTCGAAAGGAAAGTTGGGACACAGAAGGCAGACCAAGGAATGATATTCTTTGACATTGTGAAGACCTGCATGAAAAGAGGAGATACACCAAATTAAAAGACAAAGAAGAATTGCTAAAAGGAAGTTGTTATGTTATGTAAAATTTTTGGAAAGCAAAAGCTTCATCATCTGAAAGTGGTTTAGTGATTGACTTTCCAAGAGCACTTACACAGAAGAAGAAACAGAAGTTCTCATATTTTCCACCTACATCTGATGCAATTTCACAGTAAAAAAAACATGAAATATTCCTATACGTATCTATGCAATAGACCTTTTAGCTATTTTACAAAAGAAACTGGATCGAGCGATAAATTTATGAATTTCGATAAGAGATGTTTGACCGAGTGGCATAAGAGCTTCTCTCACTGTTGCACATATTCGAAAATCCTTCTAAAGGTATTGAAAAAGATCGTTCGATCCAGATTCTCCTATACAATAGGTAAAAAGTCTCTTGCACAACTTCACAGCATAATACCGGGTGTCCAAGAAGAAGTACTCCCGTTTGAAAATTGATCAAAACTCGATTACCAAAGCAATCATATAATTCCAGGGCGCATGCATAGACCCTTAAACTATTCTACAAAAGAACCTGGATCGAGCGTCATTTGTATGCAATTGTGCACATTCAAAAATTCTCCAAAATGCATCAAAACGTCGTTCGATTCAAACTCTTTCTAAAAATGATAAAACGAGGCCCGCTCTAAACTATGTTACAGGCCTTGCACATATTGATATTGTTTCCATCCTAGGAATCCTTGTTTAGAAAAATTTACATTCTTTCACATGGCTCATGAATTCTTAAAATAATGTGCACACGGCCTGTACCGAATGTCTTAGAGCTGTCAATTAGATCAAAGCATTGGGACGACATTGGAATGTAATGAATTTTAAGAAGACATTGGAATGAGGATGTGCCGGCAGACTTTTCAGCTTCAGCAGCAGTATTTTTCACAGTACTTTTCACTATTTTTCACCCAACACAGGAAGAATATCCTTTCACATCAACAAAATTTCTATTTTCAGACAATCTAAACGGGAAATGAAATCATCAAAGATCCATCATAAAAGATCCAAAGATGAATTTTTACGAAACATGCTACCTTGTCTCTGTACCTTTCACAGTTTGTAAATAGACAACGGATTCCTTTAATACAGTAAATAAAATGTATTACGTTAGTTTTATAGGACAGAGCAGAAACTGCGCACAGATGCGCGAAAACTGGTAACTTTGAGCCCCGATAGCTCCCTGCAACACATCCGCAAATTCGACAATACTTGATACCTTGTTCCGTGGGCCTTTAACTCTTGAATTATCGTCTCAAAAAGCTTATATATCCAAACATCTCCTTATCTCAGATTGCTCTATGACGTCATTTTACGCAGTTTCTGCTCTGTCGATTTATAGCAGATAGATGGCGTAATTAGCTTACTTTTTCAACATCACGTAAATTCCAACTTTAAATAAATATATGAATGAATGAACGAATGGATGAATGAATGAATGTACCTCCATTTTTTCCAACTGGCCTGAAACATTTCCAGAAACTTCGAATGAAAGATGATCGATTGTGCGGCGTTGATGCTATGAAACTATAATCACGTAACAGTGTATGCTCTCCATGTCGAACACTTGTGAAGCTAAAAATGAGTAAATGATTAGTTACTGGGTGAGTCAAAAACATATCAACGAATTTGGAGCATAGGATTCGAATCTGTACAAAAATCTAAAACGAAATGTGTAAAAATGTTGGTGTTTCGTTTTCACTTGAATTGACGAAAGAGCACTGCATGTAATGTACTATAATCCAAGAGAGAATATGTTTGAGATCATTATTTTCAGGATAACAGCGCTTTGTAGGGTATAAGAGACAGGCTGTGTCCGAAGAAACAGATGTGTCCCCCCATGCACTGGGTTAAAGCTCGTACGCAGTAGCGTTTTGGGGTTGGAGCTCTGAGCACTCCAATTCTGTGTTTGGGCACTCCAATTCTGTGTCTCAAGCACTCCAATTCTGTGCACAACAATGCTGCATTTGATCGATTTCTTTGCTCTGTTTACAGAGAAGCATATTTACCATTGCAAACAAGCTTTAATTTCAAAAAGAGGCAATTCTAATCAAATTTCCTAAATCTAAAAAATTTTGCTCATACATTTGAATCAAATTTAAGGGCTAACGGCAATATCTATTTTCACTGGAGACCACCTTTGCTTCCCTTGTTTTGCAAGCACTCCATTTTAGGTTTAGTTGAAGCATGTTTGGCGAATATTATGATGAAAAGAGAAACTTACTATTCATGGAAGAATTTGGTTGGATCAACTTTAGGGTTCTCTTCCCTGTACTCCAAAAGTTGCGTTATGGCATCCTAAAACATCAAAACAAAATATGAATATTAGTTCTCACAATTTTGGTAAGCAAACATCCAATAGAAAGTAAATATGATATTTTGGGCTTTGAGACAGACACACTACAGTACAAGTGTAACTATTACATTAGCCTCACAAGAATTTACAAGGATTCTTGAAAGAAATGTTGACATTCTGATCAAATCTTGAGAGGTCAGAACTACTGTCAGAAAGGTTCTTCACAAATGTTTGAGACTTCAAATTTAAGAAACCGGAGTGATTATGTAAACACAGCCTTTGTGTAGAAAAACAACACTGTGCTTGTATGTACTAACCTCAAAATAAATGTTAATGTGATATTTTGCTGCAAAATAAACATGATCTTCATGAGAAATATGAAGATGCATCATACTGTATATAGTATAGTATTTATTGTATATATATTTGAGTATATATGCTATACTATACAATGCTATGCAATGCTATGCAATGCTATGCTATACTATATAATGGCCTATGGAGGACCTCCTTTCCCTTAATCCTCTGATGCTGCTAAATGATGCAAATATCAAAGTTAAAGGAATCGAGTCCATATAAGTAGTTGAGCGTTAACGCTGTCTTGAAATTTTGCTGACAAACTGCTGACAGCCCTTTGTTATCGCACAATAGTGCTAAAGTCATTAGCAGAGGAGACCAAAGACCTCTTAATCCTTGCATTATCCTGAGGAATTTATTTGGTTTAATTTCTGTGGGGATTAAATGACAACTTTTGTTTCATGATTGAAAAGAAGTTGATATTGGTCATGAGAGCGCTATTTATATGGACTCAATGCCTTTAAAGAATTCAAATTCAGCTCTATTCAAGGCTGCTTCCTTTTCAAGTATACTGCAAACAGCTCTTAAATATATAGTTGTAATTTGATAATTTTGTTTCAGTGGACATCCTTTTTAAGACAAACCCTACTATTTAACATACAGTTAAACATCATTACCTCAAATACTTTGCAGCCCAATCTTCACTCACTAATGAGGTTGTTGGTCGCTGCCAATCTGCAGCCTCATCAAGCTGCCAATGGGAAGCAAATATTTGGGGCGATGATGTCTGGTTTTAACGTTAAGTGATTGCACTTGTCTTAATGAGAATGGTAATAAAACGAACTCATCAAATAACAACTTGTTGTACAAGACAGGGGATCCACTGAAAGACTCTGGAAACAAACTCTCACAATGTATAATAGCTCTTACTGTAGATACTTCCATCAGAAACCAATCAATTTTTGCATAAGCTCTATTTGATCATATCGTTTGATCATGAGGAAAGGCAAAATGTCATGTTTGTAGACTTGAAGTATGAAGAAAAATCTCAAAATAATTGCTTGCTGGCAAGATTTGAGATATTACTTGAATACTATATACAGTATAGCTCATAATTAGGTAATAAAGACTATCCCTTAACAGTTAGTGTAAAAGATTTTGCTAAAAGAGATAAAAAGAAATTTGTTTGACAGGTTTCATACATAATTGAGTTTTCGTGGCAGTGAAAAGGGAGTAAATCTTTAAGGAACTCCTGAGTGAGTGGTGGGAGCACTGGGAGTGACCACCCCTCCTGCCCACTTGATAATTGCCTAAATACTGTATGTTGCTTTGCTATTGTTTTATCCCCTAAAATCATGCCCCATCCAGCATCTTTGACTTTTCTGGGACACCCAATATAGCTTGGGGGCTGCAGATTGCAATTCTTGAGGCAGCAAAAAATATGAAGCAAATTCCAAGATATTACTTTACCAAGATATTGTTCAGCTGTCAATGAAGAATCATCATCATCTTCAAAACTCATTGCTTGATATGACATCTTCTTCAGAACTCCATTTTCCATATGTTCTGCCTGTGGTCCATGAACTCATCTGTACATCTTATGCCATTCCTTTCAACAGATCAAGGTATTTCACTTATGGCCAATGTGGAAACTCGGGATACAAAAGTATGGAAACGATGGCCTGAAACATGGCAGCAAAGATGTCCTATGGCCTATGAGCCTTGTAACAAAAGGGAGATTTCCTCTTCAACCAGACCTGAATTTAAACACCATCTGACTGGAAAATATTTGTCATTTCATCTTCTGTTTATCAAACCAAGAAAAACAAGTTTCTAAGAGACAATTTATGACTTTTGAGACAAAAACTTCACAGTAGTGTTGCTGTTTTGAGCTGCATGAAATGGAGGAGATATGAAATTGAGAAGCTGTCAAAACATCAGTTTGCTTTAATGGAGAGCTGCCTGAATGGCTTTACTTTATGCTGCTTTTACTGCAAATTTATATTTTATGAAATCAAACTTTTGGGAATAATGAAGAAATTTTCAAGAAATTAATTGTACACTCTAGACCAGACAGCACTTGCTGTTTCTTGTGTGGGGAAGTGCGCAGGTGAAAATAATAGCTCAACAATAGACTATATTGTTTCAGCCAAGATTGTATTTGGGAAGATCTTCTGGCATAACTTTAGAATACCCCGTGGATACTAGATATGAAGCATTTTGATCTGAAAATTTAATTTGTAAAATGCATCAGTGTATCTGACAAATGTATGAGCTTCACATCACATTGTTTCGTTCTTAGAAAGGATAGACATTATCGTGTCATAAGTTTAACTATCAAAGAACTGCAATTCTTGTTGTGACAGTGACAGTGTATCAATTCATCAGTGTATCTGACAAATGTCTAGCTTCACATCACCTTGTTTTGTTCTTAGAATGACTAGAAATTGTTAGATGCTTCAAAAAATGTGGATACTGATGCATTTTACAAATTAAATTTTCAGATCAAAATGCTTCGTATCCAGTATCCACCAAATCCTAATGTCCTATACTGCCTATGCTCTCAACCATGTCTCGAGACTCCAGTCTCCAGTATCCGCTGAATCTCCAGTTTCCATTGTCTCCATTGTTTGCAGTATCCACTGTATTATATCCTATACACATCATTCAAGCGCATATCCTTGCAAAAAGGGGTACCTTTGTGGTGCTGGGTATTCTAAAGTTATGCCAGAAGATTGGCTTAACGATCTTCTGGAGGATCAGCAAGAAAAAAGACAACCTATCTACTGTATGTATGTGACCAGGAAAGTGACAATATCTTCTTTTACACAAAGCTTTTATTTTTGAGCAAGTCAAGTCTTCATGAAAATTCCACAAAAAGCTGAAATTTGAAAAAAATTTATTTTGTCTAGGCTCTACTGTATCATACTATCATCTGTGTATCAAATTACCATGGCGGAATCAGCAAAAATCGTACGCCACAGATTTACGCCAAGCATGTCTATTTGTTACGCCAGATGAATACGCCGATTAGTTTTAGAGTACCATATGGAGCAGAGATTTTGAGTTTTTGACTGCCAAATTTTACCAAACCATTGCTGGGGAGAAAAAAAAGAAATACACCAGCGTAAAAAAAAGCAAGAGGCTGTCCGCCACAGATCTGTGGCGTAAGGTACGCCGATTCCACACTGGTGACAACCAGACTGTAAAGTTTGGTTCCCCGCGCAAAAATTTCTGGCTCGTTTTCTGTCTGCGCAAAATTCTTTGATAGACCAATTTCTGCGCAGGTTTTCCGAGCAGTTTGCTGCGTTACCCGCACAGTTTTCGAAAAAAGGCTTGCAAATTTTGCTTCTGCCCAGAACGGAGCAGTTTCAATACAATCCTAGTAGCTCTGATCTTTGTATGGATGGCTTGATGAAGCAAAGCAAGAATAATGCGACAGGCGAGGCGAGGGGCTCTTGGAGTAGGCTGCAGCGGAGATCTAGGCGCAAATGTGGCATTTAGCGTTAGAATCCGCGCAAAAATTGTTTGCGATAGAATTGTTTTTCTGCGCAATTTTTCGGAGCTCAAACTAATGTTCTCTGCGCATTGAAAAAACTTTACAGTCTGGGTGACAAATTATGATATGATGTCTAGGTTTTTATTCCTCTAAAGAAGCCAATTTTAACCTGTTAACACAGAAGAAGACACTGCTTGTTCAATTTCAAAACTTACCCAAGTAATACCTTTGAATGCCGTCTTCTTCACTTTGTTATGGTGCTTTTTTTCTTGTCTTCTGTCTGTGGTTCTGCAGCTTGATTGATTTTGTTGTTCTTAGGCCAAAATGATACAACTGCAACAACACCATAGACACAACCACAACGACAACTTCAACAACAGCAACAATCAGTACAGCAAACAGGACGGCAAGAAATGTTTTGCTGATCGAGAAAGATTGAGAAATTGTTGTTACTTGTGGCACTTAAAGGGATTGTAGGTAAGTATGTAATCCTTTTTCTTATTTACGAAACTAGTTTAAAACGTGTTGCGCATTTGAATATTGTGCTAAAAGATGAAAGCAGCTGCATCCAGCTAATGTGCACTCAAAGACAAAGGACCAGAAATGCCAGCACAAAATCTTACAACATCAAACTAGGGTAAACCGGGGTAATTTGGGACAAGGGAAATTTGGGACACCCCTGGGGTAATTTGGGACATTGCTTAAAATTGCATAGTTATATCACTTAATGCAATCATTTATTCTTTTAAGCAAGTTTTTCAACATTTGCATTGATGTTGAGTACTTTTTTGATATTTTGAATCATTGATTTGACTATGTATGGCTACTTTACCGTACATTTATGAAAGCGGCCATTTTTGATTAAATTGGAGTGAACTGTGGCAGATACATTATTTTCTTATCCAAAATTGCCATTAGGTTTGAATATGTATCATTTGCAGGTGGAACTCAGTGCTGTCCCAAATTACCCCATCTAGGGGTAATTTGGGACAGCATCATTTACATGCTAATATATCAGCAACAACATGAATTAAGAGAATCTTTTACTCAATATCAATTATTTACCACTCAAATGTATATAAAAAGCTGAATTAGTCTTATTTAAATATGCAACGAAGCAGTCATACCTCAAAAATGACAAAATTGTCCCAAATTACCCCGGTTTACCCTAAAGAGTTTGTTATCACATTAAAATGATATTTTACAAGGAAAAGTTTATTTCTTCGAGTTCGTTGAATTTTGATTGTATGCTAGTTAGGGATAATTAGTTGCCAATGTTAGATTTTTATTTATGAATAAACTGAGCTTATCTATTTCCCTTAACTAAGGATATACGAAGGCACTTTTGGTACAAACGTATAGGGGGCAAACATCTCCTTCCTCTCCTAGACCCTATGAGCCTCATAGCAAAGGAGAGATGGCAGGAAAACATTCCTCGTCAAATTTGTATTCACCATTTCGTTCTCTGCTTCTTGGATGAAACAAAAAGAAACTGGTTTGCGACAAAACACTTGTGGATTTCAGAACAAAAACAGAAAAAATGTAGTCGTTTCTTCATTGTACAATGTGGAAGAGATTCCAAGTCAAAGATTTGCTAAAGTAATAAGGATATTGTTTTGTTTGGAGGCAAAGTCTTAGTGACATATTGGTCATGAGCAGTTGTGCAGTTTGTTGTGTTGACTTTTCAATTGGAGCAAAAGTTTTACAAATAATAAGTAAATGGGAATGTGGTGCAAGTTAAGCTGTATGGAGAAGGTAAGTGGCCTTATTTTAAGAGTGCATACAGAAATCCTTTATTTCAAAACACTCCAAACTTTGTTAGGCGCATGTGAACAAATTAAAAGATCGAAGAAACTTGTCATTATTAGCTGAATTGATTTGGAAAGGCATGGTCGGTAACTTTAGCATTGGAAAGAAGAAATGTGAATCATTGTTTGTTTCTTAATAGTTCTCTATACATAAGACCGCTCGTATTCCTTCAGTTATCGGGGGATAAGCCCAACTCGCAAACAGAAATCTAAATGTATCTAAATTTATCTGACCGAGTCTGAGGTCATCACATAGTCCAAACTTCGCTGAAACAAGTCAAAGGTATGAACGTAACGTATCCTCCTCGTAAAATTTGCTAAACATTGCGTTCATGTGATAAGCAAGTATTTGTTTTCATGCTGAAGCCCCTTTGGTCTTTCATGAACCATATAGCTAGAGTTAAATTCCATATTTTGTTCACAACTTTTCCCTCTGCAACTCCAGTTCAGCATCGCGGAGAAGATTCCCGCGTATCCGCCATCTTCCAGAAAAGTATTGCGCCGTTCCAGACCTCTTTGAAAAGGTCTATTCCCTTATCCATGACAAAATGGATTTTGGACGGCCCCTAAATGTGCTTTAATTTGCCAACTTGGACGCAGCAAAGATTTAGGCTTAACATTTAATAGATAGAAACCAGACACTGCCTGGGCAATTTCTTGCACATGCACGATTGCATAGTTGGCAATAAACAACGGCTCTACAATTGTTTTAATGTATTGTTCTTAACCGCAAATTCCCGGTGCAGTCTCACTTAGGCCATCTCAACTTGGCTGTGCAAGATAAAAACTTTCCAGTCTGTAATGGAAAAAGTCTATTCTTTTTTGGGTGCAGTTGGTGAATTTAATTTAAGCACACAAAGCAGAAGAATGAATCTTTCTCCTGGTATTATTTCAAATGATTAACATGAATTGTGCCACAGACTGATCTTCATGATCAATTTGGTTTTAAAGAATTACTGGTTAGACATCATAAAGTTGATGGTTTTTGAATTCCTGTTCTCATACAAACCTCCTACCTGCATTTTCCTGATTTTTTGTCTAAGAGATGAGTAAGTACAAAACAAAATTTTAACGTCTCAGTTTTCCTTTAACTGATAGGTTAATATTTCAATCTTTGATATTGGGCTCATGCTATTTTATTCCACTGCACCGAATGCATTAAGATTTTTTGAATCACAATTGTGTTTCATGCACAAATTTCCCCCATTTTCCTCTTTCTAAACCACCCAGTTTATTGATTACAAAGTCTAACTTTGTAATCTAAGAGGGGCTCAATGTCAGTAAGGAAGGAAGTAAGTCAGTCATGCTCGTTAATGCAATTGATTAACCGTTTACTATATTTGTGCTATGTAATTAGCATTGAAGTAAAGAAAGCGCAGATACTGTAGAGCGCATATGACACAGAAGTTTCCTGCGATCCTTTAGCAAAATTTGACATCCGCTTATTTAATGTTCGACAGATTTGACACCATAAGATTGACATATGGCTATAATGTTTTCATTGATAGAAAAACGTCGTTAGCCTGAATTGGCACAAACTCGACCTAATTAGCAACTTAATTACGTCTAAAGCGCGTTGAAAATTGAGCGATCTCTCCCATTAGTGTTTCTTTTGGCAAGGTCTTTGTTAGCATGAGAGCTGAGAAGGTATATGTCTATTTTCGAGCATTATATCAATTTATGCGTGACTTCGTTCAAAAACTATGAAGGGCACAAAAACTTTCACTGGCCAGGATGTTGAAAATTGCCATAATGGATCCTTTGCGGCCTGCAGGCTTCGATAAACAATTCTTATTCTTCACCCATGCAAATTAGTCTGGCAGGCAAACTCGCAGAAAATGCAAAATTCCCGATTGCTCAATCATAGCTGAAGACGGACTTTGCAATCATCCAAAAGAATCTTATGTTTAGCCTTTGTATCTCTCTGCAGCTTTGACATGTCGTCAGATCAGCATCAGCACCTCGAGGGTGGAATTGAGGAAGGATCAAAACTTTACAATAAATTATTACTTGATTCAATTAAAGATCCATATGGTCAAAATAATGAACCAGAAAGTAAGACAGTTGCTCCAAAGCCTGGTTTCTGTTTGAAAACTTTGGATGAAAATGGAAAGAAAATATTTGTGAATGTCTGTACTTCAGAAGGAGTATTGAAGCCAAAAGACTTGACAGAAGCTGAACTGAAAGAAATTGTTGCAACTGGTGATGCTACAAAATTTAGAGTACCAATGGCAATAGGAGATCCTCATCAGGAGACAGACAAGAGTGGGAAAGGTAAAAAAGCAGGCCTGACTGCTTGAGGAGTTTGTATCTCTTGCCCCTTTGAGGCTAGCTCCCTTTGAATTCTATGAAAGTTATCTTATAGCCAGGCAGCATCCCGGGGGGGGGGGGTACTTCACTTTGGGTAAGACGGGGATGTGCGCCAGTTTTGGGTAGTTTTTGGCCTGAAAATTCTGGGATTGGGGTATCCTCTTACTGGAAAACTTCCGTGATTGGGGTATACTTTCACTCGGAATTTTCTGGGATTGGGGATTACTCAAAATTCTGTAATGGGTGTTGAATGAAAGTACAACTGGATAAATTTTCAAGCAACACGTTGTCAGTTTCAAGTGAACTGATTTCAAGTATTTTTGTGTTGAAAAACGTCCTCAGATCAGAACCTCGTTCCAATGGCCACTTGGAACCAAAATAATCGTTTCCAGCCCTCTATCCCTTATCCTTTTGACGTCGAATTGCTTTTGTTACGTCTTCGATTGGGTATAAATATCTGACATATATTCTGGGATTGGGTATCAATATCGGACCAAATTTCTGGGATTGGGTCGTAACAGAAATCCTTGCGGCGCACACCCCCGTATGAATTTATAGTGAAGTACCCCCCCCGGGGGCAGCATAAAGATCCTTATCACCTTTAAGCCGGTTTTCCATTAGGCGGATTTTTCCGCGCGCAGCGGAGCGGCTGTTGTATTTGCATTGTTTATTTCTTTCGCGTCTAGTCGCTACGCACGTACTTGAAAGTCGGATTGACTTCAACTTTTCCCCTGCGTCCGATGGCGCCGACCAATCAAATTGCTCGAAAGCTCTGACACATGACTTAATTTTTCCACGTGAGGGGAAAGCCACGGCAGGGAAAGGCATGTCATTGACCATCCCTTTTCTTTTCTTGCTTGACATCGCTGACGAACCAAAAACCACTCGTTTTTATTCGCTTTTTGGTCTTCCGAGAGTAGTAGCTTTAAAAGTTGAGGCTTCTTCAGGAGGAGCAGCCTTCGACGTTTATCCATTTTCAAAGAATGTCTAGGCCCATCGTTATGTGCGTTTAGGCGTCTTTTTTCCCAAGTGGAAATTGAAAATCCTTTTCCGTAGGCGTGCATTGTTTTAGAAACAACAGCCGCTCCGCTGCGCTCGCGGAAAAATACGCCTAGTGGAAAACCGGCTCTAGATAAGTTGTATGTACAGTAGAAGTAACATGCAATGTACTCTATATACTCAGTGAGGGTCCCAGCTCTGAAGAATCCTAAAGAAGTGGCGGAGGATTTTGATGTAATTTTTCAATCTGAAGGTATACCCAACTAATTTTATGCCATTTATCTTAGACAATTTTTTACCGACTTTTGAGATTTTGGGGGACAAGTCCCCCCAGTCCCCCATAACACCACCACTGTATATATACTACTGCTGATAGTTTTTCATTAATACTATAATTTTCTATCAGGTCAATAACACAAGTGGAGAGATAATGCCACAGAAAACAAATACGGCTGTACAAAAATTTTTAGACATTTATATACTTCTTCAATATTTGTTTTAGCTCTGCCACTGATTTGTATGACTTGCCCTAAGTCTATTTCGTCATTTGTAATAAGTCTGCTTGAAACAGTGAAACCCTTCCTAATTTTGCAATTTTCCCTTTTTCCCAATTTTTCATTTACAAAATAGACTTGGGGCAATTCTACTGATTTGTTCAAAGTAGCAATCATATGGCATTTGTTTCCCTGCGATCCGTCTGACTGCGTAATTCACCTTTGATTTTTTACAGAATGCACAGCATATGATATCGTCATCAACCCTTCATTCTTTGAACAGATAAATAAGAGTGAATTCTTCAAGGAATTTTTCATCATGTTGATCTATGAGGGTCTACAAAATAAGCATGATTTGAAACTAAATCATGGTTTTACAATGCTAAAGAACAGAAAAGCAATAGGAACTCTTGGGATTCAAAATGTAAGAACGAAAAGCACGCCAATTATCATGGAAATGGATCCAGATATGTATGAAATGGAGAAAGAGCATTTAGGTGTGTAGAGCTAGTATTTTTGTTATTATGGTTTGCTAAGTTTGGATTAATTATTTACATGTAGCTTGCTAGGGGATGAGAAAAAAAACGCCCGGCGTTTGAAAGGCTAAAGCAACGATATTTTGCAATATCTGATTAAATAGATAACATGTTCAATTATTTTTAGAAATTTTCCTGGCTAAGATCAATCACTCCATTCCGATTCTGTAGGCAATTTTCTAAAATGAATCCCTTTGAGAAACCTTAAAAAACGTCCTAAAATTACAAGCAAAAATCCCTAATGTGTTTACCTCACAGCGATGACTTTCAGCACGCTTTAGCACGTGCTTTCGTTTTGGCGGGTTGAAAAGTCTTTCCCCTAGTATGAATAGCTTATTCAGGGGGATTCCATTCTCCCATGAGGACAAAATACATGAGCAGATCCAAGAGTCATTATTGCTAGGAAGGAGAACAAAGGGAAATTTTGCTTGATGTTTTCGCTCGTTTTTGTAGGTTTTCGAAAGGGGCTTTCTGCAGAAAATCTCCTATTTCGACGGGAAGGAATGACCGATTAGAGACGGGCAATTTTCTGAACCTAACTTGACATATCGGGGATAAAAAAAGACAGTTTTCAACAGGATTGCTTTGATATTCAGGGATCAGGAGTTTTTAAACGCCGGGCGTTTTTATTGGCTCACCCGGTATATGCAATATTTAAAGCAAAATAATCCAAATAGATAAAGCATTGAGTAAAACAGGGCCCAAAATAGGGCTCTGAGGTTCTCATGATGAGACACTTTGAAGAAAACAGAGTGTTTCCGCCGTTTCAGGCAAGAATATACAAGAAATAGAGCATTTTCGTGTTTTAATGCAGATCTTGCAGGCCGACCGTTCACATGGAAATTGATTTTCTTTGCTGGCGGAGTTTGAAAACGGTAGATTTTGAAAACGGAGATATAACCGACCGATTTTGAAAACGGAATCGTGGGATACTCAAAAACGAATGAAACGCAACGTTGTGTGGACGCTTTCAAAACAAGGATAATTGATTAGGTGCAGATGCATTTCTCTGGCATCAAATTTTTGGGGAGTTTTTAACGAGTTTGTTGTCGTCAAACTTTCAACCGTTTCAAAATCTTGGTTTCTTTTTATATGCTCATGAAATAATTATAACAGAAAATTACGAGACGATATCACATGGAGCTTGGAATTACATAAAACAACCCTGTGGTGTTTAACAATCAACTTGAACGTTTTCAAATTGTTCCGATATCGTGTGATTGCTAGCTAAACTTTTGCTACCGTCACATATCACTTTTCACCGTTTTCAAATTTCGTTTTCAAGTTCTGGATAAATCTCATATTCGACTGTTTTTTGCTGACATTCAATTTCACTTGCTAACCATCAGATATTCAAAATGCCAGTATCAGAAATCTTTAACTACAGATGAAATTCATTTTCCTTAGAATTTGGCTGAAAAGCAACCATTCAGTTCGGATGGTCCCAAAGAGTGGGACTACTTTTTCACTGAGCATTAGTTCAAAATCTTTAAAAAGCTGGATGTAAATTCTCTGACTTATTTCTTTGAATTGAATGGCTTCAAAGGAACTTTAGCTATTTTTCTATTATTCTGCCATTGGACTTTTCTGAAATCTTCAATATCGCCAGAATTAGAATATTTTTCTTCTTTATCAAAATTAAGGAAAGATTTTGAAAATATTTAAAATTGTCGCAATTCCTAAACCGTTTGGTGCAACGTGAAATAATTTCCAAGAAAGCCATAGTTTATGGATGTCTACAATATGGTATCAAGCAAAAGTTGTCACCTTTGTGGTTTATGATTTAGAAATTTGATGACATCACATCCTCAAATCAGCTGAAATTTTGAATGCACTGTAATTTCAAAAAATAGTCAAAACTTCTGAAATGCCAGACGGTAGAATCATGGATAGCTAGCTAAAGTTTCTTTTAAGCCATCCAGTTGGAAGAAATAGTCCATCGAAGTAGACACCCATCTGTTTCGGCCGATTGAAAGATATGGAACCTATGCTTTTTCACTGTAGCTTCCCAATTTTGACAATGCTATCTTCCCGTATAAAAGTAATGTGACGGTGTTGTTATACAGTAAAAACCCGCGTATAAGAACCTGCAATTTTGCAAGTCAGCCTGATTAGGTTCTTATGTATTTAGTATTTAGTAGAAAATAAGGCTGTTCAGGTTCTTAAATTGGTTCTTATTTCATTCAGGGCTTCCAGGTATTTATTTTGTTCAGATTGAGACTTCAAGCCCATTATCCACTGTCTGTTGAGAGACACCTGTGTTCATGAGGCCTTATCAAAACATCAGTTCATGGAAGAATCAGAAATTTTACAGAATGCAAGGAAAAGCTTTCAAAGCATCTTTAGAGCTCTTTGCAATTTGCACACATCACAGAATCAGTATGTATAAGCTCTATGACAAAGCAACTAGAGTTTTGATTTAGTTTGATGATCTCCACGAATAAGAACCTATTTCCAATTTCAGGCTGAATGGGTTCTTATATATTGGGGGTCTAATGTCAGAATTTTGAGCCTGTAGGTTCTTAATCACTAGATTCTTATACGCGGGTTTTTACTGTATGTGCTCAAATCTGATCTGACACCCTCCTTAACTAAATTCTTATTCTTCATCCATTTCAAAGCTACACAGAAGAATACGGAACAGATCAAGGAAGTCTCAACAAAGACATCCTCTGGACATACACTTAGATTCACGATACCAGAATACAAAATCATTAAAGAGCCTCCCCAAGGTGATCCAGAATATTTGATACTGGAAGTCAAACTACCAAATATGGTACGTTCTACATTATGAATGCTGTTTGAAGTTGAAGATTGTGCGAGAGCTGAAACCAGAGGCTCCTCAATGTTATCTTCGTAAAAGTAGCATAGGGGTTATCGATTGTTTCGTTTCTCGTTTCTTCGATAGCACATAAACTGTCCTTTGAAAAACTTTCGATCACCGAACTTTCTGTAAAATTGATTCAGGATGATGGATGCCTTTAGAGGGAATCGACATAGTTAAAAGCTGGCTTGGGCCGGGTCAAAAATATAATCTTTTGAATTTGATAGTTTCAACACGTGTGGCTTCATTGTGGAGCCACAGGAACAATTGATGCGTAGGCGTTTTCTTTAGGCTATTTATAGTGGCTACGAGATATAGCTATGTCTATTCCCTTTAAGGAGTTCTGTTGGGAAAAAATTTATAAAATGACCCAGCCTCCCATCCATTAAATTCTCATTTAATGTTGCTAGGATACTTGCATTCTTATGTAAGTTCTCACTATAGTTACAAAAATTGAATTACTTTCGAATTCCTATTTAGTTATTTAGTTTATTCTTTTTACTTTGATTTTGTTGGCTTTTTGCATTACAAGGCATTCAGGGGTTTCGGCTTTCAGCTTCCTCACAAACTTGCTATTTAGAACCGTTTACACGGGACCACACGGATCCGATCCCATTGAGATTTGCTATCCGTGCCCAAATGGGATCGCTTTCGAAAGTGATCCCGTTTGGATCCGATCCTATAAAGGTCTCGTGTACATAGGTTGGATCGGATAAACTCAATATATTTACAGCGGAGTTGCAAAATTCTGGTGTCTGCAATTGATTCAAGTTCTTGGTAACAGGGTCCTCTAATGTTCTAAGATATTACATATGCAAAAAATAACCTTTCTCAATTCAAACTGTGTAGAAGCTCTGCAAATGTATTCTGTACAAAAAGCAATGTCTAGGAGCCATAGGAGCCACACTTAACAGCAAAATTCTCAGCAGTGACTCTACAGGTATGTCCCCATCGAAATACAATCAAATGTGTAATTATAAGCAAATGCTGGGGACTTAATCAGTGGTGGGGACCCAAAAAAACTTCACGAGGTAGATCGCAAATAATTTCTTGACAGCAAATGTTATGAAGACAAACAAGGTATCAGCATGTAGCTGAAAGGCTCCGCTTTCTCTTGAGATGTTGCTTGGTCAGTTTAAGATATTCGTACTGTCCGAAAAACAGTTTCAAAGATATGGAAATTCATTCATTTCTCGGACTATTCCCTCGCTTTCCAGTCCATTTTTTGGAAAATGCGAAAAATGCTGAATTCCAAATTTGCTTAGGAGCATGAAATTTGAATGAGGAACAGATGCCAATCATTTTGCAAACAAAAAGTTCCCCAGACGACTTCTAATCCATCGCTATGTCGAGTTTTCACAAAATGTTGACTGGAAAATGATGGTGATTATTTCAGACAAAATGAGGAATCCGGAATTCGAAATTCTCTTTGAATCTGGTTTTTCGGATGGTAATCATTGCTTAAAGTGACCATGCAGCATCTCAGAAGGTAGCTAAGCCTTTCAACTAAATTGTGATACAAAGCTTGTGGCAATAGCTTATGATTTCAAAGAGCTAGCCACGATCCAGCGCCTGAAGTTTTTTTTTGGGTCACCCGGTATTACCTATGTACAGAAAGAGTTCACGAGAAAGTAGTGCGCCCATGGCCAGAAAGACATAAATAAACATAAATGTTGCGTTTCAGTGGTATTATAGGTTCATTGCAGTAAATGAAAGGGAACTGTTTTTAATGTTTTAAGACGTACAGTAATTCTTTGCTCACAAAAAATTTTCAATCGAAAAGGAACGTGCCGAGAGTACGTCAATAATGGAATAAAATTCAACTTAACTATCCATCTCAGCAATCTCACCCCCTTCAAAAATGATTGTTCAATGGACATTTCTTTAGAGGAGCTCGTTGGAACTTAAAATGACACACCATCTAAACTGATAGTCAGAGAATAACATAAAAATTTTTTGTAGTCATCCGAAATTTCTGTGAAAGGATCTCGAAAGGATCCACAATTCCATGAAAAAGCATTTGAAAAATTTTGTTTGAAAATAGCATGCCTAAATTTATGCGTTTTTGCCGATCCATGCCCTTATTCAAATAACAATACATAGAGGACCTTTGACAATTGTTTTTAATTATGGTCGGTTGTACGTTGCCGAAAATCAAGAAATATATCTGCAGCAGGGTTAAAGACCACATTGGCAAGGCATGCGTTTAGGAAATAAAAAACAAATTCAGAAACTCTTAGTTCCAACAAATGCTAACATTTTCATGTCGGATTACGAAACTTTTAGTATCATGGCCAGATCCAAGTTTCTTACAAAAAACGTATGTTTAAGATCATTCTCCCGGTGGAATATTCTCTCATTCTCAGTGTGAACGGGCAACAGAAATATTTTATAGCTTTATCTAAGTCGACAATCGACTTTCAATCTGGGAGTATTTGGCAGCTCCTCTTGTCCTGTGTTTTTATTATCTTCTTCTATTCTAGAAATCATCAAAGTCTCTCACATTGGATGTAGGTGAAGACTGTGTTGTCTTAACTTCGTTAGCTGCAAAGATTAAATTAGACATCGATCTTGCGAACAATGTCGATAATGATGAAACTGGAGCGCAGTTTAATAAAAGGACAAAAGTGAGTACAAAGTGGGTAGTGTATGGGTAAAATTGGGGCGACGGGTCATCGTAGGAAGCACCTTGGTCGTTGTCAACTTAAACATCTACCAATCCAAGCTGCCTTAAAACTCTTTGATAGCACCATTGTACCCATATTACTTTACGGTTCTGAAGTTTGGAGCATCTATGAAAACGTCGATGATAAAGAATGGGATAGCAATAGGATTGAAAAGATTCACACACAATTTCTAAAACGTATTCTAGGAGTCAACAGATCCACAACAAATATAATGGTGAGGGGAGAACTTGGGCGCTATCCTCTACGTATTCAAACTGATTCAAGGACTATCAACTTTGCAAAACACATATCTGAAGAATATGCAGTACACTCGTTCATTACTCAATGGAATACGAAAAAAGCATCACCAACCGAAAGACTATCATATCTTACATCAACGATCTCTCAGATAAACTAACCAAAAATGAAGGCAGCAAAAAGTTAATAACTGAGCATTCAAAATCCAACATCAAAAAAATCTTAGAAGCAAATTACCAACTATCCTGGAAGTCAAGAATGAAAAATTGTTCAAAAGCATTAACTTATGGAAGCTATAAAAATAGGATCAATCTCGAAGCTTACTTATCATTAATAACTAACAGAGCCGACAGACGAATTATGTCAAAACTACGACTTAGCGACCACTGCCTCACAATAGAAAGAGGACGCCATTGCAAACCTCCAATAGAAAGAGACAAACGGTTCTGCTTAAGCTGTAAAGACAAAATTGAAGACGAGACGCATTTTATTCTCGAATGTGACATGTTTAAAGAAGAACGAGTAACCTTCTTACATTACACAAAAGATATCTATCCAAATTTTGAAACAATTCCAACCCTTGAACAAAAGCTCATTTTTCTACAAACCAATGAAAACTGTCACTTTTTAGAGACATTTACAAGATATCTTAACACAATTTATAAACTTAGATCGCAAAATGAAACCCAGAAAATTGACGATGCATAGCCTAGAACAATAAAAAGACATTTTTTACGTATACTCGCTGATATTTTGTTAGTAGCTCTTAATTTGTACTTTGTAGTTAGACCATGTATCTTGTAATGATATTGAGTCTTGATTGAAAAAAAAGGTCATTGGGAACAGATGTATGCAGCCATGGAAAGGAATTCGATTAAAATGGACGAAAAAGTGGACTGGTAATAAACAGGGCCTTAGAGTGATTTGCCATTCATTAAAAAAGCCAAATTCACATCGTTGGAGGCAAACAAATCTGCATCCTTTTTGGGATGTCCGAGAGAAAGCTTTATGACCTGCAGTATCAAGAACGGTATAGAGTTTTAACTACGGATAGTTTTGGTAAGTTCTTATTTAAAGGCTTTTCTTTCCGTTACAGGTACTAACAGTAACGATGCCTTGTTGCCGGTAACATCTTCCTTCATCATCCGTTAAAGAAACAAATTACTCTACAACAACGAAAACATTTTGAAGTCTTCGAATTTTGCAATCCACACAGCATACATGTGTTATGACACCTGGTACCCACTGGCCGATCCCGTGCAATGCAGCCTGTTTTCCAAAGGTTGTTACTGTGATTAATGCTCTCGTGAACAACACTTTGCGACTGGTGTTATCGCGATAAGAAGTTATCACTACCACTGCAGCCTGTTGTGCAGTGGGTGATTATTACCAGTAAAACAATAACTGTAAACCCAGAGAAGGGGGGGGGGGTAACTACCATTTGTACCGGAGCATGGGTTGCAAATCTTTAAATCGGTGTAAAAAGGCGGGTGTAAAATTCAATGACCTATCTCTTCAAGCTGAATGACGTGAAAGAAACTATAGCCATTTTTTATGACTCTACCGTTGGACTTCAATCTTCAATATTTGTTGAAATTACAGCCTATTTTATATTTCAGCCCATTTTATGATGTGACGTCATCAACTTTCTAAATCACAAACCAGAAGAGTGAACGAGTTTAGCTTGATACCATATTGTAGGCATCGATAAACTATGGTTTTCTTGAAAATTATTTGACCTTACGTGGACAGGTTTAGAAATTACGATAATTTCAAGTTTTTTTCGAAAATTTTCTTGAATTTTTAAAAAAGAAGTAAAGCACTGTAATTCGGAAAATATTGAAAATCTCAGAAAAGTCCAACGGCAGATTTACTGTAAAATAGCTGAAGTTTCTTTGATGCCATTCAATTCAGAGCAATAGGTCATAGAATTTCACACCCGCGACTTTAAAGATTTGAAACCTATGCTTTGTACCGAGGGGCAATTCACTCATTGGAAAAAGCGTACGCGATTTTTTCAGAACAAAAGGATTCATACGTATTTTTGATGGATTTTTCTTGAAAACAAAAGGATTTTTGCCAAAGGTGTACGAGATTTTTTTGGAGTGAAATGCCCCTCGCTTTGTACTGGTACGGGATGTGCCATTTTTTGGGGTGCCTTTTTCAGGCAGAAAATAGATTTTAGGGTGTCACTTTTGGCAAGATCACAAATAACCATAAATTTAGGGGTGTCACTTCATAAGAATGACTCTTTAGAGCATTAAATTTGATCCAGTTTTTAGAGTATTTGAGTGGCCCGTAAATTTCGGGATATGGTTTTTGGAAAATTTATAAATTTTAGGGTGTCATTTCTCGAAGCAAAATGGCACAGCTCCGTCATCTGCCTATTGAAGTTCCCCCCCTGGGGATGTAGACAACAGCTGTGAAGTATTGCAAGAGTTAAAGGCCTTTGTCTTTACCGGCAAGCACTGCATCCCTGTTCACAAAGGTGTCCAAACATCATGCTGTAAGGAGCAAAGGAGCAACCTTGGGATGTCTCTCCGCTCCGAGGCTCGTCGCTGCAGTTTCTGCAGTTTGCCCACAGGTGGCGGAGAATGGTTCGGTAATGCTTGCACAATTCAATAATACATACAAATGTACTAAGATTTAATCATACCTGCTAGTTAACTGTGTCAAATTTCTCTTGAATCCTATCTTATCGTGGTTATCGTTTACTTAGGCCCAAATTCTGTTGTGTTGAAATTTTGTTGTGTTGTTGAGTCTGAAAGACCAAATTCTGTTGTGTTGAAATTCTGTTGTGTTGTTGCAGTTGTTTTGAATACAATACAACTGCAACAACACAACAGAATTTCAACACAACAGAATTTGGGCCTAAAATGATAACACAGAGATATGGAGATAGGATTCAAGAGAAATTTGACACAGTTAACTAGCAGGTATGATTAAATCTTCTTAGTACATTTGTATGTATTATTGAATTGTGCAAGCATTACCAAACCATTCTCCGCCACCTGTGGTTTGCCATTTTGCTCCTGATGTACGTTGATCATGAACTTGACTGAATGAAATAAACGAAATTCACGAAAAAGCGAATGATCGAAATGCATGCCGGTTGCCCAAGAGCTTTTAATAGGTATAATCACCCGGAGGAAGTTGAGTCTGAAAGCTCCAGAGGAAGTGAATTTAACATTACAAGTCCCTTCGAGAAAAGCTTGCTAAAACTTGCTAAAACCACGAGCAAATTTCCCTTATATTTTTACCTTACAGCAATGACTTGAACACGCTTTAGCACGTACTATTCTCTTGGGAGGGTGAACATTTCTTCCCCAAGTATGAATAACTCTTTTCAGGGGGATCCCATTCTCCCAACAAGACAAAATACATGAATAGAATACGTGTCATTGTTAAGGCCCAGTTCACACTAGGGCGTTTGGGTCGTTAAGATCATGCAGAAGGACCCAAAGGACAAAGGACTCAGGCTCTGAGTCTTTGTTCTTTGCGTCCTCTTGCACGAACCTAACGACCCAAACGACCTAGTGTGAACCAGGGTGAGTGGCCGAGTGGCTTATACAGTCTTCGTCAGGTGACTGAAGTTAAGCTTGGTCGAGTGAGGTCAGATTTCGGATGGGTGACCTCTGATGACTGACCTCGCAACTCACCTCGTCGTCCTTCGGAAGGGACGTTAAACTAGGGGTCCCATGCCTGGATGCGGCATGCACAGTGGGCCTAAATTAGCTTTCCGTAGCAAGAAATCCTGACAAGTTCACTCAAAACAAATTGAAAACAAACAAACAACCAGGATTAAAGAAGGAAGCTAGGGAAATTTTGTTCCACAGTTTCACTCGTTTTTGCAGGTTTTGAAAAGGGCTTTTTACAGAAAATCTCCAATGTCCACGGGAAGGAATGGCCGATTTAAGCCTGGTAAATTGCTGGATTTTAATTGAACCTATCTGCAATGCAGAGAAACAAGAAAGTTTTCAATATTTTGATTTGGTATTCAGGAAGCAGTATTTTTTCACACGCCGGACCTTTTTATTTGCTCACCTGGTATTTCAACAGTCCAGCTATAAGATTGCTTGCATCGAAAAATGTTTAAATCGTAGACAACTGTTCTACAATATCACATGCTCCATACTGATGATTCGGCAACGATCGATGTGCATGCCGGTTGCCTAAGAGCCGTTAATCGCGATAGTAACCCGGGGTGAGCGAATCTAAATGCTCCAGAAGAACTGAATTTGAGAGAATGACTGATGGAAGACAGTCACCGGAGACAATGTATATCATTCATGGAATCATCGGCAGGCAAAGATTTTAAGAGGAAAGATTCCAAAGATCAATTCTGAGTAAATTAAATTACATGAAACACACTGTTAATAAACATTTCCTGAACATAATACTTTCTATGTAACAGTTTAACTGTAAGATTGTTTGTATCGAAAAATGTTTAAATCATAAAAACATTGTTTTCTTTTCTGTCTATAAACAAGAAACAAGTCTGTTTCACTTTCGCATATTTCCTTTAAGAGGAATAAACTACCGGGTTGCTCAAAAACATACCCTTATCGCCTAAACATGAAACAAAACAAGTATCGGGACTGTTTGAGTTCATAGCTACATTTGTTGATGTTCACATACCTTGCATTTAAAAATTGCCTGCCAAACACTAGAGATATGACCTCAGAAAGTCACATCTAGATTCAATTCCCGAGGGAAACAAGCCTTGTTTACTATGAGATACTTTTTGGACGCATTGAGTGTCCCTTCGCCTCAAAGATCGACTCCTCCTTACTCTCTTATGTGCGATAGTCTTTTCGGTAAAAAGGTTTGAACCAAGAACATCTGGTAAGTTTTGTGAACAAATTATACTTCAATACAAATTTTAAAACTAATTGCAACATCAACAGGAAGATAAAAACAAAATTGAACTTCGATAAAACAGATGAACGGTAACAGGGTTAAGAAATAGCCAAGAAGTGTGAATTTAAAAAACTGTGTTCGATTGATATCTCATGTTTACGAATTCGAGGGGCTACACACGATTTCAGTACGCAAATAATGCGTGTCATAGAACACTATCGAGTAACGACCCCATGGGACACTAAAGATACAGCGGGGAAAATCAATAAATTATACATCAACGAAGGGGATTACAGTTATCATGACAGGGAAACGAAAAATTTCAGCTGATGGAACATGATGGAACTCGTGGAATTTTTGACGTGGAAACAACCATTTCAACAGGAAAACACAAGGAACAAGGTGGAGGAAGAATGCTTCAACACAAACTTAGCGGAGGAACAATTTTTCTTCGTGGGGAATCGCTTCAGCAGGGTCGTTATTAGGGGGCGGGGCATAGTGTTTCTTGAGCCAACAATGGGTTTTCGTATGTTTGGTTGAACCCGGCTGAGCACATCTAAAAATTTGCGGCTCGGAATCCAGCAGTATCCTAAGGGTCGCTCACAGTATGAACAATCTGATTGCACTGGCAAATTCTAAGAAGTTCCAACCTAAAGAAAATGTATAACAAAATTTGTTCTGCATAGTTTGTTCTGCGTTTACTAAGTCTTTAGGCATATGGGATCATATGTAAGCAAGTGATTCGCTCTACGATTGCCCCGTTGTCTTACTTTCACAGCTGATGAACAGTTAAGCTGCAAACGCTATGTACTATCACTCTTCTGGCACACTTTCATATTTTTAATGAACAACTTTCTTACAATAGAAAATATCTTCATTTGAAACTCATATGCAGCCACTTGTTGACATGGGGGCGAGAAATTGATTTTGAAGGCTTGGTTGTACAGCCCTTTAAACCAGGAGTTTCCTAAGGAGGCAGAGAATGCTTCAACACATGAGATATCTGTGAACACTCTAAATACTAAATTCTAAAATACATTAATTCACAGTAGAACCCGCATATAAACCGTATCACTTTCCAGCGTTGCTCTTCAATATTTCGATGTTTGTTCTCCAAGTGAATCAAAATCAACAAATATTTCCGATATTTGAAGCTTATAATTAGTATCAAAGAGCATTGTCATCTGGAATCAAATAAACAAAACCCGCAAGACAAAACTCGAGATTTACCCTTCTTCTTTCGTTACAAGCACAAACTTTTTCTCTTAAAAACTACCTTTCACTTGCACAAGGCGAGAGTTTCGGGGCAACTTTTGTGGCCATGTTTGTTTTGATTTATCGCGTGAGAGAATTTCCTTTGTCTTCAGTCAGTAGACGCTTTGAGTTGAGGTTTTAATAAAAGCTACTGTTGCTACTATTACAAAATCTGTCCTTGTTAGTCATTGAACTGACAGAAAAGTTTCAATTCAGTTTAACTGTTCTACTGTGGCGCTGAAGATCAGTAACTTCAATTTGGGCCAAATTAGGTTTTCGAACAGTATCAAACTGTAGCATGCTCACAAAAGATCATGGGTGACCACAGCTCTTTGAGTAAGGCCTACATACAGGGATGCTTATATGCGAGTTTGAACTGTTTAAATTCATAAGAAAACTAATGGCTGAATCCATGGTAAAATATTATTACAACTAGTTTCATAATAAGACTTCACATGGACTTCAAGTCTTAACATTTGTTCAAGTCTTGCATAGCACAGCCATAACTGCCAAATTCTAAAATACATTTTTATCTTACTTTTGTGCTCCAGTTAAATTCAAAAAGCTTTGGCTTTGAATAGGTGTACAAGTGTGCAGAACTCTCTCTAAATCAGATGCAATATATTGCACATATGTCTAACCTTAGTGAAAATTCCCTCTGATAAGTTAACACAATCACATTAAATCAAAAGTTGATCACAAAAACCCTTGCTTCAAATTCTGTACCAGAATCAGATGGACATAAAGCAATGCTACTCCTTTCCTAATGTTGAAAAAAATGTATGCAAAACTTCAATGATTTTGTTAGCTTATAATTTGGTATCATTGCTAAAAAGGATCTGCTGAGGCCATGCATGCAGGCTACTGTTTTGATTTTCTTATGCCATAAAGGGCCATAAATCAGCAACCTATTGTCAGATTTATTCAAACATAGTCTCAAATTCTTGAAGTTTAGGCCATGTTTTGTATCTGTATAAAACAGAAACAATGGGCGCTACCGTCACAACAGCCACACAAATGGGGACAGGGCACAATTTTGGGACACACCGCTATGTATTGATAGCACCGGTTTTGTGTGAGCTTTTGAGAGTTAACACCCAGTGAAACTAATGTCAATGGATATATACAGACATAAATAGGTGGTCAAGCATTGATATTACTAGCATCATCACAACCAGCCCTTACATCAACCTCAAGTCTCTTGTGTCTCTCTTTGAAAAACAACATCATTGGTATACAGATAATACAGCTACCAACCAGCGCCCAGTTCATCCACTCTGTCCCAACAGATTGTATCATTGGTAGTGTCAGAAATATAAGGCAGTAGAAATTATTAGAGAATGTCATAAAACCTGTATTGATACCTTCAGCAACTGGATAGCTTGCTTCGACTGATAACTCAAAGAACAGAGGTATTGCTCCATTGAGGCATACACCACCGATTACGGATGTCAAGTAGAGAACTGCCAGTGTTGGTGTGATTATCTTGAGGCACATAAGGGAGAAGACTGCAAAGCCACCTGATGCAAAGACAAAGAGACCAAGAAGTATGGCCTTCATGAATCCACCAAACCAATCTGCAATTCTAGAGAAAGATCACCAAAATTACAACTTGCATTTCTTTGTCAGTCAAATAAAATCAAAATTTCAATTCAGGCCCCATTCACACTAATCCGTTTCTGCATGGAAACAGATGTGTTTAGCTCCGTTTTTCGCTTTGTGTTCACATTAATCCACCCTGAAAATGGAGCTGAATGAATACACTGACAAAAACAGAGCTGAATGTAAATGGAGCCAAACAAGAAACGCGTCTATCTGTGATGTGAACACTGGGAATGGAGGAATTGGATACCTTAACGACAACAGCCCTTGCTGGTCTTGTTTTCCAAAAGAGAAAATCAGGTGCATTTTGAGAACAAGTGAACACACTTCTTGAAAGATATTTGTTTTTATCTGAAAATGAAGAATTGTGAACCAAGAGCATTTAGGAGTAAAAACGGATCAAAATGAAAACGGATTAGTGTGAACGTGGCATCAACCAGCCAGATCTTAAGTTTATTCCAAACCATGTCACATGAAATTTACACACAGTTATATACTCATGTGAAACACTTCAGTTGCTTTTATTTGCAGAAATTTTCATGCAACATCTAAATTTGGGATAGAGTTAGTTTTGAGTTGAAACAATGTTAAGATCTTAAGCAGCATGACGATGATTGCCTTCACTGCCAAAGGAACACAGGAAACAGATGCATGAATGAAAATCCAGTTCTTATGCAGTATTACCAACATCTGGCTTATTGTAATTTGCGAAAATTTTCGCATCATGCGAAAAATGCGAAATTTCGCAAATTACAAAACGGGTACCTGAAGTTGTAAAATGCGAAAATTCTCCACTAACGTTTCTTTCTCGTCACTGATCAACACAAAGTAGGCCAGGGACAACGAAGTCTCCGTTTCACAACTGCTGTGTTCCTAGTAACGATTGCCATTAAAGCGTAACTCTTTTCGCAAATTACAAAATACCATGAACTTTTTGTAATTTGCGAAAAATATCCCAATGGCCTACTAAAACAAATTCTTTCGAGTTTAAGGTGCTTATAAGAGTGTCTCTTGTTCGTTGGAAGCATTTAAGTCATCGATGCATCGATCTTTTTTACTGATCGTTTGTCGATTCTTCGCAAATTACAAAAATTTTGTGGCATTTCATAATTTGCAAAATAATTTGCAAAAAATGAACAAAAAAGAAGTAAAAAGGCTCATCGTCCTCTTTTTTATGGTTTGACTGCTTACACTAACTAAGGGACACGCTTCTAAACTCACAGAAATTCGTGTTTATGGGCCATTTGGAAATTTTTCGCAAATTACAAAAAGTTCAAGGTATTTTGTAATTTGCGAAAAATTTCCAAAAATTAAGTAAAATGGTTTGAATGCTTACACCGCATGTGGGACACGCTTCTAAACTCAAAGAAGTTCGTTTTTATGGGCCATTTGGAAATTTTCGCAAATTACAAAAAGTTCAAGGTATTTTGTAATTTGCGAAAAATTTCCAAAAAGTAAGTAAAATGGCTCGTCGTCCTCTTTTTTTATGGTTTGAATGCTTACATCGCATGTGGGACACGCTTCTAAACTCAAAGAAATTCGTTTTTATGGGCCATTTGGAAATTTTTCGCAAATTACAAAAAGTTCAAGGTATTTTGTAATTTGCGAAAAATTTCCAAAAAGTAAGTTAAATGGCTCGTCGTCCTCTTTTTTATGGTTTGAATGCTTACACCGCATGTGGGACACGCTTCTAAACTCAAAGAAATTCGTGTTTATGGGCCATTTGGAAATTTTTCGCAAATTACAAAAAGTTCAAGGTATTTTGTAATTTGCGAAAAATGAACCAAAAATAAGTAAAACGGCTCGTCTTCCTCTTTTGAATGTCTTCAATGCTTACAACGAACATAGACATAGGAACCGGGGGGCACTGGGGGCACGTGCCCCCAAGATTTTGCAATAGACAAAGAAGTGCCCTTTTTATTTCTGAAAAATGCCCCCTTTTGTTTAAGGAAAAAATGCCCTCGAAGTGTCGTGCCCTCCCCCCAAGTTCAGGGGCGTCGTGGCCGGGGGGGCAGGGGGGGCCATGGCCCACCCTAGAATTCAGATCGTCGGATTTTTCGGAAATTTTAGGTTTTGTCGGAAAATCACTGACTTTGGGCTTGCGCTAAGTACATTTGATCAGTTTAGATTTTTTGCATTAGTTATGTTCTTAGCAGCGTTGTGTACCAGAGCGTCGCAAAATTACGAAGATCTTGTACGAGAAAAGGTCATTGGGTTCGGGAGACATTGCTGATTTAAACAGGGAGTTCTACATGTATATTTGAAGATAGCACTAGAAAAGTTAAGTCTATAAAATACTACGGTACCTTAGCCCTTGAAACAAGGAGAGTTTTTCACGACTGATAGTTATTACTTATTTCCATAAGAACAGAAACCATGGGTTATTGATTTTGCATAGGATGTTTTTCGCTTCAGCAGCAAATCCGCTCCTGTTTCACTGAAAAAGTCTCTATAATCAAGCCTATGGAAAAGAATATTTACAGAAATGAAGATATCATAAAGTTATCAAAGTTATCAAGCAATCTTGCTTATATTTCATTCAGCTACAGTAAAGACCAATCTATTTCTAAGTAATTTCAAAGTTCCATTTTAAATATTTCCCTTCCGTTAGTCAAGTTCTACCGCTTGTTTCAATGGCGACTTCTTTACAAAAAGGGGCACTTTCCAACGATCTGAAGGGTGGGGTCGCAAAAATTTTTCGGGGGGCGAGCCCCCGGATCCCCAATTTTTGCTTTTGCCCTTAAACTAGGGACGTTAAACTAGGGACGTTAAACTAGGGACGTTAAACTAGGGGTCCCATGCCTGGATGCGGCATGCACAGTGGGCCTAAATTAGCTTTCAGTAGCTAGAAATCCTGACAAGCCCACTCAAAACAAATTGAAAATAAATGAAATAAAATTGCTCGCTTCGCTCGCATGTAGTATCAGCACTCCAAATATGAATTTCGTCGGGACTGGCCTAACTGCTGGGCCTCATCTCAGGAAGATTGTCCTTTTCATGGTGGTTAATATGGACCCAATTCAAACATATTACCAATAAATCCTACATTGCTCCGTTACTCATTGCTAGCGTCTTGTAAAAGGAAAAAGGGCGAAAATGAAAACTATTATTTTTCGGAAATTTTAGGGCCTTGGCCCCCCCTGATAGTCAGGTGCCACGACGCCCCTGCCCAAGTTTGAGATGCTTCCTACGTCCCTGACAACGAATAAGAGACTTTCTTCTAATTGGGATCCTTTCCGCAAATTACAAAAAGCTTGTGGTATTTTGTAATTTGCGAAAAATCAACCAACGGTCAGTAAAAAAGCTCATTGTTGTCTCTGGAATGGCTTAAATGGTTACACCGCAGAAGATGTTCAACGAAAATCTGCCAAAAAGGGACCCTTGTTTAGAGAACTTTGGACTAAAAAAATCCACCCATATGGGCGGCACATACTCGTACACCGTCAAAATGTTATGTACAATACCCCCTAAATACTATAAGCTCGAAGGGATTTGTTTTAACACGGCATCTAGATCCGTGGTACTTTGTAATTTGCGAAAAGAGTTACGCTTTAATGGCAATCGTTGCTAGGAACACAGCAGTTGTGAAATGGAGACTTCGTTGTCCCTGGCCTACTTTGTGTTGTTGATCAATGACAAGAAAGAAATATTGGTGGAGAATTTTCGCATTTTACAATTTCAAGTACCCGTTTTGTAATTTGCGAAATTTCGCATTTTTCGCATGATGCGAAAATTTTCGCAAATTACAATAAGCCCCAACATCTAGAAAATTATAAGATTTCTCGGGAAAAAAACCTTAGCCTGCAAGCAGACTCTACTTTTTTCACTTCCAAGGATGGAGAGCAAACAAGGAACTAGTGTAGTCCACAAATTAGTGTTCATTATGGTGTTCTGTTCTTCGCAGTGGAGAAAATTAGTCTTGTAAATAATTTGGTGTTAAGGCAGGGAATGTATTTTACTGTAAATTATATACTCACAGTGATAATATGATTCCAGATATAGCCCCACCAACAACAGCCCAGAAGCCAAGCCCACTTGCCTCATCATTATCAATGCTGTATGCTGACAAATTCAATGCTAAGTCAGAACACCACGCACTGTAAACACCAGTTGTGATGCCATATAAAAATGCTATCAACTGAAACTGTGGATTTTTCAGAAGCTGCTTCAAACCCTGATTGAAGTTAAGTCTCTCTAAAGCTGCTGTGGTACTTGGGGGCAAAGGAGGCTTTGCTGGAAATGTAAATAAAACCAAAAAGAATAAAAGGCATCCAATTCCAAATTCTAAGTACAGCAAATTCATTATCTCCTTTGAAATTTGCTTTGTGATGTCACCATAGCTTGAGTTTGTGGCATTGCCTTTGAATTTCTCAATATCTGTAACCATTCTTGGACCTATGACAAAACTGATTGCAGTGCCAACATATGCAGCAAGGGACGCGATGGCAGTTGCAGTTGTACGCTGATGAGGCGGGAACCATGTACTTGAGATAACCGTTGCTGATGACTGACCCACAGGACCGCCAAGTCCAATTACAAATTGTCCCATATGAATAAGAGGTGTGGCAACATCAGAATCACTTGAGATGATGCGGAGGCAACAACCAACAGCAATACAGGCAGTACAAAGCAATGTTGCGATTCGTAGCCCTACAATGATTGAAACAAAAAAGATGCATACAGTACTGTACATAAAATTAATTTAATCTTTAATGCAGATTAAAAAAACTCCAGGGAAGACATGCCTTGTGGATGGATGGAGATCTGCAGTCCAGTTTTAAAAAAGGTGCTCTCTTCTAAATTCCAAAAACCTGCCGTTGTACCCATTTTTCTGGTTAATTTTAGTAGAACTACTGCATCCATTTTCAACCATTTTCCAAATTTCAGCCAAACCCACCCACAGGATAATCAGCTGAAAATGGACCCTTGCTTGCTTAAAGGATTTTGGGCCAAAACCCACCCATACGCCGGCAGCAACCCATACCTTAAAAATATCCCTCCCCAGAAAAAACTGCAGCCTAAAGATGGCTGATGTGGTTAGCACCCTACAGTATATGGAAAGTGTGGCACTTGCAAACACCCACGGGGGGGGGGGTCCTCGGCTAAATTTTGGGTAGGGGGTGCCGCCCACAGTTTGAAAATGTAACCGTTGGCTAGACCAATTTTTGTGAAAATGATACCCTTGGCTAGACTAATTTTTCCTTCAGAAGTGCTCTGAATTGGCATTTTCTAGGCAAAACTTGCCAAATTTTCGCATTTTCTAGACCAAAATTTTTAAGAAGTTGGGTTTTTTTTACAAAAATTACCGAATTTTGACATCTCTTTGACCAAAATTCCCAAAAAGCATACCCTTGCCTAGACCTAACTCGACTAAAATTGCCAAAAAGTACACCCTTGGCTAGACTAGAAGTCCGAAAAAGTATACCCTCGCGGGCGGCACATCCCCAGGTACCTTTACTATGGAAGAACCCCCCCCCCCCCATGCAAACACCCAAGAAAAACAGAGGGGTATTCAAAACAAACAATAGATGAACAATAGAGGTCCTTCTTGCACACCCAAGGTCTCGGTAAAAACTGCTCAACTTTCCATACTGGGTTAGCATACTGGGTTATTTACAAGTACTATGGGGATATTATTAGATTTGCAACCAATTACTACCTTTAACATCAAGTAGCCAAGCAGATGGGAAAACACACAATACAAATGTGATTGCACCCCAGTCAGCTAGCAACGATACAGTCCCTTTTGTCCAGCCATACGTTGCCCTTGCACTTGCTTCTATTGGCCCCCAAGTATTCCATGTGATGTTTTCAAGCGCCCCTACCAATGAAAACAGGCCTAATATGTACCATCGATACCAATATGCCTTCGTTTTGATGTTTGAGTTCAGTGATCTAATGCTTCCATTCTCCGAATACGAGTTGCTTCTGTAATCGAAATCTCGACTGTCTCCACCCAAAATTTGGTCGATCGTCGTAGGTTTGTGCCTCAGAAGCGGCTCTCTCTCGCCTTTTCCGACCATCTTGCAGCGATCTGTGTTTGTTGTGTAACAGTGCTTTCAGTTTTGGTATGATAGCTTCGAAAATGAAATACTTCTTTCGCAATTAGGCCCAAATCCAAAGTGCTTTCATTCATGTGATGTTTGGTGGTCACATGAGTTGGCCTTTTGAACTTTTATTATTGTTTTGATCTTTTATAACCTCTATAATCACACCCTTGATACCGTAACGATGTTGTCCAGTCTTCTGATCGCTTATTTCCAGCTGCCTTCAGCTTCGTAGCCTTTCCTTGCTGGTGTGGTTCGCCTTCCCATTGAGTACCCAACCGGCTTCATCTCGATTGCCATTCTTCCTTCTTCAGATTTTGGCCAAAATTGACACGCTTCTGACGTCACTAGTCTTTGTCGGGTATCTTTTGTGACGTCATTTCGCTGGTTGGTGACAGCATCAGTTTTGGAACGCCCAAAGAAAACTGAAAAATACGAAGGAGAAGGAAAGCCGTTGAAAAGGTTCCTCGTCGCCCTTTTCTTCCCTCTTCATCATTTCCATTTTTCATCTGTTCCAGATCATGAACCCTGGGAGGGAACAGCTTAGAGCCAGCAGCAAGAAGGGGCAAATTTTGTAAACAAAGTGTAGGTTTCCGAGAAGACAAAGCAAAGAGATTGTCTTTCTGAAGAATAGACTTTACATCTTTGTACGCAGCCGACTGTAATGTTTAAAATGCACTGAAATAAGGTGTCAGGTCTACAGAAAGACGAATCGCCTTTCCTTGTTTTCTGCAATGAAGGTGCGTAATCCATTAGCACGAAAAGCTGCACATTTTCCAAGTTTTAGGTGCTGACAATCAACAGGACGTTTAGCAATATTGTTCTGTTACCTTCTTGAACCCGTGCTCTGGAATGTTTCAAAACTCATACAGGTTTCATAGCAACTGCTGAATGCCACAAATAATCGTTGAAGGGGGTCTCAAAGAATGAAGTCTGGGATTTGCCCCCCCGGGGGGGGTACATAACATGTTTCGGGTACGGGTATGTGCCGCCCATATGGGTGGGTTTTTGGGCCCCAAATTCTCTAAACAAGGGTCCCTTTTCGGCAGATTTTCCATAAACAAGGGTGGGATATCCAGAAATTGGCGAAAAATAGCAAAAAATGGGTGGTTTTCCGCCAAAAGCCTTCATAAAAGTGGGTATGACGGCAACGTTCGGTAATTAGAAGAGGGTACCTTTCTGAAAACCGGGCGGCAGACCCCCGTCCATCCGCAAGTCATGTACCCCCCCCCCCCCCGGGGATTTGCCTGCAATAGAACTCAGGGAATAGGACTATGGGCATTGATGAACTGGAATCAGGAATCAATAGCAAGAACAACAATGAATAAAATGGAACGAATGAGCTCGAGGCGCATTTCACTCATTCGGAAAAGAGTACGAAAATCTTTCCAGAGCAAAAGGACTTTTATGGATCTTTTGATGGATCTTTCTTGAAAAAAGGATTCTTGCCAAGATGTGCAAGATTTTTCGGGAGTGAAATGCCCCTCAGATGAGCTGAATTTCGTTCCTTCTTCCTTCCTTCTTTCCTTTCTGTCTTTCCTTCTATTCTGCTTCCTTTCTATCTTTATGACTTACTGATATTGATCTGCTCCTTAGATCAAGTGGAATTTGTAATCAAAAATATTACTGGGAGGTCCTATAAACTATGACTTGGAAAATGCGATTAAAGATCGGGTCCCCTTCACCTTCAAGACACCCTTCAAGAAGTCATAGTTCCAGTTCACACGCTAGCATGCCAGCTAGGAGCAGCTATCTATAAAAACTTACTCTTAAATAGTTACAGTAAAGTCCCGCCTTTAAGAACCTGCATTATAAGAAACTCAGGTCTGATTTTGCTAAATAAAATACCTCTTTGCAAGAAACTATCCAGGCTGATTCATGTGGTACATAGCAATATTATAAGGCCTATATTTGAATATGTCTCCAATAGGTCTCAATTCTCTAGAAGCAAGAATGAAAGTTTCAAGCCCAAATTATTACAATTTCAAGAAACCTTCAATACTGGCTCAGACCATTAGATCCTCGAACAACAGTGCACATTTCAAAAATGTTTTCTTAAAAACTTTGGCAGCTGTTTGGAGTATAAAAGTGTTTCTTATGCCATGGTATACATACCCTGTTTTCAAGAAGCATATCTTGACATAAGAAACCAATCAGGCTGTCTTTGTGAGTTTCTTAAAGGCGAGACTTCACTGTAGTTGGCCGTGGCCGGTAGGGGCGAGCTAGGATATTTGTCAAGGAGATTCGTGAAGGAAGAAATTTCTCTGCTATACCGCTTGAAATTGTCAAAAATTGCTTCTCTGCTATACAGCTTTTCAACAAGATATCGAAAATGATGTTTTCCGCCACACTTTTGGAACCCTTGCAACCAGCATCTTGCACGTATCATTTCTTTGTTGGCGGCCATTTTCGTGGACCATGCAACGCAAACGACGCAAATGTCGTCCCCAGAGTGAATTCGTTGCTCTACCTCTACTCTGGGATACAAGAGGCTGTTCAGCAATCTGATTGGTTGTTCACCATTTGCGCCGTAACTCCGTTTTGCGCGGGGTAGGCGACCTCGGCACGTCAAAATTCGGCGTAAAACCACATTATTTACCAATTCCGACCATCATTTGCAACTTATTTCTGAAATTCGATGAATAACGAGCCATTTTATTTTTGAAGCTGTGGTGAAAGTTCCCGAATTTGAAACTTTGGCCCATTTTTGCTCTAAATAAACCGATCTTGTTATCAAATTAAACACACTTGCCGACCCCAAATTATTGTTTAAATACCTGTAAAAAGGTTCAAATAAGGTCCTCAAAGTGTTTGTTTTCAATTTCTCCATTCATATTCTGCAGAAATAGCGCCAGAGCAACGGCCATTTTCCGTCGCTTGGCGTTGCCTAGCAAATGGTGAAATCTAAAATGGCTTCAAAATTTGCCCATTTTCTGGGCAAATTTGATCGAAGTGTACCAGGGAACCAGGGTGTTCATTCGGCTTCGTGAACAGGGTATGACGTAAGAACACCCTGGGAACGAGGTTGCAAATGACGACAACAAACATACCACAAAGGGATGTTTTCCAAAGCATGCCGGTAGCAAGGGCCCCTTCGAGGTCATTAGTATCAAACAGAAAGTTTCTTCAAGAGTGGTGATGTACAATTTATCTACAAATTTCATTTATCAAAATTAGAAAAACTACACATACAGACTTTGTGTTATTTTCCATTCGACAAGATCTCTAGAGTTTCTATCAAAGTTCTTGTTGGTCTTCCTGCAATCAAAAAAGGAAAGGAATGAAAATCTCCAAAATCTCATTAAAAGAGTCCAGAATTTGCCAAATTATTGTTGTTTCGTAGAAGCTTCTGATATCTACCGGACCGGGTGGCCCAGCAAAATAATACACATTTGGTCCAATGGAGCAATGTGAATTTAGCCTGAATCGATGAACAAGGGCAGATTTTGCAATACAATAGCATCAGTTGCTTTAGTTCTCACCTCAATTCGAAGCAATTAGCGAATGCAGACAAAGGAAATTCTCTCAATCAAAACAAACATAGCCGCGAAGTTACACTGAAACTAGTACGGCAAACTTTCACCTGGTGCTGGCGAAGGATGGTTTTTAAGAAAAGTTAGGTGCATATAACGAAAGAAGAAGGGTAAATCTAAAGTTCTTTCTGGCGGATTTTGTTTACTTGATTCAGAAGCTAGGCAGAAGGCGTAGCAATTCTTGCATACTTAGTGCTCACGTGTCAACAGTTACTGCTCAGCTCTTGGGATCAAATAAACAAAATCCGCTAAAGACAACTTTAGATTTACCCTTCTTCTTTCGTTAAAAGCACATAACTTCTCCTAAAAACCACCCTTCGAAGGCATCAAGCGAAAGCTTTGCGGCTCTGTTTGTTTTCAATTATTCGTTGAGAGAATTTCTTTTGTCTACAATCGCTAATCGCTTTGAATTGAGGTGTAGATCAAAGCAACTGATGTTATTGTATTACAAAATCTGCTCTTGTTGAATCAATGGCTAATCGATCTCAAAATGTTTCTCGACAGTTAACTTCAATATATACTTCATCTGTTGGCACTGATGCTTTAAGAGCACAAATTCCTCAAATCACTAACTTGCATCCACCTCTAAACCAGGGTTTTGCCTTCTGGCCGAAACAAATTCTTTATGCCACAGCAAATGCATCGAAGATTACCCCTTTTTGACTAAATAAGGTAAGAAAACGAGATAACATCGGGACCTTTTGAGTTCATAGCTACACAGGGCTCAAAGAAATGTAGTAATTCAAGAAGCTTTGTCTCTTCTTATGTACTTTCTTCTGCTTTTCCAATAAACTGCCCAATTCTATCCCATTTCTCTTCCCTCCTTGCTTCTTTCCCTTTCCTTTCCATGGCAGCTTACCTACTTAGAAAGCTTCTCCTTGGTCTATCAGTCTTCAATGCAAATTTGTAACATCCCTCTCTTTATCATTGTACTTTTTGTTGACTCAGATCTGTATGTGTGTTCATTTAAATTGTAGTGTAAATTGTATTCATTGTATTTAAGATTGATAGATAAATCATATGACACTAAGACTGAAACTCCGTTCAGTTCTTTATCACTTTTTCCTCTCCCTTGCGTTTCTTTCCCTTTGTCCTTTCTTCCTTCCTGGGGAATTTGAGTGTCTCAACTACCTTCCTCGTAGCGCCGCTACCACACTACTTCGTTCTTTTTAACCCTGTAAGCTATATTTGTTGACCCTCAACTTAAATACACACACCTTGTGTTTTAAAATCGTCCACCAATCACCGGAGATATGAGTTCACAAAATCAAAATCTGGAGTGAAGTTGAAACCAGAGGTTTTGTGAAAGGGCCTAGCCATGATTTGATATAACAGAGATATCATTTTGCAAAAGAATTTTCAAATCTGACCTTTAGTTTTTACTTTCGAGAAGACTTATGCCTTGGACAACTTCCCTCGTTCTTGAAACGACTTTCCTTTTAAGGAATCGGCCCTTGCATTGCATTCCATCCCAGGTGTTATTTGTGTCAAAGAAGAGAATAGGAGCACATACACGCTTATTTTGGAGATGTGGCGCGACTTTGTCATTCTCACCACATTTCTATAATATTCGTTTAACCAAGGCGATGTCCATGAGTTTTTCAAAGCAAAAAACAGAAAATCAAAGTTTTGGAAAATTGTCTTGATACAAATCATGGCTAGGCCCTTTTCAAAACCTTTGGAATTTCTGTAAATTTTGAATTACGAGCTTGTATCTTCTGTATTCGATGGACCATTCTAAATGCAAGTTATGTGCATCTAAGTTTAAGATTGATATGATACAGTAGAAACCCGCATAAAAGAATCTATTTCTATAAGAACCTTGAGGCTGAAATTCAATATTTCAAACCCCCTTAATAAGAACCTCTCAGAGGCAGGCGCTAGGGGAGGTTCTTATATAACAGGTTTTATGTCTTCAGAATTCCGCAGAACTTTCAAGAATTCTTGATACTCTGATCAGAATTCTTCAATGGTATAAAAGACTATGAGAGTTTTGACAATAATTCTGACCTAAAAATGTTCTCAAGAAATCTCAAGGAATTCTCAAAAAGTCTTTAGATTTATCATGCTGGCGACGGTATTAATGTGTGCCAGGCGAGCATTGTATATATGAAACCTCTATATGAACCTTGCAGGCTGGAATTTATAATAACATCCACTTAATTAAGAACCTGTTCAGTCTACCCAAGAAAAACCTAGGTTCTTTTATGCGGGTTTCTACTGTAGCTGTGCACTCGGAGAGTAATAAAATCTTATCATCTTTTTCCTAATTCCAGTCAAAAGGTGATACTTTCTGAGACACAGGGTATTTGATATATTTTAAACAGAAAGTTTTAATTACCTACCGTGGGTACCAGACTCTCTCGAAAAAGAAAATGCCTCATGGTCTTTATCGATAGAGTCTGGTACCCACGGCAGTAATTACCAATCATCGTCAGAACTCGCCGACCCGGCGTCTCTTCTGGCTGTGAATGGCACACCGTATTACAAACAGTTAGTTGGTCGTTTTGGTTTTAGTGAGGGTACTGTTGGCACGAAATAAATGTCTTAGACTAACCTGTCATCCCTTTAGCTATGTAAGGCATTTCACCACTGGAAGACATCACGCCAGCGATATCCAAGTGAGCCCAACTGTCCACTTCAACGAATTCCTACAAAAAAGGACATTTTGAAAGCGTCTTCGCGAGAATTTCTGGTTAACTTTGTGCATTCCCTTTTAAAAGATTTTACACAAGTCACAAGAACGTCGAAAGACTCCTTCGAAAGACTCCTTCCGGCTCATTTGCTTAGCGTTTCAATGATTTCAACTTAAAGTAAACATTCCTTTTGACTTGAATTCCTATGTGCTGCTCTAAAAGAACGAATTTCCCCGAAAACTCTATACACAGCTTTGCCCATACAAACTTTTTTCCACAACTAAAATGAAAAAAGATTGAGCCTTTAGCTCATGGTAATATTTTCCAGCCCCTTTGTCGATGGCAGTTGTCTGGTCCAGTAACATAAATGGAATGATGCAAACATTAAATAGACAGGTGGAGAAGGAGTATCGCGGGACAAAGTGCCAAAAAGACAAATTTGAAAGAAACTGCCAAATTATCAAAATAATTACAGACATATCAAAACTATTATTCATGCCATACTCATAGTTGTTTCACATCGTGTGTCTTCTGTTCCTGCTCACCAGTTACAGTCAAAAATGAAGCAGCGTACCTCATTTGTTTTCAATATTCAAACAAGAATCGTACCTTGACTGAATTTGTTTTCTATTCATGACAATATCTTTGAATATTTTTGATCATTGTGGTTCCCAGGGGAAAAAGTCAATCAATCAAAGAACAAATCAAATAACAAATAACAAAATCAAATAACAAAAGCAAAATTGGGATAGTCATACATCCTTGAATTCACATGGTACGCCTCTTCTGCATTGACTGTAATAATCAACCAAACGAAAATCAAGGCCAAAAATATCAAAACTTAGACTGAAGCCCCAATATAGACTTACCCCGAGTCTATTTTGTCAATCAAAAAAAAATTGGGAAAGGGAAATTGGGAAAAGAAAAAAAGAAATCCTTCGTTTCGTTTGTAACTTTCACACAGAGTTATTACAGATGACGAAATAGACTTGTGGCAAGCCTAGCCCCAAAAAGGCTTATGGGATTCAATGTAGTTATAGAATTCAACTTCAGTCACCCAAGCCATGCCAATTCCAGTCAGCCAAGTTATCAAAATGAATTATCATAATATTTCCAATTTTTTTTCTAAATATTGGAAAGTTTTCTTGACTCAAATAGTACTGCAAACAATTATGTATGGCCATGACAACATACAACCTGAAACCTTTCATGAACAGGATGCAGATTTTGAAAAGTTCTTTAACATAAAGCATTTCAAATAGGAAAGTTAAACAAATTGTTTCCCACCTTGAGAAATGCTGCAGCAGTACATGATCCAGCAGCACTGAATAGGAAAAATGAAATTGATATGGGAGACAGAATGAGTGAAGGTCTTTTTCTTATATATCATCAATTGAAAATTTACAATACAAGATACTTACTACACTACTTACAAAATACTCTGCGATACTACAAATGCAATACCACGAGGAGCAAGATATCATATCTACCCCGTGGCTTTAGTAAGGGGGGAGAAGAAAAGGATGCAAAACTACATAGAACTATGCTCAAAAAGAAAATTCAGATGAAAGGGGACTTGAAAGGGGACTTGTTGGCTGCTCGACGGATGGCAAAAATTTGAAGGAACTCAATCAAATCGACCAATTTCATGGATAAAATGTAGAGTTAACCAAATGATATTTCTATTGATTTCGTCAGAAAAGTCCTTATTACCATAACAGTTGCGTTAAAACCTCGTTTGAAGGGTTAGAATGAAAAAGAATTTAAAAAAATCGAAATTAAATCGACACCAGGGAAGTCCTCGTTACCATAAAGTAACAGTTGCAATAAAACCTCGTTTGAAGGGTTACTGAGTCCAAATGATCGTACTGATGCAAGAACTCCAGTTAAGATTTTGAAGGGGCTTTGAATCTAGCAACTTTGGCCAATACATCTTATCCGTAGGCATTTTGCTATCACCGTGAAAATATCCATTATCAAAGAACCCTTGGTGGGACTCATGGAGCCAAGCCACATTTTAAAGTTGGCATTCATCTTCCGCTTAAAGATTGACAAACTGCAAAGAATGAAATTTCAATCGTAATAGAAACTCTCGCCAAGCTTTCTTTTACTCGTGCCTTATTATTTGTGATATCTGTCTCAGTAAAATGGAGAGGAAAATGGACGGTTTCAGAAATCAAAATACAAACTCAAAATGAAAGGTGTCCTATTTCCTGGCCTAATAAATGGATCACAAACCAACGGTCCAAAGTCCTGATATCGAAATTAAAATTAATCCTTTTATCGTAAAATTGTTTATTTTAACCTAATCAGTCGATGGAGAGTCCAACTTCCTCAAATATATTGGAAAGAATGTGTTCCTTTGTTTTCCTATTGCATATTGCGGCAATTGACGTCAGAGCTGCTTAAATGTCATCAGTTTGTATGTTGACTCCATCAATGCCCTATTTATGGCCCCATTGCTCCCAAAATGACTCTTTGAGCCATGACAAAATAACAAAACCACGGACGCCAGACATCATTGGCTCCTATACCATAGACTCCATGAGTCAAAAATGACACCAACAAAGAGATCACACGCGCCGAACATGCCAGATGAATGAGCCCCGTTAAAGCTCTATTCACACGAGCAAACACCGTTTTTTCCAAACCCTCGAGGTTTGATAAGTGCGAATGTGACAAATCATGTTACTGGACCCAACCAGCAGATGTTGAAAAAGGATGGTAATTCAGGTGCAAAGTCATCTACGGTGTCCCAAAAAAATTGTTCAACGTTTCATTAAATATTAAAGAAATAACAATATATTTTGACTGTACTTCTGTTTTTGTTTGTTTGCCATATATTTCTAAACACTCGCACTTACTTTATTTTAATTGTCAAAGCTTTCGCCTCACTTCTGAGGCCTCATCAGCAACTCATATATTTTGAATATATTTTGAATGATTTAAATTTTAGATAAAAAAACTGCCTCTGCTTAAACTATACTAAATGATCTCTTTCTGTATTTAGGCCATAGGCCTATCTGACACAGATTAAGACTGCAATTAAAAAAAGGATGCTTTTGCGTGATCCAGTTAGTTGTTTGAGTGAGTGGCGTTTCGAAAGAAACTCCTTACATTCATATATGATTTTGCTGTAGAACAAAAGTGCCTACGAAGCGATGCTAAAACAGATTGAATGGCTTAAAAAACTTGTTCTTTAAGGGCCTGATGACATGAGAGTTTTCAACCCCGGGGTTGAGTTTTAACTCACCTTGCCGAGTTGAAATTCCATCCCATCCCTCCATTCATTCTTTTATTAATTTCAACTTTCAATTACATGGAGAAATCTCAACCCCGGGGATGAAATAATACCCGGGGCTGAAACTTCATCCCACCTTTAGCTAGCCGAGGTGAAATTTCTTAGGCATCAATCCCTATTGTTTTCAAAGTGTGCATCTCCATGTAATCGCAATCTTATTTCGACCCCGGGGTTGAATCGCTATTGACGCATGCGTGACACATTGTACATGGCGCGCTTTTTCATCCCCGGGGGTGAAATGTCATGGCTTGCTTTTTCATACCCGGTGGTGAAAATATGCATGTAATAGCAAACTCATTTCAACTCGGTCAGGTGGGTTGAAACTCAACCCCGGGGTTGAAAAACCTCATGTAATCAGGCCCTAAGAGGAGCAACTAGATTTATCAATTGAATCACAAATCGAAGTATGTATTATCTATTTACTTGGTACTGTTGTTTATACTAAATGATAAGGTACTAGGAGAAAACGGACGCAAAAAATTAGACAGATTTTTGAGCACACTGAGGCCTTTCAAACTTTCGTTATCATCAGAGTGTGACTAACTGCGACACAGTTAGTCACACTCTGATGATAACGTAAGTTTGAAAGGCCTCAGTGTGCTCAAAAATCTGTCTAATTTTTTGCGTCGGTTTTATCTATTTATGCATACCCAGCTGTCTTCTGTGTGTTTCGAAGATCTGCGGTCAAACTACAATCCATTTCTTTTGAGTAATGTTTATAAAGTGGCATTCGCCACATCCGGTCACCAGTTCGATAGCCAGCCTGAAACAAAAATTAAGGTTCTTTTGAGAAATGAATCAAAAGCAAAGTCAATGCGACAAAAACCATTTCGAAATATTATAACTGCATTAAAGCAAAAAAAGTTGCTCAAATATATTAGTAAGGTAGGGCGGGGGTAATGTGGGTCTAAATTGAGCAAAATCTCAAAATACATAGCTAGTGAAACGACAAAAAAGTGCAAATACTTTTAAAATGTTCGTTTGATTTAAAATCAATGCTTCTTGTTTCTTGCTAAGAAATTTCAGCTCTGATAAAGGCAGTTAGATATTTAATAAATTTTTCTAATTTGCCGACTAAAATTGGCCCATTATTCAAGACAAGCGACAAAAGTGGATCTTTTTTCAAAACTTGTGTAATATGGGAAAATGAATGATTAAAAAATTAATGGAATTATATTTCCCAGGCTATTTGCTATTCGATAAAGTCCCAATTTTAGCCTTTTATCGCAAGCAATCCGTTCCCTCGACGAAAATATGGCTACCGTCCTTATGCGGTTTGTTTGTTTGTTTGTTTGTTTTCAATTTGTTTTGAGTGAGTTTGTCAGGATTTCTAGCTACTGAAAGCTAATTTAGGCCCACTGTACATGCCGCATCCAGGCATGGGACCCCTAGTTTAACGTCCCTTGCGAAGGACGACGAGGTGAGTTGCGAGGTCAGTCCTCAGAGGTCACCCATCCGAAATCTGACCTCACTCGACCAAGCTTAACTTCAGTCACCTGACGAAGACTGTATAAGCCACTTGGCCACTCATCCCGCTACGATCCTTCTATCTTGATCCTTCTCTGATCTACGATCCTTCCGACTTGGAAGGCAGTGATCGAATTTGACAGTGAAGATCACATAAGGATGCTTGCAGCTTGTTTACTTCCATTTGCTGGTCTCAAGACTGCAGCTGCAGTAACAGAAAAGCCTGTTTCACATTTTAGACACAAAACAACGTGGCCGGATGAATGCAAGTACGAAAGTATTAACCATTTCAAAGCTTCGTTGAATTTGTGTTATGGTTGAACTCTCAGTAGGCCCACATTACTCTACGTACGTGACAAAAACAGTAAGCATAAAGTGAACCATCGCCTCAATGACTTTGACATAAACTTTTTTGCAGTTGTAAAAGACCAAACTGTCACGTCATGTTCATTTAATGAGCCAGAAAACCGAAAAAACAGTGGCAGGAGACAGTTTTTCTTGGCCGTGAAACTCTTCCACAGTAGGCTGTTCAATAAAATAATTCTTCAAAATGAATTGAGATAAAGCTAAGAGGAATGCTCTATATGAAAAAGCAGCTTTGTTATCACATAGAAATAGCGATGGAAATAGCCAACCTTGCTTCGATTTGATGACAAAAGAGATTTCTAGCAAATAGCTCAAACGACCCACTTTACCTCGGAGACCCACATTTCCCCACCCTACTGTACATCTCAAGTGATAAAGCATTATGCAAGATAAAAAACAACATAATTATTCAGCTATACGCCGGTGACATGGCAAAGTTGCCCGATGAATTTCTAGCCGTACATCCAAGGGGAGACTTAGAATACTTTGAAATAGCTTACATCAGATAGCGTATTCCAAAGCTTCGTATTATTTGTGAATGCCCCAGTAGCACCTGCACCTAGAGCAACCCTCATTGCACCTAAAAAAAAATTGGCCAAGATTAGACGGTCAGTCAGCACGAAAATAGAGAAACAAGTGACAAGTCGAACCCTGTCAGTACAGATTAAAGATCAAAATGAATTATGAAATATATTTTGTTTTCATCAAGATTAAAAAACTATGATATATAATGTTATATTAAACTGTGCCATCCATTGTGAAAAAAGACAAAGTCACTGGGTCTTCACTATGGATGGCACTGACAAATCAAATTAATTTTCTATAAAAGACAAAGAACAAAACCACAAAACCAAGACACAATACGCACAAAGGACAACAAAACAACTAAGCCAAGGCAGATTACTGGTCAAAGAAATTAGAGCTATTCAACTCGTAGCTGTGAAACGAGAGAAAAATGTTGCAGTGCATGATTTATCCCAGTAATAAACAAGAGAAACGGAAAAGAGCACAAACACGAAGTTGGGGAACTGGGAATAGGGAACTGCTGCTGCTGGTTTGATATCGTTGCATCAATCAAATTAGCCAGAATCTTTTATGAATGAGATCGTCACTTCCAGTATCACTCTGTTTTCAATAGTACCTAGAGATGGATCTCCAAACAAGAGTCGATGACAAAGAGTATCATCATCCATATCACTGATACTAGCGATATCTAGACCTGGAACATCAGAGAGCTGGTCAAAGAGATCTCCACGAAGTACATCGTACAAGGGGCAATGCACGAGGAAATGCTTGTTATTTAAAATAATGAAATATTTTCGATTTCAAAAGCTGATCGCAGTCAGTTTTGTTCAAGCTACTACTTAAGTTATGTCCTCAAAAAATTCTCTCTCTTCAGAGTCATTTCCTCAATGAAATTATAAAAATCAGCTCAACGACAGGAAGAATATTTGATTCCTCATGATTCTACAAGGTGAAGCCGCAGTGGTAAGCCTGGTCACTTTTTTTACGAATGACACATCAAAACATTATAATGGAAATGAGTGACTGCTCAGATGCCAAAAGAATTCTTTAGGTAACTCATTTGCGAATTCTTTGTGTACATATTTGAAACAAACCAATTTACGAGCAATCGCAGCGACTAACAGAAAAATAGCCAATACCTGTTAACGTTGCAAGGTTGATGACGTTGGCTGGCTTAAATGAATGCGCATAAACTAATGCATCTGCAAGAATCAATCTCCCTTCAGCATCAGTGTTGTCAACCTTTGGAATGAATGAAATTGCTACACTTTACGTAAAGTGGAATATCGGGAAAATTTTACCAGTAGCATCCGTTACTTTGGAATAATACGCCAGCGCAAACGATCTTTGCAGTGACTGCAATGTAGTAGCTATACGGCCAACTAGCCAAGCTGTAAACGATAACCAAGCTGCATGAGATACCTTTGTTGCAGTCAACTTGTTTTGATTCGAAATATTTACAAAGCTAGCTTCTTTGATATAAAATGAAAAAAACTAATCCAATTGGAATATTTACATAAACTAAATTATAAGCTAAATTAAACAAGTTAAATACATATCTACAGTTTTTCCAGCCAAAACCCACCCTATGACCTCTAAGGCATATTGTACTGGCATACATTGCATGTACATTGTATTCCATTCCATTGCTTCACCTTTAGAACCTAAAGTTCGGAAACAAAAGCAACATAGCGTTGCAGTTGCTGTTGCCGTCGTGGTTTCATAAGGCTGTTTTAGCAGCAAGACGCGGACGTCTTCGAAAACGCAGCTACTTTATCATGTTTTTCGAACATTCTAGTTTTCCAGCCTTTTCCATCCCAGAAAGCTGCTTACATTCAGACAAAATTCCCTAAGAACAGTTGCATTCTCGTACCTCCATCATTTGTGAATGTGCTCATATTGCATTTGCTTCCCTTCTCGACGTCCTATTTTTGGACAGCGGCCTTCAAAAGTATACTTTTCAGGTTGTCAGTTTCAGAATAGAACGTACAATTAGTCTCTCGAGACTCGCAAAAATTTTTAAGTTGATTTCACTTTGTAATTTACATCCTCGAACAAAAGAATTATGCTGGCGTCTTCTTGACTCGCGTCTTCTTGCAAAAACAGCCTATAAACTTCCTACTGGTTCTTTGCAAACGGCAATAGATGAAAAATTCTCAAACGCAACAGTTTTATCTTCCACCAGTACACACTGTATGAGATACAGCAAGAAGATCGAAATTGCTATTTGATTGTAAGTCAATATTGTAAAAATGTAAGTGATTAAGCAGGTTAAAAAATGATTTGAAAACGAAAGATAATACAGTATTTTACTAAGCAAACAATGAATTTGCAATGAAATGTTTTTGTAGACGATAATGATTAACCAGTGGACTAACCTCAACTGTTTTCCCATTCATTGCAGTCAAAACATCCCCAGGTTTAATAGCAGTACCACTTGGCATATTCTCTGTTAACGCAATCAATCCAATAACATTAATATCAAGGCCCAGTCTGCAAGCTGCTTCTATGCTTGCCACTGTGCAGGCTGCTCCTCCCATGTCACCTTTCATTTCAGCCATATTTGAAGATGGTTTTATTGATATACCTCCACTGAAACGAAAAAGATCCAAATGACTAAAAACAGTACTGCTTCATTAGACTGACGACGTGATTCCTTGTATTTGTTCAACATTTATAATCTGATGTTTTAATTTCACTCATACAAAGGAATCACGATCAAACGGATTCTAAACAGGGACTAAAATCTTACCAAAAATCAGAAGAAACTTAGAACATCTTCCATCCTACGAACGTCGAAAGAAAATTCGAACGTCCCTTCGAAGGTCACTTCGAGCGTCGCTTCGCTTCGAGAAATCGAACTTTGAACTAATAACCAATCAAACGCTAAAAATAGGCACGTGGGTAGACCATATAAGAAAGTAGCGATCTGATTGGTCGCGCCGTGAACGCGGCGGACTTGGCCTAATTAGTCCCTGTATTGAAGCGTAAGGACATAAGTCCCTCAACTGAAGCGATAACAACAACAACAACAACAAGCGTAAGTTAGAGGGACTTCTACTGCTTCATTTACTTTTCTCATTCTTTCACCTCATGTTAATTCAGTATCAAGAAAATAATTGCCACCTTCACTTTCATGTACAGAACAAGTTGAAAATTTAAAGATAAGTGAGAGACACAGTAAATCCCGCAGAAAAGAACATGCTTTATGATAAACTGACTGACTATGTTCTTATGAATGCGGTGCTCTTCCTGCATTCAAGGAGAAGTTCTTATCCCAAGGACACTTATGACTATGATGACAAAGCTACACAACATGCATTTGATGGACGAATGGGAGGTATGACTGCATTATAACTGTTGGAAAACAACTTGCTTACTCTAACAATACCTTGGGGTGTTCGAGATAAAACAGAAGAGTGGTTTTGTAAGCTAAGGTGATCAGATGTTTCAGAAAATACTCAGATACCAGGCTTAAGAATTTAGTTATTTTATGGCATCTTTTCTTTGCCATTATACTGCAACTTTGGTTTTTGAGGATTTTAAGTTTAACTGTTCTTGATAAACTTATCATCATATTACAAGAAGATGGTTAAAAATCAATAAGGTTTTGGTTCTCACCTTTTTTTATCACATAAAACATTTTACTACATACAACAAATACAACTGCTGGGGCACTCATTGCAGGAAAGGACACAAAGTCAGCGAGTTCCTACTATGAGTGACACTTACAATAAACTACGGAATTAAACTCAAAAGAAACATAAAAAAAAAATAAAAAACGAAGAGCCTGATCGCTGAGCAGAACAGAGGCTGTTTGATGAAATGGCTGATCAGCCGCCCGCCCGATACGGATCCCTATAACTATAGAGAAAGAATTGGTCCTGCATGCTATTATAGTTCTCACCTTAGGGTGTATTTTGCACAAAATCAGTCCGTAGGTTCTTATTTCTCGATGTTCTTGTTTGTAGGGTTTTACTGAAGGGCAGAGGGACGAAAAAGTGGCTGAAATTTAAAATTAAAGTGTTTTTTTTTATCAGTGAAAAGCTAACCTTGATTAAAAATTTTGTGTGATAAAATCACTCATCTTTTCAAGACCAAAAGTTAGTAAAATTTTGATGCTTGTAAGGGGTTTGTACGGGAGGAAAGATTCCATGCTCGATTTTGGTCCATGATGTATTTGCTATCGAAAATATACATGCAATGCAATCGCCTATTTCAGAAATGTCATTGCCAAGTAAATCTTGGACCACAATCGAACATGGAATTCTCATTCTCATTCAAACCCTCTACCAGCTTTCTTCTAATTTTGGTTCTAAAAGATGTGTAGTGTTACCAAACAAAATTAGCACCTAAGTTAACACTGACAAATTAACATTTCATTTTGAATTTCGGCCAAGCCTTTATTCTACAGCTCCCTGAACGTTCTAATGTTTTACTCGCCCATCAGAAGCTTAATAGAACTTTTCATTGGTCCAAAATTCCATTAAATTATCTTCGTTAAAATATGAACGATTATAGTGCATGAGCAAATCAGATAGAAATGATACTTACGTGTCGAAAGTGACACCTACAAGAAAGACATCAGACTTTAACAAATATTATAGCCTAAAAAGTTGTAACTATTTGACAAATACTATACCTCATATTATTTTGGTTATGGAAAATATAGCTTACGTTATCCGCCGATATGCATGACGATTTACAACGATATAAAAAGCATTGCTAAGTTCTACCAAATGAGAAATTAAACGGGCCCATTAGCTATGTGCGAAAAATGCTGGTACATGACAAAGCTTTAACATCTGAGGAAGGAAGCTTCCGAATTGCTATAGAGAAACATGAAGAGCTTATCTTATTGCGAATGGCCACATACAAATCAGACAATTCTGGTTGAGAGCAAGTAGCTTCTTCGAAGCTGCGGCAGCACCAATACTTTCATTTACGAAATGCTGGTCTTCAAGGTGCCTTTCAAAAAGTACTCATGAAAAAACTAAATTACAAATTTAAAAAAGCTTCAGATGATACCGGGTGTTCCAAAAAAAACTTTCCCCGTTTGAACAGTTCCACAACAACAACCACTGCCTCCTATTTCCCATCTACAGTGGGAACTAGGTGACCTTGTGTCTTTTCCCGCTGTGGATGGGACAAATAATGTATAGTATATTTAGTTTAAGGCTTCGCTTGATAAACAAAAAAACTGCCTCCTTTTGAGTGATGTAAACAGCAGTCTCTTGTGTAAAGGCTCACCTGGATCCAGATAATCTAAGGGTGATTTTTTTGCCCATCAAAGACCTCAAAATATGGATCTTTTGAAAATCGCATGCTGGAAAAGTCCTTGAAAATGTGGGAAATCTAACGATGGAGATAAGTTCCGTTCCTTCCATGTTTTACATCACAGGTGTAAAGTCATACAACCTCTTGCCATCAAAGTCGGCAATACGATAAAGTGCGGACCACAGGACTTTGTCTTGTGCACTATACTCTTTCTTCGCGAAAAGCATGATCGTGCTTTTTACGGACAAAACAGACAAATATGATTTTTCTTGGGTCCCTTTTTTCATGCTCCGTACTGGATTCTAGACATATTTCTCTTACGTCTGAATTAAACTTACTAACCTTTGCCAACAACAGCAACCGTCTTATTCGACGATCCAGTGTATTTCAATTCTACCAACAACGGAGGTTCTGCAGATCCCTGAGCTACTCCAAGAAAGCAACCCATCTTCTTTTCTTCTAGCCATTTTCTATCACTAAAAAGCAGTACAAATTGAAACAAAGCAAGACAATAGACTACAAGAACACAGTTCACTGCAATAATGGGAAATACAGGTGAATATTCATCTCGCGGGAGGGCATAGTTATCCCGCGGGAAATAGCTTGCCGGATGTTTCCCGACATGTTCCGCAAGCGAAGCGAGTAGGCGAGGGAAATATCCTCCATGCAATTTCCCAAAGGATGTCTATGCCCTCCCAAAGGAGGAACCTCCTCCTGTTTTCCCAGCATCGGAGTTAATATTGTGTTTGTCCCTACAACTAAGGCCAAAGATATCATTCGCATGCCTCATAAGAGCTTCCGGGAAATAACAGGATATTTCCCAGAGATCTGTGGGCAATAACAGGATATTTCCTGGAAGATAGCGAAATACAGGCGGATATCGATCATCATAGGGAAGATATTCCTATTAAAAAGGTAGAATTTCCTTCTTCGGTGGGATAAACTCCTATAACTCCTTGGCAAGGCCTTGGCCAAATAAACCGACAACTTTTGCCGAACGCTTCAGATATGCTATACATATAATTCACTATACAACGATATCCCTTCAGTATACTAAAAAAATAAACATATTAGCTGAATAAACCTGATCTTGGCTCATTAAATGCCTTTTCAGATGTATTTTAAACAGGCGTAGTGATAGCAGTTCTCCGATATAAACTGGGATATCATTCCAAGCCTTAATGCCCTAGTAATGAAATCCTTTCTTCTCAAATCTGGAATGGACTGCCAAATGATATGAAATCGGCAGAAAATCTAAATAGTTTTAAAAACATGATAAAATAGTGGGATGGCCAAAACTGTAAATGTAATGCTTGTAAATACATGTCTCCAAATTAGTTTTATTGTACTTAGTTAGTTTGTTAAAAGATTATAAAAATATTTATTCATTTTAATATATTCATCGATTTAGATTGCTCTACTTGTATATTTGTATATAGTAAGGTAGCTTTTTCAATCGATGTAAAATAAGTTGATAAACAAACAAACAAACAAACAAACAAACAAACAAACAAAAAAACAAAACAGAATTAAGCTAGCATTTACCGTATTATAACTTCAACTCCTTTACAAGGTGACATCCTCTCTAAAACAAGGTCGGCAATCTTTGTTGGTGTTTTATAGTTTGCTGGTAATTCCATCAAATGTCTCGCAAAGTTCTGGCATTCTGCTGTTATTATGCCTTTGTTCCAGCTGTCGTTGATATCTGTAGTGCTAAAAAGAAATAAAGGTTTGATATTTTTATTCGAGTTTTACTTGATTGACAAACTATTTAAAGGCAGTCTGTCACTTCTCTGATTGGCCGCGACGAAGTCAGCGCTCAACACAACATATTTCTTTGTGAATCTGTGTATTTGAAATAAAGAAGGGCTAACCGTCTTGACTTTCTACGGCCGTAGAAAGTCAGAGGATTAGCAGCCGTTAAAATTTCCTATTCTTTGTATTGTCCAAATCATCCAATCAAATGCGTGACAGACTGCCTTTAAGGATAAGTCCTGGGTTGGTATGATTAGGGCTAGGAAACAAAAATCACAACTGCAGCCGCGAATTATGAGCATTTTCCAAAGCCTCACGACATAGTCCCAAATATCGCAAAAATAGCAAAACGACAACAACAACAATAATAACAACAACAACATTTCATATTTTTGCTCAATCTGGGCCTTATGTAGCCTCACGACATAGTCCCAGATATCGCAAAATAGCAACAACAACAATAACAACAACAACAACATGTCCTTTTTTGCTCAATCTGGGCCTTATGGACTTTGATATAAATTTTTGAGACGGAGATGCACACGTTTACGTGTGCCCTTTGGAACGAGGCTGCAGTGTAATCTCGGAAGCGAGGCAAGTGACCCTCGACAGTTGGAAATTCTCAGTGCTGCGGTGAAGTTCATGGAAGCTAATTGGCCTTAAAACTGAGGAACTCCTGATTCACAGTGAAAGGTTTGTTGATTCTTGGATTGAGAAAAATTCGTATGGATACTTGTGGCTTTTGTTCATGGCTAATATCACTGTAAACTTGAATTCTGAGCTGTTTTATTATTGGAGGTTCGAGCCGGCAACTTAGGCCCACCCGCCATTGCCTGGTGTTCGTACAGTGTTGCTATGGTTTCCAAATCTAGTTATGAAATCGATAGGGGAAAACTTCATCCCAAATTTTAGTATCAAAGTCCATAAGTCGTAGTTTGAGCGTCCATCAGTCTATCAATAGCGATAACTACGAATATGCAATCAGTCTAGGCCTTATGGACTTAGACTTTGATATAAAATTATGAGACGGAGATGAACACGTTTACGTTTGCCCTTTGGAAAAAGGCTGCAGTGTAGTCTCGGAAGCGAGGCAAGTGACCCTCGACAGTTGGAAATTCTCAAAGCTGCGGCGAAGTTCATGGAAGCTAATTGGCCTTTAAAATGAGGAGACCTTGATTCACGGTGAAAGGTTTGTTGATTTTTGGATTGCGGAAACATTCGTATGGATACTTATGGCTTTTGTTCATGGCTAATATCACTGTAAAATTGAACTCTGAGCTGTTTTAACATTGGAGGTTCGAGCTGGCAACTTAGGCCCCTCCACAATTGCCTGGTGTTCGTACAGTGTTGCTATGGTTTCCATATCTAGTTATGAAATCGAGAGGGAAAGACTTCATCCCAAATGTCAGTATCAAAGTCCGTGAGTCGTGGTTTGAGCGTCCATCAGTCTTTCAATAGCGATAACTACGAATATGCAATCAGTCTGCATTTTACATATGTTTGACGTTCATAACAGCTGCTGTAAATTGGTTATACATTCTGCGAATTTAAGCAAAACATCGTTGAAATTTCGTTGCTACTTTTTCATCAAAATACGGTAAAGAGACTAACAGCGATTAAGAGGCAAGAAAACAATAAGGCAGCCTCATGTTTACTGAGTGTGACATAGATTCTTTGCGCTTTATGACGTTACTATTCTCTCGTCGCTTATTTAAGCGCGCAGTTTTGCAGAAAAAAGGCGTAAAATAGTGGGAAAGTATGATAAACCATTCAAAATAGTGTAATCATGTATTCTATCTAAAAAAGTACACCTGTTTAAAAGAATCACCATAATTCGATTATCATACCTACCAAAAAGTTTCTTTTTATTTGTTTTGTCAATGACGAAAACAGTACGGCAATTCCCCGTATAAAAGAACCTACTCTCGAGTACGGAATAATCGTCCCTCCCCCCGCTTATTAATTTTTGACAAATTTTCCAACTCCCCCCGCTCTTATTCCAGCCCCCCTTTTATAAATTTTTGGGAAAATGAAATGACAGTAGACATAATTTCTGAATAAACGCAAGAAAAAGTCTCAAGAAGTGCATTCAACAGAGCCAGAGTTCAAAGAAAATGCATCAGTAACATCATTGTTCACATAAACATATAAAAGATACGTGTTTGACTAAGAAAAACCTTATTTTCTATCAATCTAAGCAGCCCACTGATTATTCCTTATTCCAACCCCCCGATTGTTGTTATATTGAACCATTTGAAACCCAACCGATTATTCTCACCCCCTCCGTTTATTTGCCCGGGGGGGGGGTACTTAGTATATTTGTCCGACGGGGATGTGGCGTTTTTCAGGGTATCATTTTCGCCTTTTTTTTCTAGAACAGGGTATCAAAAGAAGGCAAATTTTCTGGAGCAGGTTGTCAAAACATGTCAAATGTCAAAAGAGGAAATTTTGTCACAACGGGTTATTATTTAGTCAAATTTTTGTGTTTTTGAGTATACTTTACACCGATTTTTTCTAGAACAGGGTATCATTTGAAGGCAAAAATTCTGGAGCAGGGTGAAAAATTTCTTTTCGTGGGCACATCCCCGTACAAATCTAGGTCAAGTACCCCCCCCCCCGGGTTTATTTGGTACACGAGAGTACTTTTCTCAGAGCCAGGCTGAATTAGACTCTTACTTCAAAGGTACTTAGGTTGATTCAGGGGATTTTAAGCTCTTTTATTTGTTTTAGCAGTGCTGCTCATCAACCTTATATGAACTTCTAATCGAAGTTTACAAATAGCAAGGGAAGATGTGTCCAACTTTTATCAGTCAATCATTGGTATTCACCTTGTGATAAGACCCTATGTATGGATAAAACTGATACAGGTTCTTAATGATACATCAATAAATACATCTGAAAAGTTCTCACTCGTTACATTAAAGGCAGTCTGTCACGTATCTGATTGGCCGCTACAATCATAGCTCAACACAACGGATTTGTTTGTGAATGTGTGTATTTGAAACAAAGGAGGGCTAATCTTCTTGACTTTCTACGGTCGCAGAAAGCCAGAGCATCGTCAGCCATTCAAATTTCCCGTTCTTAATATTGTCATTATCACCCAATCAAATGCGTGACAGACTGCCTTTAACGCAAGGGATGTGGATTACTCTTGGAAGAAAGTAGCTTCAACACTGACCTATCAGCTCTTTGAGATGCTGTGAATGTCATTGGTTTCTTGGTCTTCTTCGATTTCAGTTGATCAAATATGAAGCTGCTTAATATGGCTGCTTCAGCTGCAGCTAAAACAATAATAACATCAAAGTTAGAACCAAATGTACGTAGAAAATAAACCTACACATCACACGCGACATGTTTCTCATAATGCATCTCTTGATAACAAACATGTTTACAAGAAACTGGTTCAATCACGGCACAAAATTTAAGAAATGCTACTGGTCAGTTTGAAAAACTTGAGACGTTTGAAACTGGGTAAATCGTTGATCAGATTCCCATGCACTGATGAAGCTTGTGTTACAAGTAATGAGTTGTGGTCGAAAATTTATTGCAACCCTGACCTGACATTTTATGCGGGACGGAATCCAGTATAGTATAGTATAATACAGCATGGTATAGTATAGTAAAGCATAATATAGTATGGTATAGTATAGTATAGTATAGTATAGTATAGTATAGTATAGTATAGTATAGTATAGTATAGTATAGTATAGTATAGTATAGTATAGTATAGTATCGTATATATATTTCTTAAGTTCGCACATATTTGCTGTTGTTCTTCGTCGCATTGCGGTGTTCCTGCTTTCAAACTTATTCACGTTTTATCACTGCAAGCATCCTCGGATCCGACGAGCGACATTGGTATCGTGTCCTTTTCTTCTTCGATTTATTTTGATAGTATAGTATACCGGGTGTCTCAAAAAAGTACCCCCTTTTGGCTGGAAATAGGAATGAAACGATAACATATTATTACTCTGCGAGTGGACAGCTAAATTTATCAATCTTCAACTTAGATTCACATACCTTGCATTTAAAATCGCCCACCAAACACTGGACATTTCAGATTTGACGGAAGCCGTCAAATACAGTTAATGGCTCCACGAAGTGTCCGAAACTCGTGCCCAACCCCCTCATAGCTGTGACTCTGCAGGGCGAATTTTTAAGTTTTAAGGATGCACTTTTACTGTTGAAAATGAAGCTTCAAGGTCTATAAGCGGCAACTTGCCAAACACGAAATCCGCCCTCAATAGGGATTAGAGGGGTTACTCAACACATGACAAGAATAAATCAAAATTGTTCGGCTCGGAAACAAATACCAATTAGCGCTAAGAAAACGGCACCTAGATGCCGTGGGAAGAAAAGATGCTTGCCAAAATTCAGTTAGAGGTAAAACACGAAGTCAGTTTGCCAAAATTAGATCAAAGCATCTCAACCAATGATATCATCTTATTTGTCACGAGCATCGTCTCAACCAATCATGCTTCCAGTTTTTATTCAATGACAGTTTACTAAAATAACGGCACGCGCTCAACTTCATACATTCCGGTGCTAACCAAGCAACAGATAACACAAAGATAATTTCAAGTGAACCTTCGAAAATGCCGAAAGAAAGAGCCAGTAGGCCAAGACGCAGCGTTCGAAGCTCAACGAGAGCAAGCACCGCGAGTTCCAACGCCGTTGCAATTGATCCAGTAGTTGAAGAAGTTCGGGAGGAGCCAGGCCAAGCCGCTCAAAATCTACAACAGACAGGAGCTGACGAATTCTCACAAGTTCAATTGAAAAAGATTGCAGAGATGGTGAACAACGCGGTTCGCAATAACTTAACCGAAGTTGCCTCAAGAGCCGCAAGAACAGCTCTAGATTTGGCCCGAAGTGCCCCTACAAATGTACCGTCTCCCACTTTGCAGCAAGCCGGAAACTCGGAGCAACTGACAACGCCAACCACGTCAAGCACTTCACTTGCCGCTGCAATAAATTCGTCTCCCTTTGCCAGTTAGTCCTCTCACGGAGTGCAAAGTTCTGGCTTTACTCCAGAGATCCCCGCAACCTACGTCCGTTCGATCCAAATGGGTGAGTTTTTTGATCTTAGCAAGCTTTTGCCTGAGAACTTACTGAAAATGTCACTTGCAAGCGAGAATGATGGCAACGATGTTTCTTTTGTGCTTGGTCCAAATCAGGAATTGAAACTTAAAAAGAACAACAGAAAGGTGGAAATTTCTAATATTTCTGACTGGACATTAGCTTTTACAACATACATGAAAGTTGTTTTAGAAAAATTTCCGCATCGATCTCACGAGCTGATCAATTATTTAGACATAATTCAGGATGCAGCTAGATATCAGAGATCTTTCACGTGGTTGATTTATGACCGCCTATTTAGATACAAAGCCAGTAATAATAAGAGTATCAATTGGGGAGTACGTGATAACGAGCTTTGGATTCGTCTCTCCACTATGAGTCAGGAGCAGTTAATGGTAGATTATCCTATGGTTGTAAACGATAGTGTTTATAACAATGGACCCTCAAAATATGTGTCAGGAGGTTCAAGTGCAAAGAGGGACGAGCTATGCCACTCCTTTAACAGGGGACATACCTGTCCCAGGTTTTGTAAATTCATTCATAGATGTAACAAAGAGGGTTGCCTGGGAGACCACCCCGGAATTAGATGCCCAAAGTTTCAAAGCTCACCAGGAGCAAGCAGTGCGACAAGCAGCCGATGGGGCCCAGGCTCCTCCAGGGGCGGGGGGAACAACCCAGGCAGCAACCCCCGTTAATGTAGATCGTCTTGAAAAGGAGTTGATGGACTATCCCGACGGGATCTTTGCGCGTACTTTGTGCTCCCAGCTGCGGGTTGGGGCACGTATTGGGTATAGAGGACCTCGGTTTTTTCGTCTTTCTAAGAACCTCCCTACTGCAAAAAGCAACCCAGAAAAAATCTCTGAAAATCTCACGAAGGAGGTTCAATTAGGCAGGGTAGCTGGCCCCTTTTCCTTCCCACCTTTTCCTAACTTGCAAGTATCCCCCCTTGGCATAATTCCTAAGAAGCATTCCGAAAAATTCCGGACGATTTTCCATCTATCCTATCCAAAGTCGGGAGACTCCATCAACTCTTTTATCGATAAGGATTCTTACTCTTTATCGTATGTAACTATAGATGAGGCCATAGATAAACTGCAAGATTTCGGACATGGCTCTTTTATGGCCAAAACAGATATTGAAGCAGCGTTTAGGCTTTTCCCAGTTCACCCCGAGGACTGGGAATTATTAGGTATGCAGTGGGAGGGACTGTACTATTATGACAAGTTTATCCCTTTTGGTTTAAGGAGTGGTCCGTTTTTATTCAACCAGTTGTCGGTCGCAGTGGAGTGGATTTTATCCGAAAAATGCGCCATGTCGTATGTTACTCATTTTCTCGATGACTTTTTGATTATTGAGCCCCCCAACAAAACGGGGTCCCCTTCCGCAGCTTGCGAAAGTAGCTTGAGAAGTATGCTTCTTGTTTTTAATGCACTTAGCATCCCAATATCTCCCGGGAAAACAGAGGGCCCTTCTACCTGCTTAGAGTTTCTGGGAATAGTACTCGACTCACGTGAAATGGAGGCCAGATTACCTTCGGAAAAAGTGCAACGAATTAAGGAGGAACTGACTCTCTGGAAGGAGAGAAAATCTGCAACCCTTGTTGAGCTCCAGTCCCTCATAGGTACCCTGAATTTTGCATGTAGGGTCATTCCCCCCGGGCGGGCATTCCTCCAGCGGATTATAAATCTAACGGTAGGTTTGAAGAAACCCCATCATCGCGTGCGCTTAACTAAAGCTTTCTTTCAGGATATCGTAATGTGGGAATCCTTTATCCTCGGCTGGAATGGGCGGAGTTTCTTTTTAAATAGGTCATGGGAAACTTCTTCTAGTTTGCACCTTTTTACGGATGCATCGGGCTCCCTTGGTTTTGGGGGGATTCACAGGACCCAGTGGTTTCAGGGCAAATGGCTTCCGCATCAAACACTCAATTCAAAGGGAATCTCCATTGCATGGCAGGAACTTTATGCTATTGTGGTCTCCTGCTCAATTTGGGGCCCCCTTTGGACTAGGAAGCGCATACTATTTCATTGTGACAACTCCGCCGTGGTTTCGATTGTCAACACTAAGAGGTCAAAGTGCCAGCGAGTGATGTCCCTCGTTCGCAAGTTGACTTTACTCACTTTACAGTATGGCTTCTATTTTAAAGCTGTGCACGTACCAGGAGTCAAGAATGAAATCGCTGATTCTCTCTCTCGCTTTCAGGAAGGTCGCTTCCGGAACTTGGCACCATGGGCGGACAAGCATGCTCAACCAATCCCAGCATGCATTTCCAACCTCTGATCCCAGACCTGTGCAATTATATGGATATGTCTCTGGCTGAAAACACCAAAAAAGCTTATCAAGCTGGAGAAAAACAGTACATACATTTTTGCCAAAGTTTCCAAGTCAACCAGGTCGTTCCCACAAATGAAAATACACTGTGCTACTTCGTAGTCTTTCTTGCTCGTACTGTAAAACATTCTACCATTAAAAGCTACTTGGCTGGAGTAAAACATTTGCACCTAAAATGTGGGATACCATTGGAACTAGAAAGTTATCAACAACTTCAATACATTATGCGTGGAATCAAGAGATCTCAAGGCAGCAAACCTAAGCCTCGTCTCCCAATTACAATAAAACATCTCCACCTGTTTAAAGAGTTTCTTCAACCAGACATAACAACAAATTTTGACAACCAAATGCTGTGGTCAGCCATATGCATTGCTTTCTTCGGGTTCCTACGCATCAGTGAATTCACATGCGATAACGTACAGCGATTTCATTCTGGCACTCTTACTCGCGACGATGTCCAGTTCTATCCTGATGGTTCTGACGCAACCTCCGTAAGCCTTAACATTAAGGCATCAAAAACAGACCCTTTCAGAAAAGGTATAAACCTTATCATAGGGGCAACTGGCTCAGAGATATGCCCTGTCAGAGCACTAAACAATTATTTGTCAACGGCAAATCCTTCTACAGGACCTATTTTCAAGTACAAAAACGGAAAACCTCTCAGTCGTACACTCTTCACGGAAGAGATTAGAAATCTGCTGTCTCTTGGAGGTCTCGAACCAAAGCATTACGCCGGTCACAGCTTTAGAATAGGAGCTGCTACTACAGCCGCTGCAGTCAATATTCCTGCTTGGCTTATCAAGACAATGGGTCGGTGGTCTTCTGATTGTTTTGAAAGGTATATACGGACACCAAAAGACACATTAATCAACGCATCTCGCCAACTCTTAAACGAAAATTAATCGGTCTACGGGGGATTACACGAGGTGTAATTGTGGCGCATGTGGCCTTCGTAACACATTATTCCCATAGACCTCTTCGAAAACTGAGTAATAGACAATCGTTCGGATCAATACAAAACTTTTCCCCGCTATTCGTGGGTGATTGCTTACTGGGACCAGTGCGGAACACTGGTGCACGTCGTGATTTACGTGTCAAGCCGTCAGCGCCAGTCTGCAATCTCTCACAGTAGTTGGAGTAGGTAGAATTTCTATGGTTTAGATCACTGGGGCCGGTGCGAATCACTGGTGCACGTCGTGACTTACGTGTCACCAGTGATCTAAACTCCCCTATAAAAAGTTTTACTCATTAGGTTTTCACTGGGTATTAACCTTCTGTCCACGTAGGGGGGTGGATCGATAGAAGGAGCGTACACAGTTATGGCTCCTTGCCGCGGAGGAGCTGTTTTCTAAAATGCAAGAGGACATTTGCGCCACAAGATACATCTCCATACCCCATTTCTTGTTGTTTATTTCAGATTGTAGTCTGTAGTCGGCAGTCCGCTTATGGACTAATCGGTGCTAATAAAAGGCCTGTTGAAGAAAAATGATTGTAACCTGACTAAATATGGCATTATTCTCTACAGTGTGGTCCTCACAAGAAATTACTAACTTTGGTACGCTAGTCCTAATATTTGGAGACACCTCTCATCAGCCAAAAAAAAAAAAAAAAATAGTAAAACGTTAATTACGGAGGTGAAGACATTAAACAAGCTTGCAAAGTCCAAATTCATCCCAAATTATGATTTGTATAATGGATATTTTCCAAAGCACCTGCAAACGTTAACTTTCATTTTTTCGCTTTTGAAAAGAATAAAAGACTCGTGGACATGGCCCTGATTAAACAAATATAATAGAGATGCGGAGAGGCCTGAATCACACTAGGTCGTTAGGGTCCCTAAGATCGTGCAGAAAGACCCAAAAGACAAAGGACTCAAACCCTGCTCTTGTCTTTTGGGTCTTTTTGCACGATCCCAAATACCAAATGACCAAGTTCTGAATCAGGCTCAAGAATGATAAAGTCGTGCCACATCTCCAAAATGAACGTGCATGTGCTCTTTTCTTCTTCTTTGACACTGGGCATGGAATCCAGTGCACAGATTGATTCCTCAAAGGAAATAATTATCTGTAGAGCAATTGAAGCATTTCAAGGTATAACTCTTTTCAAAAGAAAAAGCTAAAGGTCAAAGTTCAAATGCGCTCGCAATATGCCTGTGATATCAAATCAGGGCTAGGCCCTTTTACAAAACCTCTGGTTTCGGGTGCACTGTAAATTTTGACTTTGCAAGCTTGTATCTCCGGTGTTTGGTTGACGATTTTTAAATGCGAGGTACGTGAATCTAAGTTGAAGATTGATAAATTTAGCTGTTCACTCCGAGAGTGATAATATTTCATCGTTTCATTCCTATTTCCAGTCGAAAGGGGGTACTTTTTTGAGACACCCTATAGTATAGTATAGTATAGTATAGTATAGTATAGTATAGTATACTATAGTATAGCATAGTGTAGTATATTATAGTATGGTATAGTATAGTATAGTATAGTATAGTATAGTATAGTATAGTATAGTATAGTATAGTATAGTATAGTATAGTATAGCATAGTATAGTATAGTATAGTATACTATAGTATAGTATACTATAGTATACTATAGTCAACTATATCCGACGCGATCTGTAATAAAAAAACAGCTAACAGGCCGATTGAGATGCTTCAAACGTAGTTCTGTCGTTCAAAGACTACCTTACATTATGAGTATTTTTCGCAACTTTTTTAAGCACGGTAAATTTCCCGAATTAAGGATGTCGAGAAAAATAGCAAGCTTGAAATCCTGGAAAAGTCGTCAAAAACAGGGGATCGATTTGCAGCCATTTCAGATCCTCAAGACAACGAGGAACGTGTTTTACTTCAGGCTGGGAATAGGCAACTCATTCCAAAGTTTTCAGAGCAAGTTTATCGTCCCTACGTACCTAAAATATTCTTGTCTCAAGGGACAAGGATACTCCGGCTTCTGCAAGCAACTCATGAAGATTTCGAATTTACCTATACTTCTAGTGCTGGTAAGACAGCGAGAAAAATAAAAAAAATACTTCGATCTTTTAGCCTTTAACTACAATTTGAATCATTCCAAACTGTGCAGTGCTGTCGGTTATATGAATTTTCAAAACCGGAAATTTTTTCTGCCTCGCGCAGTAGAATTCTTTTCTTTACCAAACACTGTTTTGTATCATATGAAAATCATTCCTAGTGATTGGAGATGCCTAAACGAATCATTCAATCAATCACTCGCATAAATCAGTACGTCGAACAATAACAAAAATATTCTGTTTCGGTTTCAGAGTTAGAGCAGACCAGTCAATCAAACGCATTCGATTGTTGGATTGACCAATCAGAAGGCTCCATTCGATAATCTAATTTAGTTTAAACTGGTTTTACTTGCAAGTGTGAACGGGCCATTGGGTTGTTTTACAGCCATTTCAAGTCACGTGATCAATATCTTGACAAAATTTCTTTTCTTTGGTTTCTTTAACATAATTTCGTGCCATGAAAACTTATGCCACGAATGCAAACGTTTAATAATACTAAAACTTCCCGAGAGTATGGTCACATGATTTAAAAAAGGTAAAGCAAAGCTAAGCCGACTGTGTCCATTGAACTTTGATTTCATGAGGAGACCCCACATTCATTTACAAGAAATTTTCATAATCTTGCCAGCATAAAAATTATCTATCCTGCTTACCTGTTGGCTCTGAACAATGATCAATTTCAACACTTTGAATCTCTAAATTTTGGAGCTCTTTCACAGCAGCTATGAAAATCAAAAAAAGATGATAAAACCATAATAGTACATACAAATTGACGGATAAATTTGTGCAAACTGTATTTTTGAAACAAATACGTATGGCACATTAAAGAGCCACTGCTAACCATGATCCTTTGTAGCGCCAAATTAAACTTTCGTATCATCTGAAAGTCGTTTGTGGCCTAAATTCTCTTTGCCTTGCTTTTCATTCAGCGAACAAAGGATTATGTTTGACAATAGATCTTAAGCATAGACAATGGTGTAGAGTCCGAATTTCGATATTTATCTTTCTTCGATTTCAAAAGAGGCCAAAGCAACGGATATGCTTCCCATATCTCGCACGTGCAGTCGCCAGTTGTTAGCTTACCCATAACAAAGGATGAGCGCAAAGCCTAATGGTTATCAGAGGGTCTTTAAAGCTGGCATTATAGTTTAACCATCATGGACATTTTCTTGTATTTGCTAAGATTAGTGCCATGTGTCTTTGTTATCAAGATCGAATTCTGTCTTCCTTGATATTTCAAGATACAAAATTTTCACATCTAACTTAGCCTTTGACTGGTAAACAAAAATCTTAGATTTGAATATCGGCTACATACTTTTTATTCTACAGTCCGGCAAACGTGTAAACCTTCTTTTGACTCCACCACGTTTATTCACATTTGAAATAGTTAATTGAAACAAAATATACTAAAGATATGATGTTAAAACTGTAAATATGTTACATGAATCGTGAGGCAGAAGATATTTAGATTTGGAATTCCGATTATATTTTGGAGCATTTCAGCAAAAAGGTTGGTATCAAGTCAAAGCAGCATTTATCCTCTTGGCTTATCAACTGGAACTGCAAAAAGTCTGTCATCGACTCTTAGATGATTTAAATTTTGCTACAAATCAAGTATTTCTGTTTCAAGAAGTTTCCCTTCCTCTCAAAACTGTGGGCACACAAATGACGAAGGGAACTTCACAACCAATAGTTTTGATTCCAATTAACGGACATTATTTACAGAACATTCGGGTGGGAAGCGCAGTTTTACGAGAAATCGAAGAATGAGGCAAGCGACGACAATCATTATCAGTTTTTTCATAATTCATCAGTTAGACAAAATTAGTTTGACAAGTCCATGATTATAAGACACATCCAGTTGACAAATCCATGATATTAAGATAAAATTAAAATTAAAGACAAAATCGGTAGAACGCTTCGAATCATACTTGGTTCATCTTCAGCAAATAATTAAGTATTAAACGGTAATTTATACCCTAAGACAAACAAGTGATTCAAAGTAGTAAACAAACGTGAGTTACATTTCCTGCGCGAGAGGGAACCCGGGGCCTAAGTCCCACGTGAACTACAGTGCCTATCGCGTCTAGGTGTCATATACTCTCCAAAACCTTCCAGCTTCAGTTTCAAGGTTAAGCGCACTTATTCCTTAGCTTTGAAAAGCATTTGCCTTCTTTTGAGATCATTTATAGTGTCTTGGAATTCTGCGAACCTAAAATTCGACTTTATCTAGGTATAAGCGGTTGAACATGGTTCATTTACTCCCTTAGTGTCTGGAACCAATGGAGAAATGGGGGAGAAAGAGTGCCATATCTGTCATAAGAGGATTGTAGCAAAAGTCACTAAATCAATGCTTTTATGTATTAGGGGGCTAGAACGGCCTTTTAATTCGAGAGTTTATATGAAATTTTCCTGTTTTTACTTGAATGAAATTATTTTCATCCATAAGTTGTTGGTGCGGTATTGTACAGTAGTATGTTGATCGAGAATGAAACAAATACAGAAAATCATCAAAGTACCCTCGGGGGACTCGCGAGCCTTTCAGTCTGATAAGTGAATCTCCTTGGCCAAATCGTACATAAAACTTCTTGCCGCAGGTTGCACTTGTACCAAGACTTTGAAATAGACAGCGAAATATTTGAGTTTGCACCATTACCCTTGATCATATTGAACCGTGTCCCTAAGATTATGAAGTAATTTTAGAGGCCAGAATTTTTCAGATCAGTTGAAAATTCACTGAGTTGCAAGCTTTCAAAAATAAAAAATATGCGACAAAGTAGAAGAAGGTTATACAATATCATACCTATTATCAATATCAGAGCAAACCAAAAAGGACTTTTAAAGTAATTTATCTCTATAATCATTGTCAAAATTTAATTAACATTGCAAATGTCCAAAAACAGTGGCTGCAAACATAATCGACGAGTGACTGACTCTGTCTCCTCGAAGCATCCATATACTTGAAAATTAGGTTATCGAAAACCTGTTCAAATCCCAAGTGGTTCTCCCTGAAACAATCGAGAAATAACGGAAACGATGGCCCATGGGATTTTTAAAAAATTGCCATTTTGAGGCCTCTGGTTTCAGCTTTCGCACAAACTTGAACTTCAAAGGCTTGTAACTCCATGAATCTTTAGCGGATTTGCAAGATTCTTGTGTCAAAAATTAATTTAAAATCTCAGGAAAAGGGTTACTTAACCATGTGTCCATTCAAGGCATCGTTATTTTTTAGCATTTAATCATACGTCGAACAATTTTTGAGACACCTTGTATATATGTAGGCAGACATACAGTATGCATTTATGTATGTACCGATTATACATTTTTACCAATTGAGTAAACAAACAATGATTATTTGAATGATCAGTGCTCCCTGGATATCCTGCAAATGAAACTAACATACAAAGAGAGATGTAAGCACACCTGAAACTCCCAATCGAACATTTTCTTTCTTGACATCTAAGCCTTCAATTTCATCTTGGGCAACTTCCTCTTTGCCCAACCCTGCTACAGCAATACATGGAAAATCCTGAGAAGTAACACAAGAGGAGGCATAAACAGCAAAAAGTATTTGAAACTTTGTTGGTGAACCAAGACAGCAACAACAGGTGAATCAAAGCGGCCCGCAGTTTGAAAGGCTACTGCACTCTGAATGTGTAAGCAATGCCATGTTGCAATATTTGGTGGAATGTCAACATTTTCAAATATTTCTACAGCTTTACCACACTGAAATCGGTCACTCCGTTCAGATTTTAAATTAGATTTCTTGAGAAAAAGTCCCTTTGAGAAACCTTAAAAATGTGTTAAAATGAAGAGCAAGTTTCCCTGATTTGTGTACCTTACTGCAATGACATGGAGAAGCTTTAGCACGTGCTGTCCTCTAGGGGAATAAAAAAGTCTTCCCCTGGTATGAATAACTTATTCAAGGGGATACAATTCTCCCAAGATGACAAAGTACATGAATGTTTGTAAGTGTCATTATTGCTAGGAAGCAAAACAAAGGAAAATTTTGTTTCTGCATTCATTCGTTTTTTCAAGTTTTCCAAAGGGCTTCTGCAGAAAATCTCTAATTTCAACAGGAAAGAATGACCGATCAAAGACGGGCACATAGGCCAAAAAAGTTGGGAACCTTGCAAGATTTATAGGCTGAAAGAATTCTTTGAACAGAAGCAGAATTTCACGTTGCAGTCAAAACAGGGTGGAATCCGAATCTGTCATAATTGCTATAGCAATTATGATAGCTTCGGATCCAACATTAAATCATTGCAGTAATTTTAATTAAGGAATATCTTGACCAAGAGGGTTGCACCAATAATTTGAAAAATTGGTTGTTCTAAGTATGCAACCTCGAACCCAGGGTAACAATGGGCGGCCAGTTCCATTATGGAAATTATCTAATTTTCCATAGTATTTTCGACCAAATATTTTGTAACTAATTTTGTAAGTAAATTGCAAATCTATTGTGTAGATTTTAGAGCTATTTATTTCTGGCAATGAAACTACATCACCACAATAGGATGATCATAGCAGTTTAAAATTAGGCATAACTTAAATTCAGAATCACTCAACCACACCCGAAAATTTGCATCCAAAGTTGACATTTAGCAAATCAATTTTGAGATGCTGCTAGCACATTTTCTGCTTCTAACATTCAGTTTCAAGTCAAAAATTTGGAATCAGCACCAAAGAAATGGCCTTCTTGTGCATGTTCATTGTCTTATTATGTGAAACAATGAAATTATGGGGATTTGAACCTGAGCGCTATGATAAGTGCCACACCCCTTTTCTTTGTTAATTACAGAAAAATGGTCAAATTTTGAAAAGTGATATCTCTGGAACCATTTAAGATAATTATCTTGAACGAAGATTACAAGCACAATGACTTTAACATTCAGTACTTTCTAATTGTTTGCCCCTGAAAAGCAGTCCTTTAGGACTGACAGGGTTACCATGCTTAAAAAAGTAAAAATAGAATAGAATAAATAAAATCTGGAGATCTTCCAGATCTCTCAAACCTATAAACATGGTGCAAACATGCGCACAATTGGTGACACTTGGGTTGTCAGACTCTCAGCTCTTGGCTAAATTGACATGGAATGACCCTTCATTGTTTATGGAGGGGCAGTGCCCCACCTTGCCCCCCCCTTAACCTGCCACTTGTGCCAAAAATTCTTAGAACTGTATTCTTGTTACACAAAATTCCTTGGCTTTGGACTCGATTCACTGTCTTTTCGAGGTAGTTTCCTATGGAACACTCTTGATGACAGTATCAAACAAGTACCAACTCTGTCACATTTTAAAAAGAGGATCAAAGATTGGACAACAGATAGATGCACCTGTAAAATATGTCGCTGATTATAAATACTATTTTCTCTATTTTTGTATATACTATGTTTTGTAAATAGTTGGTTTGAATTAGTGTCAGCTTGATACTACTGTAAATACCAACTTTAAATATTGATTTGAAATGAAAAATTTGAAACAGAGAGATAAAGTTTACAGTAACATTCACATTTACTATAGTCGAAACTGCCCATAAAACATATTTATGGTTGTTCACAATTCAGATCTTACCATGTTAGTATGGGATATGTCGATCTTTCAAATGAAGCTTTGACGCAGCTTTTATTATTTGGTGATAAAGGCCTCCCAAACGACGTCAACAGAAAAATACTCAAGTTGACTCTACTATACATTCACACAACCGGTCGATTAAATTAAGTTAAATGTAACTCAGCCACCACACCATGTTCATTTTTGTAAAGTTCCCTGTCCATAGTGTCTCGTTTCTCTGTTCCATTGTTCGTATATACCTTCTCGTAATTGAATATTTAGTTTTTTTTAGATTGATATTCTTCACGTGAATGGCCTAGGGGTAGTCATGATCTTTTGCTCCCCTTGTATCGTTTTGTAGTATAGTATGGTAGATCATTCGTAGTCGTAGGTAATTCGTAAATTTAATTTCTTTATATTGAATTTATTAAAAAAGATCTTACCAAAGTGAAGAGGTTCCAAAATGCAGACATGACAAGAAACTCATGGTCTGCTATGGCCAAATTTCTCATTTGGTTTGCATTCCCGAACTTTAGACCAATGTTCATGAAAAGTTTAAAATTCTTGTAGTTGGGTCTATTACAAAATACAAACATAGAGCCAGACAATGGCACAGAAGTCCATCATCTTAAAGGGGCATTCCGCGAGAAAAAACTGGACATCGGCGAACTGTGTCGTTTGCATATAAAACGAACATTCAAATCATTATCAACATTTCCCAATATTTCTCCACCTTAAATAAAGCTCAAACCGGTCACAAAAGATAGACCGAGAACTCAGCCATAACCTCGCATTTGAATCCGAGACAGATACCGAGAATTGTCATTAAAACCGATCATTTCTCTTGATCGCAGTCGATCGTGGACACATGAATGAACCAATACAACAGGTTTTCAAACTCAATTCTAAGAGCGACAAGCAACAAGCCCATCAATGCTCGCCGACGACTAACCGGCGGACAATAACGAAAATTTGCAACTTTTTTTCGCCAACAACGAAGCGCAAAAATAGTAGGGTATTAAAACTGAAATCGGTCCAAATGTTTCCTCCATATCTTGCCTTTGAGAAGTGCGATCGAGTAAAGGAAAACGATTTCTGAGGGCTGACAAAATCTGCTTTTCGATCGGGATAACGATATAAACCTTTGCATGGATTTGACTTTCGCGGAATGCCCCTTTAATGTGTGTTAGGCTTGCATGGTATCAGAAAAAACTTACTTTATTCAGGCTATAAAAAATTCTTGTTTTTCCAGGCTCAGCTTTGAAATTTGAACTGCAAAGAGGGATTTGAAAGAATTTTAACCAAAATCAAGGCAAATAAGGTGAGAAAAAAGAGTTTAAACCCCTGGTGGGCTGTAGAATAAAGAGTATGCAGCTGATATTCACATGATGTGAAATGTTGTTTGGTGAAATCACTCATCCTTTAAACCTAGAAATTATGAAAATGCTCGTAAGGGACTAGGGAAATCAGAGAATTCCATGTTCCATTCAGGTACATACATGATTTACTGTGAATGCAAGTTGTAAATTCATGGCAACTAAATCATTGGGCTGTGCTTTCATGTGTATGCAGACACATCTTTTACTTTTTGTTCAATTATTCATTTCAAATATTCAAGGGGGTTGCCCTGCAGCAATGCTCACTTCCTGGGTCTACTCCAATAAAACTTACAAAAATAGAAATATATAACTGTATATATTTGCTATGTACAACCCGGGGGGGGGTACATGACTTACGGATGGACGGGGGTCTGCCGCCCGGTTTTCAGAAAGCTACCCTCTTCTAATTACCGATAGCTGCCGTCATACCCACTTTTATGATGAATTTTGGCGGGAAACTACACATTTTTGACAATTTTTTGCCAATTTCTGGAAAACCGACCCACGTTTATGGAAAATCTGCCGAAAAAGGGACCCTTGTTTAGAGAATTTTGGACCCAAAAACCCACCCATATGGGCGGCACATACCCGTACCATCAACATGTTATGTTACTCCCCCCCCCCCCGGGTGTACAACCTGGATTTAGAGTTAGAAGGGAAATATTTTTAAAAGCCAAGATATGTGAAATAATTGAGAACATGGAAATAAGATCAAGTCTGTTTTGCGGTTAATGAATTTAGTATAACAGTTTCATGGATAGATTGTCTGGCAAATACTGCCATTTGGAAGATACGGCTGATAACCAATTCCAAGAGAGTTTAATAGTTTGAACAAAATATTATAAACTGTTAGATAAATTGTGTTCCTACCATTGCAATAAATTTGTTAGCTTGCCCTCACATTGCTTGTCCACTTGTCTTCCAACAGAACTCAACTTCAGATCTGCAAAGCATCCCACAACAATGGCAGAATTTGTCTTTCCATTCTGAAAGAGACACAGTACACATAGACAAGTTTAGAGCATCACATTTTCTTTAATTTTTCTCTTACTGACAATACTTCGAGAAAAGTTGTGGAAAATCTCTGTGATATGGACTATCAAAAATCCTGAAAAATCATCGTTTCGAAAGAAGTTTGTTTACATTACATGATGCTGCCCCTTTAAGAACCGGAATTTAAGAACCAAGTTTACACACCCTTATTCAAGAACCAGAATTTAATAATTAAATTGGATATTTTAAGATTTTCTGCTCTCTGCAAATGCACACTTTCAACCTTGAACACCTTTAACAAAAGAAATGAAATAGTGCAGATAATCAAATGGAAAAGCACAGACTGGAGACAAGGCCTGGCATTGCGGAGCCAACACTCGAAAAGTGATGGGCCTTGGGTATGTTCCCAGAAAAATCTTGCATGATCTCCTCTTTAAAACTCTCAGAAGATGCAAATTCCCTTTTTGCAAAATTTAGAGTAGATAGTTGCCAAGAATAATATTCATTAGATCTATTCATTTCACGACAAAAATGCTTGATCTGACACTGACTAACCCCCTCCCCAAGAAACAAATTATAATACATTTTGTACGAATCTCAAGACCTATCTTTTGGAAAGTGGGGGGCTACTGGATGAAGTGGATACGGACCTATTGTAGCAAATTTGTGGGGGATACTGGATGAAGTGGATACGGTAGTGGATACGGCGGATACAGTGGATACGGTGGATACAGTGGATACAATGGATACGGTGGATACAGTGGATACGCACGCACTGTGATCCAGGCCATGTAATTAATGTGAAAAAATGAACTTTTCAAAATTCCATCGAATGTATTTTTTTCTTGTTGTCCATACTCTGAAGCATGTAAAAACGCAAAAAATTTTCAAATCAAGCAACAGGAGCCCGAGAAAATATTTTTTGAAGTTAGGGCTAAATTGGGTAGTGTACTAAGCTTCTTGCTAGACCAGAAGAAGTCACAAAGCAGCATGAATCTTCAAATTTCCGTTTCATCGCTTGTATGTGCCCGATTTGAATGATCTTTTTTTATTTGGTAGATTCAACCTCGTAGAACATGAATTAAATCAGTTGATCAACGATTTTTTGCTTTAGAATGTGGAAATTTTGTGAATTCATAATGGTAACCAACTATTGAAAACCAGGTAGCCTGAATTATCGAACCCGATTTCAACACTGAATACAAAAAATCTATATCTCAGAAAACTCTGAAAATCAGTTTCAAAATGGACTTCAGCCTATTGCTGACACTTCTGCCAAAGCGCTTAGCAGAGGCTCCACGTAGGAAATTTTCGCAATTTTTTTACGAAGTCAAGTGAAGACGGGTTTTTTTGACGAATTTTGTTGACAACTGTCATTGCACTGCTGGCAAGGATGGATGCTTTGTGAGACAACATTTTCCATCATTTCAAGAACAAGAAGCAAGAAAGAAATAATGGTCATTCCATGAACATAATTTTTGCGTTTTTTTGCGTTTTCGAACGTCATTCACTTGTTTTTCATTCATTCATTCATTCATTCATTCATTCATTCATTCATTCATTCATTCATTCACTCACTCACTCACTCACTCATTCATTCATTCATTCATTCATTCATTTGAATTATCAACATGTTGAGTACACAAATCTATTTCTATAGTGCATACACTGAGCATTAGGGAATGATTGTTGCTAGGATCAAAAAGAAAAATTCGTCCGCAAAAAGTAATTTCATTAAAGTTTGGTTCACACCAGGACTTTGTTCTTGTTCGAGCCACTGTGTTACAGTGGTCATGACATACCAGAGAAAATTTTTAGGTGAGCAGATTTTGTTGCTTGAATATCAAAGTCTGTCTCGAATGAGATGTTAGGTGAGATTTCCGAAAACGGACAACTTCCACATGGAAAGCTGTCCAGTTTTATATATTGACGGGCATTTTAATGTGGCATCAAATTTGACACATTAAACTTTGCACATTATATATGTATTATACTCAAATTTTTGGATTTAAAACTTTCATTCATTAAATCAAATAGACACTCACCACATTATTCTGATGTATGAATGAGAAACAGGTGGGTGGCATTGGTTACGCAGAAAACGGGAAAATTAAATCCACTGAATGACCTGTGTTTCTTTCTTACTTCTTGTTTTTGAAATGATGGAATATGTTGTTTTGTCAAGCATCCATCCTTGCCAGCATTGCAATGACAGTTGCCGAAAAAATTTGTCAAAAAACCCCTTCTTCACTTGACTTCGTGAAAAAATCGCGAAAATTTTCTACGTGGAGCCACTGCTAAGCGCTTTGGCAAGAGTGTCAGCAATAGGCTGAAGTCCATTTTAAAACTGATTTTCAGAGTTTTCTGAGATATAGATTTTTTGTATTCAGTGTTGAAATCGGGTTTGATAATTCAGGTGACCTGGTTTTCAATAGTTGGTTACCATTATGAATTCCAAAATTTCCACATTCTAAAGCAAAAATCGTTGATCAACTGATTTAATTCATATTCTACGAGGTTCAATCTACCAAGCAAAAGAAAGATCATTTAAATCGGGCACATACAAGGGATGAAACGGAAATTTGAAAATTCATGCTGCTTTGTGACTTCTTCCGGTCTAGAAAAGAGCTTACACAACTCAATTTAGCCCTAACTTCAAAAAATGCTTTCTCGGGCTACTGTTGCTTGATTTGAAAATCATTTGCGTTTTTATGTGCTTTAGGGTATGGGGAACAAGGGAAAAATACATTCGGTGGAATTCTAAAAAGCTCATTTTTCACATTAATTACACAAAACGTGAAATCTGGATCACAGTGATACGGTGGATAAGGTGGATTGGATACGGTGGATACAGTGGATACAATGGATACGGTGGATACAATGGATACAGTGGATACGGTGGATACAGTGGATTGGATATGGTGGATACAGTGGATATGGTGGATACGGTGGATACAATAAGGGGCGGATCCAGGCTTGAAGTTTGGGGAGGGCCACTAAGAGGGAAATATGGGGGTCTGGGGGCGTAGCCCACAGGAAAATTTTTTGCGGCCACGCCCTTCAGACTCTCGGAAAACGTGGGAAACGCCCCTTTTACTTCATTTTAGATCATTAAGCTCATCACTTAATCTTCATTCCTTCTAACGGCAATTTTGTGCAAAACCTAACGGGCCATCAGTTTGGAAAGCAAGAGACCATAAAAAATGCTTATCATAAGCACCGGTTCGGGAATGTGTATCGCGGAAATGAGCTGCACAGCCATATAAATGAAAATTTGGCATAAAAAATGTTGTTGTTCTCAAATTCATGATTCAAAGAAATTTCAAAGTTACGTGAAAATCCCGTGAAATTTCCCATGGTAGGTTATCTCATTGGAGTAAGCAATCAAAATTTTCTTCGCTTAATAAGTCACCTTCTAGAAGCTTCACTTGTATTCAAAAATGTGTTCTACCTCCAGTGATATTCAAGTGACTTATCAATATTTTATAACTATCACAACAGAAGACACGAGTCTTTATCAAAAGTCTTTATCAGAACGAACTTTAACATAAAATAAACTTCAACACCAAAGTTCACTGGAAGATCCTGAATCACCAACATTGTGACAAAGTGAATGAAACAAATGATTTTCAGTCTCAAATTTACGCAATGAAATTTTGTTTAGAATTCACATTCGTATATTTTTCGAACCTCTGGATCAACAATAAATTACTTCGTGAGTTAGTTAGACGGGCTTGTTGTTAGCCGAACTATCGTGCGCTGTTCTATGGTCATTTGTGGGTTGCTTTAGGAAGTAAAGGGTTAAAACTTATTCTTTTATCTATAAAAGACGATGGTTTTTACGAGAACTCTTACACTTTTGGGGGGCCATGGCCCCCCCGGCCCCCCCACTGAATCCGCGCCTGGATACAATGGATACAGCGGATATGGTGGACATGGCAGACACAGTGGATACAATGGATACGGTGGATACAGTGGAATAATTTCTAGCCATTCTCAGAACGAAACAATGTGATGTGAAGCTAGACATTTGTCAGATACACTGATGCATTGATACACTGTCACTGTCACAACAAGAATTGTAATTCTTTGATAGTTAAACTTATGACACTCTTATGACACAATAATGTCTATTCTTTCTAAGAACGAAACAATGTGATGTGAAGCTCATAAATTTGTCAGATACACTGATGCATTTTACAAATTAAATGATCAGATCAAAATGCTTCGTATCCAGTATCCACCAAATCCTAATGTCCTATACTTCCTATGCTCTCAACCATGTCTCCGTATCCACGTATCCACACTTTTTGAAGCATCTAACTTCAGTGCGGGGTATTCTAAAGTTAAGCCTTAGTATTTAATCAAACGTCGACCAATGTTTTGAGACACCCTGCAGTCTAAATCAGATCAATAATAATATTTGAAAAAGAATCAACAAAAGGGCCAGGCAAGGCCTTATTGCCTTTCGAGGGTGGTGGTTCTGAATCCCTTTTTATGCTACTCACCGTCTTTCTGCATAAAGAAAAGCATCTGACGAATGGCTTCAGCAACGATTTTTTAGTAATAGATCTAACTTGTATTTCAGCAACAGCCAACATCATTATTGCTTGCTGCACTGCACACCTGGTTCTTTCTAATCACAATCACAGCAACAACAACAACAGCATCAATTGTGCAACAACAACAAAATTATCAACAACTGAATTGATCAATCAATAAACCAATCAATTATTCAACTGATCAACAATCAAGCAGAACAGCTTTGGAGCCCTGGAGCCCATCATTTTGAAAGCTTGGAGCTCTGGAGCCCAGACAATTCCCATGGCAATTTTTTCGCATTTTAAGAAATAGAGCCCCTGGAGCGCAGAAGAGCATGCAATGGAGCCCTGGAGCACATCAATTTTGTCTTTGGGAGCCCGGAGCCCCCCTCAATGGGAGCGCCAGTAAAGAAGAGGGGGCGCCAAAATTGCTTGTTTATATTATTTAGTTGAGAACATTAATACTGATCTTACGTGGGCAGAACTGTCAATGACAGTAGAAAAGAAATTTTAGTATAAGAGCGTCGTTAACATCTTTGCAAGAACATCTTAATAAAGAGGGCCTTCATTCTGATTTCAAATAGAGTGCCAATCGCTCTGAACCGCCATCTAAACGCTTTCTCTGAGTTTAGGCCTGTTTCTGAACTTACAGAAATAGTCAAGACTAGAACTAGTAAATGGACATAAACTGTGAAACTAGATCCCTGGCGCATTATCCTCTTGCACTCGTATTAACTTGGTCCCAGTCATTTCTTCTTATGCTGAAAAGAACTTTTCCGATGCACTGGAAGTGTAACAGTAAGTGTTCGTTCATTTCTCTATTTATTTTATCCAGCGTCATTTTTTGCTTTGATTCATTCACTATCAAAAAATGCTGGCGATTGTGAAATAACTGATCTCCAACATTTTTCAGCCTCTTTCAACGTAAAGTCTGAAAGGTGCTTCGAGTTGTCGATTTCTGTCTTTTCTGGGGATTTCTATACAAAAGCGATTCGATTGGCCAAAAATACCCCCGAACTGCCATAGTGTGTGATAACGGTCTCGTTTGATTGCAGGAAAACATTTTTTACATCCTTCAACTTTCGTACAGTTGAGAGAAGCATTTTTAGGACGCTATAATGCATATGAGGGCTGAAACGGGGCAGGAATGGGAGCTTTAATTCTCGATAAGATCAAAAGTGCAATGAATGTTAAGATACATTGGGGAAGTGATCATGGCTTTTCCAACTGTACAGTAAACTTTTCTTCCAGATTACTAATTGCAGTAAGATGAAAGGTGGCGGTTCAGGGCGATACAATTTATTTAAGCCAATTTTTTCCGTTGTTCCTTTGAGTTATGACTGTACTTCAAAACGTGGGATTTTAAGTTGATAAAGTGATACAGCAACACTATGAACTGAAGAATCTTTTGGTGGCAAATAGCTTTCCTCAAGTCCCTATCATAACGCACAAGATAGGTATTTGTGGCAAAGGTGACGGTTCAGGGCGTACTCTAGTGACGTGGCTGCGGATGGAGATGGGATGGGAAGGGGAATTTACCCCAACTTCTGTGAAGATAGGTTGTCGGGGATTCTGGGTCCACCCCAGACATAATACCGAAATAGCTCAAGTACCCCCCGGGGACCTTCTCCGACCAGGCAGAAAATACACACACGAAAAAATCGACACGAAGTTTAGCAAAACCAAAACAAAACATTCAATCCATTAATGTAACCCAACTAAATTCAAGCACCAGCAATAAAGTAGCAATGATCAGCAATGAAAAAATGAAAGAAATAAACTCAAAATCAATCAACAAATTTGGCCTGACTGTGTAAATTCCCTCAGCAATTCTTCAGTTCAGAGGACTGTATACTTTCTTGTTAATCAATACCAATGCCACGCCCCAATTTCTGTTTCCCCTGGTCTAAAGTTCAACCCACAATTTAACGATTTCAGCTACAAACAAATACCTCCCACTTAGCTAATCAAATACCCAAAATAAATTTCTCTTGCTAAATCAATTCGATTTCAGTTGAGTTTTGTCTCGCAACCTCTCCAAACAGCGCATAAAACGTTCTTGGCTTTGGCCTAAAACCCTAAATTCGACCACAATCCAAACAATTCAAACAAATCAAAACACAAAAACAAACAAGAAAACTGTTGACTCACGTCCCTTTAATCTGCGACTCTGCAGCCACGAACGAAACTTAATCTTTGATAAATCTTTTCGCGATAATTTACGGGCTTTTTCGATTCTTGAAACACTTCCAAACGATTCTTTTAAACGCATCAAAAGTAAAACCCCATTCTCAATTCTCCATTCTTCCGATCTACGATCTACTCAAAACTGATAACGCAACGTAAACAAAAACTAACGCGTTCACGGTCTACTGTCCTAATTCATATTTACATAACACTAAGCCTATTGTCTGGAAAATGTACTTCCGCGTACAGCTGAATGGCGTCGTCACACACTCCCCCCATCAGCTTGACTGATCTTCCGTCATCAGACGTCGTCGCCAATCAGCGTCCATTGCGGCAGCTCTCCTCGGTCTTGCTCGCTTTTCCTCGGTTGTTCCTGCTTGTTCCTCGTGATCTGCTTCAGGATCTGATCTCTGTTCTTTTATCTCCAGCGAATACAACAGCTGTAATGGGCGTTGCAATCTCTTTCTTTGGCATTTCTTGTCTGCAACTTCCAGCTCTACACCTCGAGTATATCCGTCCTTCCCTGTCAGTAATTTCACTATCTTTCCCAATCTCCACTGACTCCTTGGTTTCCCTGTCTCGTTTAGAATAACAACATCTCCAATCGAGACTTCTTTCCTTGATCCTTTATGTACCCGATGGTGTTCTCTTAAATTCAGCAAGTACTCTTTGGACCACCTGTCCCACAACTGCTTCCGAAGTGTAGTCATGTACTTGGCTCTACGTGTGACGTCATCCTTTGCTTCATTGGGTTGTACATCGTCTGGCATGCTGCATAGCCTGTAACCATACAGCAAATGTGCTGGCGTTAACATTTCATGACCTATCTCTTCATATTCGTAGGTCATTGGTCGATTGTTGATCGCACACTCCACTTCAAACAATAATGTCTCCAGTTCACTGAACCTTAACTTTGCTTGTCCCAACACCTTTCTCAAACAACTCTTTACAGACCCAACAAGCCTCTCCCAGAAGCCCCCCCACCAGGGAGAAAGGGGTAGGTTGAACTTCCAAACACAATTTCTCTCTTGCAGGAATCGCCGGACTTCTTTGGTTTTCTGCAATCGTTTGAGCCATTTGGCCGTAGCTTAAACGTTTGAGCATTGTCACTTTGGATTCTCTCTGGCATCCCTCGTCTCGCAGAGAACCTTCGCAGTGCTTGGATGAATGTTGGAACTGCTTGGTCTGGAACCAACTCAAGGTGTACCGCTCTTGTCACTGCGCAAGTGAATAACACAACATAGGACTTCTTCATTCCATCAATTGTCTTGAAATACAAAGGCCCCGCAAAGTCTAATCCTGTCTGTGAAAATGGTCTTGCAGGTCTAACTCGAAACTCTGGCAAACTCGTTGTTGGTGCTCCCGCATAACCTTTAGCTTTCTCTCTTTTACATCTTTCACAATCTCGAATGACTTGCTTCACTTTGCTTCTACCTTTGCATATCCAATAAACACTTCTCATTTCCGCTAGTGTAGGTCGCACTCCACCATGGAACACCCTCTCGTGACTTGCTTGAATGATTAATCTCGTCAATTGGTGCTCTCGCGGAAGTAGTATGGGTACCTTTGCTTCTTCAGGAAGCTCTGCATTGCTAAGTCTTCCATGGCATCTCATGATCCCTTCCACACTTTGTACTCCTAGGTTTTGCTTGGTGCTCGCAAATTTTGGATCATTGTCAAACTCTTTTTGTGCAGTCATTATCCACAGCCTCTTAGCTCTTCTAATCTCTTCTGTGGTCAACTCTCCGTCTGCTCTATTCGCCTTGGATAATGATGCCTTCAAGTTGTCTATGAATCTTAAAACACATGCTGTTACCCTGTAAAGCTTTGTCTCCTTGCTGTAACGCTTGACATCTATCACTGATGATATGTCGACTTGCTTCTCTTCTTCTCTCGTGACTACGTTTGCTTGGACAACTTTTATCCGCTCTTGCTCTGTCTCTTCAGGAGTTGCATTTGGCATTTCATTTGGCCACTGGTTTGTGGCTAACCAATCAGGCCCTTCTCTCCACAACTGGTTGTCCTTCAGCTTTGATGCTTTTATCCCTCTTGATCCAATGTCCGCTGGATTACAGCCTGTAGGACAATACCTCCAGTCGTTTCTTGATGTCAGTCGTAAGATTTCTTTCACTCTATTTTGCACAAAAGGCTTCCATTCACCGACATTCTTTATCCATAGTAAGGCTGTGGTACTGTCTAACCACAGTGTAGTATTCCGTATTTGAACTTGATTCTCTAAAGCCTTCTTAACAGTTTCCACTAGTCTTGCAAGAATCCTGGCTGACGTCAGTTCCAAACGTGGAATGGATTGCTCCTTGAGTGGTGCTACTCTCGTCTTGGAGGTAAGTAACTGCGCTCTTGTGACTGATTCTTGTTTGCACAGCAGATAAACAGCTGCACAATAGGCCTTGCTACTTGCATCCGCAAATCCATGGATTGAAATCTCCTGAACCACTTCTTTCAGACTCGGATAGACACATCTGGGAAACAGAATTTCTCTCGTGGTTTTCAAATCAATCAGCCACTTTCTCCAGCTCTGAATTATTCTTTCCTCTGGAGTTTCGTCCCATCCAATCTTACTTTTACAAAGTTCTTGCAGTAAGATTTTAGCTGATACAAGGATTGGGCTGACAAGTCCCAATGGGTCGAACATGCTTGCGATTATGCTCAGTATATTTCGTTTAGTAGGCTCTAGACTTTCTGCTCTTTCGATAGTTTCCTTGAAATCATAGACCAAGTTGTCTTCCACTCTATTCCACTTCACTCCAAGGACCTTGTCTTCTTCTTCATTGATGTTTGTTCCCAAAGATTCCTTAGCATATGTAACCTCCTGCTCTGTGCTCTCTTTCACTTCCTTCGTTTCTACTTTGATCGCTTGCAGCAATTTGTTATCGTTTGACTTCCATTTGTGCATGAGAAACCCTCCAGCTCTCAATCTGTCCTTTGCTCTCTTGAATAAATCAAAGGCTTCCTCAACAGTTGATGTACCGGAAACAAGATCATCGATGTACAGCGAATCTTTCACCTTCTTCACAAATTCTGGCTCTTCCTCTTCGTACTTCTGCAAGTGGTGTCTCAATGTAGCGTTTAGCAAAAACGGACTTGGTCCAGCTCCAAAAATGACCCTGCAGAATTGGTAGACTTCAATCTCTGGTTGCTTTGCTAGGATATCTTTCACCCATAAGAAACGTAGCGAGTTTCTGTCTTCCACATCAATTTCAATTTGAAGGAATGCCTTCCTTATATCTCCAATCAATACGACTTTGTGCTCTCTCAGTCGTAACAACACGTCATACAGCATTGGTGCTAGTGACGGTCCTGTGTGAAGGCAGTCGTTCAACGATAATTTGCTCTTGCTGACCTTTGCACTGGCATCAAACACTACCCTGAGCTTGGTGGTTTCGGCTTGCTCTCTAATGACTGGATGGTGCGGAAGATAATGTGTCCCTTCTTTGGTTTCATTTTCATCTGTAACTTTCTCTATGATTCCTTCTTCTAGCTGCTCCTTAATGACTCTGTCATACTCTTTTGCCGTCTTTTCATCCTTTTGAAGCTTCTTGATTTGCCCTTTCAGTCTCGCCAAACTCAGATTGTAATTTGTTGGCAATAGCGCTTTCTCCTCCTTCCATGGTAGTCTTACCGAGTATCTATCTCCCTTGAATTCAATTTGCTCTTGAAATTCCTCATGTACATCTTTTGCTTCTGTTATTCCTATGCTCTCAAAGTCCCATAATTGGTTTAATTTCTGATCCATTGCATCTTGAGGAGTTCCAAGTATCAGATTGACATTGGAATGCATCACTTTACTTTCACTCTCCCCAACAGGCCCTGACAGTGTCCAGCCTAAAACTGTTTCTACAGCAACGGGCTCAGCTTTCTCCCCCCTTCTTGTGTTTTCCTTTTGTAGTCGCCACAAATTATCTGCGCCTACCAGCAAGTGTACAACCAATTCTTCCTTCGCTGAAACATCTGAAAACTGTAGCTCTTTCAAATGCTCATAATTCTCTTTGATAACCTCGGGGTGTACATTGGCTAGACTTGTAATAGACGGCACTTCGAATACATCTATCTGAACCTCTCTCCCCCCGTCTACATGTGCCAACTTAATTGTATAAACATTGCACTTCTGTGCTTTGTTACTTTGGCCGAATGTATCTAGTTTCAGCCACTTTCTTTCCTTTGGCTTAGCTTTCATCAATTGTGCAAGCTCTGAAGTGACAAAAGTGCATTGACTTCCCGAGTCCAGCATCACCCTACACCTAACCTTGGGACCCTGTCCATCTACCCATGCATCTGCTTGTAAGGTTTGCAATGCTACCTTTCCTTGGGATCCGACATGAAGGCTTGGTGCTACGACCCTTTCTTCCTCATTTTTGTCGCTTCCTTTTCCGTCCCTACAAATAGAAGTGTGATGCCCCCCATTACAATTTGCACACTTAATCCTGACTCTGCAGTCATGAGCCTTGTGACCCTTTTTCATGCATTTGAAGCATCTACCATATCGTTTGATGAGCTCCTTTCTCTTCTCTATATCTACCACCTTGGTACACTTCTCATGAAGGTGATCCCCTCTACAGAATGCACAGTCTAATTTATCTCTCGTCACCAATGCGCTACCGGTGGTGGGCTCTTGTCTTACATTTCTGGGCCTAAAATCCTTGCTCTTTTCACTGGTTGCGCCGTGCACCTCTCTCAATTCTATTTCTTGTAACAACATTTTCAGGAACGTGTCCATGTCCCAGTCTTCATAGTTATCTCTTCCTCTTGTGATTAATAATTTTATCTGCTCTGGCAATTTCTTAAGCAACGCTGGCACAATGACACATGAATATGTTGCCTGATCCACACCCAAGGATCTCAAAGCTCTGTGATTCACTTCAATTTCATCATGAAATTTTCTCAATCTCTGCACATCTTTCTCATTAAAAACTGGTCGAATATCTGACAAATTTCGAATATGATTTTGGGTTATCAATGACTTCCTGCCAAATCTTGATTTCAATTTATCCACAGCTTCATCATAATTTCTAGCATTAATTTCTAGACCCTCTATTGCCTTCGCTGCCTGTCCATGCAGAAGGCCTGTGAGATAATCAAATTTATCAATGGGCTCTAGGTTATCGTTTTTGTGGATATTCCTTTCGAAAATGTCCCAAAATCTCTGCCAATCTTTGGGATCTCCTGAAAACCTTTGTAACTGGAGTTTAGGCAGTTTTGAAGGTATGTTTCCCTTATTTTGTGTGGGCGATGGTTGGCTATTTGCTGCATGAGGATTTAATGCAACTTCTATTTTCAAAAGCCCTGTCTGGATGTCTGCTCTAATCTGACTGGCCTCTGACATTTCCTGGGCTATATCTGCATTCTCGTCGAGCTGTATACTGAGCTCCAAAATTTTTTGGTCTATTTTCTGTAATTCGTTTAGCCCTTCAAACAAAGTTAGATTTAACTGTTGTAACTGAAGCTTTTCTCCACTTTCTAAAGCCCTGTCTACCGAGGCTAATTTTGTTAGCAGTAAGTCTCTCTTTGCAACACGAATAAGACAGTTTCTTTTCAGTTCTCTCCGTTCTCTGTCCTCTTGATTGGGTGCCCCCTCTGATACTGTGGCCTGAGACAACCCCACTCCCTCTCTCTCTCCCGACGGAGTACTCATCTCGAAATACCCAGTTCAAATAGTCGATGAAAATCGTCTCTTTCTACACTACAAGCCGCTGTGTATCCGGCTCGGTCAGGACCACTCTATGTCGGGGATTCTGGGTCCACCCCAGACATAATACCGAAATAGCTCAAGTACCCCCCGGGGACCTTCTCCGACCAGGCAGAAAATACACACACGAAAAAATCGACACGAAGTTTAGCAAAACCAAAACAAAACATTCAATCCATTAATGTAACCCAACTAAATTCAAGCACCAGCAATAAAGTAGCAATGATCAGCAATGAAAAAATGAAAGAAATAAACTCAAAATCAATCAACAAATTTGGCCTGACTGTGTAAATTCCCTCAGCAATTCTTCAGTTCAGAGGACTGTATACTTTCTTGTTAATCAATACCAATGCCACGCCCCAATTTCTGTTTCCCCTGGTCTAAAGTTCAACCCACAATTTAACGATTTCAGCTACAAACAAATACCTCCCACTTAGCTAATCAAATACCCAAAATAAATTTCTCTTGCTAAATCAATTCGATTTCAGTTGAGTTTTGTCTCGCAACCTCTCCAAACAGCGCATAAAACGTTCTTGGCTTTGGCCTAAAACCCTAAATTCGACCACAATCCAAACAATTCAAACAAATCAAAACACAAAAACAAACAAGAAAACTGTTGACTCACGTCCCTTTAATCTGCGACTCTGCAGCCACGAACGAAACTTAATCTTTGATAAATCTTTTCGCGATAATTTACGGGCTTTTTCGATTCTTGAAACACTTCCAAACGATTCTTTTAAACGCATCAAAAGTAAAACCCCATTCTCAATTCTCCATTCTTCCGATCTACGATCTACTCAAAACTGATAACGCAACGTAAACAAAAACTAACGCGTTCACGGTCTACTGTCCTAATTCATATTTACATAACACTAAGCCTATTGTCTGGAAAATGTACTTCCGCGTACAGCTGAATGGCGTCGTCACATAGGTGAAGATAGAGTTGCTGTTGTCAGTGCGTAGCGCCTTGACCACAGAAGTAGTAAGCAAAGCGCTAGTCGAGTCAGCGACCCCTTGGCATGACGCTCAGTGTGGGGCTCTACCAAGTATCGAACCATGTCTGCCTGACTGATCTGGTTGCAATATCAGATAATTACACAACTGCATCACCACACCTTCGACGCATTGTCAGAAGCAAGCCCGCCAAAAGCAAGCCCGTCCAAAGATGGTCCATTGGATGGGAATGAAGTAGCTAAGTATAGATACGGAGAGGAAGGGTAAGAATCTTGCTCAGAAATACTATATCGTGACTGGGAGACTCGTTCTAAGCCAAAGTAAAGGTTGCCTTTTCAAAAAATTTTCCCAGGCAAACTATCACGGAATCGTTCTGTGAGAGTCATTTATGATGCAGACAAAGTAGAATGCATTTGCGCAAAGATTTGCCTTGCATTGTACTTCATAGAAAAGTGGTTCAATTTTCATGGGGATGCTCAGTCGTAAAATAAAACTGTTACAAAATTGGTACTAAATGCCGAAATTTTATTTTATTACCACTAACATCGGATTGCTGGAAGCATTCTAAGCAAAAGTAGAGGGCGTGTCCTCAAAGATTCTCCTGGGGGCGAAACTCCAAGACCTCCTAATTTTCCTGCTTATATTCAGGTATGATGTTTTAAATACCAAGAAAAAAGTCTGTAGCAGTGTTATATTGACAATTCATGCATCCAAAAGCTAGGAGACAAATTAAGAAACATTAAGCGATAAAATGTATAAATTTTCATGCTGAATTGAAAAATTCGTAGCACTTTGGCCTGATCCAAGTTTCTTGTTAAACAATGTGTACCAGAGTGAGGAGCTACCGAATGCTGTTGCGGTACTATTCTTTTTCCGAATAGCAATTACGAAATATACATTTCACGATAAAAAAGGTAAATTGTTATGCTCCCAATTTCAATCAAGTCTATTAGTATTCATGAAATTTTTAAGTTAAATTACAAAAACTCGTTTCACATATAGCATGCGTGTGTTTGTGGAAACACGCTACATAGGGGGGGGCGCCAAAATTGACTTGGCCACCCCAAGAAAACCATAGCCACGCCGCCACTGCCCTAGAGACTCGGAGCCCGAGATCCCTTTGGGGCCTCATTCTGTTTGCAATCAGTTTTTCAAAAATGGATTTTCTTGTGTTTTCCTTTTCAAATCACAACAAATCACTTGCATAAAAGACCTATTGTAGCAAATTTGTTCTTTTCCCTCTCAAATCCTCCTCACAATTGCTTTCGCTTTCGGCTGCTTGAAAACATGGAATGTAGAATAGTGGAATGGAATGCTGGAATACCATGGAATGATGGGATCCCATGGAATTCTTGATTTACATGGAACACTGAAACACTAGAGCCTATTGGGCTTTTTTGTAATTTGATTTGCTCTTTTAAAAAAAAAAATGGAATTTCTCACCTTCAAAGCGTGGCACTAATTTGAAAAAAGGAACATTCAATGGCTTAGGTCACAAGAACATAGACGTAGAAACCGGGGGGGGGGCACTGGTGGCACATGCCCCCAAAAGATCTTGCAATAAACAAAGAAGTGTCCTTTTATTTGAAAAATTGCCCCTTTTTTCTTAAGGAAAAAGTGCCCTTGATGCGTTCCAAGTTTGAGATGCTTATTACGTCCCTGCAGAAGAAGTAGTGTTTAAACCATTGAATATCTTTCGAAATATCGAATATGGAAAACAACAACAATAGCAAATGCCCTTGGCTAAAACCCATTGACGAGAACAGACACCCTTTGGTTATCCAGTATTCCAGTATTCAATGTGATTCTTGTATTCTACTCCACTATTCCAGAATTCCATTCCAATATTCCAGTATCCTATATGATCCCAGTATTCTGTTGCCTTGTTCCAGTATTCCATATTATTCCAGTATTCCATTCCAATATTCTACATTCCATGTTTTAAAAGATGACCTTTGCTTTCGAATGCCATGACTTTGTTTTCATTCAAGATTCAATTTTTTATTCTGTGATTCAATGCTTTTTCCGCCTGTTGTCCTATACAAAGAAATTTCACCAATGCAACGCAAAAGCCGAAAACTGTAAAATTGGTTCGCTTGCTGACTTGAAAGTTGACTTGAATGAAGACAACGTCAAAAATTTGAAGTGCACATAAGGTAATATGTAACAATATTTGGTACAGTAATTATAGCAGTCTTGTACTTTTGTAGTTACTTAGAGTTTGACCGGTTGACCATTGACAGGGGAAGGATTTTGGAATTCTGACGAGGGGCATTTCACTCCAAAAAGATCTCGTACACCCGTGGCAAAAACGTTTTTGTTTCTGAAGAGAATCCATCATTGAGTTATAAAGCAAATACTAACGGGGCAGTAATTTGATATCAGCACAAGATGTTTGCGTTATAGGCTATATAAACAGATAAAGGCATCTTGATATCAGCTCAAGATGTTTGAAGTTGTCACTGCAAGTTGAGAAACAGAAAAACAAAATGCTTGGAAGGATTTTTACTGCCCCGTTCATTTTGCGTTATAAAGAGAGTCAATTTCCTTGTTACAGTAGTTGCTTGCAAGAACAATTCATTTAACTCGTGAAGACTAGAATTGATGGGATTAGTCTTACGGTCTATGGCAAATTCATCATCGGTGGTCGTGATGCCCGACCATCGCGATGGTACACAATGTTTTCCGTTTGTTTTATTTACGAATACGGTAAGAGTTTGGTTTGTTGCAATGATTTCATGCAGGACAAGCAGATTTTTTTCGCGAAATCGTTTGAGTCCTTGATTGATGGTCATTGCAGCTGCTGCTTCCCTCCCATCTTTCTTTGTTCTAACTAACCCCACAACTCTTTCTCGATCTATTTTCCAGGGCAATCATGAAGTTGTATCTTTTGCTGGTGGTGACAGTTGCCATTATTGTCGTCAAAGGTAAGTATAAGAAGCATATACCTAGAAACCTTCGCGTTATTCCGCAGTTATTCCGCAAAATTTCATAAAGCCATTGTTTGGTAAAACCCTGCCAAAAGCTGGTTTTATGGCGATGAGTCTCTTGCTTCCCTGTGCTCTTTGACTTGATGATGGCGCTTCAGTCAACAGAGAACGGAGGCTCATATTAGTATAATATTCCTACAGTACCAATCAGATTGCGTGATTTGTGAACTACTATCGACTATTGTTACGGTGTAAATGTGATAGGATTTTCGATATTCGAAGCCGTGATTCCATCGAATCGAATCCAAAATTCTATCACATTTACACCATAACAATAGTAGTTCACAAATCTCGCAATCTGATTGGTACTCTAGGAATCGCGGAGTTTGGGTCTAAATAGGCCAGGTTTTTCAGAATAATATTATGAGCCTCTGTTGACTGAAGGGTACCCTGGGTACCAGAGCCTACCCAGGGTAACTGAAGGGCCATCATCATGTTAAAGAGCACAGGGAAACATTGTCATATGTCTCTGGGGCTACTCCCTCGTAGCTTTTTACTGCTTTCCAGCCCCCCGCAATCCAAAATATGCTCTGCGGTCCCATTGAATGATAGTTTTTTATTGTTAATCTTTGGTTCCAATTAAACTGAATACATTGTTTTTCAGAGCTGAATTAGAACTTATCCTTGGGGCTCTTTCCCGGCTCCTTACAGCTAGGGGACCTTTAAGAGTTGCCCTAACCCCAGTTACCATCCACTAGGTTTGTTGGCGTTTTTCAAGGTAATGAAATATAGTTAACGAATGTTGAATAACTTTGAAGGTGTTTCAGAGGATGAAACTGAGGATATGATGGAAGAAGACCACAGACCTTTTGAGGATGCTTTGGTGGATGCTGAGGACGACCTTCAACAAGATGATATCGCAGCTAATGATGTTCAGGCTGAACGTAAGTCACGCCCCATTCACTCGGGAATGCAATCGTTCCTTTCCATACCTGTCATTTCGGTTCCGAACAATGGAACGTGCAGGGATTGCATTCATACGGGGATGTTTCTGATATCGTTCCATTTAAAAGAAAGGAACGATAAAAAAATTGATACGAAACAATAAAATAAAACGCAATCGTTCCTTTCTGTTCCCATGTGAACAGGCGATCCAACCTCGTTCCCAGGGCCTTTTGTCATATTTTCGTCTCCGTCCTAATATGACAAAAGGCCCTGGGGACGAGGTTGCAGGCGATCAAGTGGAGAACTAGTCCAAAAATAGAACAATCAACCTTTGCCAAAAGAGTTTGCGTCGAAGTTGTTGGTGCTGGAAAGAATGGAAAGAACTGAGAGAGCAGTTTTGGAACCGAGCAATTGCGTTTACGTGTGAACAGAAACGAAAGCCGGTGCGTAATCGTTCCGTTTCCATGAGAACAATGAATTTTTTGCGTTCTGGAAACTACGGAGCGATTGCGTCTTTGTGTGAATGGGGCCTGAGTTTTGAAATGAAGACGGCTTTTAGAAACATAGCTATCATACCAGGTGTTCCAAAAAGGTACTCCCGTTTGAAAGATCGCCAAAACTGCGTGCCTGCGTGCAGAGCTCGGTGGGAGTACCTTAGTACTGTTCATGGTACGGGGACGTGCCATTTTTAGGGGTACTTTTTTCAAACCGTTACGGAATTATGGGTATCATTTTCACAATTTTTTGACATTTCACGGAATTATGGGTGTCCTTTTCAGGGGATTTTTCATAATTTACGGAATTATGGCCCAGATATTTATTCGATTTGTGGAATTATGGCCCTAAAATCCACCAGAATTTACGGAATTATGGGTACCAATTTTTAGGGCAAAATGGCACGTCCTCATCACATAATAGGTTGAGTTACCCCAACCCCCTCCCTCCGGAGGTGCAGAGCAAGGTGCTGAATGACTGATTGCATATTCGTAGCTATCGCTGTTGAAAGACTGACGGGCGCTCAAACTACGACTCATGGACTTCCACATTAAAAATTGCAACGAACCCCCCCCCCCCTCCCCTCCTCCTTGAGTTCATGACTACACATAGTAGCCATAGTAACAATGAACAAAAAGCTGAGTGTTCCAGGCAGTGGCGGTGGGCTTCATACTAAAACAACTCAAAGTTCATGTTTTAAGTGGTACTAAGCCATGGAAAAAGGCCGCAGGTATCCAGACGAATCTTTCTTCAACCCAACCTGGGAACCCAACCCAACCCAAGAATCAACTATCCTTTCACTGTTACCCAGGGGCTCCTCATTTTTAAAGTCAATGAGCTTCCAATTACTTCACCGCAGCTAATCTCCAACTGTCGAGGGTTGCTTGCCTCGGTTCTGACACTACGCTGTAGCCTCCTTTCAGAGTGCACAGATGAATCTCTTTATTTCCGTCTCAGTTTTTTACATACCCTGGGTACCAGAGCCAAAAATAATAAAAAGAAAAAAATTTCCTTTCATCTAAATTTCGAGGCTCTGGTACCCAGGGTATTTTTTACAATAAAGGATACGCAGATCTGTAAGGCCCCGTTTAGCTACACGATACCGTTTTCATTTCATAGCGGATTGGGGCTCTGTTTACACGATACCGTTTCGCCTTGCACTGTAATGGTTTCACCGTATTCGGTGATGGTTCCACTGCGCATTCTGCGCAGCTCCCCTAATGGATTCGAGGCTAGTAGAATTGATAATGAGGTTCCGCACTGAGTTGATATCGGATTCGACCGTTTGCACGATATCGGATTGGTTCCATGCCACTTTCAGAGCGTTTTCATTTGAAAACGCGAAAACAGTATGAAGCATATCGGATTGGTGCGTTCTCGTGTAAACAGGAGGCCAATCCGATATGGAATGAAAACGGTATCGTGTAAGCAGAAGGCCAATCCGATATGAAACTAATCCGATATGAAATGAAAACGGTATCGTGTAAACAGAAGGCCAATCCGATATGAAACCAATCCGATATGAAATGAAAACGGTATCGTGTAAACGGGGCCTAAGTTATGAATTCTTTTAGAGAATTTTATGTGTGATCCCTTAATTTTATGTTTTTTATGTAGAGTTTATGTGTGATTGCAAACATACAAAGCACCATAAATTGTGAGCTGATAGGGGAAATTCAAAATGACCAATAAAAGTAATACTCAGTTTCAATCCTGCTTTTCTTCCCCCATCAGCAGCGGCTAGGAGAAAACGCCGCAAGTGCAAGCGTGGCTTACATCGGGTGTGCCATACTCTCCGTATATGCAGATACATCAAGAAGAAGCGTTTGTGCAAACCCCATAGATCTTGCTTCTGCGGTTGCAAACGTGGCTTCCGAATTGCTTGTGGAATAAGACGGGGAAAACCAGTGTGTGGATGCGTACGCAGTACAGGTGGTTGCCCTGGTGGCTCAGTACGTTCTTGCAAAAGATACCGTATGTGCAAGAAGTTCAAAGGAAGGAAAATCTGCATACATCGCCGCTTCTGTCCCTGTCGTTGCAAACGTGGTAAGGTATGTGTAGGTATTTTTGTGATGTAACAGTATGCGTGCATTGTTTGGTGATTCATCTAATCCAATTAGTTAGTTGGAATTTGAATGAGTGATATTCAACGATCACAATAACATCTCAATATTTAAGGGTCTCGTTTAGGGATCTCTATTTAATAAGGATTCAGTAGGTGATCAGGATATTGAAATGATTACCAACACAAGACACTTAGGTGCTCAAATAGATAGTAAACTCAACTGGGACAAGCACATAGATACCAAGACCAAGGCTACTTGAGTCCTTAGGCTCATTAAGTATTCTAAGAAATATCTTCTATCTGATGTACATGTACTCAACAAAATATAAAGAGGAATTGTTGAGCCCCATTTGAGTTACTGTTGTTCCGTTTGGGGCTGCTGAAGTGAATCAAAGTTGACGTCTTGCAAAAAAAAAACCAAAATAGAGATGCTAGAATTGTAACTAGCAGCCCATACGATTCCTCTGCTGCTCCGATAATTCAGAACCTTGGCTGGTCAACTATCAGTGATCTTATAAGAAAGGAGACAGCCACGCTAACTTACAAGTCTTTCAATTCTCTTGCACCAAATTATTTGAGAAAATTATTCGCAAAATGTTGCGATGAAAGAGAGCGGTTTCTGCGTTCATCAGAAACTGATCTTAAGATACCCCTGCTAAAAACGATCAGTGGCCAAAAGGCTTTTTCTTATCGCGGCGCGGTGCAAAACTGTGGAACAGCCTTGAAAGAGTTACTAAATTGGCCCCCTCCCTGAAAACCTTCAAACAACGGCTATAGTTGGGGACAACTTTTATTTCATTTTTACGTTCTCTTTTATAGCCTTAGTTTTGTATGATATTGTAAATTAGATCAGGTTAGTGAGTTATTTTGTCTTGGTAATTATTTTAATCTTTTAAACAGGTAAGGTTGAAAAACATATATATTTATGAACCTATTTAGCCGGTATAAATATTATAAAATGAAAAAATTGAAAATGCAAAATAGGACTCATTGTGCCCTTTAGACCCATTGTGACATTGCCTCCACCCTATCCCATCGGATATCCCGGAAAAAAGCAACAGATTTGAAAAATTCTGATAGAATTCAGACTATCAGAATTCAGAGATAGAATGCTTCATACTTATATTCAAACGATTATTTTTATTGAAATCTGCAATAATGAGAATGAATTTTGATATATTTTCCAGTACTTTTTGTGACTCGGTTGTAAAGTTAAAAATCAGTGCACTTCAAAATTGTCTTTAGGTCAAAACCAGAGCTGCTGCATTAGCAGTACTGGATTATATTGTCAAACTATAAAACATTAGACTGACGACGTGATTCCTTGTATTCGTTCAACATTTATAATCTGATGTTTTAATTTCACTCATACGAAGGACTCACGACCAAACGGATTCTAAGCAGGGACTAAAATCTTACGAACAATCGAACGCCTCCTTTCCAAATTGCGCCTCCTAAACAAGTTAAAGTTTTAAAGACGGGGGGAAGCAACATCGACTCTGATTTGTTATGCTGGCAGGACGTCTCCTGGGAGTGGGCAACATGATGCAATCACGAAAGTAGAACAGGGGGTTGATCCCAAAGCGGCTGTTCTCTCCTTTTCTGTCAAACGCTGTTTTGCAAACCTCTTTCTTTTCCTTCGCCTTGGGACTCGAAGAAGATATTCCATAGCTCGTGCAAGCACAACAGATTTGTATGAAAAAAGATTGATTTGCACTGTCAGTCTCAAAAGACTGCCGACTTGTTTTCACACAAGGTGCTTGCAAGCGCTTCATTGAATCTTTCCAATCATATCGACTGACCAACTTTTTTTGCGTTTGTTGTCGAGTACACCTTTTTTTTATAAGAAACTGGTTTATAAGAAACTAGTACTAAAATTTCAAGAAACTCTAGTATTATGTCTTATAAGTACTAAGAAACTTTTCAAAGTTAAAAGCATGGATATTGTAGCAAATAGATCGCTGAACCTTTATTCTTGAGCAATATTATCTTACCATTTGTGTTTTCAACATAAAAGAACACTGTTTATTCCTTTATGATGTTTTAAATGTCAAGAAACATATTTACCGCAGTGTTAGCGACTACATTGATAATCCATGCAAATAAGAAACCAATTAAGAAACTTTTAGTACTAAAATGGACAAAATTTCACGTGAAATGAAGAAACTTTTATTACTATAGCCTGATCCAAGTTTTTTATAAAAAACGAGTAGGCTACCAAACTTTAGAATTTTATTGCGGAAAAACTGGCCAAGCTTTTGACTTAAAATTTGGTATGTGTGTCCGTGAGCATGTTGTGTGTTTGGTGAAAAGTTTGATTCTGGAGCTAGTAAAATATTTTGAGATGAGCCTTCTCAATAACCGTGAAGGCTAGCCCTTTTGTTAAATATGTCTTTCGATTTCTAAGAGTATGAGCCGAGGGGTATTTCACTCCCAAAAATCTCGTACACCTTTGGCAAAAATCCTTTTGTTTTCATGAAAAATCCATCGAAAATCCGTATAAATCCTTTTGTTTTGAAAAAATCTCGTACGCTTTTTCGAGTGAGTGAAGTGCCCCTCGGTATGAGCAATCCCATACTTTTTACAGAATTTCGATAGCCCGAATGGTTGCAGAGTAATTAAAAAGTTTCTAGAGAGGATCATTTCTGAAAACCGACTTTCCGTGCTCATCAGAGCAGCGTGTTGCAGAGTCATCTTAGGCCCTGTTTATATGAGGAAAAACACCTCACCTGCCAGACCCGGGGCTGAGAGGCGAGGTAGATTTCAGTCACTGTTTATATGAGATTTTTCACCTCACCTGTCAGCCCCGGGGCTGAGAGGTGAGGTGGAGTAAAGTCTCTCTTCCGTGAAATCAGGATGAACTGACCAATGAGAATCAACGAATAAATTCAATTCACCTCACCATACCGGTGGTGTTTCGTTTATATGGAAAAATTTCACCTCGCCTAGGTGAGATTCCACCTCTAGTGAGGTGGGACTTCACTATACCGGTGGTGTTGCGTTCCTCATGTAAACGCGAAATGAAAGAACAAAGGATTTTATTGGAAGGTGGAATCTCACCTCTCAGCACCGGGCCTGGCAAGTGAGGTGTTTTTCCTCATATAAACGGGGCCTTAAAGGCAAATGACGGATATATAGCGGCAAGTTTAAAAATAGAACAAACCTTGGGCGCCTGCCATCGTTTGTCCGATTGTTTTGATACAATCTCTGGAGATCATCAAATACAATAATAGAATACAATAGACTATATCTAGATTTCCCAGGGCCCTGATTTCAGTTGTCTTAGATTATGTCTTATAACGCCTAGCTTACAATAAGAGCAAAAGATGGCCGCCTGCCATCATTTGTCCCATAGTTTTGACAATCTTTTGAGATCACAAAATATATAGGAATACAATAGGCTATTTTTAGATTGCCCAGGCCCCTGATTTAAGTTGCCTTATATCTCCGTCATTTGTCTTTAAATCAAGCCTCCACGGCTTCGATGGCACGATCCTTCATTTTGCAAACAAAGCCCGCGAAAGCAGTGAGAATATTTACAAAGATGCTGACTAAATCAATGTTATTTCTTTGCTGAACCCCCCGACACATTCAACTCAGGCCCAGTTTTCTTTCGCTCCAAACAGTAGCATTTTCCTTATCAGCCAATCAAACACTAAGAATTGGCACGTGGTCTTACCTTATTAAGAAAGTAGTGATCTGATTGGACGCGCCGTGAACACGGCGGACTTGGCCTAATTAGTCCCTATATTGTAGCGTAAGGACATAAGTCCCTCAACTGAAGCGATAACAACAACAACAACAAGCGTAAGTTAGAGGGACTTATGTTATGCAGTCTAATAAAACATGACAGTCCCAGCAATTACCAAAGATTGCCGACAAGCACGCAAACACACAAGTAAATTGAACATTGCACAAACAATTTTATGAATATTTCGTTCAAGACACAGTTACTTTTTCTAAGATGACTACGACTTTCAATGACTTTCAATTGGACATGAACAATGAGAGCTCCCTCGAAACTATAGATGACTCATGAATCATTAAGGGATCCCTTTGTCACGGTTTCTTGATAAAATTGTGTATTTGTCAGTAATCCTTTGAAGTTGCATATAATGCCACGTTTGTAATTTTGCATTGTGCTTTGCACTAATGCTGGCAGCTCTGGCTTTGCCCTGACAGCAAGTTGATTTATAACTCTGCAATCAGGTCACCAAAAATTCTGAAAATATATCAAAATTTTAATCTAATTATTGTAGATTTAGAGAAAGTAATCATTGGTTTTTCAATTTGAAACAGCCTGTGTTAGAGTTTTTGAAATCCGTTGCGTTTTTTTTGGAATACGCTGTACATCAAAATAATTGGTGATAAAATCTTCGTATTTTGACAGCTACATTACTGCCGCAGAAGAGGTCGATCATTGAAGTGCAAATGCCGAAGAAAGGGTAGCAAATGCAGACGTGGAGAGAAGCTTCGCTGCAGACGCTTTCCTCTATGTGTATCGCATAAAGGATACAAGCATTGTGAATTATTCACAGGTTGTATGTGCAGCCGTGTGAGACGTGGCTAAGTGGAGAAAAGAAAGGCATTAAGGTACCAGACTAAGTACATATTCGTAGTTATCGCAATTCAAAGACTTAAAGGTCTGCGAAAAGTGTTGTTGTCAAAGCCTCTTTTAAAATACTAGCTGGGTAGGCAATCGCCCTCTAGCCCCTTCCTTAGATCTTTTGTTTTACCCTCTATAGAACAGTAGGCTTCTTGTCCCTTCGCATCAAGGAAACAATGGACTACCCCCGAATAAGGATTTTTTGTTTAAATTGAAAATGAACCTTCGTAACTTCGAAGAAAATCTTGAAAAGCCATTGCCATCCACGGTCTTTTGCGGGCATGCTTTAATTTCAGAGTATTTGAATACCAGATTTGGCCAAAACGTATCCTGGGTACCCTCTGGTACCCAGGGTAACCAAAACGAAACTATGGATCCGCAGTGCAAAGCACCATTTCAGTTAACAGCCTCGTTTTGGAAATAATGCATAATTCTTTCATGAAATTTTAGAGGCCAAATTCAGATCTAGGAACTAAACTTTAGTCAACCATGAGTTTTCATGTAGTCAGCGTTCGTACAGTTACTTTTGTTGCGATGTAAAATTTGAAAATCTTTTGGAGATTTGAACGTAAAAAATGACTGGTGTGTAAATTTTCTCTCCGAACGATTTTGCGTGGTCAAATCACTTGTAAATCTTCGAACTTTACATTGACATTAAATCAGCATCACTTGCGAAGTTTAAAACATTTAGCTAGACTAAAGTTTGGGTGCTAGCTCGAAATTTTCAAATGACCAATTAGACTGACGACGTGATTCCTTGTATTCGTTTCGTTCAACATTCATTATCTGATGTTTTAATTTCACTAATACAAATGACTCACGACAAAACAGATTCTAAACGGGGACTGAAATCTTACGAAAATCAGAAGAAACTTAGAACGCCTTCCATCCTACGATCGTCGAAAGAAAATTCGAACGTCCCTTCGAAGGTCACTTCGAGCGTCGCTTCGCTTCGAGAAGTCGAATTTATAACTAATAACCAATCAAACGCTACAAAAAGTCACGTTGGTTGACCATATTAAGAAAGTAGCGATCTGATTGGTCGCGCCGTGAAAGCGGTGGACTTGGCCTAATAGACCTTTTAGCTATTCTACAAAAGAGCCTGGATCGAGCGATATTTTTATACAGTTTTATTCGCAAGGTTCGATTGAATGGCGTTAGAGCTTCGATCACAATTGTGCACATTCGAAAATTCTACAAATTGTAATGAAATATCGTTCGATCCACATTCGTTTTCAGAATAGCTAAAAGGTCTATTAGTCCCTGTATTGAAGCCTAAGGACACAAGTCCCTCAACTGAAGCGATAGCAGCAGCAACAACAACTTAGCGGATACATCCAAAACACAGCAATTGCCGACATCCAATGTGAACCCGACTTTAGTATTTATCAGTCGAAAGTGTTTGTACTAGTTTTTGTATCTATATTTGAATGTATATTTAGACTTAATTACTTAATTACCTGTCTCTATGTTATGGCCATGGGGTAGTCATGGTCTTCTGCTCCTCATGGCATCGTTATTGTAGTGTAGTACAGTAGTTTGTAAGTGCTGTTTTAGGTAATATCGTTATTGTAAATTTTTATATTGGATAGAAAAAAAAACAACGAGCGTAAGTTAGAGGGACTTATGTAACGTAGTCTAATGAGCAATAGGAAGAAATTTTGATGAATTTCCAAAACGAAGTTACTTAATCGAATTGGTGTATAATTAAACTACGAGAACAGTCTTTTTAATATTCATAATCCAGCAAAGAGTTACAATACGCATTGCAAACTACACTTTGCTTTACAGTACTACTACTAGGAAGATACCCCGAGTACCAAAGGGCTGTGTCTTCATTAACACAGAGAACAGAAAAGTTCCATTGAAGTAAATCTTTTAAATCAGTTCAATCACTGCAGTGTGGATCCATGGTAGACTTATGCCTTTTCATCCTTTGTTCCCCACCCTCCGTTCTTTGATTTGCTGATAACACTTGGTCAACAGGAACTCTGCTGATATCCCTTTGTTAGTAGGAACCAATTTAGGCCCGCAAAGAGTGATCACGTATTCACCAATCAAATCGCTAAAATTTAAGTCTCAACCAATCAGGAGGCGCTATTCAGATAGTTGTTGTTGTTGCATACGGAAAAGCCGTTTATATTGTCTGTAGTTCTCACAGCTTACATGGATCTATTTTGTTTCTACAGAGAAATATTACTGCCAGAAACGTATGCATTTTGAGATTTGTAGGCCAAGACAACATTCTTTGTACTGCAAGCTTCCTTTTCAATGTTCAAGCTTTTTAGACCAGATTTTGAGGCGATTTTGTTGAGTGTACGAGAATTCCCGCTTGTTTTGGCCATTTTGAAAAATGGGATCCACTGTTAAAAAGTAACTGTTGTAAGTCCATATTGACCAGGTGATATCAGGAAATCAAGGACGAAAACAAGGGACGAAAAAGGTATAAGTCTAGATACAAGGCTTGCACCTAGGCCAAGCGTATCCACAAACAACCTTAGATGACAATGGGGTGACCAAACCATAGTTGGGCAAATTTTGGCTCAAATGTCGAATCTTGTGGCCTGGGCTTTCGCTTTACTCGTTGCTATTTTTGTTTTACTTTTCAGGTGTTAAATGGCCAGCACAGTGATGGAGTGGATGATATAAACTAGAAATCCAACAATTGGTCTTCATGCATTTCATTTACATTTGCGATAATTTTTAGTTTCAAAGTTTGTCTCAAATTAGATATCACATGAGATCTGCGATTAGACTCAATACATGTCATAGTTTCGCCTTTTAACTGAACAGTTATCGCAACAACCAAGACTCATTTCCTCTTACTTCTAGAAATGGGTTAGCTTCATACTGATTCAATATGGCCTGAACAGTTGTTCCAAAGAAAGTGCTTCTTATTTTTCTCAGAACCACTGAGCCTAAAACACCAAAAATAGCAGTTTTCCAGAACCGCCTTTCCACAAAACTAGCTATCAATACTTGATGAATGTTTATCCACGCCATAATCACAGAACGCCTTCCTCTAAGCCATTTTCTGATTAGGACACTAAGGCGACACAATTTTTCGCCAATTTGAAATGTTTCTCACGTCTTACAGCAGTAGAGAAATAAAGTCCTCAAATGAGCGACAACAACAACAACAACATATTTTCAATGAGATGAGATGCGCGTAAGTGTAAGTTGAGGGTCTTTGTGGAACGAGGTTAATTTGCGATAACGCGAAATTATTCATGCAAACACTTGAATTGTTCTCATTCGCGGGCATTTCACGTGACATCTAATTTGAGACAATCAATGGGAGCAACGACTTTTAATCTGTATTAATACCACTATACATCATTTTGTTGGTTGAATGCATTGAAAGAAACCGTGGCTACGTAACTATCAGTCTACCATTATACTCCTCTGAACTTTCGAACAGTTTCGAATTTAAAGTGTGTTTTACCTTCCAAACCATATGAGGATGTGACGTCATCATATTTCTAAATCGTAAACCAAAGGAGTGAAATAGTTTTGCTGGATACCATATCGCAAACATCCATCAGCTATGATTTTTAATCTATTCTATATTACCCCAGGAACGTCAGGGGGGGGGAATTAAAATGTTTTTGATTCTTTTTAAAACTTCCCTCTAATACTTGATAAAGAAGGAAATCCTCTAATTCTGAAACAGTCCAGCAAATAAATCTTAGCAAAGTAATTTGAGTTTCCTTCAACATTTAGAAAGAAGTATCCTTTTAGTCATTTACGCTAGCCGTATTGAAGATTCAAGGCCTGTGCTTGTTTCGATATCAGGCCTGTCCATTGACCCTTCCATCGATTCTTTGCAATAATCGATCATCTATCAGAGTCGATCACTCATCAGAGTCGATGGTAAATTAAAGTCGAGAATTTTCTCAATCGATTATTTCAGCAAAGTCGATTATTACTTGCATTTGGTTAATCGATCATTCTGTACAAATCAATTAATCAGTAAAGTTAATAGAAAGTGATTATGACCTTTATCGATTAATCGATACAGACCTGGCCGTGAGCATTTTAGCAGGCGAGCGGTACATCGCTCTCCTTGGTAAAGTCAGGCGGGCGATCTTTAGTCTATTGAAAATCGTCAATAAAAGCATATGAATAAACGACAAATGCAATATTGGTCTTCAAACAGCTAAGTTTACAAAATAGGATGGCGATCCTCCAACAGAAACAAAACGATAGCTTTGTAAGGTCGCAAATCAACTACACTCCCACTAACGAGCTTTGAACAGAATGGAAATTAAATCACATATTAGTGTATTAGTACAAACTAGCCGTCATTCGAAAACTGGTATTTTGATGTGCAAGTACTGGAAGGTTTCTTATTTCCGAATTCGTTGTTGCAAGAACATCACGTATTTTATTAAACAAAAATAATAAATTCACCCGGTGCTAGGAATTTTCTTAAGATTAAATGATTTTGAGAGATGACAGTGTCGTACGAAACGTTTTGTACCGAGAAAGATTTTAAGAGCTAACAATGGAGGTTTGATTTCTTCACAAAATTCGTTCCATAACGGCAGCCTTCGCACTGCCTTTACAAAGTGAGTTCAAGAGAATCAAAGCGATGGGCATTTCAATTTTTTCTGAATAAAAGGATTCTTACAGATTTTTGGGAGTGAAATGCCCCTCGATCGAAGTTTTAGTCACCGTCTTCCTTCTATCGATCTCCGCAATTCTTCTTCCAAGAACGGCCCCGTTGTCTTATTTTTCAAAGGTTGTCAGCTCAACAGTCGATCCTTTCTGGTTACTCGCCATGTTGAAATGATTCGGTTTTAACGTTTTGGGATTTCAATTGGCCTTCGAAATAGCAGTCTGGTGGAAACGAAACCATTCAAAGAATTTCCTTCGCTATTGCATTCAAAAATGTTTGGTTTGTTTTTCGCGTGACTTGTCAAGTAGTTAAAGAGTTTACAGAAGTAGATTACTTCCTAAGAGATTAACGAGTGATTTATTTTATTTTGAAGTCAAAACAAGTTCCCATCAATATTTTAGTTTTATTCCAAGGGGTGTCGAGAAATGAAAGGAAAACTAAGGGAGCGGTCATTAAGTATCTGTCATGGGGGGGCGGAGGGTATTCAGTAGGGGTATGAAACAAAAATATGATTTTAAGGAGGGGTTTCAAACAAAATGCACCAAAATGGAGGGGGTATGAAACAAAAATTATGTTAAAAAGTCATAAGTAGAATTCAACCAGTCAAATTAAGTGTCAGTTAAGTGCCAGTCATCATCTGATGATTCTATTGCAGTGATGAATTCATAGAGAAAGTGCTCTTTGTCCAGCAGGAAAACATAGCAAGTACTCGTTCCTCAGCAAGAAAGCAGGGTCTAGAAATGCACAGTCATTGACATTGAGAATTTTAGAGGATGGTTTGGTGAAATAGAGACTTGAAAAGGAAGCTTTGGAAAACATCTCTGAGAATAAAAAGCGAAACAATTCACAGTAAGAAACTTTCATACACAATGTAATCAGAGTTGAAATCGCTATGCTTAGCCATAGGCAAGAGAGATCAAATGATTTGCCTCACATAAGCTCTTTAGCATTTGGTAACTGGTATACCCACTCACTTTCTCTATCTTTTTCAAAACTTAGACATATTTTACATAAAGATTTGCTGCCATGTGCAGCAGAGTTTTATTTCTCAAAAAAATAAGGCTGGTTTAGGAAGCTTCATCATAAATGGCCCATCTTGGGTTGATTGATGGCTATGTCAGGGTTCAAATATCTCTCTTTCTGAATTTCAATCATTACTGCACCTCCCCCATTATTGGCCCTTTGTTGGTAAATTTGTGTTCATAGTATCTTTGAGATTTTCACATTCAGTAATTCCAGCAGATTCCAACTACACTTTACCAATCCGGAAGTAAAACTTCAAGCACAGTATCATGTTACAGCTAACTTTAAACTCTGCATTTTTTGTATCTCTTTTCGTCTTCAAAAATGTATGAACTTCCAACAATAAATTCCAACAATAAATCTTACGATACAAGAAGATGCAGGACATTTATCGATTATGTCACTTTCAACTTCACTTGTCTTGTGACTTTCTTCTTGGCTTTCGGCTGCTAACTTCCCACATTTTGCCAAAACAAAAGTAATGTTTGCAGAGATGTTCAACCGCTACCTACTCCTCGAGAAGCAATCTTCCTTCTCAGTTGCATGCTCTGATTCTTTGCTGTTAAGGAGAACAGCGATTTGAGCAGGCTGTTTACCACAATCCACAACCAGCAACCATGTCACTAAACGTCGACGAGTCTTTTGATGTTGTTCAATTTAGGCCATGATCATTGTTGTTGTTGCTTTCGCGCCCATTTACACTTACTACCTGAGTTCTGCATTATCCTGCTATCTGAATAAGGTGATAAAGAAAGAACATAAACTCAGGTAGTAAGTCTATGATTTAGAAATGGTCCCTTTAGATTTTCACTTCCCAAAGGACTGGCATGATCCACAACAAACTGTAAAAGGAGCAAAATCGTAAAAAAAATACGTACAACTGCAGGTGCTGAGGTTCATGAAACTTTGGTTCCAGGGGGGGGGGGTATGAAATACTTTTGAATTATTTCGAGGGGGTGTCAATTCAACTTCTGAACTTCATGGTGGGGTGCGAAATTTTTCTTCAAAATTTTGGAAAAGCCTCCGCCCTCCCATGACAGATACTTAATGACCGCTCCCTAAGGCGGGCAGTTAACGTGCGACTTGACATTGAGGCGAGCGATGAATGGCTTGCCTCGCTAACCCGAGGCGAGCGTGGAGGCGCGCGAGGGCGATCGCCCGCCTCAAACGGCCAGGACTGTCGATAGTCGATAGAGAGGCCTGTTTGGTATCTTTGGGATTTCTAAGCATTTTTATTAATATCTGCTGACGCTGCAAATTTATACCTTTGTCTTTCCTTTGTGCTTTCATCTTACAATACTTGCGTTCAGAGCATTTTATGTAATTTTTCAGAAACTAAATCGAAAATAAATTGAAGGGAAATGAATGGGAACAAAGGGGTTGAAAAAAGCTTTTTACTTGTCTCCATTTCAATCTGTTTCAAATCTCCAAAGAAATGTCGTCCGTCCTAAAAAAACTACTCCCGTTCGATAGATCAACAAAATTTGATTACGTGACGATCTCTGATTTGCTTTTTGCCAAGTAGATCGAAGGGTGGGTCGTTTTCCAAGTTATAGCTGATCTTGTGATTGGTTCATTCTTACTGTCAGTTCAGTTCTGTTGGCATTACATCGCAAAATCAAATCAATGCCCGTCTCCCTGTCTCTCCTTTGTGCGTTCATCTTACAGTACCCTCGTTCAGAGCATTTTATGTAATTTTTTAGAAATTAAATCGAAAATAAATTGAAGGGAAATAAATGGCAAAGGAGAGGTTGGAAAAAACTTTTAACTTATCTCCTCTTACATTTGTTTCAAATTTCCAAAAAGGTACCTTCCGTCCTAAAAAGCTTCTCCCATTCGAAAGATCAACAAAATTTGATTATGTGACCGATCTCTGATTTGCTTTTTGCCAAAGTAGATCGAAGAGCAAATCATTTTCCAAGTTATAGCTGATCTTGTGATTGATTCATTCTTGCAGTCAGTTCAGTTCTGTTGGCATTACATCGCAAAATCAATGCCCGTCTTCTCATACTTGGTGATTAAAAAATGTGTGCATTATTACGAAGCTGTCTTTGCTTCTCTTAGCCATCGTGCAAACATCGCTATTCTCATCACGGGGGGGGGGGTTCTTCCATAGTAAAGGTACCTGGGGATGTACCGCCCGCAAGGGCATACTTGCTCAAACTTTCTAGTCTAGCGAAAGGTATACTTTTTGCCAATTTTAGTCATGTAGTCTGGGCAAGGGTATGCTTTTTGGCAATTTCGGTCACAGAAATGTCAAACTTCGGTAATTCCTGTAAAGAGACTCACATTTTTTTCACATTTTGGTCCACAGAATGCAGAAAAATGGGAAGTTTTGTCTAGAAATTGCCAGCTCATGGCACTTTTGATGTAGAAATTAGTCTAGCCATGGGTATCATTTTCACAAAAATTGGTCTAGCCAACGGTGCCATTTGGAAACTGTTGGCGGCACATCCATACCGAAATTTAGCCGAGAGCCCCCCTCCCCCGTGATTTTCATGTGCCAAACTTAACACGAGAATTAAGCACATGAGGGGCACGACAACACTTGCATCAACTGGGTACAGCAGATCGAGTTGGGCGCGGTAGATTATTTTGAATCGGCAGCTCTTGCCGAGCTGCACGAATCGAGCATGGCTGGGTTGCAAAAGTAAAACTTTCATGTGCCAAACACACAACTGCATGGAAATATTTGAATTTACACATCAAAGCTGAGCTACTTCATGTAACAACTCCTAAAAAATTTGGAGCGACGTAATTAAGTTCGACGCACAGGGGGGATCTTGGCTAAATTTCGGGTAAGGGTGAGCCATCCACTGTTTCCAAATAATACCGTTGACGAGACCAATTTTTGTGAAAATGGTAGCCTTGGCTAGACTAAATTCTTCATCAAAAGCACCATGAGTTGTTGTTTTCTAGACAAAAATTGCAATATTTTCGCCTTCTCTTGACTAAAGTCGCCAAAATATTGGATCCTGACAGGACTACCAAAATTTGACTTTTCTTTGACCAAAATTGCCAATTAGCATAGCCTTGCCCAGACCAAAATATCAAAGAAGCACATCCTTGATTAGAAGTCCGAAAAAGTATACCCTTGGGGGCGGCACATCCCTAGGTACCAGGCACCTCGCTATGCAAGAACCCCCCCCCCCCCCCCCGTGTGGCTCGTTGCTTGAAACAGGAGTCGCGCTAAGCATGCTCGCGTGTCACTCCTAACTGAGTGAGGCTCGGCACACGAGAAGTTCGAGCTAAACAAACAGTATTTCACTTCATTAAACAGAATAGTCAAGTTGAGAAATATTTGTGATCTAACAACATGCAGCTTGGCTGAATAAAAATATATTGCAGATTACTAAATATAAGTTTCAAACAAAATGCTCCAACACGCCCAAAAATCAATTAAAAATCTTAATTAAAAATAAAGATGCAGTAAAAACCCACTTAAGAGTGCAAATATTTCATGACAGGCCTGCCTTCCTTGAATTTCATACTGCAGAGTCCAACACTTAGTTGTTATACTTGGTGAGCCAGAAGAAAGTTCCCACTTTTGAAAATTCATAGCATCAAGAGTTTTACACGAATTTAAATGATTCAAATTCTAGTTAAGAGCCGAAAGATCGAAGTAGTTTTGTGATTTTTCTCGCTATCTTAAGAGAACTGGAAATGTAGGTAAATTCAACTTTACAAAAATTTAATGGTTGCAAAGTGACTGAAAAAGGGCCTAAAACATTGATCAAACTATGGTGGACTCTTCACGAAGAACAATAAAGAAAATACCATCTCTCATGGGTGAGAGATATCCAATGCACATTTATTGCCATGGGAGTCAAAATCTTGGGTATTTGTTTGAAAACTGATGTCTTATAACGTTAGGGAGAGGTGAAAAGCCCATTGCGTATTTTGCTGTGTGAAGAGAATCCTTACAATTTGATCAATGTTTTAGGCTCTTTTTCAGTCATTTTGCAACCATGAAATCCTTATAAAGTTGAATTTACCAATACTTCTAGTGCTGATAGGACATCGAGAAAAAGCACAAAAATACTTCGATCCTTCAGCTTTTAACTCGAATTTGAATCATTCAAATCTGTGAAGCATTCTTGGTGCTATGAATTGTCAAAAGTGGGAACTTTTTTCTGGCTCACCCGATAAATTTCTAAGATATTCGTTCATTGAAATCAGCTGAAAATTCACGATTATGCAGTTCGCAAACGCTGATCAATCGTCTTGGGAAACAAGGTATACATTTTAGTTCTGAGCATTGCTACAGTTTCATTGACATCTATTCAGCTAGTGCTTCCATGCGGGCTTTTACTGCATCTGATAGCTAAGGTTGCGAGAATACAGAAGAAAAAATAAGAGGGGACTACTTGATAAACGGAAAAGGAACTGGTTCTAAAGATGGCGCGCCAGTTCTTCACTCGAATGCACACTTCATGGTATAGTTTATAGGATGCAAGGATTGCATTGGACACAAATCTTCATACAGGTGTGAAGAGATTCGTGTAAAAACTCTATGACTTATTTCTTCTGATTTAATGGCTTGCAAGAAACTTTGGCTACTTGTCTATAGCTAATTCTAACGTAGGACTTTCAAACATCTTGAATACTTTTCAAATATAGCATATTTCATATTTAAACTCATTCGAGGATGTAACATCATCAAATCTCTAACTCCTAAACCAGATTGGTGACAGATATTTGCTTGATACCATATTGTAGACATTTAAACACTTTTGTTTCGATGAAACTTATCTCATGCTTCGTCGAGAAGTTTAAAAATTTCTACCGTTCAACTCATTCGAGGATTTAGCGTCATCAAATTTCTAACTCCTAAACCAGATGGGTGATAGACTGTTACCCTGAGAGACATTTGCTTGATACCATAATGTAGACATTTAAACACCTTGGTTTTGATGAAACTTATCTCATGCTTTGTCGAGAAGTTTTGGAATTTGATTGTTTTGCGGCTTTTAAAAAACTTCCTCTTGAATCCTTTAAAAACGAAGTGGCATACCCTAATTCTTAAAATGCTAAAGACGATGTAAAGCCATTGAGTTGATGGAAATAAGTCGTAGCATTTTACACCATTCTTTTCAAAGATGAGGAGCCTATGCTTGCAAGGACTAACAGTTGTGAATTCGTCACTCAGCATGTCATCAATTAGGCCACTAGCTTGTAAGTCATGCTCGACCTCTTGCATCTTGAATGCGCCACTTATTCGGTACACACTTGAGTATAGGCATAGCGGGTGACTCTTAAAAAAGTTATCTTGTTTGAAAAGGTTAGTAGTGAAAGTATCTTTTTTCCCTTTAGTGAATCTGTTTCATTTAAAGGCAGTTTGCCCCCTCGCTAATTTGCTTCATCGGAACAAAGCAAAGTCATTCAGGCATAATTTTCATGGCCATGAAAATCACGGATGAATGACTCTGCCCTCGTGGAATAACGACGATTAGCGTGAATTTGTCGAATATTCAATAGACCAGATAATCAGAAAATTCAATAGAGCTCTTTATCGATCTTTTGTCATTCATTAAGGTGACAGGCTGCCTTTAATAGCTGAAATACAAAGAATTTATATCTTTTTATATTAGAGTGAACTCAACTCAATTATCTTTGAATTTGAAAATTTTTCATGCTTAGAGAATTGGTCTGAATAGATGACAAAATCCTCTTCGAACAAGAGAAATAATCCGATTAAATAAGTTTAGTTTCATGAATATGGTTTAATTTTGTTCGTCGCACTTTCAATGGTTGGCTGCAAAGTACAAAGTAATTTATAGAGAAGCCTATTTTGCAATTTCCGACCTTTTTCACGAGAAATTGACTACGGTGACACTAGAATCTCATCCCGGTAAAATCTGAATAGTTTCACTTCTTATCTTGGAAGTTAGAACGTACTGCATTACAACGATACAAAGGCACCCGTTCACACTGTGGCCGTCCTGTCTTTGCAAAGCTGCTTGTAATTTTTTGGCGCGAAAGCAGTCGTCACTTGATTACCTTGATATATCATGATTGGCTAATTTTGCTTAAACAACGCCGTCATTTAGGTCTGCAACTTGTTTATCCCTTTGTTTTGGATACTATACAAAGGCTCTTACCCAAGGAATGAAACGTTATAACAGCATTGTATGTGAACAGGAAGAGCGGTCACACAAAACAGCGTTGAAAAGCTACGCGTTGAAAAGCTACGAGTTGAAAACTCTTATTTCTTTGACCAGTAATCTGCCTTGGCTTTGTTGTTTTGTTGTCTGTTTGTCGTATTGTGTCTTGGTTTTGTGGTTTTGTTCTTTGTTTTTTGTATAGAAAATCAACTTCATTGTAAATGCCATCCATAGTGAAGACCCGGTGACTTAATGTCATTTTTCACTATGGATGGCAGAGTGCAACATAAAATTATATATTGTACTTTTTTATCTCGATAGAGAAAAGAAAAAACAAAACAGCGTTGTAAGTCTGTTGTTTCGGAAGGAAACAACGGAACAATTAAATCAGTTTATGAACGCTGAAAAGTTTGATCATATCTCTCTTCAGCCATATTCAAGATGTTCTTAAAGGATGACGATTTTGAAAATTCAAAGTTTCATGAGTTGGCTCCCACCAAAGCAACGAAAATTCCACACAAAATACTTCAGCTATTTAGCCATCAAATAAAAATTGCTTTGACACAAACAGAACTAATACCTTGGCTGATATCATCCTTCAAACAAGGGGCTTTGTCAAGAGTCACCTAGTACCAATTGACAATTTAGGATATTCGACGATTCGCTAACGCATTGTATTGTACCTTGGTCCGGGTAATTCTCCGAATATACTTGTCGAATCATGAAGACTTCTAGCCAATGCTTTTATCGATTCAGCCATTCGGTCTGGAGACGGGGGAGGTTCCTGCAAAAAAAGAACAGCAGTCAGTACTGGGTGAGTTTAACATTTGCACCTTTTAGCGAGTCGACATCTTTTTAATGATATGACGCCCTGGTCAAACGCATCCAACGCACCAACCTTTTCAAATCAAACTGGAAACGGATTTGGTAGTATAACTAGTAACTTCTAAATCACAAACATGCGGACGGGTAGCTGAATCATAGTATTTTGTTATGCAAAGAAAGGGATTTCCTTCTCCGAGGAAATTCTGTTTCACCCTTCATTTCAATGGGCTCCTTTCATCCATTTTGCCTCTGTGGACAAACGGAGATATAGGCCTGAATTGATTTGTTGTGGTTTACTTATGTTACACAATTGCGTCGGGGTACGGCTCCATATCATTGTCAATTTTGGATCTATTTCACCGTTTACCAGTCAGTGAGTCCCGTTGCAGCTTCCACGAAGGAAATTTACCGTAAGAGTGTTCATGGTCGCAACTTGAAACAAACTTTCGAGCTCCACTGTAATATTCCTCCCCTCGCCATCGCCAGAAATGGTCGTTCCATCACCCTGGACTGTTAGCCTTTCCTTGGAGTCAGCTAATAGAAACCCTATCAATTGTTAGGCCGGCCAATGAGAACCTTTTCATTCTTCCTATCGACCAATCACATTAAATCATAGCATGCGACTGTCAATGTTTTAAAAACTGCCCAATACCAAGGTGCCGGGTGAGCCAGAAAAAAGTTCCCACTTTTAAAAATTCGTAGCATCAAGAGTATTTCACAGATTTGAATGACTCAAGTTCTAGTTGAAAGCCAAAAGATCTAAGTATTTTTTGTGATTTTTCTCGCTGTCTTACCAGCACTAGATGTATCGGTAAATTTAACTTCATAAAAATTTCATGATTGCAAAATGACAAAAAAGAGCCATAAACATTGATCAAATTGCAAGGATTCTCTTTACACAGAACAACATGCAATGAGCGTTTCACCTCTCTCAAGAGCTATACGACATCAATTTTCAAACAACTACTAAAGATTTACAGTCCCGTGCCAATAAACGTGCAGTGCATAGCTGTCACATACGAACAATCGCGTTTTCTTTACTGATCTGTGCGAGGAGTCCTTTATGATTTGATCAATGTTTTTGGCCATTTTTCGGTCATTTTGCAACCGTGAAATTTTTGTACAGTTCAATTTATCTATATCTCTAGCGCTCGTGAGACAAGGAGAAAAATCATCCAAATTCTTCGATCTTTGGGCTCTTAACTAAAACTTGCATCATTTAAATCTGTGATGTACTCTTGGTGTTATGAGTTTTCAAAAGTGGGAACTTTATTCTGGCTCACCCGGTATGTACTCAAGTCTCAAGTTTTCCCAGCTGTACAGAATAATAAGCAGCAATTAGCTGCAATAACAGTTTGAAGATTTTTCAACGAGCACCAATGTTTATTCACCAAATAATTACACATGAGATACTAACGGGCGAGGCTGAAACAAGTTTGGACATAAAGTCACAAAATATTGCTTTGGATATCAATCTGAACTTTCCGATCTCCAGTTATATCTGAGATCAAACTCCTTTCAGGTGTAACAATTGTTATGATATGGAGTTTCAGGACTAATACGACCATTTGCTCAAATCAACAGCCTTCCAGACAACATTTTAATAGATTATTTACCGTTTAGCGATAACGACCTTACTGATGACGATTATAGAAGTGTATTAGAGCTAACTCTAGAGCTCATCCACTATACTGGTCGGTTTGATTAAGATAACTCCAAACTTCTGCTATGCGTCACACAGCCACTATTAAGTCTGTTTCACAATTGATGTAAAGTATAAATGGTGCGAATAACCATTCATCCACACTAAATCCCATATCTGTAATCAATTAGTTTCTACATTGAGCAATCCCTACAAGATATGCATGATTGCAGTAATTTGAACGGTGGGGACTCTGAAGGAGGATCACTGATGGTAGAAATTACTGTCGTTGTTGTTCTCTTCTCCGTGGTAACTCTTGTTCATCATCAACCTCCTATGCTGCCCTGACATCCGATGTGAAAAAGATTTCAGTATGCTTTAGTATTCAGTCCTATGTGCAGTATTTTGTAACTTTTTACTTAATTTTTATCTATTTTCATGTCTTTATGGTTGATCATTGTCTGTTACTCCTCGTGGTCCCGTCCCTATAGTGTTGTTTTTTCAATTAGTTTTGAGTGGGCTTGTCAGGATTTCTAGCTACTGAAAGCTAATAGCTAATTTAGGCACATTGTGCATGCCGCATCCAGGCATGGGACCCCTAGTTTAACGTCCCTTTCGAAGGACGGCGAGGTGGGTTGTGAGGTTAGGCCTCTGAGGTCACCCATCCGGAGTTTGACCTCACTCGAACGAGCTTAACTTCGTTTACCTGACGGAAACTGTTTAAGCCACTCGGTCACTCACCCCAATGTATAGTTGCAAAGTAATTAGAAAGTATTGTAAGATATTATGATTCTAGTATTTATCAGTAATCAATCGTATGTGTAACATTTTGTAGTCGTGTATCTACTTGCTAATACTTGCTTGTCTTTATGTAAATGGTCACAGGGTAACCATTATCTTTTGCTCCATGTGGTCCCGTCCCTGTAGTGTTGTATGGTAATCACACAGTAAAGAAGAATAGAATGTGGATGTAACGTGTAATGTAATATTTCGTTTGAATATAAAAAATTTATGTTATGAAGCCAAAAAAAATCACACAGCAAGGCTTACCGAATCTTCAAGGCTCTGATTGTCGTAAGTTCCACGTTGTGATGGTCTAAACATTGGCACACTAACTGGCACAGACGTTGCATAGATTCTGTCACCTGCCATTCCTCGATTCATGTTTGAATAACCACCACTGTTATCTAAGCTGCTTGAGTCACCTGTGACGAAATATTTTTTCTCAGTACTGCAAATTCTCCGGAGATAACTACCATACATAGCGGTACGGGATGTGCCAATCTTTTGGGTGCCCTTTCTCAGGCAGAGAATAAATCGTAGGGTGTCATTCTTTGTGAGCTCACAAATGAACATATATTTAGGTGTCTCAATTTAGAAGATATTAAGGGTTTTAAGGGTATTAATTCTGATCAAATTTCATTTACAAGGTTAAAAGTTTGAATTTTTGGTACAATTTTACGATATCTATTTTGAATGGTCCATATATGTTACGGTATCGTTTTTGGAAAATTTATGATAAATTTTGGCTGTGATTTCACAAGTTAAAATTGCACATCCCCGTCGCCTGTCTATTGAAGTTACCCCTCCTCCCCTGGGAAATTTGCTAATATCAATGGCGTACATTGTGGATCTTTTTGATAATTTCAATGAAAAGCAAAAGTTCTCATCCAGTAATCCTTTCACAGGAAAAATCTTTCGATAAGGAGAAAAAGAAACATGAAACTACTCACCACTACTGTCCTCGTCAGATTCGAAGAATGGCTCACAATTCCTACTTTCATGAAATCCATCTAAATCAAAGAGAGTATCGTCCTCGTTCTGACTTTTCGACCTCTTTTTCAATCTCGCTTTTTGCCCGCCATCTACGGATGATGAAATTTGCTGGGGCATTTGTTGGGACAGTACTCTGGATGGTGCTCCTCTTGCTTGGAATGAGGTGGACGTTATCGGAATAGATCGATGCGATCGCCCCTTTTTACCTACAAAAGAAGGGCAATTTCGTCATTATGTTAAGATGCCTTTTCCCAATAAAAGATGCTCTTTCTGCAAATGTTTACGGCCAGACTGAATGGAAGCTTGTGATTAGAGAAGGTCAGGGATGATTCCTTAGGGCAGACTGGCCAATTGGACTACCGGACTACGGCCCCAATGGGCCCCTCAGCAACGGTCCCCTTTGGGGCCCTTCTATGTTTGAAGCAAAATATTTGGATTGTTAATGGTTGATTTTGACAAACTTTATAGTAATAGCAAAGCAACGCATTGAAAGCAATGAAAGTAGTTATAAACGGTCCTGTAATAATTCTTTCTACAGTGATTTTTCTTTCTCTAACATTTGAAGATGTCCAACGACTTCAACTGGCCCCCAAGTTTCAAGATAACGGTAACGAGAAATTTCAGTTGGCGCTGTCTCATTTGTGTTGAATGGCTTTCGACTAGTAGGTGAATTGGGGGAAGCTACGAAGGTAGAAATTGACGAAATTGAAGCAGCTTTGGCCACATGGGCCCAATAAAGACTTGGTTGAGGAAGATGTATTGTAGACAGGGAACCTTCTCACATGACCTCTGGCTGTTGCTAATCTGTTAATTTCAAACAGTACTTTATCCTATATTTATTTACACTCGATTCACAGCAATCTAGCAGGCCCTACTATTAGGGGTAAATGTAGATAATGTTTTCCGAGAAAAGATATCTTGTGTAAGTTTTCAAAGTTTTAAAACGTGAAATAATGATAATTATCAGGTATCAAATGAACGATTCTCACTTTTGAGAGCGAGCAAAGGTAAAAGAACGATAAACGCAAAAAAATTTAGTAGATGACTTGAAGCTCTACTTTCCATAATTACTTTTGAAAACAACAGTCAATTCGATTGAACTATTTACCTTACCAACGGACAGTAAGCACACTTTTGTATTTTGGGTAGTATGGTTTGGAATCGGCTTCCAGACATATATAAAACTGCAAAAAGCTGTGATGAGTTCAAAATGAAAATCAGAAGTTGGAAGGGATCTGGCTGTAACTGCCGCAATGCACATTTTAAATTTTAAATAGGATAGAACATCGATCATTGTAAATAGGGTAGAGTTAGCATTTAATAGCTATTCTTATAAATTGTATTATTATTATTATCATTATTACTTCTAAGTTAAAATGACATACCTCGTATCTGTGGGAGGTTTGGTAACGGGTCATCAGTGTCTGAATCAATCGAATCACCTTTGCTTAATCTTGTTTCTTTCATCGCATCAGATATTGAGGTCTGTAATACGTTTTCTTCTTTCCTATTTATAACACTGTTGATGAAATGAAAGTGTTAGTCATTCAGCCCATCAGCCAATCAATTGATCAGTCAATCCATTCATTCATTATTATCATTTATACACGAATGCCCCTTCAGCTAAAAACTAATACAGTGTGATCTACTTGAATAAATAAAAGCAATAACTATGATAAAAATGGTGTGTAACTGACGGAATGGCCAATCAATCAATCAATCAATCAATCATTCAATCAATCAATCAATCAATCAATCAATCAATCAATCAATCAATCAATCAACTATTTATAAATAAAGCTATAGGTAGGGAGAGACTGCGAGAGAGACATGCCCCATTCACACTTGCAAGTAACACCAGTTAAATTCAAACCAGGTTATCGAATGGAGCCTTCTGATTGGACAATCCAACAAATTGAAGGCATTTGATTGGCTCAAATTTAACCTGGTTTAGATAAAGCTGGTTTAATTGTGTAAATGTGAATGCGGTAATGGTAAAGCATAGGCACAATCTAGAACACAAAAGTTATGAGCAATTAGCAAGGCAGAACCTCTCTAGAAAATGGCCCCATACAAAATGCATCACCTTAATTTTGCCGTAAGAATACGCTTACTTACTTTGTCATGATACTTAAAAACAAATGACAAGAAAGCTTGAAAAACTTTTTCATGTTTATCTAAAATTTTACAATACATGTTACATCTGCATCCTACTATACTTTCCAACTACTATACAAACACTATAGAGACAGGACCACAAGGAGCAAAGGACAATGACTTCCCTGTGGACATTAACATAAAGACATGCAAATATTAAAAATTAGATCAATAACTACAAAATTGATAACTCAACCAACCAATCAATCAATCAATCAATCAATAAATCAATCAATCAATCAATCAATCAATCAATCAATCAATCAATCAATCAATCAATAACTTGAAAAACTGACAGACCATTGTATCTTTTGATTTAATGTTTTGAAGAATACAAAATTAAATGTAGAACAGTTGATGTGCAAGCCTAACAGCAGAGCCAATAACAGGAAAAGGCTTGCTACTGCAGTCTTTGAGATTTCCGGGAGTTCAATCGATACTGCATTTATTCAGAGGGGCTTTACAAATCGTTTGTGCAGAGAATTGAAACAACAATTTGGTGGGATCATGGTAAGCTCTGTTCTTTGTTTCACAGACTGTCTTTTTTTCAGAGACTGGGTCTATCAGTAGGCTTTCATGTTTTCATATGAAAACAGAGTAAAACTTCTCCATTTTTGCCTTGCGTTCACATTGCTCCGCTGTGAAAACGGGGCTTTTCGAAAAAAGCTTATGAAAAAAAAAACGCATAAATTTGGAAACGGTGCGTTTTGAAAACGATCCGTTTTCAGTGTGAATGCCAAAAACGCAGAGATTTGAAAACGCTGCACATTCCTTGTTTGTAGACTTTTGATTACAATGGCATTCCAAGTTGCGATTGGCGCCTTGTTGACAGCTATTAACAAAAGGCTTTGTTTTGAAAAGGGGATCAACAACACCATTTTGCTGGAGCAGTGTGAACGCCTATCGTTTTCATAGCGTATCTATTTGAAAACGGAGCAATGTGAACGGGCAGCGTTTTTATCAAAAAAAGGATAGAAATGAAAATGGAGCAGTGTGAACGTAGCGTCAGTCACGTTACACTAATGTTGAATTTCAGAGTCACAAGCAAAACGATCTGTAGTGAGCTCTTATCTAAGACAACTTGACATACTGTACCTCAGAAAATTCTGCTTGTCTGAATTAGCTTTATCTTGAAGCTGTCGAAAAACCACTTTCTGTTGTTCTGTAAATATCCTTGGTTAAAAAGAAAAGGAACAATTGCACTGTGTATCGAGTTCGTAGATATTGAAGATTGTTTACTTTGAATGGCCTGAAATTATAATATGTCTGGAAAAAACAGCAGGCTATCAGCACTTCAAATGAAGGCAAAAACAGATGAAATGAAAGGAAGTCAATAGACAAGATATTGAAGCTCCAGGAAGCTGACAGGATAAACTAAACAAAATGTTCATATTATTTCCGTTGCAACTATTTTTCATGCATTGCTTAATACCAAAGACCATTGTTATTTCTGACATTGGGGTAACACCAACTCCTCACCCAGTGTCTGCCACTGGTGATTTTTGGCACAAATATACTTAAAATAGCCTTAAATACTGGACTCATCATAACAAACCAATGGACGCACAATAAAATTGTAACCTGTAGAGAGAACACTATCAACTCCTGTAAAAGGACAACCAATCAAACATAAAATAACCTGTAACTAAAGAGAAAACTCTTAAACCTGCAAGAAAATCAAGTAATCACTTACCCAAAGCGTTATTCACCAAATCATTTCCTAAATACTCGTTTCCTCGCACACTCTTCAGTTTGGTTCATGTGAATAACAGATTAATGACACGACCGACCAGATAAATGACACGGCCACCAAATTATTTACCAAATACACGCTTTGTCAGACACTTTTCAGATAGGTTCATGCAAAACCCAGATAAATGACAACAGCCCCATTTTATCATTTACCTGTTCTTCGCATGAACCAGATTGAAGAGTGTGTGACGAAACGCGCATTTGGTAAATAATTTGGTGAAATAACGTTGTTGGTAAGTGATTACTTGATTTTCTCGCAGGTTTAACAGTTATCTCTTTAGTTACAGGTTGAACGTATATTTTAATTGTTGTTCTTTTTCAGGATTTAATAGTGTTCTCTCTATAGGTTACAATCTTATTGCTCGGCCATGGGTTTGTTATGAAGAGTCCGCCATTTAAGGCTATGTTAAAATTTTGTACCAACAATCATTTGTTTACAAATACAGTAAAACCCCGCAAACAAGAACATAGCAAAATAAGAACCTGCAGACTGATTTTACCAAAAAAGACACCCAAAGATAAGAACCAAAAATAGACTGATTTACTTCAATGTTCTTATGAGATGGTACACTTGATTGAGAAATTTCATCAAATCCTTGTAAACAAACGCCCAAATATTGATAACTGAACAGCAGCTAACAGTTTTCAGGGATATGCAAAGTTTTTTATCAAGCTATATGATATAAACTGATTTTTCAACAACAAAAATACCATGCTCTCTAATATTCAAATGCAGTCATTATACCACCAAGTTTACTTAACACATATATATTGTATACTGTAACTTTATATTCACTTGAGTCACAAGTCTCCTTGCGATAAGAACCACACCCTGAAAATATCATAAGTACCTCATTTATAAGAATCTAGTCAGTCTGCTTTTTGGAAAAGTATGTTCTTGTTTGCGGGCTTTTACTGTATACTTCTAAAAATCCATGTTAGTTGAGAGTTGACAATGAATCATGTTTTGCAATCAAAGTGAGCAACATTTATTCCATGCTGTGGTCCAGCTGAGAATCAAACCACTGCATTGACATTCTGAACTCAAGTCTGCCATGCCATCTGCTGTGCTACAGCTCATAATAGCACAAAATCTAAAGTCTGATCTTTGACCTTCATGACGATTTTTAGAACTTTCTGAATTTAGCCTTCATGTACACCAAGCCCACATAATGTATCACCATTTCGCACTTCATTGATTTATCATTTGAGATACTTTCCCACCTCCTAAAGTCCTGACTAAATAGCCTGAACGCAGACTATACCCGAGAAAAACATATAGTCTGCGCAACACCGATCACTTTTGTGTAGTGCGTGCTTCAGCATTTATTTGATAACAAAGAAAAGTATTCTTGTGACAGCCTGCGAAACAAGGGAGCAATCAGATTTGAGAACGGCTATCATGCGATTATATCTCAGATTTCGCTTTTTTCTCTAAGCAAATTACGTTAACAACACAATACTTTGGGATTTTAAGTACCCTACGATAGACAATACATAGACACTAAGAAGAACGGGCCATTGAAACTGTTATTGAAATGAAATGCTGACTCACACAATACCCAATATTGAGCGGTGTCGCGCAGACCATACCTTTTCCATGGGTATTGTCTGCACGCAAGCTATGATGACACAATTTGACAAAAAATCGAGTCAAAAATTGAGCCATTCGACCACTTTGTTGAGCGACTTGGGTTGAGTGGAGGGAAGTTTGATCTTGATAAAAAACTTGAATGAAAATGGTGCTGTCCAGTGAAACTGGAATCATGTGGCCATTCTTTTGATTAGTCAAGCGAAAATATGTGCAGTAAGTCTTTCATTAGGTGTGCTTTAGCATTAGAAAGGAGGTCTGTTAAAAGTCAAATGGAACAAAATCAAATAAAATTTCACGTGAAAATCGAACTGTTTGGCGATCAATGCTTGACTATGCTCGCCGTTGTGATCAAATGTCAAGAGAAAACCTGAGTGAAAAATCGAATTGTTCGGCCATGAGCAATTGTGTTTTCTTTTAACAGATATTTCTGTTTTGAATTTACAGTAATTACCTTATTCTTTCTTGCATAGCTTCTTCTTCAAATGACAAATATTTCTTAACAATTTCATTTACTTTTGAATTAGCATCAGACAATGACCTTTGGAACATTCTTGCATGAGATCCAGACCCTGCAAAATAGTGAACTCACTGTATTAGGAATGTCCAGAGAAACTATCGGGTGAGCCAGAAAAAAGTTCCCACTTTAAAAAATTCATAGCACCATGGGTACATCACAGATTTGAATGATTCAAATTTCAGTTAAGAGCCGAAAGAATGAAGTATTTTTGTGACCTTTCTCGCTGTCTTACCATTAGAAGTAAGATAAGAATTAGCCTCCGTGTAGTCTCGAGGCTTCAAAAGTGATGAAACGTGCAAGGATCGCTGTTGATTGCTGTGGCGAAATCTAAAGAATGATTTGGCCTTTAAAAGCAGGTTTCCCATGTCAAAGTGACAGAATCTTCAAGCAGTACACAGAAGAAGTGCTCATCTTCACTCAGGTTGGTTTGGTTTTCTTTACAACCTCAATGAAATACGAATTTCAGGCGTTTTAGAAGTGGTGAGTTACGATCGTGTAGAATGGGCCTAAGCTCCTGCTTCCTGCACCAAAGCGAGGTTCATCAATTTCTGGCTGAGCTTTAGATTAGTTTGATTATGAGTCGTAGTTGTAGCGATTATCAAACTATCACGGAGGCTTCGCTAAACAATTCTTATTCTTCATGCAAATAAATCTGGCAGGCAAACTCGCAGAAAACGCAAAATTCCCGAATGCTCAATCATAGCTGAAGACGGACTTTGTAATCATCCAAAAGGATCTTATGTTTACAATCTACGGAAAACAGGTTCACCTGGGTATCTCTTTGCTGAAATATCGCCAAAACCCGAACAATCTTAAAACTTAAGAAACATCCGCCCATACGATAAGAATGTCGGAAGAACTATTCGTTTCTTGCAGTTTTACTAAACTATGGAATCTAGCAAAACTAGCCAAAACGATCCAAAATGACCCAAACAAGCTATAACGATCCAAAGCGACCATAACGACCCAAAGATGAGCCAAAATGACCCAGAACAACTCAAAAACGACCCAAACTGATTAAATCAGTGAATAAGAGTGCCGCGTCTACATAAATTTCAGCAACAGGGACGACAGCAGTGATCATATGGAAGCAACTTGAGCACTCCCATCACTCGAATCGTTTGTGTCCCCAGAAAATTCTGTCTGGGGTCTTTGTATCTACCCAGTTGCTACAACATGTGAGGCGTGCTTTTGCCAATTGACTCAATGTGTCAAGTGGCGATATGTAGATTAATCTCGAATCCAATGACATCTATGTATCAAGGGATCATTTTTTCATGATTTGCATTGTCCATAGGTTCAGCTGGGTTCAGGTGGGTTTTACCAAGGTATCATGGTTCTACTATCATAAATTACGCTGGCCTAGGCCCAGGGTGTTTGGAAAATTAGGACCACAGAAACTAAGACCTCGAAAACTAAGATCTAGGGATGTGCCACTCTAAGGGTATACTTTTTCAGACTCCAGCCCAAGGGTATGTTTTTCAGAGTCAATGATATACTGTAGATTGTCTTGATCATCAAAAAAAGACACAGAGAGATGTGCAGAGAGAGGAGGGGTAGAGAAGGTTGGAATGCAATGGCCTGAAAAACCAGCCTCTCCAAACGATTTTATTGGTCATTGGCTTTGAGGTAATCGTGAATCACTTTGGCTCATTTTCTGTTTGTTCTGGGTAATTTTGGTGCTTTTGGGTTGATCTGGGTCATTTTGGGTCATTCTGCTTGGTTTTGGGTCGTTATGGATCGCTTTGGCTCGTTATGGATCGTTTTGGCTCGTTTGGGATGATGTTGGTTGATTCCATAGTTAAGTAAGGGCCTGATTACATGGGCGAGTTGACCCACTTCTAGCTCGGATCTCGCTCGGCTCTGGCTCGCCAGTAATCCCGATTACATGGGAGGGTTGACCCACTTGTAGCTCGGCTCTGGCCCTGAGCCAACCCGGCTGAAACCAAAACGAGTCTACCTCCGCAACACACTTCAGCATGGCGATCAGTCGAAGAAAACGTCAAATTTTGTTTCAGATTACTTCTTCTCTTACCATTATGTGGACACTCCTTTTTCAGATGTACAGAATACTATTCTTTTATGCTATCCGGAGAAATCACATGAACCAACGAATTTTAGCTTATTATGGCTCAAGGAGGTTTCCTTTCTAACTTCCTCATACTGACGAGGTTCTATCACCACTGAAGTCCTTGTTCATAAACTCCATTCTATTTTTGAAGTTATTGATTGACATTGAGAACTTCTTTGCACTTGCACTCGCAGCAGCAGCCACTTTGTTATGATGGTGGTGGCCAAAACGCATGCACATACAGCGAGTCAACCTGGCGTTGACTCGGCAGTTGCGATTATATGGGAAAGTCAACCAGGTGTTGACTCCGTTGAATTTGTAGGTAGAAACACCGCAAAACGACGAAAAACAACAGCGAATGAGTCGGTTAACTGCGATTATATATTTTTTGCCAATATTTCGTCCTGCCATGCAGGACTTCTTCAGGGCTGTTATATGATAATAACATTTAAGATTTGAATATGTACAACGATTTGAATAGGAGAGGTTACATGTGATTGGTTAGATATGATGGCTACGCAGGGGCTATGTCGGTTAGGTTACGAGGGTTGCGTTATGTGGCAATAATGGTGATGATGCTGATGGCAATGATGATAATAAGAATGATGATGATGATGATGATGATGATGATGATGATGATGATGATGATGATGATGATGATGATGATGATGATGATGATGATGATGATGATGATGATGATGATGATGATGATGATGATGTTGATGATGATAAGTAAGATAGGAAAATTGGGAGGGTTTGCTTGTAGATTCGGTTAGTATAGAATTATTTTTGTTAGCGGTCTGTGGTTCTGTTTAGTCCGTTAGGTGATAGAGTGTTGGCCAAGCCAATGAAGTATGCTTCCTTGGCTCGTCTAACACTCTCTCTGGTGTCGTGTAACTGGAGTAGCGGTAGCAGTTGTAAGTCTTGTATTGAGTGTCCGGGTTTACAGAAGTGCTCTGCAATCCCGGATGTGTCGGAACGTCTGTTTATGATGTCTCGTCGATGTTCGTTGAGTCTGTCTCTTATACGTCGTCCCGTTTGTCCTATGTATTGACAGTCAGTCTTTTTGTTCCGTAGGCATTGTTTGCATTGTAATAAGTATATAAGATTTGTGGAGTAGCAGTCAAGGCTTTGTCGTATGTCGAAGGTTTTGTTAGTGTTATAAAATGTGACTGTGTGTGTTCTGTCTTGTATGTGTTGACATGTATTGCAGTTGCGGCGTGATGGACATTTGGATATACCTCTGGGAGTGGTGGTGGCGTCATTTTTTATTTTGGGGCGCACCAGGTACTCCCTGAGGTTTTTCGGTCTGCGGTTGCTTAGTATTGGTGGGTCTGGGAAGACTTCCTTACAGTTCGTCGAGTTTTGCAGTATGTGGAAGTTGCTGTGGAGGATGGACTTGAGTTGTGGAATGCTGGGGTGGTAGGTGACAACGAATGGCGTTCTGTTGTTATGTCTTTTCTGTTTCGTCTGTAAGCTTGATTGTCGCGTTACTTTGGAAGCCTTCCGTATTTCGTTACGTACGTGTTTGCGTTTGTATCCTCTGTTTGTAAGGTAGGTTGACTCCGTTGCTGTGATTACATGGGAAAGGCCAGCTCACCTGGCCGGGTTGACCTGCTTTCGAAAAACAGGTCAACCCGGCAAGACGGGTTGGCTCGGGGTTGGCTCTCTTCATGTAATCGCAAAATGTTTTATGTAGGATTTGACCAAAGCATCAGGACAACTCACTGAGCCGTAAATGAGCTACAAGCGGGTCAACTCGCCTATGTAATCAGGCCCTAAAACCACAATTTATGACACTTTGTAATTAACTAAACTTGTGCTTGATTCAAATTCAAAATGGCGTTTAGTTCACTAAGAATCTTGGTGCCTTTTTAGAGGGGCCCTAGTGCAGATCAACACATTTTCCTCCAAGCTAAATTGGAACCTCACCGCCCCTGTAGCCTGGGGGCCCTTAGGAGTTACTCTAGCCCCAACTATAGAGAATTATGCCACTGCATCATCCAAACCATTAGATGAGAACCTTTAGAAAATTCAGCCTCTTGTGGGTTCCTGTTTAAGCAGTTCTAATCATTGAACTTCAGCCTCAAGGTTCATATAAAACTAGGTTACTTCATGTGGGTTTTGTATTTTCTACATACCATCAATGCTTTCATTAGAATCTACTGGAAGCTTCCTTAGGATTATTTTGAAAACAGCAGAATAATCTTCAGACTCTCTCATCTTGGTACATGATAATTCATTCTCCTGTGAACAAAGAAAACAATGTTAACTTTTGTGACAAAATCAGAAATGAAAAGAATGACCACCATCAATAATGGAGAAGTCTACACCAATAGACCTTTTAGCTATTCAGAAAAAGAGCCTGGATCGAGCATTATTTTGATACAATTTTACACACAAGGTTTGATCGAGTGGCGTTAGAGCTTCTACCACCTTTGTGCACATTCAAAAATTCTACAAAATGTAGCAAAGTATCGTTCGATTGAGATTCTTTTTCAGAATAGGTAAAAGGTCTATAGAAGAATAAACCAGAAAAAGATATTCTGATGCAAAAAAGACATTATAATTAGCACTTATGTACTCAACATTCTTGATTAAGCGCATAAAGGAATTGAGGGACTTGATCAACCAAGTACCTAACATTTGCTCATCCTATTTTCACAACTTTTCCAACCTTGCGGGGGCTGCCACCTCCTGCCACAGCCTTGTTTGCTTAAGAGTGCTTCTGAAAATAACAATGATTGACTAAGAATGCTCCACTCAGAATATGGCAAATTAACACTTCCAAACAAGCAATTCATTTGTGTACGGAATGGGCAACAGCATTTTACATTATTAATGCAGAAGTTTTGGGAACATGTTCCTGCTGCACACTTATCATGTCCTGTCAAAAATACTTAAACAGCATAATCTTGTGGCACCACGTATCAGGCCTTACTGGGAATGGCGTGTGATTGCTCTCACATGCCTTGGCACACACCTTCTCTTTCCAAGGAGTGCGGTAGATCGCACGCCTTATCTTTCCAGATGAGGACTAAAATCTCTAATTCTCTGTAACAATAATGATTACAGGATATTCAAAAATTGTGAACTCAGATGAATTAATGTTTTAGACAATCAAACACTTTTCTTTCAACAGTGAAGGATGGGAATAACTTTGCATTTAGTAAAACTGATCAAGTAAAACTCCAGTTGACATATTTTTTATGTTGATTTGCAACTGCACTCCATCACAAGCCTGAAATGGACTAGGAGTGCGATTTGCCACTCCCCTACCGAAATATTCCCAGTAAGGCCTGAAGTATATAATTTGAGAGCATGGTAAAACAAAATTCTAACAAGGCAGCTATCGCTGTGTCTTTTGAATAAAATATTCACCAAGTCTTTCTTTGCAACAACTCGCTCTAATCCTTTGTACTTGTGAATTGCATGAGTACTCATATCACAATTGACACATTTGAATACTTTGTAATCACCAACACTTCTATCCTTTACCAACAAGTTTTGTTGCTATGAGAGAGCAAATTATGTATGCATGTATCAGTTTGCCACTGAAAATATCAACTTTAAAATGTTAAAAGCTAAAAATAGATCTTTTCTAATTTGCCTCAAGAGACTACAGTACAGTAGATAGCAACCAGAAGATCTTTCACCCATCACACACAATACAAAGATTTCTCAATGGTTAACAATTGAAATTCTATAAATATATACCCCTTCTTTTTAGCTTTTACTCTTGAATGAGGTACCACTGGTCATGCAAATTTGTATGCCTGGGTTTATATGTCAACACTACGCCAGACATCTTTCAATGCATTTTCAAACCATGCCTCTGCTTTATCAAATATATAATTCTGAATACATATGGCATGGGGGTTAACACTAACAGACCAGACAGGAAAGTTTGTAATGCGTGCGCAAGGTATTCCGCATGCAGGAACGTATGAGGTTTTAAACCTGAGCCATACAGTTGGCAATAAACTGTAAAGGATCTATTGCATTAATCTCTTGTTCTCAACCTTCTAAACACAAATTATCTGCGCAGTCTTACTTGGGCCATCTCAACTTGCCTGCGCAAGGAAAGACATATACAAACTGTCCATTCTGGTTTACAGACTTTACTTGCAAATTACACCACGTTTCATGATAAACGGCCAGACTGCTAACTGGGTCATTCCATGTCAAATCATCATGCTAATGTAACCCACTATTTCAGGCTGTACTGATTTTTTCTCCACATGTAGGTACACTTATGATATGAGCTGAGACAAAAGTTCAGCTCAATATGACTAACAATTTCAGAAATTTCACTGTTTAAATTTTACCATGTTTCGGTGAAATCAGTCAACCGTGACTGCTCAGCTTTTCACGGAAGCCCAGTTTTGAATGAGAGTAAAATTGTTGGCATATGCCTTGTGTATCTGAAATTTGGTACTCTGGGGTTTTGAAGGTAGAGGATCCAGAATCTGCAATCAGAATTGTAATATCTTGTCTATAAGTGCTTCTTTTTCCTATACTGAAATAAACATTATATTTCCGCAAATTGCAAAAACCACTACAGATTAATTCATCAAAATCAGAATGTCTATGGCAACCTATGAATTTCTGTGTGCTAATTTCTGAAATAGTACATATAAAGGAATCAGAAAATTTAAAGCTCATCAGTTGCCATTATGTAGTTCAAGATGCATGCAAAATCAAAAATTGGACATTTTTCGCAAACAACCAGAAAATGTTTTAAAGTTACCATAGAGAGTTACAGTCCAATGTGGAAGCTTTCATGACAAAAAAACTGTTCAAATAGTTGCCTTTTAAGGTCATATTTACAGCTAAGCATCAGGAGGCGTAGGAAAGATAAAAATCAAGAGATGAGACCTTAAAAAGTTTTGTTTTATTTAGAAGCGTTGACTGTAAGAAATTTAACCAAAAACATCCAACAAAGTACAAGTAGTATGAAAAGTGCATACCAAATTATGCCTTCTATTTGTGCTCTAGGAGTGATTTTTCAATTGATGCTAGAACTTCATCTGAGATATCATAAGTTCTTCCAGTTGCAGTTATTGGTGCAGCAATGTTACAAATAATATCCCCAAATGAAACCCAGCAAACATCCTCTCTGACTGGCCACCTGAAATTCTTTTTTGGACCTGGGGGATGCATAAAGCTGACTCTACAATCTCCTTCCTCTTTGCTCACATCAATAACCAAACCAACCCACCACTTGCCATCATACAAACATGCCACATAGTCATTCTTCGAAGGAAGGTACTGAGGGATTTCCTTCTCTCCTGTTATGGAAAAGGACCCTTGAAACTCTTTATCTTCTGCCGTTCGTTTATAAGATATTTCATGCTCATTTGATGGTGAAAAGAAGTGATAACTCCTAGTACCAGGAATTGTCCTTCCCCTGGAGAATCTATCTTTTAATTCCGCTCGGACTGAAACCATCCTTTCTTTCGAAATGTAGAGAAAATGTATTTCCTCAATGTTCTTTTGACAGAACTCAAGCATAGCTGGAACTGACAAAATTTGCTCAGAATAGGGGCGTTGTAAGCTAGCTCTGGCTGTCAGACGCTTAACTGTGCCCCCTATCCCATCACAAGCTGATTTGCCATGGCTTGTGGCAAAAAATGTCCAGTTAGCCAATAAACCAAAGTCAGCCTTATGCAAGCACAAATTAAGCATGTTCTTGTAGTTCTTATATTGCCCCGCACAGCCATCTGAGAAGTATTCAATACTGTTGATGTGTGGTAATTTTGCTTTAATCACTTGTGTTAGCTGTCTTTGCAGTTCATAAACAAAATTTGTATCATGATCATTGTCATCTGAAATAAAGCAGTATGATTTGTGAAGAAGCTTTCCATTTTGCTTTTAGTAAAGAACTGCAGGATGGAGGGTGCAGTATTGTTTACTCCAATGAAAGGACTGAATTTCATCTTGAACTACAAATGTGTAATTTTCTGCAAAATCACCAAGCACAATTACAGAGTCCTCATCAAGGTTTTCTTTCCTACTTGAGAAGTAACTGGCTTGGCATTTAGCTATGTATGAATGGGATGTGAGCTTATCTATGCTGTTAATAAGTAGATCAATAAACTCTTCACTGCAAAGAGTTTGACTGATCAGTTGAGAGTGGTCAGTGCTCTGCCACTGTAAGAAAGAAATATCACCTTCTAAGTGACTAAGAGCCTCTTCAAGAAAAGAGCGGAGAGGAAGGGTCCCTGGACAATCTTTACATCGATGAATCATGCAGTGGTTATTGTTACGAGAACAAACAATCATATCCATCATGTCCTTGTAGGTTTTATCAGTATTTGCTGCATCTACAAGAAGAATAGCATTCTGGTGGATAGAGCACACACAAACTGAATGGACCCCACTAGCACCAGCAGTGATGCACCATTTTGGGCGCAAAGAGCAGAATTTTGAAAATCCTAGTCTGATATTGGGGTATTTCTCCTTGAAACAGACATAAAGTTCCTTTAGGTTGCATAAGAGCAAACGCTTTTGCTTATGGACATTTCTTCCAATGCTAACTACATCCTTTTTGCCAGGCAACAAACGGGAGTACTCGTCATCCTCGAAAAAAGACCTAACTTGTGCCAGGGTATCTTCTGGCAGTACCTTTCCTGTTTTTTGCTCTGGCAAGGCATTGATACCTTGCTTCCGCTTTAGTTCCCTTGCCTTCCTTATCAGATACTCCGAGACCTTAAAATAATCAGATGCATACTTGATGCTCCATGATTCAGGTGTGAATGTTAACATTTGAACCTTGTGTCTATAATCACAATGTTGTAATTTTACCCTTATTTCGTCTGTTAACTTGTCAAGATCAGCAGCCTTCTTTTCAAACTCCCTTGACACACTTTCTGGTTCCTGTTGTGATGAAAATTCACCAACTTCAACACCAATAGCACTGGCAAAAGTTTCTTTCATCTTTCCAAAAGTCCTGTTTATTTTCTCATTGGCATAAGATATGCGTCTATGTTTTGGCATGCTATGTGTTTTAATAGGAGAAGCACCAATTGATTCAAGACTTTCATTCAGAGCAGCCCTATTTTTCTCTTTTGAAAGTGAACTTTCCAATTCTTCCACATCCTCACCAGAATCTCTATCAACCTCCATACAGGAATATTCTTCAGTCTCAGATGATGATACTTCTTTAGCCTTGGTAAAACACCTTCTGCATAACTGCCAACCAGGCACTGATTCAATGCCGTAACTGGCCAGTTCCCTTGCTTGTGCAAGTGATATCTTATGGCCACCCTTTGGCAATTTCTTGTGTACCTTGAAAATGTTACAACATTTGCTGAACCTGCTTGGAAAGGTAGACCCAAATTTGGCCTCATGATGAAAACAAATGGTTTTTGCTTCATGTGAATCTTTCAACCCTGCTCTCCACAGCAACAGGTTCCGATAATCTTCTTCCAATTCACATAAAACTTTGATGCAAGCTTTACGAACAAAATGAGTTTTGTGGCAATCTTCTTCTAAATAAACACCAAAGTCACATTTCTCCATTTCTTGTTGATAAAATTTTTGTCTTTGAATAACTGCTAGGTTATGGTGGTTATGCCATGGCAAGGATCACACAGCAACAGACAACAACAGCAACAACACACACAATGACAGCAACTTTGAACAAGTTGCTGTTGTTTTGTGTTTCCTTGAAGCAACTGAAGGACTCTGAAGGGTGTTTTGTTTTCAGAAATAACACAAAATCAAATGAAGAATTCATGAGAAATTCCTGAGAAACTATCTTAACATCACCTGTATAGAACAGAGAGGGTTTCAATCTGTGCAAATGGGAATCTGTCATCAAGGATATTTATTAGCTTCAGGCAGGAAATTTTAGTATCCCATAAAAAAGAGGAATTAGAAACAATTCAGAAGTTTAGCATAAAGTAGAAGGAAATGACTCAGTTCCATTGAAAAGCTCATTTTCTGAAAACAGTAGCATGAAAAGGTGCTACTGCTCCTATTGTAAGATCAAAATGTGATATATCCTTCTTCTACAAAACAGTGATGCCTTTTGCATAGAGGAGGTATACAATGCTATATGGAATCATTTTTTATCATCTTAGCTAATTGTTATTCTCCCAACAATTTGTATGAAAAATGGACAAACGATAGTTCTGTGCTTAGTTTCCAGCCTCACCTTGTGACTTTGATCTATCTGTTACCTCCTGATGCTCACAACTGCAAATATGAGTTAAAAGGCAGCCATTTGAACAATTTTTTGTCATGAAAGCTTTCAAAATTGGACTGTAACTCTCTATGGTAACTTTAAAACATTTTCTGGTTGTTGGCGAAAAATGTCCAATTTTTGATTTTGCATGCATCTTGAACTACATAATGGCAACTGATGAGCTTTACATTTTCTGATTCCTTGATATGTACTTTTTCAGAAATTAGCACACAGAAATTCATAGGTTGCCATAGACATTCTGATTTTGATGAATTAATCTGTAGTGGTTTTTGCAATTTGCGGAAATATAATTTTTATTTTAGTATAGGAAAAAGAAGCACTTATAGACAAGATATTACAATTCTGATTGCAGATTCTAGATCCTCTACCTTCAAAACCCCAGAGTACCAAATTTCAGATACACAAGGCATATGCCAACAGTTTTACTCTCATTCAAAACTGGACATCCGTGAAAAGCTGAGCAGTCACGGTTGACTGATTTCAGCAAAACATGGTAAAATTTAAACAGTGAAATTTCTGAAACTGTTAGTCATATTGAGCTGAAATTTTGTCTCAGCTCATATCATAAGTGTACCTACATGTGGAGAAAAAATCAGTACAGTCTGAAATAGTGGGTTACAAAAAGTGAAAAAAATTGATGACTTGACATGGATTGACCATGTCGTGTGCGTGGAAGATCTTCTGCGCGCAGTTCCAGGAAGAACAATGGTTTATTGTTTAAAAACAATGGCCAGGCGCGCATCTTCCGCGCGCACTGTGCAAAGTTAGTAGTCTGGATAAACGGTAGACATACTCAAAATGTTTGTATAGTCTACCAAGCTGTGGCAGCTTGATTACCAGCAAAATATACCAGACTGGAAAGTTTGAAAGTACGCGGTTTTCAACCTGAGCTGTGTACGCGGTTTTCAACCTGAGCTGTATAGTTAGCAATAAACAAAGGATCTATTGTTTCAATCTATTGTTCTCAACCTTTTTAACCGCGAATTTTCCGTGCAGTCTTACTAGGCCATCTTAACTTACCCACGCAAGATACTTTCCAGTCTGGGTGAAATGCGTGATCTAATTTCTTGAGAATGAATGTGTAATTGCCGTTTAGTGAAGCTATTACAAATTACAATAAAACTGGTTTGTGTGCAGTGCACATTCCTAGTATGGAAGTGATCTTCGGTGCAATGTGATTTTGCTTCTCGGAGCGCAGCTACCTTTTCTTGTGAGAATAGGCCCATTATCGACCAAGTAGGAAGTAAAATGACTTCATCAGTTTTCTTTCATTCCGCAAATTCTACTATCTAGCTAATCTGGATACCCCAAGAAACTAATAAGGACAACTATTTCTTGGTATGAATTACCACTTCGACTCCAGCAAAAGCCAGCTTGACAAGCATCAGATTTCCCTTGAAAAACAAATCAACGACATCGTTTGTCTTGTCATTTTCATCTTGACCCAGCAGTTCTGTGCCTTTGATTTCTTCAGATTCACCATCTTGAATATTCAGAACTACATTTAAGCATTTGCAGCCAAGCTTTGCCATTTTGTATTCATGGGTTTTTAATATTTTATTGGTTGGATTCTATTAAGCGACGCTTTCATTGCAAGTGCTTAGGCCTAGGCCTATTGATTGTGCCATTTGACTGGAATGATTGGTCACGTGAAATTTTCCACAGGGAACTCAGTGGGAAGCACCGTCCCATCTTATCATTCCGACACTGGCCCGGACTAGCCCTGCCCGGACGACAGAGCAGAAGCTGCGCACGCATGCGCGAAAAATCGCAACTTTGAGCCCCCTCTGCTCCCTGCAACAGATCCCAAAATTAGGCAACACTTGATTTTTTCTTCCTAGGGCCTTGAACTCTTGATTTTATCATTTCAAAAAGCTTATCTGTTCGAGCACTTCCTTATCTCAGATGTGTCGATGACGTCATTTTACGCAGTTTCTGCTCTGTCTGCCTGGACACAAATTGCAGGTGTGGAGGCATGTCATGTACCGTACCTTTTCCATCATCTTTTTGGTACAAGAAAAATGGCATGAAGTTAGTTGGCTATACCTTTTAGGTTGAAAAATTACGTTAGAATCCCCCTCACTTCTTTTGGATTTTTCAGAGCTGGCTCCGCCACTGCAAATGATATTCTCTCGTGTTCTTGTGTAGCAATTATCATAGCGACAGACTTGTTTAATATCTCTTTCGATTGCCGTGAATGTGAGTAATACCATACTTTTTAAAGAATTTCGACAGACAGATTGGTTCCAGAGCAATTAATGAAGTAATAGGTTTCTAGAGGGGCGGATTTCGGAAAACTAGCTTCCCGTGCTCACCAGAACGGGAAACAGAGTCTCAGCACATGCACACACGGGTAGGTAAAGTCCGTATTTCTGGGATTGTTGGGTCCATTGAAATTATTCATGATAGGGACGTAGGAAGTATCTCAAACTTGGGGCCACGACACTTCGAGCGCACCTTTTCCTTAAGAAAAAGGGGGCATTTTCTAGAAATAAAAAGGGCACTTCTTTGTCTATTGCAAAATCTTGGGGGCACGTGCCCCCAGTGCCCCCGGTTCCTACGTCTATGATGATATTTGTTAAATATTGTTATTGTTATTACATCAAATATTCAATCGAATCAAAATTTTTTAAACTGCTATTTTTAGGTTCCGTCATAGTTAATATGGTTCCGTAGAAGAGGCAATTCTGACCTTAATCTGCATCTTTTCGTGATGTATCATGTTCATGGAGAGGTTTCTAGGTATAAAGTGTCATTCATAGCTGATATTTTTGGGTTGTAATGAAGCTGAACTGATATTTTGGGTTGCCTGAAATCTTTTAGAATGACCCCGTGCATGCTTATGTGCTAATTGCTACCTGGACACGGCAGTAATACCAAGCGATCATCGACTGCAACTGTCTTTCAGTGAGCAGCATGCCAGCCTGATGGCTGAATCAGCCTAGCAGCATGCAAGCACAACAATTTGCCAAAACGTAGATGGCCGACTCACCGCTCATGTACGCGAGGAGCAAAATAATCCTATCGTATATGGTGTTACTTTTAGTATTTACTCCCTCAACTAAATTTCATCGTTGATGTCCTGTACAAACAATCCTAGCCATCTTGTAAGCAATACAAATATTTGGTCATTCAGTGTAATGTATCATAAAAAATCGTAGAAATGAAAATATGACTATATATCGAAGGCAGAATGATAAATCCGTTTGAGATGTAATCATTTTGAATTACACACCACAATATGAAATTCATAGCACCAAGAGTCCTAGATGGATGTGAATGAATCAAATTTTGGTGGATTGCAGAAAGACTGATTCGTTATGTTTTTTGCCTTTCTGGGCACTTGATGAGCACTATGTACAGGGTGTACTAAGCTACTATGTACTTTGTACTTTGTACTATGTACTATGTTTATGTACAATGTACTATGTACAGGGTGTCTCATAATAATTTCACAAGCAAAGATATTACAGGGTGTACTAAGGTGAGCACAGGGCGTCTCACAAAAAGCTTTCCAGTTTTAAACTCAAATATCTCTCGACCTGCTTACCTCAACAAAACAAATAAAACATAAAACGTATTCTGAAAGCACTGGTTTGATCGAAATGGGCAATGGAAACAAATTGGAAACAGGAACCAGACAGCGGTTCTCAATGTGGAAAAAACTGGCCGGTACCCGGACCTTTGTATACGGGAATCCGGTTACATTTAGCGAAACAACAACGACAACGACGTGCATATGTGCTGTTGAGTAATGGCGGCCAGAAGCGCTTCAGCTGCGAATGATGATATTTTCGATGATGTGGTCTTAATTGAACAAAAGTAAGTTTGTAACTAGATTCAAAGGTTCACTCATTATGTCAAGGTCTTATTCTCACGATTGTGGCTGTATTACCCATGTAATTTTATTTTGCTATAGGAAAGAATTTTGCTAGACGAGACACACCACATACAATTTTAAGGAAAATATTTTTTTTTTTAACTTTTAATTTCATTCTCAAATAATTGATATACAATAATGATAATAACGAAAAATTAATTAATTGATTACAGAAAGGATTATGAGTTAAAGAAAACAATGCTAAAATATCAGAAAAAACTACCTAAGAAACTTATAGAAAACCCCCAAAACGTCCGATTAAAAATAATTAAGGAAAATATTTAGGCCCAGGCCTGGGGCCTTCTATCGGCCCTTACTGTGGAAGTTTCACAGTTTCTCCAGACTGAGGTGCAATTGGGAATAGCAAGTGAATAAACTAGCAATAACATGGAGCACTGTCGTCGCCCTGAAATCAATTTGTGATTAGACCCTTAGGGTGGGGGTCATCAGGGTTTGCGGAACAGCGGAATTTCAAGAAAATTTGTTGCGGAATACGGAATCCTAGCAATTTCTCGGCGGAACGACGGAATTCTCCACTCCTACGGGACGCGGGTTTTCTCAAAAATCATAAGTGGAATGTGGAATTTTCATGGAATTTCATGGATTTGCGGATCCTTTATCTGTTGTCTTGTAAAAAGAGGTCTTGGTCACACCTCTGTTTTTCTGGTCAGCACTATGAGAATATTTTCCAAGCTTTGCACAAAAATTTTTAAGTGGCATTATCCTCCTCTTTCCACCTGGATGGGTGAAAATGTCTAACAATACTAATTTGTGCCATCATTTTTATAACAAAGTTGCGGGACGCGGAACTTTGGCTAAAAATGACCGGGACGGCGGATTTTAACTGAAAATCGCGCGGAACGGCGCATTTCTAACCCCCTTGATGACCCCCACCTTAGGTTTCTTTCGTAAGTTTCTTATACAGTAAGTAAAACAAAAGGAACCTTTTGAAATTTCCGATTTCAAACCAAAAAATTTGAATTGTACGCTGACTTGAAAAGCTTGGAAATGAATCTAATCCTAGGGCACCCAGAGGGTGCATTCCATGTAAAACCTCCACCAAAGGCACATCAAGCCCTAAGCTTTCGTAGGCCAGGTATTTTCAGGGAGAGAGAAGCTGCTAAAAAATCTGAGTTCTCAAAATCTGACGATTTTAAGAAAGTTTCAGTACTGGCTCAAATTCTTAGTTTCTTATGAAAGAAACTCTTGTTTGAATTATCAAACAAAACTGCTAAAAGACGGAGAACTACTTCACATTCATGCCAAGGTCGGCAGATTTTCAAACGCTGTCACGCCAAGAACCAGTGCTATTGAAAATTATGTGGCTACGCCAACAAAAAAGTTGGGTCTATGCCAAAGATCTTCAGGCGTAAGTGCATGGAATGCACCCTTCACTCATTTGAAAATGTAGATGCGATGGATTTTTTACAAGGACTTCTGATGGATTTTTTTTAACAAAACGATCTTTGTCCAAGATATGAGATTCTTTGGAAGTGCATTGCCTCTCGTATCAGGATAGACACACCACACTTTTACCCTTCTCCTTTTTCTTCTTCTTATCATTGCAGCAATGTTGATATTCCTCCTGTCCAGTTCAGCAATGCATCCACGCCAATTGTGCCCTGTTTTTGATGTCTTACTGGCTTGCTCCTGGCCACTTGTTACTGGCTTGTTACACGTCTTCCATGTTTTAGCAACGTTAGTTAAATCGGCAGTTGATTGCATTAAGGTTGAAAAAGACATCTTGGAGCTCTTTAATTCTTTATCACTCTTCTTCTGTTAAAGATCAAACAACACACCTCAGTCACGTATTCTTGATAAGAATCTGTCTGGCGAATCAATGGCTACCAGGTTCCTTGGTAAAATCAACGGCAGGCTCAGGTTTCTTTACAGAAAGCAACATTTTCTTGACTTCTCCCTTCGCAGATTGCTAGCAAACGCTCTAATTCAGCCCCATTTTGACTATGCAAGCAGTGCTTGGTTTCCATTATTAAATAAAAGATTAACCAAAAGAATTCAGACTGCTCAAAATAAATGCATCAGGTTTTGTTTGAATCTGAATAACAGAGCACATATAGGAATCAAAGAATTCAAAAATATAAATTGGCTCCCCACGAAAGAAAGATTTGAACAATGTACAACTGCAAAGGTTTTCAAATTTTTTGATAATTCGGCCCCATCCTACATGTCTGAGATGTTCTTACCGGTTGGCCAGAGCCGCATAACTCATAGATCTAAAAACAAATTGAATCAACCTTTCCGAAAGAGTAACATAGGGCAAAGTTGTCTCTCATATCTTGGACCCAAAGTGTGGAACAATCTACCATCAGAACTTAAATCTGCAAAGAACATCGACAGTTTCAAACATAAGATCAAAGATACAGTAAATTCTTCAATGATCTCAAAAGTCAAGATGATAGCCCCTACATATACTATTGAAAACGCAAAATTCGCCTATGAAAATGGAATAATTATTTTTTTTAAGGGATCCTTTTTTTCCGGAACAAATTTCTTTTTATTTTTATAACACCTCCGGAGGGACCATTATGGAAACAAGGTTTTATTGACCTTTTTAATGCTATCCCTGCCATTTTTAACCTGGGGTGTTTTTAAACTTCATTTTTAACTCTTTGCCTGTAAATATCGTATTCCTGTAATTAGATCACTTTCCTTTCATTAATTCATATTGTAATTTTAATTTCATGGCAAAATTATGCATACATACATACATTCTCAACGCATTTTGACCCAATGGTCATCGTCAGGAGAATGAATTTTTACAAGGTTACATGCCTTTTTATAGCCGTTTTAGTAGTCACATGATGTTAATGAGATCACATGGCCTAAAATTGGTCATGTGACGCTTGAGGCAGTTGATTACAGCTATTTCTATTCCCGTCAAGATCTGAGACATTATGATCTGGAGGAATTGAGATCTAAGAAATTAGGATCCAAAATTTTATCATCAAAGCTACCTCATTGTTTTTTTGCCTGGGGCTAAAAGCAAAGTTATTGAAGTTTGCTTCTCATGTCAAAAAGTTTACTTATTTACTGTAAGCCCTCACTTTACAGACTCCATTCTGATGGTTACAATGAAGGATATTTCAAAGGTCAGATACTTGGAGAAATGGAAGGATTTGCCCTTGGGGTTGAAAGAGGAAAGTCTTTTGCACAAGAGGTAACATTTAATTCTTGAAATGCTGGTTAATATTATGCACTCTATGTGTAGTATAGGATAAATCATAAGAGCGCCTTTCTATTAACGATTTACTGTAAATGTAATCAAGAATCTCAAAATATACAGTAGAATGCTCCTTTGCACCACCTTTCTTCTCCAACTGCAGTATATATATTAGCTGCAGTCACACTAGGTCCTTTATCCTGTTGTTTTCCTTCGAAATAAGGGGCTTACAACGCTTTGGTATGTGACCGCTCTTTCTGTTCACATGCAACACCGTTACAATGTTTCGTTCCTTGGGCAAGGGCAAGAATCCTTAAAAAACCATAGTATCCAAAACATCGGGATAAACAAGGTGCTAACCTAAATTACAGCCTTGTTAAAGAAAAGTGAACCAATCATGATTTACAAAGATAATCAGGTGACGATTACTTTCGCGCCAAAAAATTAGCCGCAGCACAGGCTGCTTTGCAACAGACATGGGCACAGTGTGACCGAGTGTCTTTGTATCGTTATAATGCTGTACTTTCTGACAACAAAGATAATTTTCAAGAAAGTGAAACAAATCGGATTATATCGGGATCGGATTCTAGTGTGACCGCAGCCATTGTCTTCTCTCTTCTCAGCCCGGAATCTTCTTTTATTTTGACACACTGTACTACAGGTCTGTCCCACTGTTTTTAAGTTATTGTACCCATGTTTCGTCATTGTAATTTTGGTTTATAGGTAGGCCCCAAGTAAAGTTTTTTGTGATGAAGCAAACGTGAAACGTCATTTGAGCATTCCGTGTTTTTGAAATTCTATGTGTAGTATGGTGTGTGATATGGTAGAGTGCGAGTTGCAAGTTGATGTTACGAGTTGCACTTATTGCACGAGTTACGAGTTGCGAGTGCACTTAGTATGCAAGTTGAAAGTTGAACAAAAGTGCTTGAGTTGCCTCTTTTCTTTCGAAGGGATATGTTTTTGTCACCAAGTAAAACAGTTTTTGACATTGAAATTCAGTTTGCAACTACTTTATGAATTTCCTTAAACAAGCATTTTTTAGGCTGTTGTAATTTTCTTTGTAAGAAGCCACTTATAAGAAACTACGGGTCTTTTCTTCAAGTGATTAAAAAACTTAAAAAAATTTGCTGCTATTACTCCCAACCATCTCTCAAATATATGACCATAATATCATGACGTACTGGGGACCCGCCCAAGTTGGTTTGGAAGAAAATTCATAGAGAATTGATTATCTTTCCCTTTTAAGACGACTTGTACTGTACAAGTCCTTGTTAATTGCTGAGCTTGAAAATTGAAGTAAATTGTATTAAGCCTGCTAATACTCAGCAAATTGAATTGGTATCTGCACCTTTTGCTTTTCAAATGTTGTGGTATTTTTGGCAGAGTGATATATCACTTGTTTCTGAAGTAGCTTCTGTCAGGCAGTCAGTTTTTCAACATAGGAACTCACTTATCAGAAACCCTTGTGGCGTTCCACAAAATTTAGAAACTCGAAGGAGCTACCAGAGGTCAATTCAGAGTTAAAGATGTTGTCAATTCTTGGCTATCATTGGAAAGTTTACACAAAAGTGTATTACCATGAAGTCCCACGATGCAAAAGAGATTGCTGTTCCCTGTAAAGCAAAACCTACAATGTATTAGTACCCATTTGCAAATTACACTACGTTTTGTATTTCCACTTGATGAACATCAAGAAGCTCTTCTTTAAACCCTTGATTTTTAAAAGTTTGCAAAAAATCCCATAGTTTTGGCTGAAGAAGGTGGAAATTGGAAGTTTTTCTGCCGAACTTACAGTACAACTCACATTTTATGTACCAACTCACACTTTTTACTTGCAACTCGCAGAAAGCACCAACTCACAACTTGTAACTCATAACTCGCACTTTACCAATCCACATGTTGTGTAGTTTACATAAGAGGCCTTGTGAAAATTGACATGGCTTTCCTGCATAAGAATTCTCAAGAATTCTTAAGGGTTCACTAGAATGTTTTCAGTTTCTTAGATATTTACGGTCTTTGATGTGACTCTAGGATTCTTATCATAATGTGAAGAAATATTGAGAATTCTTAAGATTGTTTGAAAATTGGGAAAAATTTTTAAGAATTCCTTTGGAATTGTTGTCATCTTGATGTGTGAAAGGTATGACTATGGGCCACTAACACAGAGTTTGTACAGATCAAGAACCTGCTATGAATTAATCAAGAGCCACAGATCTAAAAAGTTCTTAGAAATAATGCCTACAGTAGGTCTCCCTACAGTATGTATCTTGACACAAAAAGCTTGTTTTTTGCCTCTCTGCCTCAATAAAATATCAATCATTCCACTTCCATCTCAAGACTTGCCATAGCCCTGGTAGAAAAAGCATGGTGAAAAGCACGGAGTCCATGGAAATTCCATGGAATCTCCATCCTTTCCATGCTTTTCCATACTTTGATGTTTAGCTTGGTGATGAAGGTAGCATGGAAAAGCATGGTAAGCATTGGTAGATATGCTATGGACTACTGTTGCAGCATGGATAAGCATGGAAAGCATGGATATCATAAGTAAAAACAATTTTTAAGGCGTAGGAAAGCATGGGAAAACATGGGTAAGCACGGAGGACATGGTTATGCATTCCTTCCAGGGTTCTTCATTTCATGGAAAAGCATGGAAAGCATGGATGTTATAAGTTAAGATAATTTTTAAAGCATGGGAAAGCATGGGAAAGCATGGAGGACCTTGGTTGTACATCTTTCCAGAGTTCTCTGTTGAATGGAAAAGCATGGGAAAGCATGGATGTTATAAGTTAAGATAATTTGTAAGGCACATTACAGATCCCTGTCCTTATGGACTATGAAACATTTTCTTTCTTTACATGATGAGTTGTTGTTGTCTTAAATCAGTCACAAGGGGTTCTTGAGGATTTACAAAGTTATTGCTTCATGCAATTTCTTGAAATGATGAAGAAAATGAACCTGACCACCATTAACAACAGAAAGAAGTCCTCCGGGAAAATTAGACAAATGTGTTTGTTGTAAAAAAAAATCGTTGGGTTTGAATTTGAAAAAAGGCGCAAAGCAGACAACAGTTTCATGCTATTTTGACATGAGTCTTGTTGGATGTAAAGTTTGTGCAAGGTTCTGTCAAAGATTCATGGAAGATTCATTGTAAGAAGATTTCAGTCACTGAAATAAAGTAATGGTCAATGTAACTCTATTGCGTGAGTATAAAGATAATCTTTTTATGTTCGTCAGGATGTTAAGATGTTAAATAGAGATCAAGCTACGTTGAATAGACATAAATCTCACAGTCATTCAGTTCCAGATTTCTTCGAGGCAACTAAATTATCTCCGCACGATTTCATCCATTTTCTTGATCGTTGAATTCTCTCGAAACAAAACGACCCTATCAACAGAAACTTAACTAACGCAGTTATGGTTCTCTAAATATGAGTAACTCTTTCGAACATGCGTAGATGAGATTTCTTCAAAACAGTTTCAGTCTGTATATTATATTTCAAAACAAAAGGAGTTTGATGAAAGAATACGCGAGATTTTTAGGATTGAAATGCCCCTCGTAGAAAACATTGGAACAACGTTGTGAACTTTCTTACCTTAGTTGATACTTTGTCTGGCATCAGCTCGTAATTCTGACATCTAATTATCACGACATACCTATCTTCTGACACTATAATGATTATTTGCTAACTTTAAAATTTTCCGCTTTAACTCCAATCAACCCCATACACAGATATCTCGATATTCCGACAGCTCGATATTCTGGCATCCATAGCAAGTTGAAATTTACTTCAAACTTGTGTTTATTGACGGATTAACAGTATTTGAACCAATATTTGGCGAGGGGCACACAACACAAGATATCAACTACACAAGATATCTTCAAAACGAAAGGACTTTTAAGTATTTTTGAAGGATTTTTCTTGAAAACAAAGTGAATCTTGCTAAAAACGTACAAAATTTTTTGGGAGTGAAATGCCCCTCAGAACTTGGAACATAAACTCAAAATTTTCGAAGAAGTCCTGTTAACAGGCTAGAATTCAAACAAATTCAAACATTAGCAAATAACATGAAATGGTCAAACAAAGGTTAGGAATTAGTGATTGATACACAACTAGTAATTGATGAAAAAGTACCCAAAGCAGTATATCTTTACAGAAGGTCAGAAGTTTCTCACATCAGTGTAAAGGCTCGGAATGCATCTATTCCACAAGACCTCTTTCTCATGGAAGGGGGGGGGGCACAAAAGGCCAAAAACAAGATTTAAGAATAAGGAGATGAATATCCTCTCAAATGTCAGGGAATACGTCATCTTGGAATATCAGAAAAACGAGTGTCGGTGAAACAAGATGTTGGAAAAACGAGATGGACCCCTTGGTCTTCTTGAAAGGATTTACAAAATAAAATACAGTATGCTCTCCATTCTATAAATACAACATTCATTTCTATATAATTTGAAAACCTCGTTTGTAGTGACAACAAAGGTGTAGGTTACACTTTAAAGTGATGAACACTGCATTATTTAACAAGCCAGAGGGCTGGGAGGGCTATGAAAACGTTAGACATGTAACGGCTTATGGAATCCTTGCAAAGACAGAGACTACTTGGAAAATGTTTTCTCCAGGCTTTTTCCATGTGATGATTTCTCCATGCTAGCATGGAATCCCCCATGCTTTCCATGGAATTTTGCTCCGATGGATTTCCATGGAATTTTCCCCATGCTTTTCCATGGAATTCCATAGAATTCCATGGTTTCACTACCCATGTTATCCATGCTTTCTCCATGCTTTCCATGTAATCGTTTTCCCCGTGCTAGCATGGAAAAGCATGGTAAGTACCCCATGCTTTCCATGGTATTTTGCTCCGATGGATTTCCATGGAATTTTCCCCATGCTTTTCCATGGAATTCCATAGTATTCCATGGTTTCACTACCCATGCTATCTGTGCTTTCTCCATGCTTTCCACGTAGTCATTTTCCCCATGCTAGCATGGAAAAGCATGGTAAGTACCCCATGCTTACCATGGTATTTTGCTCCGCTGGATTTCCATGGATTTCAAGGATTTCCATGGAATTTTCCCCATGCTTTTTCCATGGAATCCCATGGTATTTCCATGCTTTTTCTACCAGGGTCATTTAATTTACCAATTTACCCATTCAATTACAGTATGTTAACTTACCTATAAGATATTATTTAAACATATGTCTGCTAGTCTACAACTTTCTTATACCTTTCACTTACTAATTGCAGTTTCCAAATTTATTGCTTTTGATTCAGATGGTTTGAAGGGGCCTTAGAGCTTAGTGTTTATGATTGATTTTTAATCATTGCATTTTTCATTCCAGGTGGGTTTCTATGATGGTTTTGTATCAACTTTGATGACACTTTACAAAGAAGAAACTAAGAGGTATACAAATATTTTCCTCCTGTGTCAAAAGCCCTTCCATTTTGAACCTGTGAAAAGCTCAGGATTCCCAAGTTAAGATCTAGCTCAGCTTTAAATTTTTGCCAGTTTAAATATTTGAATTTTGTTTGCTTTTTACACTTTGGCACTCTTTTTGACGGCTTGAATTTTACCCGTTCACATTTCCATTTTACATTCTGATTGTCTAAATTTTCCACCTTAGGTTTTGTCAGTTTACCACATCCTTTTTGCTGAAAAGCCTGGCTGGTTAATTTTGCCAGTTTGAATTTCACCAGTTTAGATTTTGCCAGTTGAAATTTCACCAATTAGATTTCATCAGTTTAGATCTCCAATTTAGCTTTCACCAATTTAATTTTCAGAAGTGTTCTTCTCCCAGTTTAGATTTTGCCATTTTAAATTCCACTGGTTTGCATCTGCTATTTACATTTTGTAAGTTTAGATTTTGCCATTTTGTATTCCACTAATTTGCAATTTCATCTTTTTACCATTTCCAATTCAGATTTTCCCAGTTTTAATGTCACCAATTTTGATTTCACTGGTTAAGATTTTGCAAGTTTAAATTTCAGCAGTTTACATCTCCATCTCACCTATCTAAATTTCACTTTCAGTTCAGATTTTACCAGTTTGAATTCCAGCAATTTAGATTTTGCCAGTTGAAATGTCACCGATTAAATTTCATTATCTTAGATTTTCCACTTTAAATTTCACCAATTTGAATTTTATAAGTTTGCTTTTTCCAGTTTAGATTTTGCCAGTTTAAAATCACCAATTTGAAGGCCCCAGTTTAGCAGTTTAAATTTTAGCAATTTTAAAGTCACCAGCGTAAATTTTGCCAGTTTAAATTTGACCAGTTTCACGCTAGCGAACCTATACGCACTACTGTGGTGGATACGCCATACAGAGGCGGGGTATTATGCTTGATGTGGTGGATACGCCATACGGAGGCGGGGTATTATGCTAACGTGGTGGGGTATTATGCTTGATGTGGTGGATACGCCATACAGAGGCGGGGTATTATGCTAACGTGGTGGGGTATTATGCTTGTTGTGGTGGATATGCCATACAGAGGCGGGGTATTATGCTAACGTGGTGGGGTATTATGCTTGATGTGGTGGATACGCCATACAGAGGCGGAGCATAATGCCCCACCACGTAAGCATAATGTATGGCGTATCCACCACATCAAGCATAATACCCCACCACGTTAGCATAATACCCCGCCTCCGTATGGCGTATCCACCACATCAAGCATAATCACTCTGTATGGCGTATCCACCACAGTTGTGCGTATAGGTTCGCTAGTGTGAGTTTACATCTCCAGCTCACCTATTTAAAGTTTATCAGTTTTCATTTACAGTTTATATTTTACAAGTTTAAGTTTCACCAGTTCAGATTTTGAAATTTCACCAATTAAATTTCATCAATTTAGATTTTCCACTTTAAATTTCACCAATTTAATGATAATTCTAATGATAAAAAAATTGTCTACTGGATTCGTCTACTAATGGATTTGTCAACTCAACATCCTACTTGTTAACCTGAATTTGTCTCTGTCCTGCTCTCTAGACTTTGTCAACTATGATTGGGAAGCACTGAAAATGAAATTTAAAATGATAATCGTTACAATCTTGGTTCTTCGATTTTTGGTGAAATTACGGTTTCCTGCCAACACTTTGATTGCTTTTCTATTTCAAATGTTTAGAATTGGCCTGTTTTTATTTAGCCGCCAGCCTCTGCAAGTCATCTAGCAAAGAAGATTTTCGCAAATTCTAAACATCTATTTTGAAGTTTGGAAGCTTTATGATTTATGAACTGAATCATTTCATTTTTATTTTAGTATCAGATTCATGAAAGTTTTGGAAAAAATGAAGACCAAACTAGAGAAGATACAAGGAAGAAGCTTTGATCCTCAAAATCAAGAATTGTTTGATGACCTGGAAGATGTCAGGTCGAAATTTAAACAGGTAAGTTTGAAGGTCAAATTTTGACGCCATAGACAGTACCAATTATTCCAATAACTCTTTGCCTTGTGTCAACCCAATTAATCGATTAGTGCTGATTAATAGATAACAGTCAATAATAGACTTTGTTGAAATAATCGATTTGGAATCACAAATCGACTTTCATTTATGGTCGATTTTGAGAAATAATGAATATTCATTGACCATTGGCAATCGACTATTACCAATAAACTGGAATGCCATTGTAGGAAATGATCGACTTTTCCATTATTCTGTCTGCATGCATGTATGTATGTATATATCTTTATGCCACAATTTAAAAAGAATTACAAGTTATTATAAAACATATAAAAGGTAGATACAATACAATATAATATAAACTTTAAGGCTAAAAATGTAAAAGGAAAACACGTCTAATTACAGTGGCAGGGATAGCATTAAAGTGTCAAGCTGACCTTGTTTCCATAATGGTCCCCTTAGAGGTGCTGGTACAACAACGAAAAATGAAAGTAAAGACAATAGGAAGGTACTGTAGTTGTTTTCAGAACAAAACTTGATTTAGAATACCAAAAAGGCTGGGAGATATGATGAAGGGTCTTAGTAGAAGACGGACGTGTCATCTTCTTCTTTTTGTATATTTTGAAAAAATATTTTCTTTGATCTTTTGTTTGAATGTATTAGGATTGCTTACTGATTTCAAATCAGATGGAGTATTTTCGGTCCTTGATTAGACAGGCATTTTTTGTCCAGAGATACTTTTGCGAAATGGAAATTTAAATTTAAATTTGGACCTTCGCGTTGTTCGGCCTTGGTTGGCAGGTTGGAATATCTCAGAATCGTTTATTGCTCAATGGACCATTTATTGCTCAAAATTTTATTTCAATTTTACCTTTGTTTGTTCCCGCCTATGATATAATTATCACGATTTAGGCCATCCTATTAATAGATTAATGGATAAATTTTAATGTGATTAATCAAATAGTAAAATCATGGTCCTTGGATAGGCCTGGTTGAATCACTCGCGACTCTCCAAGTAAGAGCCTGTTTATATGGAGGTGAGCCAGCTCGCTTACCGGGCTGGACCTCTATGCTGAGATCTCACCTTATCCCTAATTCCAAAACAAAATTTGATTTCTGTTCATATGAGTAGGTGGGCTGGCCCGCTTAGCGAGATATCACTGGTTTGGTGGCGAGATCTCAGTAGGCGGGATGAAAATCTTCCCATATGAACACTCCTATGGCAAGCGAAAGTCACCAAAATCAGATAAACCCAGTTTTTCTCAGAAAAACCGGGTTTATCTGCAGAAAAACCGAGTTTATCTGAGAAAAACTTGGTTTTTCTCCAGAAAAACCGAGTTTTTCAGAAAAACTGAGTTTCTCTGCCAGATAAACTTGGTTTTTCTGAAAAACTAAGTTTTTCTGCAGAAAAACCGGGTTTTTCAGAAAAACCAAGTTTTTCTACTAAAATGTCACTATTTCGGAGAAACCGAGTTTTTCTCCGATCCTTTCCGATGAACCGACCGACCAGACCGAACTTAACCGATGACTTTCTCAGAAAAACCGAGCTTTTCAGAAAAACCGAGTTTTTCAGAAAAACCGAGTTTTTCGGGAACACATGATTTTGCTCAGATAATCAAAGTACAAAGGGGACCTTGAATCAGCGTTGATTGAGATCGTTCAGCCATTGACTGAATAAACGCAATGATGCGATGTAAAATGTGACGAAGAGGAAGTATTCAAATCCTCGCAAACAATAAGTGCCACATGTATCCATGATGGAGAGGTTCCCGTTCCTGATTTGTTCCGCATTTATTTTGCCCAGTGATATTTTGCCAGAAATTTGCTCTACTTCTCATGGAACGACGAGTTTCTTATGAGAGAAAAACTTGTACCCGATTGATAGAAAGTTTTTAGCTGCAATGCTGCACTGCATGAATTGAAGTAGTACATAAATAAAAGTTTCTTAGTATTTTCATGGCTTTAGGTTGTACGATTTCATAATGTTTTCATAGAATGAGCCTAAAATATGAATGTAGGGGCTTCTGATATGAGTCTGATATTTACAAAACGGGTTTCGTACAGTAAACTATGTCTGTGCATTTTGCTGTACAGTCAGTCGGTGAACACAGTTCATTTCATTCGCAGTCTATTGTATTCGCCATTGGCATTCGAAGCTGGTCTCTTCAAATACATGTCTTCACCGAAATCGGCAAAACTTTGTATTCTCGGGGAAGCATCCCGAGAGTTCGGAATGCCCCTTTTAAAAACTCGGTTTTTTGAGATGATAAGATACTTTCGAAAAACGAAACTAATTCTCGTTCATCGGAAGAACCGAGTGTAACTTAGAGCGGCCAATTTTCTGACGCGAAAGTCACCAGAATTAGAAAAACCGAGTTTTTCTGAAAAACTTGGTTTTTCTGGAGAAAAACTTGGTTTTTCTGGAGAAAAACTTGGTTTTTCTGGAGAAAAACTTGGTTTTTCTGGAGAAAAACTTCGTTTTTCTGAGAAACTTGGTTTTTCTGCCTGATAAACTTAGTTTTTCAGAAAAACCGAGTTTTTCACCAGAAAAACTGAGTTTTTCAGAAAAACCCGGTTTTTCTGGCAGAAAAACCCGGTTTTTCTGGCAGAAAAACTCGGTTTTTCTGAGAAAAACCGGGTTTATCTGATTTTGGTGACTTTCGCTTGCCATACACTCCATCTCGCCCACCGGGACGAAAATGTCGAAATTGCTCATGCTCTGCTTCTCTGAACAATGGGCACGTGTCTCATTTTTGACAGGTGTCAAGTTTCTGTCTCGGCCAGCGGGCTGGAATTAGCCTGCGTGCAGACTCCACTGATTTCTTTTCAGAGAGGTTAGGAGAACCTGTCTGAAAAGGGATCAGTAGAATCTGCACGCAGGCTAGCTGAAATATCTCCATATGAACACAAGATGAAAACTGTCTCGCCTACGGGGCCCGCTCGGCAAGCGGGCTGGCTCGCCGCCATATGAACAGGACCTAATTCTCGAAACAAAGCATTTGTGCGGTATTTTTAGAGAGCGAATCTGGAGTTGGTATGATAGATGATAAAATCCAAGATTATATTGTTGTGCATCGTAGTTTTTCTCACCATTTTGCGTCTTTTCACTGCGAAATTGCGTATTCAAATATGCAACCAGAGGATAGTGACGCCATAAAGTGCAAAAATCTGTGGCACTCAACAAAACGAGGCTGTTATTGTTTTCTGCCTCTTGCTCGCTGCTAGCCTGTTTTCATGATAAAATTGCGACTAAATTGCAACGATGTTTGGCCTAAATTTGTAGAATGTTGAACTAATTTACAGCTATTTTGTTGGGGAGATGAAGTGCTGACCCTATTGCTTTGACCGATTGTGATTCAGCTTTGTTGAGAGCGAATCAACGGTGGGGCTCACACTGTCATGCGCAACTTTCCTATTGTTTTCTTCTCCTGTTCTCAACCGCCAAGCTAATTTGCACATTACGTCATTGACATAAATCGTTATTACGCATGCGATCTGGTGCCCTTTCTGGGGGATTCCTCGAGGCTCACAACTGAGCCTATTCGTATCCCCAACAATATTACATACGTTACGTAAGCAAATGTGAGAAGAAGTTAGTAATTCGTGGCAGCAGTTGGTAAGTTTATTTTCTTTTATTAATCATGCCAACACGGGATTTGTCCTTTACGATTTGACCCCTATAATCGAATATATGATAACGCTAAAAATGCCGGCAACTTTTTACCAAGAGGCATTACGTCCTTTAATCGAATTCATCGTTTAAGATATTCGCAATTGGAACGCAATGTAGACTGATAACGATGAGTAGGCTACCCCTCGATGTATCAGGAATGAAATTTCAGAAAGGATGTTGTTATTCTTCTTTGGTAATTCATAATTTTTTTACAGTAACACAACAGTTGCACTTCTTTCATCTGCATTGACAAGTCAAGCTACTTCAGCCATACTGGATGATCAATCTTATGATTATAATATACGAGATAGAATTCACACAGGTCGAGCAAATAGCTGGATGTAATGGGTGGAAGGCTAGAAATACCAATAAACTTATGGTTATGATGTACGAGATAGAATTTACAGAGGTCAATCAAATAGCTGGGTGGAATGGGTGGAAGGGTGGAAATACCGATCAACTTATGATTATAATGTACGAGATAGGATTTACACAGGTCGAAGAAATAGCTGGGTGGAATGGGTGGAAGGGTGGAAATACCAATCAACTTATGATTATAATGTACAAGATAGAATTTACACAGGCAGAGCAAATAGCTGGGTGGAATGGGTGGAAGGGTGGAAATACCAATCAACTTATGATTATAATGTACGAGATAGAATTTACACAGGTTGAGCAAATAGCTGGGTGGAATGAGTGGAAGGGTGGAAATACCAATCAACTTATGATTATAATGTACGAGATAGAATTTACACAGGTCGAAGAAATAGCTGGGTGGAATGGGTGGAAGGGTGGAAATACCAATCAACTTATGATTATAATGTACGAGATAGAATTTACACAGGTCGAGCAAATAGCTGGGTGGAATGGGTGGAAGGGTGGAAATACCAATCAACTTATGATTATAATGTACGAGATAGAATTTACACAGGTCGAAGAAATAGCTGGGTGGAATGGGTGGAAGGGTGGAAATACAAATCAACTTATGATTATAATGTACGAGATAGAATTTACACAGGCAGAGCAAATAGCTGGGTGGAATGGGTGGAAGGGTGGAAATACCAATCAACTTATGATTATAATGTACGAGATAGAATTTACACAGGTCGAGCAAATAGCTGGGTGGAATGGGTGGAAGGGTGGAAATACCAATCAACTTATGATTATGATGTACGAGATAAAATTTACACAGGTCGAGCAAATAGCTGGGTGGAATGGGTGGAAGGGTGGAAATACAAATCAACTTATGATTATAATGTACGAGATAGAATTTACAGGTCAAGCAAATAGCTGGGTGGAATGGGTGGAAGGGTGGAAATACAAATCAACTTATGATTATAATGTACGAGATAGAATTTACACAGGTCGAAGAAATAGCTGGGTGGAATGGGTGGAAGGGTGGAAACACAAATCAACTTATGATTATAATGTACGAGATAGAATTTACACAGGAAGAGCAAATAGCTGGGTGGAATGGGTGGAAGGGTGGAAATACCAATCAACTTATGATTATAAATGTACGAGATAGAATTTACACAGGTTGAGCAAATAGCTGGGTGGAATGAGTGGAAGGGTGGAAATACCAATCAACTTATGATTATAATGTACGAGATAGAATTTACACAGGTCGAAGAAATAGCTGGGTGGAATGGGTGGAAGGGTGGAAATACAAATCAACTTATGATTATAATGTACGAGATAGAATTTACATTGGCAGAGCAAATCGCTGGGTGGAATGGGTGGAAGGGTGGAAATACCAATCAACTTATGATTATAATGTACGAGATAGAATTTACACAGGTCGAAGAAATAGCTGGGTGGAATGGGTGGAAGGGTGGAAATACAAATCAACTTATGATTATAATGTACGAGATAGAATTTACATTGGCAGAGCAAATCGCTGGGTGGAATGGGTGGAAGGGTGGAAATACCAATCAACTTATGATTATAATGTACGAGATAGAATTTACACAGGTCGAGCAAATAGCTGGGTGGAATGGGTGGAAGGGTGGAAATAGCAATGAAGTTATGATTATAATGCACAAGATGGAATGTACACAGGTTGAACAAATAGCTGGGTGGAATGGGTGGAAGGGTGGAAATAGCAATGAAGTTATGATTATAATGCGCAAGATGGAATGTACACAGGTTGAACAAATAGCTGGGTGGAATGAGTGGAAGGGTGGAAATACCAAAAAACTTATGATTATAATGCACGAGATAGAATTTATACTGGTTGGGGAAATATCTGGGTGGAATGGGTGGATGGGTGGGAATACCAAGAAATTCCCTACAATTTACCTGCAACCTGTTAGAATTCAAAATTGTTGATTCTTTCTAATATTTTGGAATGAAATCACGCTTGAAAGAATCAATTACTTAAACATAACCCAGGGGGGCACTCAGCACATACGCATACGGGGGTCAGTCCAAGAAATTTTCAAGCAACCCTAAAATGTCACTTCAGATTCATTGCAACCCAAAAATATCAGCTTATTTTATACCTAGAAACCTGTACATGAACATAAAATATCCCGAAAAAATGCAAATAGAAGCCAGGATTGCCTCAATCGAACCAAGAAATATCAGTATAACGATGTTTGTTATCAAAAAATATTATGAACATGGTTTTAATTTATTTGGACCCAGAAATATCACTTTTGGCAATATTCTGACCCAAAAATATCGGACTTACCTCCCCGTATGTGCTTGTGCTGACTGCCACCCCTGTGAAACATAAACGATATTGTTTTTCACTGCCCGCGTTATATTTATTATTCTGACTTTGAAAGGAAATCAACAGGATATGTTCAAAGTACTTCAGTTGTTTGTTGCGTTTTTTTCAAATAAAAAGACTCTACCATCAATGACATAGTTTAGTAATACATAGACAGTTTGTAAACAATAAAAAAGAAAAGAAATGAAAATTGACAGTAACATGATGAGATTGTGAAGCTGTGAAATGCGCTGATTTTGACAACAAACCACTCGAAGTACTCATCGAGAAACGATTAGAGGTGAATACTCATCGAGAAGCGAAGAATCCCTGTCATCATTTTGTAAAGTATTTTCATCAAATAGTGTGAATAATTAATTCAAACGATACTATAAAGCTGTGTTCGTGGTTTCCTTCTTTCTCATAATTATTTGGGCTGAAAAAGCCAATCAACGATCACTTTTTTCAATTTTCATTTTTCCCAGTATGTTTTCAGCTAAACTAAACTTAGCTGCATATCTTACATGTAAAGTTGTACAAGTTCTACAAAAAGGGTCAGAAAGTAGATGTATATAATTACTTTTATCTAGCTAACTAAAGGTGCTGAGAGGACTAGTAATTCTCATAATAGGCTTTCGAGCCATGTGCCCTCAGTGAAATGGTGAAAGGAAAAACAATATATCAAATGCTGTATATAGCAACTACACAATACTTCTATTCATTGATTATAACTGCTAATTCAACTATCAAATGACAGGCTAGAAAAACAAAGAAGAAAGTCCAGGAAAGAGGACAGGGTTTCAATGGATTTTTTGGTACGAAAAGAAAATATAGAGAGTCATTATAGAGAGGAAAGATATAGAAAGGAAAGACAGTTGTTTGCAATAGTTTCTTCTTTCTTCCTTCCTTCTCCTCTCTTCCTTCTCTCCTTTTCTTTTCTCAGATTTCCTTTTCTTGGTGCTCAGAATAGAAATGTGATATGGTAAAATGTGAGTTGCCGGGCTGCTCCCATTTTGCGAGTTGCATTTATTGTCCAAGTTGCAAGTTGAACAAAAGTTGCGAGTTGGATGTTTTCCTCGGAAAGAGGGCTTTCTCCGCCAAATGAAAAACGTATTCTGATAATGCAATTCATTTCGCAACTTTTTGTGGGTTTCCTTTTATAAAAAGGATTTTTAGGCCGTCGTAATTTTCTTTATAAGGAGCCACTTACAAAAAGCTGAAGGCCTATTGTTCAAATATGAAGAAACTTTCCAGTCTGCAGCTTCTGTTCCCCTGTCCCTCAAATATTACTGTAATATCCTGTAAATTGGGAACTTTCCTAAGTTGTCTTGAAGGAAAATCAAGGGAGAATTCCTTGTCTTTGTATGTGCGCAAGTCAATGTTGATGGTTTCAGTATTCTATTCGGAGTTTCTTTCCAGTTTCTTAAAGGTTTCACAGCGAGGGATGAAGGGATTATATTCTTCAAGTTGCGATTTGTCAGTTGCGAGTTAGTTTTTACTCATATTTTTTGAGTTGCGAGTTGCAAGTTGGTTTTCCATCATATCGATTTATTCTATACTGTGTTCCGATTCTTTATTCTAGCCAAAGTTTCTAATGAATTTCGTGTTCTCTATATGAAGAAATGTCCATAATACATGTTTCTACTAGGATCAGGCCATAATACTAAAAGTTTCTTAATTTGACATGTAATTTTGTCCATTTTAGGGGCAGTGCAAATTTATTATATTACATGACCGGTGGAGAAGAAAAATTGTTGCAAAAAAATCTGCTCCCCCCGTATGAAATCAATGATAAAAAATACAACTGCCCAGTCACCTTTTTCCTTAAAAAATGCATCTGCCCAGTATTCATGAACAACTGATGTTGTATAGCATTAGCCAAAGACCATAAGAAAGGCAGTTCATCTCTATAAGAATCTTTATGACTGATAAATCCTTCTTGCAAGAAACTAACAAGGAAATTTAGCTTTAGTTATATATATCTTTTATCTTTGCATGCAATTCTCAACTTGCATGATTCACAATTTTGTCCTCAAGGTGAGCCATTTTACATTTAAAAGTTCGTCTTATCTTGAGCTCATAAAAAGTTACTGCCCCGTTCAAGCCCGTTCATATTTGCTTGATAAAAAGTGTTGACCGAGTTGTGTACAAGCTCAAAAAAAGTAGTTGCCCTGTTACGTTTTGGACCGGCCATGTTATAAAATAAACTTTGCACTATCCCTTAGCACTAAAAGTTTCTCAATTGGTTTCTTTTTTTGAATGCAGAATTATCAATGTGGTCGCTAACTCTGCTGCAGATATGTTTCTTGAAATTTAGAACATCATATAGGAATAAACAGTGTTCTATTCTGTTGAAAACACAATGGTTAGTTAATATTGCTCAAGAATAAAGGTTCAATGAAATATTTGCTGTAATATCCATGCTTTTAACTTTTAAAAGTTTCTTAATGCTTCTCAGACATACGTAGTACTACAGTTTTTTAAATTTTGGCCATCTTAGTACTATAGTTTTTCATAAACTAGTTTCTTATAAAAATATGTGTACTTTTGTTTGTTTCAAGGGGCCTTCGAGGTACTCAGGGAGATTTCTAACAAAATTTCTCTCAAACGGTGTCAAAGCATTTGTCAACATCAGACAAAACCATTGGCATTGGAGACATAGGGTCTTGGAGGGCTGCATCATACCTAATCCTTCGGGGATGCACTTGACCATATTTTGGTTTGGGACGTGCCATCGAGGCTTCAAAACATACCCGTTCCTTATACAAATTTTTTGAAAAAGCATACCTGACCTATAACTATTTTTCGAGAAAGTATATCTGACCTTATATTTCAAACCAAAATCTTAAAGGTCGGTACCGTTGCTTATACCAAAATTGTGAACATTGATACCGTTCTTTATACCAATATCTGGAAAATAGATACCTTTCTCGATGACATGTCCACGTACCCGAAGTATATGTAGTGCACCCCTCGGGACCTAATCTAGCAAACTTATCGCATTTCAGGAACACTTTGGGCAGTTCCTGTTCGGGCAAGATCCATACTAAGCCCTCCCCCCAAGCACTGAGTATACCCCACACAAGTGGAGAAAACCCCTTTTCTGATCTGAGATCTCAAAATTCTCTCCAAATAAATATTAGTACAAAGAAGACATATCAAAGGAAATGTTCCTGGAAGGCGCTCCTCAGTCCCCTTCTGCCCCTATCTTGCATGAAATCTTATTTATCGTCGGTGATCAAATCATAGCACCAACGCAAAACCTTATGCCTTGACTTTAGCAAATCAAGATCTCACATAACCAATTGCAGTTCCCTTGAAAGGGAAATCGGTCGACGCAAACTTTGAAATTAATTTAGCAACGGCAGTGCCGTAGAAGAAACAATCAACTAAAATCTTAGACCCAATTTACAACCCTTTTTCCTTCAAGAGAAGTAGAAATTCATCGAAGAAACTCATAAGAAACTTTGGCTAGAATCTAAATTGGAGCAAAAGAATAGACTGAGTTGATATCATGAAAAACCAACTCGCAACAACTTGCAACTGACAACTCGCTACTCGCAACGGACAACTCGCAACTCGCGAATTATCAAATCTCGTGTGATATGGTAAAGTGCAGGTTGCGAGTTGCAAATGCGAGCGAGTTGCACTTATTATGCGAAGTGCGCGAGTTGAAACCAAAATTGCGAGTCGCCTGTTTTCTTTGAAAAAAGACCTTTTTCGCCATATAAAAAGGTATTCTGAAGTTGCAATTCAATTCAATTTGCAACTTTTTTGTGGGTTTTCGTTTATAAAAAGCATTTTTAGGCCGTCGTAATCTTCTTTAGAAGAAGCCACCTATCAAATACCAATGCCTTTACTTCAAACATTAAGAAACTTTTACAATATGCAGCCTTTACTCCCCCATTCGTTGAAAAATATTACTGTAATACTGTAAACGGGGAACTTGCCTACGTTGTCTTGAAAGAAAATCAAAGGAGAATTCGTTGTCTTTCAAAGTTAATTGTGCACCCAGGGGGGGGGGCACTCAGCACATACGCATACGGGGGGGAGTCAATCCAAGAAATTTTCATGCAGCCAAAAATATCACTTCAGCTTTACTGCAACCAAAAAATATCAGCTCATTTTATACATATAAATCTGTACATGAACATGAAATATCCCGAAAGAATGCAAATAGAAGTCAGGATTGCCTCCAGCGAACCAAGAAATATCAGTTAAGCGATGTTTGGTATCAAAAGATATCTGATCCAAATATCGGACTTACCTCCCTGCATGTGCACGTGATAAGTGCCCCCCCCCTCCTCCGCTGGGCTTGTGCAAGTCCATGTTAATTGCTGAGCTCAAAAATTGCAGTAAATTGACCTGTGAGTGTGTTTTTTGACTTGGAAAAGCATCTTCAACCAAAGCAAAGCATCTTGGCTCTGGTACCCAGGGCACTTTAAGAAAGAACCTTGAATGATCTTATTTGTGTATACAAGAGGCATCGCACTTCTGTAAAGACTGGTGCTATTCAGCAAAAATTTCTTTGCTTTGCAAGGAATTGGCGACAATTATGTATGACCCTTTTGCTTGCCAAATTTCGAGGTATTGTTGACATCATATCCGAAGTAGTTTCAGCGTGATTTGTTGCATTACTTCAGTCACAGACTTGCGCTCATAAGAATTTATACTGGCAATCCTGAAAATAAAACACCCCAAGAAGAGATTAGAAATCAGTTCCAAGTTAAGAAACTTCGTCAATAGCCACGGTTATGTGTTGCAGATTGTTTTGGACATAAAGCATATAACCAGCTCATATAATAGGCCTACCAAAGAAAGTAATTTGCTTAAAATGATTTCATCATGATTTGGTTCTGCCCAGCAATTCTCTTAGGTTGAAAGCAAAATCTATTTTGGTGACCCTTTTTGTGAATTATGCTAAATTCTGAAATTCGTTATGATGATTCCGTAAATCCCTGATTTTATAAAGGCTGTCCAAAAAATCTCAGTTTTTTAGCCACAAAAGTTGGAATAAGGAACTCGCAACTCGCATTTTAAATGTACCAACTTGCACTTTTCACTATTAACTCGCAGCTCGCAGCTCACAACTCGCACTTTACCAATCCACCCCAATGTTTAGATACTACTCAAGTACTTTCCGAGTACATTAATTTCCAAAATTTTCGGACGCTTAATTTCCGGAACATTTAAGTTTTGGACAAAAATTATTATCGAATTCGGACAATTTCGGACAAAATTTCGGACAATTTCAAACAGGTGAATAAAATCTCGGACATATACGATTTCATAATGAGTAGGCAAATCATACGCCAGATGTAGCAAAATTTCTTCACTCTATGTCTTAAAACAGAAACCAGCATAATAATCAAGTGTAAAATACAAGCATTATAAGGATAATCATGAATTAAAGTTGGGGCAAAAAGACTTGTTTCTCATGTAACAATAATAACATCAACAATAACGAGAGTAACAAAACAACAATAATAGAGGTCAAATATACGTCTTTCATTAGGAACTTAGAATTTGAGCCAGTGCTGAGAGTTTCCTAAATGATCAGAATTTCAGCACTCCAGGATTTCAAATCAGTTTCATAAGATCCGTCACAATCTTCAAGTTCACTAAAATTTATTCTGTTTTTCTTTCATTGATACATTGTCAGTCCTTCATTGAGATTTCCAAGGTTCCTCCATTCCATTTAGAACAGTACTAATCTTATAACAGAATTTCATTTCTTATCCAAAGAAGTATTTTGTCATTGTGATTTGCCAGACAATTAAATTTTCGGACCACTAACAAATTCGGACACTTAAATTTTCGAACAATGATTTTTTCGGACTACTCATTTGTCCGAAAATTAAAACGTCCGAAAAGTCTAGAAATTAATGTAATATGACGCAGGTAACAAGCGAAAGTAAAGTAAACCGTGTCAAGAACTTCGTTTGTCGTAGTAAATAGTTTCTTCAGCTATATTTCCTGAGTACTGGAGTTTTCTTAATGTTTAGCAATTTGAGGGTTGAGTTTCTTATAAGCAGTTTCTTATAAAAAGAATACGTGTATAGTTTGAATAGCGTCCCGTCACCCGCTATTTTCAAGCTTACAATTGGTTACTAAATCCAAAAATCTAAAACATGGGAACAAATACTTGCTTCATCCCATTCTTCAATATGAAATTAAGCAAACCGAACAAATACATGATCATCGTAAATCTTGTTCCATATATGTTCATCTGACATAACAAAACAACTATGACAATATCTGGAAGAATCGATAGGCCTTTCCATCAATTACACTCCTGTTTTCCATCAGCTTCAATGAATTCGATAAAAATATCTCACGTTTATTGCTATTTCCATCCTTCCATTAATTCAACACCAGTATTGGCTCAATCTGTGCCAATTCTACCTCTTACATTATAATCATAAGTTTATTGGTATTTCCACCCTTCCACCCATTCCACCCAGCTATTTCTTCGACCTGTGTAAATTCTATCTCGTACATTATAATCATAAGTTGATTGGTATTTCCACCCTTCCACCCATTCCACCCAGCCATTTGCTCGACCTGTGTAAATTCTATCTCGTACATTATAATCATAAGTTGATTTGTATTTCCACCCTTCCACCCATTCCACACAGCTATTTCTTCGACCTGTGTAAATTCTATCTTGTACATTATAATCATAAGTTGATTGGTATTTCCACCCTTCCACCCATTCCACCCAGCTATTTCTTCGACCTGTGTAAATTCTATCTCGTACATTATAATCATAAGTTGATTGGTATTTCCACCCTTCCACCCATTCCACCCAGCTATTTCTTCGACCTGTGTAAATCCTATCTCGTACATTATAATCATAAGTTGGTTGGTATTTCCACCCTTCCACCCATTCCACCCAGCTATTTGCTAGACCTGTGTAAATTCTATCTCGTACATTATAATCATAAGTTGATTGATATTTCCACCCTTCCACTCATCCCACCCAGCTATTTGCTCAACCTGTGTAAATTTTATCTCGTACATTATAACCATAACTTGATTTGTATTTCCACCCTTCCACCCATTCCACCCAGCTATTTGCTCGACCTGTGTAAATTCTATCTCGTACATTATAATCATAAGTTGATTGGTATTTCCACCCTTCCACTCATTCCACCCAGCTATTTGCTCAACCTGTGCAAATTCTATCTCGTACATTATAATCATAAGTTGATTTGTATTTCCACCCTTCCACCCATTCCACCCAGCTATTTGCTCGACCTGTGTAAATTCTATCTAGTACATTATAATCATACGTTTATTGGTATTTCCACCCTTCCACCCATTCCACCCAGCTATTTCTTCGACCTGTGTAAATTCTATCTCGTACATTATAATAATAAGTTGATTGGTATTTCCACCCTTCCACCCATTCCACCCAGCTATTTGCTCGACCTGTGTAAATTCTATCTCGTACATTATAATCATAAGTTGATTGGTATTTCCACCCTTCCACCCATTCCACCCAGCTATTTGCTCGACGTGTGTAAATTCTTTCTCGTACATTATAATCATAAGTTTTTTGGTATTTCCACCCTTCCACTCATTCCACCCAGCTATTTGCTCAACCTGTGTAAATTCTATCTCGTACATTATAATCATAAGTTGATTGGTATTTCCACCCTTCCACCCATTCCACCCAGCTATTCCTTCGACCTGTGTAAATTCTATCTCGTACATTATAATCATAAGTTGATTTGTATTTGCACCCTTCCACCCATTCCACCCAGCCATTTGCTCGACCTGTGTAAATTCTATCTCGTACATTATAATCATAAGTTGATTGGTATTTCCACCCTTCCACCCATTCCACCCAGCTATTTGCTCGACCTGTGTAAATTCTATCTCGTTCATTATAATCATAAGTTGATTTGTATTTCCACCCTTCCACCCATTCCACCAAGCCATTTGCTCGACCTGTGTAAATTCTATCTCGTACATTATAATCATAAGTTGATTGGTATTTCCACCCTTCCACCCATTCCACCCAGCTATTTCTTCGACCTGTGTAAATTCTATCTGGTACATTATAATCATAAGTTGATTGGTATTTCCACCCTTCCACCCATTCCACCCAGCTATTTGCTCGACCTGTGTAAATTCTATCTCGTACATCATAATCATAAGTTGATTGGTATTTCCACCCTTCCACCCATTCCACCCAGCTATTTCTTTGACCTGTGTAAATTCTATCTCGTACATTATAATCATAAGTTGATTGGTATTTCCACCCTTCCACCCATTCCACCCACCTATTTCCTCGACCTGTGTAAATTCTATCTCGTACATTATAATCATAAGTTGATTTGTATTTCCACCCTTCCACCCATTCCACCCAGCTATTTGCTCGATTTGTGTAAATTCTATCTCGTACATTATAATCATACGTTGATTGGTATTTCCACCCTTCCACCCATTCCACCCAGCTATTTTCTCGATCGTGTTAATTCTATGTCGTAATGAGCTTATTGCTATTCCATCTTTCCATCCATTCCACCTAGCTATTGCTCAATCGGTGTAAATTCTATCTCCTCATAAGTTGATTGGCATTCCTACCCTTCCACCCATTGCACCTAGCTAGTTGCTCGCCTTGTGTAAATTTTATCTGGTATGATATGATCATCTTTAGCTAAGAACCAAGGAATGAAATTTCGATCTCATTTGATTCTCAATATTAGATATTTCATTCCTGATACATCGAGGGTTAGCCGATGAGTATGAGTCCCAGTAATCGCTATTCAAAACGATACACCAGACCGAGGCCGCTCACTGGCAGCTTTTCAATAGCGATAACGACGGCCATATAATCTGTCTAGAACGCAATGCATCTTGGTGTAAAGTTCCTCTCCGCCATCTTTAGCGTATTGGTCTGTTCGGAAGAATATTTGCCATTGGATGTTACTTTGATGAATGTTGCATTTTGCTTTTTTCCCTAGCTTTCTTCAATGATTGATGCAACTCCCACATATGGAGGTACCAGTGGGAGAACTGACATGTCATTCTGATGTCACAGAGATCAGATGTGGGTGGCAAATTGAATGCTATTGCTGTTTCCTGACACCATCATTGTTGCGAATGAGGAAAATGAAAGGATGCAGGTTTTCTTAAATGACATGCTGATGTGACAATTGTTGGTAACAAGGGGACCGTCATTTTCAGTCTTTGACACAACCATCCGAACGAGCAACATACAAGGATATTCTGGAAAGACCATTCTGAAATCAAGAGAGTCGACAGTAACTGACATATTGAAAAAGGTTGGTTCAAATTTAACCAATCAACTTGTTTTAACTGCATTTTAAATCAAATAAACGTTTAGAGTGTTCGTTGGATTCCTATGAACTGCTGAATTGTGGGATTCCTATGAACTGCTGAATATTTTACGAACATTACGAAATCCCATCAAACTAACTGTTTTCAAGATAGTTCCTTCTGAGCAAATAGTTATGAAAGCAATAGACAAATATAAAGATCATGAAAGTATTTGTTTTATAAAGAAACATTTTACATCAAACGATAACAATTTTGAATTTCTCATGTAAAGCTAACTGAGGTGATGAGGCAGATAAATTACTTGACAAGAACGATTCAAATAGTGGGAATATCCCAACCTCTCAATTGAAGGACACGAAAGAAATTTTTTGCCGTGCCTTACTGACTGCATCAACTCTACCGAGTGAGTCAAAAAAGAAACGCCCTGTGTTTGAAAGGCTACTGCTCCCTCAGTATGTACGTAATGATATTTTGCAAATCAGATTGAATACCTAATGTGTTTAGTTATTTTTAGAATTTTTTCTGGCTAAAATCGGTCACTCCGGTCAGATTCTGTGAGCGATTTTCTAAAAAGATTCCCATAGAGAAACCTTAAAAAATGTGCTAAATTTACAATCAAGTTTCCCAAATGTTTTTACTGCACAGCGATGACTTTGAGCACGCGTTAGCACGTGCTTTCTTATTGGTGGACTGAAAAGTCGTCCCCCTAGTGTAAATAGCTTATTTAAGGGGATTCCATTTTCCCAAGAGGACGAAAGGCATGAACACATGCAAGGATCATTAATGCTTGGAAAGAGAACAAAGGGAAATTTTGTTTGGTGTTTTCGCTCATTTTTGCAGAAAATCTCCTATTTCGACGGGAAGGAATGACCGATTTAAGCCAGGTAAATTCCTGAACCTAATTTGACAAATGGGGAATAAACAAGACAGGTCTCAATATCATTGCTTTGATATTCAAGGAGCAGGGTTTTTTTCAAACACCGGGCGTTTTTATTGACTCACCCGGTACAATATTTTATTGTAATCTTGCAAATGAAACAAAGAAAGCTGATGTCTCTTCTATATTCAAACAGCTAGACCAGAAGCTGAACTCCAATTTCAGAGCTATAAGTGTTTAACCATCTACTATGGAACGCCATAGCTGCCTTATGTGCTCAAAGTTCTTTACATTCGGTGCTCTGATATGATTGTTGTGTGTTTTCAACTATCTGTTATGTGTTTTTACTATTTTGAGCTGTGCTCAGCACATTCGGTGAGGTGGTCAAGAATCCTAAAAGAGCAGATGTCCCATTATTTCAAAGATGAATTGAGACATATCCGTTGTGGTTTCAGGGAGAGACATAGCACACAGCATGTCCTAATTAGGGTGGTAGAATAGTGGAGGAAATACCTAGACAATTCAAGAATTGTAGGAGATATCCCCGGTGGGTGCAACGCTAATGAAGATATGACATCAAGCTCATCCATGATTTCGCTGAGAAAGGGGTATATTTGAAGCAAAATCCTATGACCTAGAATTTCAAAATAGGGGGTCGTTTTATTCAGAGCGTATCCGAAAAACGTAGAAATGCTAATGAACTCAAGACCCCAGAATATGTGAATTTTTCCTGGTCTGAAAGCCAGTCGATCCACTAAGTTTCTCTCAGTAAGTTGATGATGACAAACTGCATCGAACATAAAACCTTTCTCTCAGAACCAGTAGTTGTAATGTAACAGCCTCTTCCGGATTCAATGATACTCCTTTAAAAGGGGGTTACTTTTAAAGATTTTCCATGATAAGGGTCCTTTTACCAACAAGAAGTCAGAGAAAAGGGAATACTGTGAAATAATATGGACGAGCGTGGTGTACCTTTAACCACTTAATTGCACCCACCGGGGAGATATCCTGATGGACTTATCTAAGGCCTATGACTGTCTGCCTCATGACCTCCTGAAAGCAAAGGCAAAGTTGGCGCCGTGGCGTATGGATTTAGTATCAACAGCGTTTGCCAGATGTAGCTACAGCTAGCTAACCAACAGACATCAAAAGGTAAAGATTGCTTCCATCAGAAGTTCTTCACGTAAAATACACGTGGGGGCTCCGCCGCAAGGGTCAGTATTAGGACCCATGCTATTCAACATCTCTATTAATGACCTGTTTCTCATTAGTCTGGATCCTGAGATCTGGAATAGACCATTCTGCAATAGACAGGTAAACCAGCCGAATTTTCGTCAAAAATAGGAAAGTTTGGCTAATGCTTTGGCTTGCAAAACCGCTTCACTTGTCTGACTTTCACTACCGAAAGCGCCAACAAACTGCCGCGCTAGTTTCGCTCTCAACAATTTCTCTCCACATTTTAGCTATGAAAACACCTATGTAACCACAGGTAAACCAGCGCAATTTTCGTGAAAGACAGGAATCTTTAGTCATTTTGCCATTTTTGGCCTGCAAAAACCACTCGTCTGTCAATCTCTACAAAAAATGCTTCCATATTACTGCGCGTTAGTGTTTTCCTTTGACATCTTCCCTCTGTGTCTTTCAGGAAAATACCTATGAAAACACAGGTAAAACAAGAAAGAGCGAGGCAATTACAAACTTGAAAAACCTGCACCTCAGAACATGACACAAATCATTGATGAACGAAACATTTCAGGATATGGCGTGAAAAAGTGGTTCAAAAATTTCCCTACCTTTAGGATGAAACAGAAATCACAAACACGTGTGATTGTCATTCATAGATTCAAATCGATTGCATCAATAATCGAAGCTACAGAACTTCTTATCATCCACGTCATATCTTTTAAGTACTAATAAAGAATGATGCTTTTTACACAAGTGACAATTTTAACTACAAGAAAAGGGTGGATTCTCTGAACCGTTGCAAGTGGCAGTAAGAATTTCTACTGTCCAAAGTATTTTTTCCCTTCAAAAGTTATAAACTAAAAAGTTATCGAATTTTTACTTACTATGCGGGGGGAACAAAACAAGTATCAATTTTTGTTAAGTCTCAAAATTAATTATTAAATGTTACAGCATTCGTATGTCATTGTCTTGCAGTGTTCATGCTTGTTAGCTTACAGAAACACTTAACTGTCAAACGCTTGCCTTTTTGTTACCGGGTGAGTCAATGCAGGCCCGGCATTTGAAAGGCTACTGCTCCCTCAATATATAAGCAATAATATTTAGCGATATCTGATCGAATAGCTAACATGTTCAATTATCTTTAGAATATTCCTGGCTGAAACAGGTGACTCGGCTCAGATTTTACAACGGATTTTCTACACAAAGTCCCTTTAAGAAACCTTCAAAAATGTGCTAAGGTCACGAGCAAGTTCCCTTAAATGTTTACCTTACAGCAATGACTTGAGCACAGTTTGGTACGTGCATTCCTCTGGGGGGGAATAACAATCCCCCCCTAGTATAAAAAACTAATTCAAAGGGATTGCATTCTCCCAGGAGGCCAAAATACATGAATGCATGTAAGGCTACGTTCACACTGCTCCGTTTTCATTTCTATCTGTTTTTGTTGATAAAAACGCTGCCCGTTCATATTGCTCCGTTTTCAAAAAGATACGCTATGAAAACGATAGGCGTTCACATTGCTCCAGCAAAATGGTGTTGTTAATCCCCTTTTCAAAACAAAGACTTTTGTCACTAGCTATCAACAAGGAGCCGATCGCGACTTTCTATTAACAAAGGAATGTGCAGCGCTTTCAAATGTCTCCGTTTTTGGCGTTCACACTGAAAACGGATCATTTTCAAAACGCACCGTTTTGAAATTTATGCGTTTTCATTAGGGTTTTCGAAAAGCCCCGTTTTCACAGTGGAGCAATGTGAACGCAAGGCAAAAACCAAGAAGTTTTACTCCGTTTTCATATGAAAACGTAGCAGTGTGAACGGGGCCTAAGTGTTATTATTGCTAGGAAGGAAAAACGGGAATTTTGCTCATCGTTTTCTCTCGCTCTTCAAGGTTTCGAAAGGGGCTTTCTGCAGAAAATCTCCCATACCAGAATGGGAACGAACAGCCGATTAAAGTTGGGTAAATTACTGAGCCTAATTAGACATATCGGCAACAAAAGAAGACAGTTTTCAGTATTACTGCACTGATATTCAGACTGCGTTCACACGATACCAGCACATGTTGAAAACGGTGAAAAATGTGACGGCTGCAAAATTTGAGCTAACGTTCACACGATACAGGAACAATTTGAAAACGATAGGAAATTTGACGGCAAATACTCGTTGTAAGACTTTGATGCCAAAGAAGCGTACCTACACCCCAAGAATCGATCAGCCTCGTTCCAAAAGCGTCTAAAAATGTTCTGTTTTCATCATTTTCAAGTGTTTACACGATGCCCTTTCCAAAATGTGCCGGTTAGAGTTCCGTTGTCAAAATCAACCGTTTTCAAAATCTGCCGGCAAAAACAGTACCGTTTTCGTGTGAACGGGAGGCCTATCCGTCGAATGTTTCAACGTTTTCAAAATGTGCCGGCATCGTGTGAATGCATACTCAGCGACCAGTATTTTGAAACATCGGACCTTTCTATTGACTTACGCAGCAGAAGATGGAAAAATACATGCGACAAAATCGAACAAAAAGAAACAGGTATCTGATCTTTACAAAGGACTGCAAGAATGGATCATGTATTCTTTGTTCCATTTAATAGCTGGAGCCATGGGCGGAAGGAGACTGCTGAGGATCAACCAGAAGAAGGATCCTCCTCTAGGTTGATCCTCCTGATTCAAGGCCAGTACTCAACATAGCACATGCGCAAACTCAATGCAAAGTGACGACAAAAAAGCATGGAGTGCACTGATCTGATGCAGCCGAATTTGTTACGAATATCAGACAACAGAAAAGATACAAAATATTGAAATATATTCTTTATGATATCTTGGTGGAGGCAACCAGAGCAGTCTCCTACCCCTCATGTTTGAACGAAACGACAGGTACTCTGGTATAACTTTCATAGGCAATCTCTTGCTTATTTCAAAATTCAAGTGTTTTTCTTTTCAGAGAAAAAATTCAAGAATTGTTTGAAAATAAAAATCATTGTAACTGCTACATCCTCTTCCAAAAACCGCATGTGGCCAAAAATGCTTCTCGTATAGAGGAGCTAAACTTTGGAATGATTTGAAAGAGAAAGTACGATGGCCAATACTTTTACCCAATTCAAATCGCCACTGAAAAAATGACAAATCCTGAGCGGTGTCTCACCTTTCATTTACTTTTACGCATTTTATAGTTCCTATTTTCACTATAATTTCGTAGCTTTTCTTTTGTAACAGGGCAGTTTGTAAATCAACGTTTTTATGACTTGAATACTTACCCTGAATAAATATTATAAAATGAAATGAAATGAAATGAAATGAAACATCAAGACAGGAAGTCCGGTGCAATCTTAGAGATATTCAGGGTTTGTAAACGTTTACGATATGTTGGAAAGCAGAAATCTGTTGCTTTTCTGCTTTATGAAATAGCAATTTGATGACATCATTGAAGGGAATAGACATAGCTATATCTCGGAGCCGCTATAACTAAACCAAAGAAACGCCCGCAAACCCATTGTTTCTTTACCTACACAATCAAACCGGATGAGTCGAAGTTGTCGAGTACAATAGATTATATGTTTGACCTGGCCCGGGCCAGCTTTTAACTATATCGATTCCCTTTAAAACCAAAATGTTTGAAACGCAAATACGCTGTAATGCCGAAAAATAAACATATCAAATCTGCCAATAATTATTAATGGCAAAGTAGCTGGTTCTTTTTAAGCCATTAATTCAAAGGAAGATGCATCAAACATTTCCATAATCATTTCTACAGATTTGTCGCCTACCTCTCCCCCCCCAAGGCATCCATCCAGTTTCTGTGATGTTGCAAAGAGCTATCAATCATTTTCTGTGATGGATATTTGCGACTAAAACTTCCACAAATGATAAAAAATCCGTTACGCTATATACTACATACCGGGCGGACAACAAAACCTTGCACTTCTTTGAGCATTAGTTGGAAAACTTTAAAATTCTGCACTTAGGAATTCCAGCATTCCTTTTCCGTATCTTACGGTATCTATTTATGTACTTATGCACATTAGTCCGTTGATGTTCTAAAGCCGAAATCGATACTTCATTAACTACACAAACTAATTTTCAAGCGATATTGACACGTGCACGATCATCGCATTGTTCTTTATATACTCACGAGTTCGTAAAACTGTGTGTGAAATCATCTCGACGTATCCGTATCCTTTATGGTTCCTGGGAGTTTTTGGTCTCAAAAATGCTTGTAGTCCTGGCCTGGATACGAGTGTTTCTGTGACGTGAAACTGTTCTGCCTCCGTTTGATCAACAGCGGCTAGGGTTATTTTTCCAGGAAACGGCCATGGTAAAATTGAGTCAAAATCACCTTGCATCAAATGGACGAACATTGAGACATGGGTTGAAGCTCCGGAGTCCACGCCATTGAGATTGACTCGCAGACACATTTTGTAGCCTGAAAATGAAAGAGAAAGCTGTATAAATCACGTACCAATGCACAGATATCGATAGCGGTGTAAGCTACGGATTATTCTCAGTTAAATAAACAGTACCGAATAAACGGGGAAGGGTGAGAATAATCGGGGGGTTGGAAATGGTTCGATATAACAATAATTGGGGGGTTGGAACAATCGGGGGGGATGTTGTTTGGAGAAATCGAAAACAGTCGTTTCCTTGGTTAAACACGTATTTATGTGAAAAGTGATTTTACTCATACATTTACCTACGAACTTTGGTTCTGCTGAATGCACTTCTTGAGACTTCTTCTTGCGTTTATTCAGAACTGTGTTTACCATCATTTCTTCATTTTTCCATAAATTAACAAAAAGGGGGGGGGGTAAGAATAAAAGCGCGGGGGTTGGAAAGTTTTTCAAAAATTAATAAGTGGGGGGGAGATGATTATTCGGGACTCCAGAGCATGCATCGTTTGGGAAGAGAGAGGGGGCGGGCTGCATTACCTTTTGACTCTTTCCTTCATAATTCCGATTAGAAGTGGAGGGAGATAATGTATTAAAATTTTCATGAGTACATGTTGCATCTAACCCATAATATGCAAAACTAAGAAAGTTTGGTGCTTTCTACTTCCTTTGCAGCCACGAGTGAGAATTCAAAGTTAACCTGCCGTCATGTTTTTCGAGTCAAAAAATCTTTTCGGACGGGCATTTATATGTTAGGACTTTGAAAAACCCTTACATTACAGTGTGCACCCTGCATAAAATTTATATTCAGAAATGTTATTGGTGGAAATTCATGCGAAAGTAACATTAAGCAATTTAAGTGCAGGAATATTGGCAACTTACCAGGGATGCCACTGTAAAACGGGATACTATGAATTGCAGGAACTTCACCACTCAAAGCTTGCTGGAATAATTTGTCGAAATTACTTATTTTCCACACGAAGTTTCCATTCCATGTTTTAGCTTGCAGTTCTGTAATCGTCTGATCTCGTACGTCAAAGCGATCGGACAGTTGTCTGATACTGTCTTGTAGTGACGATAAGTTGCTGTTTTGGGTCGAATAGTATAGTTCTGCGAGCTGAATGCCTTGATTTCCTTTGTCTGCTGCTTCATTAACTGCAACTGCGAGTTCACTGACCTATGACAGGGAAGAGATGCCTAAATATAAGGATATTTTCTTTTTCATTTGATTCAAATTACCGCGAAGGCTTTATAAAGTCCCTTAGCCATGCTTAATTTTATGACAAGGCTACAGTATTATTCACGAAAGTCTCTTAATCCTTCGGGACCATCCTGCCCTTAATTCTCAGCAATCCTCAATCCCCCTGGTACTGTTCTGAGTTGTCTTTTCTACCAGTATTACTGGTTTTACCGGTTCGTTAGTCGTTTTCTCCCCTTTTTTGCACACGGCTTTTCTTTATATGGCAATTTTGCCCTTTTTTGACTATTCCCAATTCCCACTAGCGTGTATTTCATTTAGTATTTAATCGTTATTCCCACCCAGTCAACTTGCTGAGGATGGACCTAGGAAGGTTCGAAACGTACTTATTTATTATGGCTTAGCCACTCGATTTATGTCTTCTTATTCTAACATGGACTTGAAACATGGACTTGCCTCTTGTCACTTATTTTAACATGGAATTGTCAACTTATTACTAATATCACATGATTGAAATATGAGCAAATAAACATGATGTTCTTTGTCGTCGTACTCGCCCTAAGATTTCTCATCAAGCTGCGCTTTCCAAACGACGTTCCAATTGCTACAGTATACTAGCCTACGCGTAGACCCGTTATTCAAAAGAAGAAAGGGTCTACGAAACAACGAGCAAAAGCTTGCTACAACTGGTTCCAGATTTCTACAACTTAAAGGGAATAGACATAGGTATATCCCATAGTCGCTATAAATAGGCCAAAGAAACGCCCACAAATCCATTGTTTCTTTAGCTAAACAATGAAACCGGATGCGTCTAAGCTGTCGAGTACAATAGATTATATTTTTGACATGGCCCGGGCCAGCTTTCAACCATGTCGATTCCCTTTAATTTATGCAGCCTTTGTTGACGCACGTTTCATACATTATTTAAATAGCGGATTAGGATAATTAAAGATAATTACTCGAATGGCCGTAGCAAGCTTTCACTCTTTATTTCGTAGACCCTTTCTACTTTTGAATAACGGGTCTACTCGTAGGCTAACAGTATACACGATAAGTTGTTTAGGTCTTTGCGGAATCAACATACACTTTATAAGTCAAATAGACAAATCAACACAGTTTTTATGCCAAATCATACCAATATAACAAAATTGCTCGTAAATGTGGTAGGAGTTAATAACGAGGGAGGGGTCTAAATAAAGCTCAAATATAATAAGCTAGTTTTAATTGTGTAAGTGACAACCTCGTTCCCAGGGTGTTCTTACGTCATACGCTAATCACGAAGCCGAATGAACACCCTGGTACACTTCGATCAAATGCGCCCAGAATCTGCGTGCATTAGCAGCCATTATGGATTTGGTGGTTCCTAGGCAACACGAATCAACGGAAAATGGCCGTTGCTTTAGCACTAAATTCTGCAGAAGATAAATTGAGAAACTAAAAACAGACACTTGGAGGACCTTATTTCAACCTTTTTGAAGGTATTTAAGCAACAATCTGGGGTTGGTAAGTATGTTTAATGCGAAAATAAGCTCGGTTTGTTTGGAGCGAAAATGGGCCTAAGTTGCAAATTCGAGAAACTTTCACCGCAGCTTCGAAAATGAAATGGCTCGTTATTCTTCGAATTTTGGAAATGAATTGCAAATGATGGTCGGAATAGGTAAGGAATATCGTTTTACGTTGAATTTTGACATGCCGCGGCCGTTTACCCCGCCCAAAACGGAGTTACCGCGCAAAATGGCAAACAACCAATCAGATTGCCGATTGGCCTCTTGTATCCCAGAGTAGAGGTAGAGTAACGAACTCACTCTGGGAACGAGATTGTGTAAGTGAAATATTTTTCAATAGGTCCTGATGCTAAAATACAAGATCATACTAAACCATGAGTGGTGAATTATACTTTTTGCAACGATCTTTTGTCTTTTCTTTGCAAAAGTTACGTATTCAAATAAGTGATCAGAGGATAGTGACATCATAAGGTGTGAAGAATCTATGTCACGCTCAACGCAACGACGCCACCCCATTGATTCCTTGCTTCTTATATCCTATTCACACTGCAGGTTACACCAGCTTAAACTAAACCAGGTTATCGAATGGAGCCTTCTAATTGGTTAATCCAGCAAATCCAATGCTTTTGATTGGTTGAAATTTTTTAACCTAGTTTATTTAGCTGGTTTAACTGTGTCAGTGTGAATGCGGTATTAATCGCTGCTAGCCTTTTTATCATGAATTGGTGAAGAAATAGCTAAAACTGCAACGATATTTCGGCTAAATTCGCAGACTGTTTAACTAATTTACTGCTGTTACGAACGTAAAATGTGCAAAGAAAGCAAAGAAGCTCAAAATTCACGATCGCATTTGGTAAGTTTCTTCTTTAGAATTTACCGTACCAACCCCGGACTTGTCCTTTTATTCATTTTACCTGTTGTTCGAGTTCCACAATCTTTTGAGCTATTTGTGTTGGTGATGCTTTTTGTAGACTCCTGGCTGGCAACATTTCCTTTTGAACCTGGTCTGCAACCGTGGCAAATTTTCCGGCAAAATCAGTAATATGTTGTGCTAACGTCATCTGGAAATGTTTGTTAACCTCATTTCTTTGACCCTATAGGACGTAAAAGAGTATTTATCAAAACCATATTGTGGTGTCCTAAAAAGTGCTCCTGCTTCAAAGATCATCAAAATTTGACTGCACGACCAATTTTCAAATTTCTATTTTTGGCAAGTAGATCCACAACCAAAATCAGTTTCCTGGATATGGAGAGATAAGCAACTTTGGCTCTTTTTAGTTTTGAATCCTGGTTAACGACAATCTAACATTTAGTAATCTACTAGATAAATAGTTTTCTAATAAACAGTTTTCCACTTTGGTTTTCCACAATTCAGTTTAATTCTTAGTTACTATTTAGGCCCCATCCACACGATATTTTTGAAAAAAATGCATCTTTTTCATCCGTTTTGGGTTAGCGCCCACAAGCAGTCGGCGATTTCAGTCACCGAAAACGAAGCTTTTCGAAAACACACTCCATAGTGGACGCTGTTTTCACATTGTCGTGTGGATGGGTGAAAGCGAAGCTTTTTGAAAACGCTGACGTCACAGCATCGATTTACGTCATATCAGAGCATGCGCTCGGGTCTTTGGGGATCACGCGAGGGCATTTTGCTTGTCTGTCTTCTTTTATCGAAGTTCGCATATAGAATTTTGAATGTAGCAGCGTCATCGGTGGACGTGGCCTTAGTTTTGAGTCCTGGCTTTAAATCATACTGAGCAACGAAATGATGAAAACCCGACCAACGCCTTTGTTTATATCAAGCTTTTAATTGGGCCATGAATGACAGAAAGAAACGGACACTATCAAGGGATAAAATAAAAGTTGAAATTTTGGCTCTTATGCACAACTGCCTGTGTTACTTAAAGGGGCAGCGTCACGTAACCGTAAACAAACCTGTTATCTCTATGATCTATATTGTTTCCCACACGTGGCCATTGTGTTCCGCTCAGATTTTGGTGGATGGGGTGAATCCACGATAAAGTTACTTCTAAAAATCCACCAATATCTCTGCAATCCTACAACGTATGAGTGTTTGGTTTATTTCTCTAGAAAATTCAAGAGTCCATCTTCAAATTAACACCTATATTTCGAGAAAAGTTGTGGAAAATCTCTGTGATATAGACTATCAAAAATCCTGAAAAATAATCGTTTGGAAAGAAGTTTGTTTACATTACGTGACGCTGCCCCTTTAAAAAATGTAGCTTTCACTTACCTCAAACTTGCATCCCAAAGATTCGAACGGGCATTTTACAATTGCTTTCGGGCATTCATAGAGAAGATGTTCGTCGAGCTGTGATGAAAAAGTGAAGCTAAATATGACATATGACAAAATTACTTGCAAGATACCATTATCAGCCCTTGGTGCTAAATATGTCACAACTGGACGGGTCAGGTGGAATAGCAACGTTGTGATAAATCGTAAGGCCAGGAGAAAGATTACAAACAATTGCTCTTCAGATATTCATTTGAAGACGCAATTTAAAACACATGTTGATGGAGAAAAATCGACAGTCTAGTGTTATTAGGGCTAAAAGGTCAAATATTACAGACTCAAATCATATTTATCGTGCTTATAAAAATTGACAGTCCAGAGATGTTTTGAGTCGCCTTTCTCCTGGAATTACGGTTTCACAATCCTGCACCTTTTATTACTGAAGGATCCTCAATTTTTCTTAAACAGACAGTTACACAAACGGGCAAACAAAAGCTAAGACACAAATATCATCACTGAATACTGAATTCCTTTATTGATTTGTTTGAAACAAAGAATTCTGCGATTTTCGAACAACATTTTGATGCTTAGTGTAAGCAACATGGGCAGATTTTGTAATACAATAGCATCGGTCGCTTTGGTTGACACCTCAATTCAATGCGATTAGCGAATGCAGACAAAAGAAATTCTCTCAAGCAGAAATTCAAAACAAACGAAGCAGCAAAATTGCTTTGAAACCAGTACGGCAAACTCTCGTTTGGTGCGGGCGATGGGAGGTTTTTATGAGAAGGTGTGCTTATAACGAAAGAAGATGGATAAATCTAAAGTTCTGTCACGCGGATTTTGTTTATTCGATTCAGGAGCTGAGGATTGACTGCGTACATCTGAGCAATAAATATGCAAAAAAAGTAATGCCCTCTGCACGGTTTCTGAATCAAATTAACAAAATCCGCGTGACAGAACTTTAGATTTACCCTTCCTCTTTCGTTATAATTACATACCTTCTCTTAAATACCTCCTTTCGCCCGCACCAAACGATAGTTCGCCGTACTGGTTTCAGGGCAACTTTGCGGCTTCGTTTGTTTTTAATTTCTGCTTGAGAGAATTTCTTTTGTCTCCATTCGCTAATCGCTTTGAATAGACCTTTTAGCTATTCTGATGAGAATCAGAATCGAAAGAAATTTTGCTACAATTTGTAGAATTTTCGTATGTGCACAATTGCGATAGAAGCTCTAACGCCTCTCGATCGTACCTCGTGTATGAAAATGTATAAAAATAACGCTCGATCCAGACCTTTTGTGGATAGAAAAGGTCTATTGCGGTGTGAACCAAAGCGACTGATGCTATCGTTTACAAAATCTGCCCTTGTTAATGTAAGCACCTTGGTCAACCATACTTGTCAAATCTGCCTCTATCTAAGACATGGCTATAGCTATGCAGCTTTAGATGTGGCCTGAAGCGAAAAATTCTACCGGGTGAGTCACAAAAGCGCCAGGTGTTTGAAAGGCAACTGCTCCCTGACTACAAAAACAACGATATTTGGCGATATCTAGCTGAAACATGTTCAATTATTTTTAGAATTTTCCCTGGCTGAAATCGTAACTTCCCTGCGAGAAATTTTGAAAAACGTGCTAAAATTAGGAGCAAGTTTCCGCAATCGGTTTTCCTCACATCGATGACTTCGGCTCGTTTCAGCACGTGCTACCCTCACGGGGGAATGAAAATTTCTTGCCCTGGTATGAATAACTTAGTCATGAGGACTCCTTCCTCCCAAGAGGACAAAATACGTGGACACATCCAAATGTCATTGTTGATAGGAAGGAGAACAAAGGGAAATCTCGCTTGCTGTTTTCATTCGTTTTTGCAGGTTTCTGCGCAGGGCTTTCTGCAGAAAATCTCCCATACCCACAGCACAGGAAGGAATGGCCTATGAAAGCCGTGTACATTACTGAACCTCATTGGTCATATCGGGAATGAGAGAAGCCAGTTGTCATACAAAATCTGCCCTTGTTAATCGACACAGTTAAAAGCATTCACAGAGAACAATATTGACTACTTTGTACGGCAGAAATAAAGTATGAAAGGGGTCATGGTACGTGTTGATTTTTTATCGTCCTAAAATATTAGAAGATACAATCGATGGCAACAATTGAATAAAAATAAAGGAAAAAATATGTCGTCCGTAGCGTAAGTTTAAATTGAAGAAAAATCGTAAGATGAGGGCCCTTATGGAGTGAGGCTACAGTCTCCCATTGCATAGCTCCTGTCAAAACCGCAACAGCCTTTTAGTTTCGTTCTGGAATTCTCCAATTGAAAGAGACAAACGGTTCTGCTCAAACTGTAAAGACTAGATTGCGGACGAGACGCATTTTATTCTCGAATGTGATATGTTTAAAGAAGCAAGGGAAACCTTCTTGAATTACACAAAGGATACCTATACAAATTTTGAAACAATTCCAACCCTTGAACAAAAGCTCATTTTTCTACAAACTAATCAAAACTGTCCCTTTTTAGAGACGTTTACAAGATATCTTAACAAAATTTACAAACTTAGATCGCAAAACGAAATCAAGAAAATTTAATTTCACAATGCATAACCTAAAACAATAAAAACGACACTTTCTATGTATACTCGTTGATACTTTGTTAGTAGCTTTTTATTTGTAGTTCGTAGTTAGACTATGTATCTTGTAATGATATTGAGTCTTGATTGAAGAAAAGAATAGTGTAAGCACTTTTGAACTGTAACAGCTTTGCAGCGGATCAAAGCAGCAGCAGTGTAGTGTAAACGTGTTTTGTTACTTTTTTCCATCAAAACAAACCAACACTCACCTAGCATAGAGCTCAAATCTTTCAAATCTTAAAAAAGGTGGGTGTGAAATCGTATTAAATTTTTCCATGAATTGAATGACTTCAAAGAAACTTTAGGTAATTTGCCGTAAATCTGCCGTGGCAATTCTTTAATATCTTGATTATTTTCAAAATAGCGGCATTTTGATTATTTTTGCAAAAATCCATCAAAAATTTTGAGAAAATTAAAATCATCGTAACTCCTAAATTACTTGAGGAAAATTGACGCAATCTTCAACAAAACCATAGCAACATGATTGCAAGCAGAAATTTGTAGCTCTTCTGGTTAGGGATTTAGAAATTTGATGACGTCACAACCTCGAAATCAACAGATGCCACCATTTTAAAGCTAATCATGATATCAAAAAATTGCCTCGGCAGATTTACAGCAAATTACCTAGTTCCTTTCAAGCACTTTGATTCAAAGAAAAATAAAGAAGAATTTTACACCCGTCTTTTTAAAGATTTGAGCTCTATGCTCACTCACCTTATGCCTTTTCATAGCTTCATCATTGCATTGATTTGGGCAAAGGATCGGAAATTCCGGGCATGTTAAGCAATGCTCCTACGAGAGAAAATATGACTTACAGCAAAATGCAAATAATCGTTTCTCCTCATATCGCGAGGTTCAGTGGAGCCCGAAATTATTGGTACCTTTGCCAAATTTGGAGTATTTTGGATGGTTCATGTGGGTTTATTTGCAGACATGTTATACAAGATCATTCTTTCCTCGCATTGTTCCTTTTTGTGCTCATATTCTTAAAAAATTCCAGCCACAATAAAATTGGTCCTGACATAGAACGATGCAAAATACTCAGACTTTGGTATGGGTGTGAATAATTTCGGGCTTAACAAAGAGCTCAAAGGCTGCGACCGCAGATCAGCAAAAAAACTACGCAGAGAAAAACCGTTTCTGGCAACAGGATACTGCAAAGTGCAAACCAGATATCAATAAATATCACTTTGCGAGATATACTTGAATCTTTCAAGCAGCGCAAAATCTTCGCCGCACAAACGAAATGGGTTAGTTTTCTTTGACTTCCATATTCTGCTCTCAGATTTCTAATCGGAAGACACCACGGCTTCATAAATACATATATTTTTTTGAAAAATTAAAATACAAAAAATTCAAATAATACGGCCCTCCCTTTAGTGAACAAAATTTCATGATACTTGAGTGATTCTTCGTTTGAAATGCCCTTCCATCTTGCACCGCGGGAGAGACGGCAGTGTCATTTTTTCGACCAGCGTGAAAGTATGTCCACGGCTTACTTGTTCATTCCAAGCGCATAGTGTTTAAGGTCAAGTCGCTCATATGCGCAACCTGTAAGCAAAACGGTTCATTCTTCCAATACGTACTTTGAAGGTACCCCCTTTGAATGAAACCTGCTAGATGAAGATATGAGAAATTCTGTTTCGATTGGGAGATTCAAACGCAAATTGCTTGTTCAAATACGTCCTCCCTCTAGATCTGTTTACAATGTGCATAACGTCACTAGTATAAGAAATCCAACAAGACTTAGAAAGCTGGTGTTAGTCTTCTAAATGAGCATCGATTTAGACCTAACTTTGATTCTTCAAGTCCCCCGTGTATGTGCGATACTGGAAATGAAAGTAATGAGCATTTCCTCCTGCACTGCCCACTTTTTGACAAGTCTTGCAGAGATCTCTTTTGTCACCCTGGAGACATTCCACCGTTAGACCTTTCGGTTTTGGACAACGAGGCACTCTGTAACCTCTCGTTGTTCAGAGATGAGGAATTAAACATTGTCTCAAACAGAATGATTCAGGAAGCTACAATTTCGTTCATCGAAAAAAACTAAGCGGCTTGATTAATTAATATTCTCAGCATGCTAACACTTACCCTGTGTAGCATCCTTTTTTGGCTTTTGTCTGCTGCATTTTTGTGTGTTGCATTGTTGCTTTAATGTCCTTTCTCGGGTTGTTGTTTTTTTTGTTTTTCGCATGTTTTTTGTTTTCATTTCTCTTTTTCATATCATCTTTGAATTAACCGTTGAATTATCATGGTGGAGAAACGATGACCATACGTCTTTCCCCGCCATGAATGTTACATGTAGACAGTATTTCTATTCATTTAGAGTTAGGTTTTGTTGGTATAGAAATAGAGGAGATTGCTCATTTTTTGTTAACGTGCTTTATGGCCCTTTTCAGCCATTTTGCAACACACAAATTTTCCTCGACTCGACTCTGTCTTTCTTTTCTTTGCTTATAAAAGTGTGAGAAAGATCAAAAAAATACTTCAGTCTTTAAGCAAAATAGCAAAATTCGATTCCATCAGATCTGCTACTCTAGGTGCTACGATTTATCAAACGCCTAAAATTCTGGCGCATTCATTACAATCTCGCTAGCTTGTTTACTTGTTGTCCGTGTTATCTTGTTTAACTTGTTGAACTGGTTTCCAAAGCCGTACTGTAAAGCCAGTACGTGTATTTTTGATTCCTTAGCTGAACATGCAACAAGTTTAGTGCCAAAATCGCCCGAAAAAAACATTTAGTTATCAAGCTGTGCAAATAGACAACAGATTGCCACAACATGAACTGACAAACGAGAACTAAGTTGTGAGATCCAAGAACAGATTTATGAATTTGATATAAATTGTCAAGAAACCTCATGTTGTAAATATCAATTTTCACTACTTGTCGTTGGACATAGGTCCTTGATTTATAGCAGTTAATCTTACCTGACCAAGCAAACCTGTATAAACATTGATACATTACCAATATCATTATTGAAACGTTCTATAATAATTCTTTTAACTGGATACGTACGTCATAATATTTTTGTTACTAACATGGACTTGTCTTCATATTTAGATTTGTCAATTTATTCATAATCTATGAAATCAATTCGATGATGAGTTTTTCACCACGTCATCCTTAGGAGGGTCATTAAAACATGAAATAAAAACTGCTCGTCACAACACTGGTATCGATCATGCTGCATTTTCCAAACCATATTTCAATCTGGCAGATGGTGATACATCATTTCTGGACCAGTAGCGCACACTTTTTGGACCAGTGGTGGGGTGAGTGGCCCAGTGGCTTATACAATTTTCGTCAGGTGACTAAAGTTAAGCTCGGTCGAGTGAGGTCAAACTCCAATTGGGTGTGACCTCGGAGGCCTGACCTCACAACTCACCTCATCCTCCTTCGGAAAGGACGTTAAACTAGGTGTCCCATGCCTAGATGCGGCATGCACAGTGGGCCTAAATTAGCTTTCAGTAGCTACAAATCCTGACAAGCCCATTTAAAACAAATTGAAAACAAACAAAAAACAACCAAACAAACAAACATGAAATAAAATGATCATCATAACATTGGTCATAAAACCTATCGTCTTACTGCATTTCCCAAAGCATATTTCAATCTGGCAGATGGTGATGCATCATTTTTGGACCAGCGGTGGGCACTTTGCCAAACATTGGGGTGGGGGGGGCAAAACTGTTGTTTCAGTCAAAAAGTATTGTTTATTTCCAATGCCTTCAAACAAAAGATCTTTGTTCTGACTAACTTTGAGGAAGCACAGTGCAATTTTAAAGGATTTACCTCCATATCTCGGTGAACAACTTTCACTTTGCAGTAAGAACATGTCTCAATTCTTTTCTCACATTCCTCTTTGAGATGTTTTTCCATGTCTTTTCGAAGAACTTTCACACCACAGCCATTACTGCAGTCCATCAGTCCGTATAAGCAATTAGCGAGATGTGCCTAAATAGAAATAAAATCACTTAACTTACCGAAAAAGCTCTATTAAGCCCCCTCTCTAATAAGCCCCTCCCCTCTGAGCTAAAATTTCAATAAGCCCCCTCTCAATAAAGCCCTCCCCCCACTTTTGTCAAATTCCAGAATTACCAAACATTGTCCATTTATTTAGCTACACAAGCTTGCATATTAGTTATGATGATTTGGGAGAAAAACTGAGTCAAACTTACGTATCTGACCCGTAAAATTGTATTCTAATGCTGCAAAATATGGGATGAAACAACACAAAAGCTTCCAAATATATCCTTGTCATTTGATTTTATGAATAAGCCCCCTCTCTAATAAGCCCCCCTCTGGAGCGTCCAAAATTAAATAATTCCCCTGCGAACTTGATAGAGCTTATACGGTAAACTTCGAAATATACGATAATCTAGGAACCTGACTTCCTTTGGCAAACACAATCGTCTTCCTTAAAGTTAGAACAAGGAGTCACAAAAACATATAAACTTTATCAGCAAAGCAAGGTTTATATACTGTAATAGACTGGGGGACTTTTCTTGCGGTCAAGTGGCTGGCCACGTCCCGCAGTTTCTATGCTTGATTGCTGCTGGATCGGCATAGGAGATCTGTTTTGGGATCTCCATAGTTGCTTTGGTGGGGTCTGGCATAGGGATGGGGGCTGCCCTGGTTTCTGGATCCTTGGAGAAGTTTCCCAGTCTATTGGTTTATGCATATTTCTTTTACCTTTGATAAATAGGTTTTAAGGTTTAGTTTTACATATTTAGTGTAAGTTTTACATATTTACTGTAAGTTTTACATATTTACTGTAAGTTTTACATATTTACCGTATATAGTTTTACTGCAGATGTTTTTAGCCAGTTTTTATTGTGAGTTTTTGTGCGGAGGGCTCCTTGAAAATAAGCCACTAGGATGTAGGGCCTCCCTCATTAACAAATTGAAATCTGAAATATAAAAATATGACCTCAACTTTGATATATACTATACTTGTATAGAAGTTGCACTGCCCTGTTGTTCACTCAGTCTTAGTTTTGAAATGCTTATAAATTCACACACTGAAACGGAGGTCATAAATTTGCTCAGATCAGCTTAGAAATTTTTGGTGAGCTTATGAAAGTAAAATAGGGCCCACTTAAGTTTAGGGGAAAATGGATGGGATGAAATTAAGATCAAATTAAGATTAACTTTGCCAAAATCTTTGTTCAAAAGTTCTCCTTTAGCTAGAACCGCTCACACACTACCCTCCTTTACACAGTGAGTGTTGATTGATCAGTTCTGGGTCAACTGTTTTCCAGTGATCCACACTACCCATTTTACCCAGTTTATCCATTTTACCACAGTGAACCCAACTGAATGCATATACAGGGTAAGTCAGAAAACACGCCCGGCGTTTGAAAGGCTACTGCTCCCTGACTATATAAGCAACGATATTTTGCAATATCTGATAAATAGCTAACATGTTCACTGATGTTTAGAAATAATCCTGACTAAAATCGGTCACTCCGTTCAGGTTCTGTAGGCAATTTTCCAAAATGAGTCCCTTTGAGAAACCTTTAAAAACGTGCTAAAATAACAAGCAAACGTCCCTAATGTGTTTATCTCACAGCGACGACTTTCAGCATACTTTAGCAAGTACTTTCGTTTTGGATGGTTGAAAAGTCTTCCCCCCAGTGTGAATAACTTATTCAGGGGGATTCCATTCTCCCATGAGGACAAAATACATGAGCACATCCAGGAGTCATTATTGATAGGAGAACAAAGGGAAATTTTGCTTGCTGTTTTCGCTAGTTTTTGCAGGTTTTCGGAAGGGGCTTTCTGCAGAAAATCTTATTTCGACGGGAAGGAATGACCGATTAAAGCCGGGTAAATTACTGAACCTAATTTGACATATCGAGGATAAAACAAGACAGGTTTCAAAATCATTGCTTTGATATTCAGGGAGCAGGATTTTTCAAACGCCAGGCGTTTTCATTGACTCACCCGGTATATATAGTTATAATGAGCAAAGAAAGCAAACCACTTTCAAAGAGCCTGCTCTCGAATATAGCAGAAAAGTGTTTGGGTAAGTCACCTGTTGCATACTTTTGGATGAAAACGTGTGCAGAAAAAGCACTGATGTTACTTCCGGCATCTTCTACTATGTGCTGTATATACTGTATTTTCTTTTTGATATCTACAGAAAACAGCTATTCCAAAGGCTCATTCACTTTAACAGCATCTAATCTTTCTGGAGTCTTGATTCCAAGGTCTTTAACTATCAAATTAGCCAGGATAAATCCCACTAACAATTTTAACATGTAAGTTGGACCAAGTCTGATTAGAATAAAGTCTGACTTTGCACAAATCAGATTATTTCTCTCAGTGTGGAGGAGCTAACTCGTGCGAGTCTGACTGTAATCACGAGTCACTATAAAATGTATTTTACCTCAAGATCTTTAAGAGTGCCATGCCATTCACATCCATGAGTTTTGAAGTTTCTGCAGTGAACTGTCAACTGTAATATTTCACGTTTTGCAAAGTTATCTGGATATATCTGTTGGGAGAAAGGGGCAGATGATTCATAAAAACAATGACTCAGCATATATACAGTATATATGAGTTGGGATCATGACACATGATTACATCACCAATCTACAAAATAGACCTGGTGTATGATTTGTTACGACCTCTATACCATCTATGAGTGGACATTTTTGTAGAATATGAATGTAAAATGATAAGCAATGAATACTATTTTATACTTTTTGGGCAAGTTGATTCAGTATGTACTGTACAAATAAACATAAATGAAAATGTTATTGTATATATTTGAATCACAGTTAGAACTAAAAAACAACAAGAAGGTACAGTATTCTTTACCGTCCATAACTGAGAGGGTTCCATCTGGTCCTGACAATGCAGTAAAGTTAACCCTACAGAGACTTATATAAGAATGTATATAAGTTTATAAATAGTGATTCTGCATTTATATCCATGAGATTAGGCAGAAATATTACAAATAAACCAACCTGGCTTTCATCTAAGTCTTCATTATCGATTGGACATTTTTTTCTCCCTTCCCTGAAAAGAAAATGTGCAAGGAGATGAAGGGAATTGTTGAAAAGAAATAACTTGTAAGAGATGCAAAGAAACTGTTCAGAAAAATTCAAAGACACATGTGTCTGAAAAAATTGCCACTAATGTTTGAAAATCATTCAAATTCAGATGAAAATGCATCTCATAAATCTATCAAAGATGACAGGACTGTTAAGAAAACTCTACCTTCAGCTTTGGTGATCAGTGAGGTGTCAGTTTGAAAAACCATTCTCATTAGAAAACAGTCAATTTCTCCAATTCGATTTGGCCTTTCCAGAAATAGTAAAAAGGTATGACATTGTTTTGCACATTCTTGGAAATTGAAATGCATATCAACAGGAAATGTTTCTGTCAATGCTGACTTCACAAAAGTATGTTTCAAAACTTTCTGTTGATTTCAGGAAAATGGATAGATCTCCAAAAATACTAGAAAATTATATATATACTTTATTTTCTTTCATTATATGTTTAGCTAGGCTAGGTTGTTGACCTCCAGTACAACTTTACAAAGTCTGATTGAAACAGCTAGGCTATATACTGTAGGTTTCTTGCAATCAAACTTTATATTTCTGTTTACTCTTAGCCGCTAAAGGGTAGAAAAGTTGGTCAACAGATTACCATGTTACAAATCGTGTTGTCAAAAGTCCAACCCTAGGAAAACTTTCAGAAATATTTCCTAGGCGAATGAACCTGATCTGCTGGGAATGCTAAAGTAAATCCAAGCCTGTAGACATCTGTGGTGCACTTGTAAAGTAATATTTCTTGAATGCTGCCAGGGCTCAAAAAACAAAGTAGCGTGGTAGCGGCGCTACCAGAAAGGTAGCTGAAATGCTCAAATTTCCCAGGAAGGAAGAAGGGAAAAAGGAAAAAGAAACGGAAAGAAGGTGAAAATAAGGGAAAGAAAGGAAGGGAGGAAGGAGAAAGGATGGAGGAGAGAAAGGTAATGGGACAGAATGGGGTGGTATATTTGGGAAAGAAGAAGAAGGGGTGTAAAAAGAAATGAAGGTGCTTGGCTTGCTACCAGGAAGAAAATTATTTTTTGGGGCCCTGGCTGCCTGCAATATCACAACCTTGCTTTGTGTGTGTTGAGAATTCATTGGCATTCACAAACAGTATCAACTTCTGTAACAGTACACACTGGACAGAGACTTGAAACTAAACTTCTTTTTTACAAAATGCTTTGTGCTATCTGTTGACCGTGGCTTTTCCTTTGACGTTGAAAAGTAACAAATATAAATTTGATTGCAAGAAATCTAGCCCAGATTTTTCAATCAGACTTGATAAAGTTGTAGATCAACAACCTACAGTAATTAAAGATAGAGTGAAAGAAATAAAACATCTTTTGAGCAGTTTTCGAAATAAATCCACTTCTCTGAAATGAGCAAAAAGTTTTGAAAAACAATTTGTAAAGAAAGCCAGCCTTGAAGGAACTGTAATTCGTGTAGCTTTAGTAAGGCTGGGACTAAGCAGAGCAACATCTTTTTTACCATTTATCAATGAACCAAATGGTATTGCAGAAACTAACTGTTTCCTGAGGAGAGTGGTTTTGCAAAATAGTAGCTCACTGTTAAATGAAGCAGAAAGCAGAGTTACCAAAAGCTTCCTTGTGGTGTTCATTTAATACTGTATAAATTTCTTTTAAAGCCTTCACTCAGGTCACTTTTTATTGTAAAATACTTATGTCTGATTTTAGAGCAGAGGTGGGTCAGCATGGAGGTCAGCATGGTTCCCCTTTGGCGTTCATCACCCTGGTAGAAAAAGCATGGAAATATCATGGGATTCCATGGAAAAAGCATGGGGAAAATTGCATGGAAACCCTTGAAATCCATGGAAATCCAGCGGAGCAAAATACCATGGTAAGCATGGGGTACTTACCTTGCTTTTCCATGCTAGCATGGGGAAAATGACTATGTGGAAAGCATGGAGAAAGCACAGATAGCATGGGTAGTGAAACCATGGAATTCTATGGAATTCCATGGAAAAGCATGGGGATAATTCCATGGAAATCCATCGGAGCAAAATACCATGGAAAGCATGGGCTACTTACCATGCTTTTCCATGCTAGCACGGGGAAAACAATTGCATGGAAAGCATGGAGAAAGCATGGATAGCTTGGGTAATGAAACTATGGAATTCCATGGATTTCCATGGAAAAGCATGGGGAAAATTCCATGGAAATCCATTGGAGCAAAATTCCATGGAAAGCATCGGGGATCTCTAGCATGCTTTCCATGCTAGCATGGAGAAATCATCACGTGGAAAAAGCCTGGAGAAAGCATTTTCCAAGTAGTCTCTGTCTTTGCAAGGATTCCATAAGCCGTTACATGTCTAACATTTTCATAGCCCTCCCAGCCCTCTTGCTTGTTAAATTATGCAGTGTTCATCACTTTAAAGTGTAACCTACACCTTTGTTGTCACTACAAACGAGTTTTTCAAATTATATAGAAATGAATGTTGCATTTATAGAATGGAGAGCATATTTTATTTTGTAAATCTTTTCAAGAAGACTAAGGGGTCCATCTCGTTTTTCCAACGTCTCGTTTCACCAACGCTCGTTTCTCTGACATCTAGATATTCCAAGATGCCGTTTCCCCAACATTTGAGAGGATATTCATATCTTTATTCTTAAATCTTGTTTTTGGCCTTTTGTGCCCCCCCCCCTCCACGAGAAAGTGGTCTTGTGGAATAGATGCATTCCGAGCCTTTGCACTGATGTGAGAAACTTTTGATCTTCTTTAAAGATATGCTGCTTTGGGTACTTTTTCATCAATTACTAGTTGTGTATTAATCACTAATTCCTAACCTTTGTTTGACCATTTCATGTTATTTGCTAATGTTTGAATTTGTTTGAATTCTAGCCTGTTAACAGGACTTCTTTGAAAATTTTGAGTTTATGTTCCAGTTCTGAGGAGTATTTCACTCCCAAAAGATTTTGTACGTTTTTGCCAAATTTGTTTTGTTTTCAAGAAAAATCCTTCACAAATCCTTAAAAGTCCTTTCGTTTTGAAGATATCTTGTGTTGTTGATATCTGTGCTGTGTGCCCCTTGCCAAATATTGGTTCAAATACTGTTAATCCGTCACTAAACACAAGTTTGAAGTAAATTTCAAATTGATATGGATGTCAGAATATCGAACTGTCGGAATATCGAGATATCTGTGTATGGGGTTGATTGGAGTTAAAGCGGAAAACTTTAAAGTAAGCAAATAATCATTAAAGTGTCAGAAGATAGGTATGTTGTGATAATTAGATGTCAGAATTACGAGCTGATGCCAGACAAAGTATCAACTAAGGTAAGAAAGTTCACAACGTTGTTCCAATGTTTTCTACGAGGGACATTTCAATCCTAAAAATCTCGCGTATTCTCTACTCAAACTCCTTTTGTTTTGAAATATTACATACAAACTGAAACTGTTTTGAAGAAATCTCATCTACACATTTTCGAAAGAGTTAAATGCCCCAAAGTTTTCCTAAGTTTTCCATATGCCATCAAAATCTTAATGGATAGAACAAGGCAGGACAGTGTATTTCCATTTGCCAACTCAAGAAAGTTGGAAAAGCCTCGTGTTCTCGTATTTCAGAGAACCAACTTTATTGCTTATTAAGTTTCCGTTGATAGGGTCGTTTTGTTTCGAGAGAATTCAACAATCAAGAAAATGGGTGAAATCGTGCGAAGACAGAGAATTTAGTTGCCTCGAAGAAATCTGGAACTGAATGACTGTAAGATTTATGTCTATTCAGCGTAGCTTGATCTCTAATTTAACAGATCCTAACATCCTGGCGAACATAAAAAGATTATCTTTATACTCACGCAAAAGGTTTACATTGACCATTACTTTATTTCTGTGACTGAAATCTTCTTACAATGAATCTTCCGTGAATCTTTGATAGAACCTTGCACAAAGTTTACATCCAACAAGACATGTCAAAATAGCATGAAACTGTTGTCTGCTTTGCGCCTTTTTTCAAATTCAAACCCAACGATTTTTGTACAACAAACACATTTGTCTAATTTTCCCGGAGGATTTCTTTCTGTTGTTAATGGTGGTCAGGTTCATTTTCTTCATCATTTCAAGAAATTGCATGAAGCAATAACTTTGTAAATCCTCAATGAACCCCTTGTGACTGATTCAAGACAACAAAAACTCATCATGTAAAGAAAGAAAATGTTTCAAAGTCCATAAGGACAGGGATCTGTAATGTGCCTTACAAATGATCTTAACTTATAACATCCATGCTTTCCCATGCTTTTCCATGCAACAAAGAACTCTGGAAAGATGTACAACCAGGTCCTCCATGCTTTCCCATGCTTTCCCATGCTTTAAAAATTATCTTAACTTATAACATCCATGCTTTCCATGCTTTTCCATGAAATGAAGAACCCTGGAAGGAATGCATAATCATGTCCTTCCGTGCTTTCCCATGCTTTTCCATGCTATCCTATGCCTTAAAAATTGTTTTTACTTATAACATCCATGCTTTCCATGCTTATCCGTGCTGCAACAGTAGTCCATAGCATATCTACCCATGCTTACCATGCTTTTCCATGCTACCTTCATCACCAAGTTAAACATCAAAGCATGGACAAGCATGGAAAGGATGGAGATTCCATGGAATTTCCATGGACTCCATGCTTTTCACCATGCTTTTTCTACCAGGGCAATAGATCTGTTAAAGAATCTCAATTGAACAATACCATTTGCAGAATTTACAAATGTGCCCAATTGTGATTTAAGTCCCTCTCACTCAATCAGACCTTTTGTACAACAACCCATTTTAGAAATACAGGTCTTCATGACTCTCTAATGGCAATCAAAAAGCAAGTGATAAAAGAATGGCTAAGGACTGTACAGTATTTACAGTATCAGTATGACCTCAACTTTATGGCTTGTACTGTATTAGAGATAAACATGTTCAAATTCAATGTAAATATACTGTACTGTAGCAAGAAGGTGAAACGCAAACAAACCTTATAACTTTGAGTATACATCTGCTACAAAATCGATGACCACAATCGGTCTGGACCGGATTTCTTAGAACTAGTAGGCAAATAGGACATTCCATGATGGAAGTGACTGGGGGGTCAAATTCTTCATCATAACCTTCTGCAGGTTGATCTTCATCATCCGTCAATGACCACTTTCCGGACATACTTGAACGTGGTGATTGTGCCATTGCTGTTGCGTTTTGTCTTCCAGTGAGGGCTGAAGCAATGCCAAGAAGAGCCCTTACACCTGATGACATCTAGAAAGGTAAAAAAGAGCCTATGAGTATTTATCATAATTCTAAATTGTATGTTTTGTATTTTGTAGTTATTCATTTAGTTGTTAATATTTGCATGTCTTTATGGCCACAGGGTAGTCATTGTCCTTTGCCCCTTGTGGTCCTGTCCCTGTAGTGTTTGTATAGTTTGTATAATGATTAGAAAGTACAGTAGGATGTAGACATAACTTGATTGTAAAATTTTAGATGAATATTTAAAAAAGAGCCCATTGGTGGTCTGGTGCAATGCATGTAGATACAGTCACACCCTGACTTTAAAAAGGTACTCAAACTAGAAACCTTGAAGATAAAGAAGGTATGTGATGGGCCACAAGGAAGGATCTCTACTGTACAGTACAAGAAAGAAAATGGAGAACAGCTGTTGAGGAGCAGCATTTCATCAGCATTTTGTAGCTCTTTAACCCTATTAGTACTGGGCGATTTTTTACTTACTTTGTACTGACGGGGTGCGTATTTCGCCCCTCTTTTTCTCCGAAACTACAAGAGATATAACAATAACACTTACTCCTATTGTTCTTTAGACAATTTGCAATTAAAATATAACAATGACAATTAATAAGTCACATGTTTCATTGCTAGGTAACCAAAAAACAAAGGAAAATTTGCAATTTTTTACCTTCTTAACAAGACAAATTCTATAATTACCTCACATCCATTATTTTCTCCAAATTTGTCTCAAATTGTAGGAAATATGTTGCAGATTTAAAATTGAGATATTTCAGTTTCTATTTTTAGCACAATTAGCTTTTAATTAGCTTTTTGTTCCAAGCACACATTTTCTTTGCAGTTACTTCTAAGTCTTGTCCTTCAATCTAGTAAATATGGACTTAGAAGTAATCAAATGAATAAGTTGAAGCAAAAAGACAACAATTTTTTCATATCTTACATTTATTCATTAGAGCAATGACGTCATAGATATCAAATTTTGGTGATATCAGCAAATACAAAATGTACTATATATATATCAAATGAAGCTACTCATCAAATGCAATCGAATGTTGCAAGTTTGAGATCAATCAGACAACCAAGACAAAATTCATGGAGGTTTTAAGAATTTTTTTGCTGACCACTCTCCAAATATGGCATTGCTGTGGTCACATGATCAGAGTTAGAACAATGAAATGCTAAAAATTTAACTGCCAATTAAATTTGACTAAAGTAACATGATGGTTAAATTACACCCTGTTTTACTGCAATGTCGAAAAGTGTGGTAGGGGGGCCAAAAACGCCCCCCCCAGTACTAATAGGATTAAAGGTCTTGTTAAAAGTCATTTTGCTAAGAAATGATTGGTCAGAATTTAGTTTTCTTTGGAAGAACTTAGAATTACATGAACACCCTGTGATGACTGAACAAATTTTAGAACAAAACTCATTTCAAGAGTCTTTATATCATATTTGGCCTGTGAGGGGACAATAAGGTTAATTCGACCTTTTAATGTCATCCAAACAATTACAATGAATATTCATTTAATGACTGTGTATCAAAATTGTAATGTATTATCTTGAGCCTATTTAAAGAATCTTTTCATGAAAACTGTTTCTGAGTTTTATACAAGTTCCCGAGGGTGATCAATAGCTCATTTGCAAGGGCACTGGTGAGGGTGATCACACACATGTAACAAACAGGCCTGCATCTTTAGCGTAATCATCTATTAAACTTTATCAGCGGACATAGCTTATAAGGAAAACAGTGGTCAAATTGAATTGTACTGATAGAACTTTGATTATTGATTGACTTATCAAACAGCAGCAATAAAAATCCTATAATCTGATTGAATAATGCAAAATTTGATATGATTAGACTGAGACTGCGTTCACACGATGCCGGCAGATTTTGAAAACGGTGAAAAATGTGACGGACAGGCCTCCTGTTCACACGAAAACAGTACATTTTTTGCCGGCAGACGTCGAAAACGGTAGGTTTGAAAACGGAACCCTAACCGGTATAAATTTGAAACAGCATCGTAAACAGAGCATTTTTTGATGTTTTTGGATCGAGACTGGTCGATTCTTAGGGCGTAGGTACTTTTCTTTAGCATCAAAGTCCAGGAACGAGTTTTTACTGTCAAATTTCCTACCGTTTTCAAATTGTGCCGCCATCGTGTGAACGCTAGCTCAAATTTTGCTACCGTCACATTTTTCACCGTTTTCAAAATGTGCCGGCATCATGTGAACGCAGTCTGAATTACACTGCAAAGAGGATGTTAAAATGTCTTAAACATCATGACATGAATCTGCAGCAAGAGCCAGTACTTGATATGATCGCTTGGTTGATTATTTTGGGATCTCAACCCTCAATGTAACGCTAGTTCAGTAAACATACTTCAATCAGTGCAAAACTCAAAACTCAGGGTTTACCTCTGAAGTAGGTTATGTCTGCCAAAGTGCAAACTGGCCAAGTTGATCTCTCCCCCACAGTTCTCCACTTTTTAAACCTTACAAAACCTTCCAATATGGCTTGCCAGCTGCAACTGTAAATTCTATGCATAAGCAATAATGAGTTCAAAGTGAAAATTTGAATTCAAAGGAGAGCTGGCCAGCAAACAAACAACACAATTTTTACCATCTTGGCTTTCCTATTGGATAGATTGTTTTTGATGGGAATGAAGGATCTCTCTGCAGTATCGTTTTTCAAATGATCTCCTTAACCCACTTCCTGACGGCTTTATGGTATCAAAAACAAAGTTCCCCGCAAACAAGAGGGGCACAGGAAATATCGAAACTCACTGCCACTTTTCCCCCTTCGTTCAGATTCTGCTGCTTAGGCCTTTCTTCATGAGCTTTCCCTTCTGGGAAACAAAGACTTTCTTTCTTCTCCTATATTTGCAAGATGCAGTCGTTCAGAACAAGATCTATACTTACCTATGTTATTTATCTGATCACCAAACATAGACTGAATACACTCAAAGTTGATATTTCATGCCCAACTAGTCTCTTCGCCCTGGATTGCCTCCAAACTTTGTTTCTTCGACCTGAGTTTCAAAAGATGGCGAAATGGCGAAAAGAGATGATTTGGATTTCCCCGAAGCCAGGCGAGTTCCTCCGCAGTAGCAGCACAAAGGCGGAAGGGAATTCCCGTTGTATTCAAACTCATCAAAATTCCCCTTCATTTCGCTGTGTCACGGTCTATATCATTGGTCACGGTACCAATTTTCCAAAAAAATTCCCCAGAAAGTTCTGCAGAATGCTTTTGGCCCAAGTCATCATGATAAATTTGACTTGATTCTTCGAACAGGATGTCAAATCAACATCGTAAATTACAACATTCAATAGTCACCAGCGCATTTGTCGAAGATCTTTCTTTCTTTTGCTGAATCAAAAAGGTAAGTTTGACTTTAGAACATTCTTTAATAGCCATTTAGATAGCATAGCTATTTCTCGTCTTTTATGCGCACGCACAATTGGTTTCAAGTAGAGACTTCCATTTTTTGCAAGTCTGATGTATCGAGAGTTATATCGAGGAAGCGGCTGGAAAGGCAGCAGTACCAGACTTACTATCCAATTCTCTCGGTGCTTAGAAAAGTCAAGAGCTATGTTGTTTACTTTTGCAATCGAAAGTCTGCCAATTAATCTAAACTTCGCTGAAAGTTTCTTGATTCCCTGGAAGTGCCTTAGTTTCATTTGTAATATGACAGCACTTCTCAAAAATTGGTTTCGAAATAAAGGCAGCTTTGCTCAGTCTGCTTTCTCCATTTGTGATGTGAATGAACTAAGTGGGATCAAAAGCAAGAGACCATTGTGGAAAGATGTTATATTTTGCAACAGCAACTGCTTGCTGCCCTTGAAATTTTACGTGCATATTTCTTTTAGGACAATAATATCACTGTCAAACACAGATCATGAAATATGGCCAGTTTGCTCATGTACTGAAGGTCAAATCATTTATGCTTTTACTAAATCAATTGCATATATTTTTGTAATATTCTGTGATTAATTCTGCATGAAATGATCTTGTTTGGTACATTTTGACAAACTGCCGTGGCGAACAGAATTTCTTAATCACTGCATGAAGGATTACATTATCCTTAAAGGGAGTGCAAAGACCAGCATGCTTGGCGTGAAATCAGTGACTTGCTCTCCGCAGCTCCAGAAGAACTGACCGTAGGAAACTCACAAAAACGAAAACAAACGATGGCAAAGGCTGCTGGTCTTTGTACTCCCTTTAAACACAATACCCTATCAGAAATTATTTAACAGAAAGTAACTATATAAGGGCCTATTTTTAAATTCAAAAATCTGTCGGATGGACATTTGATACTTTGGAGCAACCGACTGCCAAAACCTTAAAGCGCATGACTGCCTGAGCTGTAATCCTGTTTAGGACATCTGGTGGTCTACAAAATAAACCTTATGGACCTGCATTCTACCTTCCCCGTCCTGTGAAAATCCAGGTTTTGCTCGTCTGTCGAACGGACTAGATAGAAAGCGAATTTTTGGTGCTTGTTTTTCAGTTGCATTTCTTTGCTGCTAAAAAGTATTTTCCTTTAAAGTTTTGGTATCTACGTATAGCTCAACTCTTCACGATTGCATTTCGACCCATCTCTTTGCTTAAAATGATTATTTACATAGCATGAGCATACATTAAATGCATGCAGTCCGTCTGTCGGACGGACAAAATTTTTCTATCCTTTTGGCAGCGCCTACGTCATACTGGAGACTAACACGCCTATATAGAGCTACTTCAAGTAAAATTCAGCATAATCCATGCTAGAATTGGTTCTCAGCTCCATACCAGCTGCAAATTTTTTTGCCATTCAGCACTGTGAAAACAAATTCAAAAATGGCACGTTTTTGATCAAAAATGGCACGTTTTTGATCAAAAATGAGTTTTTACGCAGCAGAAATTGCACCGCAAGATTTTTTCATGAAAATAATGACAAAATGAGTCACTCTCTGTCGCCTGCAAATGCTGAAAACAGTTAAATTACTTTGCAACTCACAGAAGATCTGTTATTAGCAAAAAAAAGATTTTCTCTGAGCGTGACCAATTTCAAAATAGGCCCATAACTATAACATATTAGTATAAAGAAATAAAGCTGCTCTTCCAAGGGGTTTTGTTTGCGTCACTCTACCTCAAGAAGTCCCTGGGGCTCAATGAGGTAAAATATCGTATTTATGCCTTTGGATCTCGTTCCAGGTTCTCGGTCCCTGGTATCCAAAAGACTCTTTACAGTATTCTACCCTGGGTTCCAGACTCTCCCAAGAAAGAAAATTGAGAATCTCAGTTTTCTTTCTTTGGAGAGTCTGGTACCCAGGGTAACAGTATTCAAGATGAAGCCGAGGAATTTTGAAATCGTCAGTTTTTCTTTTGTTCTATCTCGAGATATTCCGACCTAGTAGTAATTTTTTCTAGATGCTCTGGACAGAGAACATATTTTACTTTGTATGTAGTATTTAGCCTTCCCATGAAATATTGTACAAGTTTTCTATCACTCCTCATAGAAATATGAGGGTACCATTTCTCAATAATCAGTGCAAGGTATCTACCAGGAAGGGAGGGGGGGGGAGTAACATCTGAAATCGAGCCCAAAGTTAAAGTTGAATGGACATAAATTAGCATGCCTTTAGTAAATCAAGTTAAGCATAGCTAATTAGACTTGCCATAGTGGAATGGGAAATAAAAGAACCTTCATTGGGAAGAAGTTTGATTAAGAATGCAATGATTTTTGCATGGGTAAATACTGAAGTGACCAATATGTACCATTCCGGAAGAATTTCTGTGCACGTCAGCAGCCACTCTTGGTTGGTGGGGCCACCTTGATTAAAAAAATTTAAATGAAAATGAAACATCAATCTTCCAGACGCTTTACAATTAAAAATCGTTTTGGTCACTATGACTTTTGGTCGACTTTTGGTCTCTGTCACATCAGTAGGATGGATATTTCAATGCTATCATTATAGGCTGCTCGGCACTGACAAAGTGGCGCGCGAAGCGCACCACTTGATCAGTGATAGCTGCCGCAGGTGGCCAGGCGCCGAAGGCGCCGAGCCCTCCGCAGGAGCTAGGAATTGCAAACCCGCGCGCATTGCGTACATTTAGGTCAATTCACCTTTGCTGCAAGAGGTTTCATTTTCATATTGATCCTTTCCATCTACTATGCATCATGAATCCTTTTACGTTTCCAGGCACATTCTTAGCAGCATAGGTCTCAAATTGAATTGCTTAGTAACTTTGGGCGATTTCTGTAAATTTGCTGTGGCAATTTTTTGATCGCTTGATTAGTTTCAAAATGACAGCACTTATAAATTTTGAGGCTGTGACGTCATCAAATTTCTAAATCCTTAACCAAAAAGAGCTACAGATTTCTGCTTGCAATATCACTTTGTAGACCTTCATAAACCTTGGTTTTCTTGAATATTGTATCCAATTTCCTCGAATAATTTAAGACTTACGATGACTTTGAATTTTCGATGATTTTTTTACAAAAAATAGTCAAAACGCAATCATTTCGAAGACGATCTAGATAGACAGAGCAGAAACTGCGCACGCATGCGCAAAACTGGCAGCTTTGAGCCTCCCTAGCTTGGTCTAAATCAGGGATGCAGCCTCTCACCTCTACTCTTTAACCTCTTCATTGACGAATTAGGATTAGAATTCGATAGTTGTTGCGATATTCCATATGATATAGCTTTTCAAAGTAATTGCCCACATCTTGCCGCAAAAAAAATCGGGATTGGAGCACACAAGGAAGACTTATTCCACTTAACGAGTTATTTTCAACTGTACCAAAAGTACCCAGCTAATGAGATTCAACTGTATTGGAAGTCACAAGAGTGGACAATTTTGTTTTAGTAAGACGTATCAGAGCAGAAAATTATTGATTTATTCCCTTTAGAGCCGTAATTCCAATAAAAAATAACAGTAAGCTACACTTTTGTTTGAGGAAACTAAACAAGCGGTTTTTGGAATCTTTATCAAAAATCTCTCTCAAACGTATTCCTAAGCCTCAAGTCACTTTTAAGTTCAGTTCACAAGCATTTTTATCATGTTATATTTGCAACATAGTTCTCTTGAAAAGTTCTTTAACAATTTATGATAAAAGTCAACAAAACTTCTGCAGAAATGAGTTTTTTACTTTATGGAATTTACATCCTTGCATGCTCCAATAGCTTTCAATATATGCTTTTTAGACTTTTCACGGTACTACAGCAATATGATTATCTTTTTGAATAATCCAAGGCTATATTTTAACCTTAACCGATTGACTGAAATTTCATTGTCTTTCATTATGATTCCAATGAAATCGTTCATCCTTTGGTGCTCCTCGGACCAGATTTTGAAAGTTCAGGTATGTTAGATAGTATTTCAAAGATCACACATTATCAAAACAATTTTGAGAGGTCCAAAATTGAAATTTTGTAAACTAAGGTATTTTGGAATATAGAATCCAAATACGCTCATCCCAATGACGTAATATTCTAAAGTGCCACTAAACCCGTCTTTGCCCGTTATAGATATAGTCCGTTAAAGTCAAAATTGATCTTTTTAAAACAAAAAACTGATTTTCAGATTTTTCCAATGGACACTTTTTGCCAAGTTGAAAATAAAACACTGCCATAGAAAGATGGAACAAAGTGTTACATATTAGCAGGAACAGTGTAAAAGGGAGGCTGATCTACGGGTGTCCCAAAAAGCATGTGCGCTGCTTGAGTTGCTGCTGCGGAGCAGCCATAAATCCAATTTTTTCGTTTTTAAGATTTTTGATAGAAGGGACGTCAACCTAAAAGTTGACATTTTCATTTTTACATTTTCATTTAATCATATTCATCCACAAATCCCTATCAGCTTATACAACAACAAGATAACAATAGTAAAAAGAAAAATAAAAAAAGAACAACGTACTATATAAAATCTACAAAGAATGATATGGAATGTAACCTTGGTAAGTGCTGCTCTTCCAAGAGTTTGCGCGAATCTGGTCTGCAGTTGCTGATTTATGGAGCAAGAAATTCAATATCATTGCCTACTTCAAAGCTAGAGGATTCTTCTCCATTATTCTTTGCCTTCTCTTTGTTTAATTCCTTGTTTAATTACGTATTCAATCAAGCGATCTGAGCGAAATGAAGTTATGTCGCGCAAACGAAAAACCGATGCTTCTTTATTGTTTCCTCGCCTCTTAATCGTTGCTAGCCTCTTTATCGAGTGCACTTGCAAGAAAATGGTGACACAGAGACAAGATGTGGCCTAAGTTGTCAAAACGTTTTTGGAATTGACAGCCGTTTGAACACTCAATATGTGAATAAAAGGTAAGAATTCTGGTCAGAAGATGATAAGTTTCCTTTGTAGTTCAAGGGTGGCGCCAGAAATCTTCCGACAGGGGGGCTGAAGCTTCCAACAGGGTGGGGCTAAAATTCTATAAAATGCAGTTTTCGTATGTCATTTTGCAAACTTTCCTGCGACAAGAACCCAAACTTTTCTCCGACAGGGGGCTTGATACTTCTGACGGGGGCTCTAGCCCCCTCTAGGCCTCCCCTGGCTCCATCACTGGCATTAATCATACCAACTCCAGCATAGATTTCAAATCTTGAAATTTGCGAAAAAAGGCGGGTGTAAAATTCAATGACCTATTTCTTTTAACTGAATGAATTGAAAAAAACTTTAGCCATTTTTCTATGATCCTACCGTTGGACTTTTCAGAAATCTTGAATATTTGTCGAAATTAAAGCCTATTTTATATTTCAGCTCATTTTATGATGTGACGTCATCAAATTTCTAAATCACAAACCAGAAGAGTGAAAGAGTTTTGCTTGATACCATATTGTAGGCATCCATAAACTATGGTTTTCTTGAAAATCATTTGATCTTTTGTCAACAGGTTTAGAAATTACGATAGTTTTAAGTTTTTTTCGAAAATTTTCTTGAATTCTTAAAAAAGAAGAAAAACACTGTAATTCTGAAAATATTGAAGATTTCAGAAAAGTCCAACGGCAGATTTACTGTAAAATAGTTCAAATTTCTTTGAAGCCGTTCAGTTCAAAGAAATAGGTCATAGAATTTTACACCCAGCATTTTAAAGATTTGAAACATATGCTACCAACCCCGCACTTAAAGACAAAACGATTTGGCAGCCTCAAGAATGGATTTCACAACTTCAACACAGTCGACCATAATGTTTCCCTCCCTCCCTTTACTTTGATTTGATTGCACTCAGAGATGTGTCACCAATTCAAGTCGTTTTCTCTTTTCGGAAACGTGAATGCTTTGTTTCACAGAACTGCCAGTTTCTGTTTGAACCGGTTTGGACAGAACATATACAGAAAAGACACTGTCAATTGACTCTCCTTGGCATTTGATCGACTGACCAGACAATTGATAGGCCTAGTAATAATTTAGGCCCTCAGTTTACACGAAGTATGATCGTTTCATTTACTTTGATACGCTAGATGTTATCCATTATCGAATTTTAAACAGAAATATCAGTACATTATTGCAGCGAAAACGGCATAATAGATGAGTTGAATAAAAAACTTGCGATCTCAAAACGACTAAACCTGACCGGCCTCGATTTGTCGAGGGCTGTTAGAGGTGGAAGGCTCCTTTTGGTGCACCGAGTATAGGATAGGCATTGACATGCCCCAAGTCTATTCTGTCAGTCCATCGAACAGTTCCCTGTGCGGTCGTTCCTGGATCCGCCATTCGAGCATTCCGTCAAGGCACGAAGTGGTGGAATGGTGGAGCCATGAACTTCCGTAAATGGAACGGTTCGACGGACGGCAGGAACAGACTTGGAGCAAGTCACGGAAAGCTAAAACAAATGAATTTTAATGTTATATATTGTATTTCAACTCGATTTCTACACGTTTTTGTTGTGTCCCCAATTACCCTGTAAGCGAAATATTTTGACATACTAATGAATATTTTTGAACGATTGATTGATTGATTGATTGATTGACTGACTTATTGATTGATTGATTGATTGATTGATCAAAAAATTGGTAAAATACCTATTGTGATCGCACACTCATGAAACGTTGAGGAAGTGGTAACAAAGCCTTCTTAATCTGTCCCTTGGCCCACCAAACGTCGATTTGTCTGATTTCAACTGTCGTCTTGTTCGGGATACTATCAGTGAAAGTCTTTCGGGTTTTCCCCAGAAGAGCAAGACGTCGATCGAAGCGCTTTGGAGTCTGCGCAGCATCGATCTCAGGGTCATCGCCCTTCATCCTTCTCTGTGAAATTACGCATGCCCCAAAACGCTTCGCTCGTCCCATTGATCAGCGAGCCAATCAGAGTTAACGTCATTTCCCTTGTGATTTACAAAAGGGGAAATTCGCAGTATCCCGAATAACGTCACAAAACGGTTTTCAAGGGGGCTTGAAGTTGTCCGTTCCAAATCGGATTTCTAATTCCAAAACAGGAAGAGCTACAAATTTCTGATTGCCACGATATTATAGTGCTTCATAAACTATGGTTTTGTCACGGGGGGGGGGGGGGGTTCTCGACAAAATTTCGGATAAGGGTGTGCCGCCCACAGTTTCAAGATGTAGCCGTAGGCTAGACCAATTTTTGTGAAAATGATTCCCTTGGCTAGACCACTTTCTCCATCAAAAGTGCCCCGAGTTGGCGTTTTTTAGGCAAAGCCTGCCAAATTTTCGCATTCTCTGGACCAAAATTTTGAAAAATTGGGCTTTTTTTACAGGAATTAACGAATTTTGATATTTCTTTGAGCACAATTGCCAAATAGCATGCCCTTGTCTAGACTAAACTCGACTAAAATTGCCGAAAAGTATACCCTTGGCTAGACTAGAAGTCCGAAAAAGTATACCCTAGCGGGCGGCACATCCCCAGGTACCTTTACTATGGAAGAACCCCCCCCCCTGGGTTTTGTTGAAGATTGTATCAATTTTCCTCAAGTAATTTAATTTAAGATTAACGCTGATTTAAATTTTTTCAAAATTTTCGACGAATTTTCAAAAATGATCAAAATGCCACCATTTTGATAATGGCTGTGGTCACACTTGGTGCTTTATCCCGTTGTTTCCTTCCAAAACAACGGGCTTACAACGCTGTTGTATATGTGACCGTTCTTTCTGTTCACATACAACGCTGTTACAACGTTTCGTTCTTCAGGCAAGGATCCTTAGAAAAACTATAGTATCGAAAACAACAGGATAAACAAGGTGCTGACCTAACCTACAGCGTTGTTAAGCAAAATGAACCAATCATGATGTACCAAGATAATCACGTGACGACTACTTTCGCGCCAAAACATTAGCCAACGCACAGGCAGCTTTGCAAAAGACAAGACGGGCACAGTGTGACCGAGTGTCTTTGTATCGTTATAATGCCGTATACGAAAGATAAATTTCAGGAAAGTGAAACAAATCAGATTATAACGGGATCGGATTCTAGTGCGACCGCAAACAATAATCAAGATGTCAAAAAATCGCCACGGCAGATTTACAGCAAATTACCCTATGTTCCTTTCAAGTAATTCTATTCATAGAAAATCGTGATACAATTTAACACAGCCCTATCCTGCAAATAGCAGCAGATACATTGCAAATGAAAATGTTTCCTGCATGTTTGAATACCGTAGAATTAGCCATTGCAATCAGGTTTTTAAGTAAAAAACGACTGCAAAGATACAACTGGATTCTTACCGACGAGTTTCGGATGTGTTTAGCATGCAATAAGACTGGCAATTGGCAGCCAGGAGAAATTGTATGCCACGCTCCAATTAGAGAGGAACTTGTTATTGTACAGTAAAAGCTCGCGTGTATGAACCTGATGATTAGGAACCTACAGGCTGAAATTTTGAAATTAGACCCCCATTGTGCCGGGTGTCCCAAACAAATTATGCCCCGTTTGTTTGGCTGCTGTAGAAGAGCTGAAGATTCGATGATCTGTGTTTTTACACAGTTGCACAGGCCAGGTTTCAACTTAGAGTTTCAGACTCTGTGTGACTCAATATGAAGAGTGGTTGCTGATTTATGGCAGAGAAAAGGCGTAATAAGTAGTTGCTTCAAAAGCAGCACTTCTACTGTTCTCCAGCAATGTCAAAAATAATGTAAGTTTTCAAAGAAAGGACTTTGACATCGTATTGCAGTTTTGACCACGTTTTTTGAAAGACAGAAAATGCTCTCTGATGAATAGAAAGTGCTTACTGCTAACCCTTTAAAATGTAGCAAAAATTCAATATGACGCAAGAACCATTTCTTTGGAAAATTACTTGATTTTGACATGGCTGAAGTGCTGTTTTTGAAGCAAACACTTATTTCTCCTTTCTTCCCCTATAAATCAGCAACCAAGCGTCATATTGATCTATACAAGGTCTCAAACTTTAAATTGGAGCCTGACCTATGCAAATGTGTAAAAAAGGGATTATCGAGCCTACAAATCCTCCACAGCAGCCACGCAATCGGAACACAATTTGTATTTAAAGCTCTGTAACTGACTTGATCTTTCCTCTGCAGTATATAACACCTCAACAAAGACGATCTGATTCGTTTTTACTAGGATGTGGCTTGTTAGCCGGGGGGGGGGGAGGGGCACTTGGTCCTAATATGTACGGGTGTGTGCCTTTGAGGTGCTGTGATTTTTACCCTGTCTGGGAGCATTTTCCTCAATTTAAATACCCCCGTCTGGGAGCAAAATGGCTAAAAAACCACACCCTGTCTGGGAGCAAAGGATCAAGAAAATACACTGTAGTCCTGTCTGGGAGCAAAAATTTGAAAAGAGTATACCCTTTTGGGAGCATTTTTGCAGAAAACGATACCCGGCTCGGGAGCAAGAATGGTGAAAACTATACCCTGTACAGCGGCACATACCCGGTACCGAAAACATCGAAGTGCCCGCCCCGGGCTTGTTAGATGCCCCACATTATACTTATTCACCTGGCAGGGAAACATTCAAGTTCAAAGAAGGACATTTCCCGACGATCTCAGTGATGTTCCAAGTTGTCACATCAACAAATTCCATGCTAGAGAGCTTGGGGAGCACTTATCTTGAACAGTGATTACACGATTAGTAGTAGCAGCAGTAGCAATTTGTTTTCAGTGGGCTTGTCACGTGGGACCCTAGTGAAACGTCCCTTCCGAAAAGCAGCGAGGTGAGTTGCGAGGTCAGGCCTCTGAAGTCACCCATCCACCCATCCGAAGTTTGACCTTACTCTACCGAGCTTAACTTCAGTCATCTGACGAAAACAGTATAGGCCGCTCGGCCACTCACACCGTTGATTAGGTAGGGCTTGCATTGCCATACCCTAAATCTGGCTCTTTGAACTTACCAGCAACTATGTAGTTTTGGTTCCACAAATATTACAAATTGCCACGAATTAGTCTGGTGAGACCAAACTGCCCAAAAAAGAAAGCTACCCAGCAGATATTATGACCTCGATTAGCAGAAAAAATTCTGGTGTCGAATGGACAAATGGTTCACCGATTCGTCAACAGCCTCTAACGGAAAAATTTACTTAAAAATGATGATTTAAAATCAAATTAAATTAGTCCTCTCAATGTTAATTCATTTGTCGGGGCCTGGTTTAAAGGGGCAGGGTCACGTAATGTAAACAAACTTCCTTTGAAATGACGATTTTGCAGTACTTTTGATAGGCCATATCACAGAGACTTTCTACTGCTTTGCTCAAAATGAAGATGTTATTTTGAAGATGGACTCTTGAGCTTCGAAGAGAAACAAACAAAACACTCATATGTCATACGATTGCAGAGATACTGGTGGATCTTTGGAGGTAACTTTGTGTTGTGGATTTACCCCATCCACCAGAATCTGTGCAGAACACAATGGCCACGTGTGGACAACAATATAGATTATAGAGATAACAGGTTTGTTTACCGTTACGTGACCCCGTCCCTTAGTCAAATTAGTCAAAACATCTATAGATATTATCAAATAGTGATGATTCCGATGTAAGATATTATTATTAAATGTTCATTTCATACGTTTTTATTTGTTGTTACTATTGTCATCGCTGTTATTTCAATCACAGAAGCTCCCCTTCGATATAAAAACTAAAAGCCCAGGGGGGGGGATGCACTTGACCAATCTTGGTCAGGAACGTGCCATCAAGGCCTCAAAACATACCCATTCCTTATACCGAATTTTGGAAAAAGTATACTGAAATTATACCAAATTCCAGCAAATGTTTTCCCGACCTTGCACCGATTTTCGAAAAGTATACCCGACTTTATAGCCAATTTTCTGAAAATCTTTATCCGACCTTAAACCTTAAACCAACATCTTGAATATCGGTATCATTCCTTATACCAAAGTTGTGAAAATCGATGCTGTTCCTTATACCAATATCTGGAAAATCGATACCCTTCCCGATGGCATGTCCCCGTGCCCAAAACATAAGCATTGCACCCTCCCTCCACCGGGACTAAAAGAACCTACCATTGCAAAACCCTCATTACTCTGTTATAAATACTCTAATACGTTCGTTACGGCTAAAACCGAGCTAAGGGAGCGGTCATAAAGTATCTGCTATATGGGAGTGGATAATTTTCCAAAAACCTAGCCAAAAAATTAATGGTCCATTCTAGATTCCTATTCACTTACTTCTGGCCCCATAGCAAGAACTAGGATATTTTTCATGATCTCATACAATAATTCAGTTTTAGAATGTAGGCTGAATGATTTTACCCGCACTGGTAGCCACTGAATTAAACAAGAGAGGGAGAAGAAAAGAAATGAACAGAAAAGCAAGTGTCAAATGGGAAAAAGTAACAGAAAACAATGCTTGCAGCATTTGCAGCCGTTGCCAAACTTTAGAAATAACATTTTATGATAAATCTTTTATGGCCCCATAAAATACATCTGATATATTTTCCATAGCCCACGAAATTCAGAGCAGAAATTTTCATGGCTCATCCAAATATCACCCACCCCCATATAACAGATACTTTGTGACTGCTCCCTAATACCGTGCTTTGATCATGGAAATCCTCGCACAGGCTGACAGCAATGACGGCGACATTACATTTCAATGAACGGCCGCAGGATACTTCGTTAGAATTATAGACGTTCTTAGTACCATAGCTTTCCTTAATGTCATTTTTCTTTCCTCCGGAATGAGGATTCTGCCGAATGGCATCTCAGTATTGCTGGAGGAGCGTCTTTATCGCTTAGGGGGCTCTCTGCAAGGTCATCGAGCGGAAGATCCAAAGTGGAAGATTCCTGATTCTGCGACATTGACATACTTTGTATACCAGAATCATGCACATGGCCTAACTTTGACGCCCAAGGGCTTCTAGTCGAAAAGCCAAACCTTCGCGCGGTATTTGGCGTTGTCCTTTCACTCTGTTGCTGGGCTTTTAACTCTACTGACTTCGAAGACGAATATGATGCAGCCCTTTGAGTTTTCCTATCACCTTTTGTCTCGAATTCATTCTCTTTCCATGCCAAAATCTCATTATCGTGTCTGGAGACTCCAGCGTTTTCCTTATCGCTATTGTCAGCTGATTTGCACTGCTTTCCAGTCAACCTATTGAAATCATGCTGATCCTCTTTCTGGACGTCCTCTTTGCTGTTTTGCTTGCTCTCGACAAACGCCTCTTTCCGACGAGTAATCGAAAGCTTAAACTTTCCACTAGCAGGTGATTTCGGTGAATTTGAGACACTAACAACATTTCGTATCTCATTAGGCTTTATTTGTCTCTGTTTTGTTCGTATGTCATCTAGCGATTTGGACTTGGGCTGTGGCAGCCCATCAAAATGCGGAGTTAACATGGCATTTGGAGATGATCGGCCTGTTATTTCAACACAATTAAACGGCACAGAGTTTGACAAGTCATTTTTGCCTACATCTGAAGTTGGCTCTTGTATTTCGATACTAAATGCAGTGCTTAAAGGATCCTCATACCCTGGCGTATTGACTACTGACGTTGGTGCAGATGCATTTAATGATAATGACAGGGCATTCTTTGCTTCAGTTTTGCTCTTTTCCTGCTTTTGTTTGTTGCGGCGTTTGAATATCAGTCCATTCATCACTGACTCTAACTTCGGTACAGTATCATCGCTTGTTTCCAGTGTGTTGTTAAGGTGCTCTGACGGTGGTTCGTTTTCTTGAGAGCTTGACGAATCTAGAGCAGCATTGGTCGCTTTCTGACGAACAAGAGGTGACGATGACCGACTCGAGTAGGCACTTCGCACTGATTCGTTTGAAATGCTTGCCGTTCTTGATCGTGAAGCTGGCTTTGGGGATTGACTCGACGTAACATTTTCGGGAACCATCGTTTCCAGTCGTCGTGACACTTCGAATAAGGTCTTGCTGACGCCCGGAGATGGAGCTACCAAACAGCTTCTCTCATCTCGACTTTCGCCAAAGCTGCTCATTGCTCGAGAATCTCGCCTGCTGGAAACTTGAGAGTCGCTGCTGTCAAGGAAAGAGCGAGTAGACATTTTGCGCGTTCTCGTACCTGTAGAGATTTTGCGTCGATTTTGCATACGAGATTGATAGCCAAGAACACAGATACCATTACGGCGACCCATTCTACCACGAGGACTAGCTAGCTTTGAGGATTGGCTACTTAAACTACATGGCGTACTAGGTGTTGTCATTAGATCACTTAGGCAAGTACTTAACGTAGACTTACCAGGACTGCATAGAAACAAAGGTGACTGCAGAGGTGACAGTTCTTGTCTTGATGGGCACGTGCTAGATTTTGGTGTGTAGAGGTCTTGAGAGTAGGAGGACGATTCAGCACAGGGAGACAAGGGAAAGGGAGAGCCAACTGAGCTTTGAATCTGGCTGTTGGATCTACTAGGTGTACTAGGAGGGCTCACGTTGATGCTTGGGCTCTCGTAATTGGGGGATAGGCGAATAATAGGCAGTTGTGTCTGTGGTCCTCTTGTAGGGCTCGATTGCTTAGATGTCATCATATCTTCTCCCAGGGTGTTGCTAATTCTTCGCGATGAAGGAGGCGTCTTGACGCTTGTTCGTGAGTTCAGTGATGAATTGATGCTAGGGCAGGGTGAATTACGGCTGATACCCGACCTTGATCCAACATCTTTGGTCTTTACCCACGCACTTGTAGCTCCACTGATTGCAGCAAATTGCCGAAGGGTCGGTGTTGGACTTGCAAGCGGTGTGCGCCGAGGAGAGTGAATCGCGGTAAAATCGGACTGCTCTGATCGTTGTTTTTGTAGCATTCGATTCGGCATCCAAGGGTCGGTCATACGAAGTGCGTTTGCAGCCCCAAACAACAACGGCTTCTTTCTCTTGTTGGAGACCCTCAGCCTTGCTTGTGCGTGAGAATAATACAGGGAGAAGTTGTTGACAATGACCGGGATTGGTAAGGCAATCACCAACACACCACAGAGGGCACACATTATACCAACGCATTTACCAGGAGCTGTTTTCGGAACGATATCTCCGTATCCAATCGTCGTCATGGTAACAACGCTCCACCAAAAAGAGCCTGGTATTGAATCGAATTTGTCGCCTTGTAGATCCTTCTCTGCGTAGTAAATCAAACTGGAGAATATGATAACAGCGATTGATAGAAAGAAAACGAGCAGGAACAACTCTCGGCAGCTCGATTTGAGTGTATGGCCTAAAATCTGGAGGCCGTATGAATGCCTGGACAGCTTGAAGATACGGAAAAGCCGGGTAATCCGAACAACCCTCAGAACAACGATTGTTCTCATATCGTTCTTTCGTAGCATCAGCTCCAGGAAAAATGGGAATATTGCGCAGAAATCAATCCAGTTCATGAGGCTCTTGAAGAATGCGATTTTGTCACCAGTAAAAATAAGGCGGGCAGCAAACTCTAAAGTGAACCATGTAACACAGATAATTTCCATATAATCAAGAAATGCAAACTGGATGCTGTCCTTGTTTTCAAAGAATGTAAGTGTCTCTAGGCAAAATGTTGTCACTGACACGACAATTAAGCTCATTGAAATCAGACCAATGATCTGAAAAGAAAGGAGAGTCAAACCGTCAATTTTCTGAAGTTAAAGACAACAAGAACATCCTTAATGTAAATCAACTAATGACAGTTTTGACCGAGCGGTCATGACTTTCAAGATTGTCAATCAGCTTTGTCCTGAAAGCCTTCAAAATATGTTCATAGAGAGGTCTGCCTTATCAAAATATAACACAAGGAACATGAAGGATCTCCATGTGCAAAAACTAAAATTAGAACATACGAAAAAAAGTTTTTTGTACACTGGTCCAAAAGCCTGGAATAGTATCCCACAGCTCATCAGAGACACCGAATCCGTTTTGTACGATTAAGGCCCTGTTTATATGAGGAAAAACACCTCACCTGCCAGACCAGGGGCTGAGAGGCGAGGTAGATTTCAGTCACTGTTTATATGAGATTTTTCACCTCACCTGTCAGCCCCGGGGCTGAGAGGTGAGGTGGAGTAAAGTCTCTCTTCCGTGAAATCAGGATGAACTGACCAATGAGAATCAACGAATAGATTCAATTCACCTCACCATACCGGTGGTGTTTCGTTTACATGGAAAAATTTCACCTCACCTAGGTGAGATTCCACCTCTGGTGAGGTGGGACTTCAACTAACAAGATGCAAGAAATGTTAAATATTCTTGAAACATATCAGAAACAAAACTTACTTAATTTTAACATGGATAAAAGTGAATGTTTGACAATGAAATTCAATAAGCTCAAAAGATATAATCAATCAAGTGAACTGAAATTAAACAACTCCATAGTTAAAGAGGTAGAAAGTTACAAATATCTTGGAGACATGAAAAATAGCACAAGGACATTAGGTGATAATATATCAAACAAAAAGAAAGCAGCAATGGCTATCACTAATGAAATTAAATTTCTTGTTGATCAGCCAGCTTTCAAAAAACAAAAAATGGAGATCACTCTGAAGCTTATTGAAACTATACTAATCCCCAAAATATTATATGGATGTGAAACATGGACAAATATATCAAAGCAACAATTAAAAACATTAGAGAAAATGCAAAAAGATGCAGTAACAAAAACTAATTCCATACCAAGTACAACACCATATCAAGGTATAACATATGAATGTGGTCTTATGCCAATTACATATAGGATAAAAATGAAAAGACTTGTATACCTTAGAAAGATGATAAAAATGAAAGACAGTCGACTAACAAAAAAGGTTTACAAAGAACAGAAACGTCTAAATTTAAATAACTGCTGGAACTCAGAAATAAAAAATGATTTAAAAGAACTAAACATAAATATCTCAGAAAAACAAATAGGGAAGCTGACAAGCAAAGAATGGAAAAATATGATAATAAATAGAATAACTTCATTGATACAAAGAGATATGCAAGAATGCAACAAAACGAAATTAAGATTAATAAAAGATAACTGCTTTGGAAAAAAAGAATACATTACTCATAAAGACGCAGCAAACCTATTATTGTTAAAACTAAACATGACTGACTTAAAAGCTAACTATAAAGGAAAACATGAAGATACCCTGTGCAGAAGGTGTGGAGCTCAAGAAGAAAACATTGAACATTTATTTCATTGCCAAAATTTTAAAGAAAAACCTTTGAACTCAAAAAATTTACTGAAAACTGACCCAGCAAAACTCGGGAAGATCTTTGAAAAAGTGAAGACATTTTTGTCATAAATAGGAAAAAAGAAAACACATACTTTCTCCCAACTAAAAAAACAAACAAACAAACGCCTGTGTTACCGTTACGTTTAACTGGTAACTGCTCCGAAATGGAGAAGTAGGTTGTTATTATTATATTATTATTATTACTATACCGGTGGTGTTGTGTTCCTCATGTAAACGCGAAATGAAAGAACAAAGGATTTTATTGGAAGGTGGAATCTCACCTCTCAGCACCGGGCCTGGCAAGTGAGGTGTTTTTCCTCATATAAACAGGCCCTAAAAAAAGATCTGAAATCTCACCTTTTGAGCTGATAGAAAATAGGTTTGCATGAATCCATGGAAGATCAGTACACGGGGGGAGGGAAAGGGTAAACCATATTTTGAGCTTATATTGTAAACTTTTAGTTGTAATTTATTTTTCTTTTGGTATCGTATTTAACTGAATGGATGTTGTGCTTAAATAAGATTAAATGAAATGAAAAATGAAAATGAAAAAAGACACATTATCTACCATTAGCCTTTGCACTCCAAATGAAAAGCCAAACAGTCCAAACAAGCAGAGCCCCGTCCAGAACAAAGCAAGGGTGAATTTTTGTAAAATGAATTAATCGAGGTCGGCGATATCATAAACGATTTACCATTCTAAGTGGAATCAAATCAAAACAAAATACCGGGTGAGCCAGAAAAGGTCCCACTTTTGAAAATTCATAACACCAAGACTACTTCACGGATTTGAATCATTCAAATTGTAGTTGATGGCCGAAAGATCAAAGTATTTTTGTGATTTTTCTCGTTGTCGTACCAGCACTAGAAGTATTGGTGAATTCTACTTTATAAGAATTTCATGGTTGCAAAATGACGGCAAAAGGGACTAAAACATCGATCAAATCGTGAGGACTCTATTCACACCGAACAATATATCTCTCACCCATGAGAAGTTGAATTTCCTTCCATTCATACTTTGATGGATGATTTAGGCTATTTTTCGGTCATTTTGCAACCATGAAATTTGTTGTAGAGTTGAATCTACCTATATTTGTAGTGCTCGTGAGACAACGAGAAAAATCAATAAAATACTTCAACCTTTTGGTTTTTAACTAGTACAAGAATCATTCAAATCTGTGAAATAGTCTTGCTGGTATGAATTTTCAAAAGTGGGAACTTTTTTCTGGCTCACCCAGTAAACCTCTAACATATTTGCCTGACTATTGCAATACAGTAAATCCCCGCATATAAGAACCTACTTTTTGAGAGAGAAGCTGAAATAGGTTCTTATTTCAAAGGCGCTAACATCAATTTGAAGGTATAGAGGTTCTTATTTGAAGGACACCTTTTTTAGGCCTTTTCAGAGTCTTACAAAAGATGCTCAACGATATTTATATTGGAAGGGTTTTTATGGACCTAACAACTAATTGGGAAGGAGAATCACACTTTAACAACCAATTGGCACCATAATGAACTCCATAGCAACAATCAAAAATCAACTTTGCTACTCCTGCAGTAAAAACCTACGTTTCACCATACTTGTTGGGGAGCTGAAGTGCTGACCCTATTGTTTTGACCGATTGTGATTCAGCTTTGTTGACAGCGAATCAACGGTGGGGCTCACACTGTCCTGCGCAACTTTGCTATTGTTTTCAACCGTCAAGCTAATTTGCATATTACGTTATTGACATAAATCGCTACTACGCATGCAATCTGGAGCCCTTTTTGGGGGATTCCTCGATGCTCACAACTTAGCCTACTCGTATCCCCAACAAATGCTGAAACAGGTTCTTAATGACAAGGTGCATAATTTGGCAAAAACTGCCTCTAGGTTCTTATTTTGGTTGGTTCTTATATGCGGGGTTTACTGTAAACCACTTCAATTAAGCAGCCTCGTTTTGGAAATTTGTCAAACTTTCCTCCTATTGTTCATATGGAAATTTCGAGCCCAGATTTGGATCTGGCCCCGGGGGGGGGGTGGATAACTTCAATAAGTGGGTGACGGGGGTGTGCCATTTGACGTCTAAAATTGCACCCTAAATTTATAAATTTTTGCAAAAACAATACCTCAAAATTTGCAAGCCATTGAAAATTTCTACCCTAAAATTGTGACAGCCATCCAAAATTTTAACAAAGTAGGTGAAATTTGATCAAAATCAAAGAGATATATTTCTAAAATGACACCCCAAAATGTATAACTACTTGTGATCTTACCAAAAATGATACCCAAAAATTTATTTTCTGCTAGAAGAAAGGCACCCCAAAAAATGGCACATCCCATACCTGCATACATGGTAGTTACCCCCCTGGGGATCTAGCATCCAAACTTTAGTCTAGCTACGTATGTTTACACTGCTGGCGACTGGGATGTTAAGCTGCTAATTATGTCAGTTCGGGTAAATTCTTTGTTCTGTCAGGGTAAACATCATAGCGATATATCAATCTTGTTGTGTCAAAATTGTCTAACATGAATTAAGCTGCAATCAAATTTTGCTACAGGATTGTAGGAAACTTATGTCTCGTATGCGCTTTCTATTCACTTCCTTATTTCATCAGCAATTAGCAGAGATAAAACAGTAATCTTTTGTTCTGATTGACTTCCTTACTTTTTACTGACCTGGAGCCCACTCTTAGGGCCTGTTTATGTGAGGCGGGCTGACCCGTTAGCGAGCTGGCTCGCCAACAAGCCAGCCCGGTTTTATAAAAGAGATTCGATAGTGAGCCAGCAAGGAGCCAGCCCGGCTATTAGTAGCCACGTGCCGTCATTCTTTTGTGTAAAATTGAAAGAACAAAGAAATATTTTCTGACTCACGGTGCCAAATGTGATACTACGCGTGCGTCACAGGCGGGTTGGCCCGTTTCTTCTGTTTATATGAGAAAAGTCAGCCCGCTTGAGGCGGGATCCCGGTAGTCGATAACCGAGATCTCGGCAAGGCGGGCCAGCCCGGCATACATATAAACGTAAACTGATGTTTACAAAGTTGTGACTAGGTAAGCAGGATCTCACCTGAAGATGAGCCAGCTCGCTAACGGGCCAGCCCGCCTCATATAAACAGGCCCTTTGATTACAAGGTTGGACTTCGTAATCAAAAATGATTTTTCATTGTGATTAGGGCCAAACGGCCAAATGTTGAAGACTCAAATCATGTTGTTTCAAAAAAATTGGCAGTCATTCATTTTCAACCCAATTAAATCTAGAGTAAACAAGCTATTCATAGTAAATGAAACTATATATAACTTGCTTACTCTAATGATGACCGATGTATCGTCACAAAACATGCCCTTGGTCCCGGCAGATGTTCACAATTTTTGATCAATCTTTGAAAGATTCTCAGTTGCGAGAAGCTGAGATGGAGCAAGGTTAGGACAAAAATCATCACTTTGCATAATTCTACGTAAAATGTAACAATAAAAGCAATCTCATGGGATGTTGTTTTCTCACAGTCCATTCTTTCCCCAAAAGTCATTATCAGTTTTCATTCATAAGTAGCAGCAAAAGGCAACAGCGATGAAAAGGCTTTTACATTGGATTTCATAGATTTGTTTGAATTATTAACAACTTTCACAGTTGAATCAAAAATCTACAAAATTTACTTTCTTGTGAAAAACATGTTGTCCGTAACAGCTTGTGTAAAGTCAAGTGACCTTTGTAGTCCCTCTAAAAAAACACTCCAGACTTCTTGCAGGGTTTCGTCATATCGTTTTGAATCACAATCAATTTTTTCAAAACTGCTTTTGTTTTAAGTCGATTTGTCGCTTATAAATTGAGTACAACAAGGGCAGATTTTGTAATATAATAGTATCAGTTGCTTTGGCTCACACCTCAATTCAACACGATTGGCGAATGCAGACAAAGGAGATTCTCTCACCCGGTAATTCAAAACGAACATAGCTGCAAAGTCGCCTTGAAACCAGTACGGCAAACAGTCGTTTGGTGCGGGCAAGAAAGGAGGTTTTTAAGAGCAGTTATGTGCTCGCAAAGGAAAGAAGAAAGGTAAATATAAAGTTCTGCCTGGCGGATTTTTTTTGCTTAATTCAAGGGCTGAAGGAGCAACTGTTTACACTAGGGTAATAAATATGCAAGAATTGCAATGCCCTCTGCTTGGCTTCTGAAACACGTAAACAAAATCCACGAGAAAGAACATTAGACTTACCCTTCTTCTTTCGTCTTAAGCACATAGCTTCTCTTAAAAACCTCCCTTCTCCCGCATCAAGCGAAAGTTTTCCCTACTGGTGTCGGACAACGTTTGCGGCTTTGTTTGTTTTGAATTGAATTGCTGGTTGAAAGAATTTCTTTTGTCGAAATTCAGTAATCGCTTTGAAATGAAGTGTGAACCAAAGCAACTGATGCTATTGTATTACAAAATCTGTCCTTTTCTTCGAGAACAGTAAGATTGATTTTGACAAAGTAAATTCCCTTGTAACGGGTGAGTCAAAAAAGTATGAAGTTTGAAGGGCTACTGCTCCCTGAGTATATAACCAGTGATATTTTGCAATATCAGATTGAATAGCTAACATTTTCAATTATCTTTAGAAGTTTTCCTAGCTGTAATCAGCCAGTCTGCTCAGATTTTGCAAAGGATTTTCTAAAAGAATTCCCTTCGAGAAACCTCAAAAATGTGCCAAAATTGAGAGCGAGTGTCCCTAATATGTTCACCTCAAAGCGATGACTTGAGCACGCTTTAGCACGAGCTTTCCTCTTGAGGGGAATGAGAAAGTCTTCCCCCTTGTTTAAATAATCAGGGTATTCTATTCTCCCAAGAGGACAAAATACATGATCAGATCCAGGTGTCATTATTACTAGGAAGGAAAACAATGGGAAATCTTGTTTGTTGTTTCACTCGATTTTTCAGGTTCTCGAAAGGGCTTTCTGCAGAAAATTTCTCATTTCAATGGGAAGGAATGGCCGGTTAAAGCCGGACAAGTTAATGTATCTAATTGAACCATTGAACATATCTGCAATAAAACAGGGCAGTCATCAGTATAATTGACTACTATGATGTTTTTTTAATGATCTTTATTTGAGTTTCTTGGTCTTTCTAAGTTTTTAAATAATACAAAAAGATTTATTTCATGATTCACAACTTCAAGGTCACTTCAGGGTCTTCAGAGTTGTGGACCCCAAATATTGAATTTTTGTCCATGTTGTAATTCACAGACCCCAAATATTGATTTAACGTAAATTTTCGGACCCCAAATATTGGCACGGACCCCCCCCCCCCGTATTGAAATTTGGGGAGTAGCCCCCTGTGCAGTGAACTGCGTTGTATGCATTTAAAAAAGAACATGCACATCATTATCAAGGCTTCCAATGTTTCTCGAACTTAAATAAAGCTGAAACCCGCCACAAAAACAAAACAAAAAAAAAACGATTTTGTGAATTCTGGTCATTTTCAAAAGCAGGACCTTTTTTGGGTTGGTTTGATTGGTGCCAGTTCCGAAAACGGTAGACTTGGAAGACTCGGAATTTGTGTTTGATTGACTATCAGATTCCGAAAACGGCAGGTCTGGCAGGTTTGGAAGGCCCGCTGAGCTTTCTGTTTCAACAGGCGGAAGGTTTTGCAGACTTTGGAGAGAATCTCGTTTTTATTTCAGAAACTCTGAAAACGAGGTGAATTGCTCCTGCTTCTATGGTAATTGAGTCAAATCGATCTTTGTTGCCAAGCATAGGACTCGTCTTCGTTTTTTTTCAACTGGAAACCTAGTTTTCGCAAGGATGAATCTGAAACCTGCTGTTTTTTAGAATTCTGTGTTTGATTGGGAAATGTATTTCGGTCTCTGCGAGGCCCACCGTTTTCAGAATTTGGCAGGTTTGGAATTACCAATCAAACACACCCTGTGCGTCGATCTTTTAGGAAAACTGCCAATGGTGTGTCTAGACAGAATAATCAAAACTAAGTAATATATTTTACAGATACCTGGGCAGCTTTTGACGAATTTGGCTCTTCCAATGTGGACCAAACTTTAGGTTGCCAATAATTCCATTTTCTCATGATACTGTTGAGCGTGCTTCTACGTTCGTGATGTCGCATCTCTTGTTCCCCCATTTGTGCTTGATTTTCAACATCGCTTGGTTGAATTGAATTCCTCTCTTCGTCTCCATCGATTGAGTCAAATGACTGAAGGTTGACCTTTGAAAATGCAAATAAAACTTCAAATTTCATTTTCGTTGCCATTTTTTGGCATGGTAGCTCCTCAACTCTGTTAAGATAGGGAGGGGAGACACATTTCATTTCATTTTCATTTCATTTTATCATTATTTAAAACACACGAAATCCTTTCAGCAAATTAATATCCTATTAACAATATTTCTATAAAATAATACGAGAAAAGGAAAAAAAATTGGAATATTGCTGCTCTACCAAGGGGTCGTGTTTGGGTCCTGTGAAAGGTTCAAAAGATAATCTCTAAGACTTGTTGGGGAGACCAGATATGCTTTGTCCGAGGAAAGTCAGGTGTCCCCCGTGCAGTAGGTTATAGCTCATGCGCAGTAGCGGTTTGGGGTTGAAGCTCAGACGGGCGCATGAGCTTTGACCCACTGCACGGGGGGACATATTGGTTTTATCAGTCAAGCGTATCTCGTCTCCCCAACAAAGACCTGTTCTAAAACGAGCAACTGAGTCTTTTTCTCGAATGTTGTCAAGGATATCATTCCAGTTTTTGACACCAGAGAAGTAGAAACTTCGCTTTGCAAACCTAACTTTAGGAATTTGCAGATCTCCATGTTTTCTGGTTCTATACTCTGAAATCATGGATCTTTCAGTGAACTTATCGCGAAAATTTTCGGGACAGAGGTCATGCAAGATTTTATATGCCATGACCCCTTCGTCAAAGGAGATCAATGACTTTACAGAGAGCCATTTGCAAGTCCATCAGTCCTTATACTTGGCATTCGCTATTAGCTTCTTTGCCGTTGTCTGTAATCGTTGCAGTTGGGATAGTTTGGTGTTGGAAAGAGTACTCCAAACGATATTTCCATAGCGAAGATGGCTTTCAAAGAGAGCTTTGTAAACTTGATCAAGTTTCTTTTGCGGAAGGATGTTTTTCAGCTTTCTTAAGGAGCTCAAGCCCCCCTTCAGCTTATGTTTTATAGCTTTGTACTGCACTTTCCAGTTAAGGCTTTCGGCGATGTTTATCCCTAAGTATTTTGTCTTGTCAACCCTTTTGATAACTTCATTATTGAGGACAAGATCTGGCAAATCATTACCTATCTTATTCAGTTGTCGCCTATGGCCTATAACCATATATTCACTTTTGCTGGCATTCAAACTAAGTTTATTAATCCTCATCTAATTCGATACATTTTCCAGCTCGTTTTTCAAATCTATTGGAAGTTCATTCAGGTTTTCTGATGCGATATTCACACATGTATCATCAGCATACATAATTGGGATCGTGCTTTTTAGACAATTCTCAAAATCATTAATGTATAGTATGAAGAGTAAGGGTCCCAAACACGAGCCCTGCGGAATACCACACTCAATGCTGCTTTTGCTGGAAGTGGATCCGTCAAAATAACAGCACTGCTCCCTTTTGGTCAGATAAGAAGTGAACCAGCCGTGGGAAGCACCTTCAGCACCATACTCTCGCAACTTCGACAATAGGATTTTATGGTCAACGGTATAGAATGCTTTCTTGAGATCAAGGAATATACTCAAGTTTATTTTCCCCTCATCAGGGTTCTTGAACCATGGGTCTATAACATTTAATAGACATGTCAGTGTACTGTGTAGTTTTTGGAACGCAAACTGGTTCAAACAAAGCCTTTCCTGTCCCTTTAGAAACTCCATTAGCTGGTCGTGTACGATCTTTTCTAAAATTCTTGACACAACTGATAACACTGAGATAGGCCGGTAGTTGTTAACATCTGTTTTCGTGCCCGCCTTATGAATAGGTGTTACTCTGGCTAATTTCCAGATCTGGGGGAAAATACCCCGTTCTAAAGATGCATTGTATATCAGTGTCAGTGATTTCGAAACTAAGTTTATGGGATCTTTCAGTATTTTGACGGGGATTTCGAGTTATCCAGAGCTTTTATAGCACGTTCTACATACCCTACAGTTACTGGCTGTAGCTTAAATTTGGTTCCTCTGGTTTTATCTCCAAGGTACTTAAGAGGGTCATCGGAAGGCTGAATTTCTATTTTGTCCGCTAACTTAGGTCCAACCGTTGTGAAATGTTTGTTGAAAGCTTCTGAAATTTGTGAAGCTGATTTTAGTTCTGTGCCTTCAAAAATGATGTTTTGAGTTACAGTGTGATTTGAGTTCTTATGTAAAATCTTATTTATTGTTTTCCACATAGCTTTCGGGCTGTTTTGGTTTTCATCAACAAGGTTATAGTAGTATTCCTGTACCCTGGCAAGTAGTTCAGAAGCGACTTTATTCCGCAACTTCTTATAGTCTGACCAATAGGAAGCATCTTTCTCGGACCTCTTTTTTGCTAGATCACATTCCTTCATCAGGTTTTTTATTTCTACAGTAATCGAAGGAGCGTGATGGCTTGTTATTTTTCTGCGCTTTAATGGTGCATGCACCTCCAGAAGAGATGAGATAACACTATTAAAGACCGAGGCCATGAGATCAGGGTCGCCATTAGTTGGGGCAAGCATCTCGTTCCAGTCAATGGCTGACAACTCGTCCAGGAATAGCTGCTTATCATAGTTTCTAAGGCTACGTGTTTCGACTATTTTCACTTGCTTAAGACACAATACCGGGTGAGTCAAAAAAAGTTTAGGCGTTTGAACGGCTGTAGAATAAAATGTATGGGACCGATATTCGAAACTGAAATGTTTATCTATCAGTCAAAGGTCAACTTAGATGAGAAAATTTTGTTTGGCAGTACCCCTCATCTTACAGATCCAGAAATTAGGAAAATGCTGGTAAAAGGCATGTTTGCGAACAAAAATTCCACATTCCATGCTGGTCCATGATTTACCTTCTTTCGAAATTCGAATTCAGCATCTTAAACTGGCAGTGTAAACTTCAATGTCACATAAATCACGGACCAGAAGGGAATGGGGTGAGTGGCCGAGTGGCTTAAACAGTCTTCGTCAGGTGACTGAAGTTAAGCTTGGTCGAGTGAGGTCAGACTCTGGATGGGTGACCTCGGAGGTCTGACCTTACAACTCACCTCGTCGTCCTTCGGAAGGGACGTTAAACTAGGGGTCCCATGCCTGGATGCGGCGTGCACAGTGGGCCTAAATTAGCTTTCAATAGCTAGAAATCCTGACAAGCCCACTCAAAACAAATTAAAAATAAAATAAATAAATAAATAATGCGGAATTCTCGATTCCCATACAAACCCCTTACAAGCATTTTGATTGTTGTTGGGTCTTAAAGATGTTTAATTTTACCAAACAAAATTTTGCCATCTAAGTTAGCCTTTGAGTGATAGATTAACACTTTAGATTTGAATATCGATCACATACTTTTTATTTCACAGCCCTCTAAACGCCTAAACTTTTTTTGACTCACCCGGTATATGAATATTTAGCTAAACGCTACTTGAAAAGGCGAAAGCCGAATGCAACCTATGACGTGTTTGAATCAAAAAGATTGAAACAAGTCGCTGCGGTCTAGTGGTTGAGACGCTTGCCTAAAAAGCAGGAGATCAACAGTTCGATTCCCGACAGTGGTAAGTTGTAATTTTCTTGATTTATCTGATAACGTCAACGTTTCTGTTTGCACCGAACAAGGAGAAATCCTGATCGCTCCCTGACTGTTGAAGATTTACCATTAAATACATATCTACCGAGGAAGCTTATCTAACTCAGAAATTCCAGAAGGGGGCTTAAATGAGGGGCATTGTGAGAGAGGGGGGCTTATTCACAATGTTACAGGATAGGAATGCCTGAATGCTGCACATTCGTTGCCAATATCGACTAAGAGATACGATTTCCCTGTAATTAAACAAAGGTATTTTCAACTAAAGCTCCAGGGTTGCCAACTGGCCTACTGGGAGGCCAGATTTAAAAAATCAGGCCTAATTTGAAAGTCTTTTGCTACAAATATTTTCATTTGGTCTCCACCCTATTTCTGGCTACAATTTGGCCTCCTGGGATTCCATGACATGATGTCTTTGTTTTCTTTGTAATTTTCTACAGTTTTTTGTAAATGCTTATTCATGAAATGAGATCTAATTGCTGCAATGACAAAATAGATGTTAAAACAGATATAGAATATGATACAATCATCATTTTCAACGTCTGTTTCATCCAGCATGCCTTGCACATGCCCGGCCCTGAAAATAAGGCCAACGTAGCATTCACTGCAACGAAGAGACCGCATGTGCAAGTGATGCTCGATGAAACAGACCCTTTAAATCAAATTTGAAAACTGGAAAATTGATTGTTAAAAATCTTTTGTCTCAAATAACTTAAACAATTGGTCTATTGTTGTTAAACAATGAAAATTATTCTGCTGTAGATTTGGCTAAATTCTGGCCTCGTTTGCAACCATGTTTGGCTACTGCTGACCAGTCGGGTCTGGCAACCCTGTAAAGCTCAGTTGTTGTTTGTATGCCGCTGAAGGAAGACGCTGACAGGACGCTCTCGTTTTAACTGTTGTTTTCGAAGATTTTTAAGTTGTTTAGTTGGAAAATTTGAGCCGAAGAGCCGAACTGCTCTTGAGACGATTTGTCGATTTGAAAGTGTTGCACTGCCGAGATCCAGTGCCGATGAATGTTTAGCTGAAGACGAAATTTGGAATTTGTGACGCGTTACTTTGTTATCTTTTCTTTGGATTTTCCTGCGTACCCAAACACGAACCGACACTTGTAAAACTCCCTTCATAAGTGGTTTTACAACAAAGTCAAATGACACGGAGATAAGATGATATCTTGTACACATATTTTCCTGGATCAACAGACAATTTGGGAACCAAATACACAAATTCAGCACAGGTTTTGTCCAAAACCATATAATAATTAACATGCAAACTTGTTCATGTAAACATATTTAAAATATTTGATGACATCTGGCATTTGATGTAAGTGGGGAGGAGCGACAGAGCAGAAACTGAGCACGCATGCGCGAAAATTAGTAACTTTGAGCGTTGCTAGCTCCCTGCAACAGATCCCAAAATTCGGCAACACTTGAAAGTTTGATCCTTGAGCCTTAAACTCTTCATTTATCGTTTCAAAAAGCTTATCTATCCAAACACTTCCTTATCTCAGGTTGCTCGATGACGTCATTTTACGCAGTTTCTGCTCTGTTGGGAGGAGCTTAATAAAAAGGAAACTCATTTAGATTTTGGCTCGGAAGGGAGTGACTTACTAGATAGGCGGGCTAGATAGAGCTGTGATTGTATACCGAGTGAGCCAGAAAGAAGTTCCCACTTTTGAAAATTCATAGCACCAAGACTACTTCACAGATTTGAATTATTCAAATCCTAGTTAAAAGTCGAAAGATTCAAGTATTATTGTGATTTTTCTCGCTGTCCTACTACTATTATTGTGTTTCTCGTGTGATTCTTCTAATCTAGCCTACTAAAATTAAAGAAATGATTATGATGATGATGATCCTCGTCTGAGTTAACCTTGGACTGATAGACAGGATTTTTGTTTTGAAATGTCAGCCACGTTCTTTGCATTCCACAATACGCCATCAAACGTTCTAGCTTTTTGCTGCTCACCTGCAAGTGATGGTCGATATGGGGTCGATATCCACGATCTATTACAGAACGGCTAAAAACGTGGCTTCTCACATAAAACAAATTGGCTAGCGCTTTGGAGCTAGGTTATCGAATTAATGTAGGATAGGTGTGAAGCCTACGTGTATCATGAAATAAGTAAACAAGGAAATTGACAAACAGAACTGTCGATTCAAATGACATGGAACTAAACTCAGACAGCTGCCATTGTTCATATATAAGACAACAAAAAATGTCAAAATTTCCCCATAGTTCTTTGGTGGAAATTTAAGGGAAATGGGCAAATTTCTATGGAAAATTGAAGGGAAACGGAAATTTCCATTTCCCCTTTGGGAAATTATGGGAAATGTGTCCGTTTCCCCAAAATTTCCCCAATAAATAATGTGGTGAAATTTCATCATTTTTTGCAGTGAATTTTCTGCAAGAGGGATATCGCCCTAAAGGGTCGATTCAGAAACATACTACAATCCCAGGGGGGGGGGGACTTGGTAGTTCAAGGTGACGTACCCGTTGCAAAATTTAGGGTCTCAAATTCTGCGATTTACTACCTCTTAGGGTCATAAAATTTTAAAATTTACTACCGCTTTAGGGTTGTGAAAAGTGATATGATTAGTTCGTGGAGATTTAAGAAGTTTGACGAATTGAATTGTTGTTAGTAAGATTCTGTTAACGACAGAAATAACCGGTTATTCAGTCTCCTAATGTTTTGCAAACTTATCTAAGCAAATCGCAATGATCAATGATTGACCAGTGACATCACTGTCATATGCTCACGCTAGGAGAAGGTTCCCACATCCCAATCCCACCTTTAATCCTACACCTGTACTATTTCAAAGCACTTAAAGGTCATTTTCTTGTCCATGCCTGCTTTACAATAGCACTATTGTTTCTGGAACAATCAACCTATTGTTATTGCTGCTAATTACTGAGAAAGTTACTACCGCTTAGGCTAAAAGCTACTACCGCTAAGGGTTCAGGGTTTTGCAACATTTTGCAACGGGTACGTCACCTTGAACTACCAAGTCCCCCCCCCCCCTGGGACTACAATTTTGTAAATCTTCTTCAGTAACTGTTCTTACAAGACTTTTAGGTAGGTCCCCAAGTCTTGTAAGAACAGTTAACTGAAGAAGATGAAAGTCGAAACGTTTACAAAGTCGTAGTATATTTCTGAATTATCCTTAAAAATTTTATATGCTTAGGTGAATGGGGTCTTGAATTATTGTCCTAAATGGTCGGGTTATCAAACCAAATCAATTTGAAGATAAGAAAATGAGCTAGGACTGGGCAAGCCGCAATAAGAATGGTCAAAAACCCTTTCTCAAAACTGACTTTGAATGTCGCAACTGTCCACTTGGTCGTCTTGGTAAATATTCATCTCAAACGCAAGTCGGTTTGAACATCCTAATCTTCAGTATGGCGTCTAATTTGGACGTGTCCTGAATTCATAACGACGCCCTTCGCAGTTAGAGAACTTATCTCGTCACAGCAAACCGAAACCAAAGCAGGATTATCAAACTGAGAGTGCAAGGAGAAGGAAAAAGGATGTCTACGAGATATTTCTCAAAATCAAGCAAGTAGAAAAGGCGTTTCCAAGAGCATTAAATGATTTGGCTACATTTCAAAATATTGATAGAAGAAATGATGAAATTGACTACAAAAGGAATTTAGTCCTTGAAAGAAACCTTGCACTAATGAATCAGCAACGCAGTAACTGGCTAGACTGATGCCTTTTCGTCCCTTGTTTCCCTGCGTTCTTTGACTTGCTGATATCACTTGGTCAATAGGGACTCATAATATTACGCTTATATAATGGGCCCACTTTTTCAAGATGGCCTAAAAAGGTGGGAGTTCTCGTACACTCAACAAAATCGCTTCAAAATCTGGTTTAAAGAGCTCGAACATTGAAAAGCGAAGTTTTAGTACAAAGAACGATGTTGTGTTGACCTACAAAGCGCAAAATGCTTATGTTTCAGGCAGTAATCTTCCTCTGTAAAAGCAAAATAGATCCATCGAAGCTGCGAGAACTCCAGGCTGCTTCAACCGTTTTTTAAGAGCAACAACAACAATATTCTGAATAGCGGCCCCTGATTGGTGAAAGACTGAATTCTAGCGATTTGATTGGTGAATACGGAACCACCCTACGCGGGCCTAAAGTGGGCTCACTTTTTAAGAGTAATGTTATTAGTCCCTCTTGACCAAGGAACGCAGGGAAACAAGGGATGAAAAGGCATCAGTCTAGTAACTGACAACAAAGATTAAAGACTTGCTACTTTTTACAAGTATCTAGGGGTTTACAACTTTGACTTTGTAACTTCTAACAGTGTGGTTGACAGGGGAGACAGTCAGAGAATTTAGGATCGACAGAACAACCAATAGGGGTGAAGGTAGGCCTGTCTGACCACTACGGAGATGAAACCCCCGGCTTCTACATTCATTGCAAATTTCTGTGATTCCTCTTAGAGAATATCCTGTCGAGGGTGGGAGTTGCTTGTAAGCATACTGTAGTTTTACCTCATTTAAAATCCCAAGGCAACACAAAGAAAACAGATATTGGGCTTGGATAACAGCAAGTACATCAAATACTCTCACCTTTTTGGTAAGTTTTCTTAAAACATCCTTCACGACAAGGATAGGCGGCACAAAGCGAAAACAACAAGACAGAATCTCAGAAATGGCTTCAACAAATAATTTTCATGCGCTTTCCTGCAAAATTCAGGCCCTAACTCCTTTGAAACGAAGTTTTTGCAGTGCAATCAGATCTGATGAAAAAGGTTAGTCGACCACTTAGGGTGAGTCTCTTCTATGGCTAAGATAATCGATATCACTAAAAAGAGTTTTGAGTTTTTGCAAGATCTGAGAAGAAAATTCAGCATTAACAGGATTTACGAATTTCTCAGATTTCAAATGCAGAAACGTCTTAGGCTCAGCTGGAATCGCTAAAGTAACGGGGGGATTACATGGGCGAGTTGACGCGCTTGCAGTTATATGCCCTCGCTCGCATGTGGTTCTGGCTTTTGTGTAATTCACCAACTGCCTCTGAACTACTCAAAGCAAAATGCTAGATGATTTTCAGTTGAGTAATCCATGTAAAAATATACAACTTATTTTCCTTACTGCCAAATGTGTCTCAAAGTTCCGTCACAGTTGCTGCGCCATTGCTCTAAATTACTGTCCCCTGCCTACTATGTCCACTTACTGTAATTCAGCGCAAATTTAGTTATGATACACTAATTTATTTCCTCATCTATTTATTATTGCGAGCGAAGCGAGTGCTTTCCATTTGGTTCTTTTGTGTTGACTCGTGGTAGCCATACAACTTTCCTTAATGTTCTATTATTGTTATCATTTCATAGGTTTGTATATTATTATTAAAGACTACGTGCAAGGATTGCCTGCTTAGCCTGCTTGCAGACCATACCCGAGAAAAACGTATAGTATGTGTAATACTGCTCACTTTTGGCATACCGGAAAAACCAGACCCTATGACCCTGAGACCCCTATGACCCCTAGGACCCTTAAGTACTGAGTTTTGAAAGGACCCTTAACATAGAGGGGTCATCCCCTCTGCATAAAGGCAGTGTTTCAAGATGCTATATGCTAATCAGGTTACTTCTTCTATAATTGTTCAAGTTTAGTGCCATTACGGTCCATTGCAGCCTGGGGGTGAGAACAGACATGACATCGTTACAGATATAAACACAGTTCATTCTTTGAATTGCAGAACAAGGGGTTTTTATTCCCCTGGCAATGGAAGTGCCCTTGCGTTGCCAAGTAATTAGATGTCTTCCGTCTTCTGGTTGTTTACATAATCATATCGAGGGGCATTTCACTCCCAATAAATCTCGTACACCTTTAGCAAAAATCCTTTTGTTTTCAAGGAAAATCCACCAAAAATCCTTAAGAATCCTTTCGTTGTGAAAGAATCTCGTACACTTTTTCGAAAGAGTAAAATGCCCCTCGAATCATATAATCTATTTGAGTTTCTCTCCTTTTCAGGCGCTTACAAATACAGTAGGCATGTCAGTTTCCCATCCATTATGAAAAATCCCAGCACATTATTTTCAATTCAGCCATTATCTTTGGCATTCATCGAGGCATCTTTCGTAAAACAAAACCAGGAGGAATGGGCCTTTCGGTCATTCGTAAGCTACCTAAAACTATTTTCCTTTAGGCCAAGCAAAGTAACAAATATCTTCAAAGCGGAATCAGTCGGGTAGGCTTTTATTACCCTTGAATAGAAAAAGAGCAGATAAAAAAACAACAATAAATACTTCAATGATAATTGAAATCATGTTAAAAACATCAAGTTAAACGTAACTGATAGTTGATGGCATGTTCGCAAGAAAACTGCTATGTTCTCTAAGGCCGTCTTAGGGGATGACCCCTCTATGTTAAAGGTCCTTTAACAACCAAGTACTTAAGGATCCTAGGGGTTATACAGGGTCATAGGGTCTGGTTTTTCCGATATGCCCTCACTTTTGTGTAGTGCATGTGTCAGCATTTATTTGATAACGAAGGAAAAGTATTGTAGTAACAGCCAATAATAACGCTTTCGTGTGAAACAGTGAAGCAATCAAATTTGAGCACGACTATCTTGGGATTAAATCTCAGGTTTCATTTAGTTCTCTAAGCAAATTGCGTTTACGTTAACAACGCAATACTCTGGAATTTGAAGTACCTACGATAGACAATACATAGAGGCAAAGTAAGACGGGCCATTGAAGCTGCTATTGAAATGAAATGCTGACTCATACAATACGCAATATTGAGCGGCGTTGCGCAGACTATACCTTTTCCATGGGTAATGTCTGCACGCAGGCTATTGCGGACTATTGCCTGCTTAGCTCCACTATAGCTCTGAGCATCCTAAGCAAACTTGTCTAAAACCGAAATGAGGCAGTCCACGTTGTGAAACGATTGTAAATGTTAACAAGCATGAGCGCGAGACACGTCAACCAGTTTTTAATTGGTTGTTACGATGGTCTGATACAGGTCAGCTGGCTTAGGTCCGCTTCCATTCTCCGTCTTTATACTAGGCACTAAAACGGAGTGAAATTTCTCTGCTTTTGCCTTGCGCTTCCATTTAAAACGATTGAAAACGGATATATCTGAAATCGCTGTTCAAAGTTGAGTGACTTGAAAACGGAGAGATATGAAAACGTATCGTTTTCATAGAAAAACCTCAATAGGAGTCATTGGAAACGCTACTACAACAGCAACCGACATGGCACCAAAAACAAAGCAAAGGAATAGTTTGAAGAAAGGAAATGAAAACGAATGAAAAACAGAGTATAATGGAAACACCTCCATTTCCGTGACAGGCTCTGTGTGGAGAAAACGGATTGATATGAAAATGGAGACTTTTGAAAAATAGGAGTAACGAAAACGTAGCGTCAGTCAGGTTGACCAACTATCGAAAAGCAAGTCGTCCCAGTAAGGGAAACAGACCTGTAAGATGTATTCACGAGAATCGAAGTATCAGGATAACTCATGGAGCTATTAATGAGCTAAAAACTAGCCAATTCCCCCATGCAATCACTCTCTAAGAAAGTCCCTAAACTCGTCTTTACGCCCCTAGTCATTTGCATCCAACAACATGGCTCGATCACAGTTTCGTCTATACCCCCAGAACAGCAACTCACCTCCAAAGAGATGTCTGCAAACATCAGATCTATTTTGACCAAAATTACTCCCCATCGTACCTTATAGATGAAGCAAGATAGCCCCTAAACTCACCTCTGCGTCCCTATGCTTTTGGTAGTTCATCCAACAACACGGCTCAATCACAGCCTCGTCTATACCCCAGAACAGCAATTCTTCTTCAAAGAGTGGTCCGCAAACATCAGCAGGGCAGTGCAACTTTCCAGTGCGATAGTAGTCTAATATATATGAGAACAATCCGGGATGTCGGTCGAAGAAATACTCTTGCTTATCCGGGTCGTATTCAGGAGACATAGTGTGCTTTTCAGTTATCCAGTACAGTCTTGTATCCGGGACGGAGTGCAATGTGCCGATGTAGGTTTCATGTCTTGTTCCCCCAACATTGATCACGATTCTTTCACCTTTGTTCGTTGGTGAAAAAGGTTCGAATGAAGTATCAGACATTCCCTCATTTCCTCCCGAACCGTCAAGACCACAACCTAAAATAAATAAAACAATGATCAGTTTGTGAATTCATTTAGCAAAGGCAACTTTAAGGGACAATTGTAATGAACTTAGGTTTGAATTAGAATTATGATGATGAGTCCCTAGTATCCCTGCGGTGAACCTTGCTCAAGAGGGACTCATAATGAAACAGTGAAAGACTTGGCCCTGTCTTCATCAATCATCAATGGAATCATGATGGAATCACGGATTGGAATCTCAATCCCTTGGAAGTGTTTTCAATTCTTCAATCGAATCGTAAATTCTATCACATTTACACCGTAACAATAGTAATTCACAAATCACGCAATCTGATTGGTACTGTAGAAATCGCGAAGTTTGGGCCTAAATAGGGCCAGGTTTTTCAGAGTAATATTATGGGTCTCTGTTGACTGAAGCGCCATCATCAAGTCAAAGAGCACATGGAAACAAGAGACTCATCATCATTAGTCTAGGTTTAAATGCGAAGTACATCATGGACCTGTAAATCATGGACCAGAATATAGACAACAGAATATAGACAACAGGCAGAATATCCACAAATTTGTTTACTCCTTTGTAAACAATCAAGTTCATTAACTGATGCTACCACATTGTAGAAGGCAATAAGACCTTTTATTTGAGCCCAGATCTATTTATTTATCTACAACAAAATCTGATTTACAATGGTTGCCAGATTCTGGGTCTTAAATATGAAAAAATTTTACCAAGCAATTTTCCATATCGAAACGTAGTGAAACCAGATAAAATTTCAACTTTTAAAATATTTGTTAATTGATAATCTTTTCTATTTTTCATTAATTTCGTTATTTGGTAATTAACTCCATTTACTATTCATTTTCCGAGACTCCTACTGTGCAGCGCAGTGAACCTTCTCTGGGAAAGAGCAAAACGCAGTTTAAGCTTGGTTTTCATTAAATCGTAACTCATCGCCGATCATTGCCTTACAGCATCTCCGATGATCACCAATGCTCTAAGCAATGATCGGCGATTAATTACGATTTAATGAGAGGCTTTAATACCCTTTGCTCCTTCCCAGAGACAGTTCACTGCGCTGCACAGCAGAAGTAAACTGAAGCAAGAAAAATATTTGTCTGTCAGCATGAAATTTGAATAACGTAAAACCTTATGCAAATTCAGATGCAGCGACCATATATTATTGACTGGAAGACACAAAGGGATGGGTGAATTCGAATGTGTGTGTAGGATATCTTATATAGATATTCACATACACATATTTCAATGAAGGCACCCAATCCTACATTATGAGCATAGTGCACCTGAAAGGCCTGGCATCTAACATGAAACAGGCGTCAGTATCTACCGGTATTCTGTAGTAATTATTTATACGTATCTACCTGTAACGGTATATTTAGTTGTAATTAGGTTGGATATCTCTTTATGTTAAGACAATAAGGTAGTCATTGTCTATTGCTCCTTATGGTATCGTCCCTGTAGTGTGGCATAGTCGTATAATAACTTAGAAAGTATTGTTGTATGTAACCTTGTACTGTAACATTTTAGATTCATATAAAAAAGGGGATAGATGTCAATGACTGTATTTGTAAAAACTGCTCCCTTGGTCTCATTGAAGATGAGGTACATTTTCTCCTTGCATGCCCGGGCCTATAGCATCTCTAGCACCTTTTATCACCCACGTCGTCCAAATCCCTTGCAACGAATTTACAATTCCAGAAGATAATGAGCTCTAATGATAACGTCACAATAGTCGCCCTAGCATCGTTCCATGTCCAAGCCAGCCATATACGGGAAACTCTGGCCACACAACACTGGCTTGATGGATCTGTGCCTGGATGTTCACAGACCTATGTTTTAACGTTTTCAGTTTATTCATATTTTTCCTGTTCCCGTTACGTTTGATTCTGTTGAATATAGTTTAGTTTAGTTCTTCTTATAGTTTAGTCTACTTGTTGCTGCCATGCATAATTATTTCTTGTAGTGCATAATAGCATTTATGATGATGATAATCATTCACCGCTTCAGTATTGACTTTTGACCTCGTAATTTTTTAAACAGCTCACCAAACGTGTTACGTCGTTGCTTCTCACTCAACAGATATATGAACAAAAATACAATGCAGGTTGCATACCTTCTGTAGGTGTACATAGTGTGCTCAGTTCAAAACTTTCCTTTTCAATTGTAAACATTCTAGCTGAATAATGAAACGCTGGCAAAACTCTCACGGTATTAGCAAAGAATGAGGAAAGCACATTTCTGCAAACCTGAAACTTTTGCGAACACATTTTGTTTAATAACACCATGACAAAGAGGAATGAGCCCAGGTGGAGGCAGGATCAAGGCCCGGGGGGGGGGGGGGGTACTCCCATACTTGACTTGACGGGATGTGCCGCTCAACAGGGTATCCTTTTACGGTAAAAATTATGCGACAGGGTGTCCTTTTTTGATAAACATTATGCGACAGGGTATTACAATTGATAAGAAAATTATGCGACAGGGTATCATCTGGAAGGACACCTTTAAGATTTCTCACGAGACAATGGATTTTGGCAAAATTTTTATGCGACACGGTATACTTTTGGGCAATTTTTTATGCGACCAGGGTACAGGGCGTTTCATTTCATTTATTTAAGGAGGGTTGCCCTTCGGCGCAAGCCGTTTTTCAAGGGGCCTTCCTACTAGCGGTTTGCCACACACCCTCCTACTAGCAATTTGTGAGCGGTTTGCCACACACCCTCGTCACTTCCCTAGTCAAGTACCCCCTTAAATAAGGGGATCAAGGGCAGACTTTGTAATACAATAGCATCAGTTGCTTTGGTTCTCACCTAACTTCAAAGTGATTGGCGAATGCAGACAAAAGAAGTTCACTCAACCAGTAACTTTAGACAAACCTACCCGCCAAACTGCTCTGAAAATGGTACGGCAAACTCTTGCTTCGTGCGGGCGAAGGGTCCTCCCGTAAGAGAAGTTTTGCGCTTATAACAAAAGAAGAAGGGTAAATCCATAGTTCTGTCTGGCGGATTTTGTCTATTTGACTCAGGACCTGAGGAGTAACTGTTAACATTTGACCGCTAAATATTTAAGAATGGTAATGCCCTCTGCTCTACTTCTAATTCACGTAAAATTTCAAAATTATGAAACAGTAACAGGTATACCAAGTAAAAATAAGTCCAAAGCACAAAAAAACAATAAGTTAAAGTGGCTCGTTTCTCGAATATAAATTTCAAATTACCATACACTGGGTGTCCTATCGCTCATGCGGCAAACAAAAGTTGTCATTCCTCCAGATGATGTGTAAAAACAGGAGCTCTCCAATCTCTTTGTTAACAAACTGCTGAAAATCAATTTTGCAAGCGCCGACTTGACAAAATCACTTCATTTATAAAACAGAAGGTCGATGTTATTGTTATGCTAATTCAATGAAAGAACGTATGGCGCACTTATGCAAGAAATGAAACGCGGGTTTGATCAGATAGCAAATGTTCTTGAGCTAAGCTACTTTTGTGATATGTTATCGGCAAATTTGATTAAGGATGTCAGCCTTTCTGGATAATTTCAAAATGAAGCATTGTCATAACAAATCTTGTAACTTGTAAGAGATGTGACAGCTCTTCAGAACCTTAAAGGTCGTGGCCAAAAGACTTAAGATGAGTCAGAAAATGTTCTAAAGCTTGAAAGCCTGTCCTTCTCAACTGTTCATTGATTGCTGTGATCGGTGGCAATCGGACGGTGCTATTTTCCGAAGGATATGTTTATGAAACCCGTTGCACGAATTCTATTTCTATTTCTAATTCTTTATACACCGAGACCCTTCAGCAACAAAATAACTTTAGCTAAAAAAAACATAAATCTAATTACAATCATTTTTAAAACAAAAAACGTGTTTGCATTGGTTTTCAGCTCATCAAATGACTTTTAACTGTTTTTTATATTGATACAAGGTAGGGAGCTCCTTAATATTCATAGGAATCTCGTTCCAAGCTTTCAGAGCTGTGTAAGAAAATCTCTTTTTAGAAAATTCCAGATTGTACTTTGGGATTTGAAGGTCCTCACAAAATCTAGTATTATAGTTAGAGTAATGAGATCTCCGTTGAAATTTATTCCAAAGGTTTCTGGACATAGCCTGTTCATGATCTTATATGTCATGACTGATCGATCATTTCATTAACCTCAAAGCAGTCAAAGCAAACATTTATCTTATTTACACGTTCTCCATTTCCATCTTCAAACTTACTGCACGTTATCCCCCCACAGACATCATGTTATCCCGCTATAGCATTGAACAGCCTCAGTTTTACTGAATAACCCCTAGACTACTGCACACCGATGAAAACGACACAAATCAACGTTAAAAAGACAATCTAGTGAAGCCTGAAAGAACATCCAATGAAACGTAGCGGTTTGCACATCAAATCGACAATAAAGTATGTGTTGCGAAAATATTCTCACATGATAATTTAGGCCAAAACAAACTTAAGCTGCGTTCACGTTAAAGCTGATTTCTAGTCAGTGGAATTTTGCAAGCGGGCGGAAATTCTTTTGTTTGCGAGAGAAAATGCCGCTCTGAAATTGAATGGATAGTTACTGCTGAGCAACTGTTTATTGTCTAAAATTCCGCCCGCTCGGAAAATCCCGCTGACTGGAAATTGGCCTTTACAGGCTTGTTTGTGCGTGCATGCTTTTGCTTGCGTAGACGCGCTTTTGTTTGAGTTTTCCAGCCTACAGATTGTTTGTTTGCTTGTCGTCTTAGACTGCGTTCACACGATGCCGACACATTTTGAAAACGGTGAAAAATGTGACGGCTGCAAAATTTGAGCAAGCGTTCACACGATACCGGAACAGTTTGAAAACGGTATGAAATTTGACAGTAAGAAACTCTTTGCAAGACTTTGATGTCATAGAAAGGTACCTAAACCCTATCAGTCTTGTTCCAAAAGTGTCTAAAAACGCTCTGTTTTCATCATTTTCAGGTGTTTACACGATGCCGTTTCAAAAATGTGTCGGTTAGAGTTCCGTTTTCAAAATCTACCGTTTTCAAAATCTGCCGGCAAAAAATGTGCCGTTTTCGTGTGAACGGGAGGCCTATCCGACGAAATTTTCACGGTTTTCAAAACGTGCCGGCATCGTGTGAACGCAGTCTTATTTTCATTCAACTTCACTCTAGCTTCTAATATCAATCTACTAGAAACTAATCTAAATCGAATATTTAATAGTCTTGATCTACGTAATATGCGTATTTCGGTTCTGTCTACAGATATTACAGCCGCAAGTTGGCCCATCCAATTGTTTATCAAGTATTGATAAAGATTGAAGATTGATATGTCCCTTGGATATCTCTTGGATAGATTTCTTGGATATAGATTGAGATGTCCCTTTGATCCCATAAAGCAGGTCGCTTTTTTACTTCTGACATGCAAAGCTTACAATAGATTTCGCTTGCACGCGCGTGTACATAAACAATCTGCTTGGTAACCAATCACAGGGAATCCACTGCTAAAATTGCTCTCTGAAAGTAAAATCCGATCGTTTCCTTCGTAAAAGATAGATTTAGATCCGTTTTTTCTTTTCTTTCATCAATGATCAGATGATATGAGTGATTTTGAAAATTTCTTTTCCGCGCCACCGCAGAGGAAAAACAAAGGAAATTTTCAAAATCGCTCATATCAACTGATCATTGACGAAAGAAACGAAAAAACCGATCTAAATCTATCTTTTACGAAGGAAACGATCGGATTTTACTTTCAGAGAGTAATCTTAGCAGTGGATTCCCTGTGAACCAATAAGCTTTTTCGCATGAGCAAGCTTCTTTCTCATGGAAACATTTTGCAGTTCGAACACTCTAAGGGATCAGTATGGCGGATTGAACGCAGCCTTATGGAAAGGGAGAGCTACAAACATCACAGGAACTGGCAAAATATACAGACAATTAAGAAGAAAAATACAAAATGATGTATGGTTAATGTGACAATTTCATTTTCAGTTTGGAAGTAATCAAATTTTGGTGCAGTTTGGTCGAGGTGCAGTTTTTTAAATCTTCAGGGGTCTACCCGAGTGGGTTCGAATCCCGTTGCTGACAGTACAAACCACAAACCAACAACCAACTCAGCTGTCTATCCTTCTGGGGTCAGTAAGTGAGTATTCAGAGGCAATTCTTGGGACACGAGCCGTAGTACCCTAGGCCCACATCAGCTATATAGCTGCCCATATACCCAGCCGGCGCTAACAAATAAAACATGGTTGCTTGCTTGCTTGCTGCAAATCAAAACAAACACGGTCGCAAGAACTGCCTGCAACAAATAGGGCAAATTCTCGTCTTGTGCAAGCGAAATGTGGTTTTTAAGAACAGTTCTGTGCTTATAACGAAACAAGAAGGGTAACTCTAAAGTTCTGTCGCGCAGATTTTGATTATTTGATTCAGGAGCAGTGTGGTAATAGCTTCTGAATCAAACGAACAAAATCCACAAGACAGAACTTTAGATTTACCCTTCTTCTTTCGTTATAAGCACATACCTTCTCTTGAAACCACCTTTCTCTTGCACAAGGCGAGAGTTTGCCCTACTAGTTTGGTAAACTTTTGCGGCCATGTTCGTTTTGATTTACTGTTGGAGAGAATTTCCTTTGTCTGGAGTCTTACTCGCTTTGAAATGAAGTATCAATTTAAGAAATTGCTGCTATCGTATTACAAAATCTGTTCTTGTTTCTCAAATTAGCCAACAAATCAACTCACTTAAAGGGGCTTCCTCTAATCACAGGCTCCACAAATCGACGTAAACAGGTGAGTGGAAGATTCCCTGACCTATTTCTTCTGATTGAATGGCTTCAATTAAACTTTAGCTACCTATCTATAACCCTACATATACTTTCCAAGATTTCAATATTTTTCGAAATCACAGCTCATTTTGCACGGCAAAAGTGACAGACTTTTGCTTGATACCATATCAAAGGCATCCATAAACTATGGTTTTCTTGGAAATTATTTCATGTTGCGTCAAAAAGTTTGGAACTTGTGATGTTTTTAAGTCTTTTTGGAACGTTTCCTTGAATTTTTGAAAACACTCAAATTCTATAGGTAGCAAAGACTTTAGAAAATTGCATAGCAGCGACTTCCCTCTATTTCTCTTTTCTTTCCTTTTGTTTTCTTTGTTTGTTTTTCAATTTGTTTTGAGTGGGCTTGTCATGATTTCTAGCTACTGAAAGCTAATTTAGGCCCACTGTGCATGCCGCATCCAGGCATGAGACCCCTAGTTTAACTTCACTTCCAAAGGATGGCGAGGTGAGTTGTGAGGTCAGGCCTCCGAGGTCACCCATCCGGAGTTTGACCTCACTCGACCGAGCTTAACTTTAGTTACCTGACGAGAACTGTTTAAGCCACTCGGCCACTCACCCCGTTCCTTGGTTTCGGTCTGACTTTGGTTATTCATGGCCTTTTAGTTTTGTTTCGTTTTTCGTTATTCTGATTGTTTCTTGGCTTTTCCTTTTTGGAAATAGTGTACCTTTGTAAGTCCCCTCTGCAGTTGGAACTATAGGTGACCGTGTGTCTTTTCCCGCTGTGGATGAGACAAAATATGTATAATAGACAGAGCAGAAACTGCGCAAAATGACGTCATCGACGAATCTGAGTTAAGAAAGTGTTTGGACAGATAAACTTTTTGAAGTGATAAATCAAGAGTTTAAGGCCCAAGGAACAAAATATCAAGTGTTGCCTAATTTTGGGATATGTTGCAGGGAGCTAAGGGTGCTTAAAGTTTCGAGTTTTCGTGCATGCGTTCGCAGTTTCTGCTCTGTCTGTATAAGAAAAAGAAAATTCCAACGGCTGAATTGTAGCAGTTGGCTAAAGTTTATTTGAAGCCATTCAGTTCAGTGAAGTAGGCTATCAAATTTCACATCAACTTTGCAAAGATATGGAGTCTAAGCTCTCAGTCTCTTAAATTTTATTTGAAAATGATGATTCTATAGCATTTTGAAAGGTTATATTAGACCAATGGCACGAGTCCTTGTTTTCGCTCCATAACAGTAAATAATTCGATTCAATGGAGCAAAACTTAGACGAATGTCATCAGTCTAACGTGATATCACACAGGTTCTTCCTTTATTTCAAAATTAAAGCGTTATTATGTGGAAAATCCTACTTCACTGAGCAAAATACCAAACGTTAATATCCTTTACGACTTGCTCCGATCTAAATAAATTCTACACGGTCACTTTTTGATGGCTAGAGCGAAGCTCCCAGACAAACTGCATAAAACAATGGATGAAAAAATAGACAAGAGTGGCACTGACAGATTTGTCTGCAGTTTGTTGAGGGAGCCAGTTTAATGGCGTTGCATTGGCTCTCTTTCCTTTCTCACGCAAGCTCTACGTTTCTCGCAGCAAACGTCTTCATCAATTTGCACACCATAACCAAACCATACCAAATCGTTTGCTTGGCTTTGAATCAAAAACAAATAATGCAAAATCATCCCTAGCTAGCTAAAGCAGAGACTTATGCCTTTCCGTCCCTTGTTTCCCTGTGTTCTTTGACTTGCTGATATCACTTGGTCAATAGGGACTCATAATATTACGCTTATATAATGGGCCCACTTTTTCAAAATGGCCTAAAAAGGTGGGAGTTCTCGTACACTCAACAAAATCGCTTCAAAATCTGGTTTAAAGAGCTCGAACATTGAAAAGAGAAGTTTTAGTACAAAGAATGATGTTGTGTTGACCTACAAAACGCAAAATGCCTACCTTTCAGACAGTGATCTTCGTCTGTAGAAGCAAAATAGATCCTTCGAAGCTGCGAGAACTCCAGGCTTCTTCAACCGCTCTTTAAGAGCAACAACAACAACATTCTGAATAGCGGCCCCTGATTGGTTTAAAACTGAATTCTAGCGATTTGATTGGTGAATACGGAACCACCCTACGCGGGCCTAAAGTGGGTCCCCTATTTCAGAGTAATGTTATTAGTCCCTCTTGACCAAGGAACGCAGGGAAACAAGGGACGAAAAGGCATCAGTCTAGCTAAAGCACAAACTATTAACATTCTTTGCTTCTCGTTTGTCTCTCGCCCACGCTACGCATTTCGCAGCAAGAAAGTCCCATAATTTGCGAGCCGTAATACCAATCATATATGATCATTTGTTTGAATATAAGGAATTACCAAGTAGCTCAGAACTATTACCATCGCTAAGAATAAGCTTACTGACGTTGCTTTGGCGCCTCTCGACACCATGTGATTCTCGCAGAAAAGGCTTCATCAATTTACGTAACACGAAAGCTAATCTTGCATATCGTTTGCTTACGTTTTAGTAATTAACAAATAACTTCAAATCACCTATAGTAAGATAGGATTAAATGGTAGAGGTCAGACCCTCTCTCGCTCCTCACACACATTATAGGCACACTTAATCACCGTACTTGCTCACCATCAACAGCAAAAAGCACTCGTCAGGCTACGTTCTATGAAACCTAATTCTATACAATTGTTTGTTTGCGTCTGAGTTAACAAGACGGCCATGTCTGTTTTGATTTAATCGTCTCCAGCTAGCTAAGTCTTCAATGACTAAGGTTACATTGTTCTTTTTTCGATTTCATGCGAAGGTCATGCTTCTCTCTCAAAATAGGCTTCGCTTGTAAAACCTAATGACAGTTAATCGTTTGTTTATTTTCAATTGAAAAACAAGCAACTCTAATCTCGTCTATGGTTAGCCAAGGATTGAATGATTTAGGCTACTTTATTCCTTTTCCGTTTTCTTGTGCGGGTGACGTTTCTCTTACTAAATTCTTCACTCATAAAACGTAGTGGCAGTTCATCACTTATTTTGCTTTCGGTGAGAAACAAGCAACTTTAAAACTATCTACAGTTAGCCAAGGATTAAATAATTCAGGCTAACGTGTTCTTTTCCTGCTTTCTTGCGCAGGTTATGCGTTTCGTTTTAAAAAAGGCTTTGTTTATAAACCTAATGACAATTAATCGTTTGTTCGGCTTGAGTGAAAAATAAGCAGCTCGAAAACCGTCTACAGCTAGCTATGGATTAAATAACTGTTCTATACGCTTTCATTCATCATACAAGTAATGAAGTTACTCACCCTCATCAAAGGACCTGTTGGCAAATCTCGTCTTAGGCGAAGATGTCCTCATTTCAACCGCAGTTGTGCCAAGCAACCAACATTTGACTCGCCTTCTACCGGCCGAAAAGTGACTTTTATCAAGGCTGTAATCTGGCAAATCATATGAGATTGCTTGCATACTTGCTGTAGACACTTTTTGACTGTTGGCGAGACGTTTCACTAGACAGTTTTGTTGCTTTTGAAGGAGTCTTCAAGACAGTTGCCATTTGCTTAGAAGTACCTGCCTCTTAACCATATGCGATATGACGAGAGTATTTCGGCTAGTTGAAAAGATCATTTGAGACGGGGTTCTTAGCCGATAGCGTGTCGGACAGCTGCGAAACGAGCCTTAAATTGTTGTGAAACTGCCATGGTTGTGTATGGGATGTCAAAACAATACTTATCAACGTTTTTCAAACATCTGTCATCGAGGGAGCAAAAATATTCAGGAGAGGTACTAGCGAAAGTCACAAAGTATGAACCTTATATATTTTTGGGTGAGTAAAAAGTTATACCTTCTGAGAAATCATCAAAACTTGATTATGATTCTGACCTAAAACATTTCTAAGTGCATTTGTTTCAAGTAGCTACCAACTCATGATAAGACATATTAGATAGTCCTAAGATGTCTTTGAGTTTTGGGACATGCTTCTGATTAATCATCAAAACTTGATTATGATTCTGAGCTAGAACATACATTTCTAACTGTATTTGTTCCAAGTACCAACTCATATTAAGGCACATTAAATAGTCCTAAGATGTCTTTGAGTTTAGGAACATACTTCAGATTAATCATCAAAACTTGATTATGATTCTGAGCTAGAACATTTCTAACTGTATTTGTTCCAAGTACCAACTCATATTAAGGCATATTAAATAGTCCTAAGATGTCTTTGAGTTTTTGGGACATACTTCTGATTAATCATCAAAACTTGTTTTTATTACAATAATTATTATTATTATCAAAACATGATTATGATACTGACCTTGAACATTCCTAAGTGCATTTGTTCCAAGGATCAACTCATGTTAAGACATATTAAACAGATTTGCGGACATGTTGATAAGAAGCTTATAAGATGTTGATAGGACATAAACAAACAGATCGGCGGACATATTGAAAAGAAACAGAGAAGCATTCAGGCAAGCTACTAGCAAAGTCAGAAGACATCATTCCGAGATAGCAAAGATGAGTCCTGAGATGCATTTGAGTTTTGAGTTTTGGGATATACTGAGGGAAAAAGGCAAGCTGGTGCCAAAAGTGAAAATGCAAGAGATTGACACATAGAGTGAGAAATGAAATTATAACTATCTAGATATATCATTTTCAGGAACAAATCAATGATAGAGATATTGCAAAGCCCCAAAACGGCTTTTTGAATTTGCAGCCATATCAAGAGACAGAACATTCAGGTAAGCTAGTGATAAAAGTCAAAAGACAAGAGAATAACATAAAGAGTGAGGAAGGAGCTTGTAACTATCTAGATATATCATTATCAGGACCAACTGAATTATATACATGTTGCAAAGCCCCGAAATGGCTTTCTTGAATTTGCAGCCATATCAAGAAACAAAACATCCAGGTAAGTTAGTGACAAAAGTCAAAAGACAAGAGATTAGCATATAGAGTGAGTAAGGAGTTTGTAACTATCTAGATGTATTATTATCAGGACCAACTCAATTATAGACATGTTGGGAATGCCCAAAACGGCTCTCTTGAATCTGCAGCCATATCAAGAAACAAAGCATCCAGGTAAGTTAGTGACAAAAGTCAAAAGACGAGAGATTAACATATAGAGTGAGTAAGGAATTTGTAACTATTTAGATATATTATTATCAGGACCAAATCAATTACAGACAAATTGCAGAGCCCCGAAGCGTTTTTCTTGAATTTGCAGCCATATCAAGAAACAAAAACATCTAGGTAAGTTAGTGACAAAAGTCAAAAGACAAGAGATTAACATATAGAGTGAGTAAGGAATTTGTAACTATTTAGATATATTATTATCAGGACCAAATCAATCACAGACAAATTGCAAAGCCCCGAAACGGCTTTCTTAAATTTGCAGCCATATCAAGAAACAGAAACATCCAGTTAAGCTAGTGACAAGAGTCAAAAGCCAAGAGATTTACACATACAGTGAGTAAGGAGTTTGTAACTATCTAGATATATCATTATCAGGACCAATTCAATCACAGACAAATTGCAAAGCCCCGAAACGGCTTTCTTAAATTTGCAGCCATATCAAGAAACAGAAACATCCAGTTAAGCTAGTGACAAGAGTCAAAAGACAAGAGATTTACACATACAGTGAGTAAGGAGTTTGTAACTATCTAGATATATCATTATCAGGACCAATTCAATCATAGACTTATTGCACAGCCCCAAAACAGCTTTCTTGAATTTTTAGCCATATGGAAAAGCAAAAACATTCAGGTAAGCTATTGACAAAAGTCAAAAGACATGAGATTAACATATGGAGTGAGTAAGGAGTTTGTAGCTATCTAGATATATTATTATCAGGACCAAATCAATTAGAGACATATTGGGAAGCCCCGAAACGGCCTTCTTGGATTTGCAGCCATATCAAGAAAAGCATTTAGGCAAGGTTTCAGCAAAAGTCAACTGATAAAAACGTAATATACCATCACATGAGTAGAACAACACACCTTCTGAAGGTCATTGGGGTTTGATTTTGATTCTGGTTTATAACATTTTGAAATTATTTTGTGCCTAGAGCGAAGTCAGTTTTAGACATATTGCAAAGTCTTCAAATGGCTTTTGATTTGTTGATGATGAGAGAGCAAAAAGCGAGTGAAGTATTGGCAAAAGTTAGCATGAAAAATAAGAGATAAAATGCACCAGGCGTGTAAGGAATTTGTAAAATACATTAGCACCAGAAAGATTACAATTTTTGGCTTTTCGAATTTGCGGACATGTTGAAAAAACGGAGCAGTGTTCAGGCAACGTACCAGCAAAGTCAGATGACAACAACCCGATGGACCATAAGATAAGCAGGGCGTTACACCTTCTGAAAATCATCAATGTTTGATTATATTATGACTTGAACATTTCAAAGTATTTTTGTGCCAAGAATCGAGCCAGTCTTAGGCATGATTACAAATTCTACAGTGGATTTGGGTGTGTTGATGTATCGAGGGAACGACAAGACAAGCAGTCTTAGATATAGTACTATCAGAACCAAATCAAGTTTGGACATATTGGAAAGTCCCGAAACGGCTTTTTGGGTTTGCTGGAACTGAGGAAGCGAAGACTTTCTTTTTACATTTCTTTCTTACGTTTTTTACATTTCTTTCTTAGATGTCTATCTAAGGATAAATGCTGGAGAAGTCTGAAGCAATTATTTTCGACCATAATCTTTCAATGATCTTATCCCTAGTTCCGTAAAAATTACTGGCATTTATCTTGAGATACACTCGTTGACCCTTTTGTTTTGTTTACTTCTTTAATTATTTTTCTGTCTTTTTTCATTGAATAGTATCAAGTTGAAAATTGTAAGTACCATTCATAGCCAGAACTCGGTGACCTTGTGTCTTTTTTGGCTATGGATGGTACATTAGTTGTATTTAAAACACTGAGTTAATTTCTAAGATGTATATATAAAAAAAGAGAAAGCGAAGAAACACTCTGGCAAGGTCAAAAGTCAAAGTCAAAGAAAAAGTCAAACAAAAGTCAAAAGTCAAAAGAAAAAGTCAAAAGTCAAAAGAAAGGACCCTAAACATACAAACAGATGACTAAGGCCCCGTTCACACTACTCCGTTTTTGTACAAAAACGGAGAGAGAAGCCTCCGTTTTCGTGAAAGTGCTCACACTGATCCACAAAAAACGCCACAAAAACGGAGGTTTTCGAAAACGCTGTCATAAGTGGATATCCACAAAAACGGAGGTTTTTGAAAACGCCCCAATATGCAACAATGAGCTTCACAAAAACGGAGCCATGTGAACGCACAAAAACGGATGTTTTTCGCTGCGTTTTTGTTACCTGGCAGATCAGTGTGAACGCACAAAAACGGAGGTTTTTGTCACCGTTTTTGTACGAAAACGAAGCAACGGATACTAACAAAAACGGAGTAGTGTGAACGGGGCCTAAAAAGCTACACCTTTTGAAAATAATGAAAATCTGATAATAATTATGACTTTGAGCATTTCTCAGTATCCAAGTGCCAAGAACCAAGTCGGTTTTAGACATGACGAAAAGTCCAGGAACAGACTGGGATTTGTGGAAATATACCACGTGAGCCAGAAAAAGTGAAATTCATAGCACTGAGGGTGCTTCACAGATTTGAAGTTTTTTAGATTCTAGAGTTAAAAGCCAAGAGATGGAAGTATTTTTGTGATTTTCTCGCTTTCTTACGACCACTGGAATTCTACGTAAGTTAAACTTAAAAAAAAATTTTCACGGTTACAAAATAACTGACACGGATCCAACAAAATTGACTCCTCGCGCAGAACAGCAAAGAAAGTGCCATTCTCAAGGGCGAGAGATATCAACTGCACACTCATTGCCATGGGACTGACAATCTTCGGTGTTTCTTTGTAGGTTGATGTCTTGAGAGAGGTGAAGCGCCAATTGCATGTTGTTTTGTGTAATGAGAGTCCTTACAATTTGATCAATGTTTCAGGCCTTTTTTCAGTCATTTTGCAGCCACAAAATTTTTACAAACTTAAATTTGCCGATACTACTAGTGCTAGAATGACAACGAGAAAAGTCAAAGAAATACTTCAACTCATCGGCCTGCAATCAGAATTTGAATAATTCAAATGCTATTTGTAATATGAATTTTCAAAAGTGGGAACTTTTTTCTGGCTCACCCGGTATTGTGAGAGCAAAGAAACTTAGGCCCATATGTCCAATGTACCATAACGATAAACGTTGCTGCCGCACGAACATCACGAGTTAATCGATGTTGCAGTTCAAAAGTGGATCATTCAGTTCTAATTATAGTCTCCTCTCTTGATGCTGATGTTGTGGCGCAGTGGTGTAATCCTCTGACTTTTCAGCTATACCAGTCTGGCGGAGTGGGTTCGAAACCAGGTAGGGCCCCACCTGTTGAGCATCATGACAATGGGTCGTGGACTCAATTAGCTCTTAGCTATTACTGTGATTACAGCGCTTCGCGCTAAAACTCGCAACTTCACCTTCACCTTGATGCTTACAAATATCTCCTTGGTTCATATCTGAGTTGAATGGGATAGAGACAGGATTTTATTAATGTTCAATGATTTTTGCAACTACCAAGCCAATCCGATTCCATAAAATCAGGCCTTGACTTCATCTCAGTAAACGAGCTAGCCCGTTTGCCGGGCTAGCCCGCTTCCGAGCAATCAGGCTCTAAGATGTAGAATTGAAAATTCCTCTCTAACCGCCACGTGTTTTAGAATTTCTTTATCCTGTAAATGTCTTGCGTGAATTCAGGTTGGATACATCTAAAAGTTGTGACTCAGAATGGAGATTTATATCTAATATCTGATTGTATAGCCAGCAGTTTCAATCACCGTAAAAACTCTATTAAGATAGAGAGGGAAGCTTATTAGAGAGGGGGGGGGGGGTTATTCACAAAATCAAGTGAGCTCTATTCGAACAAATTGAGAGCGGTTGGGCCTAACCACGATCAGTTGAAGACGAAACAGAACAGAAAACAAGAAAACAAAACAAGACACTGGGATCAAAACAAGGTAAACAAATAATCAATCAAAACATCCGTGTCCTAACACCCTTGAAAGGACAAGCACAAAGTAGTCCGTATTCTCAATAACATCGCTCGTTGGGCACATTGGTTTTATGGTATCTCTAAAATCATGCTTGACTTTGCGGATAATCTACTTGCTGAGACCAACCCTAAAGTTGAGGGAAAAATTCACTATGGCAATAAGGAGAAAAACAAAACCACAAGAGATGAGCCAAAACCAGTATGGCTAATGTCACATAGTGGACAACAGCGACCATCAGTTGGTTTTCATTCACGTACCGATTCAAAGCAGTTAGGGATATGTCGTAACCAAAGGGAATTTACTCGAGGGCCAAACAGAAACCACAAGGCTACCAAAGATGTACTGAAACAGGTATGGCTAATGACACATTGTGCACAACAACGACAAATTTTGTAACTTTAAAATCAGTTGGTTTTCATTCACATGCCAGTTCAAAGAAACTAGAGATCGCAGACAAAGGGAATTCACTCGAGTGACAAACAGAAAGATACATTGGATAGCTACTATTCAGATGTTAGTAAATAGCAAATCAGGAACATTTTCAAGACTGGTAATTTGAACAAATGGTCGAAATAAATGAAAGATTCCAGCGAGATGATCTTCCCGTTGAGCATCGAAAAAAGGACAGAGCAGCAAAAAAGTACTTCGCATCCTCAATGCCATCACTCGTTGGGGCACATTGGGTTTATGGTAACCCTAAAACCATGCTTGACTTTGCGGAAAATCTACTTGCTGAGACCAACCCTAAGTTGAGTGAAGAATTTTCTCAGGCAACGAACAGAAAAGCAAAATCGCAAAAGATGGACTGGAATGAGTATGGCTAATGTCACACTATGCTGTAACTTTAGCATCAGTTGGTTTCACGGACACACCAATTCAAAGCAATCAGAGACCGCAAACAAGGGAAACGATTGAAAGCAGTTAGAGATCGCAGACAAAAGGAATTCACTTGAGCGACAAACAGAAGCATTGGATATTATTCAGCTGTTATTTAGTGGAAAACCAATGAATTTTCCTAAACAGGGTAAAAAATTATCGTGTGCCTTCGAGGAGTTCTCATTACAATCCAGCTTCGACCCACTCTCTGTAGGTTACTTACCACATTCTGTAGCCTGCAGGATCCGTTTCGCCCCTGTTACATAAAGGTCATTATCACTAATTCAGTCAGTGTCCTTTTTGATTCATTGACTGCCAAGGGACTAGTAAGTTACGCTGACATCTTTGTTATTTCTTTCAGCACATTGACTGTTACGCTAATGTTGTTGTTGTTCTTTCTCAAGAAATATTCATGATGTGCAAACACCATTCTACCCAGTTCGTCAACAAACTGCCTTATCTTCAGCGAGGGCTTTAATGCTCGCCGTTTTGATTCAAATCGTTTCTTACACAGTTTTGTGAAAATCTAGCTCTGCATGAAAAGATCAATAAGTATTCTGCATTAGTCAAATGAATATTTGAGATAAAGTAATGAAATATTTATCACTCCATGAAGAGAATGTCAAAGTGAAGTGTAGGCGTTGGGGATAATGCACAGTAGAACTTTTAAGTTACTTCATTTCTTTTGAGATACACTTTCGGCAGAGTCTTCATGAAGCCTCTAGGATGGACTTTGAGGTTTCACAGTTAGTGGGTTTGGCCGAGGGGTGTATCACTCTTCCAAAAAAGCGAACGAGATTTTTTTAAGACAACAGGATTTTAACATTTTTTATGTCAAAACTATTTTCAACTGGACTGTCAAAACTTTCTTTAATGTAACTGGATTGTCAAAGATTGTCTTGACACTACAAAATGTCTTTTCTTATCGTAGTTTTCATTCTACGATTTATAACGAAGCTACGTTTCCCGGAATCAAGGAGTTTGAACAACTTTATACGTAGTTTTCTAGAAAAGAAGGGATTTTCGCCAAAGGTATACGAGATTTTTACAGACAGAGCGATACATTCCTCGCTCGGATTTGACAAGCTTGAGCCCTTGGGTTTCAAACAGTGTCCTCTCTCAATTAAGCTTACTCTCGGGCATCTCAATTAAGCTTTTTTGGCTGTCATCATTTAAACTTTGCCTGTTTTGCTTTTGCGGTGGACGCTTTTCCTATCAGGCCAGGTGGTGTTTTTCGGAAAATGCAGCGTGTGCAAAGAAATTTCCCACCCATATATACTTGCAATGCGTAATGTGTTCCGTCCATAGACCCTTCTGCTTCATTTTATTTGCTATTTTGTGCATCATGTTAGTTTTTTTCCTAACTCTCAAATCAATGGCTCGCATAGCAGTTCTTGTTATGACGTTTTGAAGACTTCACTAAAATGGTTTAAGTGTTTAGCACAATCTTATATCAAACATCCGATTTCTTTGGTTAAAGTTTTTGCTTCATTTGATCATAGATTTGGAGTTTTAAGTAACGGCGTGTCTTTAGAACAGTGACTTCTTCGCCGCCAAGCACAATGAAAGTGACTGGTTTTAGCATGTTTTTTGTGTTAAGAGAAGCATTCCAAACAGATACAACCCAAGGGGGGCACTTGTGAAAATTTTGATAGGGATGCTCGTGTCATTTTTTTGGGTTTGAAATTTACGAAAATGTCATTTTTTGGGTTTCGCTAAGTTGGCGTCATTTTTGTGGGGTTGAAAACATTGCCGTCATTTTTTTGGGTTACTGCACTTTGTATTTAGAAAATTATGATCTCAATCAATTAATGGAAGTGCTATAGGTTGTTGAATAATTCTTTCTTCCCAATTATGCTGAATCAGAAGTTTACCTACTCTATGTGTCAATTCATTGATATAGTTTTTAGAAAGAATAGTTGGTTATAAACTAACATATGAAGATTTAGACAAATCATAAGAGTTGCTGTGATGGTCTCCAAATTCAATATCAGTTTTACTATCTTGTGCAGAATTATAAGGTGCAATTTTCTCAATTTAACTTGTTGTACAAAAAGGATAGCTATGGGGGCTCGAGAATAATCCCGTCATTTTTTTGGGTTTGAAAATTTTGGGCCTGTCATTTTTTTGGGTAGATTGAAAATCTGCCCAAATGAGCATCCCTATCTTAAATTTTATAGAGTGCCCCCCCCCCGGGGATACAACCTTTGATGGATAACATTTATAACTAATTGCTCCTTTCCTTCTTGGCATGTATCAGGTGTGCCCCAAGGCTCTGTTCTGGGTCCTTTGCTATTCAGCATTTACGTCAATTATTTCATTTATTTCATCCAACATACAGAAATTTGTAATTTTGAAGACGACAATACCATTTACTCTTGTGACACTTAGTTCGATGGAATTATTATTGACCAGCAAGAAGATCTTTGTCAAGAGCTAAACTTGTTTGAATTAAACAGAATGGTGGCCAATCCATCTAAATTCCAGATGATGCTCTTTGGTACCAAACTAAATGATGAAATATGCATTGAAGCAAATGGAGCTACTTTATACCCATCAGACAGTGATAAACTGCTAGGTGTCACAATCATCAATGCTGGTCTTAAATTTGACCAATTTGTCAAAACCCTGTGCCAAAAAGTGTATACAAATGTGAAACAATTTTCCAGGGTAGCTAACTTCCTAGATATAGGCAAGGTAGAATTACTATTCAATTTCTTTCTGCTGTCAAACTTCAACTACTGTCCTCTTATTTGAATTTTTAGTGAAAAGCAATAAGGAGATTAATCGAGTACATAAACGTGCACTACGTGCACTGTTGTGATTATGAATCCAATTTTGGATGTCTCCTCACCAAGAACAATGAAGTAGCCATCCAAACAAAAACTTACAGAAATTAATGACAGAGACACATAAATCATTAAATCATGAAAGTCCATCATTTATGGGAGAATTTCTCGTGCAGAGGGAACTGACCAATGATCTACGAATCAAAAACACGCTACAACTCCCGCCTACCAAAACGATATCTTTCGTTTATCCATATAAAATTCTTACAATACATGTTTACCTACTCTACATATTAATACTATACAGCTGCACAACACTACAGGGACCATGACATGAGAGGCAAAATTGCATAGCTACCCCATGTTCTTACATATAAAAAAAACAATGAACACCACTGGATAATACACAAAAAGAAAACAAAGAATACTTGTAATCTAATCACTATACGCTAACTACAAGCTAAATCAATAACAATGAACGTTTGCGGCATAAAGACTTTGGGAAAGGTATTTCAGAACTATGTCCCTACTTTCTACCGAATTATGTCAAATTAATCGATGGATCAAATGTAGAAAGCCAGGGTTTTTGTTGGAAGATAATACCACTGTCTTTTCCTTCACAATATCTTTTGATATAAACTCACTGGCATTCCGAGGAAGCATTCTCTGGAATGCCATGCCTGATACAATAAAGAGTGCTGAAAACATAGCCAGCTTTAAAAAAGGCACATAAGCCTGGAACGGAGACAAATGAAGTTGTAATATATGCAAATAAGTAGATCAACATTGTACTCTTTCCCTTTAGAATCCTTTAGAAAATAGTTGATAGTAATTAGTTTGTACATAATTGCGTATGTATATTTACTATCTTCCTACCAACTGTAAATAAAGAGATTATCATTATTATCATTATTATCATTATTATCATTATCATCATTATTATTATTATTATCATTATTATCATCATTATCATTATTGTTATTATTATTATTATCATTATCATTACCCATTTAGAAGTGTCCGATTTCCAACGCAATTCAACTACCACCATCGACACCAGGGCCACCGAGGAGTTTTGGAGGCCCAGTAAAAAACTACGAAATGAGGCCACTGCAAGCGAAGCGAGCAGATAATTTTTCCGCGATCACTTTCCGCGATCACAGATTAGCTTAAAATGGCCTCAGATGCATTTCAGAGCATTTCGTGCAGTCAGAATATTAAATAGTCTTCCGATAGGATGCCCCCTAGACCCTGAGGCCCTGCGGGCAAATTGCACACTGCTCCCCTCTCAGCGGACCTGCTATTACTGACACCCTAATGCCAGACTGGAAACTCTGAATCTTTGTACCAGTGTTCTACCTTTGGGCCAATCTTTGGGCAAAAAAATACCTTTGATTCTTTTTTTCTCAGAACTCTCACAATCCGATGATTGCTTGGCCCAATGGTAGATTTTATCTTGTAATTCTTATATCTATGTATATACATTGTAAACTTTCCTCCTTTTGAGATATTGTAAAAGTTGCATAAAGTAGCCCTTAATTAGATGTAATTTAGCTATCGTTTTTATTTCATTAGCCTACTTTAAAATAAATTAATGATGACGATGGTGATGAAGATTATGGTCTTCTGCAATAGTTCGTCTGGGAAAATGTTTTAAATGCTGTTCTCTACTTTGGCTTAGAACGACTCTCTCGATCACTGTCGAGCATTCCTCGCAAAATTTCTAACTGTCGTCATGGACCGACCTTTGCTTAAAACATTCAGAAGTCGGATCAACTTGGATTCGCACTATCCAAGCTTTGTCGTAGACAGACTTTTCGTTTATTAGTAAAACTTTTGGACCGACTCTGAAAACATTTGAAGGATTTCCTACTTCCGAAATGAAAAGCTCAAGATCCATCTCGCTTGCATGTGAATGTAAGTAATCTGCTTGCTAACCAACACACTGTGATCCAAGCGTGGAATTTAATGCAAAACAACCAAAATTGGAGTTTAACCCTATTTTGGTTGGGGGGCAAATTTGCCCCCCCTCCCTAGTAGATTTTTTTAAATAACTCTGCGAGGAAGAACTTTATAGCCATGAAACTTCTTGAATTTTTGCAACTACTTATTGTGCAACTTTGAAAAAAGTTTCATTGAAATATTTTGAAAAATGAGGGGGCGGAAGACAATTTTCTGGGACTGACCCAGGCAAAATCGCAAAATCTCAAATCTTAATTATCGCGAAAAAAGGAGCAGAAGTGGAATATTTTGCAAATTTCTTTTGTAATGTTGTGTTATTTGATGCATTCTATCATAAATATCATGTTTGGATGGAAAATATGCTCCAAATTTAATTTTATCTCGATTTTCCTGATTTTGGCCAATTTTGCCGCTTTTCTTGACCACACAAAGGAAGATGCCGATCTAAGCAAAAATGGTGGCTATTTTTAGGTCAATTTTTATATTTACAGAAATTTGGTCGCTCTACCCATTACCAGTCAAGAGTTAGGAAGGGGGGCTTTTTTGCCCCCCCCCCAACCAAAATAGTACTATCAAATAGCCCAACCACTATAGGGTTAAGCTATCTTATGATTTCTTCATGGGGAAGGGACACCATACTATTGTACAAAACAAAACTTTTCCAAATCGGTGTTTTGAGTCCAGAGTTATAATTTTTGGAAATTGGCCATTATGCCAAGTTTTGTTCACATTACCATTTTTGGTCTAATGTCTATACCAGGTGACCCAAGAAAACTTCACGAGCTAGATCGCATATAATTTCTCGAAAGCAAAACGCTATGAAGACAAACAAGGTACCACCATGGAGCTGAAAGGCTCCGTTATCTATTGAGATGCTTCGTTTCAGTTTAAAATTTGCATACTGTCCGAGAAAACAGTTTAAAAAATATGGAAATTCATTCATTTCTCGGATCATTTCTTCTCTTTCCATTCTATTTTTTCGAAAATGTGAAAAAGCTGAATTTCAAATTTGCTCTGGAGCATGAAATTTAAATGAGGACAGTGGTCAATCATTTTGCAAACAAAAACTTTCGCTAGACGACTCCTAATCCATCGCTATGTCAAGTTTTCACAAGGTGTTGACTGGAAAATGATGGAGATTATTTCACTCAAAATGAGGAATCTCGGATTCGAAATTTTCTTTGAATCTGGATTTTTTCGGATGGTAATCCTTGCTTAAAATGACCATGCAGCATCACAATTGAAAGCCAAGCCTTTCAACTAAACTGTGATGGAAAGCAATTGGCATTAGCGTTTGATTTGAAGGAGCCAGCTATGATCTAGCTTATCAAGTTTTTCTGGGTCGCCCAGTAGTATCGATCAAAACATACAAATTTAAATTCCATACATGCTCAACAAGAGAGCCGATTTTTAAAAACTTTCTTATATCTTACAAATAGATATTAGCTCTTTTCGAAAATGCAAATCATATCTTTAAAATCTCAAGCTGAAAAATACTTTTTTCCAAATGGAGTACGACATTTTGGCGTAGGGCATTTCTAAGCATGAAAATAGTATAGAACATCAGAATTTCGTCTTTTTAGACTGCGTTCACACGATGCCGGCACATTTTGAAAACGGCAAAAAATGTGACGGATAGGCCTCCTGTTCACACGAAAACGGCACATTTTTTGCCGGCAGATTTTGAAAACGGTAGATTTTGAAAACGGAACTCTAATCGGCACACTTTGGAAACGGCATCGTGTAAACACTTTAAAATGATGAAAATAGCACATTTTCAGACGCTTTTTGAATGAGACTGAACGATTCTTTGGGTTTAGGCACACTTCTTTTGCATCAAAGTCTTGCAACGAGCTTTTTACTGTCAAATTTCCAACCGTTTTCAAATTGTTCCGGCATCGTGTGAACGCTAGCTCAAATTTTGCTACCGTCACATTTTTCATCGTTTTCAAAGTGTGCCGGCATCGTGTGAACGCAGTGTTAGTGAAAACAAAGAGTCTGACTAAATCTGACTCTTACCAAAAATATCAGAATTAAGACTGCGTTCACACGATGCCGGCACATTTTGAAAACGATGAAAAATGTGACGGTAGCAAAATTTGAGCTAGCGTTCACACGATGCCGGAAAAATTTGAAAACGATCAGAAATTTGCCGGTAAAAAGCTCTTTGCAAGACTTTGATGCCAAATAAGTGAACCTAAATCCTAAGAATCGTTCAGTCTCGTTCCAAAAGAGTCTGAAAATGTTCTATTTTCATCATTTTACAATGTTTACACGATGCCGTTTCCAAAATGTGCCGATTAGAGTTCCGTTTTCAAAATCTGCCGTTTTCAAAATCTGCCGGCAAAAAATGTGCCGTTTTCGTGTGAACAGGAGGCCTATCCGTCGAATTTTTCACCGTTTTCAAAATGTGCCGGCATCGTGTGAACGCAGTCTAAATCTGACTCTTACCAAAAATATTAGAATTAAATCTAATGCGCTGGGAGAATTTTTACCAAAGCAGAGTTTAAGATTTTAGACCCTAGTCGGGTTTAATGTTGATTTAGGTACAAAAATGATGATAGTGAGAATGGCGATACCATTTTTTTTACAAGAAAATCGTTGCTCCAGTCCCAAAACTTGAAACTTACTTCCGGACTTCTCTTTGAAAATAATGTAGTAATTTTAAGTTGAATGTCTTCATCGATACAACAAACATCAGGCCGGAACTGGTAATGTAAACAAAACTTTGCATCATAGGCCAATTTCCAAAAATCATAACTCTGGACTCAAAACACCGATTTGGAAGAGTTTTGCTTTGTACAATCTTTGGTACAATACCTTAGTATGGTGTCATGATCAAATCATAGGTTGGCTAAACTCGAATGTTCATTTTTTGTAATAATTCCATGATTTCTAAAGAGCTTGATCACAGTGAACGAGCTTTTTCGCATGAGCAAGCTTCTTTCCGCATGTAAATTTTTTGCACTCCGAACACTCCGCACATCTGCATGAGCAGTGAAGCGCTTACAAAAGATTGTGCAATATGAGCGAAGGCTTACAACACAGCACCTTTGGAAGCAAAATTCCAGCGGTCCATTGGTTTGAATGACTTTCTTAGATCCTGATTTTCCGCAAATGAAAGAAACATGTTTCCGCAGATGTCCCTGCTGCCGACAAGAACAAAACCAGGCCTGTGGAGATTCAAAAAGATCAACAAAGGACATTTTGATTAAATGCGGGAAAATATGCAGTACAGGTGGACCTAATTAGTTTCATAAATACAAGAAAACCGCAGAGCTTGAATATTCAGTAGAAAAACTAACAATACGGTGGCTAAAGCTTCTACCTACGAATACGATTAGCAACCTTAAGAGCGTTTCAGGGTACCAAAATTCCAAATTTAGGCTGGCTTAGTTTGGAAAATTTTCACTGGATTTTCTATCTTTTCTTCGTTTGAGCACATTGAATATTTCAATTTTTCTGAAATGTTTAGCAAAGGTTCCTATTTTCTATACCGGGTGACCCAAAAAAGTGACCTAATGCAATCTGTTGTAGAAAAATAAGTAAGAGGCCGATTGAAATGCTCCAAATGTTCTTCTGTCGCTAATAGACTATTACACATTATGAGTATTTTTTTCAATTTTTCGTTTAACTAAATTCCAGAAATGAAATTTTTCGAGGCAAAGGGCATGCTGGAAAGCCTCAAAAAGTCGCCATGAACACAGGATCGATTTACAGCCAAATAAGATCTTCAGAACAATGCTCTGGAACCAAGCGAGCATTGTTTAACTTTCTTGAGCTTTTTAAAGCTTAATTTTTGAAAACCGGTATTCCGTGTTCATCAGAGCGGAAAGCAGAGTCTCCTAAAGAAGAAAGAAGCACAAAGATACGTGACTTTTTACATTAAAGCAAGCTTTTTACTACACTATCAAAGATAATGGCGAGCTTCAGGCCTGAGAAATCCTGAGAAAAGTCTTGCATGAGAGTATGAATGGGAAGCTTAAAAAGACAGCCATGTTGCAATCCCATGGTAATGAATGGCAGATATGCCGCCTGATGTAAAGACTTGCACTAAAGCATGCCCTTCTCTGCCCTATGAAAGATAATCGTGGGCTTCAGGCCTGGCAAGTTCTGAGAAAATTCGTGCATGAGAGTATGAATGGGAAGCTTGAAAAAGACAGACATATTGCAAACCCATTGTAATGAATGGCAAATATGCCGCCTGATGTAAAGACTTGCACTAAAGCATGCCTTTCTCCGCCCTATCAAGGATAATCTTGAGCTTCAGGCCTGGGAAATCTAGAGAAATTTTGCGCACGAGAACATGAATGGCAAGCTTACAAAAGACAAACATATTGCAAGCCCGCGGTCATGAATGGCAAATCTGCCGACTTTAACGCGAATGAAACCTGTGATCAAAAACCAGCAAACAATGCTTTTATCGCTCACCTTAAATCGCAAATCTGCCACCTTTAAAGCCACAGCTACACGCTCTACACACTCTAAACTTTCTACACGCAAAGACAATGGAATTTACAGAAACTATTGCAATGTCTAGGTATGAGAGACAAAATTTCCACGTGTAACATTCTCGCAGTTCTTTCTCGCCAGCATTGCAGCACCTTCCGCACACTGTCAGAAATATTTAGAACGTTGAACACTTCTGCCACATTTTCCGCGGCATACTTTGCAAGACAAGTGTGTGGTGTAACCCGTCCGAAATCATTTTCCCACTCTGGCAATGCAACGATCTGTAAAGCCCCTTTCAACATTTCATCCGTTGGTAGCTATTGAGATAACTATAGATTTCATCATTTGCTTTTGTTTAGATAATGATAGATTTCATACCTTTTTATCAGTTAGTTCATTGAATGTTTCATCCCTTCTCGTTATTGAGATGATTAAAGAACTACATAAAACTACGTACATTTAAATGTTCTTTAAAGAACCATAGAACAACCGTTATTCTCCAAAATACTGCAAACTAGGTATCATTCGAAAGAGTTTATCGAGCGAAAGTTGATCCTTGCAAGAGCTGTAAAATTTACTTAAAGGCGTTCTAGTCTCTTGAGAATTTTAGAAAACTTTTGTTTATCCTTCTTGCTCGGTGTGGTTTGGTTTCTTATGAAGCTGTGTTGCCTTCTGATTAGGTAGGAATCTGCAAGCAGCTTGCAGAAGAAGTCGATGCTCATGAAACAGTGAGCTTTTGAATAGCTCCTGGTCAATGTTATTCTGTCAAAATTAACTAAGAAAGTATATGAACAAACAAATGATCATATTGCCTTCTCCGAAAGGTGACGGTCACACCAGTAACTTTATCTGATGATATCTGATGAGCATGGTTCATATCGGAACACAGACGCGAGCTTCTCAATGGTTTCAATGAGATTTTGCCTCTTAGTGTCATCTCAAACCTCTCAAATGAATTGTTGGTTGAATTCATTCTGTATGGCAATGAAAGGTTACCACCTGACGTTAATAAACGTCTCATAAAGGCTACCCTGAAATTCATTCATGCAACCAAGCGCTTTTAAATTCCTGCTGCAACCCCCCCCCCCCCCCAATACATGGACATATCTCTTCTTTGTAAATGTAACTTTAGATTTATATTAGTTTTGTTTAGATTTATATTTATATGTCAAATGGCCACAGGGTTGCTACGTATTTCCGTTCTCCTTGTGGCATCGTTTTTGGTAACCTTTTGTAGTTGAGTAATTATGTAGTTGCCTAGTTGTAGTTGTTTAGCTGTTGTATTTTTATGAGATTATATATATATATAAATATGTATATATATAAATATATAAATATGTATAAATATATATAAATATGTATATATATATATATATTTATTTGAAAACGACTACGAGAACTTTACCAAAACAGACAACTCATCTGATAGCAACTAGTTTCGTCTTATCTTTGAAGACTCTTCAAGCTAAATGATTTGTAAGAAGTAATTTTAAATTTATGAACATTGCTATATTAATATGACGTTTTATCAGGTAACGTTAAACTCAATCTTTCGTTGCATGCCTTTCTTTTTAGCTATAGGTATCGGGATTTTGGATGCAGGAGGAAACTTAGACTTACTTGTCTTGTTTTTAAGATAACAGCTATCGTTATTTTTAGTTACTGGCGTATGATCACTGTCCAATTCCATATTCAAGCATATATCGTCTATATTGTCTCCCTTGGTTTCTTTTTCTACAGTGGTTGATTTGAACTCTTCATCATTCAATCTCTCTAAAAGCTCTGTCAGTTTTTCCAATTTTGTCTTATCAAAGTGTGTGTTCTCTTCTTCACACCTGATCATCTCATCCATTTCATGTAAATATTCTCTTTCAATTTCGTGTATGCTGGTATAGGGACTGTATTTGTTGTTTTGGACGCTGGATTCCGGGGTAAAATTGTTCTTCTTCTGGGCTTTCCTCCTAGGGGAATTGTTTCTTCTCTTCCTTGGCTTTTTGATTTGATATTTTTTGGCTTCTCTCTGATTACTGATCTTTGTATCCCCCTTTGCATGTGAGATTGTGCCTGCTTTTTTGAAGCCTTCGTTGTGTGTATAAGATTTCTTCATTATAAATGCTTCTTTCAGTTTCCAAATATTGAGTGAGCGCTTTTCCTGCTCTTCATACTCCTCATTCCATGCGCCTAGTAAACATTTTCTCTTATGATGGCTTTCAAGTGTGGCTACCAGGATTTTATCCTCTATCTCTGAGTCAACTGCTTTAAATTTCCTCTCATATTTCTTGCTTCTAATTTTCATTATTTCAGATTCATATTTCATCTTTTCTTTTGCAAGTTTCATTTTTATTGAAAATTCTTCTTCGGAATCATTCTTCGATTGTTTCGGTATTAAGTGTTTTGGTATAATTATATCATCTGAGTGGTACCATTCCATGTATATCTCACTCGTTCTTTTGTTTTTCAAATAATAATAGTATGACCATTTTCTTTGTTTCATCTTTTGCCTCCAATTCGGTATGCAAGTTTTAAACTTGATATCATTTCTTCTTCTTTCCTTTGCTAGTTTCTTTTTATAATATATTTTATATTTTATAATATAAAATATATTTTATATATATATATATATATATATAAAGTAACTTTATGCAAAATCTAACTTCACATTGCTGTTTACGCAGACCTGCATTTTTGAATGATATAAGAGGTATGCAAAATTTGAGAAACAAAAGATTTCCTAAAATCCTCAAGGGACTAAAGCTTCCTTAAGCAGACAACATTCTACAACTCTTGCAAGAATCAAGCTGCGCTCGTTAAACTCCGTTGAATGACAACTAGCTTGCATTATTTTGGAAAATAATGGTAGTTCTACACAGCCAAAAACTATCTAACTCTACACAGTTTTTGGTTATACATTAAAACTTCATATCTTGTTTGAATGAAAGATCATAGCACAAAGAGTATTGCACAGATTTGAATGATTCAAATTCTTGTTAAAAGCTGAAAGGCGAAATATTTCCGTAATTTTTTTACTGTCTTGTCAACAATAGAAGTATCGGCAAATTTATCTTTACAAAAATTTCATGTTTGCAAAATAACTTAAAAATGGCCTAAAACATCGTTCAAATCAAAAAGGACTCCTCGCACAGATCAATGAAGAAAATGCAGTGTTCACGAGTGAGAAATATTCACTGCACATTTATTGCCATGGGACTGAAAATTGTTAGTATATCTTTTTTTTATTTGATGTGGTACAACTCTTGAGAGAGGTGAAAGGTCCATTGCGTATTGTTCTGTGTCAGGAGATTCCTAACAATTTGATCAATGTTTTAGGGCATTTTTCAGTCATTTTGCACCCATTAAATTTTTGTAAAGTTAAATTTCGCGATGCTTCTAGTACTGGTAAGATAACGAGAAAAAGCGCGACAATACTGTAATCTTTTGGCTTTTAATTAAAAGTTGAATCATTTAAATCTGTGAAGTGATCTTGATGCCATGAATTTTCAAAAATGGTAGCTTTTTCTGGCTCAACTGGTAGTTTCCGTATTTGTTCTTTAGATAATCAAAGATCTAATTCCCTTGTTTGTTATTTCCTACTCTGAAATTTAAAGGTAGATTTTCCTGGCTTGTTGTTCAGGTAATTAAAGATCTAATTTCTTTGTTTGTTATTCAGATAATTGAATATCTAATTTCTTTGCTTGTCTTTAGACAATTAAAGATCTGATTTCTTTGTTTGTTGTTTAGATAATTGAAGTTCCATTTTCCAAGGTTTTTTGGAGATAAGTAGAGATTTGAATTCTTCGCTTTTTGCTCAGATAATTAAAGATCTAATTTCCTCGTCTGTTACTAAGGCAGCTAAAGATAAACTTCTCTTGTTAGCTGTTGAGATAATTAGAGATATAATTTATTTGTTTCTTCTTCAGATGATTAATGGTATAATTTCTTTGCTTTATATTTAGATAATCAAAGGCATACTCTCCTTTTTTGTCTCGTTAGTTAAATATGTTTTCTATTCGTTTGTTCTTTTGCTAGTTAAAGATCTAACATCCTAACCTGTTATTTAGACAGTTAAATATATACTTCCCTTGGATGCTTTTCAGATAATAAAAGATCTAAGTTCTTTGCTTGCTGTTTAGATATAAAAAGATCTACTTCCAAAGTTATCTAATTTCCTTGTTCGTTGTTTAGATAAAATTTATTTTTGTTGCCCAAGTACTTAAAAATCTACCTTCTTTCTTTGTTACTCAGATGATGAAAGAGCTGGAGGGAAAACGGCGATCAAAATTTCGTTTCCTTTCCTTCCTGACAATAATGATGTTTACATTATTATGTTCATCTACACTTTCTCCTTGGAGAATTAAATTGTATCCCCTGAATAAGTTAAGTTTCAGAGAAAAAGACTTGCTCATCTTCCTACTAGGATAGTACGTGCTAAAGCGTGCTCTAGTAAAATCCTGACTTCATAAGGACCCTCAAGCTATGCTAATCTCATCAGTTTCAGTCGGCGACGAGATTCTGTCGCCCCGTCGTTTACCGATCAGCATGTGGCTTAGAGCAAGGTGGTTTCTGCTTTTGTTGCAAGAATGATCCTTTACCGAAGTACTGGTACCTAATTTGATGGTAAATCAGTTCTAGAAGACTGATTTTTGAGGCATTTTGGTCCCAGTGCTTGTGCGGAAACAGTAGCAGATGACTTAGGCCCATTAGATCTTTCAGTTACACTCTAAAAAAGAATGCGAATCGAATGGCAGATTGATACATTTTGTAGAATGTTCGAATGTACACAATAGTGATAGAAGCTCCAATACTACTCAATCGAGCTTTTTGTAGAGCAGCTGAAAGTTTTCATATAGAATCAGTACGCAGCTTTACCATTTCTACAAGCGTATGGGAATGAGTCGTAGTTGTAGCGATATCAGTTCAGGCAAAAGCGAAACTACGACATGTATAAGCGAGTCTACTCAAGTCATTGCTGTAACGTACCAAGGGTGTTAGGACACGGATGTTTTGATTGATTATTTGTTTACCTTGTTTTGATCCCTGTGTCTTGTTTTGTTTTCTTGTTTTCTGTTCTGTTTCGTTTTCAACTGAGCGTGAGGCGCAATAAGACACAGAAATACAAGGGAGCTCTATTCGAACGACTTGAGAGCGGTTGGACCTATCACGCTCAGTTGAAAACGAAACAGAACAGAAAGCAAGACAACAAAACAAGACACAGGGATCAAAACAAGGTAAACAAATAATCAATCAAAACATCCGTGTCCTAACACCCTTGAACGTACAAGATTAGGGATTTTTGCTCCTGATTTTAGCAAGGTCGTTTGAAGGTTTCTCGAAGGGTCTTTCTCGAGGAAATCCCTTGTAAATTCTGAGCGGAATGACTAACTCCAACTAGGAAAACTTCTAGAAATAATTGAACATCTCGGCTATACCATCAAATATTGCAAAATATCACTGCTTAAAGGAACTGAGTCCATATAAATAATTGATCGTTAACAATGTCCTGAATTTTTGCTGACAAACTGCTGACGTACCTTTGTTATCGTACAATAGTGGACAGAGCAGAAACTGCGCACGCATGCACGAAAACTTGTAACTTTGAACCCCCTAGCTCCCTGCAACAGATCCCGAAATTAGGCAACACTTGATATTTTCTTCCTAGGGCCTTAAACTGTTGATTTATCATTTGAAAAAGCTTATCTATTCAAACACTCCCTTATCTCAGATTGGTCGATGACGTCATTTTACGCAGTTTCTGCTCTGTCACAATAGTGCTAAAGTCATTAGCACTGGAGACCAAAGACTTCTTAATCCTTACATTTTCCTCAGGAACTTCTTTACCGAGTGAGCCAGAAAAAAGTTCCCATTTTTTAAAATTCATAGCACTAAGAGTACTTCACAAATCTGAATGATTCAAGTTTCAGTTGAAAGCCGAAAGATCGAAGTATTTTTGTGATTTTTCTCCCTGTCTTACCAGCACTAGAAGTATCGGTAAATTTTACTTGATGCAAATTTTATGGTCGCAAAAACTGCCTGAAAAATGGCTAAAACATTGATCAAACTTTAAGGACTCTACTTGCACAGAACAATGCGCAATGGTCGTTTCACCTCTCTCAAGAGTAATACGACACCAAGTTTCAAACAAATACAAAAGATTTTCAGTCCTATGTGCAATGGATAACTCTCATCCGTGAACAGTTGCATTTTCTTTATTGATCTGTGCGAGGAGTACTTTATGATTTTATCAACGCTTTAGGCCTTTTTTCTGTCATTTTGCAACCATGAAATTTATATAAAGTTCAGTTTACGTATATTTCTAGTGCTCCTGAGACAACAAGAAAAATAAAAAATACTTTCATCTTTCAGCTCTCAACTAGAATCTGATTCATTAAAGTCTGTGAAGTACTCTCGATGCTATGAATTTTCAAATGTGGAAACTTTTTTCTGGCTCATTCGGTAGTTTAATCCCAATAGGGATTAAATGAGAGCCTTTGTTTTATAATCAGAGAGAAGTTGATATTGACTAGACTGATCATATGGCCGATTACTGGGACTCATTGCAATCAGTCCAAATATTGGCCATGAGCACGCTATTTATACGAAGTCAATGCCTTTAAGGTGGGGGTCATAGGGGCTGACGGTTTGCGGTTTCTAGCCTTTCCTGAAACGGTTTTACGGTTCTTGACCTTAAAAATGACGGTTTTACGGTTCCTTTCCTTCTGAACGGTTTGAAGATTTTTCACGATAAATATGGCTTGAGAAGCAAAATGGTCACAAAAATGGAGCTAAAGCTACGAATAATTGTCAAAAGCGATATGATTTTGGGGGAAATTCCACAAATTTTCACCATTTCCACCGGATTTAAGGCATTGGAATTAGCTTTCACTTTTTGGAGTCACGAGAATGATAACGATACAGTAGTCTGCAGCATAGAACCGAGGTGATATATGCATACTACTACTACTACTACTACTACTACTACTACTACTACTACTACTACTACTACTACTACTACTACTACTACTACTTCTATTAAACTGTTTACACCGAGTTTTCAGTGTTCAGCTTTATCTTCCAGCTTGTTATGACGTTATCTCAGGTCTTTCTATTGCTATTTCAGCATAGAATCGAGGTGATATATGCTTAAAGTAGGACAAATGTTGTGACGGTTTTAGTTGAATTTTGAAGCGGTTTTACGGTTTCTCTGAAATACTTTGGCGGTTTTACGGTTTTTGGGACCCCCCTACGACCCCCACTTTAAGTATTAATATGGGCGATGATGCACCGGTTCTTTGGAAAGGAAGACAGTAATAAAATAATTCCTTTCCCATTAGTTGTCCCCTTCCCTCGTCTGCATGTCTGTTTATCAATTTGAATGAAAAAGACCGTTTGACTTGCATATGTTGTTGAATTTCTTGTCTACCTCTTCGCTCTGTTCTCATTTCATCAGGCCTACAATGTCAAACTCCCACGAGATGACTCTCCTTCAGACTGCGCTTTCACTTTTACGTCACTCCGAAGGAGAGTCAACTCGTGGGAGTTCGGAATTGTAGGCCTAATGAAATGAGAAGCAGAGCGAAGAAAAAAACAAGGAATTTTACAAGATATGCAAGTTAAACGGTCTTTTTAATTCAAATTGATAAACAGACATGCAGACGAGGGAAGTGGACAACTAATGGGTAAGGAATTCTTTCATTATTTTCTTCCATTCCAAAGGATCGGTGCATCATCGCCAATGGTATTAAAGGCACAGTTGCCTTTTCAACGCCTGCCGTTTTTTAACTCACGCGGTACAGTTATTTAACAACACACAAAAGATGAAATCCACATTTATCTAAACAAATGCAAGGGATGAAATATTCAATTGACTAGGCAAACCAGGACTGAAATCTAAGGCCCCTTTTACACGAGATCGGATCCAAATGGATCCGTACCCAAACTGTAACGGATAGGCCTTGCGTTTACACGGGACTCGACGGATCCGAACCCATTTGGATCTGCTATCCGTACCCAAACGGGATCACTTTCGAAAGTGATCCCGTTTGGATCCGATCCCAAAAAGGTCTCATGTAAACGGGTGGGATCGGATCCAAACTGGTACGGATAGGAAGTTACACTATTAAACTGAAAATCCTTTGTTGACATTTCAAAGAGGAGAATCAGAGATGTAACAGAGTCTATTAGAGTGCAAAATTTCAATGGATCGGACTAAAATAAGAGACAACGTTTACTAGAGCGCTGCTAAGAGTTCATAAAATCTACATGGATCCGATCCCGTGTAAACGCCAACAGTTCTGGATCCGATCCCGTGTAAACGCCCCTCAAAAAGTGGATCGGATCCAAATGGATCCGATTCCATTTGGATCCGATCCCGTGTAAACGGGGCCTAAATTAGACCTCTTAGCTATTCTGGGAAAGAATTTGAATCGAACGATGTAATGACGCATTTTGAAGAATTTTCGAATGTGCATAATAGTGGTAGAGCCTCTTAGACTTATGCCTTTTTGTCCCTTGTTTCCCTGCGTTCTTTGATTTGCTGATATCACTTGGTCAATGGGAACTCATAATATTACGCTTATATAATGGGCCCACTTTTTCAAAATGGCCTAAGCAGGTGGGAGTTCTCGTACACTCAACAAAATCGCTGCAAAATCTGGTTTAAAGAGTTCGAACATTGAAAAGCGAAGTTTTAGTACAAAGAATGATATTGTGTTGACCTACAAAGTACAAAAAACAAACCTTTCAGGCAGTAATCTTCCTCTGTAGAAGCAAAATATATCCATCGAAGCTGCGCGAACTCCAGGCTTCTTCAACCGTTCTTTAAGAGCAACAACAACAACATTCTGAATAGCGGTCCCTGATTGGTTAAAAACTGAATTCTAGCGATTTGATTGGTGAATACGGAATCACCCTACGCGGGCCTAAAGTGGGCCCACTATTTCAGAGTAATGTTATTAGTCCCTCTTGACCAAGGAACGCAGGGAAACAAGGGACGAAAAGGCATCAGTCTAAGAGTCTCTAACGCCACTCGATCGAACCTTGCGTATAAAATTTTATAAAAATAATGCTCGATCCACGCTCATTTGTAGAATAGCTAAAAGGTCCATTATCTAAAAAATAAACAAGGAAATTATATCTTTACTTATCTAAACAACAAACATGGGATGGAATATTTGACTGGCTAAACAAACAAGGAATAAAGTCTACAATCATCTAATCAATAAACAAGAAAATTAAATCTCTAATTATTTAATCAAGAAACGAGAGGTAAAACATTTGACTGACTAAACAAACAAGGAATAAAGTCTAGAATTATCTAAAAGATAAACAAGAAAATTAAATATTTAATTATCTAAACAAGAAACGAGGGCTGAGATGTTATACTGATCAAGCAAACAAGGAATAAAGTCTACAATTATCTAAGCACTGAACAAGAAGATTAAATTCTTAATTATCTAAACAAGAAACGAGGGATGAAATACTTTACTGACTAAACAAGCAAGGAATGAAATCTACAATCATCGAAACAATAAACAAGGAAATTAGATCTTTAATTATCTAAACAAGAAACGAGGGGTGAAATATTTTACTGACTAAACAAACAAGGAATGAAATCTACAATCATCGAAACAATCAACAAGGAAATTAGATCTTTAATTATCTAAACAAGAAACGAGGGGTGAAATATTTTACTGACTAAACAAACAAGGAATGAAATCTACAATCATCGAAACAATCAACAAGGACATTAGATCTTTAATTATCTAAACAAGAAACGTTGGGTGAAATATTTTACTGACTAAACAAACAAGGAACGAGATCTACAATGATATAGACAATAAGCAAGGAAATTAGATCTTTAATTGTTGAAACAATACACAAACAAACAAACAATGGTTTTATCACTCACCAACACCTCTCCGGAATGGTTTTGAACTCAAGTAGCTCATTTCCTCAGCCGACGTCAAAAGACGCTTGGTACAACTTAACAGCTCTGAACAGCGTCAAATCCGCGACGATAAAGCAAGTGATCAGCCTCTTGTCGAGTCAGATTTCCTTTTAATGGTGAGCAATCTAGCGCTTTGACGGCAAATTATTTCTCCCTCTTCTTTAAGTTGCGTATGTATCAAGTGTCCTTCTCTCCCATAGCGTATACTGAAGCTAAATGAAATTAAACTTATGTACGAGAGGCACCTTGCATAAGTTCACCTGCTATTCACTGACGGTAAACACCTCGTAGCAGTATCGAAACATCTTGCGAAACATTGAACGTTGTTGCATATATACTGGGATATAAAGCTGCCATTTCTAATCATTTACTCATATCAGCAATATACAATCGACTGCAGATGAAGGTACATGTGCTTTGCGAGTTTCCTAACCATATTGCTAATTTGTGAAATGAACAGTACACGAAGCGCTAATTACGAAACAAATACAGTGGCGTAATGTTTACATAAAAGATCTCCTTCATCGTAACAACTCGTAAGACAATTTCGAAATATTGAGGCATAAACGGGAAACTTCTCAGTTGTTGTTTCTAACATTTTATTTCTCATCACCTTAATCCGCAAAGGAGCAGCTTCTCGAACATGCGCAGATACGTTACAGCTGCCCACTCAGTACGTTTTTCCGAAAGCGTTTTCGACGGGGGACAGCTTTGGAACTGTGACATTGCGGGGACTGAAAAGATAACTATTGAAATGATAATAACGAAAGCAGAAGGCTTTTAAAGCCTCCTTCCGAGAGTGCATCCTGAAAGCTGAAATGAGGACATCATACTGTGCGAGTCAAAGGATTGCATTGCTTATTTTGGACAATTTGGGATATGATGTAATGTGGACGCAGTAGATCGGTGGACTTTTTTATACGAGATGTGGATTTCGTACATGTAAAATGGACCGTTCAGCTATTATACAAAAGAAACAAAATGCCGAGAGAGCCAGAAAAAAGTTCTCCCTTTTGAAAATTCATAGCACCAAGATTACTTTACAGATTTGACTGATTTAAATACTAGTTAAAAGCCAAAAGATCGAAGTATTTTTGTGATTTTTCTTGCCGTCGTATCAACACTAGAAGTATAGGTAAATTCAACTTTATAAAAAGTTCATTGCCACGAAATGATTAAAAAAGGGCCTAAAACATGAGGTCTCCTCACACAAAACAATACGCAGTTGGCGTTTCACGGGGGGGGGGGCACTGGGGTTTTACGGATAGCGGATTTAGGGCTATTCTGGGTGCGAAAATGAGGAAATGGATGATCATTTCTGTTGATTGCGGATGTTGGCTGCATTTTTTGCGGAATGCGGGTATTTCTGCAGAATTAGCATTATTTGCTAAAACATAGCAGGTTTGATGCTAATTCCGTGAAAATATAGTGTAATATTTACTTAACCCTATTTCACATGGGGGGGGGGGGCGTTTTTCGCCCCCCCCAACCAAACTTTTCTACACTGCGCCGAAACGACACAAGATATGATGACCAAACTTTGTGACTTTTACTCAAATTTAATTGGCAAACAAAATTTAAATGTCTCATTGTTCTAGATTTGATCACGTGACCACAATAGCACCATATTTGGAGAGTAGTTGACAAAAAACGGCTTTGAACATCCATAAGTTTCTTGTTTCTCGTCCGAATTACTTGCAACATGTATCATTCGATTGCTCTTGATGAGAGCTTTCATTTGATATATAATTTTTGCTAATTTGCTGACATCAGCAAAATTTAATATCTATGACGTCATTTATATTTATGACGTCATTTTTCGAATAAATTAATGTATCAATTACGATTTTTGTTGCAATTTAGCTTAATCTTGTTTGTTTCATGCATATTAAGTCGATCTATGTCAGAAATAGCAAGAAAACTACGGAAAACTGCAGTGACAGTAAGTAGAAAGGAACAAAGAGCTAATTAAGCGCTAATTGGTCTATAATTAGACACTTCAAATTGCTTCAAAGTACATATTTTAATTGTACAATGTATTTCCTATCATTTAAGACTACTCTCATTAAAATCCGTTGAGTATTCATTTAAATAGAATTTTTCTTGCGAAGCAGCTATAAATTGGCCAGTTTTCCTTTGTTTTTTGGTTGCCTAGCAACAAATCACGTGAATAATCAATTACCATTGTTATATTTGGAAAGCTTATTGTCCAAAGAACAATGGAGGAAAGTTTCATTGTTATATCTTTTGTAGTTTCAGAGAAAAAGAGGGGGGGGCGAAAAACGCCCCCCCATGCCAAAATATCGAAAAAATACCCCATGTGAAATAGGGTTAAAGGCACTAAGAGAAACGAAAACAATACATATCACGAAGAACTGAAGACAACTGCCACAACAACAACAACATCTAAAACAAAATTTTTGCACAAAAAGAACACCCATGAACACAGCAAAACTGCTTGCATGTAATCGGCACATGCAAAATAGAAAGAAAACGGTTTTCGCTGATCGTGTTGTGTTTTAATATGAAGCAATGAAACTTAAGTCACAGGCCCAAAGAACAGCGGAAATAGTAAATTTCTGTCTTCGCATTTGCGGAAATAAGGCAGAAAAATTGCGGAAATGCGGATTGCATACACCCCAGTGACCACCCCTTTCACCTCTCACAAGAGATATAAGACATCGATCTTCAAACAAATACTAAAGATTTTCAGTCTCATGATAGTAAATGTGCAGTTGATATCGCTCACCCGTGAACAATTGCATATTCTTTGTTGTTCTGGGCAAGGTGCTCTTTATTATTTGATCAATCTTTTGGACACTTTTTCAGTAATTTTACAAGAATGAAATTTTTGTAAAGTTGAATTTACATATATTTCAATCATAAGCGTACGGGAAGGAAAAATCTAGGGAGGCTGTCCGACACAAAGACCATTGTTTGCCAACATTTTCGCCCGACTAAGAACAAAAATTTGCCCGAATGGGGCTTATTTTTGAAAATTTCTCCAAAGTTGGGGGAGCTACCGCCCCCCAGCCCCCCCGCCCCGTACGCTTATGTTTCAAGTGCTCGTAAAACAATGAGAAAGATCACAAATATGCTTTGATCGTTCAGCTCCTAGCTAGAATTTGAATAATCTAACGGTGTGTTTGATTGGCATCAATTCTGAAAATGGTAAACTTGGAAGACTCGGAATTTGTGTTTGATTGACTCCCCAATTCCGAAATCGACAGGTTTAGCAGGTTTGGCAGGCCTGTTGAATCTTCTGCTCCAAAAGGCAGAAGGTTTAGCAGACTTTGGAGAGATTCTCAATTTAATTTGCAGAACTCTGAAAACGAGGCAACTTTGCTCGCGTTGCTACGGTAATCGGTAACTTTACTCCATTGTTGCCAAGCACCAGACTCGTTTTCGTGTTTTTCAAGTGGAAGCCTTGTCTTCGCCAGGATAAATCTGAAACCTGCTGTGTTGCAGAACTTTGTGTTTGATTGAGAACTGTGTTTCCATCTCTGCGAAGTCTACCGTTTTCAGAAGTTGGTAGGTTTGGAATTACCAATCAAACACACCCTAAATCTGTAAGTAAGTAAAAGTAAAAAGTAAAAGCAGTTTCACGGCCTCGTACCTAGCCAAAGACTACTCAACCGACTTTACAACATACCCCCTGGTCACTATGCTTGGCAGCATATAACAGGGTGCAGCAACAGATGGCGCTCGTCGGCGCTCGTAACTAGGGACAAGGTACCTATTAATACTCCTTGGTGGAGAGAGGCACGATTTATGTTAACATCTTGCCCAAGGATGCTTTTCTCAAATGTGGCCAGTGCCAGTATCGAACCCACGACCCTTTAATCGTGAGCCCGACGCCTTACCACTAAGCCACCAAGGGCAATTACTCTTAGTACTGCTGTGAATTTTGGCATGTGGGAACTTTTCTGGCTCACCTGGCATGTTAGAAGGGTGTGATACTATAACATTTGGACGACAATATAAGGAATAAGTAACTTTAGTACCAAAAATAAATGAGCTGTATTGACATTCTGAAGAAGTGCATAGATCGAGAGATATCCTTATACATTTTTATGCTAGAGGGACAGAGCAGAAACTGCCCACGCATGCACAAAAACTCGTAACTTTGAGTCCCGCTCCTTGCAAAAGATCCCGAAATCAGGCAAAACCAACACTTGTTATCTTCTTTCTTGTTGTTTTCTTGAGTTAGGCCAAATATCGTCGCCATTTTGTATTTTATACGAGTGTGTGAAGGCACGATAAGGAGGCTAGCAATATGAATGGTATAATAGCAACTTGGCAGCCTCGTTCAGGTCAACATGAAGTGACGTCAAAGAAAATGACGTCATTTCGCACTTCCTGGCAGATTGAAATATGTAGTTTCGCAGATTAAAAGATTCGCAGATTACACCATTCACAACAGTGTAATCACTTTTTTTTTTTTTTTTATCATCCATATAAAATTCTTACAATACATGTTTACCTACTCTACATATTAATACTATACAACTGCACAACACTACAGGGACAATAACGTGAGGAGCAAAATGGCATGGCTACCCCATGTTCTTACATATAACAAAAAAACAGTGAACACTACTAGGACAATGCACAAAAAGAAAACAAAGAATACTTGCAAACTAATCACTATACGCTAACTACAACCTAAATAAATTACAATGAACGTTTGCGGCATAAAGACTGTGGGAAAGGAGTTACAGAGCAAGTGTAATCACTTGATACATCAACAATACCAACCCCGGTCTTGTCCTTTGATAATGTTACTTGATTTTCATTTTTGTTTTGTAAGATGTGTTTTGCTCAATTTTCTTCCCTTTACCCATACTTGAGAGCCAAGGAAGTATTGCAGAAGTTCAGAAACCAACAAAATAAGTGCAGTAAATGACTATATCGCTATTGATAGAATGATGGACACTCAAACTACGATTCATGACTATTATAGAAACCATAGCAACAGTTAAGAGGCAATGGCGGATGGGCCTAAGGCTGCGTTCACATTGCACAATCTTTTGTAAGCGCGTAAACGCTCGTGCAGAAATCCGCCATATTGATCCCTTAGAGTGTCCAGACTGCAAAATTTGCATGCGGAAAGAAGCTTGCTCATGCGAAAAAGCTTGTTGGTTAGCAAGCAGATTACTTACACGCGCGTGCAAGCAAAATCTATTGTGAGCTCTTCATTTCACAAGTAAAAAGCGACCTGCTATATGGGATCCAAGGGAAATGTCAATCTGAACAGGAGAAAAACGCAAACAAAAGCGTGTTTACGCAAGCAAAAGCATGCGTGCAAAAACAAGCTTTTAATGTAAACGAAGCCTAAGTTACCAGCTCGAATCTCCGATGCTAAAACACCTCAATATTCAAGTTTTCTGTGATACTAGCCATGAACAAAAGCCGCAAGTATCCAGATGAATGTTTCCTCAATCCAAGAATCAACAAATCTTTCACTGTGAACCAGGACTTCGTTATTTTTGAGTCCAATTAGCTTCCATGAACGTCACTGCAACAAATAGAATTCCAACTGTCGAAGGTTATTTGCCTCGCTTCTGAGACTACACAGCAGCCTCTTTCTTGAAGGCACACATAAATCTACCGTGAAAGTTCTATCAAGCCCCCTCTCTAATAAGCCCCTCCCCTCTGAATCAAAATTTGAAATAAGCCCCCCTCTCTATCAAGCCCCCCCAACTTATGCAGAATTCTATAATTTACCAAATATTTTTCATTGATTTAGCTACACAGCCTTGTATGTCAATTTTGGTATGGTTTAAAGGCACACTGTCGAGGCGCTGATTGGGTAAACAAGACAAACCAAGGAGAAAAGAATTAGGCAAGGTTCAGTAATTTCGATGGACAGTGAAATTCACGAAGATGATAATGATCTGATTCCCTTTATTCTTGAAAAAAAGTATAATCCAACAGCACAAAGGTTTCGTAATTACGCAAAGGCCAGAGCTTTGTTATTAATTTCAACGTCACAACTAGCCAATCACAACCACGACAGTGTGCCTTTAAGATAAAAGCTGTGTTGAATTTATGTATTGGAGCCGTAAATTGTATGCTGATTCCGCAAATATGGGATAAAAGAGCTGAAAAGCTACCAGATATATCCTTGTCACTTGATTTTGTGCATAAGCCCCCGCTCTAATAAGCCTCCCTCTATATTAAGCCCCCCTCTGGAGGGTCCGAAATTAAATAAGCCCCCCGGAGGCTTAATGGCGCTTTTGTGGTAATTCATTTCCGTCTCAAATTTTTATATGAAAATCTATAAGTCCCAGTTTGAGCAAAAACAAAAGATAATGTTGCTGTTGTTGTTGTTGTTGTCATTGTTGTTGTTGATGCAATAACTTGGGACTCTGTCGTGGGTCCACCTGTAGGCAAAATGTTCAGTTTAATGATCGGTTGGAAGTGTTTCGACGTGGATTCATTTTTTGACCCATCCGGTTAGACTGATGCCTTTTCGTCCCTTGTTTCCCTGCGTTCCTTGGTCAAGAGGGACTAATAACATTACTCTTAAATAGTGGGCCCACTTTAGGCCCGCGTAGGGTGGTTCCGTATTCACCAATCAAATCGCTAGAATTCAGTTTTTAACCAATCAGGGGCCGCTATTCAGAATGTCGTCGTTGTTGCTCTTAAAGAACGGTTGAAGCAGCCTGGAGTTCTCGCAGCTTCAATGGATCTATTTTGCTTCTGCAGAGGAAGATTACTGCCTGAAACGTATGCGTTTTGCGCTTTGTAGGTCAACACAACATCGTTCTTTGTACTAAAACTTCGCTTTTCAATGTTCGAGCTCTTTGAACTAGATTTTGAAGCGATTTTGTTGAGTGTACGAGGACTCCCACCTATTTAGGCCATTTTGAAAAAGTGGGCCCATTATATAAGCGTAATATCATGAGTCCCTATTGACCAAGTGATATCAGCAAATCAAAGAACGCAGGGAAACAAGGGACGAAAAGGCATAAGTCTAGTTATTTATTAATGAAAAGCATGAAATTTGTCGTAATTTCCCTTCTGCCCAAAGCAATACAAATTTTGAAAATAGACTCAACAACGCTCAGTAAAAACTTGCTTCAACCACAAAATTTGATAAAGGCAATCTGGTTATAGATTTTACGGTTTTTCAACTTTATCTGACTAACAATATGCGTTCTATGAAATGACGTTAGCATTAAAAAGTATCAGTTTGAATGTGTTCTTTTGAGTAATTCCAAAAATAAGATTTTCTCAAATTAGATAACGTGAAATATGGATTAAACAATTGGAGATTGATTTCGTAAGCTGCGAGAGGGGGAGGGGGTGAGGCTACAGTGAGATGATGAAAATTAATATGAATGAAAGGCAACATAGGGCACGAATCTTTGCAAAATTTTTAAATTAGATGTGTAAAATGTCGTTGCATAATTCTTTCAACTGAATAGATCAAATGATACTTCAGGTCGTTTGCCATAATTCCAGATAGAGCATTTGCGATATCATTTGTTACTATTGGAATTACAGCGTTTTAAAATTTATAAAAGGATCTACGAGAGGAGGTATCAAAAGCTTTGAACAAGATTAAAAGCACCATAAATTGTAAACTGATTGAGGAAAATCAAAATGTCCAATAGAAGAAACATTCAATTTTTGACGATCTACAAGATGGTAGCAAGCAAAAGTCTGTAGCTTTTATGGTCTACGATTTAGCATTTTGATGACGTCACAACTTCAAAACCAGCGGAAATGTTAAAAATGCTGTAACTCTGAAAGTAATGATAATATCAAAAATGCTCTTTCTGGAATCATGGCAAACACCCTCAAGTTCCCTCAATCTATTTAGTTGAAAGAATAAGGTAATACCATTTTACACATTTAATTTTAAAGTTTTGCAAAGATTCGAGCCCTATGCAATGAGAGGCAGAATATTAAGGCGGGAGCGGGTAGCCGAAAATTATTGGTGTTTGCCGCATTTTAGGTGTATAACCTATGCTACGAATTCAGTCATTCACAAATTGTTTCGACACAGGCAACAATGTTACTCTGAAAAACCTGACGCGATTTAGGCCCAAACTCCGCGATTCCTAGAGAACATTGCGAGATTTGGAGCACAGGGCTCAAATCTTTCAAATCTTTCAAATGGTGGGTGTAAATTTGTGTCACATTTCCGGGGGGGGGGGGCACTTCGATGTTTTCGGTACCGGGTATGTGCCGCTGGACAGGGTATAGTTTTCACCATTCTTGCTCCCGAGCCGGGTATCGTCTTCTGCAAAAATGCTCCCAAAAGGGTATACTCTTTTCAAATTTTTGCTCCCAGACAGGACTACAGTGTATTTTCTTGATCCTTTGCTCCCAGACAGGGTGTGCATTTTTGCAATTTTGCTCCCAGACGAGGGTATCTAAATTGAGGAAAATGCTACCAGACAGGGTAAAAATCACAGCACCTCAAAGGCACACACCCGTACATATTAGGACCAAGTACCCCCCCCCCCCCCGGGTCACATTTATCTTTGAATTAAAGTGCTTGAAAGAAACTTTGGGTAATTTGCTTTAAATCTACCGTGGCAATTTTTTGATTATTTTTTTGAAATCTTCATTATTTTCAAAATTGTTGCGTTTTGATTGTTTTTTGCGAAAATTCATAAAAAATTTTAAAGACATCAAAATCGTGGTAAGTCTTAAATTACTCTAGGGAAATTGATACAATGTACACCACTTTAATTAAGCAGCTTCGTTTTGGAAATTTGTCAAAATCTCTTCTTATTGTTAATATGAAAATTTCGAGCCCAGATTCGGACTTAGCACCCAAACTTTCTTTTCACATGTTTTTAAACTGCTGACAATTGTGAAGTTGATTTTATGACAATGTAAAGTTCAGAGATTTATAAGGGATTTGACCGTCAAAAATCATTCGGGGTGAAACTTTACACCCCGAGTCATTTTCACGGTCAAATCCCTTATAGATTTTCAAACTTTATCGCCATAAAGTTAACACTACAACCGCTAGCAACATGAAAACTTAGGGTTAGACTAAAGTTTGGGTGCTAAATCCGAATTTGCGTCTAAAATTTCAAATAAAAAAATTTAGAATAATTTCCAAAACGAGGCTGTTCAGTGGTGTATTCAAGAAACCATAGTTTATGAAGGTATACAATATGGTTGCAAGCAGAAATCTGTTGCTCTTCTGGTTAAGGATTTAGAAATTTGATGACGTCACAGCCTCAAAATAGATAAATGCCGCCATTTTGGAAGTAATCAAGGTATCAAAAAGTTGCCGCTGCAGATTTGCAGCAATTTACCCAAACTTCCTTTTCAAGTACTTAGATTCAACAAAAATGTAATGGAATTTTAAACCCACCTTTTTAGAAATTTGATCTCTATGCTCTATGCTGAGATCAGGCAAAGAAGCTGCTATGCGAGCGTTAATGATACACAGGGCCCTTCCACCTGCTATTGGCACTTTCATCTGGATTACGGGGTGAGTGGCCGAGTGGCTTATACAGTCTTCGTCAAGTGACTGAAGTTAAGCTTGGTCAAGTGAGGTCAGATTTCGGATGGGTGACCTCTGAGGACTGACCTCGCAACTCACCTCGTCGTCCTTCGGAAGGGACGTTAAACTAGGGGTCCCATGCCTGGATGCGGCATGCACAGTGGGCCTAAATTAGCTTTCAGTAGCTAGGAAACCTGACAAGCTCACTCAAAACAAATTGAAAACAAAAAAAACAAAGAACAATGCTGTCGAATTTTCTATTCGAATGACGTGCTAGTTGAGTAGATTCTTAGCGAAGATGCTGCTGCAGGTAGCTGAAGATTTCACTGGCATGTTTTGGTTTTGAAAACATGGAAAATATAGCACTGGGATCGCAGAAATAGCTAAGCGCTAATCGAGTCCACGACACCTTGTCATGACGCTCAAAGGTGCTGGCGGGATTTGAACCCTGTCCGCCTGACTGTTCTTGCTGCAAAGTCAGCGGATTACACAACACAACACTTTCTGATGTGAAAAAGAGTTTACAAGGAAAAAGAACATTTACTATAAGGGACTTGGTAGTTGCTTAGTTCTAAGGCTGCAAGATCTAAATCAAACCGACCAGTTTCGTGGATAAAACGTAATGTCAGTTCGAGTATATATACTTCTATTCAAGTCATTAGAAAGCTCGTGATCATTACATAACAAAAGCTGGGTCAAAGCATCATCAGAGAGATTGTCAATTTGTACGACTGGTCGTAATAATTCAACAATTCCAGCGAGAAGATCTTGTCCTTCAACATCAAATGAAGGGCAGAGCAACAAAAAGTGCTCCGTGTCTTTAATCGCATCGCTTGTTGGGCACATTGGGTTTACGGTATCCCTAAAATCAAACTCTGAGATTGAACTACGTATTCTCAGAAAAAAAAATTTAGTTACAGCATCTATGCAAAAAGCACGCGCTAGTAACTCGTGGAATTTAAATAAGAGCTGGGAAATTGATGTTTTTAGACATTTTGTCAAGGTTGAGGGCGCACCACAAATTACAGACTCAGTCATTTTTTAACAGAGCTAAGACGAGACCTAGTAACAAGGAGTGTAACAAAGCCTTCAAGGCACTTGCAGTGTACTGGCGGAGCCCGAAACTTTTCTTCTGCTAGACTAAAAGGCTGATTTCCACTCAGTAGAATTTTCCGAGAGAAGGAGTGATCTTTGAACAGAGCCAAAGCATTCGTTCGATCATGATTCGATAGACCGAATGCAGAACATAGGGCCAGGTTTATCACTGTTTCATTTTAAGTCCCTGTTCAGCAAGGATACAAGGGACTGATCGTCGTAAGTCTAGGGAGGGAAAGCCAAGGAAATTTTTGGTCGTTATCTCCGTTCGATTTGCAGAATTTCGAAACGGAGGCTTTCTGCGGAAAATTGTTCATATCAACGGGGAAAAGTGACTGATTGAAGCGAGGTAAGTTACGAAATCTAATAGACCTTTTAGCTATTCAGCAAAAGAGCCTGGATCGAGCGTTATTTTTGTACATTTTTATAGACTTATGCCTTTTCGTCCCTTGTTTCCCTGCGTTCTTTGATTTGCTGATATCACTTGGTCAATAGGGACTCATAATAATTACGCTTATATAATGGGCCCACTTTGTCAAAATGGCCTAAACAGGTGGGAGTTCTCGTACACTCAACAAAATCGCTTCAAAATCTAGTTTAAAGAGCTCGAACATTGAAAAGGAAACTTTTAGTACAAAGAATTATGTTGTCTTGACGTACAAAACGCAAAATGCCTACCTTTCAAATATTAATCTTCCTCTGTAGAAGCAAAATATATCCATCGAAGCTACGAGAACTCCAGGCTTCTTCAACCGTTCTTTAAGAGCAACAACAACAACATTCTGAATAGCGGCCCCTGATTGGTTAAAAACTGAATTCTAGCGATTTGATTGGTGAATACGGAACCACCCTACGCGGGCCCAAAGTGGGCCCACTATTTCAGAGTAATGTTATTAGTCCCTCTTGACCAAGGAACGCAGGGAAACAAGGGACGAAAAGGCATCAGTCTAACATTTTTATACACGATGTTCGATCGAGTGGCGTTAGGACTTCCATCACAATTGTGTACATTCGAAAATTCTACAAATTGTAGCAAAGTATCGTTCGATTGAGATTTTTTTTCGGAATAGCTAAAAGGTCCATTGAGCATATCGGCAATGAAACAAGACAGTTTTCAATATTGTTGCTTTGACGTTCGTCCAGAAGGGTACAAAGCGGGGGGCCGGGAGGCGGTAATCCCCCAACTTTGGAGAAATTTTCAAAGATCAGCCACAGTAAGACTGACGACGAAATTCCTTGTATTCGTTCAACATCTATAATCTGATGTTTTAATTTCACTCATACAAAGGACTCACGACCAAACGGATTCTAAACAGGGACTAAAATCTTCCGAAAAATCAGAAGAAACTTAGAACACCTTCCATCCTACGAACGTCGAAAGAAAATTCGAACGTCCCTTCGAAGTTCACTTCGAGTGTCGCTTCGCTTCGAGAAGTCGAACTTTGAACTAATGAGCCAATCAAACGCTACAAATAGGCAAGTGGGTTGACCATATTAAGAAAGTAGCGATATGATTGGTCGCAACGTGAACGCGGCGGACTTGGCCTAATTAGTCCCTGTATTGAAGCGTGAGGATAGACTGATTGCATATTCGTAGTTATCGCTATTGATAGACTGAAGCGACAACAACAACATAAATTCAATTCAATAAAGATGAGCGTAAGTTGAGGGCCCTTATGGAGTGAGGCTAGCGTGAGGACATAAGTCCCTCAACTGAAGCGATAACAACAACAACAACGAGCGTAAGTAAAAGGGAGTTATGTAATGTAGTCTAAGCCTAGACTCGATTACATGTCGTAGTTTCGCTTTTTGCCTCAACTAATATCGCTACAACTACGACTTATTCCCAAACGCTTGCAGAAACGGTAAAGCTCCGTACTGACTCTATTTGAAACCTTTCAGCTGCTCTACAAAAAGGCTCGATCAAGTGGCATTAGAGCTTCTATCACTATTGTGTACATTCGAACATTCTACAAAATGTATCAATCTGTCGTTCGATTCGCATTCTTTTTTAGAATGTAGCTGAAAGATCTATTGGGCCTAAATCATCAGCTGCTTTTTTTCTCACACACAACCACTGGGTCTAAAATGCCTTAAAAATCAGTTTTCTAGAACTGCTGTACCAGCAAATTAGGCTTCAGTACTTCAGTAAAGGATCATTCTTGCCACAAAAGCAAAAACTGCCTTGCTCTAAGCCCCATGCTGATCTGTAGACGACGGGGCGACAGAATCCTGTCGCCGATTGAAATTTTTTGCCGTTTTTACAGCTCTATGTCCATAAGGCCCTCAGTGGCGCGATAACAACAACAACAATGCAACTCAATGAGGTGAGCGTAACTTGGGGTCCTTATGGTAGTGAGGCTAGTCTAAGCCACACTCAGGTAAAATTTTGCCCTCCTTTGTGTCCCGCAGCCCCCTAGATTTTTTCTTCCCGTACGTTAATGCATAGCTTGTGAACGGCCGAAAAAAATTGAAAATACACCACTTCGATTAAGCAGCCTCGGTTTGGAAATTTGTCAAAATTCCTTCCTATTGCTCTTATGAAAATTTCAAGCCCAGACTCGGATTTAGAACCCCAACATTAGTCTAGTTACATGTTTTTAACCTGTTGGCATTCGTGATGTTGATTTTATGACAATGTAAAATTCAAAGATTTATAAGGGATTTGACCGTCAAAAATCGTTCATCCTTAATAGATTTCTAAACTTTACGTCGCCATAAAGTGAACACCATGACTGCTAGCAGCACGAAAACTCATGGTTAGACTAAACTTTTGGAGCTAAATCCGAATTTGGCCTCCAAAATTTCATATGAAAGAATTTTGAATAATTTCCAAAACGAGGCTGTTAATCGAAGTGGTGTATTGAAAAGAGGAGCTGCGGAGGAGGGAAAAAGTAAAACTGAAAATTACAAAAATGTTTTTTCTGTTTTATGTAATCTAGCCGTTAGCCGTTCACAGGCTAGCTAATGCGTACGGTGTGCATCATTTTTCAAAGTCCGTTTGTTATTTTGACTTTCTCAGCAGAAATTAGCGTTCGAAGTTAATGATCGATAGTATTCTTCGCGTCTGGAAATAAGTCTTGTGCAAACGTGACAAATCTTGCCAGAAAAAGTCAATTTTGGTGAGAAAATGAACAGAAGTTCGCAATGATTTGCTTTTTTCACGCAAAAGCAATGTTGACTCATTGACGCCACAGACAGCTGCGCTAAGGAATTTTGTAAAGGGTGGGTGCGAAATTCTGTTATGTTTTTCTTTGAATTAAAGTAAGCTGAAAGGAAATTTAAGTTATTTGGTGTAAATCGCCAATGGAAACCTTTGATAAATTGATTAGTTTCAGAATGGCGGCATTTATTATTTGAGGCTGTGACCTCGGCAAATTTCTAACTCCTAAACCAGCAGAGCTACAGATTTCTGCTTGCTACCATATTCTATATCTAGACTTATGACGATGAGTCTCTTGTTGCCCTGTGCTCTTTGACTTGATGATGGCGCTTCGGTCAATAGAGAATCATAGTATTACTATGAAAAACCTGGCCCTATTTAGGCCCAAACTGAGCAATTTCTTCAGTACCAATCAGATTGCGAGATTTGGCAAAGAACAATGCTGTCCAATTTTCAATTCGAATGATGAAGTTGAGTAGATTTTGAACGAAGTTGCTGCGGCAGGTTGTTGTCAATTGCTCTGGTTTGTTTTGGTCTTAAAACATGGAAAATGTAGCGTTGAAAGACTTATTTTGCACTCACCAGGTAAAGTGAACTTTCTTCTTCAGATTTATACCAAGTTTCGTTCAATAAATGTCTGTTAAACGTGGTTTTCATGGCATTTTCTTTCCAAGGAGTGACCGTTGAACAGAGGTATCCTCTTGAGCAAGGTTTACCGCAGGGATACAAGGGACTCATCATCATCAGTCTATTCTATATCTTCATACACTATGGCTTTCTTGAAGACTGTACCGAGTGAGCTAGAAAAAAGTTCCCACATTTGAAAATTCATAGCACCAAGAGTGCTTCACAGATATGAATGATTCAAATTCTAAATGAAATCCAAAAGACTGAAGAATTTTTGTAGTTTTTCTCGCTGTTTTGCGAGTACTAGAAGTATAGGTAAATTTGACTAAATTAAACTTCATCGTTGCAAAATGACTGAAAAATGGCCTAAAACATTGATCAAATCATAAAGGACTCCTCGCTCAGATCAATAAAGAAAGTGCAATCGTTCATGGGTGAGAGATATCCACTGCTGAGTTATTGCCATGGGACTGAACATTCTTAGTATTTGTTTGAAAATTGATGCCATCCAACTAAATAGGTGAAACGCCCATTGCGCAGTGTTCTGTTTAACGAGATTCATCATAATTTGATCAATGTTTTCAGCCTTTTTCCAATAATTTTGTAGCCATGAAATTTTTACAAGGTTGAATTTACCGATACTTCTAGAGCTGGAAAGAGCGCCAGAAAAATAAAAAAAAAAATACTTCGACCTTTCGGCTTTTAAATTAAATTTGAATCATTCAAATCCGTGAAGACCTCTTGGTGCCATGAATTTTTAAATGTGGGAACTTTTCTAGCTCACCCGGTATAATTTTCCTGTTGATTTTATTTTTCAAATTTTCCTCTTATTACGTTGAGTCCTAGTAATCGCTACCACCCACCCACCCCGCGCTCATAATATAGTATGCGATGTACTTTCATGGTTGCAAAATGATTGAAAAATGGCCTAAGGGCCTGTTTACATGAGGTGGGCCAGCCCACCTAAGTGGGCCAGGGGGCCAGCTCACTCAGGTGAGATGGTTTTCACGGGTGTTTACATGAGAAGCGTTCTATCCCAGTCATGTGAGCTGGTCTCTGTTTCGTGTTGTTTTGAAACGAAATATTTTAATGTTTTGATAATTAATCTTTCATTAGAACTGAGAAAATTCCAACTTGATTTCGTTTCTAATTCAAATGATATTTATTTTTCCTCATCTTGCCACATTTCAGACGCTGTTAGTTATCTCGACTATGCCGAAAGTCTTCCTCGTCATAAAGCTTCGCCATTTCTTTCCTCGGGTTGCGAATTTGGGCTGGCCAACCCCCTTAGAAGTCATTCCCCGACAACTGCATTTAAATGTTGTACGCTCAGCAAAGCTGTCCACTAAACTTGCTTCTTTGCTTCAGAAGTTGCTTCATTTCCGTTCACTTTGCCGCGTTGGAATCAAGCTCAAAGATTCGATTTTGTCAGCCGTTATCGATTCGATGCGAACTGGAAACTGTTTTGATACCAACGGTGCTTGCGCATGCGTATGTCTGTCATTTCTATCCCACCTCAGTGAGCCAGCCCACCTGATCGCATTTACATGCACAAATCTCATCCCACCTGACGCGGATCCCACCAGCCATTCTCACGGATCTCACCTAGGTGGGCTGGCCCACCTACGATGTAAACGTAACAGGAGATTAACAAAGGACTGTATAGAACATGCAGATCTCACTCAGGTGAGCTGGCCCACTTAGGTGGGCTGGCCCACCTCATGTAAACAGGCCCTAAAACATCGATCAAATCGTAAGGACTCTTTTCACACAGAACAATACGCAATGTGCCTTTCACCGCTCTCAAGGTAATAAGTCTAGGGGCACAACTCTAGGTAAATCAATTACAAGACAAGACGTATGTTTTCAAACAAATACAATGGATTTTCAATCCCATGGCAATAAATGTACCCAGGATAGCTCTCAACCATGAGAAATTGCATTTTCTCCATTGTTCAGTGCGAGGATCCTTTATGATTTGATCAATGTTTTATGCCCTTTTTCAGTCATTTTGCATCATCAAATTTTTATACAGTTACATTTACCTATATTTTTAGTGCTCGTAAGATAGCTAGAAAAATCACAAAAATACTTCGATCTTTCGGCTTTTAACTAGAGTTTGAATTATTCAGATCTGTGAAGTATTCTTGATGCTATGACTTTTCATAAGTGGGAACTTTTTTCTGGCTCACCCGGTATATACCGGGTGAGTAAAACAAGTTTACGCGTGTTGCGGGTTTTGAAATAAAAGTATGAGGCCGATATTCTAAACTGAAATGTTAATCTATCAGTCAAACGCTAACTTAAATGAGAAAATCTTGTTTGGCAAGCTCACTCTTCATTTGGACATAGAGATTAGGAAGAATGCTGATAAAGGGCATGTTTTGGTACAAGGATTTCACATTCCATTCTGGTCCATGGTTTACTTTCTACCGATATCAGAACTCTATTTCTGAAACTGACAATGTAAAACTTCAATGCCACATGAATCATGGACCAGAAGGGAACATGGAACTCTCCATTCCCATACAAGCCCCTCACAGGCATTTTCTAATTGTTGAGCCTTAAAGATGAGTGATTTTTACCAAACAAAATTTTCTCACCTAAATTGGCCATTGACTGATGGATTAACATTTTAGGCCCCGTTCACACTACTCCGTTTTTGTACAAAAACGGAGAGAAAACCTCCGTTTTTGTTAAAGTGTTCACACTGATCCACACAAAAACGCCACAAAAACGGAGGTTTTCGAAGACGCTGTCAAAAGTGGATATCCACAAAAACGGAGGTTTTGAAAACGCATTTGATCAATGTGAACGCACAAAAACGGAGGTTTTTGAAAACGCTCCGATAGCCAACAATGAGCTTCACAAAAACGGAGTAATGTGAACGCACAAAAACGGATGGTTTTCGCTGCGTTTTTGTTATCGGGCAGATCAGTGTGAACGCACAAAAACGGAGGTTTTTCTCTCCGTTTTTGTACCAAAACGGAGCAGTGTGAACGGTAGCTTCGATGCAACAAAAACGGATACTAACAAAAACGGAGTAGTGTGAACGGGGCCTTAGTTTTAAATATCGGTGACATATACTTCTTATTCCATACCCCGCCAAACACGTAGAATGACTATAAATAAATTCAAATGAAATGATAGACAAAGTATATAACGTTGATGAAAATGTAAAAGACTATGAGATTAAAGACTCTGTTTTAATATCTACTCGACTCTGAAGGTGGGGGTCATCAGGGTTTACGGAACAGCGGAATTTGAAGAAAATTTGTCCCGGAATACGGAATTCTAGCAGTTTCTTGGCGGAACGACGGAATTCTCCATCCCTACCGGACGCGGATTTTTGTCGAAAATGATACGCGGAATGCGGAATTTTCATGAAATTTTATGGATTTGCGGATCCTTCATCTGTTGTCTTGCAAAAAAGGCCGTGGTCACATCTCAATTTTTCCGGTCAGCACTATGAGAATATTTTTCAAGCCTTGCACGAGAATTTTAACTGCCACTCTCCTCTTTTTTCCACCTGGATGGATGGAAAATGTCTAACAATACTTATTTGTGCCATCATTGGTAAAGAAGTGGCGGAACACGGAACTTTGGCTAAAACTGACTGGAACGGCTGATTTTAACTGAAAATCGCGCGGAACGGCGGATTTCTACCCCCCTTGATGACCCCCACCTGAAGCTTTTGGCTTGTGGAAGGCACAGGAGAAGTGGGCTGAGGAAAGTAACAGCTCATCCTCAATACACACTGTACCAGCACATGTTTTCAATCTACGGCAACCATCTGCACTGCAAATTATTAAAGAAATGCAGTTCTTGCGGCCGCCGAATGGGACAGATAGGGGGATCCTTGTTTCACACATTCATAGATACTACGATAAAATCCCGGTGGGGGGTACTTGACTAGGGAAGTGCCGGGCGTGAGTGGCAGACCGCTCAACACCCTATACCCTGTCGCATAAAAAAATTGCCCAAAAGTATACCCTGTCGCATAAAAATTTTACCAAAATCCATTGTTTCATGATAACTTAAAAGGATGTGCTTCCACGTGATACCCTGTCGCATAATTACCTTATCAATTTTAATACCCTGTCGCATAATTTTTATCAAAAAAGGACACCCTGTCGCATAATTCTTACCGTAAAAGGATACCCTGTTGAGCGGCACATCCCGTCAAGTCAAGTATGGGAGTACTCCCCCCCCCCGGGGATCAAATGTGACGTCTAATATCGGTACGATGCGGTTGCTTGTTTCAAGGAATTTTCCGCCTCTGGCCTATGTTACTAAAGACTGAAGGAATCTAGGTATATAAAAGTGACTCAGACCAAGTGCGGTCAAATTCTAGCGTATCGGTATCAGACCTCAGTGCGCCTTGTTGACCAAGATCAGTTATTGAAATGTGGCTTGGCGCGTGTCAAGGGCTTTGTTGTTGTTGTTGTTGTTGTTGTGGTGACTTTATTTTACATCGATTAATTATATCTTATTACTTTTTTTCTAGTAAGCTATAAACATATGTACAAGCAAACAAATCAAAATCGATGGGCATAATTAATGAAAAAAGACATAAAGCTAATGATCATTTTAAATGCTCTTTTTACAATACCCACAACAAAACGATAGGCACCGCAGCCGCACGCGGGACCACCCCACCGAGGCACAAAGCTTTTGAATATACTTAGGCCGTTCGCCGACTCTAGCTCCTCTCCGGCAAGCAGCCCCAAACCCGGCTATTGTCTTTGCACGGCTGTTTTTATAAAAGACTGCTAGAATTTTATAAAGACTTCTACAAAAACAGCCGTGCAAAGACAATAACTAGATTCCTTTCAACTCTATTTCAAGCAAAAGGCCACCCCTTAAGCACATTTCCAAACAATACAAATCTTTACCAAACATCTGAACTAGATACTTTTAAATATCAATTAACAATGAGACCAAGAGCATAGAAAGTCTTGAAGAAATTCTGAAAGAAGCCTTTCACCGTTAACCAATAGGAAATGCTGGAAGAAGAGGCCGAAATTAACAGAATTATCTGACAAATATCAACAAAACACTTCACAAATCCTAAAATTTTATATTCATCAACAAAATTCAATCAAACAACTGTATCTCTGAATCCTAGAATGCTTCTAACAATGAAACAGAACCAACGGGTGAGCCAGCAAAATGTATCTGCTGTGTGAAAAATCGTACAACAAAAAATTATACAATCCGGAGGGTAACTATCAAATATACTGTATATATACGGGATGTGCTAATTTTAGCGTGGCAATTTTCAGGCAGAAAATGAGCTCCAAGGCGTCGTTTTCGTAACATCACGAATAGACCAAAACTTTGGGGTGTCGTTTAAGAAGAATAGCTCTTTAGGGTATTAAATGTGATCTTATTTCGTTAGAATTTTGAAGTTTTGTCACAATTTCAAGGTGTGCATTTTGAATGGACCCTACGTCGTTGGAAAAAATATAATTTTTTTCAGGGTGTGATTCACAAGTCACAATGGCACACCCCCGTCATCTGAAGCTGAAGTTACTTTCCCAATCTGAAAAATTGCAACTCTGTTGTCGGGCTAAGACTTTGACATAATTCTAAGAGTGTGTTCATTATTTAAGCATAGGGTTCAAATCTCTAAAAGGGTAGGTGTAAAATTCCACTAAATTCTTATTTGAATTGAAGTCCTCGAAAGGAACTTTGGGTAATTTGCTGTAAATCTGACGTGGCAATTTTTTGGTATCTTGATTTGTTTCAAAATGGCGGCATTTATTACTTTTGAGGTAGTGATGTCATGACATTTCTAAACCTGTAATCAGAAGAGCTATAGATTTCTGCTTTCCACCATATTGTAGACCTTCATAAACTATGGTTTTCTTGAAGATTGTATCTATTTTTCTCAAGTAATTTAAAGACAAATGACGGAGATATAAGGCGACTTAAATCAGGGGCCTGGGCAATCTAAAAATAGCCTATTGTATTCCTATATATTTTATGATCTCAAAAGATTGTCAAAACAATTGGACAAATGATGGCAGGCGCGGCCATCTTTTGCTCTTTTTGTAAGCTAGGCGTTATAAGACATAATCTAAGACAACTTAAATCAGGGCCCTGGGAAATCTAGATATAGTCTATTGTATTCCATTATTGTATTTGATGCTCTCCAGAGATTGTATCAAAACAATTGGACAAATGATGGCAGGCGGCCAAGTTGTGTTCTATTTTTAAATTTGCCGCTATTTGAAATTTTTTCGAAACTTTTGATTAATGTTTTCGAAAGTGATCAAAAGGCAACAATTTTGAAAATAACCAAGATATCAAGAAATTGCCATGGCAGATCTACATCCAATTACCCAAAGTTCCTTTCAAGTCATTCAATTCTTAGCAAAATGTGATACAATTTTACACTCACCTTTCTAAAGATTTGAATATTGGAGCCAAATGCTCACCACCTACAATTCACTTTCTCTATCTCAAATCACTACTTCCCAAAACATGCTTCCATGGGCTTTTGATCGAACTATAAATTGGTGGCTCGATTCAATTTGATTTCTAACCATTAACCTGCTCAAATTATGTCATTTCAGTTCAGCCGCCACTTTCTAATGAAATGGAAACTGTTGAGTTTGATCAGGCTCTCTCATGAATGCTGAGCATCAAAGATTCCAAATTGACTTGACTTGACAGTCGACATATCATTTTTAGCTGTTAGACCAAACCCTGATTTCAGAAGTTATTAACACACATGAAATTACGCAAAAAATCTCAGAAGTCAAGTAGAAAGCTCAGTAAGACGACAGAATTACAATTTTAATGATGGTCCCAAACAGATGATGCATTTTCCAGATTCAACCGCTATAATGCGAGTTAAAGGACACTTCCGGGCTTGGAATGATTGATTGCAAAATACAGGATTTTATACCTTTATGAGTGATGTATCGTATTTTTCCCCATCATTTTTTGCCTATTCTCTATTTATTCAAATACGAAACCAAAGCACAGCCGCGAGCACAGCAATACCATAAAAGCTCAAAGCATTAAACTAAGGCGCAAAGAATAGAAGCCCAAAAGCCATAGTGATCCTTCTGATGTCCTGCTCAATAAAAACGAGGCCACCTTTTGTTTTCTTGCCTCTCTATCGCAGGTAGCTTCTTTCTCGTGATCTGATGGGAAAAAAATGACGACAATGCAACGGTACTTGGTCTAACTTTGCAGAATTTTTAGCGAATTTACAGCCGTTACCAACGTCAAAATGTGGGAGGGAGTTGCTAGTCTGCGGCAGAAGTTAATGAGTTTGCTTTCAGCATTAAATATACCGGGTGAGCCAGAAAAAAGATCCCACTTTTGAAAATTCATAACACCAAGAGTACATCACCCATTTGAATGATTCAGATTCTAGTTAACAGCCGAAATATCGAAGTATTTTTGTGATTCTTCTCTATGTCTCACGAGCGCTACTAATATAGGTAAATATTCAATTCTACAAAAATTTAATGGTGGCAAAATGAATGAAAGATGGCCTAAGACATCGATCAAAGCATAAATGACTCCTCGCACAGAATAATGGAGGAAATGCAACTTCTAACGGGTGAGAGATATCCTCTGCACATTAAATGCCATGGGATTGAAAATCTTTCGTATTTGTTTGAAAATCGATGTCTTATAACTCTTGAGGGAGGTGAAACGCCCCTTTCCCATTATTTGGTGTGAATAGAGTCCTTACGATTTGATCAATGTTTTAGGCCCTTTTTCAGTCATTTTGCAACCATGAAATTTCTATAAAGTTGAATTTACCAATACTTCTAGTGCTGATAGAACAGCGAGAAAAATCACAAAAATACTTTGATCTTTCGACTTTTAACTAGAGTTTGAATGATTCAAATATCCGTGAAGTAGTCTTGGTACTATGAATTTTCAAAAGTGGGAACTTTTTTCTGGCTCACCCGGTACAAAGACCGGAACTGTCCTTTAACGCCTTGATAGTAAAAATTTACAGAAGAGATAACGAAACACCTCTGCTTTGTAAGAAAGACCAGCATATAATTGTTCGCTAACACAGTAAATTCTTGGACTAGACTGAGTTTCTAGACTCTATCTTTAATAAATAGACAAAATTTTGCCTGGCAATGTATGCCAAATACTGTAATTTTAAAATTTGTTATTTCTAAACCAAAACACTACGAGGTGAGTCAAAGAAAAGTTTACACTTGGCGGACTGTGAAATAAACAGTAAGCGACTGATATTCTAAACTCAAATGCTAATCTATCATGCAACAGCTAACTTAGACTGCGTTCACACGATGCCGGCACATTTTGAAACGGTGAAAAATTCGACGGATAGGCCTCCCGTTCACACAAAAACGGCACATTTTTTGCCGCCAGATTTTGAAAACGGTAGATTTTGAAAACGGAATTCTAACCGACACATCTTGGAACGGCTCGTGTAAACACCTGAAAATGATGAAACAGAACATTTGTAGACACTTTTGGAATGAGACTGATCGACTCTTAGGGTGTAGGTAAGCTTCTTTGGCATCAAAGTGTTGCAGCGAGTTTTTGCCGTCTAAGTTCCTACCGTTTTCAAATTGTTCCGGTATCGTGTGAACGCTAGCTCAAATTTTGCAGCCGTCACATTTTCACCGTTTTCAAAATGTGCTGGCATCGTGTGAACGCAGTCTTAGTCTTACATGTGAAAATTTTTTGGTGGAAGCACTTATTTCTAAACTAAGAAATTAGGAAAATGCCGGTAAGGGCTTTGTATGGGAACGATTATTCTACATTCCATTCCGGTCCATGATCTGGGTGCCATAGAAATTTAAATTCTATTTCTGAAACTGACAGCAGTACCAAATTTGAATCTAAATGACAAGTAAATCTTGGACCAAAATGGGACGTGGAATTCTCGCTCTACGAGAATTGTGGAATATCAGCCACTCGTTTTTCACTCCAAAGCCGACCAAATGTCTCAAATGTTTTGACTCACTGGGTGACAGAGCAGAAACTGCGCACGTATGTGCAAAATATCGCAACTTCAAAGCTCCTTTAGCTCCCTACAACATACCCCGAAATTATGGGTGGTAGGAGACTGCTGTGCTGATTTCCACCAAAATATTATAAAAAGCTGCTTTAACATTATGTATCTTTCTCTGTCTGGTTGCTTATTATTCGTGACAAGTTCCATTCCATCAGATCAAAGCACTCCATGGTATTTCGCCGTGATATTGCATTGATTTTGCGCACGTGCTTTGTTGAGTACTGAGGCCTGTTGCTCACCATCCTCCTTTTCACTAGGTGGGGAATTCCCCTACCACTCATTCCGAGGCACAGATTCATTCACTGCAAGATGGCGGTGAAAACGCAAGGAGTGGAATTTGCAACGAAGACAACAAATATGGAGAAGGGGAATTACATAATATTGCAAGTTTAAGAAAAGATATTGAAACAACTCTTTATGATTTCTGGTGGAGGCAAACATAGCAGTATCCTAACACCCATAACACCCATGCTGAAATAAGGCAACGCTTGATATTTTCTTTCTTAGGCCTGAAACTCCTGAGTTATCGAATCAAAGAGCTTATGTATCCAGACAACTCACCTTTTCAAGATAAGAGGTGCGAAAGCGGAAGTCTTTTGTTGTTTGAGATTTTGCATTTTTGAGTTCTAAAATCTTGTTCTGCGTACAAAAATTAGCACAGAAGCAAATTTTTATTTTCATAACTATCTTCGTTTGGAAATTACGGCGATTTTAAGAATTCAAAGTTATAAGGGCTTTGACCGTGAAATCAGATGTTTGGACAAATTTTGTCCAAACTTTGATTTCACGGTCAAAGCCCTTATGATTTCTAATTCTTTATATCACAGTAATTTCCAAATGAAGACAGACATGAATGTGAAAATTGGTTCATACACTAAACTTTGCATGCAGAACAAGATTTTGGCCTCAAAAGTGCAAAATCTCAATGCAACAGACTTCCGTTGTCGCACCTCTTATCTTGAAAAGGTGGATTCCTGATATCATATTGCTCGATGATGTCAATTTACACAGTTTCTGCTCTGTCTTATTGCGTACTACAGTGGAACCTCCATTAACGGACACCTCTATACAACGGACACCTCCGAACAACGGACAAATATTTTCGTCCCAAAATACACTGTGGCAAAAGGTAACACCTCCATACAGCGGACACCTCTCTACAACGGACGATAAAATTGGTCCTATAGGTGTCCGTTATATGGAGGTTCCACTGTATCAATATGATATCCTGATGAGCAATTATAATAATTCTAACTAACCTTGACAAGTGACATAAATCTTTTCATCCTAGTCAAAGATTCTTTTAATTGTTCGATGTTTTCTTGTGAAGCTTTTCTTGCTTGCTCTTGTTTCTGAAAATCAACCATAAGGTTAAGCCTGGTTTCCATATGATCGCAACAGTCGGCGACGCGTCGCCGAGGCAGGCTCGGGGACACATCGGTGACGGTTTTGTTAAATGGAAACATTTTCTGAACAACGTCGCCGACGTCGCCGATCAGACGGGGTCGGTACGAGGACGCATCGAAAGAGTTGAGATGAGTTCAAAGCTTTGTTTCCATATGATCATAACAGTGATCGTTTCCATATGTCGCCGACTGATCGGGGACACGTCGCCGAAGCGTCGCCGACTGTTACGATCATATGGAAACCAGGCTTTAAAGGACAAGTCCGGGTATGTTAAGATTAATGCTAGAAAATGAACTTAACAAATGTTGCAGAAATTTGAACTTCTTTCCACATGTTAAAGCATGAGCGATAGGAGTAGTAATTTGTACAGTGTCTAGTAGAGGGGTATCGCCCTGGTTGAGGGCAGACGCGTTTTGACCGATTTTAACTCTCTTGCGTTTGTTGCTGAATAACAGGCGTTTGGGCCTAGTTAAAACCAAACAGTGTGCAAAAATATTTTGGTGACTCCATTTGCTTAACATTTCCTTGTTTGTGTTTCTTAAAACTCCATCCACAAACAGAGGGAGAAGTGCACAAAGAAGCTCACCTAAGATGTAACTTTAAGCATCCGCCATTTTTCCTTTCACATTTTGTTGCACAATTTTCTTTTTGCTTGGTTTCTTGACGTTGTTACAACTTTCACAGCAAACAAATGGCCTCTTGCCAAGCTCCACTTGTCCAGAATAAGTACTTAACGTAAATTCAGAGATATGGCATCCGCTTCCGCCACGACGGGCTACTTTTTGCACCCCGTCTGATTGGCCTAAAGTCGCCCTGGTTGAGGGTACTGTGGTATCTTCCGGTTCTTGAACGAAATCTACATTGTCAACGCATGACAGGCGACTACTATTTGCTGTAAAAGGACACATCATGAGGCAAAAACAGGTTTGTTCTATCAGTGGACTGTAAAAACTATTTTTTCAATCATAAATTGATTTAAGTATCGTTCAGTTCACCGAAGGAAGAAAACTTGATGTCAGCTTGCTTGAAAAGTCTTTGAACGAAAGCGGCAACAAAGGTCAGTGTTTAGGATAACGAAACACAGCAAACACAATCAGAAAACATTTGATAACAACAAAAACTCTTTAATCGTTGATATGCTGCTAATTTTCGCATCAAGTTATCTTAAATTTACCTGAAACCATGTGAAAATTTGGATACCCTCAACCAGGGCGACGTTGGAAATTTAGGCCCTCTCGACTACTCTGTTCTCGAGTAGCTCGCTCTTAAAGACAGCATCACCAATGACAAATATATTCTATATCAACAACAGTGAAGAGCTTACGAAGGTGTTCATGGTAAGTTTCGTTCTGAAAATTTTTTCGTTCAACAGGAATATTCTACCAACGTGAAATACCCTCAATCAGGGCGACACCCCTCTAGTTTAAATTTGTATCAGAAGCGAGCCACCTTAGACTGATTACGATGAGTCCCAAGAATCGCTATCCAAAACGAGACTATATAATCAGTCTAGAGCCACCTTATCTTAGGCCCCGTTTACACGAGATCGGATCCAAATGGATCCGTACCCAAATTGTAACGGATAGGCCTGGCGTTTACACGGGACTCGACGGATCCGAACCCATTTGGATCTGCTATCCGTACCCAAACGGGATCACTTTCGAAAGTGATCCCTTTTGGATCCGATCCCAAAAAAGTCTCGTGTAAACGGGTGGGATCGGATCCAAACTGGTACGGATAGGAAATGACACGATTAAACTGAAAATCCTTTGTTGACATTTCAAAGAGGGGAATCAAAGATGAGACAGAGTCTATTAAAGAGTGCAAAATTTCAAGAGATCTGATCAAAATAAGAGAAAAGGTTTACTAGAGCGCTGCTAAGTGTTCATAAAATTGAAATGGATCCGATCCCGTGTAAACGCCCCTCAAAAAGTGGCTCGGATCCAAATGGATCCGATCCCATTTGGATCCGATCCCGTGTAAACGGGGCCTTAGTGTTTTTTTGTGTTTTGAACTAATTTTTACCTGGTATACAGCCACCTTTCACTGTTTTGCAATTGAGAAATTTTCGGTAGTGAGCAACCTTAAACGCAGATCCACCTTGATTATAGAGCTCTACAATTACATGCAGTTTTTACTTCATCCTAATTGCAAAATGGGGTCGTCGGAGAGCAAAATGGCTTCGCAAGACAATAGATTGTTTATTGACCAATGAAAATAGTTCCGTGTTTTAGCGGAAACTGCACGTGACTAAGAAAGAACAGGCTTCATTAGCTGGTTCGCAGACCCTACTGGCGTGAGAAAATGCATTTAATTGAACGGGAAATTTCAACTATACGGAAGCAGTGGGAGATGCAGGCAGGCTATGTATTGCCTGAAGAAAACAGTCATCAAACAGTTCATTACCCTGTGGTCAACTCAGGGCGGACGCCTTTCGTTTTTAACAAAGTAAAAATATGATTTTAACGACAACATGATCGTTGGCTTCGCATGAAGCCATTGCAGACGAACTACTTGATGCTCTTCAAAACTTGTAGCTCGACGTGTTCGAAGCACTGATCTGTGTTTCGAATTCAGAGCTGAGTTGTGACGTAATGAGCGGGAATACCGGACGATAATGCTCGATCATTAAGTCGCATTCGAACGTTTTCAGCCAATCAGATTGTATGACAGAGTTGCTACCCCCGACCAAATGGCAATAAAACCTTATACTGCGGTTTTTTGAAGTCATTCAGTTTGAAAAATAGGTCGTAGAATTTCAAATCAACTTTGTTTAAAAATCTGAAACCTATGCTGATATTCCTTTCTGATAAGATCCCTAAAATGCAAATAATGCATTCGAGCATTACTCTTTGCACCGAAATACAAGGTGAAAAAAGCCTATGAACAGTTTCAAAGGCTGAGTCATTCACTGAAAAATCGCGTGACTAGATGTGAAAGTAGTGAGCGGTACTTACTGCGCACAGGATACAAAAAACGTGTATTTCGCAGTGATTACTATGAATATTATCTAGTTTTTTTGATAAATTCGTCGAAAAAAGCTATTTATTGCAGAAGATAGGAATCAAATGTTTCAGCCGATTTTTGCTCGTGGCCCATGGCCGAAAACCTCAAAGGCCTCAATTTTACGCCCCAATCAGACGGCGAATAAGAGAACGCGACAGGAGAAACCCGTACTTAAAGATTTTTCTATATTTAACTTCCTTCAAAAAACATAACAAGGACAACTTCGCTTATTCGCCGTCTGATTGTTCCATGAAAACGAGGCTTTGGAGGTTTTTGGCCATGGGCCACGAGCAAATCAGTTAAAAATTCTAATTCGATTATTACGGCAATTCAGAGCTGGTTAAAACAAAGCATTAAGAGAAAATTTTAGTCGTGGAAATAGAACGAAGGATTACCAAAGGGTCAGTGATTGCCCCGCACCGAAGCTCAGACTCAGAGGTATTCCTCAGAGGTATCAGAGGCTCAGAGGCTCAGAGGTATTCCTTGCGTAAATGATATACCAGGAGAGTACCTAAATATTTTCGTCTTTCCTGTTTTATCATTCGTCTTTCTGGTTAAATCGGTTTTTAATTGGATCGGCAGAAAGGTCGTGATTACGAGGATAAAAAAATGACGGGTGCCTGTGAACAAACTCGGGTTGTTCAGCATATAGCTCAAATCTTTCAAATCTTAAAAACGGTAGATGTGAAATTGTATAAAATTTTTCCATGAATTGAATGACTTCAAAGAAACTTTAGGTAATTTGCCGTAAATCTGTCGTGGCAATTCCTTAATATCTTGGTTATTTTCAAAATGGCGGCATTTGGATTATTTTTGTAAAAATCCATCAAAAATGTTGAGAAAATTAAAATCATCGTAACCCTTAAATTTCGTGAGGAAAATTGACACAATCTTCAAGAAAACCATAGTTTATGAAGGTCTACAATATGATTGCAAGCAGAAATTTGTAGCTCTTCTGGTTAGGGATTTAGAAATTTGATAACGTAACATAAATCACGATATCAAAAAATTGCCACGGCAGATTTACAGCAAATTGCCCTAAGTTCCTTTCAAGAACTTTGATTCAAAGAAAAACGTAAAAGAATTTTACACCCGTCTTTTTAAAGATTTGAGCTCTATGCTGGGTTGTTCATGGTTTCAGTACAATAGAAGCTTTATTTAGTCCCCTCTCTATCAAACCCCATCTCTAATACGGTAAGCCCCTCACCTCTGAGTCAAAATTTTAAATAAGCCACCTCTCAGTCAAGCCCCACTTTATGTCAAATTCCAGAAATTATGAAAGATTTCCATCTGTCTGGCTAAACAAGCTTGTATCGTTATTTTGACGTGGTTTAGGATAAAACTGTGCCGAATTTATGTCTTTGACTCTTGAAATTGTATGTTGAATCCGCAAAATGTTGAAAAAAGAACTGCATTGCTATCATTCGTATCCATGTCATCTGATTTTGTGAATAAGCCCCTACTCTAATAAGCCGCCTCTCTCTTAAGCCACCCCTCTGGAGTTTCCGAGGTTAGATAAGCCCCCCCCCCCCCCCGGGAGCTTAATAGGGCTTTTACAGTGTGGAACAAGGTATGTATGCCGACAATAGAAAAAGCTTAGGAAGAATAGAAGAGCGTTTAACTTCATGTTCATTTGAAGCCAACTGTCATGCTGAGCATGGGTAGGAGTTGCACTGGTGATGTGATTTTTTGAAGGTCTCGAATTTTAGGCCAACACCACAACATGCCAAGAGCAGCAAAGCAATGATAATCAAACGAACGGGGTGAGTTGCCGAGCGGCTAAAACAGTCTTTGTCAGGTGACTGCAGTTAAGCTTGGTCGAGTCAGGTCAAACTCCGGATGGGTGACCTCGGAGGCCTGACCTCATAACTCACCTCGTCGCCCTTCGGAAGGGACGTTAAACTAGGGGTCCCATGCCTGGATGCGGCATGCACAGTGGGCCTAAATTAGCTTTCAGTAGCTAGAAATCCTGACAAGCCCACACAAAACAAATTGATAGCAAAAAAAGACAAAACAAATCCGTGAAGCCTCAATGGACACAACTACATGTTGGGGCGGGGCAAAAGATGCATTTCAAAATGTAACTATTCTTCAGCACAATCTACAACTGCTAACGATTGAAATGTTCAAAACAAAAAACCATCTAAATCCAACATTTATGAAAAACATTTCTACCAGGTGATAACTGCCGGGTGTCTCAAAAAAAGTACCCCCGTTTGACTGGAAATACGGAGAAAGCGATAAGATATCATAACTATCCGAGAACATAGCTAAATAGACCTTTTTACTTTCTTGGATCGAGCGTCCAAATCTGGTAAAATTGTGACGGAAAACACAAGCATGACCCCCGTTTTCGCTAGCTGTGGCAAAAAGTTGCCTCAGACTTACAGGACAAGTCCGGGGTTGATAAAAGTATTGTTAAAAAGCAACCTTTCAACTGTTGAACACCAATCGCGAAATCTTTCCAAGTTTTGATGCCTCCAACTTTCATAAACTGGTTAATGAATCTTCAGAAGTTAGGCCACATATCGTCGCCATTTTGCATTTTGTACGAGTGTGCGAAGGTGTGAAAAGGAGTCTAGCAATGTGAGTGGTATAATATCAACACATTTGGCAGCCTCGTTCAGGTCAACGTGAAGTTGAAAAGTGAAAAGTGTTCTGAAATCCGAATCAATTTCTTGCCAAAGCTAGCTTCGTCATAGCGAGAACGGGGGTCATGCTTTTGTGGTTTTCTAAAGAGTTACCAGACTTGGAAACTCGATCTAAACCACCTTTGTAAGAAGTAAAAAAGGTCTATTTCAGTTAGTTTGGACCCAAAGATATCATTTTTAGCAATAATCAGATCCAGAGTTATTGGACTTACCTTCTTGAATTTTCATGTGCAAGACCCCCTGGGCTTTTTTATTTGTTTCTGCCTCCATACGTTTACCACATTATATTTATATTCTTTTCTAAATCAAATGATATGATTGATAAACATACCGTTACTGATGCAGCGAACTGTCTGATATGCACTCCAAAATTATGTCTGTGTCTCCTAATCTCCAATGCCGCTTTTAATGTTTCAGTTCTTTTCACCTCAAGATCTAAAACATAAAATTGGAACTTCATGAGAATAAGTTTTCCACGGGAGAAAAAAACCATTGATATATGAAGTGACTGGTGAACTACTCCCTGCTGCCGAGCAAAACAAAGTTAAAAAGCCCAAAACCTTTGTAAACCTTTATAACCTTTGGTTACCTTTGGTTAAAACCCTTCTAACTCTTGTAGTTTGAATGCTGTGGATCTGATTCCTTAAAACCAATTATTATAATTGGAGTAACATGTCAGCTTAGGCAATAAAAATGAGTTGATTAAAGTCAGTCATGTTTCTCACAAGTGATTTTATAAAACTGTAAAAAGGCGATAGGCCACCAAGTGTGTAGTAAAAAATATACGTAAATTCAACTACGAAAATTTCATGGCTGCAAAATGAATGAAAAAGGGCCTAAAATTGATCAAATCATAACAGAATCCTCACACAGATCAATAAACAAAAGCAATTGCCCAAGGGTGAAAGATATCCACTGCACATTTACTGCCATGTGACTGAAAATCTTTAGCATTCGTTTGAAAATTGATGTCTTATCGCCCTTGAGAGAAGTGAAACGCCCACTGCGCGTTGTTCTGTGCAAAGAGATCAATTGATCAACTGATCAAGTGTCACAACTTAATCGATGTTTTAGGCCCCTTTTCAGTCATTTTGCAACCATGAAATTTTTATAAAGTTAAATTTACCGATGCTCGTAGTGCTGGTAAAAAAATCACAAAAATACTTCTATCTTTCGGCTTTTAACTGGAATTTGAATAATTCAAACCTGTGAAGTACTCTTGATTCTATGAATTTTCAAAAGTGGGATTTTTTTCTCTGGCTCACCTCGCAACATAATCAAACGTGAGGTACGGTACGCCAATATCAAAATGTATACTTAACAATTCCTTTTCAATTAAATGAAAACAAAGGACGTGATTTTCATGCAAAATTTTCGTTTCCAGGTGAAAACACCTTTCTGAATTTCTCCTCGAAATCGGTCTGTATCGCAACAATCGTTGGAAAAATGGAATACTTAAAAGCACACACACAATGGGCAACCGTTAATCTACTAGAAAGCCTTACTATTTTCCAATAAAGCTTTAGAGTAGCTTCAGAAAAAGTTTAAATGGACGTCACTTAGCAAGAACTTCCAATGAAACATTAGCATGGCCCCTTGAAGTATCAAATCATATTACAGTTTGCTGTCCTTTCAACAGTATTTCTAACACTTTATGCCCAGTTGCTGAATGTGATGTGTAGAAGCCATTATTGTTTTGATATCTACCTGCGCTCTCTTAAAGGCAGACTGTCCCTCGATAATTTGCTCTATCCAAACAAAGTTAAGTCATTCAAGCATAATTTTCAAGGCCATGAAAATTACGAATGAATGGCCATGGCCTCGTCGAATAAAAGAGATTAGACTTAATGTGTGGAATATTCAATAGGGATATTTATCGATCTGTTTTCATTCAACAAAGGGACAGACTGCCTTTAACAATCCATTTTTCACGTGCACAGTCAATGAGATTGTCATACAAGTCTCGAGGCGCCCTGGGCAACTTGGATAACTTACGACTTCGGATTGACCAATAAGCGTTAGAAAATTCTCTTTGGTTTCAATCGCTACTTTCTAAGTTCTAGCATGTCAATCAAATCAACGGATGAAATCGATCAACAATTTTTTTATTGTTCGTGACGACAACAGACAACAAAAATCGAGCTCACCTTGTTTGTATTGAGTAAACGAGTCTTTATTCGCTTTTAAACTTTCCAAATCTGGTTTTTTGAATCCTTTCAGTCGCTCCTGAGGAAAAAAGTAAGAAGTATCTTTACCAAACTGCCCCCAAATATTTCATGATCCAAATCTTTATGAAAGATGATTTAAAACTCTGTTACCTCTTTCTTTAAATTCAAACCACTTGAAACAGATCAGGGTACTGCTATGTTACATATATAGTACTTTATATACTTTCCTGCGATTCTCCCGTGGCAAAATCTTGGAAATCTTGATTGTTTTCAAAATGGTGACAGAGCAGAAACTGCGCACACATTTGCAAAAACTCACAACTTTGAGCTCCCTTGGCTCCTTGCAACAGATCCGAAATTAGGCAACACTTGATATTTCCTTCCTTGGGCCTTAAACTCTTGATTCATCATTTCAAAAAGCTTATCTATTCAAACATTTCCTTATCTCAGATTGGCCGATGAAGTCATTTTACGCAGTTTCTGCTCTGTCCAAAATCGCTTCATTTACTATCTTTGTGGCAGTGACGTCATCAAATTTCAAGATTGTAAACCTGAAGAACGACAGATTTCTGCTGGTCATCATCACATTGTAGACCTTCATGGACTACGGTTTTCTTGAAGACTGGATTATGTTTCCCCTGTCAGTTAGGATTTACGATAAGGATCTATGAACTCATTCCAAAACAGAACATAAGATCATGTTGGGTGATTGAAAGTCCGTTCTAAGCTTTGAGAGATTGCTCCATGATTAAGTTGCTGATAAGGGCGAGAGCGTGCCAATTCATGTTAATTTGGTGTTGTACCGGGGTACAAATCATAGCATTGTATCAATTTTATGGTGTCAAATTTATGTAACTTGAAATGAGTCGACATCAAATTTCGCTGTAGGATTACGGGAAACTTTTGTATCATATATACTTTCTGTGTGCTTTCTTTATTTCAATGCTAACTAGCAGAAACAAAACGTTTATCTATCGCATTAACGAGCGTGATTGACTGACTGACTGCCTGACCTCGAAGCCCCTTCTAAGATTGCAAAGTTGGACTTTGCAACCAACACGGCCAAACATCATTTTGAAAATAAGGCCGTGTTTATATGAGCGAAAACACCTCACCTGCCAGACCTGGGGCTGTGAGGTGAGGTAAATTTCATCCACTGTTTATATGAGACCTTTTACCTCACCTGTCAGCACCGGGGTTAAGAGGCGAGGTTAAGTAAGGTCTCTCTTCCGTGAAATCAAACGAACTGACCAAAAAAAATCAACGAATGATTTCAGTTTACCTCACCATACTGGTGGTGATTCGTTTACATGGAAAAATTTCACCTCACCCAGGCGAGATCCCACTTCTAGCGAGGTGGGATTTCACTGTACCGGTAGTGTTGCGTTTGTCATGTAAACGCAAAATGAAAATACAAAGGATTCTATGGGAAGGGTGAATCTCACCTCTCAGCCCCAAGTCTGGCAGGTGAGGTGTTTTTCCTCATATAAACAGGCCCTAAGAAAGATCTAAAAAATGGCACGGCAAAATTATAGCAGAATACCTTAGTTTTTTGAAAGCCATTCAATTCAAAGGAAGCGATTACTGAATTAAACAAAATTTCGAGGATTTCATAGCTATGCTGACACCGAATAAATTCAAATGTGTAAGTACAGTAAATAGCTCAGAAAGAAGAAGGCCACTGACAGCATAGGGCTCGAATCTTTGGACAACTTTAAACTCAAATATGTAAAATGTTATTGCTTAAGTCTTCAAACTGAATAGCTCGAAAAGAACTTCAGGTCGTTCACCATAATTCCAGAAAGAGCATTTTTGATATCATCAATATTTTAAGCAGGGAGAAATAGAGCTCTATTTCTCCCTGATTTTAAGCGTTACGGCATTTTTAAGGTTTTTGCTAGTTGTGACGTCATCAAATTGCTAAATCGTAAACCATAAAAGCTACAGACTTTTGCTTGCTACTAATTTGTAGATCTTCAAAAACTGAGTATTTCTTGTATTGATCATTTTGACTTTCCTCAATCAGTTTAGATTTTATCGGGCTTTTACTGTTTGTCAAAGCTTCAGATACCTCCTCTGGTGCAACTATTCATAAAACTTAAAAAATGCTGTGATTCCGAAAACAATGATCATATCAAAATGCTCTATCTGGAATCATAGCAAACGACCTAAAGTTCCTTTCGATCAATTCAGTTGAAAGAACCAGGCAATAGCATTTTACACATTTGATGTCAAAGTTGTCCACAGATTCGAGCCCTATGCTGTCACTGACAATGAAAGAAGACAGCAAATTCGAGCTTGAATTCAAGCAAAAGGAAAAAAACATTCTCCGCATAACAAAGCTTCAAACGAGAGAGGTTATTTCTGGTCCAACAGGTAATTACCACTCATTTGAGACAAAACAGAGTACCAGATAGCAATTTTGTACACGACGGTGTTGGGCATCTAAAGTGGCACTGCAGACATGAAAACAAACGTGGTGGCACTGCAGACATGAAAACAAACGTGGCATGCAAGACAATAAATCTTGCTAAGATCATCTTTCTATCAGTACAATGGATTACACTTACCACACATTTGGAACAAAACCATGTGCCAGGTGGTACTTTCGTTAGAGGTGGATCCAAGCAGGTTAAATGGTATACATGGTCGCAAGTGTCACACATCAGTAAGTTACCAGCATCTCGACACACAGAACAAATAATTTCATGAAAATCATGAATATCAGCCTGAAAATAAATTGGAAAGCAAGATAACTGCAAGCTTCATCGGTCGCACAAACTTTTCATCTTAAGAATTATGCAGACGTCTCAGCTTTGCGTTTGATAGGGAGTCTCAGCTGGCTGACCATTAGAGAATTGATCGGCTTTGAGACTAGCAAGATGGTCTACAAATCTCTGAATGCCCTCACCCTAGATTACTTTCGAAACATAGTTCAAAGGTATCTGAAGCTACAAAAGCGCCAGCTGAGGAACTCTAAAGCTGACCTTAGATTACCACTTACTGAGAACATCAACTGGTCAGAAATCGTTTGCTTACAGAGGGGCTAGGGTCTGGAGTGACTTAGATAGTGTTGCCAAAGCGTCCTCATCATTCTGCTCCTTTCGAAGAAATTATAAACCAAACTATGACTCATCTCGTTTTCCTTTCCTTTTTTTGTCTTGGGTTATTGTAAATAGGGTTGTATATTTTAGTTATTATTAGGTTTTGTTTTTGCATGGCTCCCTGTAAAGCAGTTTAAACTGAGTGGATTACCATGGATAAAAAGTTAAAATGAAAATGAAATGACATGAAACGCATTTTTTTCTGAAATTCCATACAAAACCGTTAACTCGTTAAACGACAGACTTGTAATAAGGTTATTGTAGGTTTTAACTCTTATACTTTAGTTATTTTACCAATGTATTATTAATTTTGTAAGTTTTTAACACGGCCCCCTGTAAAGCAGTCTTGGATTGATGGGGCTACCGTGTATAAATAATTCAAAATGAAATGAAATGAAACAGGGTTCATAAGAAATTGCTAGCAGATATCTTGGAGTTAAAATTTTACCTAAATTCTAATTCATGTTCGTGAATAATCATTGACCGCACACACATATGGCTAAATATGGCCAATTTATCAATAAATAACCCCATTTTGTTGTAACTTATTTTTCTAGGACTTTCCAGAAGGGAAATTAGACACATAAGAAAATGAGCTGCAAAACATGACAAGTATCATAGGTATAAGAAACATTTTAGGCTAAAGTGTCAAAAAATGATTTCTTATATGCGGGGCCTTACTACATTGCGACTCATTCCAGTAAATGTGTCGTCACGGGTCTGAATTTGCTTTGGCAAAAACTAGATGAGGTCTGAAATTTTCAATGGCTAGAATGAAGAGACCAAAAATTTTTGTGCAATTCCATCCTTTTCCCTTGGTGACAGCTCCTTGAAATTTATATGGGAACAATCTTCTTCGTAAAACATCTGCCAACATAAAATTCAGCAAGAAAGCAACAATTATATTAGAAATGAACAACTAGCTTCTTCGCCCACATTCACATCTGCGCACTTTGCATGGGCGTTAGCAGCCATAACTGCGTCATTATCGTGGTTTGTATGTCACTGAAATTACCTGAGTAGCTTATTTTACCCACGCCATTAGCAGCTGCTATTATCTAAATTCAGTGATTACTTCCCGTGGAAGATTTATAGTTATTCTCCTCCAATAGTCGCAGTCTTCAGTTCATCAGCTCAAATTTCATTTTTGTATAATCCATCAAAAAATTTCATCCATATTTCGATATTATAATTTGATATTTCCACGTTTTACGGGGGCATCACCTTCGTCATTTTGTATCCATTCTTTCTTCAAAGAACAATTTTTGCATTTTTTTAAGTTCTCATGAACTAGCCAAATCATAAGCGTTCGAAGATGCAGCGCCATTCCGGTAAATTTTCACCCTTAGTTGGGCAAAAATGTTGGCAAACAATGGGTTATGTGTCGCCCAGCCTCCCCCCCCTAGATTTTTTCTTCCCATACGCTTATGAGCCAAATACTGAGCTTTTCTCATTTTCATGTTCTCTTCTAATGACAATGCTTTCTCTTTTGTCCACGTTTGAAATCCTTCTAATGTGTGGTGTGTAGTGTGAGTTGTCTGCTGCAGTCTTGAGCATTTTGCGATGCATCCAAATTTCATAACTGTTTAATTTCTCTCTGAAGCTAATAGCGAATGCCAAACATAAGGACGGATAGACTTGCAAATGGCTCTCTGTAAAGTCATTGATCTCCTTTGACCAAGGAGTCAGGACATATAAAATCTTGCATGGCCTCTGTCCCGAAAAGCTTCGCCATGAGTTCACTGAAAGATCCATGATTTCAGAGTATAGAACCAGAAACCGTGGAGATCTGCAAATTCCTAAAGTTAGGTTAGAATATGCAAAGCGAAGTTTCTACTTCTCTGGTGTCAAAAACTGTAATGATATCCCTGACAACGTTCGAGAAAGAGATTCAATTGCTCGTTTTAGAACAGGTCTTAGAGATTATCTTTTGAACCTTTCACATGACCCAAACACCACCCCTTGGTAGAGCAGCAATAAATACTATCATTATTTTTTCTTTTTCTCATATAATCTTTGAAGAAATATTGTCATTAGGTTATCAATTTGCTGAAAGGACCTGGTGTGTAAATATTGATAAAATGAAAAATGAAATTTCATACATCAGGATTTTCAGTGTACGAGCCCGATGTGTGCTTGCAATACTGGATTTGAAGATAAAGCGCACTTTTTTCTGCACTGCACTGCACTGCACTTTGTTTCTATGCACAATGATCTCCTTGGCTAGCATGGAGTTTTGGCCGGTCTTTTTACACAGTGCCTTTACCTGTTGCTTGAAAGAAAGTGATTGATCAAACGTTATACCGAGAAGATTTTCCTCTGTACTTTCTTTCACAAAGGCCTCTCCTATTTTGACTGTTGTTTTAATATTCCTTTTTGCACCAACAATCATTAAGTGGCATTTGTCTTCATTTAGTTTTATGCCATTGTTTGGAAACCATTCAGTTATCTTGAGGGCATCATTCTCTAAATTCATGATGACATTTTCGATGCTAGGACCACTCGCATAAATAGTTGTGTCGTCTGCATAATTACAGATTTCGGTCTCCTCCATGAACATAAACAGGTCATTCAGATACATGTTAAACAAAAGGGGTCCCAAGACCGAGCCTTATGGTACTCCTAGGACGGTTTCTGTCCATGTGCTGAATGAACCATTGACCTTCACCCTCTGCTTCCTGTCGGTGAGATAGCTATGAATAAACAGAAAAGCAGATCTACTGAAGCCATATGCATTCAATTTTGCACTTAGTAGTGCATGATTTAAACAATCAAAAGCCTTCGAAAGGTCTGTTAGAACAGCCCCTGCGACACCCCTGTTGTCCATTGTATTCTTGCAGGCTTCCACAAAACGTAGCAGTGCATGCTGTATACCATAACCCTCTCGAAATCCACAAAGGAGTGAGGACAGGGAACTTTGGACTCAGAGTTGGTCTCAGTAAGTTGAATTTCCACAAATGCAAACACAATTTCAGAGATACTATTAATCCAATGTGCCCCACCAATGATGGCATCGAGGAAATGGAACACTTCTTGTTGCTCTGCCCCTCTTTTGAAGCACCATGTAGAAATCTTCTCACTGGAGTTTCTGCCTTGTTACGACCACCAGGCATACTAATATTTCAAACAAGTTTCTGATGCATATTTTAAAACAAGGGCAGATTTTGTAATACAATAGCATCAGTCGCTTTAGTTCACACCTCAATTCAAAGCGATTAGCGAATGCAGACAAAAGAAATTCCCTGAAGCAGAAAATCAAAACAAATGAAGCCGCAACGTTGCCCTGAAACCAGTACGGCGAACTCTCGTTTGATGCGGGCGAAGGTAGGTTTTTAAGAGAAGGTATGTGCTTACGATGAAAGAAGAAGGGTAGATCTAAAGTTCTGTCTCGCAGATTTTGTCTGTTTGATTCAGAAACCGAGCAGAGGGCATTACAATTTTTGTATATTTATTGCTCAGATGAACGCAGTCACTCCTCAGCTCCTGAATCAAATAAACAAAATCCGCGAGACAGAACTTTAGATTTATCCATCTTCTTTCGTAATAAGCATATACCTTCTCTTAAGAACCTCCCATCGCCCGCACCAAACGAGAGTTCGCCGTACTGGGATCTGGGCAACTTTTGCGGCTTCGTTTGTTTTCAATTTCTGCTTGAGGGAATTTCTTTTGTCTGCATTCACTAATCGCTTTGAATTTAGGTGTGAACCAAAGCGACTGATGCTATTGTATTACAAAATCTGCCCTTGTTTTTCTGATACATATTTTATTGTATAGTGATAAAGATTATACTGATGATCTCAATGGAGATATACTTCTGCGAACTCTCTGCTTTATCCATAAAATCGGTCGGTTTGATTAGGAATCTAAAACTTTGTCATCCAACCACCAAAGTCCCCATTTTAAGTAAATGCTTTTTAGATTTTTAGTAATTTTTTGTTAGCAGTCACGTGTAGTTTATGTGCTATCTATGTCTATCACGTCGTTACGTACGGTTGCTATGTTCGTGTTTCCTGTTTTATGTTGCCATTTCGTAGTCGTAGTTTATTGCTCCAAATGGTATTGTATTAGTAGTTGGGTATAGTATTTTGTAAGTAGTGTAATAAAGTAATATGTATTGTAACTTTTTAGATTGAGTGTATCAAAAAACGTCCTAATTATTCGAATAATCAAAATGTAATCTTGTCACTAAGCAACAAACATTACAATGTTGCTCTACCGGGTGAGTCAGAAAAAACGCCCGGCGTTTGAAAGGCTACTGCTCCAACAAGGGCAGATTTTGTAATACAATAGCATCAGTCGCTTTGGTTCACACCTCAATACAAAGCGATAAGCGAATGCAGACAAAAGAAATTCTCTCAAGCAGAAATTGAAAACAAACGAAGCTGCAAAGTTTCCCTGAAACCAGTACGGCAAACCCTCGTTTGGTGCGGGAGAAGGGAGGTTTTTAAGAGAAGGTATGTGCTTATAACGACAAAAGAAGGGTAAATCTAAAGTTCTGTCTCGCGGATTTTGTTTATTTGATTCAGAAACTGAGCAGAGGGCATTACAATTTTTGCATATTTGTTGCTCAGATGTACGCAGTCACTCCCCAGCTCCTGAATCAAATAAACAAAATCCGCGAGACAGGACTTTAGATTTACCCTTCTTTTGTCGTTATAAGCACATACCTTCTCTTAAAAACCTCCCTTCGCCCACACCAAACGAGAGTTTGCCTTACTGGTTCCAGGGCAACTTTGCGGCTTCGTTTGTTTTGAAATTCTACTTGAGAGAATTTCTTTTGTCTGCATTGGCTAATCGCTTTGAATTGAAGTGTGAACCAAAGCGACTGATGCTATTGTATTACAAAATCTGCCCTTGTTTACTGCTCCCTGAATATATAAGCAATGATATTTTGCAATATTTGATTAAATAGCTAACATGTTCAATTATTATCAGAAATTTTCCTGGCTAAAATCAGTCACTCCTTTCAGATTCTGTAAGCGATTTTCCAAAATGAGTCCCTTCGAGGAACCTTAAAAAACGTGCTAAAATTACAAGCAGAAGTCCCTTAATGTGTTTACATCACAGCGATAACTTTCAGCACGCTTTAACAGAGGCAAATTTTGTAAACAATAGAAGCTCTGGTTTGTTTACATATGACTACTCCGTTTTTGTTAGTATTCGTTTTTGTTGCATCGAAACTACCGTTCACACTACTCCGTTTTCGTACAAAAAAGGAGAGAAAAACCTCCGCTTTTGTGCGTTCACACTGATCTGCCCGATAACAAAAACGCAGCGAAAAACATCCGTTTTTGTGCGTTCACATTACTCCGTTTTTGTGAAGCTTATTGTTGGATATTGGAGCGTTTTCAAAAACCTCCGTTTTCGTGCGTTCACATTGATTAAATGCGTTTTCAAAAACCTCCGTTTTTGTGGATGTCCACTTTTGACAGCGTTTTCGAAAACCTCCGTTTTTGTGGCGTTTTTGTGCTGATCAGTGTGAACACTTTCACAAAAACGGAGATTTTTCTCTCCGTTTTTGTACAAAAACGGAGTAGTGTGAACGGGGCCTTAGTTGAGAATAAAGTAAAACTATGTTAACAACTTTTATCGATATAAACAGTTGCTTAAGTTATATTTTCCCAATACTAGAGTTTCTTAATTTTTTGGTTATCTTAGAGTTGAGTTTCTTATAAGCAGTTTCTTGTAAAGAAATAAGTGTACGCCTGATTCAAGGATCAAAATACACTTTATCATCAAGTTCCTTACAATTAACTGAAAGTGACTGCTCTAAAAACAAGAACGAAGTTTGTTATGGAAACACTTTCTAGTTTTGGAGACTGAAGACAAGATTATTTCACGCCATTTCCTCTCAGATTTCGGAATTGATGTACATTTCTTCTTCGTCAACTTATTGTGAGAGTGCGATCAAGGTTGTGTTGGTCAAACTTGTGTTGTGAAGACAGTTTCATTTTATCGTAGGGAGTTAGTTTTGTCCAGGATTGGACAAGTGGAATTTTGTTTATTCAGTATTGCTTGGTCTCAGTGAATGAAAACTGGGTAAGTTCTTACTTATTTACATCTCCAAAATTACTTTGGCTTTTGGAAGTCCAGTCTGAGACGACAAGATCAACGATGTCAGGCTGAATTCGTAACTTCTAACCTGTAATTCCAAAATACATTGATTTTTAGAGATACTTTTCTGTCGAGGGAAGTTGCAAGTTCTGCAAGAACATTTTAATGGTTTAGGCCCAGCCATCAGGACGCGCAAAAAGGGGAGTCAACAGCGAAAGATCGCGCGAAGAGCAGCAGACGCAGAGCTTAGTGAAAGCAACCAAGTATGTAAAATTTCTCGTTCTATATGGTAGCAAAGAATTTTGAGTTTTGGCGAAAGTATATTTTCGTCGCGAGGAAAAAACGAGGGTGTGGTTTTCTCCACAGCAAACCCCTCCCTCCGCCATTAGGCTGTTTTAGCAAGAAGACGCGAGTCAAGAAGACGCCAGCATAATTCTGTTGTTCGAGGATGTAACTTACAAAGTGAAATCAACTTTGAAAACTTTTGAGAGTCTCGAGAGACTTATTGTACGTTCTATTCTGAAACTGACAACCTGAAAAGTATACTTCTGAAGGCCGCACTGCAAAAATAGGACGTCGAGAAAGGAAGCAGAATGCAATATGAACACATTCACAAATGATGGAGAGATGAGAATGCAAACTGTTCTTAGGGAATTTGTCTGTCTGTAAGCTCCTTTCTGGGAGGTAAAAGGCTGGAAAATTAGAATGCTCGAAAAACATGAAAAAGTAGCTAAGTTTTCAAAGACGTCCACGTCTTGCTGCTAAAACAGCCTATTATCACCAGATGACGCCATAGAAAAGAGCTCTCTGATTGGCTGGTTAACTAAGATTACATCATATGTAAATAAAACAGAGCTGCTGTTGTATACAAAATTTGCTTCTGTTTTGCACGCTTTAGCACGTGCTCTCGTTTGGGCGGGTTGAAAAGTTTTTCCCCTAGTTTGAATAACTTATTGAGAGGAAATCCATTTTCCCATGAGGACGAAATACATGAGCGCGTCCAGGAGTCATTATTGCTAGGAAGGAGAACAAAGGGAAATTTTGCTTGCTGTTTTCGCTCGTTTTTGCAGGTTTTCGAAAAGGGCCTTCTGCAGAAATTCTCCTATTTCGACAGGAAGGAGTGACTGATTAAAGCCGGGTAAATTACTGAACCTAATTTGACATATCGGGGATAAAACAAGACAGTTTTCAACATCATTGCTTTGATATTGAGGGATCAGAATTTTTTCAAACGCCGGGCGTTTTTATTGAGTCACCCGGTATTATTTTGAACTAAGGTTACATAACCAAAGTCACCTAGCCAACTATAAAATCTATAATGCTGGCAACTTGTTTGACAGATCTGTACAAAGAGCACCAGGGTATTCATTAGCGTATGACGCACGAGCGCCCTAGGAACGACGTTGCTTCTAGCCAGAAATATCGACTTCTTTCTCTCAGTGATAAATAATTCAAAATCCTCAAAGTACTGGGCATTCCGTATCCTTAGAAGAAATTTCAATCTTGGACACAGCTGCAAACGAGTTTGAATTTTTGATCCACGAAAGTTTGTTGCTAACGAGGGATCGTCAGTCGCTAAACTTTCAGAACTATTATATTCCACACTCTTTGTGTAGATTCTCATAGGACTTTCAGGCTCATTGTCTTTCATCGGAACTTTCCTTATTTGTGGGTTTAATTATTTATAATTAGCTATGCATGTTGATAAGATAATAAAGGTCTTAAAAAACTAGCTTTCTACGAGTAGTTTCTCAGCTGAGGATGATAGGAGATCCCATCGAAACGCACTCGTAATCATAGCATGGCCTGGTCCAACCGTTTTCGTCCTTTGTAATCTTACAATAAATTTGGCCCAATTTCGTCCCCAGAGTGAGTTCGTTGCTCTACTTCTACTTTTTTTTACATTCAGATAAAAATTTACAATATTTGTTACATTCTACCATACTTTCTAATTATAACTATTCGACACTACAGGGACGATACCAAGAGGAGCGAAAATTACACGACTACCCCATGGTTACATGAAACAAGACGAGGACAATACAAGAAACTGTACGCAACGAAACAACGGGGGGACGATAAACGAACAACATACTACAAGTAAATACGACGTTAAGCTACGAGTTAAGGTAGCTTGTAACCAAGTAATTGCAGATTAAAAAGTTTGGAAATTACGGGATGCAAGAGGCCGTTCGGCGATTTGATTGGCTGTAACTCTGTTTTGCGGGGTAACTCCGTCTTGCGCGTGGTAGACGGCCGCGGCATGTTAAAATTCGAAAGGAAACCACATTCTTTTCCCATTTAAACCATAATTTGCTACTTATCTCCGAAATTCGGAGAATAACGAGCTTGCAGTGAAAGTTTCTCAAATTCGCAAGTTAGGTCTATTTTTGCTCCAAACAAACCGAGCTTATTAAACACACTTGCCAACCCCAGATTATTATTCAGATACCCTCAAAAAGGTTGAAGTAAGGTCGGCAAAGTATTCGCGTTTAGTTTCTCAATTCATCTTCTGCAGAATTAGCGCTAGAGCAACGGCCATTTTCCGCAAATTGGCGTTGCCTAGCAAACAGTGAAATCCATAATGGCTGCAATGGAAACATCCAGATTTTTGGTGCAATGGATTAAAGTGTATTACGGTGTTCTTTCGGCTTCGCGATCAGCATATGACGTAAAAGTATACCCTGAGAACCAGGTTGATTTTGGGCTTGTCCAACCGTTTACGTCTTAACACATACGGGGATGCCTTAATAAACTAGATTGTCGTAGCATATTAGATTCTCGAATTGTCATCAAAAATTTCATGGAACTGTCTCTTTTAGAAAGAACGTCGTCTCTGCTTCTATCAGCAAGTTCTTTATCCGACTGCGCTTCCTGCCTGGTGTTTCAGTACCTCACAACAAATATTGAGATAAGAATAAGACTAGTAACATACCCCTTCAGAAGTAGTAACAATTGTAGAACTCAGTGGAATCGGTTCAACATGATGTTTCGATTTTCTTCGCTTTTTCTTCACAGGTAACAAAGTACAAGTTGAATTCATATCTACGGAATCAAAAAAATCTCATTCAATTTTATTTCTGTTTTTGTTTGTTTGCCATATATTTTTAAACACTCGCACTTACTTTATTTTAATTGTCGAAACTTTCGCCTCACTTCTGAGGCCTCATCAGCAACTAAACATCAGTTGTATTCGGACCACAGGAAGCCCAGGCAGTTAGTTAACCGAAACAATGATAAGTTTACGATCGTAGAATTGTTAATTGTATACTACCTTCGTGTGTTATTTGTTGCACTTCTCCACTGCTGTACTTCTGCACTGTACTGCATAATTGTTCGAATGCGAGAGTTCGATACAAAATTTCTTGCTGGTATTCTTATACTGTATAGGTAAACAAGGACTGAAACTAATCTTCAAGCCAAATTCAATAAACTGTTTTGTCCTCGCTCGTAATCCGGCATCCATGCTCCAAATTCGCATAACAGCGTATCAAAATGTTCCCTAATCATCGAACTATACTTTGTTTCTTCATGATCAATGCTTAATTTGCAACAATTTGCAACTTTTTGACGTACGTCTCGTCCGATCACGTTTCTCACCATGCTCCGGCCATCGAACGGTCCCAAAGCGATCGAAATTCGAATGTTTTCGTCAGCCAGCCTCGCTTAGCTTTTCACAAAATGTAAACAGGGACCCCCTGGCATATCATAGAGCACAGTTGTTGGTTTGAATCGATCAACAGATGGATCGGGGGGTCCCTGTTTACATTCTGTGAAAAGCTAAGCGAGGTTGGCCGACGAAAACATTCGAATTTCGATCGCTTTGGGACCGTTCGATGGCCGGAGCATGGTGAGAAACGTGATCGGACGAGACGTACGTCAAAAAGTTGCAAATTGTTGCAAATTAAGCATTGATCATGAAGAAACAAAGTATTGGAGAGTATAGCTCGATGATTAGGGAACATTTTGATACGCTGTTATGCGAATTTGGAGCATGGATGCCGGATTACGAGCGAGGACAAAACAGTTTATTGAATTTGGCTTGAAGATTAGTTTCAGTCCTTGTTTACCTATACAGTATAAGAATACCAGCAAGAAATTTTGTATCGAACTCTCGCATTCAAACAATTATGCAGTACAGTGCAGAAGTACAGCAGTGGAGAAGTGCAACAAATAACACACGAAGGTAGTACACAATTAACAATTTTACGATCGTAAACTTATCATTGTTTCGGTTAACTAACTGCCTGGGCTTCCTGTGTTCGGACTTAGTTTTCGTTCTCTGATTGTTCGATGGTCAAACAGTGGCATTCAGAACACTTTCAACGTCACAATCTTCGAGGAACCTGTTGTTGTTGTTCTGTCTCTTTCTTGGTATATTTGAATTTCCCCATTCTTCTTTCGAATTCAGCGTAGGCAATAGTTCTTGAATATAAACTGCCTCTGAGACTTGCCTAAGCATTGGATCCAATATGTGGCAAACAAAAATATATGGCAAGCAAACACAAAAACATAAGTACAGTCTTGGATTCAACACTGGGGATCAAATTAAACCTTTAGCAGGTTCTGCTAAAAGAAGAAGTGCAATTTTATTTCACTTATCTGAAAACATCTATCCATGTTTGTAAGTCAGTAAATACCGGGTAAGTTAATAAAAACGTGCGGCATTTGAAAAAATCCTGCTCTTTGAATATCAAAATAATGATATTGAAAACTGTCTTGTTTATCCCCGATATGTCAAATTAGGTTCAGTAATTTACCCGTCTTTCATGGGACATTCCTTCCCGTTGAAATAGGAGATTTCCTGCAGAAAACCTACTTTTGAAATCCTGCAAACACGAGTGAAAACATCAAGCAAGATTTCCCTTCGTTCTCTTTCCTAGCAATGATGACTCCCGGATGTGCTCATGTATTCTGTCCTCATGGGGCAATGGAAGCCCCTAAATAAATCATTTACACTAAGGCGAAAACTTTTCAACCCACTAAAGGGAAAACACGTGCTAAAGCGCGTCGAAAGTCATCTTTATGAGGTGAACACATTAGGGATTCTTACTTGTAATTTTAGCATGTTTTTTAGGGTTTATCAGAGGGATTTATTTTAGAAAATCGCTTCCAAAATCTGAACGGAGTGACTGATTTTAGCCAGAAAAATTCCTACAAATAATCGAACGTGTTAGCTATTCAAGAAGGTACTGCAAAATATCATTGATTATATACTCAGGGAGCAGTAGCCTTTCAAACGCCGGGCGTTTTTCTTTTGAATCGCCCGGTAGATAACTTTTTTACATATTGACCTGCTAGAAAACCTAGCCTAATTAAAATATTATTCAATTCATGTAAATCAATCAGAAACTAAAAGAATTGAAATGGACAGCTTTTCTTGAAACTTTCAGGGGGCGCCGAACGTTTGATCTCTTTATAGTCTACTATAGACTATTATACTGTCTTCCACCACGATAAGTCAAGAATTTCTGCCTGTTCTTCACGATACATTTTAACATTAGTTTCTGTAGATCTTGTTGCAATATTTGTACGTAGCACAGGGAAGCTTTTCAGCAAGGTCAGAAAGGTCGCCTGGGCTAAACTGTTGGGGATTTATAGACCATCACAGAAGTTTCTTTTCTTATAACGCCTTTTAACCGTTGGCCAGCCTAGTCTCGCCGTAGATGAGGAGAAAACCAAGCATTGCATCTGTTATTAGTCATGATCCTCGGGGCCGTGTTCTGTATTTTCCGCAAGATGTTGAGTCTGTTTTCATAGGACATATATGAAATTAATTATTCTCTATTTGCCATTATTCATTCTTATTCATTCCTTTTATTCATTACCAATCAATCCTGGTTCCCTGTACTGAGCTTGCAAGGTTTCGTACAAAGGCTGAGGGTTAACATTTTCGATAATGCCTGAAGGAAACAGTTACTATGTAGTTTATTGCCCTGCGGTCAGGGCAGGGTGCAGGCCTTTCGTTTTTAACAAAGTAACAATATCAGTTCAAAGCTATAATCATCGTTGGCCCAGAATGAAGCCATTGCAGACGGATGCCACTTGCAGCTTTTCGAAACTGTTGCTCGACATGTTCCAAATGGTTCGAAGCACTGATCTGTGTTTCAAATTCGAAGCTAGGTTGTGACGTAATCAGCGGGCACCACCGGATGATAATGCCCCATCATTACGCCAAATTGGAACGTTTCAGCCAATCAGCTTGCGTAACAGAGTTGTTGCCCTGACCATAGGATAATAATTAACTGCTAATGATGATAATAAACAGATCAGCTGCCCTGACCATTGGTTTGGTATTTTCTTCTGTAAAGTCGCTTCAGAAAATTGAAAAGTTACAAGAACGTGCACTAAGGTTTCTTTATAATGATACAGTAAAAACCCGCGTATAAGAACCTACAATTTTGCAAGTCAGCCTGATTAGGTTCTTATGTATTGAGTATTTAGTAGGAAATAAGGCTGTTCAGGTTCTTAAATTGGTTCTTATTTCATTCATGGCTTCCAGGTATTTCTTTTGTTCATATTGAAACTTCAAGCCCATTATTTACTGTCAGTTGAGAGACACCTGAGTTCACGAGGCCTTATTCAAAACATCAGTTAATGGAAGAATCAGAATTATTACAGAATACAATGAAAAGCTTCCAAAGCATCTTTAGAGCTCTTTGTAACTTGCACATGTGGCAGAATCAGTACGTATAGGCTCAATGACAAAGCAACTAGAGTTTGATTTAGTTTGATGATCTCCACAAATAAGAACCTATTTCAAATTTCAGGCTGAATGGGTTCTTATACATTGGGGGTCTAATTTCAGAATTTTCAGCCTGTAGGTTCTTAATCACTAGGTTCTTATACGCGGGTTTTTACTGTAGTAAGAGCTCATATAATGACTTGCTCCAAAAATAAGGAAGACGTACTATGCAAGTTTCGCGTCAAAGAACTCTTTGCATTGAAATTTATAAAACAATGAATAATCTAAATCCGCCATTTATGAAAAATTTCTTCAAACTCAGATCTTCGCATTACTCCTCCAGAAAGCCTTATGACTTGAAGCATGTAAGACCAAATCAAGTAACTTTCGGTTCAAACAGTCTTGAGTCCGTTGGACTTCAAATATGGAATGGTTTACCAAACAAAATGAAATCTGCAGAGAACTTGAACAACTTCAAACTTATGATAAAGCAATGGAATGGCCAAGAATGCAAATGTAGTGCCTACAATAGTTTTATTATCATTTAAAAATAGATTTTTTCAAACATTTTAATTTCATTCGATTTAGATTAGTTAACTTTTTATATATTTTATATATTGTTAGCTATGTAAATAATGAATTCAAATAAATGAACAAAAACAACAACAATAAGAAATAATGACAATCAGCTCTTACTCTTACCACTTTTTCGTTTGTTTCCACCATTTTTGTTGTCCAGCTCTGTATCAGAAGATTCCAATGAAGAATCGTCACTCTGGATAAAGAACATGGCTAACCTCATCACTCTCGTACAAGAAAGTGTCCCGACTTGTTCGATTCCAATTATTGTATTTACTGCCCACACGGAATCGTGATGGGTTGATAGTCTACCGCGGGAAAGTAAGTTAGATTTATGACGATGTCCCTTGTATCCCTGCGGTAAACCTTCCTCAAGAGGGACTGATAATGAAACAGCGAAAAACTTGGCCCTATTTTCTTCGAATATCGACAATCCTACCACATTTACACCGTAACAATGGTAATTCAGAAATCACGCAATCTGATTGGTACTGTAGGAATCACGAAGTTTGGGCCTAAATAGGGCCAAGGTTTTCAGAGTAATATTATGAGTCTCTGTTGACTGAAGCGCCATCATCAAGTCAAAGAGCACAGGGAAACAAGAGACTCATCATCGTAAGTCTAAAAGTAAGCTTGTTTGAAAGATCAGTGTGGAATTAAGTCAGCAGAACTTCCCAAAACTCTCTAATATGATGTAAAACAATTCAGGACTTTGTTCTAATATTTTCATGATATTCAGCCAGAGCTCAATGCAATCGATTCATGACAATTGGCATCGTAATGATCAACCAACAAGCATTTGGGTCTTCACGAGACTTCCGCTTTCTTGAACTGCTGGAGAGATTTCAACATTTCATTGCTTGCAGTTTTATTGAGGTGTAAATGACTTTGATCTTTGATATTTTGATTGGGGATTAGTTTAAAATGCAGGCTTCCACGAGAAAGCCCTCGCAGGAAGTCGGCATAAGTATGCAAGGCCAGAGCCCAACTCTTTGCAAATTGAGCAGGTACATTAAACTGGACAAAAAATTCCTTGCCGAATCAAAGAAGCAGCGTGGTCTCCCTGAATGCGAGAGTATTTTTCGTTGCCTGTAGCCTCGTGGACATTTCCAAACAAAGTTTTAGCAGGCGTTCCAATGTTTAGACATAACTGTAGTACCCCCCCCCCCCAACGTGATCCAGGAAACAGGTGAAAATAAAGGGAAAATATTTCAAGGATCCTAATTTCTCAAGTTTTAATAACACAATATAGAGGATTGCGCTAAAGATGGCGTCGAGGAATTTTTTACCGAGATGCATTGCGTTGGAATTAAAAATATTTAACGATTCTATAGGAATTCAATTAAAGAACGCAGTGCATCTCGGTAAAACATTCCTCGCCGCCATCTTTAGCGCAATCCTCTATTGGTGTTTCTGGCGACGTGAGGATTGAGTTTCTTATTGGAAGTTTCTTATAAAAAAGTACTGCGATTACTCAAGTTTGGAGGGGGCCAGAGCCCAGATTCCTCCTTCATTCCCAACGCAAATACTAAGTGACTGCATGCCTTGCCTATTTTCTTTCTTAATTTTCTGTTTTGTTACGTTTCTTGCTTCGCTAAAGCAATGAAGCATGGACATTAGTTAGGGATAGCTAAATCTAGTAACAAGGGCAGATTTTGTAATACAATAGAATCAGTCGCTTTGGTTCACACCTCAATTCAAAGCGTTTAGAGAATGCAGACAAAAGAAATTCTTTCAAGCAGAAATTCAAAACAAACGAAGCCGCAAAGTTGCCCTGAAACCAGTACGGCAAACTTTCGTTTGGTAAGGGCGAAGAGAGGTTTTTAAGAGAAGGTATGTGCTTATAACGAAAGAAGATGGGTAAATCTAAGGTTCTGTCTCGTGGATTTTGTTTCTTTGATTCCAAAACCGAGCAGAGGGCATTACAATTTTTGCATATTTATTACTCAGACGTACGCAGTCACTCCTCAGCTCCTGAATCAAATAAACAAAATCCGCGAGACAGAACCTTAGATTTACCCTTCTTCTTTCGCTATAAGCACATACCTTCTCTTAAAAACCTCCCTTCACCCGCACCAAACGAGAGTTTGCCGTACAGGTTTCAGGGCAACTTCGCGGCTTCGTTTGTTTTGAATTTGTGCTTGAGAGAATTTCTTTTGTCTACATTCGCTAATTGCTTTGAACTGAGGTGTGAACCATAGCGACTGATGCTATTGTATTACAAAATCTGCCCTTGTTATTTCTAGTCACAATGAACGAGCAAAGAAAGCGGTAATACCGGCAATGTACAATGATAAAGTTGACGGGCTGTCGCACTTTGCAAAATGTGGTCCTGCCTGGCGGGAATAGATTCAGCAATTTGCAACGTTTAATCTACTGGTTCGCTCAAGCAACACGCTCTTTATATCCAAAAAGGATATTTCTCTGTCGTCAGAAATTCGTGTTAGACCTACTTTAAAAGTGGCAATTTAAGACTACGTGTTTTAGTTATAGAAATCAGAAAGCCAGGCTAGGTACTTTTTTCACTCAATTTCTTTGATTTTCACACTGACGGAGAATATTATGACAAATCCTCTGGTTTAAGGCAACCAGTAATTTTCAAATTCTTGCTTCATGAATCAGCAACTACTTATCAGATTTAAAGTGTTTGTTTGTACGTGCGGCTATAATAACCAGTAAATACATAAATTTCGTTAAATTGAGAATATAGCCTCGAGCTTGTATTACTAAACGTTTCGGGCTTGACCCTTCATCAGTAGTGATTATGTCAAACGTCAAAACCGTCAAGTCAAGTATGGGAGTAACCCCCCTGGGGCCTAATCATTTTAACTCAGTGGATCGAAGAGAACATTTGGTCGTTCGCCATATCTCCAGAAAGAGCATTTTTAATATCATCGCTGTTTTTAAAATTACAACATTTATAAAATTCCGCTTTCTTTGAAGTAACGACGTCGTCAGATTGCTAAATCGTAATCTATAAAAACTACAGACGTTTGGTTTGATGCAATTACCTTGCAATTACTTATCAGATTGACGCAATTAAGGTCTGAAACTCTATACTGTGATCTTTTCTGTTGAAAAATTTTAAAAGTCCAAAAACTGAGTTTCTGGCTGCCATAAAGTAACCATTCAAACGACGCAAATATCTTTTGAGACATCCTGTGGATAATTTCAAAGATCTCTTACGATCGCAGCTATAAGCGGAAACTAAATCCCACTATCAACAAATATTGTGTAGTTACAGAAACGAGAGGAGATCAAATAAAAGAACTAGAGTAGCATAAGTTCCAAATCTTTAAATCAGTGTAAAAAGGCGGGTGTAAAATTCAATGACCTACTTCTTTAAACTGAATCACTTGAGAGAAAATTTAGCCAATTTCCTATGATTCTACCATTGGACTTTTCAGAAATCTTGAATATTTGTCGAAATTCTTGCCTAATTTAGATTAGAGCTCATTTCATGATATGACGTCATCAAATTTCTAAATCATAAACCAGAAAAGTGAAATAGTTTTGCTTGATACCATATTGTAGGCATTCATAAACTATGGCTTTCTTGAAACTTACTTGATCTTTCATCAGCAGGTTTCGAAATTACGGTAGTAGTTTTAATCTTTTATCGAAAATTTTCTTAAATTCTTAAAAAAGAAGAAAAACACTGTAATTCTGAAAATATTGAAAATTTCAGACTAATCCAACGGCAGATTTACTGTAAAATAGTTCCAGTTCCTTGGAGGCCGTTCAGTTCAAAGAAATAGGTCATAGAATTTTACACCCGGCTTTTTAAAGATTTGAACCTATGCCAACTAGAGCACGAACCTTGTCATTTTCCGTTGAGAACAAGAGCAGATAACTTGGTACACTTCTGATACGTTTCTTTCTATCGTGCTGTTTAAATTTCATCTCTGCAAGGAAAGAAAGATGTAAGCAGTCAGCCATTTACAATATCCATGCCTGTCAATATAAATTCTTACTAATCAAAGAGATAATTTGGTCAGGCATTTGCTTTAATTCAATATAAAGCGAAAACCCACAAAATCTTGACCGAATGAGGAAATCCATCTATCAACATATTTATGTAGCGTCCTCGAAACTCCGAAGATTGCCTGTCATAGATCTCGACTGTTCCCTGTTCTGTGCTTTCCTTTTCCAATTGTCTATATCCTTTGGTATTGGAACAAGGGCAAATTTTGTAATAAAATAGCATCAGTTGCTTTGGTTCACACCTCAATTCAAAGCAATTGGTTCACACCTTAATTCAAAGCAAATGCAGACAAAAGGACTTCTCTCAACCTGTAATTCAAAAGAAACACGGCCGCAAGAGTTGCCCCAGTAGTGCAAAGTCTCACTTGGCGCGGGCGAAGGGAGGTTTTTAAAAGAAGTTATGTGCTTTAGACGAAAGTAGAGGGGTAAATCTAAAGTTCTGTCTTGCAGATCTCTTTTACATGATTCAAAAGCAGAGCAAAGGGCATTACCATTCTTGCATATTCATTGCTCAAATGTAAACAATTACTCCTCAGCTCATGAGTCAAATAGACAAAATCCGCCAAACGGAACTATGGATTTACCCTTGTTGTTTCGTTATAAGCACATAACCTATCTTAAAAACGTCCCTTCGCCGAGACCATGGAAAAAGTTTGCCGTATTGGTTTCAAGGCAAATTTGCGGCTATGTTTGTTTTGAATTAATGTCTTGAAAAAGTTCGATTTCTTTTTGAAAGCAAGAACAGACTCTAAGTTCATTACACCATCACTCGGGGTTATAACACCAACAGCATAGCCCCCCTGAACCACAGTGAATTTTTCCAATATTTCATTGTAAGAGAACCGGTTTGAATAAGAATAAAACAGATGAATCAAAATTAGGATAACATCCAGACATGCATCAGAATACATTAAATACAGGTTCCACAAGTTGTAAACGGCATAGTATACCTGCGTATTTTTCGTGACTGACAAGACCAAGTTTTTCGAGGAAGTTATCTTGCTGCAAAAAAGAGTTCGATTTTGTTATTGAAATTAAATCAACGTCCAATGACATTTAAAGATCACGTTCGGGGTTGACATGATTCAAGAAAGAATAAAAAATTTTAGCGGGAAGGGCGGGGGGGTTACTTAGGTACTCCATGGAACGGGGTTGTACCATTGTTGTGGTACCTTTTTAACGAAAAAATGCTGATTTATATGTAAGATTTCCAACGTTGCTTAACGGCTTCCGGATTCATTGGTATAATTAGTGGCAAAAGATCATTCAAGGGTATACGTTTTCCACTTTCTCCAGATTTATGGGTATCTTTTTATGCTTTTCGCGGATTTATGGGTATTCTTTTCAAAAATTGTTCCAGAAATTTTTTGACTCTGAAAGGCTCAACTCCGTAGCAGGGACACTTAAGGAGATTATACCCGGAAGATTATACCGTTGTGAATGGTGTATGGTACTTTTCTCCAAGATTTTTCGTCTTTCCGTTCTAAAATTACGCATTCAAATAAGCGACTTGTGTGTAGTTTAGTGAACGTCATTATACCAAAAGATTCCTTCCAGATCTTCACACGTGATGACATCACTACGCATGAGTCGCAGATTACGACACGTACTATCGCAAGGAAAAGACGAAAAATGGCAGCAAAAGTATGATACACCATTTATAACGGCATAACCTTTTTATTTCATTATTAATCCTACCAACCCTGGAGTTGTCCTTTAACTGTTCTTCATTATCAGAAACAATTTTCCAACCAATAATTTAAAAAGAAGTAAATTATTCGACGTTCTTTTTCAACAAGCTTATGACAAGAAAATGACATAGAAAATAACACTAAAATTTGAGAATTGCTCTATGTTGTCACGTTCTGTAAAAATTTACTGTAAATTATAATTCCAGTGCTGCAAGGCATACACTTGCGGGCATGGCTTAGTGGTAGCACGCTGGACTTTTTAATGCAAGTTTCCCCTGCTTCCTACCCAGAATCCGAAGGTAGTTTTAGGATGCCAAGAAGCTAACTTTATCGAAGCAGTCTAATGGTCCGTTGAACGTTGATGATTCGAGTCCCCGCCAGCAGAACCTGCTGCATAGCGTAAGAAGCAGACTTATTCAGTTCTGATTCAGTTTTCGCTCGCAATTACGTAAACTTTTTACCTATCTATCAATTGAACTGAATTATTCTACTTACTCATTTATTGAATTTAATTACTTGCTTAACAGGGAGATTGGGCGAGAAAAGGTTAATGTCGCAACCTTTCGTAATTTCAGGCTTATTCATCATGGAATGAAAGATGGAATTATTCATCATGTAATTGATAATTTATCAAATATAGTCAATTTCAAATGCACCATGCCGTTAGAGCAAAATCAAGACATAATTTATCGTAAAAATTCGTGAAAAAGATTATCGGGGAAACATTTCAGGGCTGGATAGACTTGCTCCAAGTCTATTCCGTGGTATATCAGCACTGAGGAAAATAATTACCTCTGCGAGGGAGTATTTTACGCCCCCGCAGAGGTAATTATTTTCCTCAGTGCTGATATACCACGGAATAGACTTGGAGAAAGTCTAGGGCTGGAAGACCTCGAGGTGATCTCCTTTGGCAGCAAACACACAAACCTACGTTGATGAGATACATCTATTGAAACTGATGGAATAAGCTCTTTTAAAGAAGAAGATAAGAAAGATGATGAACCCTTCACTTGTATGGGAATTTCATGAAAATAAACCCATAATGTATAATCTAAGAATATAAAACTTATGCAAGCTGCCAACAATTAAGACACTTGACTTTGGACTCCATACACTTTGAGCATAGGTTTCAAATCTTTAAAATGCTCGGTGTAAAATTCTATGGCCTATTCCTTTGAACTGAACGGCTCCAAAGAAACTTTAACTATTTTACAGTAAATCTGCCGTTGGACTTTTCTGAAATCTTCAATATTTTCAGAATTACAGTGTTTTTCTTCTTTTTTAAGAATTCAAGAAAATTTTCGAAAAAAACTTTAAACTACCGTAATTTCTAAACCTGTTGACAAAAGATCAAATAATATTCAAGAAAACCATAGTTTATGGATGCCTACAATATGGTATCAAGCAAAACTCTTTCACTCTTCTGGCTTGTGATTTGGAAATTCGATGACGTCACATCATAAAATGAGCTGAAATGTAAATTAGGCTGTAATTTCGACAAATAGTCAAGATTTCTGAAAAGTCCAACGGTAGAATCATAGAAAAATGGCTAAAGTTTCTTTCAAGTCATTCAGTTAAAAGAAATAGGTCATTGAATTTTACACCCGCCTTTTTTCGCAAATTTCAAGATTTGAAACCTATGCTTACACTTTGTTTTGGAGGTAGTTTACTATGGAACACTCTTAATGACAGTATCAAGTGAGAACCAACACTTTCGCGTTTTAAAAGAGGATCAATGAGTGGACTGCAGATAGATGCACCTGTAAAATATGTCGCTGACTAAAACATTATTTTCTAATTTGTATATATTATGATTGTAAATAGTTGGTTTGAATTAGTATTATCTCGATACCACAGTAAATACCAACTTTGAACATCAACATGGATTGATTGATTGATTGATTGATTGACTGACTGACTGATTGATCGATTGATTGATTGATGAGTTTTTGAATGTGTAAATGTCCAACCGTATTCCTGCATCTAAGACCCCTTTACATGGGGTCGGATCTGTACGGATCTGATCCCATACTGGCTCATTTAATTGTTGCGTTTACACGGGTGGGACCTCTCACGAATCCGATGCCATTGGAATCTTCTATCCGTAGCCAAACGGGATCACTTTCGAAAGTGATCCAGGTTGGATCCGATCCGATAAAGATCCCTGTGAATGGGTGGAATCGGATCCTCCAAACTCGTACAGATAGAAAATGATGCACGAAAACTGACAAGCCTTTGTTGACACTTCAAAGAGGAAGTCAGAGATACAACAAAGTATCTATCAAAGCGCAAAATTTCATTGGATGAGACTTCTTTAAAATGAGACAAACAGCTTATCAGAGCACTTCTAAAGCTCATAAAAATCCAAATGGATCCTGGATCCGATTCCGTGTGGACGGGGTCTAAAATTGAGCACACATACTGAAATGTTAAATGCCGTGTACAGATAGCCTGCGTGCAGCCCCTCCTGTTTCCTTTGAGTTGAAACTTCCCGTTGAATTGAATTCATTTTCTGAAAATGAATTCAATTCAACGGAAAGTTTCAACTCAAAGGAAACAGTAGGGGCTGCACGCAGGCTATGTACAGATGGTATTCAAATCTTATCACTTTTTCTATTTTTCACTGCTAGTTGGGCTGCGCTTTTTAAACACCTTCCCTAATTTGTAAAACTACAATGAAACTGATTGTGTAAGTTAGAAGGCAACTATATCATAAATCTGCTATGAAAGCATGCCATCACATGGTTCAGAACTGAAAATCACCTCAGGAGAATCTGGTCTTTTCCTTGCTCTGATTTTCTTTGCAGGTTTTGTTGTTTTTACTTCTTCCTTGACCTAGTGAATGGACAGAAACTTTAAAGGGAGAGGCTTTTGCATGCAGCGGGTGAGTCAAAGAGGAAAACTAATAGAACGTAAAGAAAACTTGTAGGCACAACAACAACGACAGATTTTGTAAAAGAAAAGCAGCAGTTGCTTTAATTGACGCCTCAAATTAAAGCAGCGACTGCAGGCAAAGCGAATTCTCTCAACCAGTCAAACAAAACAACCACAGCCGCAAAAGTTGCACCAAACAAGTAGGCCAAAGTCTCGCCTTGTGCAAGCAAAAGGTGGTTTTTAGGAGAAGTTAAGGGTGAATCCAAAGTCCTGTCTCGTTGATTTCGTTTGTTTGAGTCAGAAGCCGGCTAGATGGCACTGTGATTCTAAGGTATTTACGGCTCAAATGAAACAACTTCCACACAGCTCCTGAATCAGTATACAAAATCCGTGAGACAGAACTTTGGATTTACCCTTCCTTATTCATTTCAAGCACATAACTGCTCTTAAAGCTCACCTTTTGCTTGCAGAGCGCGAGAGTTTGCCGTACTGATCTGCGGAACTTTTGCGGCCGTACTTTTGAGCTACTGGTTGACAGAATTTCCTTTGTCTGCAGTCGCTAATCGCTTTGAATTGATGTGTCATTTAATGAAACTGTTGCTATTGTATTACATGATCTGTCCTTGTTCGGCACAACATCGTACTAATCACTGAATTTTTTATAGATGCATTATCTATATACATGTACGTTTAGCTATAGCATGTACCAAAATTACACTCCAGTTATTCAATCTATAAATGCAATCCCATTATTCAATCTATAAATCAAAATAATCTGAATTGGGTATGAATGATTTAAGGCCTAGACTGCGTTCACACGATGCCGTCAAATTTTGAAAACGGTCAAAAATGATACGGTAGCAAAATTTTAGCTAGCGTTCACACGATGCCGGAACAATTAGAAAACGGCAGGAATTTTGATGGTAAAACATCGTCGCAGATTTTGATGCCAAAGAAATATACCTCCATCCTAAGAATCGACCAGTCTCGTTCCAAAAGCGTCGAAAAATGTTCTGTTTTAATCATTCTCGAGTGTTCACATGATGCCGTTTCCAAAATGTGTCGGTTAGGGTTCTGTTTTCAAAATCTACCGTTTTCAAAATCTGCCGGCAAAAAATGTGCCGTTTTCGTGTGAACGGGAGGCCTATCCGTCGAATGTTTCACCGTTTTCAAAATGTGCCGGCATCGTATGAACGCAGTCTTAGATTTGCTTAGGTGTCCTTTAAAGGATCTGCCTTAACCAGCATGGTTGGCGCCTGAAAATTCTTTGTTAGCCTTTCCTGTTGCTCGGGGGAGGTACTGCTACAGTAGAAACCCACATAAAAAACCTAGGTTTTTCTTGGGCAGCCTGAATAGATTCGTAATTAAGTGGCTGTTATTATAAATTCCAGCCTGCAAGGTTCTTAAAGAGGTTCTTATATACAGTACTCACCTTGCACATATTAATACGGTTTCAGTACAAGAAATCTAAAGACTTTTTGAAAATTCTTGAGAACATCTTTAGGTTAGAATTATTGATAAAAATCTGGTAGTCCTTTGTACCTCTGAAGAATTCTGATCAGAATATCAAGAATTCTTGAAAGTTCTGAGGAATTCTGAAGATAAGAAACGTGTTGTATAAGAACATCTCCCAGTGTCGGCCTCTGAGAGGTTCTTATTGACGAGGTTTAAAATATTGAATTTCAGGCTCAAGGTTCTTATAAAAATAGGCTCTTTTATGAGGGTTTTCTACTGTATACCTGATTGAGGGATGTGCTACTCAACAGGGTCTTCCTTTGTGATAAAAACTGCGAGAAAGAGTGTTCTTTCTCATTGTGGGAACTCGCTGACTTCGTGTCCTTTCCTGCAATGAGTGGCACAGTAGTTGTATCTGTTGTACCGGGTGACCCAAAAAAATTTCACGAGCTAGATCACCTATATCTCTTTGACAGCAAACGTTATGAAGACAAACAAGGTGTCAGCATGTAGCTGAAAGGCTCCGCTATCTTTTGAGATGTTGCTTGGTCAGTTTAAGATATGCGTACTGTCCGAAAAAACAGTTTCAAAAATATGGAAATTCATTCATTTCTTGGACCATTCCCTTGCTTTCCTGTCCATTTTTTGGAAAGTGTGACAAAACGTGAATTCAAACTTTGCTTTGGAGCATGAAATTTCAATGAGGAATTCAGGTCACTCATTTTGCAAACAAAAAATTTCCCCAGAAGACTTCTAATGCATCGCTATTTCGAGTTTTCACAGAATGTTTACTAGAAAATGATGGCGATTACTTCACTCAAAATGAGGAATCCTGGATTCAAAATTTTCATTGAATCTGGTTTTTCGGATGGTAATCATTGCTCAAAATGACCATGCAACATCTCAAAAGATAGCTAAGCCTTTCAACTAAACAATGATAGAAAGCATTTGGCAATAGCTTTTGCTTTCAGGGAGCTAGTTATGATCTAGCTCGTGAAGTTTTTATTGGGTCACCCGGTATGTAGTAATGTTTTAAGTGATAAAAAAGAAAGAGTGTCCTTTTGTCACAAAACTTATAGGAAAGGTAATATGATTGAAAGTAAAAATTATTGGACAGGGCATCACAGTAAGAAAGCTATTTAGAGTTCTCCAAAAACAATTGACCATGAATTCCTTTGGCAAAATTTTACTCGACAGGCTATACTTTTGGGGCAAGTTTTATGCAACAGGTCTAAGATGGTACAGTGGTAAGGCGTCGGGCTCACAATCCAAGGGTCGTGTGTTCGATACCGGCATTGGCCACATTTGAGGATAGCATCCTTGGGCAAGGTGTTAACACAAATTGTGCCTCTCTCCACCCAGGAGTATAAATGGGTACCTGGTCCGTAGTTATGAGCGCCGTCTGTGGCTGCACCCTGCTATATGCTACTAAGCATAGTGACCAGGGGGTAAGATGTAAAGTCGTTTGAGTAGCCTTGGGCTAGATAAAAGACTATAAAACTACTACTTACTTACTTACTAAGATGCGGAGAGGCTTTCCACATGTCCCCGTCTCTTCCCTAGTCAAGTCCCCCCCAGGTATTATTGCTATTGCATGGCTAATGAAAATGACAACAAGAAAGGAATGACACATGCACAGCTTGCTGCTTGAGACAAACCCTACTCTCCTCAGCGAGTATGGACCACGGAGCCATGGACCACGGAATAGCGGAACTAATAAAGAAAAACATTAAAGAAACCTCGCGGAGGAGAGAAGACAAACCCTTTAATGGCTCCATTATTCGATATAATTCCAAATTTTTTGAGCAAAAAAACACCTCCGTCTAAGTGCTCCGATGGGAGGTCAGATCTTCACCGGGGTCCTAGTGACCGAAGGATATAGTCAAATTTTCTGTGGGGATCTCGAATTTTGTAACGAGGACAGCATAATTATTGATGGGGAACTGTTTCTACGTCAAAATAATTTTCCAAAATTCTCTCCGGGGTTTGCCTGTTTGCTGCCGAGGTTTCACTTGTGAGGCGTTTTGTACCGGGGAGATTCACAGCATATCTGGGGACTAATTGTGCTGCAATTTTTTCGCCGGGAAATCACCGGGGTAGAATGTACCAAGGCATTTAGACAGGGGTGTCAAGAATATATTACGCGATAAAATCTTTCAAGGATAACAAATTACCTTGGCCATTAATGTGTCTTTAATTATTTCTAACTTTGGGATCCGAATCGGCACATTAGGATGCTGCTCTGTCATAACATCGGGAATTATCTGCCAATGAACATGGTAAATTAGCCAGAAGATCAAACAACTGCGAAAAAGTAACTGATGAAATAATTAGAAACAAAATTATGCAATAATGGAAGGAGCACGCCACTCAACCAACCACAGGAGGCACAACATCTTGTGTTGAGGGGGCCCTCGTATATTCCAATGAATAACCACAGGGCCTATACTAGCCATGAATTCATAGGGGGGCGAAAAACCAACATTTTCCGACGACAAAACCATCAAAAAACAACAGCAACAACAACAGTTATCCAAATACCTACGGGCCTAAAAACGTCTTATCTCCTTTTCATTACCGCGTAAATGAGCAAAACAAACCTTGATAGTTGGTTGATTTACAGATTCACCGTTTACTGCTTTGCATTTGATATCGTCCTCCAGTTTGACGGATTTTCGAATCTTTGCAATTATCTCTTTCTAAAATGAATATCAGATGTCGTTATCGCATGAAAATTTCCTTTAAATTCTAGATGCTAATTTTTTGAAGAAAGGTAACGGGAAAGACCTGAGCTATATGCAGGTTCGCCCAGGGCCAGCTCAGGCCCTGGAGTGATCTACAGTAAGGATTCTGGGGGGCTTGGCGACACAGCCCCCAAGAAAAGTTTTTGTGATTACGTCCTTCAGTCTCCCGGAAAATGAGGGAAACGTCCCTTTTAAGAACAATTATTCTACAAATTGCTTAAAGATTCCGTGAAAAGGCTTACAAAAAATTGTAATTATGAATCAAAGGCATTTCAAGAGAACCACAGCTCACAACACGCACTTTTGAGGCTTGTTGAACAGTGCCGAAAAAGCCTTGATAAGAAAGGGATAGTTGGAATGGTTCTTATGGATCTCTCCACTCTCCAAAGCATTTGATTGTCTGCCTCACGATCTCCTGATAGCAAAGCTTGAGACAAATGGTTTTGGGATTGGTAGTCTACGACTTTCGACTACCAAATATCTCGGAAACAGCGTGTCAGAATTAACTCTACCTACAGCTCTTGGCTTGAGATCACATCAGGTATACCACAAGGTTCAGTCCTAGGTCCTTTACAATTCAACATCTCCATCAACGATCTTACTTTTTTCATAAAGGACTCTCATCTATGCAACTTTGCTTATGATAATACCTTATATGCATCTGATTTCAAGATAGAAAGAGTGATATCAAGGCTAGAAAACGACATGCAAAAGACACTCGTCTGGTTCGAATCAAACATGATGGTTGCAAATCCATGCAAATTTCAATTTATGTTTATGGGCTTGGGGCATGACCACAAACTTTGCATGGAGATAGATGAGATGGTAATTACAACCGTTCAACAAACACTTTCCAGGGTGGATCCTTTTGAAAACGCCGTTTTCCTATTGTCGTGTGGACGGTTGAAAACTGGGCCTTTTGAAAATGCCACCTCCCATCAAACCATGCACTGGGATCTTTGGGGATCACGCGAGGGCAGTTTGTTTGTCTGTTTTCGAATTTCAAACAAAACAGCGTTTCGTGTGGAGGGGGATAGTTTCAAAAACGCTCCTCGTGCGGACGCAGATCTTTCTACATACGGATAAAAAAGATGCGTTTTCAAAAATATCCGGAAATGTGTGGACGGGGAAAGCCGCAAAAAGCATCGGAACCTGGGAACTAGGTTCCCAGAAAATTTTCAGCCTTGGCAGACAATTTTTCAGGAAAAGCTTGCTCACATAAGGAGAAAATAATTTTTTTTTACAATTTCTTAGAAAATGTTCTTATTTCTTAGTTCTTTGTTTCAGCCAAATTTTGGCAAGACTGAATTGATCAACAGACAACCTACTTGTGCATTTTGATTTCTGAAGATGCTTCATGACTGATTCTACAATTTTGGTAAAATTGTTCAACAAAATTTTCCAATAAATATACAGTACTGTACACGTTTTACCACATGGCAAATAATTTACACGAAAATTTCTTAGTTTGAGGTCTTATAGAGCATTCTTTATTCAATTGTGGACTTTATGATTTTATATATCCAAAAACTCTAGCTTGGTCAGCATGTCCTTTGGACCTTTTCAGCACATCTTTGCCAGCAGAGATGTCTTCTATTTTGCACAACATAATTTGACTTCACAGAAAATCTTTCCCGGTTTACCAGGTTCCCAGAAAGGAAAATATTTTTTGCAGCTCTGGGACGGGGTCACAATCCTTCTTCTGGTAGATATCTTTCTTACTCTGGTAGATACCTTAATGCACGGGGGGGTTCTCGGCTAAATTTCGGTTAGGGGGGTGCCGCCCACAGTTTCAAAATGTAACCGTTGGCTAGACCAATTTTTGTGAAAATGACACCCTTGGCTAGACTAATTTTTCCTTCAGAAGTGCTCTGAATTGGCATTTTCTAGGCAAAACTTGCCAAATTTTCGCATTTTCTCGACCAAAATTCCAAAAAAGTTGGGTTTTTTTACCAAAATTACCGAATTTTAACATCTCTTTGACCAAAATTCCCAAAAAGCATACCCTTGCCTAGACTTAACTCGATTAAAATTGCCAAAAAGTACACCCTTGGCTAGACTAGAAGGCCGAAAAAGTATACCCTCGCGGGCGGCACATCCCCAGGTACCTTTACTATGGAAGAACCCCCCCGTGCCTTAATGCATCGTGCATGTATACCTTACAAACAATGGACATCAGTTAGAATCTTGATTAACTGTAATCGCGAGCATAGGGCTCAAATCTTTGCAAAACTTTGAAATAGAATGTGTAAAATGTTATTGCCTAAGTATTTCAACTGAATGAATCGAAAGGAACTTTAGGCTATTCGCAATAATTCCAGAAAGAGCATTTTTGATATCGTCAATACTTTTACAGTTACGGCATCTAAAAAATTTCTGCAAGTTTTGAGGTTGGGACGTCATCAAAATGCTAAATAGTAAACCATAAAAGCTACGAACTTTTGCTTGCTACCATCTTGCAGATCGTCAAAAACTGATTATTCCTTGTATTGGTCATTTTGACTTTCCTCAATCAGTTTACAATTTATGGTGCTTTTAATCTTTTTCAAAGCTCCGGATACCTCCTCTGCTACACCCTTTCATAAAACGTAGAAAAGCTTTAATTTCAAAAATAATGATGATATCGAAATTGCTCTTTCTGGAATTATAGTGAATGACCTAAAGTTCTCTTCGATCTGCTGACTTGCAAGAATTAGGCAATGGCATTTTACACATTTAATTTTAAAGTTTTGCAAAGATTCGAGCCCTATGCTGTAATCGCGTATATTCTACCTTTATTGTCTCACCTGTCAACGACTTCATCACTAACGATGAAGTCCTGGCTTTTGCAAAGGAACACTATTTTGAAATGGTCCTAAACAAATGTAGACTGCATTGGAAAGGTCATATTGCCGTATGCCAGAGACAAGACCACTCAAGGGCCATAAAGGCAATTCTATACGATGAGCTTGCCGAAGGGCGAAGAAAAGTAGGTTGACCAAAGCTTAGACTCAAGGATACCATCAAAGATATTCTAAAAAAAGGTGACGTTCTCAACACATGGACACGTGAACATGAATCTAAATGCATGCTATTTTTCATCCCCCAGGGGGGTTCCCGGGGGGTACATGACTTGTGGATGGACGGGAGTCTGCCACCCGGTTTTCTTGCTGTCATACCCACTTTTATGATGAATTTTGGCGGAAAACGATACATTTTTGGCTATTTTTCGCAAATTTCTGAATTACCCACCCAGTTTTATGGAAAATCTGCCAAAAAAGGGAACCTTGTTTAGAGAATTTTGGGTCCAAAAAACCCATCCATATGGGCGGCACATACACGTACCCTCAACATGTTATGTACAGAGGGGGGGGGGGTACTCGACTGTTTATGTAACTCATCGTGAATCTGGCCTTTGCTAAAAGGACCTATTTGTATGACAAAATTTTCAAATAATTTAGATACCCTTTTGCATGAATTTCAGGGAATTTCATAACCATATCTATGAAATTTGTCGATTTGAGGATATGCAGGGTCTATTCCAATTTCTTCAGTTGTGATAAAAATTCTGAAAAAGCTATCCATCTACAACAATGAAGGATAAAACAGACCCATTTGTAGGTAGTTTCAGGTGAAAAACCCACTCATATGAGCGGCACGTTCACTATCTCTTAACAGTCAAGTACCCCTTTGCCCCCTATTTCCAAGTCAATAAAATTTTGGTACCCCCTCCAAGCTGTCTTCCACCCCTTCCCTGGCAAGAAATGGTGACTGCTATCTAAGAGAGTAATGATAAGCAAACAACCTGCTCCATGCTGAAAGAAGTTACTTCTTCATGAACATCTCGTATTTTCTCAGTGACCTCATCCTGTAAAGGAAACAAAGCTTCTGAATACACCTTTTCAATCAATGGCATCAGTTTGAAAATTATTCAAAATTCTTTGACTGCAAAATTTAGAGATGAAACTTGACTTTAGCATCCAAACTTTTGTCTAACTACAAGTTTTGAGGTTGCTGGTCTTGGTGGTGGCAATGTTAATCCTATGACAAATGAGTACAGGTGTGAAGTTTCACTCTTAACTATATTTACAGTCAAGAGTCCTTCTTAAATTTTTAAAGCTTACATTGTCATAAAATCAACATCTGAATCACAAGCACTTTAAAAACAAATGACTGGACAACAGCTTGGGTGCTACTGAATTTGGCTTAAAATTTTCACATGGACAATAGTAAAAAAATTGATACATTCCAAAACAAGGCTGCTTAATTGAAGTGGTGTAAGTTATGAAGTGAGTCTGAATAAATGCAATGACCAAAATCAGACCCTGTCAACTTTACAAAATTTTCATGATATTTTAAACTGTTTTGACCACCCTTGGCATTCTGCAGGATATGCACGTATTGGTCTTTGTCCAGGAATCCTGGAGAGAGGGGTGTGGGGGGCAAGCATCCCTCCTGCCCTTTTCTAGGAGGGGCACGGGGGGCAAGAATGCCCTTTAATGGAACAATACATTTCTTTAAGAATGTTTCAATTTGATAGTATGAAAACCATGAATTTAACCCTTAAGTTGAATAATCATTGCAGCTTGCATGGTCATATGCAATAGAGAACATCATTTACATCAGTTAGAATATTCTTGATAGTATTTTGAGTGAATCTAAAGGGTGTGGCCGGAAAAATTGTTTCCGACCCAATGTCTTGTTTGTTGCCTCACCTTCGGTCTAGAGTGCCCTCACATTCTCCTTTGACCAATTGCCCTAGCATTGCTCTGGCACCCTGTCTTTGTCAAATGTACAGTCTGGGTCTTCAAAGAAGTGTTTCCCAAGTTCTGTACAATAGCATCCAGATCATGCTTCATATCGCTTCCTGTGTTTGTTGAGTCGCTGATTCAGGTCCAAAATAGAATCATTTCAATTCCCTGCTGTCAGGGACATAAATGACAGTTTGGGTGGAACAAGTCCCTCTTTCAATGAGGCATGATTTTCAGCAATTTATTCTGCAATGTGTCAAAGCACATAGCAGGGGTAGTGCTAGGAATCTTCCAGCAGAGGGGCTGGACCTTCAGACAAGGGAACTGAAATGGCTCAAAATGCAGTTTTCGTACATCATTTTGCCAAGTTTCCTCCAACAGGAACCAAAAATTTCCTCCCACAGGGCGGGCAGATGCTTCCAACAGGGGAGCTGTAGCCCCTTCTAGCTCAGCTCCTTTGTGTTCTTCTGGGTACATCTGACACTGTGAACACATTTTTGAGTCTTCTGACTTTATTAGAGTTGATCATTCTTGAATTGAATAGCAATGAAGGAAATTTTGTCTCAAAATTTTGCCCCATAAATGAAGGGATAAAATCCCAAAAATGTATCTTTGGCTAAAAGTTTTCCTTATACATTGACAAGACAATACAATAACAATATGCTGAAAATAAAAGTCCTGTTGAAACTTCAAAAAAGTACAAATAAAATTCTCACATTTACCTCTTCATTGCTGCCCAGTGTCTCTAACAGCATCTGAAAAATTGATTTTATGCTGAATGATTCCTTCAAAGCTGTGAGAAAAACTAGCTGCTACTTATTGTTAAATTTCCAACCTGGCCATCCCCTTGGGACACCTCCGGGCATTGCTCAACAAATTTACCCAGCCCCGGCACTTGACGGCAAATTTTTCCCCAGCCCTGGGGTATTTGAGCCCCATAGGAGCTTTCACATATTTCTTTCAAACTTCATTATAGTCTTCAAAAAGTGGATGGCTCATGAAACTTTGAATATACTATTTGCAGTTAATTTCATTTCATTCACTCCTAAATTTATTCTCTGGTTGATATTTTTCAACAAACATAACAGTTATGACGTGATACTTCAGGTGATGTGCAAAAAAATGTTTGACAATATAAATGAAATAATACTTTAAAAATTATAACGATTTGTAAATTGAAAACAGCACTACTGAAGTTTCAAAAATACTAAAAGCTATAATCTACAAAAATACAGAAAAAAGGAGAAAGAGGAACATGGAACAGATGAGGATGCATGGTGTTTGCAACGTTTCTTTGATGGCTGAATGTATTTGGAGATTTTTTGTACTGATGAGCCTTGACTAGGTGCGGCAGTTCCAGGCCTTAACCATTTTCAAACTATCTGATTGCAGTGGTGCGGAGCTATGCAATGATATTTGGGGGGGGGGTAGATCTCCTCTCCAAAAATTCGACTAAAACAGAAAATTAAATGTATGCAGTGAAAATTTCCATAACCCCTAGTTCTAAAATGTTTCTCTTTGACCTCTCAGTACTTTCAGTCTGGCTTCACCACAGTATCATTAGCTTGCGGCAAGAAACCCATTCAAGTCTCAGGCAGGATCTTGCAAACAATGCTAAGTTTCTATCTGTGACTGAAGAAAGAACTGAGAGCAGAATTACATCTAATTAGACAAAAATATTCAAAAGCTAGCAAGCAACCAGGATTTCACTTTTTTGGTGCAAACAGAAACATTTTAAATCATCAAGAAATATTGAGAAAATTGAAAGTAGTCAAGCTGGTATCGAACCAAGATCTCCTGCTTTCTGGGCAAGTGTCTTTATTGGACCACTATGGCACGTCTTAATTTCCTCAATTTTTAGCACCCTACGGGTTGCTTTGGCTTTGTCTTTTTCAAGCAGTGTTTACATAAATATTCAACAGCTAGCAAGCAACCAGGATTTCTCCTTTTTTGGCACCAACAGAAACATTTAAATATTTTCTTGTTTTTCCTGACCAGGTTGGAAAGTTCGTACTGCGCGCCAAAGAACTTCAGGGCGCACTTTAAAACTTTGGTGCGCGAATGTAAAAACATTGGTGCGCAGAGCGCATAAATTACGGGGATTCTTGCCACAATTAGTCTGAAAAAGGGGGGCTCTGAGTTGTAATTGGTATTTATCTGAAGTTGAGATGAGCCAGAAATTAAAATTTGTCCAAACGAGAGCTCGCTGAACGATAAGATTATAAAACATTATCATAAAAAATCGGAATTGGGCCATCCCTTGCTATTTCTGTTTGAATTTTGGTGCGCACAGTAATTTCATTTTTGGTGCGCAAAATTTTATCAGTCTCTTGGCATTCGGTGCGCAGTTGACAAACTTTCCAACCTGGTTTCCTGATAAGTACATATAACATTGTTTTGTAAAGTTCCAAAATATTTCTAGACTGCTGTGAGCAAAACTTTTTTGTTGAGCAGCCAAACCAATAAACAGTCCTTTGAGATGCAAAACTTGACCCAGGCTTTATGAATCTAGTAAAAATGCTCTGTCCTGCACTGCATATTTTGTGAGAGAAAAGGTACCAAGCAATAAACGTCTCTGAGACATGGAAAAAACTCATGCTCAACATATTATTTCTCCAAGTTAATCAAACAAGAGATCTAATTTCGATTTTCACATTACAAATGAATATCTCAACACTGTCCTAAGAGTTAACAGCATGTCGTTCTTTCTTTTGCAAGCAAATCGCCTGGGACCCTGACTTCCTAACTTGCAATCTTCCCACAAGCAGTTGTGGACTGACTGAATGATCAGTTTGAATTCACAGTACACAAACGACAACGAAGTACTGAAAAAAGAGCAAAAGTTTTCGACAGGATGTACGAGTTCCGTTCAGTTGGCAGCTGAATGCCGTGTCCTCCCAAAAAACTTAAAAGTTTGGAGTGGCAAGAAGACATCGCCCTCAAAAAGGGCCTAAAAATTTAGACTGCTACAAAATATGAAAAGACTTGGAAAATAAATCATAAGAAGGCCATTAATTTCTGTAACAGATAATGATACAAAGTATAGAACTATGCATCTGAAAAGATATTGAAATATTCCATACTTGTTGAAAGAAAAGTCTTTCTGGAAGATCTTCAACGAGGAATCAAGTCAAAGGAGCGAACATTCGACGAGGGCCTGCATATAATGGCTTCATTCCAAACCAAGCATCAAGCATTGTATTATGTTTATTTGAACAATAAAAGCGCGCTTTTTTAACAAAGTGGTTGTTCACTCAAAAGCACAGGATCACAGTTTGTTCAGCTGTAAATGTCATGCAACTCGTGGAGCACCTACACTTTTCAGGTTTTTTATACTCAACTCTAAAATGTAGGGGCTGCCTAAAATTTGATCGTATGTGCTACACTGAAGCATTTTTCAGGTCCTCTAATGCATGCATCTTAGCATCTTAGCATCTTTTATCCTGTAATACATATACTTTTTTGATAGTTTTATTGTTAATAATGTATATTGTAAATAGTAGGCTTTAATTAGCTGTAATTTAGCTATTCTGTTTTCCTAGCCTACTTTAAATAGATAATTAATAATAATAATAATAATAATAATGCAAGCCTTGGAAGATGTAACCATCTAACAATTTGTCAACTGCAGCATCAAAAAAGAAGTTGAATATACTTGAATTTTCATAACAAACTGCTTATGACAGCTCACAAGAAAGTCAACTCTTAGATGGCCAAAATATAGAAAGTTGGACACTACAATTAATTATTTTACTTAAAAATTCTTTTGGCATATTTTTCCTTTATTTTCATCTGTTGCCCACATGAGGCACTTGAGTTGTGCCCAGACATAAGATACTCTGAAATGTTCATGAGGGGATGGGCAAATACACACAAAGATTGTTATGGAAAGCCTGGTTTCCACATAATCGCAAGGAGTCGCAAGGAGTCGCAGTGTGTCGCAATAAAAGTGATCAAGTTTGCTTGCGACTCTCTGCGATCATATGGAAACCGGCTAAAACTTTGTTTGCGACTCCTTGCGACTCCTTGCGATCGCTGTCGCAAGCAGTCGCAGAGAAAGAAAATTTTCTATCTCTGCGACTCACTGCGACTCGTTGCGATACATTGCGAATAATGGAAACCACTGTTCGCAACTTTTGCAACTCCTTGCGATAACAACTCTATTGTTTCGGGGGATTATCTCATTTCCGTGATCAAAATTTTGGTATGGAATTTGATGAAAGTGAAGTTTGTTGGGATTCTTTGCGATCCTTTGCGATCATATGGAAACCACTTTTTCAAATCACAATTATTGCAACTCCTTGCGACTCACTGCGACTCGTTGCGACTCTCTGCGACTCCTTGCGATTATATGGAAACCAGGCTGAACTCTTTAAAAGGTGCAGGAGCCTTTGAGAACTAAAAGTGAGCTAATGGTAAGAAACCTCCAATACTGGCTAAAATTCTTAATTACTTATGGAAAAATGAATTGCATCTAGGATAAATGAACAAAGTTTCATGCTATGACATAATGCTGTATGTTTACATTCTTTGATTCAATATCTGAATATCTGATGCAGCGAAGTGGCAATTCATTTTTTCATTTAGGGTAATCGTTCAGTGGATTGCCAGACTTTCTGACTCAAGCATAAGTTTCTGATAAATCATAAATCTGTGCTTTGGTTAATAATTCCACTGCAAAGTTTGAGGGCAGTTGCCCTAACCACTAAAATTCCGCCTCTATTATGGGGCAGCCTCTCCAACCTATTTTGAGGTCCCTTGAATCCATAGATCTGGACGATTCCCCATTTAGCAACGCAAAGTGCACCTTAGCGTCCACGTTCAGGAAAAGTGAGAAAGATTGGACACTTTCAAAACAATCCTTGAGGCATATGACACATATCAATATGTATTGGATTCCGTCCATGGCCTTTGCTTTGACACGCAAAGCAATTTTCACTGAAACATTTGCTGAACAAGTCTATAAATAAATATGTGAAGCAAAAGAGACAAAGAATACTAAAACATACCTGATGTTGTGTTGTAAGTGACTGCAGTTTGTTATGTAGCTTTTCTAAGTCCATCTTTCTAGAAAGTTTCGAAAAGTCTTCCCGAATTTCACTACCAAAACGAAAGGATCAATCTGCATTACTATGAGCAATGTGGTAATCCACAGGCCAGCGTTGCGGACCAAGATAACACTCTGTGAAGACACCCACAAAATTTTGCCAATAATTACAGGAAAAAGCCAGCTGTGTACAGCTGTGTAGTAGATAAGGGGTACTTTGTTAAAATCTTCCTTAAATTTTGTCCATTTTAGTACTATAAGTTTCTTGATTGGTTTCTTATTTTTTGGATGCATGAATTGTCAATGTGGTCGCTAACACTGCTGCAGATATATTTCTTGATATCTAAAACATCATACAGGAATAAACAATGTTCTACTATATTGAAAACACAAATGGTAAGATATATATTGCCCAATAATAAAGGTTCAACGATCTATTTGCTATAAAATTCATGCTTTTAAGTTTGAAAAGTTTCTTAGTACTTCTCTGACATAGTACTAGAGTTTCTTAAAATTTTGGCCATCTTAGTACTAGTTTCTTATAAACCAGTTTCTTATAAAAAAAGTGTAGTTTAAAATATGGATTTTCAAGTTGTAAAATTAATATGGCATTTGATATAACGAAGCAGGAAGAAATTCTAAGGATTATCAGCAATGCCAAGTTTTGCCGATTTCTCAAACGTCAAAACATTTTCTGCTTGATCCAAAAGTACGCGCTTGCAGCTGCAAGTTCACACGGCAGAGAAATCTATCTGACCGGCTGTTGCTTTCAACCCAATAGTATAATTAGGCATGCACTAAGCAGATATGCGCAAATAGACCTAACTGCACCGTTGTATGCCGAAGCTACTGTGATTTCCAAGCGATCACATCGAAATCCAATACGGGGGTATATGTTTTAGCTGTGTGAAGAGGATACTCCCAAATTCCCAAAGATGAACTTCTGTTCACGTTCTCATGACTTTACGCGAACTTCTCTCTTTGTCTTGATTTAGGGATATGAATTTAATGACAATTCCTAGCAACAATTTTACCGCTTTGATTGGCTTTACAGGAGCCGCGCTGATTTTGAAACCGATATTCAAAACTAAAATGTTAATCTATCAGTGAAAGAATTTGAGTACAAGAAAAGGTTTAGAAAGAGCGGCTAAGGGAGCTGTCATAAAGTATGGAACAGAGGGGGGCGGAAGGGATTTGACAGGGTCACCGAAAATATTGGATGGAAAATGTTGGGCTAACAAACTACTGCAAGTGATAAACATGGGCCATGAAGCTATTTGTTTCAGGATCTGTTTCAATATTTACAAAAGTTTCAAACACTGCCAGCGTTATTTTTGCTGTTCTTTTGATCACTGATATCATTCTCCATTTCATTTTTTACTACACTGGTATCAAGAGGTTCTATCCTGCCTTCTAAAAGCACTATACTCCCATAAATGTGATACTGACAGCATGATACATAGGAAGAAATTTCTGGATCACAGCGTTCATACAGAAGCCCTTGGGTCACCAAATCATTTTGAAAGATGATAAGGGGCTATGTAAGCAGTTTTTGTTCCTTACATTGGGCTACATAATTTTACAGTGAATTTTGAAATCCCTTCCGCCCCCTCTGTTTCATTCTTTATGACAGCTCCCTAAAATGGAATACGAGTGAAGCCAATCAGATTTTTGGGTTCAGGGTAACTCCTCAGGAACATCTTTCCACCCATGACCTTTAGATTGTCGGAAAATGCATTTCTCGTAGATTATTGCCGTCAAATGAAGAAAAGGACTGTAATCGACGCCAGACTTTCCAAAGAAATTTTTGAAAATTGAGCTTACAGGACAAGTCTAGGGTTGGTATAGTTGTTGATTATTCAAGAGATTACACTGTTGTGAATGGTGTGTAGTACTTGTTTTCAATTTTTTTCTCTTTTAAATTGCGAAACCACATATTTCAACCTGCTAAGAAGTGCCAAATGACGTCATTTTCTATGACATCACTTCATGTTGATTTGAACGAGGCTGCGAAATGTGTTGATATTATACACTCACATTGCTAGCCTCTTTATCACGCCTTCTACCCTTGGAACCAGAGCCAAAAAATAATAAAAAGAAAAAATAAGGAAGCAAGAAAGTTGGCAGCCTCCTCCCAGCCTCCTTTCTTCTTTCTCTCTTTTCCTCTTACCAATTTCCTTTCATTTAAATTTCGAGGCTCTGGTACCCAGGATACACGCCTTCGCACACTCGTACAAAATACAAAATGGCGACGATATGTGGCCTAACTTACGAAAGATTCATTAACCAATTTATGAAAGTTGGAGACCCCGGACTTGTCCCCTAACCATCGAACAGAAATGGATTTCTTCACAAATGATCTGTTAAATGAGTTCATTTTTCCTGGAAGATAACAAAGCATTTTTTGACAAAAATTTCGATTTACAGCATTTCAGGGCGTTGGTTCAATTCACTGAAATCTTTGGCATCTCTTCGAAGAGGTCTTGAAGTAATGAGTGCAAAATCAACACGCTGTTTCTCCAAAGTTGAAATAGTACTTTACTGAAAATCGTGAGGCCCCTTCAGAGCCCCTAAAGCTTGGCGGCCCTTAGGATTTGCTCTAACCATAACCACCGTGCGTTACGCTATTGCGGATCAGCCTCCTGTTTACACTGTTCCTGCTAATCCGAAACACTTTCTGTGCGTTCTATTTAGACTGACCACATGAGTCTCATTCTTCACATTGAATTGGATGATGTTTATGGCTTGAAACTGAGACTCATGACAATACAGCTTCAAAAAAGGGACTGCTCAGACCATCACTTTTACGTCGAGACCAATCAGATCGCTACTCTCTTAGGGCGTATTCTTTTGGGCATCTGAAGTCTGCGAAGTCTTCTGAAAACGGTAGGCTTCGCAGAGAAAAATTTCAGTCATCAACAGAATGGGAATTCTGAAAACGGTAGAGTTGGCATACTTCGCAGAGAAAAATGCCAAAAGAAAACGCACTCTGAAAACGGTAGGGTTGGCAGACTTCGCAGAGAAAAATGCCAAAAGAAAACGCATTCTGAAAACGGTAGAGTTGGCAGACTTTGCAAAGAAAAATGCCAAAAGAATGGGAATCCTCAAAAATGAGAGTTTGAATGTTGTTTTTTCAGCCGAGCGAACTGAAGCCATTGCAATACAATGTACTATTGTTATGTCAATCCCAAGAGAAAAGTTTCTGCAAAGTATCATTGTCTATTCGAATGTTTTTGAAAACATTTCATTCACGAAACACAATGCTCTCTGCAATCTTTCAAAAATCAGCCAGCTTCAGGAGCAGACGGTTTCCGAAGCATCGGATCCCTACCGTTTTCAGAACAGCCCAAAAGAATACGTCAAAAATCTCTCGGATTTCTACCGAAAACAGAATGGCCAAAAGAATGGCATTTTAAAAAAGCGATCTGAAGTCTGCGAAGTCTATCGCTTTCGGTAGAAGGTTACCAAAAGAATGGGATTTTATCTTCTACCGACTCTACCGTTTTCAGAAGATGCCCAAAAGAATACGCCCTTAATAGATTTAATAGGATCTTATATTTTGTGTATATTATGTAATTATTCTAGTTTTTTAGTTGGTTGGTTTAAATTAGTTAATGTATATATATATATATATATATATATATATATATATATATACTGTTGAATATTAGATATTACCAACATTAAATAATGATGAAATGAAAAAAGCTCATGTTGATATTCTTAGCGTTTGATTGGCAGATTAGCACAGAGTTCAACTTTTCGAAGAGAAGGACATTCGAAGTGACGTTCGAAGTGACGTTCGAAGTGACGTTCAAAGCGACGTTCAACTATTCTTTCGACGTTCGAAGGATAGAAGACATTCGATGTATCTTCAGATTTTTCGTAAGACTTCATTCCCTGTTTAGAATCTGTTTGGTTGTGAGTCCTTGTATGAGTGAAAATGAAAACATCAGATTGAAAACGCTGAACGAATACAAGGAATCATGTTGTCTGTCTACTTTCTGTTTACGGAAAAGTTTGGCCTTGCAGCAGTGTAAAGTCTCTTGAACAATAACAACGTTGTCCCGTGCCAAAACTGCACTGGGAAAGTGTAAAGGTGGTCTCTAACTTAGAATTTGAGTCAAAATCTTGCCACAAGAACAGAAGTAGCATATTCATCAATAACTGTTGAAACGTAACAACATTGTCCCAGGTCAAAACTGCATTAGTACAGTGCAAAAATAGTCTTTGTCTGCCTTAAATTTGTGACAAAATCTTTGCTCAAGAACTAAAGTAGCATATTCATCAATAACTGTTGAAACGTAACAACATTGTCCCAGGTCAAAACTGCATTAGTACAGTGCAAAAATAGTCTTTGTCTGCCTCAAATTTGTGACAAAATCTTTGCTCAAGAACTAAAGTAGCATATTCATCAATAACTGTTGAAACGTAACAACATTGTCCCAGGTCAAAACTGCATTAGTACAGTGCAAAAATAGTCTTTGTCTGCCTTAAATTTGTGACAAAATCTTTGCTCAAGAATTAAAGTAGCATATTCATCAATAACTGTTGAAACGTAACAACATTGTCCCAGGTCAAAACTGCATTAGTACAGTGCAAAAATAGTCTTTGTCTGCCTCAAATTTGTGACAAAATCTTTGCTCAAGAACTAAAGTAGCATATTCATCAATAACTGTTGAAACGTAACAACGTTGTCCCAGGTCAAAACTGCATTAGTACAGTGCAAAAGTGGTTTTTGTCTAACTTAAATTTGTGACAAAATTGCCTAAGAACTGAAGTGGCATATTCATCAACAACGACAGATTTTGTAATACATAGCAAAACTTGGCTGTATAGATATGTCAGTTCACAGCGATTAGTGACAGCAGACAAGGAAATTCTCTCAACCGGTAAATCCAAACAAACACGACCGCAAAATTGCCTCGAAGCCAGTAGGGCAAACTCTCGCCTTGTGCAAGCGAAAGATGGTTTTTAAGAGAAATTATGTGCTTATAATGAAACATGAAGGGTAAATCTAAAGTTTTTTCTCGCGGATTTTGTTTATTTGATTGAGAAGCTCTGTGCTAGTTGTTTCATTTAAGCCCAAAATACTCGAGAATCATAATGCCTGCTGCGCGGCTTCTGAATCAAATTAACAAAATCTGCGAGACAGAACCTTAGATTTACCCTTCTTCTTTCGTTATAAGCACATAACTTCTCTTAAAAAAACCACCTTTCACTTGCACCAAGCGAGAGTTTGCCTTACTGGTTCCGCAGCAACATTTGCAGCAGTGTTTGTTTTGATTTGCCGGTTGAGAATTTTCTTTATCTGCAGTCACTAATCGCTTTAACCCTTTCACGCCCGGCTAGAATTAAGTTTAACAGGAAAACCTAATGTAGATCGTCATTTTCCAGGGGGTATCGTAATCAGTGATTGAGTAAGCAATAGATAAATGCAATGTGCATAACCTCTTAAATCACTCAAATTCTAAAAGCTTTCCCCCCTGAAAAATTCGCAGTTCTCAATGAATATGGCTGGGCCATATGGCCCTTCCGGGGGTGAAAGGGTTAAAATGACGTGTCAATTGAAGCAACTGTTGCTATTGCATTACAAAATCTGTCCTTGTTATATTCATCAACATCTACAATCTTGGAAAATCGTGCAATGCACAAAGAAATAATGACAACTTCTATCTATCACTTGCTTGCTAAAAACTGACTATATCAAGAAATACGAAAAAAGTGTTCTAACTAGAAAATTGAATTCAAAATTGATTGCTGAATTAAACAACAATGTGTTACACAGAAAGCCTATCTCTAATATGATGTTACGTGAGTTTTGCGATAACTCAAATTTCTTCTGCAAAACACTTCAACGGTTGTTATTCACGAACATTTCACGTAACATTTGATCTTGAGACAGACTATAAAGATCTGCGAAAGTCACCTTGTTTACACTTTACGAGGTAATAAAGTAAACGGTTAAAGAATTCTCTAAAAAAGTTCTCACTTTTAACAATTCATAGCATCAAGAGTGCTTCACTGACTTGAATGATTCAAATTCTAGTCAAAGCCGAACGGTCAAGGTAGTTTTGTGATTTTTGCTGTCTTGCAAGCACTTGAAATACATAGGTAAATTCAACTTCACAAAAATTTCATAGTAGCAATATGACTGAAAGAGGGCCTAAAAATTGATCACACGGTAAAGGACTCCTCACACAAAGCAATAAAGAAAATACAGCTTCTCATGGTTAAATTATTCATTTGAAGCTATTTTAACATTCTAAATCGAAATTGTGATTATTTCTTTTGATTAAATCATGCTGCTATAAAAAAGCTTTGTAGTAAGGATTAGTGTGCCTTTGTACATACATACATGGATAGATACATGAGTGAGAGATATCGTCTGCACATCTATTGCCATCGGATTAAAATCTTTGGTATTTGTTTGAACATAGATGTCTTATGACTCTTGAGTCAAGCGAGACGTCCATTGAGTATCGTTCTGTGCGAGGAGAGTCCTTACGATTTGATCAATGTTTTACGCCCTTTTTCAGTTATTTTGCAACCATGAAACTTTAATAACGTTAAATTTACCTACCGGGTAAGTAAAAAAAGTTTAGGCGTTTGGAGGGCTGTGGAATAAAAAGTATGTGACCGATATTCCAAACTGAAATGTTCATCTATCAGTCAAAGGTCAACTTAGGTGGGAAAATTTTGTTTGGTAGTATCCCTCATCTTACAGACCCAGAAATTAGGAAAATGCTGGTAAAAGGCATGTTTGAGAACAAAAATTCCACACTCCATTCTTATCCATGATTTACCTTCTATCGAAATTGGAATTCAGCACCTCAAACTGGCAATGTAAACTTCAATGCCACATAAATCATGGACCAGAATGGAATGTGGAGTTCTCGATTCCCATACAAACCCCTTACAACCATGTCGGTTGTTGTTGGGTCTTAAAGATGTTTGATTTTACCAAACAAAGTTTTCTCATCTAAGTTAGCCTTTGAGTGATAGATTAACACTTTAGTTTTGGATATCGGTCACAAATTTTTATTCCACGGCCCTCCAAACGCCTAAACTTTGTTTCGAATCACCCGGTATACTTTTAGTAAATGTAAGACAGCGAGGAAAATGACAAAGATACTTCGATCTTTTAGCTTTTAACTACAATTCGAATCATTCAAATCTGTGAAGTACCCTTGGCACTATGAATTTCCAAAAGTGGGAACTTTTGTCTGGCTCACTCGGCATGATTCTGAGAAATGCCTAAAAATGCGCACGGAAAATAATAGCAAAAGAGCTCTTCAACGTCGTACAGGGAATTTCGTACCATCCACCGGTTGCATCAGCAAAAAATAACGCACAACTTTTAAAAAGTTATCTGCTCCCTAAATATAAAGCAACAATATAATACAATATCTCATTGAATAGGAAACACTTTCAAATATTTTCAGAAATTTTCCTGGCAGAAATCGGTCACTAAATTCAGATTCTACAAGGGAAATTCTCTCAAAATTCCCTGAGACAATGGTTAAAGAACTTGCTGATATCAAGAGCAAATTTCCCTAATAAATCTACATTAAGAGCGATGACTTTAACACGCTTTTATAAGTGGATACGATTTTTGGTCAACAAAACCTTGGGGAATGATACAACAATATTTTGGGAAGTGAAGACAAAAATTATAGAATTTCTCCTTACTCTCGAGTACCGAATAAACGGGGGGGGGTGAGAATAATCGGGAAGGGGTTGGAAATGGTTCGACATAACAATAATCGGGGGGGGGGCTGCTTGGGAAAAATAGAAAATATTCATTTCGTAGGTAAACACGTATCTTTTATATATTTATGTGAACAGTGATGTTACTGATACATTTACTTTTGAGCTCCGGTTCTGTTTAATGCACTTCTTGAAATTTTTCATGCGTTTATTACCATCATTTCATTTTTCCAAAAGTTAACAAAGGGGGAGTGGCTGGAATAAGAGCGGGGGGGGGGTTGGAAAATTTTTCAAAAATTAATAAGCGGCGGGGGGAGACGATTATTCGGTACTCGAGAGTACCCATTAGTAGCCTCTAGGGGGGGGGGGTACATGACTTGAGGATGGACGGGGGTCTGCCACCCGGTTTCCAAAAAGCTACCCTCTTCTAATTACCGACAGTTGCCGTCATACCCACTTTTATGATGAATTTTGGCGGAAAACTACCAATTTTTGACAATTCTTTGCTAATTTCTGGAAAGCCACTAATGTTTAAGGAAAATTTGCCGAAGAAGGGACCCTTGTTTAGAGAACTTTCGACTCAAAAAACCCACCCATATAGGCGGCACATACCCGCACCCTCACCATGTTATGTTACTCCCCCGGTTAGTTGCCCAGTAATCTAATCTACATATCTGTTGATCATTTTGAGAAGTCATCATCGGCAAACAGCCTTCTTTACCTTTGGTGTTTCTCGCTCCATTCCGTTTGATTTTACTTTGCTGCTTTGTTTAGGTTCCAAGTGGAAGAGCTCCTGAGCGAAGTAAAATGGAAAGAGCTGCTTGGGGCTTAAGCAAAACAGTAGGAAGAATCTCAAACAGAACGGAGTGAGAAACACGAAGGAAAAAAAGGTTGTATGCTGATCGTGTCTACCCAAAGTGATCAAGAGAGATGCAGATAAGATAACTGGGGAAAATGGGTAAGAAATTCTATAATTGTTGCCTTCCATTCCCAAAAAAATCGGTGCTAAGACATCTTACTGGGGTTTCTACCTACACGTTCGATCAATATTTATAGTGCAATGATAGTAACGAGTACACTTCACACATCAAAGAGAATCAACATAGTAAAAAGCTGGCTCGGGCCAAGTTAAAAATAATCTACTGAATTTGATAACTACGTCATGTGCGACTTCGCTGTGGAGCCAAGGAAACAATGGATGCGTCGCCGTTTTCTTAGCCTATTCATAGCTATGTCTGTTCCCTTTCGAGTGTGTTTGATTGGGACCAATTCTGAAAACGGTAGACTTGATAGACTCAGAATTTGTGTTTGATTGACTCCCAAATTTCGAAAACGGCAGGTTTGGCAGGTTTGGCACGCCTCAAAAAAACAGGTTTGGTATAGACACACGAAATAGTCCAAGTTATCGCAACAACAACAACAACAACAACAACAATGACAATGGCAACAACAAAAGTTTTATTTTTGCTCAAACTTGGACTTTTTCGGAATTTCATACGAAAATTTGAGATGGAAATGAACATTTTTACATGTGCCTTCTGGAACGAGGCTGCGGAATAGTCTCAGAAGCATAGCAAGCAACCCTCGAAAGTTTAAAATTCTAATTGCTGTGGTGAAGTTCGTAGAAGCTGATTGGCCTTAAAGCGAGGAGCTCCTGGTTCACAGTGAGAGGTTTGTTGATTCTTGGGTTTAGAAAATAATTATCTGGATACATGCGGCTTTACTCGTGGCTAATGTCACTGTAAATTTGAATTTTGAGGTGCTTTAGCACTGGGGGTTCGAGCCAGCAAATTAGGCCCATCCGCCATTGCCTGGAGCTCGCGCAGTGTTGCTATGGTTTCCATATTAGTTATAAAATTGATAGGGGAAAGCTCCGTCCTAGTTATCAATGTGAAAGCCCATGAGTCATAGTTTGAGCGTCCGTCAATCTATCAATAGCGATAAATACGAACTTGTAATCAGTCTGGGATTGGCAGACTTTAGAAAGATTCTCGTTTTCATTTCCAAAATATCTGAAAATGAGGCAAATTTGCTCGCGTTGCTACGGTGGAAGTCGGTAACTTTTTACTTGTAGTTGTAAAGCGCAAGACTCCTTTTCATGTTTGTCAACTGTAAACCTCGTTTTCGCCAGGATGTATCTGAAACAACCTTCTACTTTGAAGAATTTTGTATTGGTTGGGAACTGTGGATCCGTATCTTTTTTATACTCAGTTAAAAAATTTCACAAACATATTACTAATTGCAATGCCTACAAACTACGTTGCCACACTACAAAGACGATGCCACAAGGAGCGAAATACTATGTCTACCCTGCAGCCATTCTAAAAGTAATCAAAAGCAATATAAAGCTACACATAACTATCGCAGAAAAAGGAAATATAAAATACAAGCTGAGACTAAAGATACAAGCGAAGGTAGCCCGCAACCAAATAAAGTAATTGCATGGTTGGGTTTGTATGCCTAGAACCAAACGGGGTAATCTGCGAATTCGATTTCCGTTTGTGCGAAGTCTACCGCTTTCAGAATTAGGTAGGTCTAAATTAACAATCAAACACACCCTTAAATTCTTCGAATAATTTAGCAGAGTTCAAGAAGGTGCAAAAAGTCTAGCAGAATTCGCGTATTGCTACATGATATAATATACCTTTGCTATGAAATGGGTGTCGTTTTCCAAGTCTTTATCATTTGGTTAGGTTTTGAGAAGTTATCTTTTTCTGTGAGCTCTTTGCCTGTCAAAACGCAGCTCCATCTCTTCAAGCACTACGGATAAAAATGAAACGATTGAAATCGGCTGAACGGAAAGCCCACTATAGTTGATAAGGGCAGATTTTGTAATACAACAACATCAGTTCACACCTCAATTCAAAGCGATTAGCGATTTCAGATAAAAGAAGGGTGTGCCATTTTGACTGGTGAAATCACCTCCTAAAATTTATAAATTTCCTAAAATCATACCCCGAAATTTAGGGGCATTCAAAAATGTGACAAAATCCGAAATTTGGATCAAGTGTATGAAGATAAATCAAATCTCGAACCCTTAAAAGAGTTAGCGCGATACTCCAAAATGCATGGCTTGTTGTGATCTCTGTGATCTTACCAAAAGTAACGCCCCAAAATTCACTTTTTACCTGAAAAGAGGCAGGGACCAAATGGCGCATGCCGTACGGATTTAAGAGGGAGGTACTCTCCTCACTGGGTTAGGTAGCTTCAGAAGGTAACAAAGAGCCGGATAACTGGCCGAAGAAAATTTTCTTTGCTAGATCTACGAGATACTTGTGGAAAGTCAACTGAATCTTAGAAAGGAAGCCACTATAAAATGATTTTGCTCTATTTGTCACGCTAGCAGTAACGAAGGAGACCCAGCGGATGGCTTGGCAGCTCTTGGCTAAATTTTGAAATCCCCCAGTTTTTGAGGGAAAATTAGCGGATGGCGGAGGTCCCTGACATTGACTCGACTTCGGGGTTGGTGGAGAAACAAATATTAAGATGTTATCCCTCCCCGTCTTAGCCAGATTAAAATACTAATGTGTTCGAAATTTAACACCCAAAGAATCAATTAAAACTTATAAGAGGACTGCATGTGGCCTGATGCCTATGGAATTTAGAATTAAAGAGAAAAGATTACAGTAAAAAACCGCGTATAAGAACCTAGTGATTAAGAACCTACAGGCTGAAAATTCTGAAGTTAGACCCGCAATATATAAGGACCCATTCAGCCTGAGATTTGAAATAGGTTCTTATTCATGGAGATCATCAAACAAGATCAAAACTCTAGTTCCTTTGTGATTCAGCCTATAGGTACTGATTCTGCCATATGTGTAAATTGCAAAGAGCTCTGAAGACGCTTTGAAAGCTTTTCATTGTATTCTGTAAAATTTCTGATTCTTCCACAAACTGATGTTTTGAATAAGGCCTCATGAACTCAGGTGCATCTCAACTGACAGTAAATAATGGTCTTGAAGTTTCAATCTGAACAAAATAAATACCTGGAAGCCCTGAATTAAATAAGAACCAATTTAAGAACCTGTACGACCTAATTTCCCACTACATACTCAATATATAAGAACCTAATCAGGCTGTAGGTTCTTATACGCGGGTTTTTACTGTAATGTACTTCCATAAGATACTAAGCATGAATGAAAGTAGATTAACCAAGATTGTTTATGAAGAGCAAAAAAGGTTAAATTTCCCAAACTGTTGGTATAAAGAAGTAATCAGTGACCTAAAAATGATTGATATTAACCTCAAAGAATGTCAGATCAAAAACCTAACCAAACAACAATGGAAAAAAATTGTTAGGGAAAAAATGATCATAATCACAGAGAATAATATTGAAAATATGAAGAAGACTAAACTTAGATTTATAAAGGATAGTAAGTTTGGAATGAGAGTATCTGGGGTGTGAAGAAGCCTCATCCCTGCTGAAACTAAAATTAAACATGGTCGACCTAAGAGCAAACTACAAAGGGAAGTAAACTGATTCTCTTTGCAGGAGATGTGGGTCTCATGAGGAATATATTGAACATCTATGGGATTGTCCAAATTTTTATCAAAGACCCAAGATGGAAAAGACTTGTTTAGATACAAATAATTCCGAAGTTCTAAAAAGCATCAACAAAACCCTTCAAAGATTTCTTACCCAGTGAATAACAAAAATAACTGGCAAAATTTTAGCACTAGCTTGTGATACCCAAAAGTAGTAGTTGGGTAACTGCTCCGAAATGGAGACTTAGCTTCAATTATTATTATTATTATTATTATGAATTCGTGGCATATCTTCTCAATCATAAAATCTAAACTTTACTTCATCATACCAATATTGATCTCAACGCAAGCGAAAATAATGAAACGTAGTCACCTAAATGTCTCCTCACGGATTTATGATACAATAAATCCCGGCATATAAGAACCTACTAAAATAAGAACCTAGATGCTGTTTTTCCTAAATTATGTACTTTGCAATTAATAATCTGTTTCAGTTTGATGAAACATAGGTTCCTATTGCAGGGGTTGCAATTTTGATCTTTTATTGCTGTTATTAAGGTCATTGCGGTTCCAGTTGGCTTTGAAAGCCCGGGGGGGGGGGTAACTACCATACATGAAGGTACGGGATGTGCCATTTTTTGGGGTGCCTTTTTTCCAGCTGAAAATAAATTTGTGGTATCATTTTTGGTAAAATCACAAGTAGTCATAAATTTTGGGGTGCCATTTTAGAAAAATAACTATTTAGGGTATTGATTTTGATCAAATTTCACTTACTTTGTTAAGGTTTTGGATGGCTGTCACAATTTTAGGGTACACATTTTCAATGGCCTGTAAATTTTGGGGTATCGTTTTTGCGAAAATTTATAAATTTTAGGGTGCGATTTCAGACGACAAATGGCTCACCCCCGTCATCCACCTAATGAAGTTACCCCCCCGGGTTTGAAAGTCTTATTCTCCTTCTCAATTACTTATTACTTCCATAAGAACCCTTCCAAAACAAATAATAGGCCTGAACATCTTTGTGAGACTCTCAAGGGACTGCATGAGGCGCCCTTCAAATAAGAACCTCTATATCACGAAATTAGTCTTAGTACCTTTGAAATAAGAACCAATTTCAGCCTGGCTCTCGAAAAAGTAGGTTCTTATATGCGGGGATTTACTGCACTACCACTCACCAAGAATGCGATTGTTCAATGCAATAATATCCACATTCGGAGATACTATTTTGGTTAAACTAGCTAAATTTAACTCTTGTACACAAGAGTGAGAGAAATAGCTATCCTCCACTACAGTATTTACGGCGGGAAAATAATGTTAGCTAGCATTTTCGCTAATTTTCTGTACTAGACATTATCCTAAAACCTGAAAATATCATGATACTGCATTCGCAACACACCGAACAATAAAGAATTAGCGGGCAATCACAATGCCCGGCAATTTCTAATATTGACAGGGTTATAACTAAATTTACCGACTGGTGTTGTTCACATTGATTGAATGCTATACCGGTCTTTATTTGTTTGTTTGACAGCTGTAAAAAGTTAGCGGCAAATCTCAAAACACAGTCAAGATACACAATATGCACGCTCAATGAACTTTACATGTGGAATTAATGAAAGTTAAAAGACAAAGGTTAAAAGTCAGAGCGTAAAGGTGAAACTTAGAATTAACCAAATCATGTTCCATCTCACTGCAAAGGCTGCAAAGGTGCATAATGGATGGGCTAAACGTATAATCGTTTATAAAGGCATTTAAAGATCACAGATGCATGTGCTCAATGAACTTTACATGTGAAATTGATGACAGATAAAGGACAAAGGTCTAAAGTCAGAGGGTAAATGTGAGAATCAAAGTTGACAAAATAACTTTCCTTATCAATGAAGAACAGGATTTTGAAAAAGGAGGAATTGTCGTTATGATGGTAACAAGAGCAACTTCAGTGGATCAATGAAAAACGAAAAAGGAAATTCAAGTTGACGGCTGATCTTCGATAAGGTGAAAGGTTAGAAAAGCAAAAAGACTACCGAGGTCAAAGGCTACGGGATACTATCAAAAGTGAAGCTATTCATGAGGACGTCGTAGTGGATTATTAGACGAAAACGCACATTGAGGAAGCTGCTGACCGTCAAGGAAGTGAAAATTTAAAGTGTGTCAGCTTTTAAAAGGTAAAAGTTGAAGATTGTCCAAGCACTGTTGACAGTCAATGTGGTAAATCACTCTAGTGAAGCTGGTAAAAACTTAGGGATGAAAAGTTTGTGATGATAAGGGGAAAAAATTCTGAGAATAATGAGCGGAAAAATAAAGGTACGGTAAGCTCTCAAACCGACTACCAACCTTTAAAGGTGAAAGTTAAGTACTAAAATACTATCAAAGTCAAAGGTGAATGAGCATTGTTTCTCAAATGAAAATGTTGAATTGCGTTGGAAATAAAGAAATGGAAAGCTCTCCAATTGACTATCGACATTAAAAAAGTGAAAATTCACGATCACTGAAACAACATCGTGGTCAAGGTTAACGAATATGCTTCTGAAAATGTAATCGTTGTTTGGGTTATGTAGGAATCTCTCAAACTGACTTCCGACCTTCAAAGGGTGAAAGTTCAAGATCACTAGAGCAGTACTGAAGTCAAAGGTGAACGAACATTGTTCTTTGAGTAAGGAAGCTTCAGAGATAATCATACTAAAATGATTAAGGTTTGAGAATCATTAGTGTAAGACATTTGGAGTGCAAGGCCGGCCTACGAAGATTAACGTCGAAAGATCGCAATTTAAAACGTGCAAATTAGGTCAAAGGTAAAAAGGGAAATTTGCTCAATACAGCTTTTTGGAAGATGATCTACATAACAAGGTAAAAGTCTGAGCGTAATTAGCGGGAAGAAGAAGCAAAACACTTGAGCACGGTAATTGGTCTCTGGAAAGACTCAAAAGCTATCTGACTTGAATTGTTATGGCAGAAACTTGGCAGACTGAGGAGGGAAAGACGAGCAAACAGTCGAAGGTAAGCTCTTTGTTATGAATTGCTTCTTATTGCTAGGACAGCCAATGTAGCCTGCTACTTGGTATTTTTGGTACAACTAAGGTTATTGTTCTTCGGTAACATACTCTGGTATAATTCATATATATCTGAATTTTGAATCTCGACAGTTTTGCATACCAAAATAATATCCCATTCCAACATTTTGCTCGTGAGTGAATAGAATGCTTGTCCAGGCAACGATGCCATTTGGTAAATGATCCTGTGGATAACCCTTCTATACTTAAAAATTTCATTTCAATTTTCATCTCTAAATAACAGGGTAAATTTATCAATTAAATACAAAAATTCTTTATGGCTCCCAAACTACCTTGTGCAAACAAAAGACGAAACTCTGTAAATCATATTCTTTTGAAGTTCAATAAGATCAATAGAAAATGACAAATGATTGCTTATTTCGTCGCTTCCTGCACAGCTGCATATGCTTCTCTGATTCCTGTAATATCGTTCACACTTTTGCTTGAAAATCACCTTTTTACTTCCTCAGGAATCGTAAAGTGTATGTATAGGGACGGATTTTTTTAAAGCAACAAATAAGACCCTCCTCTAGCTTGTAAAATTTGAATAAACGGGCGGGAAAGCTGTTTATATCTCGTGTAAAAGCAATTTTAATCAGATCCAGACAACAGGGCGTCGATCGTGTTTCCTTGTTTTGATTGAGAGGTGATTCTTACACAGTGGTAATTCCGCAAGTATCCCTCTGAGCATTATATTGCGAACAGTTGATGGAAATTTCCTCTTGAGAGATACACGAATAATGTTGTGGCTGGATTTGGCTTGTGGAAATACGCGTGGTTTCTCACTTACTACTGAAATTCATTTATCTGCTAGATTTGACTCCGTGATAGTTAAGGGTGGGGTTTTATGAAGAATCTACGCACAGTAGAGAAAGCAATGGAACATAATTCTGCAGTTGATTGCGAAGGCACTCTTCACATTTCCTCGCGGATTTACGCGGGATTTTTAAATCAGATTATAATTTGAAACTTCCATGTTTTTTTTTAATTCAATCTAAAAAGTTACAATACATACTACTATAAAACACTACTTACAAAATACTATACCCTACTACTAGTACAATAACATTGGAGCAAAAAACTATGACTACCTAATGGCAAAATAAAACGGGAAAACACGAACATAGCACTACACGTAACGACGTGAAGAAGAAATTGAAGGAAATTGTAGGAAACGGGACAGTTTCTTAGAATCCTATGAAAAATCTTTAATCAAGACGTTCTGTCTTGAGGATAACTTCCATGTGGTACCGAGCACAGCAACCACTAGTCAAATTGATTATGCAAATGTGCCAAAATCGAGACAATTAAAGCTACAGCTCCTTCACAACAACCATATAAACGAAGCGCAATTTTTTGGGGCCACCTTGTAATACCACCCAAAAACTGTTAATTAGAAAAGCAATGTTATCGAAATTCCGGGTGAGTCAAACCAGTTTAAGAATTTGGCAGGCTGAAGAGTATAGAATGTGTGGCCGATATTCAAATTGGAAGGTTAATCTATCAGTCAAAGGCTAACTTAAATTTACACATTTTGTTGGGTGAGATTACTCATCCATTAGAACCAGAAATTAGGAAAATACTAGTAAGGGGTTTGTAAGGGAACGAAAATTCCTTATTCCATTCTGGTCCATGATTTACATGCCACTGAAATTCAAACTCTATATCTGAACCTGAAATTTGATTGAATTCTGATTTCAATGGCAGGTAAATAATGGACCAGAATGGAATGAGGAATTGTCCTTCCCATACAAACCCCCTACCAGCATTTTCCTAATTTCTTGGCCTAATAGATGAGGAGTAGTTTCATCCACCAGAATTTGTAAACCTAAGACTGCGTTCACACGATGCCAGCACATTATGAAAACGGTGAAAAAGGTGACGGCTACAAAATTCGAGTTAGTGTTCACACGATACCGGAACAATTTGAAAACAGTAGGAACTTAGACGGCAAAAACTCGTTGCAACACTTTGATGCCAAAGAAGCTTACCTACACCCTAAGAGTCGATCAGTCTCATTCCAAAAGTGTCTACAAATGTTCTGTTTCATCATTTTCAGGTGTTTACACGAGCCGTTCCAAGATGTGTCGCTTAGAATTCCGTTTTCAAAATCTACCGTTTTCAAAATCTGCCGGCAAAAAATGTGCCGTTTTCATGTGAACGGGAGGCCTATCCGTCGAATTTTCACCGTTCTCAAAATGTGCCGGCATCATGTGAAGAACGCAGTCTAAGTTAGCCTTCGACTGATAGATTGACTTTTCAGTTTTGAATATCGGCCGCGGACTTTTTAATGCAAAACCTGCCAAACATGTAAACTTGTTTTTGCTCATCCAGCACAACCTCGTTCCCAGGGTGTTCTTACGTCATACGCTGATCACGAAGCCGAATGAACACCCTGGTACACTTCGATCACATTTGCCCAAAAAATGGGCAAATGTGGAAGCCATTATGGATTTCACCGTTGGCTAGGCAACGCCAAGGGACGGAAAATGGCCGTTGCTCTGGCGCTAATTCTGCACAAGATGAATGGAGAAATTGAAAACAAACACTTTGGGGACCTTATTGGAACCTTTTTGCAGGTATTTAAACAATAGTCTGGGATCGACAAATGTGTTTGTTGTGAAAGTAAGCTCGGTTTGTTTGGAATGAAAATGGGCCTAAGTTACAATCTTGGGAAACTTTCACCGCAGCTTCAAAAATGAAAAGTCTCGTTATTCTTCGAATTTCGGAAATAAGTTGCAAATTATGGTCGGAATAGGTAAAGAATATGGTTTTAAGCTGAATTTTGACATGCCGAGGTCGTTTACCCAGTGCAAGTCGGAGTTACGGCCCATAATGGCGAACAGCCAATCAGATTGCCGAACGGCCACTTGTATCCCAGAGTAGAGGTAGAGCAACGAACTCACTCTGGGGACGAGATTGCATCCAGCAGCAAATACATTTTTCTCTGATCATTTTACCACCAGCGATGAATGACGTAGAGAAGGTTTGGTCGTCCATTTAATAGTGTGTGCAATTTATAATTGGAATTAAAATTTACTTAAATGACTTTATCACGCACGGAGTTAGAAGCTACATGAAATTTTGATGAGATCTGGCAAGTGCTTCATTATTTGAATAGGTAAAAACAGCACGAGATTTGTTGACATTAAGTTGTGAATGCATTTAAGGAGAATGGGTGAAATTTTAAGCATTCAGTTGAACGGAGATGCAAATACGTAATTTATAGCCTGTTATGACGGGAAAATATAAGTTAAGATTGCTTTAACACACGAGACTTCGCTATGTCATGTGAGTGTTTGATTTACTGAAAACTGACGACCAATCAACCTACTTGGAACATTGGTAGATCGAACAAGGTATGTAAATTGAAGGTAGGACGAATGGAATTCTCAGTGATCTTGGAAAATGAACGGATATGCAAATAAGGCCCCGTTCACACGGGAATGCAATCGTTCCGTTCCATTTCGTTCCGTTTCGAAAAGTGGAACAATAAAGGGTTGCGTTCACATAGGAACGCTTCAAATAACATCATTCCGTTCCAAAAAGTGGAACGATGAAACTAATGATGCGAATGATGGAACGATACGCAATCGTTCCGTTCCGTTCAGTTCCGTTTCGTTCCGTTCCGTTCCGTTCCGTTCCGTTCCGTTCCGTTCCGTTCCGTTCCATTCCGTTCCGTTCCTGTGTGAACAGGCAATGAGGATCAGAAGTCTGCACATTCAAATCTGAATTTCCGTACAACAGCAATTCACTTAAATCTTTTGAATCGAAACTTGTCATGTTTAAATGGCAGGACTTTCCAGAGAAAGTTCAGAAAATGAACTTGAAAAATACTGAGTTTGAACAATAAAGGGTTGCGTTCACACAGGAACGCTTCAAATAGCATCAACGATGAAACTAGGAACGGGCTAAAGCCCTCATACTGTGGGGCCAGACTCTGAAACTTGCTAAGCTCCGACGCTAAGATGACGTCCTCTATTCGTATCTTAAAAGACCACAAAACAACCGATCGCTCAGACCGCTCGTTCTGCTCTCTTTCTTTCTCTTTCCTTTATGCGAAGATACCTATTATTTAGTTTCCTTGAACAATTGTAAATATTCTAGCTATTAATTTCTTTTCAACGATAAATTCAATACAACAGTCTATCTAAAAAAATGGAATTTAATTGCCAATGGCAAGTACATCGTGGACTAAAATTAAACGTGAAATTGTCATTCCCATGCAAACCCCTTACCAGCATTTTGCTAATTTTCTGGGTGTAAACAACGAGATGATCTTAGCAAAAACAACTTTTATATATGATTTGGTCTTTGACTGATAGAATAACATTTCAATTTGAATATCAAATACTACCTTTTCATGCCACAGCCCACCAAACCCCCCAACTTTTTATCCACCTAGTTGATATGTGCTCATTCGGCGTAAATTAAAGGGGCAGGGTGACGTAATGTAAACAAACTTCTTTCGAAATGACGATTTTGCAGTACTTTTGATAGGCCATATCACAGAGATTTTCTATTGTTTTTTTCTCAAAATGAAGGTGTTATTTTGAAGATAGACTCTTGAGCTTCGAAGAGAAACAAACGAAACACTCATATGTTGTACGATTGCAGAGATATTGGTGGATTTTTGAAAGTAACTTTCTTGTGGATTCACCCCATCCACCAGAATCTGTGCAGAACACAATGGCCACGTGTGGACAGCAATATAGATTAGAGATAACAGGTTTGTTTACGGTTACGTGACCCTGTCCCTTTAACGTGGGTCAGAGCGGTCTTTATGAAGAAATACTCTGACCCAGGGTGGGAGTAACACTGTTGTTTGTTGAATTTCTCAATCAAATTAGGTGGAGCAATATATCTGACACAATCTGAAGCAAAGTAGTGTCTCGATAAGCTAGAACCAATACTAACACTGAAGATTACGTTTGTATGCATAAAGTTCATATTTCAAGTAACCTAAGACTAAATAAATAATAAAAGGATTCCTTGGCAATCCTACTCTTTACGGTAGCAATATAATGAAACCAGCTTGAAGATGAACTTCAAGGAATAAATCTTGTAAGATTAAAAGATAAACCACCAAAAAGAAAAGATGATCCTAACATCCAATTTCCTCGTCTTTCTAATTTATTGGACATTGTCTTTGAAACAGAGTGGCTACAAATATTTGGTCTGGTTTAGAAGCACAAGTCTGGCTTGCAGGTTACGATGACATTACTTTCTTTAATGTCATTTTCTGAAACTTTTCTCATTTGACAAAAGGAAATGGAATGTGTCAGTGACTTGTCAACAAGAGCAAGTATCAATCAAGCAAGAAAGAGGACACATTTGCTGAAAGAATATTGGTAAAAATTTGTAATTTGGAATATAGATACTATAAGAGGCACATGAAAAAAAAAGAAAACTGCTCTTAGCACACTGAGGCCTTTCCCAGTTTCGTAGAACAAGTCTGCCTTGGAGGATCACTTCTGTTTTCTGCAGCTTATTTTATTCGATGAAATGCAACGTGTTACCGATATATGAGCAAGGGTGGAAGTAACAATCACGCAAGTAAGAGGAAACATTATATGGCAAAAAATTATCACAAATATTTGATCTAATTTAGTTGCACGAGTCTGCCTAGGAAGTCGGGATGATATCACATCTATTTTCTGGAACTCATGGGCAAAATGAAATGCAACGTGTTTGTGACATGCCAACAAGCCAGCAACAGTGAAAACAATCAAGCAAGTAAGAGGACACATTTATTTGGCACAAAATTATCACAAACATTTGATCTAGTTTAGTAGCACAAGTCTGCCTGGGAGATCGGGATGACACCACTTCTATTTTCTGGAGCTCATTGTTCTTTGACAAAATAAAATGCAACGTCTTCGTGACATGCCAGCTACAGTAAAAGTAACAATTAAGTAAGTAAGAGGACACATTCTTTGGCACAAAATTATCACAAACCTTTTATTTAGTTTAGTAGCACAAGTCTGCCTGTGAGATCGGGATGACACCACTTCTATTTTCTGGAGCTCATTGTTCTTTGACAAAATAAAATGCAACGTCTTCGTGACATGCCAGCAACAGTAAAAGTAACAATTAAGCAAGTAAGAGGACACATTCTTTGGCACAGAATTGTTACAAATATTTGATCGAGTTTAGCAGCTAAAGTCTGCCTAGGCGGTCGGGATGACATCACGTATATTTTCTGAAGCTCATCTTTATTCGACAAAAGGAAATGCTAAGTGTTCGTGATATGCCAGCAACAGTAAAAGTAACAATCTACCATATGGAAGACATAATCATTTGAAAAGGAAATGACCAAAAATAGCAGAAGGAAAGCAATATTTTTATTGCTATACAATGTATGTCTACCTTTCAAAAAGTGCTCACAAAAGCAGCATAATTTCGCGGGGAAACCCAACATTCTTACAGCTTTAGATTCAAGACCAAAATCTCACCCTGTAGTCTGATTTGCACAGTTTCATTGCTCTAGAGAAAGAAGGCCACCACTGAAGCAACAACCATAACACCGATTCAATTCGATGCGATGAGCGACAGTAGGGGTTGAAGTGGAATTTGCAAAGAGACGCATCATCAAACAAAGCAATTAGAAATCTGCTGATCAGTATTAGCTCTAGTCGTTATCAAGTTAAAGACCAATTGCTAACCATGACCCTTTGTGCGCCGAATGAAAAGCAAGACAAAGGCAATTTAGGCCCAAAAAGACTTTCAGATAATACGAAAATCGACTTTTGCGTCGCAAAGGATCAAGGTTAGCAATGGGTCTTTAACATGCTGGGTTTCAAAATCACGAGTTTTGTCTGGGAGTCAATCTCCTACCTCGAAGTGTGGAAGTAAGTGGTTTGGTTTATGAAAGTAGCTGTAAAAAGACATTAATTGACGATAACGATACGGAACAATAAAATATCATGAAACACTGTCTCCAATAACAATGAGAAAGAAAGGACCTTTGTTCCTAAAGAATAAGATTCGAAGATTACTGACTCCTACAACAATGAAACGAAGCTGTTATACCAGCTATGTGCAGTGCTGGCTTCTCTACCGAATCGAGAATTTAAGGGTGAAAATAAAACAACGACATTTAAAAGATTATTGTTTCTGATAACAATGAAAAAGATTAAGAAAATGATAAAGAATAAGATCCTAAGATTCTTGTCTCGTACAACAATGAAACAAGATTGCTGAGCCCCCTTTTGACAGTGTTGAATTTGCTTTTCATTGAGATTTCAAGGACGAAGAACAAAAAGCTAACGTATAAGGGATTATTGTTTTCGAAAATAATGAACACAGGACGAACCCTGGTTCTCAGAGAATAAGAAGCGAAGATCATTGTCTCGCACAACAATGAAACAAAGCTGTAAAGCCCTCTATTAACAGCGTTGACTTTTCCATTTAATCGCGATTTCAAGGGAGAAAATGGATAAGCAAATTTTGCAAAGCAATACAGTAGCTACGTTTTGTTATTACAAGCAGCGGGACATGATTCTCCGACATTGAGATGTTATTGTCGAGTACTTAATACGTCTTAGAATATGCTTTTGGCTAGCTAAAATAACAGATCAGACGGATCGTTGTTAGTCTAGCACGTTCAGGTGACGGAACAACAAAATGGTCTAGGAGCTAGCACTCTGATTCTGATACTTCTGCACTCCTTAGATTGTTGTTCGCGTAGAACGTTAAGATGATACTGCAATAACAGTCAAGAAGTTAACAATCAGATTCCTCGATGTTGCTCGAATTGATGAACGACATAGACGTTGCTTGAAAAGGCAATAATGAACCGGCACTGGGGAAATCCAAGTTAATGTAAGACCAAATGTGGATGCAAAGGTTAGTTTTTCTAATTGCTCATTATATTAGGGCATTGAGTTTGGAAGAGTCTTTTTTCTATATTCATATAAAACGTTTTTACAATATACATTACATTCTACTACATATTCCTAATTAATTCACAACACTACAGAGGCAACAACATGGGAAGCGACAACACAATGAATACCCTATGGCCAATATATAAAGACAAGCAAGTCAATCTACGCACAACTAACTACGAACGAATAAAAAACTATTGTATACTGTACTAGATTCTGTTTTACATCAGATATCACGTTGTTGTTGTTGTGACTTTATTTTATATCAATTTATGTTTTATTACTTTTTTTCTAGTCAGCTATATATATATATATATATATATATGTACTCATTAGCTCAATCTCAATATGTAATAAAAATAGATATAGAAACTCAGAAAAAACACATTCGTTTAAACGTTTCGGCCAAAGCCTTCATCAGTATGACTTTCCAAAATCTGACGGAGCATACATATAGATTTCGAATTTCAAAAACGATACACAACAATAGCCTAAGCGGGTCCTACCTATTACAATGCGTAATATAAATGTGTTAAAGCAGCCGGTAATACAAAGGTGGCGGGAGAAAGATAAAAGAAAGCGCAGAGTTAAGAACTGCTGCAGTCGGTGGCTGTGTCTGTCTCGCCGAAGCTGAAAAAGATAGCACGTTACAACAAAACAAACAATAGAAAGATCCGAGAGCGGATTGGCAGAACAGAAAACCCTAAAAAAACAGCGTGTGTCCCTAACGAAAAGCTCAGTGCTAAAGTCAAAACAACACAACAACCAAAATTATAACATTATAATTTTGGTTGTTGTGTTGTTTTGACTTTAGCACTGAGCTTTTCGTTAGGGACACACGCTGTTTTTTTAGGGTTTTCTGTTCTGCCAATCCGCTCTCGGATCTTTCTATTGTTTGTTTTGTTGTAACGTGCTATCTTTTTCAGCTTCGGCGAGACAGACACAGCCACCGACTGCAGCAGTTCTTAACTCTGCGCTTTCTTTTATCTTTCTCCCGCCACCTTTGTATTACCGGCTGCTTTAACACATTTATATTACGCATTGTAATAGGTAGGACCCGCTTAGGCTATTGTTGTGTATCGTTTTTGAAATTCGAAATCTATATGTATGCTCCGTCGGATTTTGGAAAGTCATACTGATGAAGGCTTTGGCCGAAACGTTTAAACGAATGTGTTTTTTCTGAGTTTCTATATATATATATATATATATATACAAGCAAACTAATCAAAATCAATGGACAAAATTTATAAAATAAGAAACAAAGCTAATAACGATTTTCAATGCTGTTTATACAATATTTACAATAAAACGACAGGCATTGCAGTTGCAGTGGGACCATTCCATTGAGTTATTAAGCTTTTGAATATGCTGAGCCTGTTCCCGATTTTAGCTACTCTGGTAAACAGTTCCAAATCTGAGGTCCTAAAGATTTAAGACTATTCGTGCCGAAAATAACCTGATCTGGCCTGTAATGAGTAAGATTATCAGGATTTTGCGATGAATAGTTATAGGTTCTAATTTGAAAAATGTCTTTTATGAAGGATAGATTCAGATCATGCAAAGTTGTAAAAAGTTCCAAAGAAAGAGATCTAAGTCCGGAAACATACATCGTACATCGTTGCGACTTCAGCAGAAGATCATTACACGAACTGACATGATCATTATTAAGAAATCTAAGTGCACGTTCTTGTATCTTTTCGATCTTATTCGTGGATTTTGCTGAACAGAAGTGCCACACGTCAGGCTTATGATAAATTTTAAAATGTCACGAGCGAAATTCTATTTTAATGATCTGATACTTAATGCAAAACAAAAATTTACAAAGAAAATAACATTTACATTAAAAGGACTTAATGGCTGCTTTGTACATACCTGAGGTTTCAACGGATCCTAGTCAAACCACGGGTTTTAGGAGAAATTTAGAAGAAAATAAAATCATTATGACATGAAGAATATACATTACCTTGCCTCTTTTTTGTGTTTGTCTTTCTCTTTACCTTCTGGGGCAGCAAATAAGTTTCTTTCAGGTCCAAAATAACAGCGTGGCCTAAACTGCACACTCTCGCTATTATTTTGGACCTGAAAGAAGCTTATTTGCTGTTCCAGAAGGTAAAGAGAAAGACAAACACAAGAAAGAGGCAAGGTAATGTATATTCTTCATGTTATAATGATTTTATTTTCTTCTAAATTTCTCCTAAAACCCGTGGTCAAACCAACCAGCCTCGTGAATGAGTGAGTGGAAGAGTTGAGCGTCACTGACATTGCTTGAAAAAGGCAATGAATTGGCACTAGGGAGATTCGAGTTAAAGTAAGACCAAATGTGGATGCAAAGGCTAATCTTTCCAATTGCTCATTACATTATATGCTCATCTTTGGAATAAACTGCCATATGCATTGAGAGCAACGGATTCTTTAGAGACTTTTAAGTATAGGCTGAAGACACATTTGTTTAAAGAATATTTTGATTAGGTTTTATTTTTGCCAATAATTTTTAGCAGTCCTTGTAATTACTTTATATGATATTACCTTATTAGTTTTATGTAAATTATGTAATGCGCCTTTGAGCCGTGTGGATAAATGGCGCAATATGAATGCCTTTTATCATTATTATTATTATCATTATTATTATTATTATTATTATTATTATTATTATCATTATTATTATTATTATTATTATTATTATTATTATTATTATTATTTTTATTATTATTATTATTATTATTATTATTATTATTATTATCATTATTATTATTATTATTATTATCATTATTATTATTATTATTATTTTTATTATTATATTATGAGTGATAGGACACCCAGTGTGTAGCAGTTTGGAATTATTATCAGAAGCGAGCCACCTTACTTTAGTGTTTTTTTTGTGTTTTGAACTTATTTTTACTTGGTATATAACTACATCTAACTGTTTCGTGATTCTGAAATTTTCGGTAGTGAGCCACCTTAAGTGCAGATCCACGTTACTTGTAGAGCTCTAAAAGTGAGTTTAAACCAAAACTTAAAAAAAGGGTTAGCAATTCACTGACAATGTGACAACTTTAACAAACATAACCATAACACAAAAATTGCAAAATTGAGAAGCATCTCGACTACGTACTACAACTTTGACTGTTGAAATGTGCAGTGTACGATGAATCATCTCTCGGCATTCGAATTTCCTCATGAACCTGAGCAAACGAAATCAATATAAAATATGCCAACTCAGGAATTATATGTTGTGATAGCCTCTGGCATCTTTTAAGTTTGATTTGCATCAGTTTATTTTACACATCAATTATTCCATTACACAGCTGATATTTCAAAAGGATGCAGAAAAAAACTGTTGTGGTAGTGTGCAAATTTTTACTTCATTAAATATAATTTAGTACATATTTCAAACAATGCGTCAAAAAAGCGTCTAAATCATTGCATTCCCTGCAGCTAATTTGCTAAAAATCACAAACGTTTGTGCAACATAAGGTTTCAGATGTTTGCTTTAATGCCTATGCATAATTTCTTCATAGGTCAACAGCGCACAACTCATAATTTTCGAACTTTCCTGCAGTCAAAAATGATTAGTTTAATACACATTACTGTGTGAAAATAACGCATGTGCAGACAACGTCTATAGGCTCAATGTTGTCTCTTTTCTGTACTCAAACTGAGAGCAACCATATACATACTCTGCACTAATTCAGCAATCTTTCTAATGTTGTGCACCGTAAGTTTCTCATCATGTACATTCACATCTTATTAACAATGATTTACAGTTGACAGTTGACAGTTTGCGGTCTACAAATGGCAGTTAACAATTAACAATTTACATTTCATAGTTTACATCCTACCGAAACTGGATGACCCCATTTACACTACAAAATCTTTTGGGCACCGCACAGATAAAATTTGCTATGTGGACCAATGAATCGGTTCTGCACAGCATTCACAAAGCGAACTCTGACCGATGCATACATTTGTCTATGGCACAGGGAAACACTTTTACTGGCGCTAGGGCTACCTTAACATTGTGTCCAGCACGGTTGAATTTTTCTATGGGCACCAGTTTACCGTCCCTTACGAAAAATTTAGCAGCGTAAATGGAGCGTTAAAAACATGGGGCTCAAATCTTTCAAGTCTTTTAAAAGGTGGATGTAAAAGTGTCTCACATTTTTCCATGCATTGGGTGACATGAAAGGAATTGTAGGTAATTTGGTGTAAATCTGCCGTGGCAATTCTTTGAGATCTTGATTATTTTCAAAATGGCGGCACTTTGATAATTTTTGTAAAGATTCATAAAAAAAATTTAGAAAAAAATAAAAAATCATTGTAAATCTCAAATTAATTGAAGAAAATTGATACAATCTTCAACAAAACAATAGAAAAAGAAGGTTTAAAATATGGTAGCAAGCAGAAATTCGTAGCTCTTCTGGTTAAGGATTTATAATTTGATGATACCACAGCCTAAAAATTAATAAACACTACCATTTTGAAGCTAATCAAGATATCAAAAAAACGGCACGGCAGATTTACACGAAATTACTTAAAGTTCCTTTCGAGCACTTTGATTCAAAGGAAAACCTAACAGAATTTTACATCCACCTTTTTAAAGATTTGAGTTCAAGCTAGCTTTAAAGTATGGTATCTTGAAAGGCAGCTAAGGCAAATCTGCCATCACTTAGCAGAAGCCAAAAGACATTTTCTACTTTTCTAAAGCGCCTGCAGAATCAAAAGTGCGATGAAAAGATCAAATCAAGTATCTAAATCATCACAATGGTATACCAGGTGAGTCAAAAAAAGTTTAGGCGTTTGGAGGGCTGTGCAATAAAAAGTATGTGACCGATATTCAAAACTGAATTGTTCATCTATCAGTAAAAGGTCAACTTGGATGAGAAAAATTTGTTTGGTAGTATCCCTCATCTTACAGACCCAGAAATTAGGAAAATACTGGTAAAGGACATGTTTGGGAACAAAAATTTCACATTCCATTCTTATCCATGATTTACCTTTTATCGCTGATTTATTGCTAGTTTAACATTAAATAAGCTTTACTCTAGCAGGCTATAAGAACTTGACCCCCTTCAGCCAAATTTACATGTTCTGCAGACCCAAAAAGCTGCAAATTTTTCGGGTAACTCAGACGCACCTCAGCCTTTCACTTTCTCCTCCATCAACGGGCAGAAAAATTACGAGTCCGAAGCAGCAATGAAAAAATAATTGATTACTTTATTGATGCACAATCCATAATTTATTGAAACCATTTTTCAAGCATCGCAAATCTTTAATGAGCGCACAGTTTTTGTTTACAAACTTATCACACAGCTCAGCAAGGGTTTTTAACCATATATGGCATAACACATGTTTCTGGGCGTAATCAATATCCTCAGTAGATTGTTTTGTTTGTGCGACAACAGGGGTTGCAAAGCCAGACAGTGATTTGATTGGAGTTTGGTTTTAATGACTGCTGCAAAGCACTCACAAATAATAACTGGATATTGCAAGCTGCAGGCAATGAAAGATCTAATCTAATTACTTTCGACTACCAAATTTTCTTTTATAGATTCATATTCAATATAAGATTCTGCAAAACAAACTACTTAAGGCCCGTTCACACTGCTACGTTTTCATATAAAAACGGAGCAAAACTTCTCCGTTTTTGCCTTGCGTTCACATTGCCCCGCTGTGAAAACGGTCTTTTCGAAAACGCTAATGAAAACGCATGAATTTGAAAACGGTGCGTTTTGAAAACGATCCGTTTTTCAATGTGAACGGCAAAAACGGAGACATTTGAAAACGCTGCACATTCCTTTGCTAATAGACTTTTGATGACAATGGCATTCAAAGTCGCAATTGGCACTTTGTTGACAGCTATTAACAAAAGGTTTTGTTTTGAAAAGGGGATTAACAACACCGTTTTGCTGGAGCAATGTGAACGCCTATCGTTTTCAAAGCGGATCTATTTGAAAACGGAGCAATGTGAATGGGCAGCGTTTTTGTCAACAAAAACAGATAGAAATGAAAACGGAGCAGTGTGAACGTAGCCTAAGACACAACGTACGAGCGTTTACTACACCAGAAGGGAGATACAACGGAGTGCAGGAGACTATGACAACTCTGCAGTCATTGAAATAAAGAACGTGTATGAAAAAGACACATGACCGATTTTTACTGATAATTACTAAGGTTCGTTTCACTTTGACGTTTCACGTTCGTTTCACGTTTCACGAAATACCCTTTAACATCCTCATCTAACTATCCAACAAGAAATTAGCTAGATCTGGATACCCAAAGGCAGAACCTAGAATCTTCCAAACGCAGTTCTTTCTATTCGGGTTAAAAGACGTGGAACGAAATTCCATTGGAAATTGAATGAATTCCACGATTACCATGTTCTAACGGAAGCCGAACGAATAGACCTTTTAGCTATTCTGAAAGCGAATGTGGATCGAACGATATTTCATTACAATTTGTAGAATTTTCGAATGTGCACAATTGCGATCGAAGCTCTAACGCCACTCTATTGAGCCTCGCGTATAAAATTACATAAAAATATCGCTCGATCCAGGCTCTTTTGTAGAATAGCTAAAAGGTCTATTGCTGAAAAATTAGCATCCTCCTTGAAGCACAAACCCTAGGAAGACCAGCAAACATGTAAGATTTTGCAATTAAAATAGAAATGTGTACAGTAATTACTTTTATTTTCCATTAAAGGTAGCAGATTAGACCTGTTACATGAGTCCTTTTTTGCTCCATTTATCCCCAACGAGTTGAGACAGAATAAAAAGTTATCAATTTCATACATTCTTATAAGGCGGTAAGCATTCAGCGCCTCAACATCCGAAAGAGTTTCCAAACAAACGAAAGAAATAATGATATACACAATTTTTGGTTTTGAAAATAATCAGAAAAATTGTCAAAATATTTGATGCATTCTATTCACTCGGTCGTTGTATTGGTTGAAAAATAACCTGTAATCTGAGACAAACTTTGAAAACGGCAAATTACTTTTGCTGAGTTGATTCTCTCACATATTGATTTTGTTCAAGTATCAATTTTGTTACCTAAAATGGTAGATTTGATTGTTGAAACTCGGGAAAATTGCTTACATCTATAGTTTCTTTAGCACCGCAATCAAGCGGCACATGTTAGACTTATAAAATAGACTATGTGCATACTAACTGGTTTTGTGTTGTACAGGAAAACATAAAGCCCGAATGTCTTAAAGTACAGACCGAGCTTGCGAGGTCTGTGCATTAAGCCCGAGGTCTTTATATTTTCCTGTACAACACAAAACCGGTTAGTGTGAGTTTTATTACCTGGTAGCTTCTAATTTTGACTCGTATCATCTAATCAAACACATTTTGTCACTGTCATGTCATTTGTGTTTATTTTAAATCTAATAGGCATAAAGCAGTTGCTGTGGTAACAAAACGCGTCCTTGTATCGTACTATACACGGCTACGGGAAACCCGCGGGAAAGGTGCGATTAACTAACGGGAGTTGCGGGATGCTGTATTTCCTCGTTTTTGAAACTACAGTCAGGTAATAATAGACTGTACAGTGTCGATTTCCTTTACAATTATTTATTACTTCTGAGATTATTTTTTTGCAAGCTTCCGTCATCTTCATTCTTCCAATTTACCAGACTCAATCCCATATGAACTAGATTTCATCTACTGTAACAATCTATCTAGTTATTCTATCTACAGGGTGAGCAAAGAAAAGTCTTCGCGTTTGGAGCGCTGTGGAATAAAAAGTATAAGGCCGATATTCAAAATTGAGTAACTTAGACGTGAAAATGTTGTCTGGTACTATCACTCATCTTACAGACCCAGAAATTAGGAGAATGTTGGAAAGGAGTTTATATGGGAACCAAGATTCGACATTCCATTCTAGTCCATAATTTACCTGCTATTGAAATTAAAACTCATTTCTGAAACTGACAATGGCATTTAATTTGAATTTCAAAACAAAATAAATCATGGACCAGAATGGAACATGGAATTCTCAATTCCCATACAAATCGCTCACATGCATATTTTCTAATTTTTAAGTTTTTAAAATAAGTGATTAAAATAAGTAAAATAACTGAAAAAGTATTTTCTCATCTACGTTAGCCTTTGACTGGTAGATTAGCATTTCAGTTTTGAATATTGGCCGCATCCTTAGCCCGCCAAACGCGTATACTTTTCTTGACTCACCCTGTAGCATACAGCGCGTGTTCAACCATTAGATATTTCCTTGCACTGGCCTACAGAAGGTCAAAGATTATTAGGCATTCATTACCTCAATTATGTCTCTTTACAGGAACGTACTATTGCAACGGCGGAATTTCGATACATATAGCTGAAACATATAGCATAAGGCATCATATTTCAACGGCATGTGCAATGGTTGACGTTTTTGGTACAATTCTCTGTAAAGTGAAGAGGGCACACTCATATCACGGTATATATATATATATAATTTGTATATAATATCATGGGAATGAATTCCAAAATGAAAGTGTTGTGGCGCTGAGGTATAATCCTTTGACTCTGGAGCAAGAACAGTCAGGCAGACAGGGTTCAATAACCGGTAGAGCTCCACCATTTGAGCATCATGACATCAGGTCGCAGTCTCCATTAGCGCTTAGATCCCGGTGCTTGGAAATTAAAGCCATAATTTCATCTTCATCTTCACATATTAATGTACCGGATCAGGGCCGATACCAGCCATGACTGCCCTTGGGGGGATGGCAAATAACCAAAATTCTCCAATAAAACCATCAACAACAGCAGCAACAACAACAGCTGTAGAGAATATACGTTAAATCTATGCATTATATGACCGATCTAACTACTCAGTAACCCAAATATAGCCATATTTCGCATTCCAACGTTGAAATCAACACAATCAGTGAATACCAACGCTAATAAATTAATATTTTCATGCATTATTTCGAATCAAAATCCTCAAAAACCTGTCATTTAAATCACAAGAAATCCGACAAGAGAGCAAAATTTTCCGACAAATTGTCTCCTGGGAGGGAGGGGGCGCTCTGCGCCCAGCCCCCAGCCCCCATGAGCTTCGGCCCTATACCGGATGGCTAAAAACGGCTTAAACATTTGGCGGACAGGGGAATAAAGAGTATGAGAACGATATTGAAAACCTTTAAATGCCTAAACCATTTTGGCTCACCCGGTATGTCATGAATAACTGAGTTGATGAGACATTGGGTGAATCAGAAATCTCACGTACAGGGTGAGCGAAAAACCTTCTTGACCTTGTACAACTGCAAAATCTGACCTCATTGACCGAGTTGAAAACTTCTTTCTTAAATCTATCGACCAAGGTCCAACTTAGATTTCGAAAAAAGTTTAGATATTCATGCAAGTATCTAAATGTTGCCAAAACGATCGTAATATCATGTGAGTTTGAAAGGTTGCACCTAGCCCAAAGAAAAATTGCTTTGTGTTATCATTGCAAGCAAGTCCGAGCGCATTTTTTTCTTACACATTAAAGTGAGGCTTCTTACATGCATTGTTTACCCCACTGCTAACCAGCTTCTCACTTCTTTGTTGGGAAGACCCTTATGTTTTCAAATATTGTGTTTCAGCTTTGTTGATAGCGAATCAACGCCGGGGCTCACAGTGTCATGCGCATTGGTACTATTGTTTCTTGCTCTTGTTCTCAACGGTCAAGCTATTTTGCATATTAGATCATTGAAGTAACTTGTTAGTGCGCATGCGATCTAGAGCCCTTTTTAGGGGATTCCTTGAGGCTCACAACTTAGCCTGTTCGTATCCCCAACAATTCTCAAACAAGACGGCAGAGTTCACATCTACTAAATGAATTGTTCTCAGCAAATACAAAACCATGACCCCTAACTGTTCTAAGAACTGATATAATATTTTTTGCTTGCATACGAAATGATCGGTAAATGCTTTATTTTTCGCGCTTATTTTTCAACTTTAGATTGTTTTCGCACATGCCTTAGCCGTTGCTGTTATTTCATGCCAAGACCCATCTTTACCTCTTGCAATGGATGAAAGCTTGACCGATTTCATGTTGCACAAATGAGAGTTAAGTAAGCTTTTACTGCGACAGAACAGCGCAAACACGTTTCAAATGATAATCCACTGCACAAGAAGGCAAATGTCTACCGTGCTAATAGGAATGTTGTTTTACAATTTGATGCCTGTTTGATACTAGTTTTGAGGAATGAAGACACACTTTCTCTACAAAATGAGCCGATGGAAGTCCTACAAGCTAAACAGCACAGTTTGCTGATGAGAAAAGGAAGCCTTTTCTGGCATATTCCGAAGTAGCACTGACGTAATGTCGTCTAATTTTCACATTATTTGAAGGAATTGATGCATTAAGCTCCGGTCAAACGATCCAACATCTCACCCAACATTTCACCCAACATCATGTTGGGTGAAATGTTGGATCGTTTGACCACCATGTTGGGTCATCCAACATCGCGACTTTCGATGTTGGGTGAAATTTGATAGAGATCAAAAATGTTGGGTGAGGACGCCCAACATTTCCATTGTTTTCAGATGTTGGGTCAATTGTTGGGTCGTTTGACCGCCTCATCCAACATTGTTGGCTACGTGCATGCGTAATAGACTATGTTTAGAGAGCGCCAACCGCCAAAGTCGTCACTATAGAAAATGTTGGGTCAGATGTTGGGTGAAATGTTGGATCGTTTGACCACTGATGTTGGGGCACCTGTAAATGTTGGGTTGAATGTTGGGTGAAATGTTGGGTGAAATGTTGGGTGAGATGTTGGATCGTTTGACCGGAGCTTTACAATAATCCTGCAACAAAATCTTGCAACACATGTTGAATAACAGATATCTCCAATCGCTCAGTATCTAAAATCACTCTCAAAATAGATATAACGTGAAAATCTCTGCGAACGGAGCATTTTGAGTATTTTTGCAACAATAATTTGCATTCTACCGAAATCTCATCTATGGACGATAACTGCTAGTGCTATTGAATGCCAATGAATGCTGCGGTAAGACTGCGTTCACACGATATATCGAAAACAGTGAAAAATGTGATGGATAGGCCTCCCGTTCACAAGAAAGCGGCACATGCTTCGCCGGCAGACTTTGAAAACAGTAGATTTTGAAGACGGAAGTCTAGCCGGCACATTTTGAAAAGGGCATCACGTGAACACTCCAAAACGATGAAAAGATGTTGGGATGTTGGGTAAAATATGTGAAGGATTTCCTTTGTTAAAAATAAATAGTTTCTTAAGTTATATTTTCCTAGTACTGGAGTTTCTTAGTTTTTGGTGTTTTGAGAGGTGAGTTTCTTATAAGCAGTTTCTTATAAAAAATATATGTGTACGCCAAATGTTCTCCTTTACAAAAAGCCTGACAGCCTTTTTTTCAATTTCCTATAAATGTTTAAACATTATGAAATAGAGTTTGGAATGCCAATGCTGTTATCCAGTCCCTCTTATTTGACAGTTTATAACATCGATATATGGACAGCATCCATTGAAAAAGCGAAGTTTCTTGTTAGACCATAGGCAATAATGCACTGTGTTTGTAGTTGGAAATTAAGGTTGTTACTTCGACATTAACATAGTTTTCTTCGTTGTTGTCCCTTTGGCCCAAACCTAACCAGTGCTAGAAATCAAAATCAAATGGCTCCTGCGCGTCTGAACTGTTGGCTCCCTCACAACGATCATCCTCGTTTCAAACTGCCTCTAATGAAACAGTAATATCGAGATAATAAACTTTAATTTTTACCAACAAACACGGTGCATTATTAGATATACGAAGTCAGCAAGCCAACTGCAACGATATTATTTACTCATAATAAACCAAAGAGCCTAATAAAAAGTGTTGGGTTTTTCTGAATGCGACGACTTGCTGTACTGTTCAAACCTTCTGTTCGATTTTGCTCATTCCCAAATGCCAAAAATATTCTCTGACAGTGTTGAAAATGATCTGATGTATCAACATTTTGCAGGGTAAGCACAATTAAATGACCTACCTTCAGTTCAAACAAAAACCACCTTTCCCATGGCTGTTACGACCGCAACAAATTTGTTGACATTTTCATAAATAGGTGTATTTTACAAATAACAAACATTATACAAATAACCTTTCACATGCTTGCAACTGTTAACTGCTGTGTTTTGTTAGAAATAAAGCTACTAATAATGTGTAGGAAGTTCGTATAACATACACCACCACAAATATATTCCACGTTTATATACACAACCACAAGAATATTGTAAAGTAACATGGCTGAAACAACGACGAAAGAGGAGGATAATCTATTACAACAGAGACAGATCAATAGCGTAGTGTTGAACATACTATGTTTAGTCAAATAGAACTTGAGAAAATGGTATCTATTTATCAGAACCTTTTGAAAATCGCAGTTCGGATGGTGTGCATTCGCACATGAGAATTCTGGTCTTTAAGGAAATAGTGCGGAAAATCCTTAACAGCACGCAATAGTACAGTTGGTGCTATGTGTTTTGGAACGTTGCTGCAATAGCTGAATGCTTATGGTAAATGGTGAGATGTCAAGACCCAATCCTCAAGACTCAGAGTTAGTTAGATGCGTCGTTTTCAATAGATTGTAACGGGTATCACTGCTTCATAACCTTTCTTTAGACTCAATACATGCCGTAGTATTGCTCTTGATTGCACTGACAATGCGACAACTACGACTCATTTACTTAAACTTGCAGAAACGTATTAGCCTCGTTGTGATTCAATAGGCCTTAATATCAATGATATAGAAGCGCCGGTTCTATATCATTGCTTGATATGCCCCAAATAGTTGGGCCTAAATCACCTGCTTTTTTTCTCCAAACCACCTTGTAGAAAACGCCACAAAAAATCAGTTTCCATGAACTGCAGTACTGTAAAACTAGGTATCAGTACTTGGATGATAGGTAATTCGACTTTGAAAAAAATTATTGGTTGCGAATTGCTATTGTTGTGTAATAAGATTAACGATATTTTCCTTCCCTCAACGATAATTTCTAACGATTTTAGCGATTCTCTACTCAGTTCCATGGTTCCATATATCTCTCGATTCTCAACGTTCTTAATCTCTCGAAGATTTCACAGTTTCATTTCACTGTTTACATGAGGCGGGCCGGCCCGTTAGCGAGCAAGCTCACAAAGAAACCAGCCCGGGTTGACATGGAAGATTCGTTAGTGAGGCTGTTGGCAGCCACGTGCCGCCATTCTTTGGTGTGAAATTGAAAGAGCGAGGAAATATTTTGTGGTTCTTTCAACTTTGACCGTGGCGCTAAACGTGACACTGCACGTGCATCACTGGCGGGCTGGCCCGTTTCTTTCATCTGTATGAGACTGCTTTAGGCGGGATCCCGGCAATCGATAACCGGGATCTCGGCAAAGCGGAGCAGCCCGCCACACATATAAACACAAACTGATATTTTCAAAGCTGTGACCAGATATGTAGGATCTCACCTGAAGGCGAGCCAGCCCGCAAAAGAGCCAGCCCTCCTCATGTAAACAGGCCCTAATTAAGGTGTCTCTCTACTCTATATCGTCACGTGACCTAATAACGTCATTTCACGACAGCTACAAAGCAGAATTCAATCAATCAAGGCTCTTGATGCAATCCCAGGGGGGGGGGGACTCCCTATTAGTAAGTGACGGGGGGGTCAGACATTTTTTGGGTTTGTAAAACGTGGTCTAGTATACCTTTGGGTACGCGATTTGGAGCATAATCGGTATATTATTGGGGTTGCTGATGAGAAAATTTGACAAGGTGAGTGCTAGGCTGAGTTTTTCACCAAAATATCGCAGGGCAGTTGCCGAAAATGCTATAAAACCTTTAATTTTCATGTACAACGAAGCTATGAGTATATTTTTGGGGTCTACAAATGTCCTAATTTCAGTATATTTTTGGGCTTAGTATATCTTTGGGGTCTAAAATTTCCTAAATTTAGTATATTTTTGGGTTTTTCAAAAATTGACTGTGTCTGACCCCCCCGTCACAAACCAATAGAAGTTCCCCCCTGGGGATGCAATGAATCAAATGAGAGGACCTCTTTCTCCTTCACTCTGTACACTTCGAAAAAAGATATCAACAAATCTCTTTCTCAGCACCACAAATGAATGCTAAATTTGCGAAAGGAATTGTGAGCAGCCCTATCGTAAATGATAATGATAATATAACAATAATACCTTTCTCAGCACCACAAATGAATGCTAAATTTGCGAAAGGAATTCTGAGCAGCCCTATCGTAAATAATAATGATAATATAACAATAATACCTTTCTCAGCACCACAAATGAATGCTAAATTTGCGAAAGGAATTGTGAGCAGCCCTATCGTAAATAATAATGATAATATAACAATAATACCTTTCTCAGCACCACAAATGAATGCTAAATTTGCGAAAGGAATTGTGAGCAGCCCTATCGTAAATAATAATGATAATATAACAATAATACCTTTCTCAGCACCACAAATGAATGCTAAATTTGCGAAAGGAATTGTGAGCAGCCCTATCGTAAATAATAATGATAATATAACAATAATACTTTTTTTAATGTTTGTTTTGCAATAGTATGATGAACTGATTTGCATTTCTGGATGACTTTATTTCATTTGGAAGAGTATTCCAGATCTTTGGACCCAAAAAGCTAATGGATTTTATAGCATAATTTTTAGTTTTAACTTAGGAATGGATAGAACGTCATTTCTTCGAAGATTATAGCTAGTGGTTTTTACGAGAAAACTGTTTTTCATAAAGGCCGGATTCAAGTTGTGCAAAGTTTTGTAAATTTCAAGTGCCAACAATCTAATAGAATGGATATGAATTGTAGTACATTAGGCGTTAAGTAGAAGATCTTTGTACGATGAAGTATAATCAGAGAGTGCCAATCGTAAGGCCCTCTCATTGACTTTTTCCAGTTTCTTTTGGCTGGTATTACTGCAAAATAACCAGATAAGGGGGCAGTAATTGAAATGACACAGGATGCATGGATTAACAATTACTTGTCTTTCTTTGCTGCCCATGAATCGTGCTACCCTTTTGATTGCGTTTAGCTGCAAGGCAGATGTCATAGCTGTCATAGATATCCTTCTAGCCAACCTCGTTTCCAGGGTGTTCTTACGTCATACGCTGATCACGAAGCCGAATGAACACCCTGGCACACTTCGATCAGATTTGCCCAGAAAATGGGGAAATTTGGAAGCCATTATGGATCTGAATCCACCATTCATGAAGGAAATTTTCATGCAACGAAATATTAGCTACAGTCTAAGGCATGGCGATGACGCTCAACTGCCAAAGGTACGAACAACATCCTTTGGAGTTGAGTCCATTGCTTACCTTGGAAATAAACTGTGGCAGATTGTACCGCAAGAAATAAAACAATCAAACAGCCTTCCCATCTTCAAAAAACAAATTAGATGTTGGAATGGTGGAAAATGCAACTGTAGGCTTTGTAAAGTATATATCCCGAAAGTTGAGTTTCTAACATGATAGATTTTTTCAACAACATGATAGATTTTTTCAACATCTTTTGTCCTGTATATTTATTGATAGTTTTATTGTAAATAATGTATATTGTAAATAGTAGGCTTTAATTAGCTGTAATTTAGCTATTTTTTTCCTAGCCTACTTTAAATAGATCATTAATAATAATAAAATAATAATAATCTCATCGTTGGCTAGGCAACGCCAAGGGATGGAAAATGGCCGTTGCTCTGGTGCTAATTCTGCATAAGATGAATGGAGAAATTGAAAACAATCACTTTGAGGACCTTATTTGAAGCTTTTTGAAGGTATTTAAACAATAATCCGGGGTTGGCAAGCGTCTTTAATGTGAAAATATGCTCGGTTAGTTTGGAGCGAAAATGGGCCTAAGTTGCAAATTCGGGAAACTTTCACTGCAGCTTCAAAAATGAAATGGCTCGTTATTCTTCAAATTTCGGAAATAAGTTACATTTGATGGTCGGAATAGGTAAATAAAGTGGTTTTACGTCGAATTTGGCATGCCGAGGTCGTTTACCTCGCGCAAATCGGAGTTACGGCCCAAAATGGCGATCAGCCAATCAGATTGCCCAACGGCCTCTCTACCTCCAGAGTAGAGGTAGAGCAACAAACTCACTCTGGGGACGAGATTGCCTTCTAGTATCTGCAAAGATAAATCAAATTCTTACAGAAAACAAAAACAGCAAGTAACTGTTAGTGATAAATCCGTTAAATTCCACAAATAAACAACACCGGTATGAACATTCATGCTAAATCCATCCGATCCGTGAAGCCTTTTCAACAATATTATATCGCATTGAGTTTATTGAATAGAATTCAGTACGCCTGCAGGTTGATTACAAACCACGGTTGCAATTTAGTTGTGAAATTCAAAGTAAACAGCAGTCCAGCAGTCGTCTGAGATATTTCGAAACGCAAACGGGCAAGAAAAGTAGTAACTACCGTAAAAGCTCTACTAAGTCCTCGGAGGGGGGGGGGGGAGGGGTCATAAAGAGAGGGGACTTATTTAGACTGACGACGTGATTCCTTGTATTCGTTCAACATTTATAATCTGATGTTTTAATTTCACTCACACAAAGGACTCACGACCAAACGGATTCTAAACAGGGACTAAAATCTTACGAAAAATCAGAAGAAACTTAGCACATCTTCCATCCTACGAACGTCGAAAGAAAATTCGAACGTCCCTTCGAAGGTCGCTTCGAGCGTCGCTTCGCTTCGAGAAGTCGAACTTTGAACTAATAACCAATCAAACCCTACAAATAGGCACGTGGGTTGACCATATTAAGAAAGTAGCGATCTGATTGGTCGCGCCGTGAACGCAGCGGACTTGGCCTAATTAGTCCCTGTATTGAAGCGAAAGGACATAAGTCCCTCAACTGAAGCAATGACAACAACAACAACGAGCGCAAGTTAGAGGGACTTATGTAATGTAGTCTAGATTCAACATATGATTTATGGGTCATATATAAAAATTAGTTTTATCCCAAATCATATTAAAGTTATCATGCAATCTTTTTAGTTAGAGAAATGGAAAATCTTTGATAAATTCTGGACTTTGATATAAGTGCTTCTTCGTTTTTATTAAACTTCTTTTAATTTGATTTTATTTTGGGCAAAAGTATACACACATACATGCGTACTTATATCCATCTTACAGCACATTGTGGACACTAACAAAAAAAATTCTCAAATAGATAAAGCATCGATAAATATGAAAGAAACCATGTTGCATTTTGTGCTTTCGATCGATGAAACAGTAGGAACATGAGTGACACGTGTCGTGCGTGCTTTTGAGCTATGTATAGTTTACGTCGCTATGTTCTGTTCAACTAAGGACATGTGACCTACAATCCTGGTCAAAATAAATTGGGACACTGGCAAATTTCTGTATTTTCGTCATGTTTCCTAAAATATCGAGGTGAAAACATACGTTTAGAACCTTCTCATCCCCCTTCCCCCCTAATTCAATGTTGGGATGGTCGAATGGCGTTTGATTCAACCAACATTGAAACGGGGGGAGCGGGGGGCGCTGAATCAAAGAATTAAGTAGTGCAATTTTGTGACTTGTCCCAAGAATTTTGACCAAGATTATATGTATACAGTAAATGTTCCTACTGGTGACCCATAACAACCACAGACAGTTACGTTCACACGTAAAATATTAATTGCTATCATCAGTCATTATTCTTCGTACTAAAATGGTACATCACAAATTTCAACTTTCCCTCTGCTCAAAGTATTAGCAGAAGCTTTCTACATTTATGAATCATTTCACAGAAGCTCCCATCTCTCTAAAATATCGATCCCGACATATTCTGGATAACGAGCAAACGCGGCAACGCATTGCCAACCCAACGAAGTTTGATTTATTGAGTTATAAATGACCGCGTCACACCACACCCAAAAATCGCTAAAAGTGTGAATTCACCCAAAGGCATTGCACTCCTGAAGTTGAGAGCATTGCCTGTTGGCTGTTGGAACCAGGAGATATAGGGTATCGGCGGCATTTGTCGGACGGTTTAGGTTTTCGCATTTACGACTCCGAAACCAAAATGAAGAACGAGAAGTTAAGGTATTTAAGTGTGGTGTTGCTCTTTCATCGGCATATTACCCGATTTTCCTGAAAATATCTCTCCTCGTTAGTTATCTGCATCAGTTTTTACCCGCGATTATCGTGGCGTCATTTATCGCCCTGTGACGGCATTTGTCGGACACGTATCTTAAACATGAATTTGACCCTTTTGATGGAGACAAAATCTTCCAGCCGCCATCATTATCAATGAAATGTTTATCTTGAGTTATCTTGAGTTATTCTAACTGCAAGGTAATTCTTCTCTGCGCTTGAAATTCCCCTTTGCTAGACGTGTTTACCTTAGGCCCATGGCAGAAATTCCTGCTATGAATAAATTAACCATGCACCGGTTGGAAATGAAAAGTAAATTATCATATTTTATTTGGCAACTAAATATCATCGATTCTCATTCAATAAATTCAATAAGGCAGTGAACATCATTACCATGCATAAAAGTAACTAATTCTGTGAGAATGACGATGGATTATTTCAGTGGTGTCCGACAAATGCCGCCAACGTTTTTTGAAACCTCTGCCTTCAAGACCCCTCTGTCAATGCGATTGTCACTTCCGATCGAGTTCATCGTTAGTTTATGTAATTTATTACGAGTTAAACAATGCATAACAATCACTGGTCCAGTCTTCGCGCTCAAGCTGACCTCCCGAGAGATCCCGATTTCGAGGCATGTTGTTGTTCATGTGAGTGTTCGTCGCCATTTTGAAGGTTCGCACGAAGGGTTTCTGGCCTTCGTGGGCATGTTGGCCCGGTCTAAAATTTGTCATTTAAATTCTATTTGTACAAAACGGTCAGAGTATATCATGATGAGGGTGGTGAGTGTGATTCATGCTTATTTTGCGAGTGCTTGCATCTGTTTAGCGGAAGTGATTCCGAAAGTGTCCGACAAATGCCGCCGTCCGACAAATGCCGCCGATACCCTACATTGTTGTGTCCAACTAGACTTATGACAATGAGTCTCCCTGTTTCCCTGTGCTCTTTGACTTGATGACGGCGCTTCGATCAATAGAGACTCATAGTATTACTCTGAAAAATCTGGCCCTATTTTGGCCCAAACTTCGAAATTCCCCCAGTACCAATCAGATTGCGAGATTTGGCCAAGAACAATGCTGTCGAACCTTCAATTCGAATGATGCAGTTGACTAGATTTTGAAGGAAATTGCTGCGGCAGGTTGTTGTAAACTGCTCTGGTTTGTCTTGGTCTTAAAAACATGGAAAATATTGTGTTGAAAGACTTATTTGGCACTCACCAGATAAAGTGAACTTCCTTCTTCAGATTCAGAACAAGTTTCTTTGATGAAACGTCTCCTTAACGTGATTTCTGTCGCATTTTCTTTCCGAGGCGTGACCGTTGAACAGTCGTTCGATCATGATTCGATCGATCGAATGCCCACGACAGGACCGGGTTTTTTACTGTTTCATTATGATTCCCTCTTGGGCAAGGTTTACCGCAGGGATACAAGGGACTCATCGTCATCAGTCTAGTGTCCAACTACTGCACGCGCTCGCAGGTATTGAAACATCTCTCTCTCTGTCTACGTGACATCCAAATGCTTTCAATACAACGCTGTAGGGACATCACAACATTTGGTATTTACAATTAGGCCCACCGGAGATGCTATTCATGGATGGAATGTTTATCATATGATGTAAGAAATCTATTGCGCCTTATGAGACATTAACGATGCAGGTAACATGCAAGCTGGTTAAATTCAGATACGTAGCTAGGCACGAGGGGGGCACTGGAGGCACGTCTCCCCAAGATTTGCAAATATGATCATAAATGTTTATAAAAAGGGTTCTTGAAATGTCGTCCCTCCCCGCAAGTGTAGGATGCTTCCTACGTCCGGCCTGGTTGAATTCAAAAACACAATGCAACTTGCAAATATATCAGTTTGATAAATCATGGGCGATGATGCACTTCAATCCACATGTGGGCCTAAACAAAACAGAGAAACGAAGGGCAAAAAATTAAGAAGAAAAGGTTGTATGCTGATCGTTTCCACTCAAAGTGACCAACAGCTATGCAGACTGGATAACTAGGCAGCTAATGGGTAAGAAGTTCTGCAATTTTTACCTTGCTTTCCCAAAAAATCAGTGCATCATCGCCCATGGATAGCGCCGCAAACTTTCAACGAAGTGAAGAGAAGTACGCGTATCGGTCACTAGAAAAGTCACAGTAGCCTCAAGAATCTGCGCGCTTGTTATTATATAGCTATTTGAAAACAACTGTACTGCGGAAAGAGCGCCGCAAAGATTCAACGAAATGAAGGAGTAAGGAATTCGTAGTCAAAAAGTTCGCGTATCGGTCCAAAAGTCATAATGCAATGGTCTTAAGAATCTCCGCAAATGTTTCCATTTAGCTATTTGAAAAAAAAACTCTACTGCAGAAAGAGCGCCGCAAAGATTCAACGAAATGAAGGAGCAAGAAATTTGAAGCATGGTAATTTATTCGCAATCAAAAAGCACGCGGAGAGCGGTCCACGGCAAAATCACAGTGGTCTTAAGAATTTGCGTATACGTTCAAATTTACATAAATTTCTGTAGGAATATTTACACAGCATGCCGGAATACCAACAAATGAAAGAAAGTTATCGATCTCACAAACATTGATTTAGTTACAGGCTTAGTACTTAAGGCCTTTGAAATATCGCTAATATGATTACGCTGCTTGTTGATAAACATGATAGAAAGTAAATAAACAAATTACTAAGTAAATAAATGAAGGAAGAGACAAAATCTCAAAGGGGTAAAGGAGTTTTGGGAGAAAATGAGGCAGTGAGTTTGGAGGGAAAAGAACACTGTGCAAGAATATTGAACTGTGTCGAGATTTTCAGTTGATTCTCATATAGCTGTTGTTGATTGCCATCATAGTGGATTTCGAAAATAATCGAAAGGCTGCATGGAAGATATTATGTGTGGATTTAAGGAAGGAGTAAAGGAGCTAGAAAGAAATGATTCAGCGAGGATGGATGAACAAGGATACTATGAAAGAATATTGAACTGCTATGATTTGAACATGGTTTTCGTATAGCAGTCGATTGAAAACTTAGACTTAGGGATTCTGAAGATTATCGAAAGCATACATAGAAGATCTTGGGTGTGCAGCAAAGAGGGATCGAACTTGACCATAAACGGTGTTGAAATGGGGGAAAGTAACTTGGATGAAAATGGAAATGGTATGTAAGTAAACAGCTTTTCTCGGCTTGTTAACACAAGACAGTTTTTGTTAACACAAGAAAGTTACCGGGTGACCCAAAACAACTTCACGGGCTAGATCTCACACAGTTTCTTTACAACAAAACAAGGTACCAGCATGTAGCTAAAAGGCTCAGCTATCTTTTTGGGATTTTGCTTGGTTAGTTTAAGTTACGTCTACCGTCCTAAATATGGTTTCAAATATCAGGGGTCAAAGAAATGTTTTCCTTCTTTGCAGCAAGCTAAGCACTTTCGTTTCTCTTTACATATTTTTTTAAGCATTTCAGCTACCTTCCTGGTACCGACCCTTCGATACCCTAGCCTGTGTACAGACCCAAAGATGGGTCTGTGCACAGGTTATCGATATCCTGGCTGCCCTGGTTGTTCAAATTTCGTTCGCCAATTGTTAATTGCTTTGACTAAAGAGAAAAGACACGGAGGGCTCAGACAATCAAATAAATTAATGCTCAGGAAATAAATGTTTGAATTAGATAAAGTGACAAAGATACAAAAAAATCTTATTAAAACTGTTTTGGTACCGACTTATCAATTATTCGTGTATACACGTGCTACTAAAACACGGCTGCTGTGCTCGAAAATTTCCACGTAAATTTCTATATCTTACCCGGTGAGTAAAAAAAAGCTCGGTACTTGACAAATCACTAAGGCCCCGTTTACACGAGATCGGATCCAAATGGATCCGTACCCAAACTGTAACGGATAGGCCTGGCGTTTACACGGGACTCAACGGATCCGAACCCATTTGGATCTGCTATCCGTACCCAAACGGGATCACTTTCGAAAGTGATCCCGTTTGGATCCGATACCAAAAAGGTCTCGTGTAAACGGGTGGGATCGGATCCAAACTGGTACGGATAGGAAGTTAAACTTCCTAAAATCCTTTGTTGACATTTCGAAGAGGGGAATCAGAGATGTAACAAAGTCTATTAGAGTGCAAAATTTCAAAGGATCGGACTGAAATAAGAGAAAAGGTTTACTAGAGCGCTGCTAAGAGTTCATAAAATTCAAATGGATCCGATACCGTGTAAACGCCAACAGTTCTGGATCCGATCCCGTGTAAACGCCCCTCAAAAAATGGATCGGATCCAAATGGATCCGATCCCATTTGGATCCGATCCCGTGTAAACGGGGCCTAAGAGTCGAAGATTTGATTAAAGTAGAATTTTCTCTTGTCATGAAGTGCATCAAAGTCAAACTAAAGTTAAGGCCATTGGTTATCTGGTCAACTTCTGTCAATCTGCAAGATTCTACCGGATGCGTCACAGAGAAAGACTCCGCACTTCAAAGGTTACTACTCCCTGGATATACAGGGTGTCCTAAGCAAATTGTGCCACGTTTGTGTTGCTGCTGTGGAGGAGCTGTTGATTCAATTATCTCGGTTTTTGCACAGTTACATAGGTCAGGCTTCAACTTAGAGTTTGAGACCTTGTATGAGTATATCTGACATGTGGTTGCTGATTTATGGTGGAGAAAAGGCAAAATAAGTGGTTGCTTCATGAACAGCACTTCCGTTGTTCTCTAGTAATGTCAAAATCGAATGAGTCTTCGAAATAAATGGTTCTAGCGTCGTATTAAAATTTTTGCTAACTATTTTAACGGGTTGGCAGTGTTTCTATTCGTAAGAGAGCATTTTCTGTGTTTAGAAAGAAGATAGAATTAAATACGATGACAGAGTCCGTTCTTTGAAACTTACATTATTTTGACATTGCTGGAGAACAACAGAAGTGCTGTTTTTCAAGCAACCATTCGATTTCCTTTTTCTCTGCCATAAATCAGCAATCGCTTGTCCGATTGACTCAAACAAGGTCTCAAACTCTAAGTTGAAGCCTGACCAATGCAACTGTATAAAAATCGAGATAATTGAATCTACAGCTCCTCCACAGTAGCCACGTAAACGGGGCACAATTATTTTGGGACACCGTGTATAAGCAACGATACTTTGCATATCTGACTGAATAGCTAACATGTAACATATTCATTTATTTTTAGAATTGTTCCTTGCTGAAATCAGTCACACAGTTCAGACCTAGCGAGGGATTCTCCAGAAACAAGCCTCTTTGAGAAACCGTAAAAAACGTGCTAAAATCTCGAGCAAGTTTCACTTATATCTTTACCTTACAGAAATGACTTGAGCATGCTTTAGCACGTGCTATCCTGTTGGGGTGAATGAAAAACCTTCCCCCTACCCCTAGGATGAATAACTTATTCAAGGGGATTCCATTCTCTCAAGGGGACAAAAACATGAATGGATATAAATGTCATTATTGTTAAAAAGGAAACAAGGGGAAATTTGGCTCGTTGCTTCTATTCGCTTTCGCGGGTTTTCGAAAGGAGCTTCCGCAGAAAATCTCCCATTTCGACGAGAAGGAATGATCTATTAAAGCCGGGTAAATTATTGAGCCTATTTGAACGTATTGGGAATAAAACAAGAGAGATTCCTACAGATTCTTCAAACGTCGGCCTTTTATAGAGTCATCCGGTACGGTTTTAACAGCTACCTGGATTTGAAGGATACATTCGGAACTATAAGCACAACCATAGTTTTGTCCATTTGAATTCCTTGATTTACCGACTAGAAAGGCAAGCTCCAACGCAAGCCCATAGGCAAGCTCAATGCCTTTCTACGTCAGACATAAACCAGACAGTAGCCTACAAATATTCATATTTGATTAATTCTTATTAGAGTAAGCAAATACCAAAAATAAATAATCTGGTTTCAATTTAGAAAAGAAAAATAGAGTAGTTGGAAAAACCTGATGGATAAGATCTTAACTAAATAATACTTTCAACGGGTAATTTGCACTCGTTGAAAATATACAGCAAAGGGTATAAGACACCGGTGACCTTGAAACACATGACTGCCACAAAATTTGAACATTGAACTGGAGTCAGTTCTTTTCCCAAAAGCTTTCAAACAATAGTTAAAACGTAAATATGTTTATGTACACTGCAAATGATCTTGGAGGGCAGTAGTTCCATTGACTGGTCCTTTTTATAAAAACGGGTATGCGACACCCAGGCACGTCGGAACGAAATTCATATTGGGGGGGGGGGGCTGAACGAGGTGCGAACGTAGTGAGGAGAGAGTAGGGTCCGGGGGCTTGCCCCTGGGAAAATTTTTCATGACCACGCCCTTTAGATCGTTGGAAAACGTCCCATTCATGGAAAATGTGCCATTGACAGAAGCAAAGGATCACGACTAATGAGAGTTTTTCTATTAAAATTTTGAAATTTTAGACTTGCATGACAACAAAAGATATTGCATTTTTGATAGCTTCCTCGAATATGTACGAGTTTGAATCTTCATTCCTACCACCTTGGCTTTTACAGCCTTTTTCACTTACAAAATCAACAAACTTTAGCAAATTATTGGGGGAGGCTGAAGCCCCCCCAGCCCCCCCGCTTCCGACGGACCTGGATACCGGTGACCTTGGAGCACATGCTTGCCAAAACATTAGATCAACAAGAATGGCTCTTTCCTATGCAGCTCTAATAGCATAGTTAACAGTGACAATACGTCTATAAGCTGCACGTGATTGCGTAAGGCACCAGTCCAAGTGACTTACACTCCTTAAAGGTGATCTGAAGCGAAAATTTTTGTTGATGCAAACGAAAGGCCCTGTCGATTGATAAGAAATCCTGTTGAAATTTTTTTGATATCTCATTTCGTTTTTAAGTTATCCAATGATTTTAAGCGCCAGTTGATGACGTCATTTGGCTTGCAAATCATTAGGATTACACATAGAAAGAAGCTGTATCTGATCTTTGGAAGGTTACAGTTTTAGGAGACATTTCAGCTGAGCAGAATAAATGCAATAAACATTGTTTCATCAACTGATGTGACCTTTAGAAAGGCATTTCAGTTGAAGGAAAGGTCGTTGACTTTATTTCCGTTTGGAAACGTGGTCAACCTTGTATACTTTCTCGTACTTTTTGCAAACAAAATGACGTCATCAGCCAATCGTACAAATTAGTGGATAACTCGAAGATGAAGCACAGTATCAAAAAAATTTTAATGAAATTTTTCATCGTTCAACAGTGCTATTCATCTGCATCAATAAAAATTTCGCTTCAGATCACCTTTAAAAACCGGTAAGCAACACTGGTGACTTTCAAGCTTTTAAATATATAAATATATTACATATAAAAATATAATAAATTATATAAGAATAAATATATATATATTTGCTATCTTTATTTTTTATATACTTTCAAGCTTGCCATGACATTATGTCAACAAGAATGGTTCTTTTTGTTGTGCAGCCGTAAAAGCATAGTTACCTGTGACAATACTGCAGTGATTGGGGAAGGCAACACAACAACTCCAGTGACTTTCACTTCTTAAACGCGACACCGGTGGCCTCAAAGGCTCCTTCCTATGCAGCTCTAAAAGCATAGTAACATTGACAAAACGTCTATACATTGCAAGTGACTGGGGAAGGCACCAGCTCTAGTGACTTTCACTTCTTAAAAACTGGTTTATAACACAGGTGACCTTGACGCACATGCTTACCAAGGCATTATGTCAACAACAGTAGTCCTTTGTTGTCAGGTATAAAAGCATAGTTTGCAGAGACATGCGTCTAAGTGTTGAAAGCAACTGGAGGAGAAGGCATGCAGTTTAGTAGCAGTTCCGTAAGCTGAATGAATTTATCAGGCAGGAAACTTTTGATGCACTGTTGAAGGAGCAAACAGTTAGAAGAAATCTTTGATGTATTGTGAAAGAAAAGAGAGGTTTAAATTTCAAATTACTTTGGAAGGTAAGAAGATTAACTTCAATTAATAATTATCAGTCAGTACAAGCTTTTTATATATACATATACATTCTGTTGATCAATTCAAAAGACAAATTACTAATTGCGCTAACTGCGCTAACTGCACTCTTCATACCTACGAGAACGAGACCAGGGAGACCGATAGACATTGACTACCCCAAAGCCATTACGTTGAAAAAGACAGCCTGCGCGCAAGCAAAAAAAATATAGAAACCGCCACAAACTCCACAAGCTCACTCTTAATTGACATTTTGCAGTAGTGCAAAATTGGAATCAGTTTGTTCTCAGACTGGCTCAGATCAATATTCTCGCTTTTAAGACTGATTGAAGTAATTCCAGATTTCAGATTGAGACGTGTTAAAAGTATGTCATATCATTAGATTTAAATTTGGTTGTTGAGTTCCCTGTAAGAGAGCTTTTCGTGATAAAATATGTTAAATGCGTGTGGTACCATAAAGATAAATGACAATGTTTTTAAAAAGTAACTTCAGTACCAATAAAGGAGATGCAAAAAACACGATGTTTCGATCATGTACTCGCATCAAGATATCGTATCGACTTGATGACGAGAACATGCTTGAATAGTCGTGTTTTCAACGTATCTATCATATTTTTGGTACTGGAATTGCTTATGCAATGTACTTTTGCGATGGACCTTGCGACAAATGATGGCTTGCTTGGCCTAAAGCAAGGTAGATATGGACTGGAAAGAAGGGGACGACCAGTGGTACATATCGATAACCACACTTAAAAAGTATTGGTCTTCATCAATCGTATGTCAATCTCATCTTGTCAGTTTGAGATACATTCTAGACGTGGCCAGTCTAGAATCTGACATAAATAACACCTAGATCAGAAGTAGGCTATTGTTTTCAATGAGGTTTGAATTTTATGGCACAATTCACGCACATAGTGGCAAAGTAGGGTCAAGGTGTGGTTGAAAAGGAAATTCTTGAGGGTATATCATGAACAGTTGAAGCATTCGGTAATTCTGCTTTGGTTGTGTTTTGCAAAGCTGTGAAGTTAGTTGCCTCGTGGAAGGCTAAGACTTATCTTGGTTTTGAAAGGTAAGGAAGGTTATTCAAAAGAAGTTGCACAAGTGAAAAGTAGCATTGGTAATGAAGAATGAAGCATCGCTTTTGGCATTCAAATTCAGGTAATTTAATCATAACACAGTCGCACTATTTAAGTGGATAAACAGGGCAAAAGTGGAATAATCTATAAAAAGGATGTAGCAACCCTAGGGGTACTCAGGTTTATATAGGATAGGGGTGCTCAGGTTACTTTTTTTGGGCTAAAATTTGGGCAGAGCATGACAGTTAATTTTTGGGTTCCTGACATTCTGCATTACTTTTGTGGGTCTCAAGCATGGGGGGGGGGGAGGTAAGAGAAACATACTTTACAAACAAAACTTCAAATCAAGTAACATTACTGAAATCAAATATATATTTAGGTATCCTTAAAGATTATGTGAAATTCTACGGAGTTATGGTGCCTTTCCAAAGATTTTTAAAATGCTGATTTCATGACCTTTGGGTATGCAGCGTCAGAGAAATTATTTTTGGATCTATTTTCATGTCTGTAATAATCCTGTTTGGGTCAATGCTTTGAACCCCAGCCTGAACACCCCTATCCTAAGTATACCTGAGTACCCTCCCCCTGGGGAAGCAACCCCCACACATACTGTTGTTTCTCTTGCTAAACGATATAAAGTCATGGCTAAAAATCTCCACATACGGTAGGCTAATTCTAGACTTGCGTATGCAGCTCTTGAGTTAGCTTTAATCTGAGTACCCTCTCTTTTTGTAAATCCAAAAGTCAGTTGAAGAGAAACGACACAATCTTCAAGAGAGCAGTGGTTTCTGAAGGTTTACAAGATGATAGCAACAAGAAATATGTCACTCTTTTGGTTTAGGATTTTAAAAATTTGATAAAGTTACAGCCTGAAATGTAATAAATGCCGCCATTTTGAAAGCAAGCCATGACATCAAAAAATTTCCCCGGCAGGTTTACAGCAAACTACCCTGAGCTTCCTTCAAGTACTTTAATTCAAGGAAAATAGAAGTTTACGCCCACCTTTGAAAAGATTTGAGCCATAAGAGAAGCTAATAAATTTCAAATGGTTTGTCTGGATGCGAAGTGTACCTTAAACTGTATCAGACTTTAATGGCAAACAATGTCTACAAGAAACGTCATGAAACTGAATTCCTACCTAATGGATATGCATTCGACACAGAATAAATATACAAACAGGAAAACATACAGCTAGGCCAATATGTATTAAAGAAGCATGTTTTAGATTCCTATCAGTGAGTCCGTGTTTAATTGAGTGGGTGCAACGTACGTGTGCAGTTGCTCAAGGCAAACATGAAAGCCAGTCAGTGGTTAAATAGTTGCCTTGGTTGGGTCGTAAGCTAATAGAGGTTTGAACCTGCCAGTGTCGGTTGATCAGCCGTGATGTGGAACAAGATAATCCAAATGGAGTGACCACCACGAAATTGCTACTCCGTGTCTTAACGACGTAAGTACCGCTCACCTCTTATCTTCACGAGAATCTCAAAAATGGTTTTATGATGTCGGTTAGGACTAATCAATTTCTCATGGACGTAGGAACCGGGGGAGGGGGACTAGGGGCAAGTACCCCCAAGATTTTGCAATAAACAAAGAGGCGCCCTGTTTATTTTTAGAAAATGCCCTCTTTTTTAAGGAACAAAGTGCCCTCGAAGTGTCGTGCCCTCCCCCAAGTTTGAGATGCTTCCTACGTCTCAGCAACTTCTTTATCGATTCAAGCTTCATCGAATTTGAGACTTTAGTTAGAGCAGCATGCACATCAGTTAGGGTTATTCACCAGTGACCTTTATTCAAGCTTTATCAAAATGTACTGCAAAACTGCTACTACTTTCTTGCAAGTGCATCTCTTATCGAACTGATACTTTATTACGATCAGCGTTCAAAAAGTAATGAGAATACAACGTACTATGTAATTGAGATTCTCATTCATAGTAAGAAGGTGGTCACATATCTAATTTGGTTCAGTTCAGTTCAGCTTGGTTTTATTTCGTTTAAGTTCAGTTTCAATTCAGTTTTGTTTAGCTTTGTTCATTTTACTTAGATAGTTCAGTTTGGTTCAGTTTAGTCTTGCGTAGGTTGGTGCACGGATAGTAAAGGTAAATGGGGATGTGCCGCCCGCAAGGGTATACTTTTTCAGACTTCTAGCCTAGCCAAGGGTATACCTTTTGGCAATTTTAGTCGAGTTTAGTCCAAGCAAGGGTATGCCTTTTGGCAATTTTGGTAAAAGAAATGTCAAAATTCGGTAATTCCTATAAAAAACCCAACTTTTCTTTAAAATTTTGGTCCAGAGAATGCCAAAATTTGGCAAGTTTCCAGAAAACGCCAACTCAGGGCACTTTTGATGGAGAAATAAGTCTAGCCAAGGGTATCATTTTCACAAGAATTGATCTAGCCAACGGTTACATTTTGAAACTGTGGGCAGTACACCCCTATTCGAAATTTAGCTGAGAACCCCCCCCCCCCCCTCCCCGTGGGATGGTGTAATTCAAAGTACACTCCTGCAAAAGAGAGTATGATGATTATGATGTTGATGATGGTGGTAATGATGATGATGAAGATTAAGATGATGGTGATGATGACTGACTTATTTTTCATACAGCAGATGATATTCCTAAACTCGTAGTACTTTACAAACAAAATGCCAAATGTCATATGTTTGCAGTCATTCATGCTATAAAAAAACGAGAAAATCATGTAAATCATAAGAATGTGTTGGCTGGTAAAAAAACGTGCCATGGATCTCTTGTCAGGTTGTCGTAAAAAGACATCGGAATCTCTATTATCAGTTAGGAAGCCTGCTTTGTGTTAGCCCAAGAAACAAATTTCCAAAATTTAACTGCGTTCTATGAAGAAATTGATCGATTTACGCTTTAATTATTACAGTCGTTCATTATCATCATCATTAATATTATTTAAAGTTGGGTTACCTAGTAGTACATGGTACTAATTCATTCCAACTGTAAAGTAAAATATTTAACAAAGCAAAACCTTATAAACATAGCTTGCAGGTGCACTTGTCGCCAGTCTATGACTTTATTTGATTTTTAAATGCTGTAAGTGATGGACTTTGCTTGATTTTTTCAGCAAGTGTGTTTTCCTCTGAAGTAAAGTGGCCTAAAGTGACTCCAAGCCATAACGTTTCTTTATCTTTGGAAGTTTACAAAGATCTTTAGCCCTTAGGTCGTCCGTTACCTTTTTCCTCTCGTGAAATTCCCATATATATGAGGTGTTTACTTTTTTGATTGACTTGTAGATTTCAGTCATTAAATTCTGGACATTTTTAATACGAATAGTTTGACCGTTATCTCGGCTCAATAGTAGCTGAGAAGAGCTAAATTACAGTACATTGATGATACATTTATCTCGATGCAACCATAGAAATCATGTGCTCTAGTTGATTGATCTGCGGATGTAAGTTACATAAACCTCTGCGCCCTTTCCTTGGATCCCATAGGGTCTTCCTTAGCAATCCACCTTTTCAAGATAAGAGATGCGAGAGCGAAAATCTTTTGTTGTTTGAGATTTCGCAGTTTTAAAGCATAGATCTCGTTCTGTAAGCAAAATTTAGTAAAAGGCCAAAGTTTCGCATTCGTATCTGTCTTCATTTCATTTCGAAATTATGACCTACAAAAAACTTAAAGCTACAGGGCTGAGATCATGAAATCGAGGTTTGGACAAGCATATAACTCCAAATTCTTTATATCGCAATTATTAAATGTATGCCTTGCTAATTGACCTGACGGAGTTGTGGCAAGGCCTAAATACACAAGTCTACTTTGCATAGACTAAACACATAGTAACCAACCCTTGGCCGGCCATTCAGTTGGTTGCGATACCAAAATCAATGCAAACAGCAGTATCTTTACATAGAGTATCAACACAAGAGCGAAAGGACTATTAAATGTATGCCTTGCTAATTGACCTGACGGAGATGTGGCAAGGCCTAAATACATCAGTCTGCTTTGCATAGACTAAACACATAGTAACGAACCCTTGGCCGGCCATTCAGTTGGTTGCGATACCAAAATCAATGCAAACAGCAGTATCTTTACAAAGAGTATCAAACACAAGAGCGAAAGGATTATTAAATGTATGCCTTGGGTATTGACCCTGACAGAACTGTGGTTAGGGCAGAATTTGGAGTTGACCAGATTGTAAATAACTGATTATAAGAAGTCGTAAAATATTAAAGAGAGCCCGTTTGTGTTTGATAGCGGATCTGTGCAGTGATAATGAATGACATTTTTATAAAATATTTAACAGTAAGCGAATAATAAGCATTTAAAATCACATTTATGCAATGTGAACGGCCTTCAAATCGCAGTTTAACTTCAAGAAACGGACGTAAAATGCATGAATTGTAGATTTGGGAGGTTTTGTTGAGTGTAAGGTGCTGAGGAAGTAGGTGGAGGCTGCCTGTACGAGAAATTGATTAAGGTATGTACCGTATTTAGAGATAGCAAGTGTCTGCAATGGGATTGAGTTCCAAACAGTCATAAACTCGTGGGAAAGCCAACAGACTCGAGCAAATTGTATCAAAAGTAAATGAGCTAAAGGCTCGGGCATTCAGAAGATTCAATCAAGAAGCAAACTGTACGAGAAATATAAGAGGCCAAGGTTGACTTCGGTAAGTACTATGACCGGATACCAAGTGTCGGCAACAGAACTAAATTTGCAAGAGTAGTAAACTCAAGCAGGTGCGCGACAGCTCTGAAAAAGGGGGTGGACAAGGGAAAGAATTCATTGGAAGAAGGTGTACCTAGTATTTTTTTACATCGTTTTTGCCTTGAAATGAATTAAGACCAGAGGAAAATGGGGTGGACACATCTCTAGTTCCCTTGAACACGAGGGAAAGCCAACTAACTTGAGCAAGTTGCAATGAAATTGAAGGAGCTGCAGGCTCGGGAATTTAGACGATTTATGTTTTAGCAAGCAAACTGCACGAAGAGGGAAACATAGACGCAGGAACCAGGGGGCAGTGGGGGCATGTGCCCCCAAGACCTTTAGAAAATAGCCCTTTTTCTTAAAGAAAAAGTGCCCTCGACGTGTCGTGTCCCCCCAGGTTTGAGATGCTTCCTTCGTCCCAGAAAGGGAAAGAATTGAAAGTTTTGACGTTCGTGAAAGAAATTTATGAACTATTTTGCCTGACATTCCCAAGTCCAACTGTAACTGCAACTGTAAATAACGCGAAACATCTTCGTAATCCATACGAGTAAGCATTTATGCACGAAAGTGCTGACGAAGAACAATCTTGTTAAAAATCAAGTACTGACGATAGGCCTTGAAACTGTTTTTGAAAAGGAAAGTTGGATAAGTATATAAGATATCAAAAGTTTGAAAATTTTTAATGGTCAGTGTTAGAAGTTTCTTAAATTTTGATGTAATCCCTATGTCTGCTAGAGAGATGTTTTTTTCTGACAATGATATAACCTTTGGCAAAAAATTAATGTGTTCAGTTTCGCTCAAAAGATAAGATTGCAGTGAGATTCAACTATGTGTAGCTAATAGCTTCAGAATTAAGAATTATGATCAGACTATTATCAATAAATCATAGCTTTCCTCAAGAAGAAGGCCGCAGCACCATCTTTACCAGACTGTCCTTAAATATGTCCTATAAAAATTTCAAATGATTTTTTCCATTTGGCAAGCGAAGAACAAAGGAAGGATTTAAATTTAAAATTTACGACATTATGGCACTAGTTTCTGGTAGCTAAGAGGTTCCTAGTTTAAAAAACTGGATTCTGATAAAAATATGTGCCAACTCAGTTCTACATTTTCTTCTTGCACAAGAAACTTGTATCAGCCCGTAATTCTAAAAGTTTCTTAATTTCAAAGGACAATTTCAGCATGTACTTTTCTTAACTTGTTTCTTATTTTTGGATGCACTGTCACCGCACGTATTTGCTTCTTGATATGCAGTTTTTTTGGTGAAAAAAACAGTCGTCTTTGGCACCAGCATGGAAATGAGGGAATGTATCTCGAGTATATCAGTTCAGCGATATGATTCCAATTATTTGGTTCCTGAAAGTGTCAGCACTTCTCGAACATAGTAATAGAGTTCTTGAATTTCTTATAAACCAGTGTTGTTTTCTTATAAACCAGTTTCTTATATACAACACATGTGGTTCGAAACAAATCAATGAAAATATCTACCATAGTTTCCTTTAAATTTCGATCAGCGATTGGCAGATGAACAATACAGCTCTCATATTTCGAATGACATCCTTATAAGGTAGCACCATAGTCATGTTGATAGTACTGACCAGAGCAGTGACGAGCACTGATGCCAAAAAAAATTTGGCAGATCAGTGGATGAAAGCGCACGTTCTTTGAATCAATGTCCACCATCATCAGAAAGCATCACACAATGAAAGAAACTATCATTTCACACCCCCTGTTTGACATAAAATCCTACATAACATAAAGTCGCGAAATGAGCTCTGCCAGGGGTTTGCTTACATGAAAGGAATTTGATCGGATTAACGTTTGCTCAGGGACCTGTCATAAAGTATCTACTACAGGGGGCGGAGGATATTTGACTTTGGCCAAATATTTTTCACAGCCCCTTTTGAAAAGAAGTAAAAATTTCCGTGGCCCCTCGTGCAGAGAAGAATGATTTTCGTGGCCCATTTCAATTTGAATTTTTGAAATTTGCTCGAATTTGCCCATAGCACACCTATAGCACAAGCTGCTCTCCTCTTTCCATTTCATCTTCAGACTTTGATTATGACACTAATATTGTCCCCGTTGTGCATAGCATAACTGTGCCTACTAACTTAGAGCTAATGGTGGTTTGGGCAGCATGTCCACTCGTCGTCTTCATGATTGCTGTCCAGCTATGTTTGTTGATGTAGCAAAGAATCATGAATCATGAGTTTGTGTCACCTCAATGCACTTTCAGCACTCAACAAAAAGAAGCAAGCTCTTTTGCATGTATTTTTGCGTTGATGGGCTGATGCAAGGATCAAAAGAAGGATGGTTTAGCAAAACAGGCATCAGAAAAGAGAAAATCCGTTTGTGCTTTGAAAAAAAGAATGAAACTGGAAAGTTGAAGCAGTGACTGGATTGGATTCTGACTGCATAACTGAATTAATTTTAGTTGCTTTAAAGACTGTTGAATTTTCTCACACATAAATTTCAGTGTCTTCAACATTTCAACAAGCTTTTGTAATGTTACTCACTGACACATTTCATGGCCCATTCAATTTCTGCAAATATTTTCTGTGGCCCATTATCAAGCCCGTCAATTTCTTGGTGGCCCCGGCCTATATCCTCCGCCCCCCTGTAGCAGATACTTTATGACAGGTCCCAAAGATAGATGACGTGAAGAGTTCTGCAGAATTTAACTTTATTCAAGATCAGTGCATTCAAGTTGTTGGTATCTAAAGATGACGTCATGAATTAATAAAAGAGGAACTGTGGAACGAAGAACGGGATCCGTGAAGTCAGGGAATTCTAACTGTGATCATTCTGTTCTCTCTTACAACTACAGGGTGTCTCAAAAAAATTGTTCCACGTTCCAAAAAAACTGTCTAGCATATGGATGCTTTGAGGAAACAGATTCAGTCTCTCGCCGATTATGTTTTGAACCATTGTTTTTGGACTTACGCAATGTTAGGAAATTTTCAGAATGATCGAAAGAAATAATTTACTTTGCTCTGATATCGACGGGAGGTTTGACATTAGATAAGATTCTCTTACCTCTGTCTTCGAGCCTTTTGCAATGCATGTAATCAGGGGGTCTCTGGTTTCAGCTATCTCATATTTTTTATCTTCGAGAGCTCTTAACTCCGTGAATTTTCAATCGATTTGCACGATTTTAGTCTCTAAAATTATTTCATAATCTTAGGAACAAGGTTATCGTTCCATGAGCCTGTTCATGCTGTCCTTATTTTTTAATATCTAATCAAAGGTCGAACAATTTTTTTGAGACACCCTGTATGATCTTAGCTAAAAATCCCTTTGGAGCTCACGAAACGTTCCCTTGACGGCGATGACATGCACAGTAACATCAGAATTACCTGATATAACACAATAAAAACGTTGCTGATCTGTGATCAAAGTTTTGTGTTCGTATCCCTTGCTTCCCTTATTTCCTGTTCCATATTTTAGTAAGCAACAAATGACGTCTGGTACTGAAAACAAACTAACAATATTTTGTTTTTAAATGTCCCCTACTCATTATTATTCGAAAATCCCACCTGTGAATTCATTCATTCATTCGAATAATTATTATATCCATGCCAACGTCAGCAAGAAAAGGTTGGGTCCTCGTAATTAGGTGATTAACAGTCTTGTACAAAGCAATTACGAAGAAATTACGAAAGTTAAATTTGCTTTTGGCACGTGCGACAAAGGAGGAAAATATTGAAGATAAAAGGGCATAACGGAAAAACCAGACCCAGGACCAGTAAGACCGGACCCTAACGGAGCGGACCCCATTGGAATACCCATTCATCTCCATGTTTCCAGATGATTAATGATGGGCTACTTGCTTTATTACACATTAGAGCCTATTCCTTGGTCCCTAGAAAGCCCCCCCCCTGAGGTAACAATGTATCATCCTAAAATAAAGAAAGCTAAGACAGTTGGTTGTGACGGTTTTGTTTTGTATTAGATTTTGGCATTGTATGTTATCTGAATCTTGTTCTGAATTTCAATGAGAATCTTGTCCTTAGGAAATTGAAGTGAGTTATAGGGCCTTGCTAGAGTTCATCATGCGTCGATCTTCGTGGGTCTTCGTTCCTTCCAACTGGAAGTTTGTCTGATGACTAGATGATCAATGTAGCAGATTGTGCATTCGTGCAGTTGATGTGGTATCCAGAGTTTAGTTATTTCTTTTCAGCGATGATTGCATTGGCCTTGTCTTCACTTTGAAATGAAACTTTTGTACCGTCATTACAAACTCACGACGGAAATGAATTGGCATTCATAGGGATCGGGTCCGTTAGGGTCCGGTCCTATTGGTCCTGGGTCTGGTTATTCCGTTATGCCAGATAAAAGCATAGGCACTATGATAAAAGATAGAAAAACATAATTAAAATGTTTGTAATCATGAGTACGGAAATGACAACGTTTAATCTATCAAAGCATTTGATGAAGAAGGAAACAGAACCTCTTGAAGGTAGTTTCATCATCTGAAAAGAAGGAGCTAAAGAAATGTAAAGGATATTTCAGCATCTTGAAAAAAACTCAAGGTATTGTGGATAGTTTCAAAGTCAAGTTAAACAGTTTTATTAGCTAAGAGATAGACTTAAAACAATTCATTGGATAGAACGAAAGACATTCAGCATCCGTTAGTAAACGTAAGGCATTACATGTTTGACAGTCTCCGTAATGGGAAGAGGTTACCAATACAACTGTGGCAAGGTTCTTAAATTGGAGAGAGATTACTTACAAGGCTCAACAGGTAACGACTGTTCTTCTTCATTCTTGTTTATAAACTAGAGTTGAATTCTTTTTTCTTTCGTGGACTGTAATTTGTCGTTGCAAAAGCATTCTTGTGTGATTGTGTTAGAATTTGTCAAAAGGGTTGATTTCTGTTTATGGACGTAAAATGGTTTTCTTCAATAAGCATCCATCTTTTGCTGTACACTTCTTGAAACTGAAAATTGCTGAGCTTTGTTCAGGCCCAAAGCCAATGTCGGATTTTTTGTGATTTAAATAGCAAGTTTTGGAGGATTTTGGAGCGAAATAATGCATAATAACACGAATTCATTAGCATTAAAAAAATGAATTCTAACAGAAGTTATTGTATTTGCGACATGTTTCTCATTAGATTCACTAACTGTGTTGATTTCAAGGGTGGAATACGAAATTTTAGTTACTGATGAGTTAGATTGGTCCTATGATGCACAAATTTAACGTAAATTCCTGCAACTGTTGTTGTTGCTGTTAATGTTGATGGTTTTATCGTCGGAAATTTTTGGCTCTTCCCCCCCCCCCCCCGCCCTAGGCAGTCATGGCTGGTCTCGGCCTAGGCTTTGTTTTTGGGTGAGCAAGGTTGATGGTCTTCTTTAGTAAACAGTAACTTTTTCGTTTTCAGAACTGTTTCTCAATAACAAAGCATTGAAAAGTCTCGCTTAAGGTCCTGATGAACAGCATAACCGGCTTTTTGATTACTCCACTACAGAATTACTGATTATCTTCCATAAACAACAAATTTTCGCAGTGCAAAAAATTTTTTCTAACACTGGTTCAAAAGAATTGAGAATTACTGCGCTTTGATTTTTATCAATGGTGAGCTAGATTAATGGTTTTCTAATGTAAACAAAACATTCTAGTTCTGAAAACAAATCCTTTTTCCTTTCAAGAGAATTGAAAGTTTCTTGTCTATGAGCATGATGAGCTAGCCTGCTTGAGCCAGTTTGCTGGTTTCATAACAAAACAGTAATTTTTTGTTGTGAAAACATTTCTTTTTTTACACTTGTTTAAAAGAATTGAAAATTACTGAGCTTTAGTTTCTAGCAGTGGTGTGTGTAGACTGATTATGTTTTGTGAACAACAAATTTTTGCAGTGCCAACCTTTCTTTTCTCAGACTTCCTCAAAGGAGTTTAAAATTAGTGAGCTTTTGGCTTTTAGCGGTGATATGCAAAATTGCTGATTTTCGTCAGTAAACAGCAATGTTTTCGTTGTCCATAAACATTCATTAAAAATTACTGCAAATAGATTTTTAAATGTGATGCGTAGAACAAATAAACAGCCAGTCTTCGTATAACTTTTCCCAGATTGAGATTCCGCTGCTTCAAATTTCTGTTAGCATAATGTTGTATTTCAGATGCTTTAGAAATTTGTCAACTGCGGAAACCGATATAGCTGAACTTCACAAATATTGGTGGTGCTGAAGTATGTTCTATGTCCATAATCTGGTTAGACAGTATATGCAAATTTAGGCCCTGACTTGAATGAGTCTTGAGTGAATGATTATATTCCATCTACCTAGCCTAAATCCATAAGGATCCTCAAGTTATGCTCATATCGTTGAGTTGAATTGTTATTACTGTTGTCGCTCCACTGAGGGCCTAAAACCCCTCGAGCTGTAAAACGGTAAAAAAAGTGTCACAAGGCGACGAGTTTCTGTCGCCTCGTCTTCTACTGGTCAGAATTTGGCTTACAGAAAGGCAATTTTTGCGATTATAACAAAAATGATCCTTTGCAGAAAAACTGATGCCTTGCTTTATGGTACAGCTGTTCTAGAAAAGTGGTTTTTGCGGCATTTTAGGCCCAGTGGTCGCAAGAAAAAAGTAGCGGGTGATTTTTTAGGCCCAACAGTTAAATTCTAAAAAAGAATCCTAATCGAACGATAGCTTGATACAGTTCGAATGTAAAAGTGATAGAAGCTCCAATGCCACTTGGAAGGTTTGTAGAACAGCTAAAAAGTTTCAGTACGGAGCTAATTTAGTGCCCAAGAGCCTTTAATAACTCGTTTCCCTGGCAAATCCAACGCTCAACGTGGTAGCACTCTGTGTTGAGGCTTCAAAGTAAATCCTGAAATTTAGTCGTGTTTGGTTGTTTGATTGTAATAATGCCACGTTCAGACCGGCTGTGTCAGTTTGCCAAACTCGTGAATATCTTAAACTGTATCCAAAAAGGCTGCAGGTCGCAAAATGAAATCTTTTCTCTGCTACAAAATGTGTGACATATGCGAGAAAGTGATATTCTTGAAGCCTGACTGTTGTCCTGTCATCTAATGTATGTGATTTGCAAAAAGCCTCTGCGGACTTTGCAAGAAGGAAGAATGCTAGCACATGTCAGAGTAAAGTTTAGGCCTGCAGAATTCATTTAGCATATTCAATCAGTTTTGAGAAATTGGACGTATTTTAAGAACTAGATAGTTTTGTTTTCAGTTTCAACTCGATGTGTTGAAAATCACTCAGAGAGATAACAATCAAACGAGTGATTTTTCAAGTAATGCTACAGGTCTCTAATTATGTTATCACGTTTACAATCATTGTTATCGTGAACAGAAGAAGAAAAATTGTCTGTTTTATCACTTATTGTCTTTAAGCTGCAGTTATCGATAAGAGCTGATAAAATTTGCAAGGATGATTCACGACAATGATGAAAGACATTATTATTAACTGCTGGAAATGTTTTCGAAGGAGCACAAGATCTTGGAAGTCAATTTATCCACCTGGCAAAGCTTGCCTGCTTGCCTGCTTGCCTGCTTGCTTGCTTGCTTGCTTGCTTGCTTGCTTGCTTGCTTGCTTGCTTGCTTGCTTGCTTGGCAAAGCTTGATCGATGTGTTTCGTGTAGGTTTGAACAATTCACATCATGAGCAGCAAATTGTAAGGAGATTCGGATGCAAAAACCAGAAGATTTATCACACAGAGGTCTGTCGTTCAGTTTCAGGTTCAAATTGGCCGATTTGCTGAGGTTTACCAGTTCACAAAAGCCTGGAAACATTATGTATTGGTCAAACTTGTTTCAAACTAATTTCTCCACTCTTCAACATGTGCTTTTGATGCAAATTTCGAAAAAACAACAGCTTACGACTGAGGTAGTAAGTCCACGCATCTATTTCCAGGTATCCTGGGTGACCACATAGGACAACTAAACAATTTACATATCAATATCGATCACAACAACATTGCAATATTTGCCATCAACTTTAAATTTAGCCATCAACACTGAGTCTGATCTTTTTTCGAAAATCAATGGATCCATTCAACTGTTAGTGTTATCGCAATTTTTGAACTGGCAGTGAAATATTTTCATTCCAAATGAAAATAATGTTACAGAAATTCTAGTTATTTGAAACTTTTTAGACAGGTCAATGACAAGCTATACCACACACAATTCAGGGTAAGAATTTTTGTTCATGGTTTGTTCCAGTGGCGGACAACATTAAACATAAGTAAATTGGGATGGTGAAGCTATTGTTTCAACTGAAATGCATTTGTACCTTCCAATGTTGAAACTGATTTCCTGATTTTCTTGAGATGAAAGATTTCAGTAAAATCACTCAGGAAAGTTGGAATCAAAAGTAAGGCTCAAGTGTGGATATATCGAATCTTCCTACTTCTTGTTTCGTTTCTGATATATCGAAACTCTTGAGTGGCACAATGGCTTTCGGTCACGTAATTCTGCAACGCCGCCCTATTTTGAGATGCTTTTTGGTTTGAGAGTATGGATACCTTTACTCTCACATTTCGGGGCTTCTTTTTGAAATCTGTAGGTTTTCGAAGTTACCAAGTCACGTGGTTTGTTTGTTGATGGTCGAGGAACCAGCTTTCGAATGCTTAAAACAACGAGGAAGAGTCGCTGAATAGCAAAAATCGAGAAATGCATGAGAAAATGCAAAATGGTTACCAATGCAATTTTGAGTTTGGATGCGTTCGCTTTTGGGTTCACGAGTTTTGCATTTGGTTCGATTTTGCGGAATGCGGTATCCAAGTCTCCTCAATTTCATTTTCATTTTATTCTACTTTTATTTTCTAACTTCTTTACCCATGGTGATCCACTCAATTCCTACATACTGTTATACAGGGAGTCATGCTACAATAGAATTAAATTATAAATAAATCTATAATGTAATCCTATTTACAATGATCTTTGACAAAAAAGAAAGAAAAACGAGATAATCATAGTTTGGATTACATTTCCTTCGAAACGTGAAAAATTTGCGGACGTTAATTTAGCCTGATTCACAGACCAACGAGGAACTTCTGTGATCAGGCTAACGTTAATTCGAATTCTACGAATGTATGTAGCTCCTTTGAAAGTTCGAGTTGTGGAGGTTCAACTGTACTTTCAAAACTTCACGATGCACCTGATCGCCTAAACAACGGCATATAGTTTGTATCAGTTGTCCACCACAATTAAACTAAGCCCCTCAATAACAACCATGCTTTGAATAGTTCATGAAAAGAAAATCTTAACATCCTTTACAACTGTCAAAAATCGAGGTCAGAATATCAAATCTGAGATGTTAACACAACCAAAACAAACCAACCAACATCGATTCTCCAACATTGAAAATTCAACATGTAAACAAAAACAAAACAATTATCAATTTCCTACAAAAAGTTAACAAGTATAACAAAGAATGCAATCATACAATTTTTGATTTAGTAAATTAATGGTTTTACCATCTACAAGGAGAGGATTCTGTCATGAGATCTTGTTTAGAAAATCGATCAATTTTATCAACACCCTATAAATAATTTATGTCAGCTAGCTCTGAGGAAAATCTACAGAAATAATATAAGCCCCGCCTATTGTGCATGGAACACACTCAGAAACACGAATATAGGCAGATCTGATCCTCAGAGATTGACGTGAGACGAAAGCACTATAAATTATCAGAAAATGTCAAACAGAAAAGCATTACAAGGAAGATGAGCTTGAGTGCTTCGACAAAACATGACCTTGGAAGCTTCAAAGATGTTTAGTATGCTTGAATTTTGGCACTTTGTGAGTGTATATAGCTACGATATTTCTTTCGCATCTTCCTGTGTATTAGAGAATGTTGTAATAACGAATATTTTGCAACAAACAGGGACATGTTTTCCAAAGATACTTTGTGGCTAAAGTCACTTGAAAAAATTGGCCATGCCAAGTTCAGCCAAGTTTAGGATGTTATGTCTGGATAATTTGGAAGTACGTGGTATGTAGTATAAAGTATATAGTACATAGTATATAGTATGTAGTATGTAGTATAGTGGTATATAGGATATTGGTATATAAACCCTATAAAGGCTATTCTTTTTACAATGATTCTATGTTTGAAACCATATCAATGTTATGGCATTATAACAACGTTATATGCTACAAGAAATAATTGTTGCTGCAAACCGAAAGATGAAACATTTTTGGCAGCATATAGTAGAAAAAATGGCCTGGCACTCCTTAAACAAACTTTAACACCTTTAGCAAATTGTTGTTGTTATAGTTACGTGTACTGTTTGGCGTTTTTATCCTAGTAGCTTTTTACTGTATGTTATGGCTAATAAAGGGTAGACAAGTTTTTGCTCCATGCGGTATCGTCCTAGTAGTTTAGTAGAGTAATTTTGTAGGTAGAGTAATTAGTAGAGCAAATTTTTTTAAGTAATGTAACTATTAACATGTCATTGTAACGTTCTGTTGGAATAAAAGCTCTGCATGAGTATATTCAGTTGTTTCGCAAGAACATACGCTTTTGTGCCTGTTTTGCATCATTTTTTCATTGTCAAATAGTAATAAAATAAACAAACAGTGACCATGAAAATTGAAGGCAAAATCTTATTTATAACACTGGCATGACAAATTCCATACAAGTTTAGCAACGTAGATTTAGGTCTGTCGTGGAGTGTATAAAACGTTAGGTAATGGATTTCGCAATATTTCCTGGACCTATCCAATTGATAATATTATAAATAAACGTTGTGACAAGGAAATTTGCAGGCAAAATCTATTGCGTAACCAGCCTGGCCTGGCAAGCGCCAGAACAGTTCTGCTTACGTAGACTTAGGTCTTTCTAATGTAACGTAATAGATTTCGTAATATTTTCTGGTCACATTCAGATAATGTTTTCACATAAAAGCGTCGTAAACAGTTGGAAATGATCTGCAGTAGAAACTTTCAGCTTGATGGTACTTCAGAAAAATTGGCTTTGGAAGAGGTAATACAGTTTTTGATGCAGAGAGCTAGATAGTTCGTCAGTTCATACGATGTTTTCCTTTCTCTGTGTAGAAATTTGTTGACGATTATTTACCAAAAAATTGACCATGGAAGTTTTAAATACATTCGTAAGTACAGTTTACTACCCCAGTCCCATTCATTCACACAGCTAAATCATCAATCCTGTAGTCGTAGGAAGCAACCTGTGATTTATCTATACGCAAGCTCTATATGCAAGCTCTATATATGCTCTATAGCTCCACATGCAAGTTCAGCAGTCTGCCAGTAATATACGCATACCAATCGGTTTTGTGTTGTAAAGGAAAATATACAGCCTGAGGTCTTAAAGGTACAGACCGAGCTTAAAACCGAGGGCTTATATTTGCCTGCACAACGATAAAACCGGTTAGTATGAGTTTTATTACCTGACAGTTTCTAATCTTGACTCGCATCATTTAATCAAACACATTTTGTTACAGTCATGTCGTAAGTCGTTTGAGTTTACTGTAAATCTCACAGGCCTAAAGCAGAGCAGTTGCTGTGGCGACAAAAACACGTCCTTGTATCGTATATACAAGGTTACGGGAAACCAGCGGACATGTGCGATTAACCAATAGTTATGGCGGGATTCTGCATTGTCTCGTTTTTGCAACTTCTGTTAGGTAATAATGCATGGCCTCGGCATACACAAACATGACTTCACATGTTGTTTTTTAATTTCCACATTCTTAATTTGTCTAAAAGGTGCTATGACAATGGCAAATATTTGCAACATGTCTCCATTCTGAGATGTCTCCACTTCTTTCTCTGTTACCTGACGCTGAAGGAAATATCATTCTGTTCACAACACGTCTCCTTCTCTTTGTGTGTTACCAGACAATGAAGGCGCTTCAGTTCTATTCAAATAGCAGCTTTGTTGACTCAGTTGAAATTGACATCTTATTGATATTTTCATTGATATTTGGAAATCATGAATGTATGTATTTTAAGAGTATATTTACTTAGGCCGTGATTTACCATACAGCTATGATATTCGGGCATGCGGGGACATGCGACTTACTGTTTACTTGTGAAAACATATGTCGGGTGAGCACAAAATAATAGTTAACACGTTTGGTGGGCCGTGAAGTAAAAAGTACGCGGCTGATACATAACACTGAAATGTCAATCTATCTGTCAAAAAATAACTTTGATGAGAAAATTTTGTTTGGTAAAAATCACTCATCTTTGAAACCCAAAAAAATTAGAAAAATACATGCAAGGGATTTGCATGAGAATCGAGAATTCCACGTTCCATTACAGTCCATGATTTACTTGGCACTGAAATCTGAATTAAATGCATTGATCACTTTCTGAAATAGAACTTTAATTTCAATAGGAAGTAAATCATGGACCAGAACGGTGCCTGGAATTCTAGTTTCTATTTATTCCCTTTGAAGACATTTTCTGATATCTGAGTCTTAAATATGAGTGATTTTAACAAAGCCGAGCGGCTTATACAGTGTTCGTTTAAGCTCGGTCGAATGGGTGACCTCGGATGCCTGTCCTCGCAACTCACCTCGCCATCCTTCGGAAGGGACGTTAAACTAGGGGTCCCGTGCCTCACCGTGGCATGCATAGTGGGCCTAAATTAGCTTTCAGTAGCTAGATATCCTGACAAGCCCACTCAAAACAAATTTAAAACAAAGAAACAAACAACAAAAATACAGAAACACGAGTGACCAGAATATCTTAGATTTCCAAACAATTTCTAATAGTTCTATGAGGTTTAGATTTGATAAATTTGTTTTGCAGGCATTTAGCACCCGTGTCGGTCATTCTTCAACTTAGTCTTCTTGTCGGCTTTTTACATCGCTGATATTTAATTGCCGAACCTGCCGGGTCTGGTCTGTTTTTGATCCAATAGGTAATATTTGTTGGGGCGACGAGATACGCTTTGTCCGAGGAAACTAATGTGTCCCCAGTGCAGTGGGTTAAAGCTCATGCGCCTGTCAGAGCTCCAACCCCAAAACGCCACTGCGCATGAACTTTAACCCACTGCACGGGGGGGGGGGGCATATGAGCTTCCTCGGAAAACGCATATTTCGTCTATTTCATTAAATAAAGGAGTCTGATAACAATGTACCACTACAAAACTCTATTCTTACTGACCGAATTTCTTTCCTTTCACAGTTCTGGCAGATACCAAAGTCTACGAAAATGGCAGCAATGTAAAGTCAGATTCAATCCAGTCCGAACTCGTACACAAATCTTTACCGGACGTAAACAAAGCCGATTTAACCTATCCAGCCGAGAAAACTGCTGAAAATCTGTTAAAATCGACGGACGTTCTGAGCGTTTCGAAAACCGAATTATCGACCTTACTGGACGGCGCAAGTTTGAAGAAACCTGCAAGCGTAAAAGGAGTTGTTTTATGGCAATATAAACCTCAACATCCGACTGATTTGCATGTCGATAAGGGCGAGCGAGTAAAAATCCTGTATCGTAACGGCGAACTAGCCTTTGTCGAAAACAGCAAGCGAAAGCAAGGGTTTGTTCCACTTGGTTATTGCTCACTCAGACGTCGTTCGAGCTCGTTAAGTGACTTATCCTCCGATACTGCACGAAAACTCTCAAATCCTGAAACGAAACAAAACGGGGGTATCGAGAAAGGATATCGACTCGCAGTTACGCCGGATCTAAGTCGCAGGAATCACTCGGTCACTGATAGAGATTCGTCACAGGCAGTGAACAACCCTAGAACGATGTCGAAAGGAAGTTATAACGCACGGGCTGCAGAGAATAAAACTAAAAGGAAAACTGACAAAGGGATTCTTAATAACGCAGCAAAGAAATTAATCAAAGTATTTTCATCAACACGTCCAAGTAAATCGAAAGCAAAGCAAAAGAATGGGTTAACTGAACACAAACCGTTGCCGGACTGGCTACGAGAGCTGAACTTTGACAATAATAATGCCGATTACTCGTCCACTTCAAGTGAGAGCTCCGAAGAAGAGGAAGACTACCGATATCATCATCGAAGGAGGCGTCGGGATTTGAAGCGAGGAAACGAGAGCGATAACAGTGCGCCGAGACATGGTTCGTTCTCGTCAGCTCACAGCGATGCTACCGCAGAACACAACCATAAAGCAATCCCAGACAATTTAAACGCAAACAACAAATTCAAACGCGAATATACATCACAAGATATCACTACAGGTTACGCAAATGTACGAAAATTAAAGACTTCGTCGGCGTCAGGAGGACCAGGAATTGCACGCAGTCGGTCGTTCAATCTTGACTCCCGACCAAGAGGTTCTTTCGGTACGCTAAAGAGAAGACCGAGAGATCTAAGCGAAGTAAGTCTTCATGAGCAAGAGGATGAACAAAACTATGTTATGCCCAGTTCAAAACTCGTACAAACATCAACAACTCGCGAACGAGCCGGTTCCGATACACTCACATTTGACAACCGGCCGGATAACCCTGTGCAAACATCGACACCTAAGGAACGAGTCAGCGTCGATAAATTCTCATTTGAAAACCGACCGAATAATAATATGCGAAACCAGGAACAAGTCGTTACCGATAATAGCCGACCGGATACGAATGTGGTGATCGTGACACAAGATTTCGTTACCACTGACGGTAAAGATCTTGATGTTCTCGCTGGGCAACGAGTCCGAGTTCTGAACAGAAATGATGAGAAGTGGTGGCTATGCGAGGCCGAAGATGGGCGAGGAGGTTTCGTACCACGCCATCATCTAATCCCTGCGTACGATTTCTCTGTTAATAGCATACAAAATCGTGAAGATGGAGGATTGTCGAACGGTGTGGTTAATGGAGAAGACGAACCCCGAGATTACTCACTACTTAATAAGGCAAGTTCGGTAAAACTCGCACGCATTTCACCAATGGCACGAGAACCGAACTCAAACCAAACTACATGTATGAGTCGCAATAATGCGGCTGTGAAGTTCACAAACGGAGATATGACTGATTACGAAAGTTACGATGATTCAAAAGACAAAGCGAACTGCGACCGAGAGGAATTGAAATATAGGACGAATGGATTTCGACGAGATATGGCCCATGAGAGCGATTGCACTGAGTGTAAATTTAAACAGTCAATGAATTTAAAGTATTCGCAGACAGAGAGGGAATTTGTCATAGAAAATTCGATGGCAAAGGAGAATCAAATTCATGGCATGAGGGAAAACGCAAGTTTCCGTTCGTTTCAAATTGACTATAAGGATTGTATACCAGAGGAAGATGAACACCAGTTCTCTGAAAAGTCGATAAACAGTAATAAAGAAATGTGCTTTGAATCTAATGCAATACGTGGAAAAGAAACAAAGTCATTACCTTCGTATAATGAAATAATGGAACTACGAACAGAAATAGATCTGATGTCAGTAAACCACGGTAATTTCCCGGCTGCAAACACTGTTTACAAAGTTAGTAAACATAAAGGGAATGGGGACAACAACTTGATTGAGCGACTTTTACAGGAATGGAGAAACGAGCAGAAGAGGTCTGGTGACGAGCAACTAGCAATTGATAGAAGAAGTTCATCAGACAGTCTAGCAACGATAGACTCTGCTGAGAATGCGCCAAGGGTATTGCGGAGGAGAAATAGTATGAATCGACGTGTGAGATTTCAAAACAGTGAGGATTCAACAATAGTAGCAACAAATGAGAATACAGCCGGAGATATACCAGCAGAGACAAAACAAGACAAATTATTAGCTACTTGGCTTTAACTTTCATTTGCTCAAGTGTTTTCCTGATATGACTGTTATGTTTTCTATTATCTCAGCAACAAAACTGAATTGGTGATAACTTAGATCACATCTATAGGTCCAAGTAGAGAATGAAAATTGACGTTCCACAAGAGTCCGTCCTAGAACTATTATTATCCATAAACTTAATGACCTGTTTCTTTTAAATCTGGATACCGCATGGCCTTTTAAAATCTGGATTCCTCATTATATAATAAATACACATTGTGCCGAAAATTGGTATAACACAAATTAATACAGACACAATAGATCGTAAGCACATAATATAGCAAATAGGGTTTTTGAAAGAATAGGACAATAACATTTTACACAGTTGCTTTTGGAGTGTTGCAAAGATTCGACTCTTGTGCTATAAAGACAATCGTTTGACGCTTGTACACCCGGGGGGAGGGGGTACTTCGTCTTCGAACTTACAGGGAGGTGCATCTGGAAAATCTGAAAAAGATCCTGTCCTGGAGTCAAATTCCTGTAAATGATACCCTGTCCCGGAGTAAAATTTTCAAAGACAATACCCTGTCCTTGAGTTCCGTCAAAGAAATTAGTGTGCTGCACAGGGATTTTTTTGGAAATCTGTTAGAGAATGCGGCCGTTTTGCCATCAAAAAGTCTAAGTCACACTTGTGTAGTGCAAATGGCATTACATTTACGTTACATAGTCATTTGTGGACCCTGTCATGGAGCTAGTTTTTGAAAAATGATACCCTGTCCCGAACCAAAAATCCTGAAAATGATATCCTGTCCGGCGGCACGTCCCTGCATGGAAAAATATATAAGTGCCCCCCCCCCCACGGGTTGCACACATGCCCAATCCTTTAAGGCACATAAAAAGTCATATAATTCTTGAAGTTATAAGTACCTTATCGAGAGTCCAGGCTATTTCACCATGGAACTGAGCTTGTCTAAGTCCCTCCCTTGTTTATATCTACGAAGACTGCCACTTAAAGGACAAGTCCGGGGTTTATAAGATTTGTGTCAAAAAGCAACCTTACCAACTGCTGAACACCAATTCAGACTTTTTTCCGAGTTTCGGGATCTCTACCGGCTGTAACTTCGCATAATTTTATTCGTAAGTTAGGCCAAAATGTCGTCGCCATTTTGTATGATTGCGCGATAAGGAGGTTAGCCTCGGTTTACTAGCCTCGGTTTAGAGGCTATATTGTGACATCGGAAAATCTTCAAAGTTCTTTGCGGGAAAGCATCTTGTACGCAAGAGCGTCGAAAATGCCAAAGTGTAAAGGATGTTGTAAAAATGTAACTGGCAGGAAACTTTCGTTCAGGTCGAAAGTGAAGTGTGCGAAATGATGTCATGAATTATGACGTCATTTCGCACATCTCGCAGATTGAAACACGCAATTTTGCAGAGAAAAGAGGGAAAACGTTGGAAAAAAGTACTACACACCAATCACAACGACGTAATCTTTCATTTTATCGACAATTACACGAACCCCGGGCTTGTCCTTTAAAAGTTACCCATTCATTAGCAGAAGCCATTATTTTGTATTATTGACACGTTAGAGAATTGGGCAAGTCCACAATGGAACACTTTATTATTGCCTATGGTTACAAGCTACTGTATATCTAAAGATAGGTGATGCATCTTTATTTCCGACATTACAAGCTTAGAGAATCCAACAACAAAGTTAAGTAAGCTCATTCTTGGATTCAAATAAGATACAGAAAGCACACATCGTTTATTACTATTTTACCTCAAAACAAAAACATCACAGCAATAAGATCTGCTTCAAACATTCTGTCAAATGTTGCTCAATACAAGATAGTTTTACTTCTGTTTTCCCCCTTACTTCAAGATCAAAGTATAAAACAAACAAGCTGAATTGGTAAGCGCAAAAATGTTCCCAACGGATTCTGAAGAGCCATCCACATGTCATACTATCCCTGTCACATTATTGCGTTGCGTGTAAGATTGAAAGTCAGTACAGTGAACACTAGTGAAAACCTACAATTTCGGGATTCATCATGGGCTTTTTTGTACAATTAATACAATGGATGGGTTCTTATAAATTGGGGTCTAAATTTGAAAATGTCAGCCTGCAAGAGCTCAATCCACTACGTTCTCACACACAAGTATCTACTGTACCGCACGAGCCAAAAAATTTCTTTGTCCATTTGGCGACCCAAAGACATGAACCTTGTTCGTTTAAAAAAAACGCTTATGTCTACTTCAATTTCTCGTCCGATACCAAACCAAATGTTTTTTAAGCTAAAAGTGAGTTGTGGAAGAGGCGAGTAACTTTCAGCACATCCAGTACAACATGTAGATAAGTGATTTTATCTGTGTAGTAAATTATAAATGCAGTCGTCGTATTTACCATTCATAATAAATGTCTAGCTGAAATATTCATGAAACGATGAAATAATTGCGCTTTAATCTATTTGTCCATTTCTGTCCGTTACTGACACATCAGGCTCATTAAAAGACGCTTCGGCAGTTTGTCTAATTTTGAAATTTGAAATCCGTCATGTTACCAAGGGCGTGAGGACGATATTTATGTGGCCAGTGTCGCCTTTAAGGGACATTCGGCGAAAATCAAATCCTTGCAAAGATTGATGTTGTTATCCCAATCGAGAAGCAGATTACGTCAGCCGTCGAGAATCGCTATCCTTTGGTCGATCACACTTCTCAAACGCAGATCAGGAGGACGAGATCTGGACCCATTTAAGTTTTGATACCCTGTCATTTTTACGCGTCGTTGTTGGTGAACAACGGTTGCATATTCTCATTATTGTTAGTCGGTGGTCGTTGGCGAGTCTTGATGGTTTCGCTCCATGTCACTTGTTAAATTGAGTCTGAATGTCCTGTTGCATTCGTTCATTCATGTATCCACGGTCGAAAACGGACTAAAGAATTGATCAGCTTGACCGACGATTCTTGTATTCTGTCTCGGGTGCAAATTTAAGGGTATAGCTCAGTTGTCGGTTTGTCGTTTGTGGCTGGTTTGAGCTATCAAAGTTTGAGAAATACTGGGAAATATTGATACTGACATGCATGCTCGTTTTAGACTGTGTTCGCACGATGCCGGCACATTTTGAAAACGGTGAAAAATGTGACGGTAGCAAAATTTGAGCTAAAAAGCTACCGTTTTCAAAATTGTGCCGGCAAAAATGTGCCGTTTTCGTGTGAACGGGAGGCTTATCCGTCACATTTTTCACCGTTTTCAAAATGTGCCGGCATCGTGTGAACGCAGTCTTAAGTGCAAACAACGCAATTCACCGAAATCCATTTTTTCCCAAGGAATGCTCCTTTAACATTACTCGTCCTAATTCCTTTGGATGACACATCACGATGGCTTAAGTGTTGATTACGCGTAATGTCGTTGTGCAGTTTTGTTTTGTTTGTTTTCAATTTATTTTTAGTGGGCTTGTCAGGATTTCTAGCTACTGAAAGCTAATTTAGGTCCACTGTGCATGCCGCATCCAGGCATGGGACCCCTAGTTTAACGTCCCTTCCGAAGGACGACGAGGTGAGTTGTGAGGTCAGGCCTCCGAGGTCAAGAGTTTGACCTCACTCGACCAAGCATAACTTCAGTCACCTGACGAAGACTGTATAAGCCACTCGGCCACTCACCCCGTGATTGTGTTTTACCTGCTTCTTCTCCTCAATTCTCCTCAATCTAAAACAGTTTACAGACCAACTCAGAGCAAAGCAACTGCATGTCGGCATTAAAGCCTTATTCTGACATGTGATAGCCTTCTCCTGCGTAGCGAAATTATGTCTCTACGCGAAAAATAACGAATGTCAGAACAAGACTTCAATGGCTCCATGCAGTTGCTTTGCTCCGAGTTGGCTTGCAAAATGTTTTGTATGGAGGCGAACAGAGAAGAAGCAGCATTGAAAACACAATCAGGGCAACAATTTTATAGGCAATCAACACTTCAGACATCTTTATTTGTCACCCAACGGAATTTAGAAGATCAATAATGTTAAAGCGCCACTTGGGTCACATAAATATCGTTTTAACGCCTGAAAGGGCCTAAAGGCACGATTAGATCTTGCGCCCGGCCCAAGCATTTTGCCTTAGAGCATTATCAAGTCTTCAAGCCTATTTAAAAAAACTTTTGCGCATGATATCAAAATGAATTCATGCAATGCCACTGCCAATGTCCTTAGATAGCTAGACATCTTACATACATCTTAGATAGCTATACAACTTAGATAGCTATACATGTATCTTTCTGTGGTGCAAAGACTTGGGACAAATTCCATTTGGATGTCAAACGAACACCCTCTCCTATCATTGGGATATCCAAACTGCTGTTTTTTTATCAATCAAAAGTTTAAAAACAACAAAATTGAGTTTAAGTTTAAGTTTGAAACTGCTGTTTTGCTAGGTACGACAAAACTCGCTTGCTTTCTTCCCAAAACAAACACTTAAGATCAGACGAGATTATATCGTCGAGATCCTGTTAGCTATTTGCAACGATACTTTGCAAAACCGATTACATTTTCAGCTGTGCTAACCTCCTATGGGCGTAACATCGAATTAAAATGATCAGTGCTACGATTTTTCACGTAATGACTTAATAACGTAAATCGATTACTGCTATCTTGTTGTGTTGATCAAATAGGCTTTTTTAATGACTTTCGAAAGCAAGATGAAACATGGTGTGAACATCTTCTTGTGAAGGTAGAGCGATTTTACAGTAAGATGATTTTCGAAAGGAGGCTATATTGTGTGGGCACCTTACTTTGTTGACAGAGCCTTATTCAGGATGAGTTTGGACACAATTATGTTACTATCTTGGAGTGAAGATAGAATATTTTTACAAGGTCTTTCGAAACAAGCTAAAAAATTGTGAATATCTTGTCATGAAAAGAAGAGTCTTGAAAGGAGTTTGGGTTTTATCTACCGGGTGAGTAAAAAAAAACGCCCGGCGTTTCAAAGGCTACTGCTCCCTGAGTAACATAAGCAATGGTATTTTGCAATATCTGATTAAAGAGCTAACATGTTCAATTATTTTTAGAATTTTTCCTGGCTACAATCTGTCACCCCGCTCAAATTCTGTGAGCGATTTTCTAAAAAGACTCCCTTTGAGAAACCTCAAAAAACTTGCTAAAGTTACAAGCAAGTTTCCCTGATGCTTTTACTGCACAGCAATGACTTTCAGCACGCCTTAGTATGTGCTTTGCTATTGGTGGGCTGAAAATCTCCAATTTCGACGGGAAGGAATCACTGATTAAAGCCGGGTAAATTACTGAACCTAATTTGACATATCAGGGATAAAACAAGACAGTTTTTAATATCATTGCTTTGATATTCAGGGAGGAGGATTTTTTCAAACGCCGGGCGTTTTAATTGATTCACCCGGTAGTTTAGTGTTAATTGACTTTCCTTATTTCGAAATAGCATTATCAATAACTTAATTATGCATTTTTCTCAAATAATTCTTACTGTAAAACCTCGTACATGTAACTCTTATTTGACTGATCATGACACAAGCTCGTCTCAAAACGTATTCTATATTTGGCCTAGTTTTCTCTCAATAACTGGAAATGTCTTGATAAAAACAGGAATGTCGAATTTATGCTGTCTTCCCTTTGAAATGACCCTCAAGATTATGTTCATCGTGCTCCTCAATTTTTCATGGGGTGAGTGGCCGAGCGGCTTAGACAGTTTTCGTCAAGTGACTGAAGTGAAGCTCGGCCGAGTGAGTTCAAACTCCGGATGGGTGACCTCGGAGGCCTGACCCTTGCAGCTCACCTCGCCGTCCTTCGGAAGGGACGTTAAACTAGGGGTCCCATGTCTCACCGCGGCATGCATAGTGGGTCTGAATTAGCTTTCAGTAGCTAGAAATCCTAAAAAGCCCACTCAAAACAATTGCTACTGCTCCTAATGTAAAATTTATCCTAAAGCTGCGCTTTCCAACCAGAGTTTGCTAAAACATAACGTGAATATCTTTCTCTGCTAATAGAACAATTTTAAGACAACTTTCGAAAACAAGTTGAAACGTAGTGTGAATATTTCAATGTATCTATAGCACACCTTTAAGATGATGTCGAAAACAGGCAAATTCGTGGTGTGAATATCTCGGTGTGTCAACTAAACAGGTTCTACAATTATTTTGGAGCAAGGTGTGAAACGTTTCAATTTGCTTGTAAACATTTGTGAAGTCAACTAAGGCCCTTTAAAAGGCATTTTTTGGGGAGAAATTTCAATCAAGGGGTGCTTTCAGCTGACATCTGAACATAAAATGTTGCTTCGATGCTGCATTAAACTTAAAAATCAAAGATACACTCATTCTTACTTATCAGAAACTGAAGGCAAATTTTGTCAAGGGTCAAGAAACTGTGCTGCCTGGAACAAACCTTTGTAGAAACATTTGTAGTTTGGAGCTTCAATTTTCCCAGGTCTTTGAAAATTTTTCTTTTGACACTGCACCGTAAAATATGAAAGCAAACAAGCAAGCAACATTTATTTTTAAATGCAGGCTAGCTATATGGGCAGCTGTACAGCTGATGTGGGCCTAAAGCACTGCGGCTTGTGCTCTCAGAGTTGCCTCTGAATACTCATTTACCAACCTCGGTAGTATGGATAGCCGAGTTGGCTGCTTGCTTGTGGTTTGTAGTGCCAGCAATTGTATTCGAACCCACGCAGACAGACTCCAAAAGACTCGGAACACAGTGCCTTTACCACTTGGCCACATCACAAATTATTCGACTTATTTGTTGCCAGTTGTCTTATGACAGTCGTTGCTAAAACTAAAAAAAACGTCCAAAGTAGGACGATCGTTCGAACCAAATGCTGCGGCATCTAAGACCATGGTTAGATTTCATGACCCCACGCACCATTTAGCACGCGTAAATTTTCATCGGATCATTCGTTAATTTGATTCCAGTAAATACAAGCAAATGAATCTTAGTCTCAGGCTTAGAACTAAGCTGTTAATCGTGAACAAACCTTTAGGCGTGTACTTTACGACCAACTTGACTGTGCCTGTGTAACAAATTTAAGCTGTATATATTATTTTGTAAACAAAATCAAGGTTTCCAGTAGAAATAAATCCCATTAAGGCCTATCAGCAACGCCTATTTGGTGACCTATACAACACTCTTGCCATGAAAATTCTAAATCCTGTATTTCTATAAGGCTTTTATTAAAAACATTTTCTATGTAGCTTTGGGTGGCTAACATGTGTTATCCGATAATAGTACGTTCGAAAAGATAAGAAATTGTAATTCCTTACTGTATTTACTATTAGTATCTGAAAATGATTAAAGTGCATCGAAACGTGTTTTACAAAATCAAATTGTCTTTTCTTTTATCAAACCTGTATCAAGTATTATTTCATTCCAAATCATTTTCCAACCTGTGAAAGTCATTTCAATTAAGACTGCATTCACACGATGCCAGCAAATTTTGAAAACGATGCAAAATGTGACGCATAGGCCTCTCATTCACACGAAAACGGCACTTTTTTGCAGGTAGATTTTGAAAACGGTATATTTTGAAAACGGACGCTAACCGGCACATTATGAAAACGGCATCGTGCGAACACTCAAAAATGATGAAGACGGAACATTTTCAGCGCTTTCAAAATGAGGCTAAAGGGTTCAATTTCTTCGAGAGATTGCACCTACCTAGTTACCGTTGAATCTTCTATCGTTTTCAAACTATGCCGGTATTGCGTGAACGCTAGCTCAAATTTTGCTACCGTCACATTTTGCACCGCTTTCAAATTGTGCCGGCATCATGTGAACTCAGTCTAACTTCCTTGACAAACAATAAAGATACTTTCAAAACGTTTTAAGGACAGAAAAGCTTCGCATTTAGAGGAGCACGTATTTGGAACAACCCTAGCAATGGCAAAATGAGAAGGGCCGCGTCGTTAGAAGGTCCACGTCGATCTGGGAACTAGTTCTCAGGTCACGGCTTTGAAAACGCAGTGCAGTTCAAAACACTTAGGTCATGCAGAACCGCTGATGGCATGCTTATGTGCCCCAAAAAAGAACGAGAAGATAATCAGTGAAGTGAAGACAAGCAAGGTAACGAAATACATTTATTAATCAAATATCATTTAGGCCAGGTATTGTGGACACGATCAACACCCAAATTGTGTCCACAATTCCCATGGTTTGACATAAATGAGATAGTGATCTTCTCAAAGCCTTACTCCTGTGCTTTCATTTGATGTACATTTTTTGCAAAATAAGTCTTAAGGGTATTTGCAAGCGAGAAGCACGTAGCCATTTGCCAAAATGATAGCAATTCCTGAAATCACTATCTTATTTATGTCCGATCTTTCGTTGCACAGAAATATACATTTTTCGGCCGGTACCCATCTGTTGATATAAATCTTTAAGTGTCTTTCAAATAACATTTGAAAGTTGACATTTAGTTACTGGCATTATCATGAAACAAATATTTTGAGGTATGCCAAAAGTTTACCTTTTTCATTTCCGAAAAGCGGTAAATTCTTTTAAAATCAACCTGAAAAAAATTCAAAGACAACAAATCATGGGAGATGCTTTGAGCTCCTACCTTGTGCTGCTTTGAGCAAATCAACTGCCTTCTCGTGATTTTCACCTTCAACATTCTGCAAATGAAAGTCGAAGTTTAAGGTTTAAAGACATTTTGATCACCTTCTGGAAGCTTTTTGCTATTGCAAAAACACCTTGCAAAAAATTAATAGCATATAAATTCAAAAAATTAATGGCATATAAATTCAAGGACAATGTACAAATATTTATTGTAATGACCTTACATTTGTACAGAATTTTCAAGAAATATCAGATCGATTCATTTTCCACATATTCCGAATATCTATCAATCTAAGTGTCGTGTTTATTGATATTGAAAATCATGGTTGCCTAAATATCTCTGTCCTTCATTCTTTGCAAGGTTTCAATCTCTGTCCTGACGGTCCAATGCTACACATCATACTAGCAACATAGCTTTCTTCATAAGCAGGGAAATAAAATAAAAGCATTCGATTTGATTTATTTTCTGTGGACACAAGATTCAGAAAGAAAACAAACCAATACAGTACGATAAATTGTAATATAGACAGAGTTTTGTTTCGAGCAGACAAAACAAGTAACATTATGTTCAAAATCAAATTCATTTTTCTGCATTTGTTTGGTTCTAATGAAATATATCGCAACACGTTCACAGGGAGATCGCCTGCCCAAGATTCAAATAGCAATGATAAATATTTATTCAAGGCATATACTTACGACTCCATTAACAGCAAGCAATTGGTCCCCACGCTTCAAGCCACCTTGTCTAAACAAGAGATAAATAAATCACTTGGCTTATGTTGGCAATGATTAGTTAATATCAAACGATACATTGTGAGAACTTGCTCGTCTTTTATAGGGTGTACCACGAAAAAAAGTTAAGCTATTTGCAAATTTATCATCGAAATTTTTGTCAAGAACCAAATCAATTCTATAGTCTATCTCAATTTAGATGTCACTTCGAATGCCAGCGAATAACAAAAAAAGAAGTGTTTTACAAAGGAATTTTCCGTTATCGCAAATCCCAGGTGACCTCTATTTTGAGAAGGACTTTACATACATTGCAATGTCTGGGAACAGCTTTTGATACTCTTTCTTTTTCAATATGAAAATTGGATCTTAACTTTGAAGTAAGCCGATTAAGCAAATATTGACTCATTCATCCAGTAAATTAGGTACTATGATTTTAAAAATATCTGAGCGTGATTTTGGCGCACTCTCCGGTATCTTCTGTCACAATTTGCTGCAGTGAGCACCTAAAACCTCTGAAGGAGTCAAATGACTTCCAAACAGCAAAAACCACGTGCAATTAGACAGATCCTAACATATTAGACAAATAATTTGAATGGACTTATTTGAACAGGGTGCCAGTTTTTGTCAGTATTTATTCTGGCTTTGTTGCTGCAGTCAACCTAATTCTAAAGAAACCTTTCTCGAATTCTCTTTGGATGAAAAAGTAGATACTGTTTTAAGTTTGCAAAGTTTAACTTTTCTTTCAAACTGCTTTTGGCTGATGTGAAATCAAATGGAATCAAATACGCGGTCTTCAATAGACGATTACGCTAAAGATGGAGTTGAGGAACTTTTTACCAAGATGCATAGTGTTCGAATTGCGAATCCTTAACGATTCTATAGGGATTCGATCAAAGAACGTAGTGCATCTTGATAAAAAGTTCCTTGCTGCCATCTTTAGCGTAATCGTCTATTGCAGTTTTCAATACGAAGCCAGCAAAAATGATAAGTGAAGTAAGAAAATGCAATACAAAATCTTTTGCCTTGTTTGATTACGTTTATGGAAGACTGGGATTGAAACATGACATTCAAAATCAAAGATGTGCCCTATAGAATCATGAGATGGAAATAATTATACAACTTGACACTGTCTATGAGCTTTGATGAACAACTTCGATCTTCTTTCTTGGCATCTGCCCGAGTTTAAGGCTTCTGTTCTTCAAGAAAATGTGTTTCAAACATTCAAATCAAACTTCAGTTATTTCAGAAAAATGTTCATACCTATCCGCAACTCCTCCGGGAATGATTCTCGATATATATATTGGTGAGTTCTGTTCTTTTCCACCCATAACATTGAATCCAAGTCCTTCTTCCGTCTGACGAGTTGAAGTAAACAACATTACATATATTGGAATAGACCTTTTAGCTGTTCGAAAAACGAAGCTCAATTGAACGATATTTTGCATAATTTTCGAATATGCACAATAGTGATAGAAGCTCTCATGACACTCGAGCGATCCTCTGGTGTAAAAATGAAACAAAATACTAATCGATCCAGGCTCTTCCGTAGAATAGCTGAAAGTTCTATTGAATAAAAAGGTAATACAAAAAGGAATTTAAATGTCAACAAGCATGTGTTAGCAATCATCTTCGTTTTTCGAACATCCAACATAGCTGCAATAGATCTTTTCTTAATTTTGAGAAAGGACTGAGGAAAGCACGGCTCATTCTGACAGCCTTGGCAATATGAGGAAATAAGGGGAACCCCCTCAGCTTCGGTGATAAGAGCGTGGCTTGCGTCGCAATCACATCTGCCAGCAGACTTGAGTCGTTTTCGATTTATTTGCACCTTTCAAGAGTTTTCCAGAATTTTCGGCAAGCTTGTACTCTAACAGAAAATGTTAAAACATTAATGGTTGGTCAAAAATCCACTTGCACATCGTCGGTTTTCGGGGGAATGTATTTTTATATTCATCCCCACAGCTTCTGATTTCCCGCAAAATCGCAGTGTATCACGTGATGCTAATTTACGTAGTTTGATGGTTAATCTCACAGATGTAAACAAACTTTCTGATTGGCTCAAAACGGAATCTGTCGTTATTCCAGTGATAAACTTTAGCAATTCTAAAGAGCCATAGATAGATAATTTCCTAATTGTATGTGCGCTCTAAGAATGTATATTTTACCTATTTATCTATTTACTGTCATAATATCGTTACACTTGGACTCTGTTTCAGAATTGCTAAAAGGTCTAGTAGCAGAATACACATCAGGTGCTTCAGTATGTAAAACGAAGGTGCACTTACTTTGGGTAGTTCCACAATTCTTGGATGAGCATGTCCTTCACTCGCAGCAAATGCTGCAACAGTAGCCTGTCAGATCAAATAAGAAAAATCAATCAATTTGCAAAAAAATTGAAAAAACTATTAGAACAAACTATCAGCAACCAAGCACCGATGAAAACGATGCTTCTTCAATAAACTATGTCACTGATGAGTCTGTAGACTTACCCCAAGTCTATGTCGTCAACAATAAATTAGACAGACTTATCACAGTTGAGGCTGTTGACTTGGGCATGTCTACAGATAAGGCAACTGGTATTTATGGTCAAGTTTGGCTTTTCCAAGGCGTTATGATCAGTTTACCTACAATCTCAAGATTTGTTCCAACAAAGCATTCTCAAAGAATATCATATATACTCTATATACTTTTATATCGTGTTTGCTTCCCATTACGCCAAAAATAAAGAACTTTGTTTCAAAATACTGACATGGTGAATTACACTTATCTGTCTATCTTTACGAATTAGACCAAGCCCAACGTTGTTTGAATGATAATGACAGTAGATCAAATAAATCATTGCATATACTACCTTAGCAGTTGCATTAGCTCTTATTTCAGCATTTCCTTCGATATCTACTGTCTCATACACATGCTCGTACACCTTGAAAAAACAAGAGCAAGTCTGGAGAGAACGAAAAAATTTGATAATGGCCAACAATAACTACCATCTCATCGATATGAAGTAAAGAAGCAAGGTTAAAGCAAATTTTGAAGCCCATGAGCAAGCATGGCAAGTCAATACCAAGTTATCTCAACAATCTCATTACCTTCAGCCAACAGATGAAATTGCTAGTTATGTCAAAAGTACATGCTATACAAGGAAATCTCTCTAAACATATGGCTCTGCATTCCATACAGCAAAATGAATACTAAGATCCAAGGGGAGATGATGTGTCAACTGCAGTAGACCTTGCCTTAGCTTAATTTGAAAGTCACAAAATCAGTTATATATTTGTCCTTGTCTAGTATATATAACTTTTGTATGTAACTTGTCCAATATATGTAATTTTCATGTGGGTCATTGCTATGGGTGGGGGTCATCAGGGTTTGCGGAACAGCGGAGTTTGATGAAAACTTGTCATGGAATACTACGGAATTCTAGCAACTTCTGGGGGGAACAATGGAATTCTCCACCTCTACCGGGCATGGACCTTCTCTAAAATGATAAGCGGAATGTGGAATTTTCATGAAATTTTATGGATTTGCAGATCCTTCATCTGTTGTCTTGCAAAAAGAGGTTGTGGTCACACCTTTGTTTTTCTGGTTAGCACTTTTAGAATATTTTGAAAGCTTTGCTCAAGAACATTAACTGCCATTCTCCTCCTCTTTCCACCTGGATGGATGAAAATGTCTAAAAATACTAATTTGTGCCATCATTTCAATAACGAAGTGGCGGGACGTGGAACTTTGGCTAAAAATGACCAGAACGGTGAATTTTAACTGAAAATCGTGCAAAACGGTGGCTCTCTAACCCCCATGATGACCCCCACCTATGGTTTTGTCTCTTCTTTTCAAGGGTCAAGCTATAATTTGCATGTTACTGTACATCATTGAAGTTAACCATTACTCTGCATGTGATCTTGAGGCCCTCTTTGGGGGATTTCTTGAGGCTTACCCTGCTTGTATCCTGAAAAATGAAAATGTTGCCCAAAACTTTTGACTGTTAATGAGTTTATGAACACAAGAATTTAACAGTGATTACCTCCTTTACTGATTGGCAAAAGTTGCTTTCAAGAACTGCTTTCAGATTGAGGAGCTTCTGCACTGGCAAATCATTTCCTGCAAAAAGCAATTTAAAAATCTGCTTTGTTTTCAATTAATATACCCTGTTTCGCAGTGCACAACCAGCCCTTTCTTAACCGTTAATTTCTCCATATTTTTAGCTTTAGTCTCTTGGATTGACCAAAATTTAAATTCTGCACTCCCATAATTGGTTTCGGATAAGGCTTTTTTGACTTGCAGATGTGTGCAGGGTAAGGTAATACCTAAGATGTTGTATTTTATCATTGTTTTTCTTCTAGTTTGATCTCTTTTTTTTTCATTTCTATTCTTTGATTTTCAATTTGCATTAAGTGGGCTTGTCATGATTTCTAGTTACTGTAAGGTAATTTACTGTAGGCCCCCTGTGCATGCCGCATCCAGGCATGGGACCACTAGTTTAACATCCCTTCAGAAGGGTGATGCACAACAGGATGCAGAACAGGATTTTAGTCTCAAAAACTCAACATCTCAAACAACAACAACAACAACAACAACAACAAATACTTCAACTTTCAAGCCTCTCTTCTTGTAAGGTGGTGCAGTACAAACCTTGTTTGTACGTTAATGCTGTTTTCAATACGAATCATCATGAAAGATTTGAATTTGTTAACAATCAGTTTTGAAGGAGAAATTGACGCTAATCACACATTTTCCTGTATGGTAACTGTGATGTTCAATTTAAATACTAGAGGCATCAAACTTGAGTTCCTTCCTGTGCAAATCAATGATATATACATCATGAATTATATAATAAACATACTTTCACTGAGTTCATCAAGCAATTCAATGGCTCTCTTGATATCTGTGATAGAAAATAAACATATTGACTATATCTACATATCTGTGAAAACTAGAATTCAAAGACAATAAATGATTGATCGGAGGTTACTACTGAAATAAAACTTTATTACAATAATACTTCACATTTCAATATTGAGCATCTTAACCTCTCATCTAGACCTCATAAAACATCTGTGCAGAACTGTCCGTGTACTGTAATTTTGCATATAACTGTATGAAATAAATAAAACTTGAAAACTTGAAAACTTCCCAACTCTCAAGGGGTCAGTGCTTCAGCAGGTGTTCAGTACTGTTAAAGGCAATATGTCCCCTCTGAAAAACATTCACTTTCATTTACCTTGGCCTTGCATTTAGCTGTTGAAAAAGGATTAAGTTATTATTTCCATCATTTTCAACTGCAACTTTTATTGACCCCAATGAAGGCCATAATACACTATCACTTGATTGACTTGTGAAAGCATTGTCCAGTCTGGTCCAGATTGGAAAGTTTGCATTGCTCAGCCAATTTCTCCGCAATGCACTTTAAATTTCAGCCACCACGCTTCCAGTCATGAAATTTTTGAGCAACGACAAAAGAAAACAACAGATCCGTTATTCAGTGGAACAAACCAAACTGCGCAAGTGATTTGGATGAAGGAGAGGTCCCCCATGCAATCTGCAAACCTTCCAATCTAGAGTCAGGTTGGAATCCATGCAGCCTACACCCCATGCTGGAAAATTTTACACGAGATATCTTTAGCATCCGGAGCAACATCAAAAACAATGGAAGAACGATAGGTTTATTATCTTTTTAGACAGTTGGTGTGGCCTAAACCTCTTTTGGTGTAACAAAACCAAACTTTCCACACACTGGCCTACACACCTACACCAGAGAGATCTCCACTGTGTATGAAGCCATGGCAATTGCTGTTGTTAGAAATCTATGGTGTGGACTTTGGATGGTGAAGAGAGACAGAGCCATGTATGCCCATCCTCTCACTAAAACTTTTCATCATCCTATGATCAATCAATTACAGAGATCATGGCTTATTGATAAAATTTCAGCAAAGAAACAGGCAGCGATGTTATGGTTGCGAGACAGGCTACAGCTGGGGCACAGTGTGTGCTTTCTTGCTGTTTTACTATTAACTTCTACTATAGGCCATATAAGAAAGCAAGCTGAGTGCTCAGATCATATCCTTTATTCGCTGTTTTCGTTGGGAGTTTGTACAACTCCTCGACATTACTATGCAATAAACAACTTCGTTATGCCGGTAAACATTATCAAAACATAAAACTATAGGTTCAAAAAGCAAAGGTCGTGCCTTTCCTACCTTTTGACAGAGTTAGCGGTTGCACTGCAGAAGCCATTTTGAAAATATTGGTTTATGTTGCTTCTCCTCCACAGCGACGATGGACACTCGATAAGGAAACGTGGAACAAGAGCCTTGAGACACAGTTGAGAGAAGTACAGTAGAAACCCGCATGAAAGAACCTATCTTTATAAGAACCTTGAGGCTGAAATTCAATATTTTAAACCCCCTAAATAAGAACCTCTCAGAGGTTGACACTAGGGGAGGTTCTTATATAACGGGTTTCATGTCTTCAGAATTCATCAGAACTTTCAAGAATTCTTGACATTGTGATCAGAATTCTTCAGTGGTACAAAAGACTAGGAGATTTTTAGCAATAATTCTACCCTAAAAATGTTCTCAAGAATTCTCAAGGAATTCTCAAAAAGTTTTTAGTTTCTTGTGCTGAAAACAGTATTAATCTGTGCAAGGTGAGTGCTGTATATAAGAACCTCTAAGAACCTGGCAGGATGGAATTTAGAATAACAGCCACTCAATCAAGAACCTATGCAGGCTGCCCAAGAAAAACCTAGGTTCTTTTATGCGGGTTTCTACTGCAGACGTTCCGAAAAATTCTCCTACTTCCATTACATCTTGTAATAACAAAGGACGAAATCTTTTAACGGTCTAAAGAGGCAGCGCAGGACATGGTTGACAGATATCAAGAAGTGGACAGGAGCAAACATTGGGAAATGCGTTAGGTGGGTTGCTGATCGAGAATACTGGATTACTGGTGGTAGTGGCGGCTGGTAACAAGTAACAGGAATAATGAAGTAACCATGGACCGCAGGAGCCAAGGAGAATGAGTCCAAAGTTATGAATCCAAAGTCGTTCCCCAGATATAAATTCGAAATCTGTCTTCTGGCGTTTTTGGAGAGGAAAATTCGGAAGGAATTCTGCCTTTTCAGAATTTCGAGGCAAAGGTGAATTCTTGGCCATTCTTCGTCCACCGTTTTCAGAAAAGGTACCAAACGAACATAACATTGAAAAGGCTAAGCCGTGCTTGGAAACAAAATCATTCTTTCATGAAGATTTACCACACTTTAAATGCTACCATGGAATCAAAGCTCTATTGTATAAACACACAGAAAAAACCAACAAAAATGATCTGTGATCCTTTGCAACAGGCTAAATTGGCTCCAACACATATGCACGTAATTTTTATAAAAGACTAAGAATTTGGGCCAGTTCTGAAAGTTTCTTAAAATTATCAGATTGTGAGTACTCACAGTTTCTTGAAAATTTCATAACAATCTTCATGTTTCACTATTTGTGCCCCGGTGAAACTTAAAACGAGGTTTTGTGAAGCATTCCCAATGTTTAGACTTACTCAAGTACCGTCCGAGCAATATGAAACAGCAGACAAGTGAAAATGATGTAAAAAAATGCGAGAGAATTCCTCTATCAAATCAAATAGTTTCCTTAAGTTAAATTTTCCCAGCACTGGAGTTTCTCTCAGCTTTTTGGCGATCTGAAAGTTGAGTTTCTTATAAAAAATATGTGTAGAAGTGTTTCTCCGATAATGCCCATTTGGGCAAGACTGGTTAGTAGCTCTCCCGAGAGCATAAAATATGCTCTCCCGAGGGTGGATTATCGTCTATGAAAGTACCCTATCACTTTCCAGCATCTAAAAAGGGCTATCTTTAAAACGCGGAATTTTCGGCGGAATTTTAAGAAAATCCATAATTTTCGGATTTTTCGAGAAAAACCGAAAATTCCGCCGGAAATTCCGGATTTCCTAAATATTCCGCCGGAAATTCCGTGTTTTAAGGTAGAAGAATAGGTAAAAATCCTTCAAATTTGATAAAAAAATTTTAGTGAGAATTTCATAAGTTCAAGGCATGCTTTTTCATGTGTGATACTTATTTTGAGGAAATTATGCCTCTTTCTTGAAAAAATGCCAATTTATATCTCACACTCTAAGAAACGGCTTTGGTTACCATGGCAACGGCTGGAAAAAACATTTTTTTTCTTGAAAAAAAATTGTCCCCCAAGTGCACAGCCCTCGCTTCTAGAGTCCAATCCATTTCCAGACGATAAAGAGGCTAGTTGCCTCAGAAAGAGGCCTGATAGCTCAAGTTTCGTGCAGAGCAGCAGAGTCGAGAGTTGACATTGAAGTTTCATGTTCAAACTCAAAGTTACGAAATTATGCCAGCAAAAATAAAAGTTCGAAGTATCAGGAGAATGAAGAGACAGTTTCACGGAAACAGATTTACGAAGAGAAAGGAGCAGGCCAAAGAAGATATTTAGCTGTCTACTAATTCAAGCAGTGATGTCGATGAAACCCATACCAACAATCAGCTGGCCTTTTAGGCCCAAATAATTCACTCTCATCAGAGGACATGCCATGGCTGATGAACTTCCGACTGAAAGTTCGAAAATGCCAAAGACGCGGCTGCCTGCCTCAGTTCGTAAGAGAGTGACATATTAGCCTCGGAAGCCACTAACAATCTGGATAATGATGCTGCACACTACTGGATTCAGATTCGCAGACAGTTCGCAGACATCTGTCTGCTGACAGAGTTGTTTTAGATGTTGCTTTGCCCTAGATGCATAGGAGGTAATATTATGATCAAAGAGGAGACCATGAAGATGGAGTTGCCTCAACAATAACAAGTAGATTCAGAAAAGAAAGATGCAACTTTTCTACTTCCTTTGTTTTTCACATCAAGCAAAAGCAAGCAAGGTTGGACATTCACATGAAGTGAAAAGGAGAGCAGTTCTTGCTGCAAGAAACGTAGGGGTTGGCTTCCAGGGATTGTCAAAGTTTGCAGGTGTAATGATAATGCCTCAGCCAATGAGCAAGAATGCCTAAAGGGATGCGAGAAAGACTGTAGACAAGGCTGCATGAAAAGCATGTCTTACTTATTTGGCAGTGGGCACCAAAAATCACTCACACAGGTTTGCCAACTGTAAAACTGGCTACGTACCTTGCTGTTGGAATTTTTAGTGATGGTGCAGGAACTGGTGTTCTTGAAGAGCTACAAATTCAGCCAGGGGTACATTGTGTGGCCACAAGCAAGAAAATTGACAGAGAGCAGCTATATCATTCAGTTTAAAAGAGTTCAGAGAAGGCAAAAAGAGGAGGAGAATGATAAAAACTAAGAAAAAAGGATTTTCAGAGACCCTAGAAGCTGCAGAAGGACTCCAGTATGAAGCTGGAGCATTTTAGTAATGTTTAGGGACATCAAAATATAAAAGATAATATGATGAACTTTAATCGCGATTTGCCGCAAATGTCAATTTTCGTACATTTGCTGTAGGTTGACATTGATTGCTCAAAAACTATACAAGATATCTCTCTGAAATTTTCACAGCAGCTTCATTAGACTTAGAGCAGTGCAACTAACTAGAATCAGCCACCAAATAGGACTTATGCTGCAGTAACATGGATTCAAGTAAATGCAAAATTTTGAATTTTCAGCCAAATTTTTACAGCATGAGAAATGCTCATAGGAGCCCCTGATTTTGCCAAGGCTAGTTAGTTGCACACCTCTGTGTGTGGGTAGAAAGTGTAAAAAATTTGGGAGCTCTAGCTTTTTTGGTTGCAGAGTTATCAGTGCCAGCATGGAGGGGCTTTTTTGACGTTCGCAAAAGGGTGTGGTCAAAGAAGTGGGCGTAGCTTCGAAATGACCACACCTATGAATCTTATTAGTGTAAAATATTATTCTAAAGAGTGGCCTTGGTTAGAATTTCAAACAATTTTTGGCAGCTTCTCTTTAGTATGTAAAATATCAGGTGTCAAAATATTAGCAAATTTACCTATCCTTCCACCTTAAAGATAGCGTCTAAGATAGATCATACTTGCGAAAACGTCAATTAAGTAATGAAAAATTCAATTAACGCACCCAACTTGGATATCATTGGACAGAAGATAGATTGTAATTTCAGATGGCATGCGTCAAATTGATTGACATATTATTTCCTGACAAATTTTGAATGAAGGTGGGTTGCGTTTTTTCTAAAACACCCTGTGATGATTCTTTCTAGGAGCTTGATTTGCTAAAAAAAGCCCAGAGGTCCTTTAAAAAATGCAATAGACCACTTTCATAATGACGTCAATTCGTTTGAAATTCTTCCATGAACATCACTTGCCTCGATTTAATGTGGTTCTAATTGTCAAGAGCAAGAGCATGCGTTGCTCTCAGACAACGCATGAAATTGTTTTGTACGTGTAGTTGCAACATAATGATATGATGTAGATTTCCAGAGCTGTACTGGGAATCACATCTTTTGCCTTGAACTGAATTTAATTGTGAAACAGGTCTATTTCTTTTATGCGGGTTAGTGCTGTCCGATCTTGAAACTAATGTTACGGAGGAAAGACCCCCGTTTCCATACCAGTCCTTGACATTCGTTGCTACGAATGAGAGTTTCTACTCGAAAGATATGATTGAGATGCAAAGAAATATAACAATGCTAGAATGAGCCACATGTCGCGTAGAAATAACTTCCATTCCTTTAACAGCTATTGTTGTCCATTCCAATCTTTGCTGCGGCGCAGTGGTGTGGTCGTTGACCAAGGGAAACAACACAGCAACAATGGATTCACAACCGTGTACAAGCTTTCATAAGTCCGTCTCAAATTAGGTCCCATATCCTCTGCTCGGTTCCTGAATCAAATAAACGAAATCCGCTAGACAGAACTTTAGATGTACCCTTCTTCTTTCGTTACAAGTACATACCTTCTTTTAAAAACCTCCCTTTGCCTGCACCAAACGAGATTTGCCGTACTGACTTCAGGGAAACTTTGCGGCTTCGATTGTTTTGAATTTGTGCTTGAGAGAATTTCTTTTGTCTGCATTCGCTAATCACTTTGAATTGAGGTGTGAATCAAAGGGACTGATGCTATTTTATTACAAAATCTGCCCTTGTTTCCCATGCGAGATTTGCGATGTAATTTGAGACAGATAGTTCAAAGATGTTTAAGTAGAGTTAAAACGTTTTTCGATGCCATTTCGGTTCTATTTGCTTAATAGTAAAAGTTAAGGTCTTTTTCGACAGAGGCAGAGAAGCGTAATATCCTTAAGCAGCATTTTCGAAATTTAAATTTACAGAAGGGGGTTGAAATCAAGCCTCAAAAAAAGCAACTCTTAGCTCCAGCATCCGTCGAGGTTGAAAAATATATGGCTGAAAAGCTCTATCTTAGCTGTATCCAAATCTGTGCTCCATTTACTTGTTAACTAAGTACATTTTCATCCATATGCGAAGAAATGGCCAAGGGTCAGCAGATTTTGGAAAAGTTGGTTTCCCCAAAATCGGGGGAAGCAACAGGTCGCTACTGCAACGAATAACACGGACTTTTTCACAGTAAGACAGTATCGAGCATGGAAGGTTATCTTAAGGGAGTTTAACCGAAAGTCACTTTCTCGTGATCATTGATGCTTTCTTTGAAAAAATATTCCATTTGCATTTTGAGTTGTTCGGTCAAGCATCTTAGATAACAACTATTTCTTGCAAAAGCACATGAAATGCATCGATTGTAATCTCTCAAGCGGCTAGATTCGCAAATGAGAAACACTGCGCTACTGCAAAGGTTCTTTCAAAAACTGTAAGCGTACCAAATTTATTTGTTTAGAATCTAAACAAAATATTGTTTGAAAGAAATGAACAACATTTTGGAAGAAAAAGTGAATTTCGACTAAACTCTCTTGAGACAATCTTTCATGCTCGGTACAGTCTTTAGTGATAAAGTCCCTGTTACTTGTTGTTGTAGCGGCTTCTTGCTTCCCCCGTTATTGAGAAACCAGATTTTCCAAAATCTGCTAATCCTTGGCCATTTCTTCGTTTATAGACAAAAACCTATTGGGTTGATTTGATTTGATTTGATTTTAAATTGTTTAGGCACGGTGGCCACGTCAGTCAAAGGACTGATTTACAGTGGGCCGTGCAAATAAATACAAAGCTAACAAAAGCATACATAACTAAAAAAAACCCTATTTACAAAATTTTCTTATAATCAAATTAAAATGATGCTAACTATAACATGAAAGAGAGAATCAGCATTCGGTGTTGGCATTGTTGATACGTTTTTTGAATATTTCATAAGATTTTGATGATTTTACTTCAACCGAAAGATCGTTCCATAATTTAGCACCCTTATATGAAAAGCATTTCTGGCCGAAAGCCGATTTGCGACGAGGAACGGCCAAATCTGTTTTAGTATTGCGAAGTTCTCTCTTGCATGCATCGGACAGCCTGACAAACATTTCTGTAAGGTAAATGGGAGCTTGGTTGTTTACCGATTTGTACACCATCTTCAAGGTTTCTGATTCGATAAGTTCATTGATGGTGGGCCAACCAAGTTTTTTGATAATGGGTAAGGCAGAAGCATCGTAAGCACTGTTTGTGACGATTCTCGCCGCCCTATTTTGGAGTTTTTGCAGCCTATTGATAGCATTGATGCCGGCAACTCCCCATACCGGGCAGCTGTATCTGAAGTATGGTTCCACCAAACTTCTGTACATTTTTTGTACAGTAACAATGGGCAGATACTTTTTGGAAAAACGTAACATCCCTAAACCACGCGAAACTTTTTTCGTCACTGCTGAAATTTGTTCGTCCCAGCTCAAATGTTTATCAACGATTACCCCAAGGTATTTGATATTTTCTACTATGGAAACATTCGCCTCGCCTACTACGAAAGAGGGCTTTGCTACTCTATCATCATTTATATCTTTCAGTCGCTTTCTGCTGCCGACTACAAGACTATGTGTCTTAGCAACATTCAGGGACAATTTATTACCTTGAAGCCAAGATTTAAGGTTATTCAGGTCATCATTGACGCAGTCGTTAATATGCGTAACCGAATCCGACGCAAACATAAGGCTTGTGTCATCAGCATACATGTTAACGTCACAATGTTTCATCTGTAGGTGGAGGTCATTGATATATATGATAAATAACAGAGGCCCTAGACAGGACCCCTGTGGTACTCCACAGGTTATAGATTCTATATTCGAAATCTTCCCATTTACCTTACAACATTGCTTTCTATTAGTTAAATAAGAGCAGAACCATTTCATTTCTTTATTATGAATACCGTAAAGCTCAAGTTTTTGCAATAATATTTCATGATTTACCGTGTCAAAAGCCTTTTTGAGGTCCACAAAGGTAACTGCAGTGTACTTACCCCCCTCTAAATTCAAGTACCAATCATTAGTGCACTTAAGCAAACACGACAGAACAGAATGCAACTGTCTGTAAGCTGATTGTTTACCGAAAATGAGTTTATTCGAATCTAGGTAGTGGTACAGCTGGTCATAAATTAGTTTCTCAAAAAGGCGAGAGACAACCGGTAGAACAGAAATTGGGCGATAGTTAGAGCTTTCATCGGCAGGACCATCCTTAAATACTGGTGCAACCCTTGCTATCTTCCAACAGTCAGGGAACAGGCCCAAAGACAGGGACAAGTTAAAGAGCTGACTTAGGGGCTGAGCTAAAATTGGCATTCCTACCTTGAGGAAAAAGCTGGATATTCGATCTAGGCCAGACCCCTGTGAAGTCTTAAATTTATTCATTGCTTTCAGTAACTCTAGGTGCTGAATTGGCGAGAATGTGAAACGAGCAGCCGTTGGGTTTATGTCATGGTCGCCTTTCAAGAGAGTATTTTCCTCATCAGGAATTTTTCTACTCAACTTGTCCCCAACTGAACAGAAGTACTCATTCATAGAATTGGCTATGCTTTCCGAATCCTTAATTACTGTGTCTCCCACCTTTAGGGATTGGATTTGAGTTGACTTTGATCGCTTGTTGACGAGTTTGTTGATTGTTGACCATGTTTGTTTAAGGTCACCTTCACACTCATTTAGTTGATTTGTGAAGTATTTTCTCTTTAATCGAGAATTCATATTGTTAGCCTGATTTCTAACTTAATAAACGGTTGACAAATAAACGGAGCATAGATTTGGAAACAGCCAAAATAGAGCTTTTCAGCCATATATTTTTGAACCTCGACGGATGCGTGGGCCAAGAGTTGCCTTTTTTGAGGTTTGATTTCAACCCCCTTCTGTAAGTTTAAATTTCGAAAATGCTGCTTAAGGATATTACGCTTTTCTTCCTCTTTCGAAAGATACCTTAACTTTTACTGTTAAGCAAATAAAGCCGAAATGGCATCGAAAACCGTTTTAACTCTGCATAGTTTTTGGTCGTACTTTAGTTTCTGGTGAAGGTAGAGTCATTCAACCAATTTCTGTCAAGACTTTGAATGCGGAAGCTTCTTTGAAATGTTCTACATGAGAATACGGTAGGTAACAGATGTCTGAGAAGTAACGCTGGAATATATCTTACTCCGTTTTTGTTAGTATCCGTTTTTGTTGCATCGAAGCAACAGTTCACACTGCTCCGTTTTTGTACAAAAACGAAGAGAAAAACCTACGTTTTTGTGCGTTCACACTGATCTGCCCGATAACAAAAACGCAGCGAAAAACATCCGTTTTTGTGCGTTCACATTGCTCCGTTTTTGTGAAGCTCATTGTTGGATATTGGAGCGTTTTCAAAAACCTCCGTTTTTGTGCGTTCACATTGATCAAAAGCGTTTTCAAAAACCTCCGTTTTTGTGGATATCCACTGTTGACAGCATTTTCGAAAACCTCCGTTTTTGTGGCGTTTTTGTACGGATCAGTGTGAACACTTTCACAAAAACGGAGGTTTTTCTATCCGTTTATGTACAAAAACGTAGTAGTATGAACGGGGCCTAAGTCATGTACCATACTCAATTTTGAACATTATATTAAAATTTTTGGAAGGCTACTTTTTCCCAAATTGTGAAAGTATACTCGAGTCGATTCTATATCTTGAAAAGGACGTGATGAAAAAACAGCCTGAATTTAAAAATTCAAGACAAAGGACGAAGAATACAACATAATTCAGTCAAATAAATATGATCAATAAGATGTGAAGTTTGTTCGGCCTATATTGCATGCATTAAAATGACATTAAGCACAATCATCTCAAAATGGTAAATGCAGTCAGCGATTCAAGCTCCTTCGCAGCGTCTTTTCAGTCAGCAAAAGGGAAAGGAGAAAGGAGCGTCTGATTCTCCATTTATTTCATACACATGCGTCGGATTTCGTAAAATGACTATAAATACTAACTTCTTCAGATTAAATTGTGAAAGTACGAGTTTTGAACTTAGTTTAAGAATAACAGGGGGTAAAGCTAAAAAACAAATTTATGACACAAGGACTGCAAAGTCGAATTAGTAGGACGCTACGGAGAAGAATGGTCGACAACTTCCAGAACGAGTTCATGCATTAAATGGTGAATTAAATCAAATTAATCAAAATGTAGGAAAGCCCAGGCTACACATAGACTTATGCCTTTTCGTCCCTTGTTTCCCTGCGTTCTTTGATTTGCTGATATCACTTGGTCAATAGGGACTCATAATATTACGCTTATATAATGGGCCCCCTTTTGCAAAATGGCCTAAATAGGTGGGAGTTCTCGTACACTCAACAAAATCGCTTCAAAATTTGGTTTAATGAGCTCGGACATTGAAAAGGAAACTTTTAGTACAAAGAATGATGTTGTGTTGACCTAAAAATCGCAAAATGCATACCTTTCTGGCAGTAATCTTCCTCTGTAGAAACAAAATATATCCATCGAAGCTGCGCGAACTCCAGGCTTCATCAAGCGTTCTTTAAGAGCAACAACAACAGCATTCTGAATAGCGGCCCCTGATTGGTTGAAAACTGAATTCTAGCGATTTGATTGGTGAATACGGAACCACCCTACGCGGGCCTAAAGTGCGCCCACTTTTTAAGAGTAATGTTATTAGTCCCTCTTGACCAAGGAACGCAGGGAAACAAGGGACGAAAAGGCATCAGTCTAGGCTACACAAGGAGGAACTGTTTGATAGACACTGGGATTTTCGTTGAAGCCTGCTTCACACTAGGTCGTTTGGGTCGTTAGGATCGTGGAAAAGGATCCAAAAAACGAAGACTCGGGGTTTGATTCCTTAGTCTTCTGGGTCTTTCTGCACGACCTTGACGACCGAAACGACATAGAGTGAACCAGGCCTTATTAAACAAGGTGATATTACATCTGGCTGGCTTATTAAAAACAAAGAAGCATGAAGCAATCAAAATGACAAAGGTAAAGAATGAAGGAGCAATGGCCATGAAAGCTTCAATAAATGTTTGTTGCTAACATGTGTTTAAGGGGTGTTGTTCGATATTGAAAGCTGAGACTGTCTGATATATACCGTTGCCTGATAAATCCCACCAAAACCTACAGCTTTCAAGTCAGATGACTTTTCAAGAACGGAAAATTGAGTTAGCGAAGTTTCAAAAGCCTTCATAAAAGAGAGAACTAAAAAACTACCCGCCAGTTCCACCTGAAGATCCCGTATACAACCAGTGCAATTACCTTAAATACAATTACAATGAGTAAATTTGGGGGTGAGTGGTTAAATTGGTCAATAAAATGTGTGAATATCGGGGGGGGGCACTATGATAAAGTGATACGACTACTTATTCAAGCTATTTAAAACAACGAAATTAATTGGTAAATAGGCATTTTTCACTGATTAAACTATTGTCAGGGTTAATAGTATCCTTACAGGTCAAAATCCATTTCCGTGCTGGAAAACTTCAATCATTGTCCTTGTGATTGTAATCAAAGTTTTTCAGTGAAGAAATGTGGGACCGTTTTCTCTAGAGCAGTAGCCTTTACTGGAACAGAGCCACTCTCAATGGTAGCTTGTCTATCTTATGGAGCAGTGGCAGGCACTAGAGGGTGACGGGTGCCATCACCACATTATAGGGTAGAACATAAATCTTCGTTTCACAAGTTGTAGAGAAACAATCCTTTTCAACTACAAACTTGGTACTGTTGTTCATACTAAATAACAAGGTACTAGGAGAAAACGGGCGCAAAAAAATCAGACAGCATTCACCCCCTAAAACTTTGACTATTTCTGCCGCAGTCACAAAGCCTCCACTCTGTCTTCGTTACTCTTAAGCAATGGATTTTGTACCGTCTAAATAATTCCCCAGGGTGATCCATGTCACCAACTCTTTCAAACTGTTACATACTACTTAGCCCTACGTATCATGCTATTAAAGAATATGAAGAAAATTCAAAGAAATGCATACACCCACGATCTTAGTATAAACGAAAGAATATAATACGTTAAAAATCAAGTAGCGAATGTCAAGACCTTTCTTGTATTTGCTCACCAAAAATGTTAGATCTTCTCGTAGCTGACAGCACGGCACAGGCACATTGCGAAGACCATACCTAAGATCTGTGGGGAAAAGAAACAGAAATGAGGCATCATATAATGAGTATCACTAATTGCATATAATCTATAAAAAACTAAATTTGTCAAAATATTCGACTTTGTACAATTAGTTAGTTAACTATTGTATATATCTATATCTAGTAAGTTAAAGGGAGTACAAAGACCAGCAGCCTCTGCAATCGTTTGTCTTTGTTTTTGTGAATTTCGTACAGTCAGTTATTCTGGAAGCTGTGCAGATCAAGTTGCTGACTTCCTGCGAGGCATGCTGGTCTTTGTACTCCCTTTGACTTACTATCTTTGTACAAAGACGAATATTTTGACAAATTTATACTTTTATTGATACACTCGACGTACAACATGCTCAACAACTTTGTTTTCCATTTGCATGTAATCTACCATGATTCTCATGTTTGGATGGAAATTGTGCCCAAAATTCATTGCAGTTTTTGTGATTTTGGCCAAACTTGCTGCTTTTCTTGCCCACACAGAGAAAATGCTAACGTAAGCAATAATGAGGATAAATTAGGTTAAGTTTTAGGCGAAGTTCAGATTAAATTAGATGTTTTCATAAAGAGCATAACTGAGGCATTACACACTACATTTGCTTGCTCAACCTATTATCAGTCAAGACTTAGGGCCTGTTTATATGAGGAAAAACACCTCACTTGCCAGGCCCGGTGCTGAGAGGTGAGATTCCACCTTCCAATAAAATCCTTTGTTCTTTCATTTCGCGTTTACATGAGGAACGCAACACCACCGGTATAGTGAAGTCCCACCTCACCAGAGGTGGAATCTCACCTAGGTGAGGTAAAATTTTTCCATATAAACGAAACACCACCGGTATGGTGAGGTGAATTGAATCTATTCGTTGATTCTCATTGGTCAGTTAGTTCATCCTGATTTCACGGAAGAGAGACTTTACTCCACCTCACCTCTCAGCCCCGGGGCTGACAGGTGAGGTGAAAAATCTCATATAAACAGTGACTGAAATCTACCTCGCCTCTCAGCCCCGGGTCTGGCAGGTGAGGTGTTTTTTCCTCATATAAACAGGGCCTTGGATAGGGCGGGGGGGGGGATCTTTTGCCTCCTCAACCAAGATAGGACGTGTCAGATACCCAACCAATATACTAGGTTGAAAGAGGGAGACTGTGGAAGTTTACGCGTTTGGCAGACTGTGGAATAGAAAGCATGTGACCGATATTCAAAACAAAAATGCCTATTTATCAGTTAAAGGGTAACTTAGATGAGAAAAGTTTGTTTGATAAAATCAAAAAATCTTAAAGACCAAACAATTAAAATAATAGAAGGCAGGAACACCACAATACGACGCAAAATAAAAGACGACTATTATTTGGATTAAATGTTGATTATATATATTGTATAAAAGAGCTGATATTTCGCCTCGGCATACGAGGCTTCCTCAGAGCTGAACAAAGTTCAGCTCTGAGGAAGCCTCGTATGCCGAGGTAAAATATCAGCTCTTTTATACAATATATATAATCAACATTTAATCCAAATAATAGTCGTCTTTTATTTTGCGTCGTATTGTGGTGTTCCTGGCTTCTAATATTTTCACTCGTCCTTCGCTGCAAGCATCTTTCGCTCAGGGAAGATCCGACGCACAGCCTGCCATCGTGGTTTTTTCTCGATACAATTTAATTAAAATAATGCCTGTAAGGGGTTTGTATGAGAATGGAGAGTTTAACTTCATTTTATCGACATTCCATGTTGTAAATTTTATTTTCCTGTTTACATTAACTATGTACCGTTTAAGTCTCCTGGAACTGTCAATCATATTTTACCCACATGGAATGTCGATAAAATGAAGTTAACGATGTTTGTCGTCGCATTCCTCATCCTCCCTTTTATCTGAATGCTTACAAAAACTTTGCAAAAAGATTGCAGCATCAGGACAACAACTCAACTTACAGTCGGTTTTAGCAAGTTAAATCATCACAAATTTAAACACAATTTTAAAGATACCACAAATCATGTGTCACCAAAAAAATATTGGATTGAAAATACAGAAAACTTCTTGCTGCTCTGCCCTTGCATTTATTCTCCTCTGCGAGGTTTCTTTAGTGCTTTTTTTATTAGTTCCGTTGTTCCGTGGTCCGCGGTTCCGTGGTCCGTAATTTTACGAAGGGAGAAAAGGAAGAAAGGCTATCAGAATGGGCCGCGCTCTATTTCTTCAAATTGCGACAAGGTCTATTCATGCTAGATTTATTTGGAAAATAAATTAGAGTAAAATATGAACAACTGAGTACAAAGCAATAAAATCATTGAAGTCAATTGTAGGTGTAACTCCTCTGCATCAAGACAAGCCCAGGGTTTTTTGCATGACAAAAAAACCTGGCTGTTCTATTTTTGAAGGTCATGTGACCCACTAAAGACTCAACAGGAAATACACACTGTGCTTCTCTCTACCGATGACCCAGTCTTTAGAAGAAATAGTTTATTAGCAGTAACTGTACAGAATGAAGTCATCTGCAAATTTTTCTTGAAGATTAAGGCCCATTCACAATGCTCCATTTTTTGTTACTATTTACCTTTGAAACATCCACGCTACCCGTTTATATTGCTTGATCTTTTATGAAAACAGATGGAACATTACCCTTTTGTCCATTCACAATGATCAACCTGATTGCAAAATGTAGCCATAAACACGAGTTTTTATGCGTTAACACTGCGTCGGTTAGTGAATTTTTTAGACACTCCTGTTTTGTGCACTTACATTGATTCAGTGTGTTTTCAAAAACCTACATTTAGTGAATAACAACTTCTGACTGCGTTTTCCAAAACTCCTGCGTTTGCGCTATTTTTGTGAGGATAAGTGTGAATACTTTCACAAAAACGGATATGCGTCTCCCTAGAGGTGCAAAAATTATTCTCCTCTCTGCGAACATGGCAAGTGGGGAAAATTTTCTGTGAAGTCACATTATGTTATGCAAAATGTCTTTCTTGGCCATGATGTGCTGAAAAGGTCCAATGGATATTCAAACCAAACTGGAGAATCAAAATTATCTTTCACAAACTCTCCTCACTTACTTGAGTGAACAATTTTTGAAAATTTTTTCGAATCCCTGGACATACTGATTTTTGCAAGGCCTTTCATTTTACCCAGGATTACGATTAGCAGAATAGAAGAGTCACAAAAAAATTTGTCTTGTTTGCAGAAATTGTAAAACCATCATCTGCTTGTATCAGAAACTTTCATGAAAAAATTTCTAGCAAAGTTGGAAATTTTCTGGGAACCTAGTTCCCAGGTTCTAATACTTTTTGCAGCTCTGCTTCTCCAAGCCTTTGGACATTTATGCTTAATTTTAATAACAGGGTTATAATTTAGAGCACAGCTTTACTGTCTGCCTGTAAAAATACACAAAGCCCCCAAAAAGAACATTCTGATCTACGGCATACAAGAAATTGTGTTGTTCGTTTTTCGCTGTAAAATTCTATCATAGTTTTTTAGAGATGTATTTCTTAAACTGTGTTCTGTTTAGGCCGTATATAGTGCTTTATTGCATTGCACTTCTTCATCAAATAAAACGAAAAGTTCTTTTATAAGTGGTGTCCCTACACCTGCCTCTTTAAGGTATGGGAAAACACCTTCTAAGGTGTTTCAATACAATATGATAGACAAAATAGGCCTAGGTTTATTCACACTCATTTCATCGATTTATTGATGAAACATCCGTCGATTTCTCAAACATACTTCATACAAACAGTAGAATCATAGTGACACTTTCCAAGAGTTTGACTTAAAGTGGGGAAAATAGACGTTAGCAAATTACGTCTATTAAACACAGAGAAGTTAAACATACCTGGATAAAGGCAATACCAACACCAATCCCTCCAATAATGGCAATGTGGTTTTTCACATAGGTTTTCATTGCGTCAACGCAACCCTACAGCAAATTAATAAGAAATCTCACATTTTATCATTAGCAAAAAGGTTGGAAAATAAATTCTTATTTCACAAACCAAGCGTTCTTTGAAACATTTCTACAAAAACCTATCGTGTGTCTCAAAAAAGTACCCCCCCCCCTCCTTGACTGGAAATAGAAATAAAAACGGTAAGACATTATTACTCTCCGAATGGACAGCTAAATTGATCAATCTTCAACTTAGATTACCATACCTAGCATTTGAAAATCGTCCACCGAACACCAGAGATACAAACTCGCAAAGTCAAAATTTACAGTGCACCTGAAACCAGAGATTTTGAAAATGGGCCAAGCCATGATTTGTATCATGGATATTTCAAAAGCACCTGTTTTAAACTTAAACTCGCAGTTTTTCGCTTTCAAAAAGAATAAAAGAATCGTAGACATGACCCTTATTACACAAATATAATAAAAATGTGGTAAGAATGATAAAGTTGTGATACATTTCCAAAACGAGCGTGAATATTCTACTCTTCCTCTTCCTCGACATTTGGGATGGAATGCAATGCACAGATTGATTCCTCAAAGAATAATCATTTGTAGAACAATTACAGCATTTAAAGGTATAATTCTTTTCAAAAGAAAAAGCTAAAGGTCAAAATTTAAATTCTTTTGCTATATGCCTGAGATTTCAAATCATGGCTAGGCCCTTTGACAAAACCTCTGGTTTCAAGTGCATTCCAAAATTCGACTTTGTGAACTCGTATCTCCGGTGCTCGGAGGACGATTTTAACATGCAAGGTATGTGGATTTAAGTTGCAGATCACCAAATATGCCTATGATGTCAAAAAGTCCCGATATCGTTTCATTCCCTTGTTTAGTCAAAAGGGAGTATATACCTATTTGACACACCCTATAATACTACAAAAAAATATATTGGCCAGGTTTGAAGAATGATTATTAATCTTGAGTTACAACTGTGAATTATTTTTGGGGAATTTGAATTTTCTCTCCTTTTTCACTCTTTTTTCCTGGACCTGAAACGTTTTCTGGGATCACTTTCTGTAACTTTTTCCACCCCTGACGGTATTCAATGCCACCACAATATACTTCTTTCAAAACATCAATATGCAGGATTCAGGACTAAGAAAGTATAAACATATCATTCCATTGAACATAAAGAACTCCATAATGGTTATAGATCACTGCTCGCACTATGATTGAACTTGTTTCAAATATGCTGAGTGTCCCAGAAGAAAAGGTAACAGATTTGAGCAGGGTTAGCGCTAAGAATTGGCTTGAATCAATCAGAAATAATCTTTAAATTAATGCTCGATAGTTAACTTGAACATAGATACCTTGTTTGTTGGTACTGGAGCACTGAGAGTAGACATTTTTATCTTAAAAGTATAGACTTGCATCCACCCACCTCTAAACCAGAGCTCTTAAATCTTGGCCTATGCTGCAAACGTGCTGTTTTGGGAATCCTCTCAAGGATGATCATAGTCTAGAAACTCTGAACAACGGCCCATGTGCTAAGGTGCACATTGGAATAGGAATGTAAAAACTCAAAACTGACAAACATATCAATAAATATAAGTCACCAAGAAGAATATCTTTCTACAGTCAAAATTAATTGACAAAAAAGAAACAATTTAAGCTCGAGTAAGCACCTTCAAGGATCATATTGTGGATCCTTCATCCATTGGGTATATGCAATTGTCTGTTTTGCTTTATAAATAAATATATATTTCCAATGAAAACACGTGCATTTTATTCAAACAAGGAAGATTTTTGTCATCTGAGGGAATTAATTCACAGATGAATAACTTTCATTTGGCAGATATACAGTATATAATTCAAAGCTTAGCAGAGATGTGTCTTGGGGACAAATTTTGTGACTCTCATATGACTGTCAAGCATGATAATGAGGAATTTATTCCAAAGCACGGGGCTCCTTGTGAAGCTACTTTGCTGCGATTCAGGAGATTCCACAATAAGCACCTTCACAGCTTAGGCCACAACCCAAAAGCTCTCGTTTGGAGGTGAAGGCAATCTAGACTTTCGATACAACTCTCTACATTTAATGCCCCAATATCAACAAACACGGTATCCATCTTCAACAAAACTATCAAGGATTAGTTTACATATTGTTTCTGATTCATTCAAGTTACATACTTGACGCTAGCCCTGATCAAATCTGTTAACTTCTTCCTGGGCCATCTGGTATAATATCAAAACAGGGTCTACTGGGGTGAAATGGTTCAGTTAGGGTAAAATGGAAAGAGCAAAAATTTTGGATAAATCTTGGCCAAATCTGTGTTTGGGGTCTTCCTCTAGCTAGAACCACTTAAAGTACCTTCCTTAAAAAAGTGGACTTGCTGCAAGTCTCTTAGACGCAGAGCAGAAAGAGGGAGAAAAGAAAAAGAGAGAGAGACTTGAAGGACTAGGAAACTGAAAACGAGACTCTTTTGTCCACAGACAGACGGTGGACAAGATTCTGTCCACCGGCAAATCCTTTGATGTAGACAGAAAGCCAATCCAAGGAGTGACACGTGTCACTACATAATGGTGATTAAATCTACTGTATTATCCATTTCTTTGTGTTAAGGTCTTGATTTCGATTTCCTTATCTAAGAAGTCTCTCTCTCCTTCCTTTTCCCTTGCACTCACATTGTACATCTTACGACATGTGCTAAGAACAGAGGGGCTGGTAGCAAGTCCATTGAAAAAGCGAATATTGATTCACCAGTTCCTGCTCAACTATTTTGCCAGCATATCACCACTATCTACTTCACCCCAGCCTGCCCATTCTACTCCAGTAGACCCTCACGAAAAAATACAGCAACGTTCTTTAGCTACCAGATGTTTCAATGATTCCTTCTGGACGAGTACATTGTCTTTTAACGGTTTTCCTTGGCAGACGTTTTAATGTCCATCTCATCTTCAATCCATTAATATGCAAAATACAATGGAACCTCCATTAACGGACAACTCTGAACAACGGACAAAAATTTTCATCCCAAAATACAGTTTACAGTTATGAAAAAAGATGACACCTTCATACAGTGGACACCTCTCTAAAACGGACAGCAACACTGCTCCAATAGGCATATGTGGAGCTTCCTCAGCAATGCCAACATTCATCATATATGAAAACTAATCTATCATTACCTTGGAATAGGACGCTGCCACTGTTTTTTGGCAATTGGCAGAATTTTGATCTTTGCAGCAAGACTTTGGTGTCTTGAGACCTGCATTGCCTGGCTCTTTTGACCATGCAGTGCTGTTGTTCCAATCTGCTGGTCCATGCACTCCACAGCACTTCAGCTAAATTGATAGATGCAAGTAGAAGATGCTATATTAAGAAATGCTCTTAAGAATGATAACAGGACTAACCATGGGCAATATTGCACTGTGTTTGCAGCTTGGAAATTAAAGTTGTTACCTCGATATTACCATAGTTTTCATCGTTGTTTTCCCTTTGGCCCTAGCCTAACCAGTGCTAGAAATCAAATTCAAATGGCTCCTGCGCGTCTGAACTGTTGGCTCCTACACAGCGTTCATCCTCCTTTCAAACTGCCTCTTCTATAATATATATTTATTTTAAAAGGAAGTTTGAAACAAGGAGGAACTCTGTTCAGACGCGCAGGAGCCATTTGAATTTGATTTCTAGCACTGAAGCACTGGTTAGGCTTCAGCCGAAGAGAAAGCAACGAAGCAAAAGAGTAATATCGAGGTGATAAACTTTAATTTTTTAGCTACAAACATGGTGCATTATTGCTCATGGACTAACAGATAAATTCAGCTGATTCACCAATTTCAGATCACATGCAGTGATCACATGATTGTGCTCTTCAGAAAACTTTCTTCATGCAGTGGAGGACTAAGTATATACCAATGGCAATAATGCATCATTCATGTGGCCTTATGATGTATTCTTACTACTATGTTGTCTCTCTTCCCTTGGATTGCAATATAAGCTTACTTTATGGTCCTTTTCCTTTGTTCTCCTCATCACACACAAACCTGACAATGGGCCAGGCAAATTCCGCGGAAATCGCGGAAATCGCGGAAACCGCGGATACTATTGTTTTCGTCTAAACAATAGCTTCTGTGGAATTCACTTTAGCTGTATGGCCGAAGTGAATTCCACGGAAAAGCGATGTCGCGGAGAGGTTTGTACCGAAGCTTGCACGTATTGGTCTGAGGGGCATTTCAATTTTTGGAAATGCTAACAACATTTATCTTAACAAACAGATTTTTGTGGATTTTGGATGGATTTTTCTCGAAGCAAAAAGTCCGTTTCCGAAGGTCAACAAAAATTGTTGGGAGGGAAATGTCCCTTGGCGTATTTCCGAACATAATGAATTTCAAATTATGTACAAGTCCAAGTTAACCTCTCCATCGTCATGACTTTGTTTGAATATCGGTACGGGTATCCACATGCCTTGCCAAAATGGGTTTAAACTGGGCTATTGTTCATCGTCATGGATTGACATCTTGGCCTGGGCCTAAGTCTGTACAAACGGTAAAACAAGCAACCCAGTGGCAAAAGCTAAGTTTTTATGGAAGCTAAGGTGATTTCCATTTGACTGATCATTGCAATCTAACCTATGGAATCTAACCGGGACATATGATCTACCTTGGCTCAGTCGTTTTGTTGTCGTTTGTGCGTATTGTATCTTGGTTTCGTGGCTTTGTTCTTTGTTTTTTTGGCATACAAAAATTAATTGGATTTGTAAGTGCCATCCATAGTGAAGACCCGGTACAGTAGTGAGACTTTATATCTTTTTTCACTATGGATGGTATATACAGTATAATATAACTTATATTACATATTGTAGTTTTTTAATCTTGATAAAAAAGATCTCGACCTTTTGCAAAAACCTTTCTGTTTTCAAGAAAAATCAATAAGAATCCATGATCTTTTTGTTCTGAGAAATCTTGTGCGTTTTTCAAATGGGTGAAATGCCCCTCGACTTTGAAATTTCAACTTAAGGTAAAAATTTACCGTGGAATCGCCTTTCCGCCGAATTCACTTTGGCCCTATGCCCAAAGTGCATTCCGCAGAATCTTTATTTTGTGGAAGCTATTGTTTACAAGGAAATAATGGTTTCCGCGTTTTCTGTGACTTCTGCGGAATTCACCTGGCTCTGACAATGCTAACTATCATTCAAAGAGTTCAAACAGTATATATTTCACGCGAGAGCAACTTCCACTCTAAAAAGGTTGAAATAAGATGTGGCATGGCTGCATAGGAGCTCAAGGGTGTAAATATGTAATACAGTTTGAACGAACTGTCTTAATGATGGTGGCAACCAGGTGTGTGTGTGTGACAAGAAGAAAGCAAGCTCTTTTGCATGGAAGAGAAAACCATGAACAGGAATATTGTTTGGATCATGATATAAGCCACATCAATGGTCCATTATTGCCAATATTTCTACAATTTAGGCCCTGTTTATATGAGGAAAAACACCTCACTTGCCAGACCCGGGGCTGAGAGGCGAGATGCCACCTTCCAATAGAATCCTTTGTATTTTCATTTCGCGTTTACATGATGAACGCAACACCACCGGTATAGTGAAATCCCACCTCACAAGAGGTGGAATCTCACCTGGGTGAGGTGAAATTTTTCCATATAAACGAAATACCACCGGTATGGTGAGGTGAAATAAAATTTTTCGTTGATTCTCATTGGTCAGTTCTTTTTGATTTCACGGAAGAGAGACCTTAATCCACCTCGCCTCTCAGCCCCGGGGCTGACAGGCGAGGTGAAAAATCTCATATAAACAGTGACTGAAATTTACCTCGCCTGTCAGCCCCAGGTCTGGCAGGTGAGGTGTTTTTCCCCATATAAACAGGGCCTTAAAGTGTGATGCTATTAACAGATACAATGTATGTGTGGTTACCTGACCTCAACTGAATGAAAACAGTCTTAGCTTTAATCTATCTATTGAAAGGCAGCTTACTAAAACTGTATTTACACTATCAAATTGGTGGTGCGAAAGGAAAATTTTTCAATTCAAGCCTTCCAATGCAAATTTTCTCTCAAATTTAATGATCGCCTGGCACTACAGGAATGTTAGTGAGTACACATGGAGGCAGTTGTAACCATCAAAAATTTTGCTGTAGCTGTCGCTTTTGATAGCTTGCTTTGATGGGCTCATGTATCTTGCTTGTAAAACTTTATATTAAAAAAGTAGAATTGCTTTTGTTTCTGTACAAAAAATTGTTTGAAATATATACATTTGAAAACATTTCTCTAAGAATCATACATATATAGACAGAGCAGAAACTGCGCACACATGAACGAAAACTCGTAACTTTGAGCCCCACTAGCTCCCTGCAACAGATCCCAAAATTTGGCAACACTTGATGTTTTGTTCCCTGGGCCTTAAACTCTTGATTTATCATTTCAAAAAGCTTATCTTATCCAAACATTTCCTTATCTCAGATTGCTTGATGACATAGTTTATGCAGTTCCTCCTCTGTCACATGTAAATATATATATATAACATATATAATATAATATAATATATAATATGATATAATATATATAATATAATATATATATGTATAATTTATCACGAGTGGCTACCACAATTGGAGAATGAAATGTGCTCCTGCCAGGGATCGAACTCGGGACCTTTGTGTCCATATATATATATAGTATATATATAACTCTGCGCTTTCTTGTGATCGTTCTCCTGCCACCTTTGTCATTACCGCTACTTTAACACTTTTTCAATGCGTATTGTAATAGGTAAGATCCCGCCTAGGCTATTGTTTTAAATTTCGTAATCTATATGTATGCTCTGTTGGATTTGGAAAAGTTATTACTGATGAAGGCTTACGCCGAAACGTTTACCAGAAGTGTTTTTCTTTGAGTGTCTATACTATTTTTAAAGCATCTTTAGAATGAGCTTTTGAGAATATATATAGTATATATATATATTTGCCTTGATTTACATTTTCCCTGCCATGAGCTAGCAAACTGAGAATTACCTTTGTTTGAAGCTTGTCCACTGCCTTTGTCAACGCTACATCTGCTTTGCCTTTTTTCCCATAATTTTCAGTCACTATTTTCTTGATATTGTTGCTGACAACCTGGGTCACCTAGATGAAGGTAAATGACAAAGCTTTATCATAAAGCTACTTGTATATTTCCATGTAATATCCTAATGATTTGCACACAAAATGATGTCATCAGTAGCCACATAAAATCAGTGGATAAATTCAAAACCAAATAATACATCAAACAAATTTAAACAAATTTAATGATTTCAACATCTCAATACTTAGACCATATTTCACAATGACGCCAGTTCTTTTGAAATTCTTCCAGGAACATCACTTGCCTTGATTTAAAGTGGATCTAAATCTCCAAAACGTGCATTGCTCTCAGCATGCCTGGAATTCTTCTGTACATGTAGTTGCAACATAATGAATGATGTGATGTAGATTTCTACAGGGAATCACATCTTTTGCCTTGAATTGAATTGTGAAATATTAACCACAACAGTGTGCCTATTTTCAAGTGTGAATAGGGTATAGTCATCTTTTTCTTGTGTGACTGCCAAATGTACAAATATGAAAAGTGAAGAGCAATATGCTACAGATAGTCAACCAACCTTGTCTTTCTTGACATAGGCAAAGATTCCTGCAGCAATCTCAAGGATGAAGATCAACAGCAGCAACACAAAGTACTGTGAAACAAAACAATGATATGTATCAATAAAAGCTTGATGCCTTTGTGACTCTGCTATGATTACAATGTGAAACAAACTTAAATATGTGCATATTTTACCAGTCTTTATTGCCATATAGCTATAAAGGATACGGCTCCTAAAACCAGCAACGATGCAATTTGACTGGTTCTTGACCAGTCCACAAAAAGGCATTTTCAGCTGTATTGGACTGGTGTTGCCTTGGAAACTTTCAAAAAGGAGGGCCTGTGGTGACTTCTTGTGGTGAATAGAGTTATTTCTTTGACCTACTGTTTGTTCTTGAGAGACCAGTTCCTTTCTCAGTAGTCAACTTACTTTCGAATACATATATACAGGCCTTTTCTTGAGGAAAGTTGCACGAGAGTGCTAAAACACTCGCGTAATTTCGTTTGCGCGAGCGATTGCTCAGGTAAAGATTCACAAGCACCGTTCATTCCTTGGAAAAGCAAGCTACAATGAATCTCGATATTATTATTCTCTAAATTATATTTCCGTTGCTCTTAGAACCAATGTTTGATTAAATCAGCTCCCCTACCGATCCCAGTAAGATGCTTTCCAGTTTCAACTTTAAGCTATTAGATGCAGTTATTCCAATATCAGGTTTCTATCGCATTTTGATACTGTATTTCGTTTTCCCGAAAAAGATGTTTTATTGAAGTATATGATCATTTCTGCCTGAGGTCAAATCCCTTACTTCTGTTTTTCACAAAATAACAGAAGATTTGTTCATTGATCAAGGAGGATATTATCCTATTGCAATTCACAAGAAATTGTTGAGAGTGATTTCTCCTAAAATTGGCAATTTTGCGAGAGTGATAAAGAGCTCGCGTGATCATGTTTGCGTGAGTGCTGACGCGATCGCGAGCGATCACTCGCGTAAAACGAAAAGGCCTGTATATACATTTTTTAACAGAAACTAAGAATTTGGGCCAGCGCTGAAAATTATCAGATTTTGAGTACTCTGAGTTCCTTACGAGTTTCTTAAATGTTCCATAATAGTCTTCATGTTCACTACCTGTTCCCTTGTGAGCATTTCAAAGCAATGTTTTTTGAAGAAATTCCGATGTTTATGCATTACTCAAGTACCTTCCAAGTAATTCAATACAGAAAACAAATGCAAAAACGTAAAACTATGTTAAGGATTGCTTTATCAAAATAAATAGTTTCTTAAGTTTTATTTTCCTGGTGCTGGAGTTTCTTAATGTTTTGGCGATCTGAGAATTTCTTGCAAACAGTTTCTTATGAAAAAATACTGGTAAACAAAGAAACATTTGATAACCTGGTGTCTTCTCTTAAATTGGGTTTAGCAGGCTCCTTCACCAAAAAGACAAAGCATGACAAATTTCTGCCGGCTTGCCTCTTCATAAAAAATAGGAAAATACTAGTATTGTCTTGACTCATGGGGAATTTTTACAAAGAATTCCCCATGAACAATCATGGGGAATTTTACAAAGTTTGGCCTTGAAGGACTGGTGTAAAAAGTCATACATGTTCAAGATGTTTGTCTTTAAAAAGTCTTTAAAATATAAAAAATCCTGAGAATTTGAGTTAGCCCCATATGCGCAAGAAAATGAGTGAGAATTGTGACGGATCTCTTGACAAAGCACTTAATTTCAACACTGGAATATCTTACAAATGAACAAGGCTAGTTATCTCCAATAGAAGTAGGCTATAGATATCCAGAAAAAATTTCACAAGTTCGAATTTTCAAGAGATGATCTTATGTTCTAATAAAAAAGTTGTAGCATGGTAAGGTACTGTACATTTTGCTAAACCTTAAAGTTTTATGCTTTGTGGTATACTTTGACAACACAGTAATGTCAAAACTCTCAAGCACAAAGAATATGCCTTATCAAGTGCTTTATTGGAAACCTAGCCTGATTCACAGACCAGACGAGGAACTCCTCGTTTGGTCTGTGAATCAGGCTATTGAAAACATTTGATAGTTAAAAAATGAGATTGAAACATCTATTCCTGCTTGAAATTGATAACAGAGTGTTTTGTGCTCTTTTTATCTCCGTTATCCACAATTACAGTTTACTTGAAATTGTGAACTCAGATGAATCAATGTCTTGAACAATTAAACACTTTTCTTTCAACAGTGAAAGGTAGGAATAACTTTGCATTGATCAAGTAAAACTCCAGTCGACATATTTTTAATGTTGATTTGCAACTGCACTCCATCACACACCTGAAATGGACTAGGAGTGCGATTTGCCACTCCCCTACTGAAATATTCCCAGGAAGGCCTGTTTCCCCATTGAAATCAGTCCCTTAACGCATTTTTTAGGAAAGATTTTCTTAGTAAGACTTTGTATGGGAGTCGTGCAAATTGAGGACATCCTTGAAAATGCCACTTCAGCGTTTTAGCCTTGCCAGAGCTGCAGGTACATAATGGTATTATCAAGGGATACTGAAAAAGTTAAGCTTGATTCACTAGGTTGTTTAGGCTGTTTAGATCATGCAGAAAGAACCAGAAGACAAAGACCAAGAGTCTGAGTCCTTCGTCTCTTGGATCTTTCTGTATGACCCTAACGACTTAAAAGACCTACTGTAGTTGCAAACCAGAGGCTTTAGGAAAAGTTGTTGTCTGCAAGAAGTCCCATTGCGATTTACAGAGCGCTGATCTGCGTGAAAGAAACCTTTCTGCAAGACAAAGAAGCACCGATTGTTAATGTCTTTCAAACATATTCTCCACACAGGGCAAGGTATGATAAGACATCCCAAGAGAGAAAATACTTTCTCTCAATTATCATTTCATTTCATTCTCCCCTGATAATACCGTGTGTACCTGTAACTTTTGCCAAGACAAAATGCGGAAGGGGCTCGGCAAAAGATTTCATCAGTTTGCAAGATTCCCATGCAAGGTCTCACAAAGAGAATCTTTCTTAACAAATGTAAGAAATTACCGATTTCGACGGCTAAACGTTTATGATCTAAGTTAGACTCTTGGCTGCACGGAAAAGTTTAGTTCACGACAATAGGGTGGCTAAATGCAATGTCATAGTCCGCCAAATGCCCCACGTTTTTCCTGACTCACCCGGTATATTTTGGAGAAATCTGCAGTCTGCCTACCACCAAGACATACTGTACACATCAAAGATCTTGGGCCTTTTGAATTCCAGACAGGAAGTTTGTATTTTGTGTGGGCAAGTTGAGACAGTCCAAGTAAGAATGTGTGGAAAGTTTGTGGTTGAGAACAATTGATTGAGACAATGGATCCTTTGTTTAATGCCAACTGCATGGCTCAAGTTGAAAATGGTGTATGTTCCTGCAGCATCCAGACTGGAAAGTTTCTACCGTGTGGGCAATATCTTGCACCTGCATTTTTCAATATCAGCCACACCCAGACTGTAAAGTTTCTTCAATGCGCAGAGAACATTGGTTTTAACACCGAAAAATTGCGCAGAAAAAATTCTATCGCAAACTATTTGTGCGCGGATTCTACTGGATTCTACCGCTAAATACCGCCTTTGCGCCCAGCACTACAGCCTTACTCCACCAGGCCCATGACTGTGTCTCGCATTGTTCTTGTCCTTGCTTCATCAAGCCATCCAGATGAAGAGCAAAGCCGCAAGGATTGTATTGAAACCGCTCCGTTCTGGTCAGAAGCAAAATTTGCAAGCCTCTTGTTGAAAACTGCGCGGATAACACAGCAAAATGGTTGGAAAATCTGTGCAGAAATTGGTTTCTCAAAGAATTTTGCGCAGACGGAAAATAAGCCAGAAATTTTTGCGCGGGGAACGCGTTCCCCGCGCAGACCAAACTTTACAGTCTGGAGCCACACAGTTGGCAATAAACAAAGGATCTATTACTTTAATCTATATATAGTTCTTAACTGTGAATTTTCCGCACAGTCTTACTTACGCCATCTCAACTTTCCCATGCAAGATGAAAAGCTTCCAGTCTGGCAAAGCACAAACTTTCCAGTCTGGAGTAAATTGGAGGATCCACATAACACCACATATGTAGGAGGAGGGTGCCCGCGCCCCGGCCAGTGGCCGGGGCATGGCCGGGGCAGGCCGGGGCTACTGGCCGGGGCATTTCCAGAACTTTTCCATTTATTTTGCCGACCCCGGCCAGCCCCGGCCATCTTCTAGTGTATTTATGATCTAATTTGCCACAGTTGCTTAATTCAGCATATCTCTGAGAGGTAAAAAGCTTACGTATTCTTTAAGGCAGAAAGAATAAGGGATTTGGATCAACTGCTCCCTCCCAGTGTGATCAAAGTTGGAAAATCTACCAAACAAGAAAAAGGAGGTGCCCACACCCCGGCCAGTGGCCGGGGCTACTGGCCGGGGCATTTCCAGAACTTTTCCGCTTATTTTGCCAGCCCCGGCCATCTACAATTGGGCCCAAGCCATCAGAATTTTTCCATTTATTTTGACAGTCCCGGCCGGCCCCGGCCAGTGGCCGGGGCGCGGGCACCCTCCTTATGTAGGTCAAAGATCTTCTGCCACAAGGTGAAGTTAAAAACCTAACCAAAGAATAACTTACAGTGGTAAGGAGCCACTTGTTCTCTTTCAGAGCACCACAGCATCCAAAGAATCCAACAATCATGACAAATACACCAGCTGCAATCATGATATTTGCAGCGGATGTTAGGCCACCAGAACCAAGGAATGAGTCATAATCTTTGGCTTCAACACGACTCCAAATGCCAACGCCCAACACTCCGATTCCAGCAAGCTGAAAGAAAAGGTTTAATTTCTTGTTGTTGTGTCTGCAACATCTCAATACAGTGTGACAGGTATCCTACCTCTCCACAAACGCTGTACAGAATCCTGAGTCGGCCATTTTTCAACGAACTTGACTTTCGCGCGCTTTGGAAGACTGGGTACTATGCCGGATGTGACGTCATAGATAAATTTTCGCTGCTATCCGGAAGTGGTTTGATGTCATGGGCTCAAGCTCGGGGCTTCCCTCCAAGATTCCGACAGATTTCGTCACGAAAAATTTACTCCTTCCCAGTTTGTAACGGAGTATGGTCAAAAATGCAACTGCTTGAAACCAACAAAAACATATAAGACTTCCAGGAATAATTCATGTGGGAGTGAGAAATTCGCAAGGAGTTCCTCATTAGCCTTGCAAAGCATGGCATTCAAACATACACATTACTGGACACTCAAAATTAAAATGCACATAATTGCATAGGAAACCTTTCGAAACCTAACCTTTTCCTGTTACAAAAACGTTACACTGTGCCCCAAAATGAGAAGAATTAGTACTCTGAACAACAACTTGTTAGAATTTCCACATCCTCGCGAAAAGGCGCCCTTGGAGTGAACAGAACTTCACTTTTGACCTTACATAAACTTGCACTTCCGAGCAGATAGATTGTCAGCAAAATGGGCGTGTCTCGTGACCAGAAATTTCATGTTCAACTTTGGACTCGAAACAAAACTTTAGTGCTAAAAATTGAGGCATGAAATAAGTAACTAACGTCATCAAGGCAGCTTTTAACATGTAAAAGGAAAATAACGAGGGAAGATGTCGGTTCAATGAAAGTAAATAAATCTTGTGAAACAGCAAGTGTTGCAGGTGGCTTCTCCCAACGATCATTGTTTCTTCGATATCAAAACGAAATTATGGCTTCGTTAGTTCTTCATAGGAATAAGGTTTTTTGTGTATCTTTGTGAATACGTTTTTTTTAATCATGAGATCGATATTCTTATGGAAATTTCGTAGCGTGCTGCGAGGAAAGCGTGTGAAGCTCTTGCGAGGGAGTGCTGGGAGTGCGACTTCAAAAGAAATTGATTCGAAAAATCATGAGCAAGTTTGCTGCTCTCATTCCTTCTTGTTCAAAAGAACAGTTGAGTTCTTTAATTTACACTGAAGATACTACGCATAAGAGTGAATGGTTTGAAAATATCTATTTGTGATTTTTCGGATGAAAATACCCCTCCCTCAGAAGATTTTCGCATCCCCAAATTCAAATCACTTTCGGCATGGCGGAGTTTGATTGCTTCGCGTTGCGGGAAAAGCAAATGGTTTCAATGAGCGAAGCTCTCTTGCCATAAATCAACGATGACTTTCTAACATATGTATTTGACCTTTCAAAATCAATTCACATAAAAAAGACCGATAAATTTAGGTTGTACTTCCTGCAGTAACAGCAATTGCTAGCCAGGCACATTTTATAGGTTTCATCTCGCATTGCTTGGGCTTCATTTTTCACCTTGACAGGTTTCGTTTCGTTTCGTTGAGCTGCTGTGCAGATGCTTTCGCTTTGATGGCCACTTGAACGTTGTCGTTGCTTTCCCGAACAACTCGAAAATCAATCAAAATAGTATGGAAACATACTCACCCAGAAGACAAAGTTAAATGCAAACAGCAAATACTTCAAGCAAACCATTCCACAATTCATTCTGGCGTTTTGATGGTTGAACAAACCAGGTCAACTCTCGAAGTATGTTTCTCTCGTTTGAAGTGATAATATGCCAACAAGAAAATGAACGCAATTTGCGGTTTTGTTCGCAAGGAAAGAGGTTTACTCGGCCTTTTCAAGCTTGCGAGACGAGATCAAGTCAACGAGGAGGGCGTAGCTAGCAGGTGAATGCACTGTCAACTGCAAGAAGATTTGATATTGAATGCGTGGCTAACGACAGAACAATGCCACCATTTTTATGAGCGACACTGTCAAGACGGGGGTAAACAAATAATTTATAGGAAAAACTCTCAGCGTGAGAAAACTGTTTCATGCATGTGAAAACTAGCAATAGTAAATACCATAGTGCCCCTTGCCTTCCCCAGTATTCGACTTGATCAGAGTGAAGTCATGAATGAGTTAAGAGAGATAAAACTTCTCTGCTTCCACTTTTCCATTTTTCTTTTTCAAGAGAAAAAATTACTAGTTTTCAACAAGAATCTTTTGAAAAATTCTTGCGAGAGTACCTCCAAGGGACACGAAGGTTTCGTGTCAGTTAGATGTCACGTGAACCTCTTGTGGCCAAAAAGTGAAACAGAAACACAGGAACATAACGAATTGCGAATAATGGACCTGTCTCTCCCCCTGTCTCTATGCAAGTGCAGGCCAAAAATAATGTATTGTTTTTACCACGTTTGCCAATGAAACTTTGCACCGTTAACAATTGCATCACTTCATGTACCTCAATACCAGAGGCTTGTTCATTTTGACCGTTTGGATGGAAACGGCAGGAAGGAGCAGAAGAGGCTGTCATTTTGGATGCATACAATCACAATCAGATACCAGTATTTGGCAGTATTTCCTGTTGAGATCCTTCAGTTACCCAAATATGGCTCTGCTCATGTCAGCTTCGAAAACGACAACAATTGCTACGTAAAGCTGTTCAGTGATCATTCATCAACATCATAACTCAAACACTTCTCTGACTTCTCTGGCCAGCAGAGCGAGGTACATAACGTTGAAAATTTCATTCATTTATGCGATCAGGCAAATCACTCTTGAAAGTGGCGTATGAGCTTAATAATCACAATGAATTACTTTGTGATTAATTTGAACATCCGAAATTTGCGATTTATATACTAGTGATTTTTTGTGATTGATGTGATATTTGTGTGATTCATGTGCTTAATTCGTGATTAAAATGTAGACTTGCTCCAAGTCTATTTTAATTTTACCAAAGGAAATGTGAAGGAGGAATTTTTCTGAAAATGATACCCTTGGCTAGACTAATTTTTACATCAAAAGTGCCATAAGTTGGCATTTTCTAGGCAAACCTTGCCAAATTTTTGCATTCTAAGGACCAAAATTTGAAAAAATTCTTGAAAAACATATAATATGAAAAACATCTTGCGTTGCTGTCGGAATTACCGAAGTTTGACATATCTTTGACCAAAATTGCCAGAAAGTATACCCTTGCCCAGACTAAATGGACGAAAATCGGCAAAAAGCATACCCTTGGCTAGACTAAATGGACTAAAATTGGCAAAAAGTGTACCCTTGTGGCTAGACTAGAAGGTTTGGAAAAGCATACCCTTGCGGGCGGCACATCCCCAGGAACCTTTACTATCGAAGACCCCCCCCCCCCCCGTGGTGGTTATTTTTGAGAGCAGTGATTTGATGCTCCTCGCATCGCATTTATAAGAATTGCTCCAAGTCTATTTCTTTTCTTCATCAGTATCTTCAGAGGCAATAATTTTACCAAAGGAAATGCGAAGGAGGAAAAATTGAAAGCGAGTAAAGAAATTGACTTTGGAGCATGCACACGCATTTATCGATCAAGTCAGGAATTACTTTAGGGGCAGAAACTTTCGCGGGCAGAAAGTTTCGCGATTTTCGCCTTTTTTTGGCATTTTTCGCGAAAGTTTCTGCGAAGGCATTATCTAAAGTCAAAATTCGCGAAAGTTTGTGCTCGCGAAATCACAGAAAATTTTCGACTCGCGAAAGTTTTTCTTTCCAATTTTTTCGTTTCTTCAACATCTTGCGTTGCTGTTCCTTAATCAACCCGATCTTTAATCTCTTGAGCTATAAAACCTTGTCACTTTGACTATAAGTAGTACTGAAAATGAATAGAAAATTGTGTTTTTCCTCTCACTTTTCTTCAGTCGCGAAAGTTTTTTCACGCGAAAATGCATCTTTTTTTCTCGATCGCGAAAGTTTTTGTTGCGAAATTTGCCGGAAAAAACGTCATTCGCGAAAGTTTATGCCCTTAATTTCGCGATTTTTTCTTCTCGCGAAACTTTATCTGCTTCTTATGACCGGGTCTCCCTGAGTCTCCCAGTTTCCTGCCAGGGTTTCCCTTGCTCATTTCATAATTGCATTATCTGTCTCCTAGCAACAGTCTTCGCTTCTTTGAAGTACCGTAAAAGCTCTATTAAGGTAGGGGACCAGGCGAGAATCATCAGATTTCTGAAAAAACATCGAAAATTTTTTTCACCTCTTAATTTATTTTTTAGTTACCTTAGATTTGTAATATCTATATGATATGCCAAGAACAGCAGCTTCTGAGGAATAATTTGACATTTTCTTTTGGTGGGTCAGCATTAGCGAGTAATCTACTGCTAATTTTTGACCAAAAACGGGTGCACTGTTATGTGAGTTTCTTCTTCTCCCCTTGATTGCATCCCAAAAACCTGGATACCATTGGAAAGCTCTCTCTTTGGTCTTTTCGAAAATGCCGCTCTTTTTAGTACTTTATGTAAAAATAAGCTGAAATGTGGTGCTTTTTATCCCTGTACAGATCCTTGTCCCAACCATTCTGGTAACGAGGCTGAACTTAAGCAATCTGATTGGCTGATTTGCAAAATGGCGAAATCTTATTGGCTGTTGTGAACAGCTGATTTCTGTTGAGCCGCTTGCGACTATATTTCCTCAATTCCATCTTCACTTATCATAGCTCGCTCGTAAAAAGTTCTAAATAACAAATTATCTTCTTATTTGTAACGAAATTGTCGATCAACATGGGAAAGAGCAAGTTTAATCGTTTTAAAGGTGCTAGAAAGAGGAGGAGAAACAAGCCTGTTGTTGTACAAATGATGGTTGAAGAAGCAGCAGCAGAAGCTAGGCCAGTCCCTGCTGAAGAAAATGGAATAAACAACGAAGCCCCTTCCGCCAGCTCGAAGAAGCTTGAATTCTTTGGACTCAAACTCGATGAAATGGTTAAAATGACAAAGCAGACTGAGCCAGAGAGTCAAGACAAGTATTTCTTGATGGTAGACAAGGTGTCTCTGAACAAATTGTTGTCTTTTTTATGCTGCCCAAATTGCAACATGCCAGGTATCGAATTCGACACCTATGAAGATAAACACATGGGATTTTGTGCAAAAGGGTATGTTTACTGTGGTTCATGTGAAACAGTGATCAATGAAGGCTACCTTAGTGAGAGAATAGGCGGCTCTCATTCAACAAATAGGCCCTTTGAAGTGAATACCAGATCAGTTTTTGCGTTCATGGGAATTGGTTGTGGATACACTGCAATGAAAGACTGGTCAACAATTATGAATTTTCCAAACTGTCCAAATAAGTATGCGTATCAAGCAACTAAAGAGAAATTGATAACTGCCAGCAAAGAAACATTTGATGAAGTTGCAACAAAGTCAGTAGAAATAATACGCCAGAAACATGCAGAACTTGGTGAATTGCCATAGATAAGAACAATATTCTTGACATTGCTGTTTCTTATGATGGCACATGGCAAAGAAGGGGACATTCTTCTCACAATGGTGCAGGCATTGTCATAGATCTTTTGACAGGCTTGCCTATTGACTACGAAGTTGTTTGCAACATCTGTCACCAATGTTTCAAGGCTCCAGGGCATGATGACCCAGAGTATACTGAATGGCAAACCAAGCATAAAGCAAAGTGTGCAAAAAATTATGATGGCTCAGCCAACTCCATGGAACAAGAATGTGCGAATCGAATTTGGCAACGATCAGTTGCAAAACATGGCCTGCGCTACACAACAATGTTGTCAGATGGTGACAGTAAGTCCTTTGAGCATCTGAAACAAAATCAGGTTTATGGCAAAGAAGTTGAGATATTTAAAGAAGAATGTGTCAACCATGTATCAAAACGGATGGGGACTGCTCTGAATAATGTGATACAAGAATGCAAGGCACAGAAGCAGTCAATTTCTGGGAAAGGAAAGTTGACAAAGGAGAAGGTTTTAAAAATCCAAAATTACTACGGGCGGGCAATAAAAGATAATGCCCATGATCCTGCTCTTGCTAAGAAGAGAATATTTGCCATTCTCTTTCATTTGACATCTACTGACAGCAATCCAAAGCATGTTCATTGCCCACCAGGTGAAAAATCATGGTGTTTTTGGCAGAGGGCCATTGCCAGGCAGGAGAGCCCAGGGCCACATAAAGAGCACAAAACCATTGCAGAAGATAGGTAAGAAGCTTGTGCCTATCTTTCAGCGATTAACTGATGACAGTTTGCTGCGTAGATGCACAAGGAATCACACACAAAACCCAAATGAATCTTTGCACAATGTTATATGGAGATTTTGCCCCAAGGTAACTTTTGTTGGCAGAAACACCCTTGAAAGTGCAACCTGCATGGCATTGTGTCAGTTTGCAAGAGGCACTACCTTCCGAGAGACTCTGTGTGAGTTTTTGGGAATCAATCCAGGCCATTATTTGAAGCAAGGATCATTGAAAAAGTCAATTGAAAGATTAAAGAAAGCTAACAAAGCATCTACTGATGAGACTAAACAGAAAAGAAAGAGACTTAAGTATGCAAAGGTGACCAAAGAGAAAACAAAGAAGACAAAGGAAGGTGATACATATAAAGCTGGGTCATTTGCTTAGATTTGCTGCAGAAAGGACTGATATTTTGACAGTGACATTGAAATAGTAGATAGCTAGTGGTCAGACAGCATTTTGGCATCTAGTATCTTGTTTTGGTCCATTGATGTACTTGTCTTATGCTCTTGTTTGCAAAGTACATGCAGGAATATGTTGTTAGTTTTTCAAATGCATTTATCTCAGTTTTGGTTTTGCGCATACTGTACCAACTCTTGGAAAGCTAATCTTTAAATTGGCTGGAAGAAAATCATCATCCTATACACCATTTTGTAGCTTAGTTTCTGTAGAGTGCAGAGAAGTATAAAGATTGTTTGTTTAAGAAACATGATAGAAGAGATTGTAAGTCAAAAGTAATAACATCCGATCAATTTACCAACAACTAATTAAAAGTGCAAACTTTGAACAAATGGTGTACACTACATCAAAATAAACCAATTCTCTGCACAGAGCAAGGCTTTAGCTTTAAAATGACACCTTGCACATTTCAATATCTGATCAAAGTTAGAATATTAAGGATCCAAGAGAGAAATGACTCTTTTTCTTTTGTCTCTTGGTTTCCATGGCAACCAAAGGCTATTTTAAGAAATTATTTACATATTCGTAATCAGCATATTAAGTTTGTGCTAGTAGCATAATTTCATCTCTCTGGGGTTTAAAATGTAGAAATTAATTTTTCGCCTGGTCCCCTACCTTAAGCCCCTCCTCTCTATTAAGCCCCCCTCTCTAATAAGCCCCTCCTCCCTGAGTCAAAATTTGAAATAAGCCCCCCCCTCTCTATTAAGCCCCCCCCCCACTTATACAAAATTCTAGAATTTACAAATTTTTCCGTTTATTTAGCTATACAACCTTACATGTTAGTTTTAGTATGATATGGGATAAAAACTGAGTCGAATCTGTGTATTTGAGTCGGAAAATTGTGTATTGAATCCGTAAAATATGGAATAAAGGAACTGAAAAGCTACCAAATATATCCTTTTCGCTTGATTTTGTGAATAAGCCCCCCTCTCTAATAAGCCCCCCTCTCTATTAAGCCCCCCTCTGGAAGGTCCAAAATTAAATAAGCCCCCCGGGGGCTTAATAGAGCTTTTGCGGTATGTCTTTGGGCGGCAAAGAACAGACACCCTGAAGCCCTTTGTTGCCAGTGGCACCGCATGCGTTTTGTCTTTGTTACCGCATGGCATGAATAGTTTGGATGAGTCAGGCATTAATCTGCAAAGGAATCCCCTGGTTTCCTTGTTTATTCTGGTGGAAAATGAAATAATAGTCGATTGACTGAATACAGATGGTAACTAAAGGAAATGAAAAATGAATTAATCCGAAATATTCCTGCATCGCTGTCGATCTATCATGACGGGGGTGCAGTAGATGCAGCATCTATTGGTCTTTCAATGGCGATTACTACAACAATGTAATAAGTTTATCGTTCTACCACCACCGAATTTGGGCCTCTTATTTTCTCAAACTCTTCTGCCGATATGCTTCAAAAAACACCAGATGGGAGTAAACAGTGTTCTATTACACCAAAACACAATAACTCGTTGGTATTACTCAATAATAAGGGTTCCACGACATTTTTGCCATGATGTCCTTGAATTCAACTTTTTTTTAGAGTTTCTTACTTCTTCTTGGATAAAGTTCTACAGTTTCGTAAAATTTTGGCTATCTTAGTGCTAACTGGTTCTTATAAACCAGATCCACTTTCTCATAAAGAACAAGTAACTCGGCACTGCCATAACGATGGTACCCATTGTCTTGGGCTCAGGGCATTGGGAACTTCTTCCTTCCTTCGCCTTTCCTCTTACTTCGCGCTCATTCCTCGCAACGTTACTCTCCTTTACAGTTCGGCAAAATGTTTTAGCAGCTGATAGTCCCCCCGCAAGGGACAATTATGAAATTAATCATTCTCTATTCTTATCATTTATTCTTTCATTGCCAATCAATCCTGCTTTCCCTTTGCCCAGGGCCCCCGGTTTTGTTTATTTCAAATCTCATTTTTTTAAATATCAGCAACATGATAAAAATACGATAAAATGAAACTATGATGACAATAAACCAATCAAAAGCCTTAATCTTACTTATCTGTCAATTAAAGTATATAAATTATGCATATATATCATTTCTTTGCAGTTTAAACAAATATTACAAATAAAGTTTCAAGAAATGTACGTAATAAAAACACCTGGTCAAAAGGAGTGGTCTTCCAATGCACAAATACCTGGTCAGTTGATAAATGTGCTAGCCTTTGCCGAAATATATTACCCCATTCCTTAGAATCTGTTTGGGATAAATTTTCAAGCAAGCTACGTGTAAAAACACATGGCCAGAAATAGTGTTCGCTTTGTCAGGTCAGTCGAAAAATTGTGTTATTCTTTGTCGAAGTATAAAGCCCTATTCTTTTTCGAAGTGTAATACGAAGTAAATAACTGACCGCAAGTAGCATCGTTATTTCTTAGTATTTAATCAAACGTCGAACAATTTTTTTTTGACACTCTGTGGTTATTTCTAGAAGTAGAAGAAGAGATGACAAATGCAAAACATTCCTTCCATTGACTAGTGCAGATTTATGTTCAAACAACTGAAAATCTACAAGAACTTTAGTTAAACATCTGAATAATATTTACATCCATATTTTTAACTACAAAATAATATGCAACAAAAGAAACGAACAATAAATAAACAGGCGATTGCAACAAACAATGGAACAGTAAAAAACAGTGATTGTGTTGAAACGATTAAAGGCACACTGTCGTGGTTGTGATTGGCTAGTTGTGATGTTGAAATCAATGACAAAGCTCTGGCCTTCGAGTAATTACCAAGCCTCTATGCTCTTGGATCATACTTTGTTTGGAGAATAAGGGGAATCAGATCATTACCATCTTCGTGAATTTCACTGTACAACGAAATTACTGAACCGTGTCTAATTATTTTCTTCTTGATTGTATTGTTTATCCAATCAGCACCACGACAGTGTGCCTTTAAACAGTAAAACAGTAATTGTTAAATACAATCAAACAATAGAACAGTGCTTGCAAAAGGATAACCAAACAATAAGACAGTTATCATAATACAAAAAGGACAATTAAACAGAATTACAGCTATGCCTATTGACAAACATAGGCCCCAGTTACACCATGCCGGATTGCTATCGGAGTGGGCTGACTTCCATATCACATAGGGGTTTTAGTTACACTACGCCCGCATGCGCTCCGCTTCGAAATGATGAAATTTCAGATTGCAAACAATGAACTTTGGCGCCAGACTGCAAAAGCACCCTGCAGTGAAGACCAGAACTACGGAGGAATATGGCGTGAGAACGAGAGAAGCGTCGTAGTGTAACTGCTACCCCAAATATCACTTCGCTCTGCTCCACTCCGATAGCAATCGAATATAGTGTAACTCTAGCCACAATCTTTCTTCTAGGAAGCGATGAATTTAAGAAAACAGTTACTTCTACCCTAGGTGACTAAGTCAATAACAACATTAAAAAGAGTCACTTACACTGAGCAGGAATCATCTCATCTACTAAAAGATAACAATGGTTTGACTACGTTTATTGCACATTAGCTGAGAAAAGAACCAAGGCATTACCAGTTTCAAAGCTACTGATTGACCTGATTCATTGAAACTGCCTACCACTGCGTGGGTAACAGGGCAAGTCAGATACCAAAATTTTTGTTAGTTGGAATTGGTTTTCCCCTATGATTTATCACGCTATAAGATTTTTCAACCTTAGAACCCTTCTAACAATTCAGCATGACGATACCGATAACTATTACTTGAAATGACTATAACAAGTTGCCAAATGACAATAATAATTGAATCTATATCTTACAAAACTAACGGCCTAGGCAGTACAATAGCCCCATTACGTTTCACTTTCATAGCAGCAAAGCTTGAATATTGGAATATTGGAAAACTTGATCCAGAAATTTAGGCCACATCTGAAATGAAACTTTCGTGATTTTATGGAAACACACTGAGACAGAGCAGAAACTGCGCAATCATGTGCAAAAATTGAGGAATTCCATAAGGGCGCGATAAAATCGAAGCACGATCTAATACTGGATTCAAGCCCATTCTCTTAGCTGAAAGAGGATGTGTGGGAGTCTGGGCTCCAATATGAAAGGAGAATGGGCTTGAATCCAGTATTAGATCGGCGGGGATTTTATGAAATAAAACTCGTAATTTTAAGGCCCCTTAGCTCCCTGCAACAGATTTCGCAATTTAGTAACATTTGATATTTTCTTCTTAGGGCCTTACTTGAATCGTTATTTCAAAAATCTTATCAATCCAAACACTTCCTTATCTCTGATTGCTCGACGACGTCATTTTAAGCAGTTTCTGCTCTGTTTTCGAGTGATAGATTAACACTTAAGTTTACCATATTGGTCACATACCTTTTATTTCATAGCCCGTCAAACGTGAAAACTTATTTTGACTCACCCGGTATGGCTTTTAGGTATGAAGCAATCGATACATTATTCTGACCAATCTTATATCTTTAAATCGGTGTAAAAAGGTGGGTGAAATATTCAATGATCTATTTCTTTAAACCGAATGACTTGAAAGAAACTTTAGCCACTTTTCTTTGATTCTACCGTTGGAATTTTTTCAGAAATCTGGAATATTTGTCGAAATTACAGCCTATCTTATATTTCAACCTATTCTGAGATGTGACGTCATCAAATTTCTAAATCGCAAACCAGAGGAGTGAAAGAATTTTGCTTGATACCATATTGTAGGCATCCATAAACAATGGTTTTCTTGAAAATTATTTGATCTTTTGTCAGCAGGTTTAGAAATGAAGATAGTTTTATTTTTTTCGAAAATTTTCTTGAATTCTTAAAAAGAAGAAAAACACTGTAAATATATTGAAGATTTCAAACAAGTCTAACGGCAGATTTGCTGTAAAATAGTTCAACTTTATTTGAGGCCGTTCAATTCCAAGAAACGGGTCATAGAATTTTACACCCAGCTTTTTAAAGATTTGAAACCTATGCTCTGTAGTGTGTGCTAACAGGTGTAGACGGCGTGCAGGCAATCTTAGGCAACTTCATACTCCTTTCGTATAGTGTAGTACAAGCAAGATGAGAGCAGGATTCCAATTATCTGCAAGAAAAATGAATACTCTTATTGGGCTTTGTTTGCAGTGTTTCGTCACTCTAAAGGCTGATCAGGGCTCAAAATAAATTTTTCTTTCCTGGTAGCACACCAAGCACTTCTGTTGCTTGTTACACACTTTCTTCTTCGTTCCCTTTTTACCGCTCCATTCTATCCCCATTCTTTATATCCTTTCTTTCATTCCCTTTCTTCCTTTCCCTTCCCTTCCCTCATTTCTTTCAAATCTCTTCCCTTTCCTTCCGTTTCATTTTCCGTTTCTCCTTCTTCCTTCCTGGGAAGTTTGAGAATTTCAGCTACATTCCTCGTAGCGCCGCTACCACACTACTTCGTATTTTTGAGCCCTGAGGCTGATATTCATACGTCGCATTTCATCGTACTTCATTGCATTTTATCGGAATTCTGTGTCTACGATTAATTGGGATTATTTCCAAAATATGAAAACCAACTACAACAAGGTATCCTAATTCATCCTATTTCGTCGCAATTCATCGCAATTTTTCGCAACTGATCCCAGCAAATCAAAATGTTTGGTTTTCTCCAGTGAAAAATGGACGGATTCTGAAGAATTAAGGTTCTCGATTTTCATATTATTTGACAATTGCAATTATCTACATCAGTTAAATTACGATGAAATAAAATGAAATTCGACGTACAGGGTGTCCCAAAAAATTATGCCCCGTTTGTGTGGTCGCCGTGGAGGAGCTGTAGATTTAATCATCTCGGTTTTTACACAGCTGCATAGGCCAAGCTTTAAGTTTGCTCTTTAAAATCAGTTCTAGCACGCACAACCAGCGAGTGAGCTAGCTTCCTAGGTTTCACACAAATTTCTGCGGCTTGCTTTATTCTTTTATGACTTGAACAACCGGGCAAAGAATTACATTGTCTGTAATCGCTAATCGCTGTGTACCTGAGCCTCGCTGAATTTTTACTTTTTCAGAAAGTACATGCCTGAGGCTGTCAGCACACCAAATTTGGTTGCTCTACCTATTACCCGTCAAGAGCTAGATCGGGGGGGGGCATTTCCTCCCCCCCCCTTACCAAAACAGGACGTATCAGACAGCCCAACCACTATAGGGTTAAGTATACTAACTTGTATTAAGCAAACACCAATTCCAATGCCACCAATTATCTTACTGCGGTTCACTGCATAGTTTCTTATCTTTGTTATGCATGCCTATGGAAGAAACAAAATCCGGTCGAAGACAAGTACAGGTAATCGGACAAGCCATGGCTACATTTACGCGAAACCGGATTACTAACGTATCGGGTTACCTCTCGTATCGGACAGGGATTTGATGTACATGGTACCGAATGGACTTGCCACAAGTCTCTATCGTCAGTGCAAGACGCAGGTACCCGGGGTAGAAGCAGAGCTGAAAGTGGGAGAAAAGAACGACGGGCAAAGAGAGAGACTTGAAGGACCAGGAAACTGAAAACGAGGCTTTTTTGTCTGCAGATAGATGGTGGACAAGATTCTGTCCACTGGCAAATCCTTTGATGTAGGCAGAAAGCCAATCAAATGAGCTACACGTGTCACTGCATAATGGTGATTAAGGCTACGTTCACGCTGCTCCGTTTTCATTTCTATCCGTTTTTGTTGATGAAAACGATGCACGTTCACATTGCTCCGTTTTCAAATATATATGCTATGAAGACGATAGGTGTTCACATTGCTCCAGCAAAACGGTGTTGTTAATCCCCTTTTCAAAACAAAACCTTTTGTTAACAGCTGTCAACATGGCGCCAATCGCGACTTTGAATGGCATTGTAATCAAAAGTCTATTAACAAAGGAATGTGCAGCGTTTTCAAATGTCTCCGTTTTATGCGTTGACACTGAAGGCGGATCGTTTTCAAAACGCACCGTTTTCAAATTTATGCGTTTTCAGTATCGTTTTCGAAAAGCCCCGTTTTCACAGCGGAGCAATGTGAACGCAAGGCAAAAACGGAGAAGTTTTACTCCGTTTTCATATGAAAACGTAGCAGTGTGAACGGAGCCTAAAGCTAATCATCAACTGCTTTGTGCAATGGTCTCGATTTCGATTTCCTAAGGTCTCTCCTTCCTGTCCCTTGGCCTCACAGCGTACGTCTTACGACGTGTGCTAAGAACGGAGCGAGACTTGTAGCAAGTCGAGGTACCGAAGTAATCCGATACGTTCCATACCACTTTTATGGAGTCAAATCACTCCGCTGTGAAAATGGTATGAAAAGTAATCCCATACTCATGGCTAATTAAGTTAGAAATTGCAAAGGTTGTTTACAAGGCTCTCCACAATGAGGCACCCGATCACATGAAAGGGCTATATCATAGGCTGTCTGACACTCAACGTACGGTGCTACGTAATTCCACTACTGATCTACGTATTCCTCTGCTCAAAACGTCTTCAGGACAGAAAAGATTTCAATTGGAGGAGGGCGTATTTGGAGCACATTTTTTGCTTTCAAGCACAAATTATGAAAATCAGTCCTTACAATGACGGCACTATGGCAGCATGTGTCAGTTTCCGTTCAAACTTTATATTTCTTTTCCTTAATGAATTTTGAAAGATTTTTCATTTATTTACTTACGTATTTAGTAACTATTTTAATTAGGTTAGGTTAGGTTAGGTTAGGTTAGGGTGCTACGTAATTCCACTACTGATCTACGTATTCCTCTGTTCAAAACGTCTTCAGGACAGAAAAGATTTCAATTTAGAGGAGGGCGTATTTGGAGCACATTTTTTTGCTTTCAAGCACAAATTATGAAAATCAGTCCTTACAATGGCGGCACCATGGCAGCATGTGTCAGTTTCCGTTCAAACTTTATATTTCTTTTCCTTAATGAATTTTGAAAGATTTTTTATTTATTTACTTACGTATTTAGTAACTATTTTAATTAGGTTTTTAACAGGGCAGTTTGTAAATCAATTTTGTTATTGTAGACTTACCTAGACTGATGACGATGAGTCTCTTGTTGCCCTGTGCTCTTTGACTTGATGATGGCGCTTCGGGCAATAGAGACTCGTAGTATTACTGTGAAAAACTTGGCCCTAACTTCACAATTCCTCCAGTACCAATCAGATTGCGAGATTTAAGAATTTCTATTGTTAAGGTGTAAATGTGATAGAATTTTCGATTCGATTGAAGAACTGAAAACACTCCCACGGAATGGAGATTCGAAGCCGTGCTTCTTTCGTAATTCCATTGATGATTGAAGAAAATAGGGCAGGACCAAGTTTTTCACTGTTTCATTATGAGTCCCTCTTGAGCAAGGTTTACCACATGGATACAAGGGAATCATCGTCACCAGTCTAGACTTTACCCTGTATTAAAAATAAAGAGGTTTACTATGCGCATACTAACCAGTTTTGTGATGTAATTTTAGCATGTTTTTTAAGGTTTCTCAAAGGGGCTCAATTTTGAAAATCGCTTACAGAATGTGAACGGAGTGACCGGTAAAAGTCAGTCGTCTTTGCAGGTCTTTGCAAGAGGCCTTATGCAGAAAATCTCCCATATCCGCGGGAAGGAATGGAATGGAATGTGAAGGAATAATATTCAGGGACTAAGGATCATTGAATGAGGTGAGTGGCCAAGTGGCTTATACAGTCTTCGTCAGGTAACTGAAGTTAAGCTCAGTCGAGTGAGGCAAACTCCGGATAGGTGACCTCGGCGGCCTGACCTTACAACTCACCTCGTCGTCCTTCAGAAGGGACATTAAACTAGGAGTCCCATGGCTGGATGCTGCATGCACAGTGTGCCTAAATTAGCTTTCAGTAGCTAGAAATCCTGACAAGCCCACTCAAAGAAATTGAAAAAATGGGGACTGTTTTCTTTTTAACTCTAGAGGTAGAAATACAATTTGTATCATTGCATGTAAAAAGAGTGTGCCTTTGTCTGCTGGGCCACCATCGTCGGTACAAAGCGATAACATAAAAAAACACTAAATTTCACTTACATCTTTGAACACATAAGTGCTAGTATAGACAGTATCCATGAGACACGTATTTGGTCTGCAACAAGACTTGGGAACCGCTGTTGCTCTAAGTTTATTTCTCTTTTGCCACTCTGATCCTTCATAATCAGATGATGAGTCAATGCCACAGCACTTGAACTGAAAAAAAAGATTGGTAAATCAATGAAAATACTTTTAACGTCGTAGCAAAAAAATTTCTGTCTTCAAAGATGGATCTAAATCTACACTTCTACCTATTTTAAGCCTCAGTCAAACGTGCCAAACATTTCACCGATTATTAAAGTTGGTAAAAAAGCCAAAACTTTTCAATGTTCGATCGAGGGGTGGTCAAATGCATCGAACATTTCATCGAACATTTCGACAAGCCCAATAGCGCCATCACAAGGCGCGCAAAAAGCTCGATGGTACGCATGCGTGGATGTAAAAATGAATGAGATTGTTCGACGAAATGTTTGGCAGGGTGGTCAAACGCATACAACATTTCACCGAACATTGAGAACAATGGAAAAGTTCGGTGAAGTTTTTGAACTCCATCAACCCAGCGTCAAACATTTTCGAACAAGATTTTCACCACCGAACAAGGTGGTCAAACGAATTGAGCTTTCTCAGAACATCAGTGTTGAACATTGGTCGGTGAAATGTTCGGCACGTTTGACTGGGGCTTAACAAAATTGCTCGGTGTTTGATTGAATATTGAAAAATATCATGCAAGTCAATAAAAAGGTCAGGCGTTTGAAAAAAGCTGCTCCCTGAAGATCGAAGCAATGATATTGAAAACTGCCTTGTTTTCATTCCCGAAACGCCGAATTAGGCTCGGTAATTTACCCCGGCATTAATCGGCCATTCCTTCCTATCGATATGAGAGATTTTCTGCAGGAAACCGTTTGCAGAAAGTTGCAAAAATGAATGAAAATTACCAGCGAAATTCCTTTTTTTCCTTCCTAGCAATAATGACATTTACATTCATTCATGCAGTTTGTCCTCTTGGGAAAATGGAACCACCTTGAATAAATAATCCAAAATAGGGGGAAGACTCTTTCATTCCCCCTAGAGGAAAGCACGTCTTTAAGCGTGCCCAAGTCATTGCTTTAAAGGTAAAGCCATTTGGGAAACTTACTGCTCCTTAATTAAAGGTTTCTAGAGGGGACATTTTGAACAAACCCCTTGTAAAACTTGAACGGTATTACCAATGTCAGCCAAGAAAACTTCTAAACATAATTGAACGTGTCAACTCTTCAATCAAATATTGCAAAATAGCACTGCTTATTCATTCAGGGAGCCACGGCATTTCAAATGTCAGGCCTTTTTTGACACACCCGGTAGCATCGCAATAATAAATGTCTACTCACTTCTTGCTGCATGTTATCAATTGCTTTGTCAACATCCGCAATACCAGTGCCATACTTTTGCCTGAGAACTTTCTTTGATTCTACTCTAATTGCTGCATCCACCTATAATGACACAAATATTTGAAAGGTCTGGTTTTCACCTAGACTTATGCCTTTTCGTCCCTTGTTTCCCTGCGTTCTTTGACTTGCTGATATCACTTGGTCAATAGGGACTCATAATATTACGCTTATATAATGGGTCCACTTTTTCAAAATGGCCTAAAAAGGTGGGAGTTCTCGTACATTCAACAAAATCGCTTCAAAATTTGGTTTAAAGAGCTCGAACATTGAAAAGCGAAGTTTTAGTACAAAGAATGATGTTGTGTTGACCTACAAAGCGCAAAATGCATACGTTTCAGGCAGTAATCTTCCTCTGTAGAAGCAAAATAGATCCATCAAAGCTGCGAGAACTCCAGGCTGCTTCAGCCGTTCTTTAAGAACAACAACAACAGCATTCTGAATAGCGGCCCCTAATTGGTTAAAAACTGAATTCTAGCGATTTGATTGGTGAATACAGAACCACCCTACGCGGGCCTACAGTGGGCCCACTATTTAAGAGTAATGTTATTAGTCCCTCTTGACCAAGGAACGCAGGGAAACAAGGGACGAAAAGGCATCAGTCTAGTTTTCACCATGAAAGAATAAGCCTGGTTTTCACATAGCCATGACGTGCCGTAAGGTTGCCTGCGGTTGCTTTCTGCCATCTTCCATCCTCTCGACATCGCAGGTAGTTATTTTCTAACCGAAACGTTTTCTTACAGTGCAACAGTCAAGTTTTTGAAGAACCTTTAGACAGCTGTATCAGCCGTGAAAAAGTCGAACGCATTCAACTTCCCGCGTTTTTACGGTAGTCTACCAGTTGTCAACGCTACTTCAAACACCTGCCTGCAGCACCATAAGAAAACGTTTCCGTTACAAAATAATTACCAGCGATGCTGGGAGAATGGAAGATGGCAGAAAGCAACTGCAGATAACCTTACGGCACCTTACAGCTATATGGAGACCAGGCTTTACAGACAGGTTTGTAGAACGAGGACAGATTTTGTAAGAAAATAGCATCAGTTGTCTTTGTTTAAAACCACGATTCAAAGCGATTAGTGATTGCAAACAAAAGAAATCCCCTAAACCAGTAATTCAAAACAAACCAAGCGGCAAAAGCTGCTCTGAAACCAAAAGGGCAAAATATCGCCTTGCGCAAGCGAAAGATGGCTTTTAAAGGAAAGTCATTAAATTATTACCAAAGAAGATGGATAAATCTAAAGCTCTGCCAGGCGAATTTTGTTTGTTTGCTTCAGAAGCAAAACAGAAGGTATTGCAATTCTCGCACATTTGTTTGTTTGTTTTCAATTTGTTTTGAGTGAGCTTGTCAGGATTTCTAGCTACTGAAAGCTAATTCAGGCCCACTGTGCATGCCGCATCCAGGCATGGGACCCCTAGTTTAACGTCCCTTCCGAAGGACGACGAGGTGAGTTGCGAGGTCAGTCCTCAGAGGTCACCCATCCGAAATCTGACCTCACTCGACCAAGCTTAACTTCAGTCACCTGACGAAGACTGTATAAGCCACTCGGCCACTCACCCCGCGCTTATGAGAAATTAGTGTATTGAGCTCTTGATCATCAAAAGTTTGAATGGGGGCATCTGCCCCCCCCCCCCTAGAAACAGTAGGGTTACGGAGCGATATGCAAGAAACTGACTACAAAAAGATGAAACACACACTACCAATACAATGTTTCTGTGCAATCGACAAGTATTCGTTACAAAATCAAACATGGGCTGACAGACAAGAAACGCCTGCTGACATTCTTTGTCGTCCTGACGCCCCCAAAAAATTCTACTACCACTTGGTTGCAGTAGTGTTTGCATAGATATAACTCCGAGCAACTCCGAGAATAATAAACTTACACTGTGACATGGTTAACTGCACTGAACAAAATAAGCCCCTTGTTTTTGATGGGCCCCATGTACGCCAGAATGAAAATATGATAGAACTGACAAAACTAAGGAAATATTGGGCTAGATTTAGTTGCGTCGGATGCGTCTGATGCTGAAGCCGCAATCCTTAGAAAAGCCACTGCCAAATCCGCAGGCTGCACGTAAAAATAGGGTCAAGGCCGTGAAGCCACAAACCTATAACAGACTCTCTGTGGTTGGTTTTTTTATGATGGTTTCATTTTATCTTGCCTCAGCAACGTCAAACTAACAGGGGGAAAGGGCATTTTTACAGAAATTTTGAGTGTTCAAGGAAACATATTGAGACCAGGCTCACTTTTTTTAGAGAGCTACAAATATCTTAATTAAGGACTATCCCCAAGGTAACCTTGTGGTAATGTAATATGCATAGGAATCTTCTAGCTTTTGTTTATATCAAAATGTACCTGATAGGAGATTTTTGGTTAGAATTTCCAAAACTGGAATATGGGTCCCAGTGCCCCAATACGAAAAAAACATTTATCTTTATTCAGTGTTCTAACAGAATGCATTGAACAGATCCATCAATCGCCACTATTGATTTCTTGAGACTGAGGAGTATAGCAGGGGTTCTGAGTTCAAAGTCTAAAATTAGAATATTAGGCACCAACCTTCTGAAAAAGTTTCAGATTTTTTGTGAACCATTTGATTCATTCTTCTCATACGCAAAAAAGAGCTGCCAACCGCTCCTGTAACATGTTTTTCCTTGGAATATCTACGAATCACCCCTTGGCCCACTGTGCTATTCTTAACTGAATGATAACAAAATTTTAAAGCCACACAGCTTGTTGCACAAAATTCTGGAAATTTCCATCAACATTGCATCCATGTCGAACTCTAAGTTGGATGGTTAAGTCATAAAAAAGTCCCTGTTTCATACTGTTTCACTGGCTCTGTCAAGAATGAAAAGATATTGCATGACACCAATGCTCCTCACATCAATCTTGCTATCGAAAAACGGACAGTATCATATACCAAAGAGAAGAACAATTCATGCATTAGTTGCTAAATTTGTAACGATTCTCTGATTTGACTAATTTATCAAATGCCATGTCAGTTCTTCTTGTCTCCAAGTCAATCAAAAACATGATTCCCCAAACCATAATCAATGTAAAGCAACAAGAAAACCAACCTTATTTTTGTACAGAAATGCGACAACAACACATCCAAGCTCAATGCAAAGCAGTGCACCCAGGATCAATGAAAACTAGAAAAAAGGTCAAATGGTTAAAGATACATTTTAAAAACAAGATAATTGGCAACAAAGAAACTATGGGATGGATACTAAATAGTGCAGATGAAAAATGAAAAAGAAATATTTTTAGCACACTGTGCGCTTCATATGATCAGGGTGTGGTCAGTTTCTCATTTAATAAATAATCCATACTTTAAAAGTCAGTGAAAAGTTTTGAGAGCTCTGATTTCCAAGAAATTTCCTAGGAATCTGAGCAAGGGCATCATTCCCCAATCTGCAGACACGTGCAGAAGGGCATCTGCTGACTCTAAATTGTGCCTCATTACACAGAATTAACTTATTTCTGTAAAGTCTGCATGTAGGCTAACAACGTAGCGAATGCAAACCTGTATAGATTATTTTCTGATATCATGAAATGTACTTACAGTCATAAGAAGGCAGCTACTTTCCCTCACTGCACCACAGCATCCAAAAAAGGCAATGAACATTACAATTACCCCAACTGCTATAAGAATACCAGCAGGCATTCGAAATGAATATCTCTCTATTATATGTGTGAAACTTGCTGATCCAGGTGCCAAAAGAATCCATGTTCCAACCGTAGTACTTACAAGACCTAAAACCTAAAAAAACAAAAGAAACAAATAAGTACTGTAGCAGAGTTCAGATAAACATGAGGCATTTAAAATTCTACTTCATTTCGGATGAAAAATACAACTCATAGAGTCTTTGCTGACAACATAGTAGCCTACGTGTAGACCCATTATTCCAAAAGAAGAAAGGGTCTACGAAACAAAGTGCAAAGGCTTGCTACGGCCGCCCAATTAATTATTCTAATCCTCTTTTTAAATTATGTGTGAAACACGTTTAAACAAAGGCTGCATAAATTAAGTTTCCAGAAATCCAGAAACCTCGTAGCAAGCTTTTGCTCTTTGTTTCGTAGACCCTTTCTTCTTTTGGAATAATGGGTCTACGCGTAGGCTAACAACATAGCAAACAAGACTATGTTACTGTAATTGCAAATTAAGACTGCGTTCACACGATGCCGGCAAATTTTGAAAACAGTGAAAAATTCGACGGATAGGCCTCCTGTTCACACGAAAACGGCACATTTTTTGCCGGCAGATTTTCAAAACGGCAGATTTTCAAAACGGAGCTCTAATCGGCACATTTTGGAAACGGCATCGTGTAAACACTTTAAAATGATGAAGATAGAAGATTTTCAGACGCTTTTGGAACGAGACTGAACGATTCTTAGGGTTTAGGTACACTTAATTGGCATCATTGTCTTGCAAAGAGCTTTTTACCGGCAAATTTCTGACCGTTTTCAAATTGTTCCGGCATCGTGTGAACGCTAGCTCAAATTTTGCTGCCGTCACATTTTTCATCGTTTTCAAAATGTGCCGGCATGGTGTGAACGCAGTCTAACCTTAATTTGTTACAATCTGTCATCTTTGATCATGTGGCTGTTTTGGTGAATCCATATTGCTCTATGTCTCAAAAATTTGTTCTACATTTGATTAACTACTAAAAAATAATAATACACTGAAGTGAATGGGCACTTCGTTATGTACATACCCCTTTGCCTAAGATTTTAACTTTGATTTTTGACACCAGAATCTTGCAAATCCGCTAAAAATTCATAGAAAGCCTTTGAAGTTCAAGTTTGAGCGAAAGCTAAAACCAGAGGCCTTATGGCATTTTTGGCAAAGGTCCTCCCATGGGCCATCATTTCTGCTATTTCTTGATTGTTTCAGGCCAATCCAAATGGGATTTGAACAAGTTTTTGATAACCTACAGTAACTTTCAAGCATATGGATGCTTTGAGGGAACAGTTTCAGTCTCTTGTCGATTATATTTGGGACTACTGTTTTTGGATACATGCGATGATAAGCAAATTTCAACACTGATTGTAAGGATTAAATTACTTCAGAAGTCCTGTTTCGTTTGCTTTGATATCAACAAGAGATATGACATTGGGTAAGCTTCTCTTACCTCAATCTTCATGTTTTTCTACATTACAAGTACTCTGGGGGTCTCTGGTTTCAGCTTTTACATAATTTTGATATTTGAAAGCTGGCAACTCAATGAATTTTCAACCGATTTGCAAGATTCTGGTCTCTAAACGTATTTTGAAATCTTAGGGACAGGGAGATTTTCCCATGAGCCTATTCATGCTCTTTTTACTTTTCAATATCTAATCAAACACTGAACAATTTTTTGAGAAAAGATGATGAATTTTTTCAAAGGGACGGCTCCAGATTATGCTGATGAAATTTTCCAACCAATCGACTAAAGCAGAGTGACAAGAAGGTCTGAGCTCAATTCTTCAATAAAATTGGTTCTTGTTGAGACGGCCTTTGAAAATCTGCCCAACTTGGCATGAATGTGAAGTTGCCCTGGCTCAGTTTCTTTTGATAATATATTTCTTTCATACAGTACAGGGTGTCTCAAAAAAATTGTTCAACGTTTGATTAAATGTTGAAAAATAAGGACAACATGAACAGGCTCATGGAAAGATAACCCTGTTCCTAAGATTATGAAATAATTTTAGAGACTAAAATCGTGCAAATCGGTTGAAAATTCACTGACTTACGAGCTCTCGAAGATCAAAAAGATGCGAGAGCTGAAACCAGAGACCCCCGGATTACTTGTATTGCAAAAAGCTCGAAGACGGAGGTATAAGAAACTTATCCCATGTCATACCTCTCGTTGATATCAGAGCAAACCAAATACGACTTTTAAAGTAAATTATTTCTTATGATCATTCTCAAAATTCCTTAACATTGCATAGGTCCAAAAACAGTGGTTCAAAACAAAATCGACGAGAGACTGAATCTGTTTCCTCAAAGCATACATATGCTTGACAGTTTGGTTATCGAATACCTGTTTGAATCCCACTTGGTTCACCCTGAAACAATTGAGAAATAACAGAAACGACGGCCTATGGGACTTTTACCAAAAATGCCATTTTGAGGCCTCTGGTTTCAGCTTTCGCACGAACTTGAACTTCAAAAGCTCGTAACCCCATGAATTTTTATCGGATTTGCAAGATTCTTGTGTCAAAAATTAATTTAAAATCTCAGGAAAAGGGTGACTTGACCAAAGATCCATTCAGCATATCATTATTTTTTAGTATTTAATCAAACGTCGAACAATTTTTTTGAGACACCCTGTATAAGAAACCAAGACTTTGGGCCAGTACTGAAAGTTTCTTAAATCATCAGATTTTGAGTGCTCAGATTTTTTAGCAACTTCTCTCTTTCTGATGAAAATACCTGATGTACAAAGCATACCTGGTGTGTTAAGGCTTGGCGTACCTTCCACATAGAATGCACTCTGGCTAAGGGGCCATCCAAAAATCCATTTCGTCACGGATAGCGGAATTTGGCCGCTAACTTCAGATACCCCTCCCCCCCTCCACTTAACGGACATACAGAATTTAGTGCTTACCCATCTTGCTACTAACTGTTTCATTGCGATCGTTAGAAACCTTCAACTATTAACAAGGAGAACCTCTTCTTAGGCCATTTTTGTCCCTACTTTACGTTATCTAGTGTTGAAACTTTGCAAAATATGATTGGAAACATTGTTAGGTTCCATCACGCTTAACTGATTAGTAACCCCCTCCCCCCGTAATGGCCAAATTCCGCTATTCAGTGTGGAAAGTTCGTTTTTGTTGTACGCCAAAGGTTTACGCCACGCCAATTGTCTAAAGACAATAAACCCATTGTTCTTCTATTGTTCTTGACGTTTGCCACGCCAAAGATATTTGGCGTAACATACATGTTTTCCAGCGCGGTCCGCTATCCATGACGAAATGGATTTTTGGACGGCCCCTAAACTTCCTGCGCTCTCACTAGGAATCAAACTTCCAACTTTAGAATTCTTTTACCATAAGTTTAACTTCCTGCTGGAAACCAAACTTCCTACTTCAGAATATTAGGACCAGTCAGTTAACCTACCATAAGTTTTAGGCATCTTTGACATTATTGACTTTAAAAGACCATATGAATTGAATCAAAATTAAGTTACACACACATATACACACACACACACACACACACACGCAACACACACACATTATAATAATATGCACTTCTTTAAAGGGAATCGACATGATGGGCCTAGTGTACCACCAGACCTGTCTCTTCGCTTCGGAGTTTAGAATTTCTTTATTCAACAAACAAAAAGCTTACCAGCAGAATGAAATTAAAGAGAAACATCAGATACTTGATAAGTTTCATGCTACCCTCCATGATTCTGATCTACTACTCGCTTCTTTTTTGATGCTCAAATACCTCGTTTTGTTTCTCCTTCGCCGACTGTGGGCCTATGAACATGCCGCAAAAGTGCAACGAACTTTTTTAGGCCCGCTTTGCTTGGAAACCGTCACCGTGGTAGTTGTTGTTGCACGCTGCTCCGCAGAGTAGCGTGCAGGCTGATTCCTGGCATTGACTTTGAGCTCGCAAGTCTGGTGCACTGTGATCCAGAGAATCGAATTTAACCAAAATTTGAAGTTTTAGATTCCTGTTCGATTTTGCACTTGACATATGCACCATAACCTAGGGGTTCATGTGCTTCAAAAATTTTCAAGATCAGTCAACCGAAAGCGAAGATATTGATTTTCTTAAGTTGGGCCTAAATCAGATCTTTGTTTACAAGGCCGGCGGAGGCACGGCACTGTTTTGACAGCAAATTACAATTCTTTGTATCTAGGCTCAGACTTCACCGATCTTTTTCAATTTAGTCTCATTCTGATCCTCTAAATGTGTCTTTTATGACAATGTAAAGCAAGCTAAGATATTTTGCCTTTTTAAGACTGTTTTTAGACCATTTCACAATGGTACTTTTCGAAAAAATTCTTATCTTCAAGAATCAATTGTAGAATTAAAAGCTAAAGACAAAAAAAGTATGTTTCGCTATGCTCTTCAAAATAATTTCAACAATTAGAAACGCCTGTCTAACAAGTTTCTACCAAAGGGCTGGTGCCAATTCGAACCCAAAAATCTTTTATGACTATTTTCATTTCACAAGTTTTTAATTTGACATCTAAGATTTTTGCATATAATAACCACTAAACTTTATGTGAAGGGACCAAAGGTGACCAAACCTTACGTACATGTTAAAACAATATAATGGCTAACATTTGATACACTTTGCGAGGCTTATTTGTTAAAATTCTTGCAAAATTTAAAAATTATGAATCTTTTTAGGGACAAATGGCTGCAAAATACCATCTTGGCCTTAAAAATGTTTGACTCGAGGCTTTAGCAGGCTTAAAGGACAAGTAATTTACTTGAAGTAAATGGCATACTTTTGACTCTGCGTCGGTTTAAAAACAAATGCAAAGCTTCCTGTTTCACTTTATCGAATTTTTCGTCACGAAATGTGCAAAAATGTTAAAGTCATGTACAAAATTTGCAAAATTCAATTTTTTTTTACAATTTTTTGGAGGCGAATTGGCACCAGCCCTTTGGTAGAAACTTGTTAGAAAGGTGTTTCTAATTGTTGAAATTATTTTGAAGAGCATAGCGAAACATACTTTTTTTGCCTTTAGCTTTCAATTTTACGATTGATTTTTGAAGACAAGAATTTTTTAGAAAAGTACCGTTGAGAAATGGTCTAAAAACGGTCCTAAAAAGGCAAAATATTTGAGTATGCTGAACATTGCCTCAAAGAACACATTTAGAGGATCAGAATGAGACTAAAATGAAAAATATCGGTGAAGTATGAGCCAAGATACAAGGAATTGTAATTTGCTGTAAAAACAATGTCATGCCTCTTCCGTTCATGTAAACAAAGATCTGATTTAGGCCCAACTTTAAAATTCAATATCTTCGCCTTCGGTTCACAGATCTTGTAAATTTTTGCAGCGTATTAACCCCTAAGTTATGGTTCATGTCACAAGTCTAAAATTTTATAAGGATTTGGAACTTTATTTTTTCGCTTAAATTTGATAAAAAAGGCCTAATGGATCACAGTGCACTGTGACTTTTGACAGAGTTCAGAAAATTCTTTTTCATAAGGGTCTGATACTCAGGGTTTGAAAATCCGATACCCTCATTTAAAATGATGGTATCGTAAATAAGAATATTCAGTCTCAGAAGCATCCAATTTTGAAGAATATCACAAAAATATTGCTCAGCCTCGGCGCTCATGTTTGTCTGATTTGCCTGTTTACGATGTTCAAAACAGAGCATCGCATGCCTGTGACATGTCCTTTTTTCAACAAGTGTGGTTTCTATTCTATTCGAAAGTTTCGATAGAAAGTTTAAATTTCCATAGCATTTTTTTTCTGAGGAAAGATCGTTGAACAGAGTTTAAAGGCATTGAGTCCGTATAAATAGCGCTCTCATGACCAATATCAACTTCTTTTAAATCATGAAACAAAAGTTGTCGTTTAATCCCTATTGAAATTAAACCAAAGAAATTCCTCAGGATAATGCATGGATTAAGAAGTCTTTGGTCTCCACTGCTAATGACTTTAGCACTATTGTGCGATAACAAAGGGCCGTCAGCGGTTTGTCAGCAAAAATTCAGGACAGCGTATGAGTCCCTTTTGAGCAAGGTTTACCATGAGCGTTAGGGCACCCAGTGTGTAGCTGTTAAAATTTATATTAGTAGCGAGCCACCTTAACTTATTGTTTTTTTGTGTCTTGAACTTGTTTTTACTTCGTATACAACCACCTTTCAATGTTTCGTAATTTTGAAATTTTCAGTAGTGAGCCACCTTAAGTGAAGATCCACCTTAACTCTAAAAGCTCTTTCCTGAGCTTTTAGAGTTAAGGTGGATCTTCACTTAAGGTGGCTCACTACTGAAAATTTCAAAATTACGAAACATTGAAAGGTGGTTGTATACGAAGTAAAAACAAGTTCAAGACACAAAAAAACAATAAGTTAAGGTGGCTCGCTACTAATATAAATTTTAACAGCTACACACTGGGTGTCCTAACGCTCATGGGTTTACTGCAGGTTTATTTGAGAAATGTACATTTGCCTTAAGTCTCTTTCGTCATCTTACTCGGGCCAAGTCCGAACGAGACTTGGGGCATGTCTACAGTAGGTGCTATGCGACTACAAAATAAACAAATTGTATTCTTTCATTGTCATCATTGGATTATTGCATATCAAAATCAAAATTACTACGAATTATGCAAAAATGTAAATCGTGATTCATATTTCTAAGATATTAAATCATAAACGACAGTTACAGAGGGGTGCTGGACAATATATGGAAAACAATTCGTTGTTCAGAAAAGAGTAAAATGATTTAAAAATTTTCATACCGTAGATCCTAGTGAAAATTCACAAAAATTTTAGTGGAAATGCAGGAAAAGCTCGTTGGGGATTCACACAAAGTTTTGTATCAAATTTAAGACTGCGTTCACACTATGCCGGCACATTTTGAAAACAGCGAATGATGTGACGGAGAGGCCTCCTGTTCACACGAACACGGCACATTTTTGCTAGCAGAGTTTGAAAACGGTGGATTTTGAAACCAGAACCCTACCCAGCATAGTTTGAAAACAGCATCGTATGAACGCTAGCTCAGATTTTCCTACCGTAACATTTTTCATCGTCTACAAAATGTGCCGGCACCACATAACTTTAATAAAGTTAAAAACCTGTAAATTTTCCTTGCGCAGCGAATGTAGTCTTATGACCTGTAGTCCCTTGTTTCCATGTGCTCCTTTGCCTTGATGATGGCGCTTCGGTGAACAGAGACTCATAACATTACTATGAAAAACCTGACCATGTCTAGGCCCAAGGGCTTCCTGCAGTTCCAATCAGATTGCAAGATTTGAGAACTACTATGGTTACTTCAAATGTGATAGAATTTTCGATTCGATTGAAGAACTTGATAATATTCCGAGGGGATTTGAGTTCTGAAGCCGTGATTCCATCATAATTTCCTTGGTCAAGGCAGAACATAGGGTCACCTTTTTCTGTTTTATCATGAGTCCCTGTTGCGCAAGGTTTACCGCATGGATGCAAGGGACTCATTGTCATAAGTCCACAGTTGAATACTTTTGATCTATTCTGTTTTTTGGATTCCATAAAATGAGAAGCATAAACAAGTAAGCACAGGCATGAAACAGCTAAAACAGACAACATCAATGGTGGATACATCTTCACTACGATTCAAGGGCTTGAAAGGAACTTCAGGTACTTAGCTGCCACTGTATTTTAGCAACTTTCGATATGTTGATTATTTCAGAATTACAGTGTTTTCGTTTTATTGAAGGAATTCACCAGACGTTTGAAGAAAACTTAAAATAATCGTCATTGATAAACGGACAACGGTGTAATCTTCAAGAAAAACCATAGTTTATGAGGATTTTAATATGGAGGGAGCAGACACAAAATTTTAGCATTTCTGGCTAACGATATAAAAATTTTGTTTCGAAGACTCAACCTGAAAACTGGCTGAAACATTCAGGGTGTCTCAAAAAAATTTTTCGACGTTTGATTCAATGTTAAAACATAACGATAGGACGAAAAGCTCCATGATGAGACAACCCAATTTCTGAGATCTGTAGTTAATTTTTGACACCAGAATTTTGCGAATCCGACAAATATTCAGGGAGTTACAAGATTTTGGAGATCAAGTTGATGTGAACGCTGAAATCAGAGGCCTCTAAATGGGATTTTCGGTAAAATTAGCATACGCTCTTCCTGTAACATTAACGAGAGGTATGGCACTGCATAACCCTCTTTTACTTCGATTGTTGAGCTTATTTGCATTACAAGTAATCAAGGGGTCTCTGGCTTCTGCTGTCGCAAGTTTTACATCTTTGAAAGCACGCAACTTGGCAAATTTTCAACCGATTTGCGAGATTCTGGTCTCTAAAATTATTTTCAAATTCTCAGGGATGTGGCTACATGGGCCTGTTCGTCTTATCGTTACTTTCTCATATTCAATCAAATGTCGAACAACTTTTTTGAGATACTCTACAGAAAAACACTGTAATCCTGGAAGTAATAAAGGTATCACATATGACCTACAAAGCATTATAGAGAGTGCCTGGAGTTCCTAGCCTACGCGTAGACCCATTATTCCACAAGAAGAAAGGGTCTACGAAACGAAGAGCACAGGCCGCCCAATTAATTATTCTAATCTTCTTTTCAAATTATTTGTGAAACACATCTAAACAAAGGCTGCATAAATTAATTTTCTAGAAATCCAGAAACCTCGTAGCAAGATTTTGCTCTTTGTTTCGTAGACCCTTTCTTCTTTCTGAACAATGGGTCTACACGTAGGCTAGGAGTTCCTTACAAGCCATTAAATCAGTACGAAGACGCATCATCCACTCATACAATCTGTTTGAGATCTGACACATTAGCTCTTCTGTTTGGCCTAACTTCCAACGATTATTGTCTCCGCCAGCTATTGTCCTGCGCAAATACAATGACTTGAAATACTACAAAACAAAATATGTGCAATGTTATATAATATGTGGATAGCATAGATAATATGATATTATATACCATCAAAGCATTGCAAAAAAGAATCTCGTGGCAGTAAATTAGATATAATATCCAAATTGTTCTATAAAATCAATGTCGGCAATACATTACCAGGTGCGTCAGAGAAATAATTGGACGTTTGAAAGCGTTCAGCTCTCAAACCATCAACCAGATTCTTATAAATTGAGGATACATGTGAAGTTAGCATTTCGACTTAAAAGAGAAACTTTAGTTTGTCAAAATCAATTTGCTCCTTCAAAAAATACAAGCGATTTTATGAAACTCCTTTATCTCGAAAGCGTTAGCCTGTGTGCAGCCTCAACTCCTCCAGCGAGGAGGAATTGAGGATGCACGCAGGCTAAAAATTGTTGAAAAAAGGCATAAATTCCACGATCAAATTTGACAGGATAACTCGCTTGTAATTTGAGAAAAAAAACGACACGACCGATTTTGACAAAATAAATTATCTGATCTGAAGTTGGCATGTTTGTAGCCTGTTAGGGTCTGGTTTACAGGCTAGTATGCTAGCTACGTGAGTATTTACAGCTTCATAAGAATCTGATAAATAGAATAAGAGCCACTGGCTTTCAAACCAAAGGTCTCCCTATTTCTCTGATTGATCCGGTATACGTGTTAAAAAAAATACAAATGAAACTAAAGTACGCAATAAGATATTGGGGATTTCAAGTAGACATGTGTAATCTTGCTAACTTTATACAAAGCTAAATAGCGAGCGATAAATTAGTCGAATTCGACAAGATGTCACAAAAGCACAGAAAACACGGTGTCTGATGTCGTTGGAGGGGGGAAGGAGTATAAATTCTATGGCAATAAAATTGATTTTGTAATGGACAATGTAAAAGCAAACACAAACCGAGGCATCATTGCAAGTTATGATGTACTTCTTTAAAATGTAATCAGTAAAGTCAAAATAATCAAAACATTTCACTGAAAATTGGTGCGTGGCAATTTATCCTTGTGATAGCTCGTCCTTGTGACAACTTGCCCTTGTCCCTCTCTCCCCTTTACGTGTTTCCACTTGCGCATGTTTACTATTCACGGCTTGCGGGATCTTCAAGCTGATAAATAATCACATCAAACCTACTTAGGCCCTGTTTATATGAGGAAAAACACCTCACCTGCCAGACCCGGGGCTGAGAGGCGAGGTGGAGTAAAGTCTCTCTTCCGTGAAATCAGGATGAACTGACCAATGAGAATCAACGAATAAAATCAATTCACCTCACCATACCGGTGGTGTTTCGTTTATATGGAAAATTTTCACCTCACCCAGGTGAGATTCCACCTCCAGTGAGGTGGGACTTCACTATACCGGTGGTGTTGCGTTCGTCATGTAAACGCGAAATGAAAAAACAAAGGATTTTATTGGAAGGTGGAATCTCAACTCTTACCCCCGGGCCTGGCAAGTGAGGTGTTTTTTCTCATACAGTGGAACCTCCATATAACGGACACCTATAGGACCAATTTTATCGTCCGTGTATTTTGGGACGAAAATATTTGTCCGTTGTTCGGAGGTGTCCGTTATATAGAGGTGTCCGTTAATGGAGGTTCCACTGTATAAACAAGCCCTTGATTATTACTTACTACTTCCTACTACTTCCACCATTGCAAAAAATTGTCTTTTAAGTAAAATACGTGTCTTCAACAAAAGATATAGTTACGCTTGTGTCGGTGTACGATCATAACGTATCATGCTGATCGAAAGCGCCTTCCTTTATTGATTCAATATCAGAAACAGAATAAAGAAAGATTGCACGGTGTTTCTGTCATGTGAAGGGTATGAAAAAACTGGCAACAGCCAATCACAAATCTTTTAAAATCTTTGGCTTGAGAACAGCCTTAATCAGTCAAAAGATGATGATCATATTTTCGAAAGATTGAGCTACAGACTCTGCTGATCCCTATTCAGACAGGTTCTCCTCCTGTAGAGTCTGCGCATCAGCGACCAAATCCTTGTTCTCAGTTCATGAGAAACGTGGAACGATTCCTGATTGGCTGATGCATATCCCCTTTCTTTCATGAGCGTCCCTGTCTTTGTTGGAGTCTGCAGGTATTTAATTAGCGCTTCTATGAACAAAGCTTACCGAAGAAACCTTATCGTGTGTGGGTGTTATGCCTTCCCACTCTACAGGTCGCTCTATTGAATCCAATTCAGTGACTTGGTTCCTCAAGAGAGGGAATCGTGCGTGGCTCAGAACAAGGATTTGGTCGCCGGTGCGCAGACTCTACTGCAGGAGAACCTCTCTGAAAAAGAAATCAGTAGAGCACGCAGGCTAGGTAAACAAGACTTGGAGAAAACTCTTGGAAGTTGGCTCGAAGACCCATCCTTCAAACTAGTCTTTATCCCAGCAATCATTGGAACTATGAAACGTTTAGAAGCAAACATCAAATCTTCGCTCCTTAATCCACTACTACGAGTTACAATGTTCAGAAAAAGTTTTTATGTAGCGCCAGGAAGAAAATCTTAACACAACTCAGTTTGCAAGAATTTCCATGAAACGGCTGCACAGCCCCTTAAAACTGTGAGAATGAATTGCTGCGTAATAGGAGTTTCTGAAGGAATGGGGCTGTTTTTGCGGACTCCCCATGCAAATCAGCCAGGTATTTTGGCATTCTCTCCTTTAGTTACTACCAACTATTATTCAATGGTTCCTAAACAATCTAAAATATTAAAATGATACAAACGAGCTTTGTGGTTATCCTTCACTAGTTGTCAATGCTGAAGAACAGGCACAAGGCAAAGATCATCCCGATAATCTGTGGAGAGAAAATAAAATGTATGTGACGGCGACTACTAAATTCGTTTACTCGTTTCTCATTCATGAAAGTCTGTTAATGATGGGATACGGGGTGAGTGGCCGAGTGGCTTATACAGTCTTCGTCAGGTGACTGAAGTTAAGCTCGGTCGAGTGAGGTCAAACTCCGGATGGGTGACCTCGGAGGCCTGACCTCACAACTCACCTCGTCGTCCTTCAGAAGGGACGTTAAACTAAGGGCCCCATGCCTAGATGCGGCATGCACAATGGGCCTAAATTAGCTTTTAATAGCTAGAAATCCTGACAAGCTCACTCAAAACAAATTGAAAACAAAACAAAACAAAACAAACAAAAACCGACCGTCACTTAGACCCCGTTTACGGTGTACCGTTTTCACGGTACGATATCAAGCCCTTTTGGCCTTCTGTTTACACTAAAACGTTTTCGTAACCGGCATCAAATGAAGACGATTTGAAAATGGCATGAAACGTTTCAGAGTGAACGCTTGAAAATGGAACGATATCGTTGCGGATTCAAAGAGAGACAAAGGAATAATCTGTCTCCTTTTCAATCCATAACGAAATCGTTCTTAACAGTCTTCAGTTCCGCTCTAACTATTCTAGTTTTGACTCTTGTTCAATTCCCATGTCACCATTCCACCTCAAGGTCTTAGAAGAGGTGTTTATCAAACTTCGAGATGTTTCCCTTCCCTCTGTCGACAGGAGAAATCTGTTTTCGCATTACTGTTGTTTTGATGTGGTGCCAAAGAGTTTGATCTTTGGCAGTTGTTGTTTGGGTTCGTCCAAGCGTTGACTTGGGAGATACTGCCGCATACTTATTGATTTGCTTTTGTTGATATGGTGACAAAGTTGTTTGTTTGCAGGGCGACAGAGCAGAAAGTGTACGCATGCACGAAAATTCGTAACTTTGACCCCCCTTAGCTCCCTGCAACAAATCCCAAAATTAGGGAACATTTGATATTTTCTTTCTAGGGCCTTGCACTCTTGATTTATCATTTCAAAAAGCTTATCTGTCCAAACACTTCCTTATCTCAGATTTCTCGATGACGTCATTTCACGCAGTTTCTGCTCTGCCTTGCAAGGCTCGATAAAATTTTTTCCTTTCTGGTAGCAAGGTAAGCACTTTCATTTCTCCTTACACAATTCCTTCTTCTTTCCCTATATACCGCCCCATTCTATCGGCGAATCCTGTCTCTCCTTCTTTCTTTCCCTTCTTTTCCCTTTCCTTTCATCTCTTTTTTCCATTTTCCTTCCTGGGAAATTTGAGCATTTCAGCTATCTTCCTGGTAGCACCGCTACCACGCTACTTGGTTTTTTTGAGCCTTGTTTGTTTTTATCGTTAATTTGTTCTTCGCATGAACCGAACTGACGAGGGTGCGACGAAACGCATTTTATGTTATTCAACATTGTTCTTTATCGCAGTTGGTAACTTTTTCCTTTAGTTTCAGGGTTAAAAATTGCATCGATTTTCTCTTGCAGGATTGAAGAGCTTACTCTCTAGTTACAGGTATATTTTGGTTGTTGTTCTTTTACAGGGGTTGAAAGATTTCTTCCCGCGAATTACAGTGTTTTGTTGCATTGATGGATTTAGCATGGTGAGTCTGTCATTTTCACTTCAATATGCTATAAACATGTCGATCTAAATGAAGGTGAAGTTGCACTCTTTACCGCCAAGCGCTGGAATTGCAGAGGTAGCTAAGCGCTAATCGATTCCGCGACCCCTTGTCATGACGCTCAAGTGGTGGGGTCCCACCGGGTTTCGAACCCACTCCGCCTGACTGTTCTGGCTGCGAAGTCAGAGGATTACGCCACTGCGCCACAACACCTTCACGCCAAGTCTTCGTTGCTTCCTTGGAATTCTTCAACATTTTACAGTAATCCTTAGCCTACTTGAAGAAGTCTGCACCCAAGAATTAGGAAAGAGTTTATTAACACTATTCTCGAAAATATTCAGTTCCCTTCCAACCAACTATATTTTTGCGAGCAAATGAGTTAAGACCAAGTATTTACTCAGAGACAATGAGGTTTCAACCCACATAAGGAATTTGCAATTGATAATGACTGAAATTTATAAAACAAAAAGGGAGCTTAATCCTAGCTTCATGGAGGAGAGCTTTATTGAGAAATACAGTCCTTATGGGTAAAGAAGCCGCCATGATTTACTATTGCTACAAGCACGCACTACGTGCAATGTGGTTTATGGCAGGAACTTCCTAAAGAGATAAAGCAGTTGGATACCCTATCTAACTTCAACATGATAATCAAATCTGAAATGGAGAGGAATGCAAATATGTAAATTATGAGACCAGTCGTGGCTCAGGTTGGGTTCTTGGGCTGATTTAAATTTGCTGCGTTGTGCATACCGAAAAAAGGAAACATTTTGAGTATTGGGAACATTGAAAAAACTGTAAATTTACGTATTTGTAGCTGATTCTTCTGTATTTTGTTTTTGTCTTACATATCTTACTTTCATAAATAGCAGGCTTTATGTTGTAGCTCATCATAGTAAGTCAAAACAAACAGAGCTGCAAAGTTGCCCTGAAACCAGTACGGAAACTCTCGCTTGGTGCGGCCGAAGGGAGGTTTTTAAGAGAAGTTAGGTGCTTATAACAAAGAAGAAGGGTAAATCTAAAGTTCTGTCTCGCGGATTTTGTTTAATTGATCTAGAAGCTAACTTAGAGTAACAGTTTACAATTGAGCAATAAATATGCAGGAATTGTAATGGCCTCTGCTCAGCTTCTGAATCACGTAAACAAAATCCGCGAGACAGAACTTCAGATTTACCCTTCTTGTTTGTTATAAGCACCTAATTTCTCTAAAAACCTCCCTTCGGCCGCACCAAGTGAGAGTTTTTCGTACTGGTTTCGGGGTAATTTTGCAGCTCTGTTTGTTTTGATTTACTGCTTGAGAATTTCTTTTGTCTCCATTTGCCAATCGCTTTGAATTGAGATGTGAACCAAAGCAACGGATGCTATTGCATTATAATATCTGTCCTTGTAGTAGAAGTTTGAATTTTAAAACTAGTTTTTCCCGTAGGAGCTTTACGATCAACGTGGATCTGCACTTAACGTGGCTCGCTAATGAAAATTTCAAAATTAAGAAACAGTGAATGGGTGGCTGCATATCAGGTAAAAATAAACTCAAAACACAAAAAAAAACAATATATCAATGTGGCCTGCTACTAATATGAATTTCAAACTGCTACACACAAGGTGTCCAATTGTCGCTCATGTCCTATTATCCCTCATGATACGAGTTGATAATCGAGTTTTGGTGATTCTTCAAAAGGGACCGTTTTTCACTGAGACACACGGTAGAACACTTAAACTAGTGAAGTTAAGAAGTTACCCACCTGAATTGCTCCGACGCCGATGGCAATTCCTCCTAGAATGATCATGTTGTCCATCGCACTGTTCTTGATCTTAGTAACGCAGCCCTAAAAAGCGCAAGATATATACATTCAGAATAGATTAAACAAGGACTCCTCCATAAACCACGGGGAAACCAGAATCGACATGTATTCAAATATATATTTTAGTGTACGATTGAAGACAGCAAAACTGTTCATACTGCAGCTCTTATTTGAGGCTCCACAGATCATTCACAGCTTCCTACGCAGCTCTTATGTCAAGAAATCTATCTTTTATGTTTGCTAATTATTCCTGGGTGTCCTGTGCTCGAACCTATAACTTTCCAAACAGAAGGTGATTGCAATGACAAGTCCTAGCTTATATAAAAAGGAACTCACGTCTTGATATGCATCATTCGTAACTTTGATGTATGCATCATTGCAAGATGAACCATCTTTGCAGCAGGATTTTGGAAGAGCCTCTGTCACCTGACCGACTATACTCAGGGTTGCCCTCCACTTTGAACCTTTATAGTCACCTGGGCCTTCTGCTCCACAACATTTGAACTGTGAAATGTAAACAATCATTTAAACAAAATTGCATTCTTGGAAGTAGATGATATTGCAGTTGCATCTATTAGAATGAAATAGACCTTAGTTTACATCGCCTATAACCAATTTTTATGATTCTGTGGTGGTTATAAGATCAGTGGCCAATTCAGTGCTGGTCATGGTGGGGATAAAAAAGATGCGTGTTCAAAAATAACCGGATACGTGTGGACGGGCTCTGAGAGAGCAGCATATTTTCAAACGCTGGGCGTTCTTCACTGACTCACCCAGTACATTTCTGAAAATCATTCTCTTCAAAGACTCACAAACCTTAAAAATGAATCATAACCTCGATGAAAATTTAAGAAAACTTTTCTAATCTCCACTCGCAATAAGTTGGTTGCAAGAATCCTTAACTTGTAGCTCTGTTTGTCATTTTAATTAATCTCTTTTTCTATGTTATGCCCCCAGGGTAGACAAAATATTTTGCTCCTTGGGGTATCGTCTCTGTAGCAGGGTAGCGTTAGGTGTAGGTATAGTAATTAGTAATCCTGTATTATTAAGAATCCAATTTTAATTGGAATAAAAATTAAATATATATAAATTTAAGATTAATTACCTTTATCTGTACATCATCAACTGCCTTGGTGATATCAAAATCTTTCAGTCCATATTTCGTTTTGATAATGTCTTTTGTCTGTGTGGTTATTTCAGCTTCAATCTGCAAGGATAGAAGTTTAATCAAGACAAGAGAAAATAACTAACAAGATACGAATCTTCAAAAAGGGGGTGCAAAATTCGGTCACTTTTATTTTAAATGAATGCCAGGAATGGAACTTTCACTACTTTACTTCAGTCCTACCGTAGGTCATCGAATAAGCCCCAGGGCACTCATTTGGCAAAAAATACTTTGGGGTGACGGCGACATAGCAGAAAATGCACACACATGCACAAAAACTTGTAACTGTGTGCCTTCCTCGCTCCCTACAACAGATCCCAAAATTAGGCAAAAATTATTTTTTGTTCCTTGAGCCTTAAACTCTTGAATTATAATTTCAAAAAGCTTATGTATGCAAGCACTTCCTCATGTCAGATTGCTCAATGATGTCATTTTACACAGTTTCTGCTCTGGCAGTGGGGGTTTATTTGACGGGGACCTATTCGAAGGTGGGCTCTTTTAGCAACACAAAAAATATCACCATGACTAATTTTCTTCTCTTCCATGAGACTCATTAGTGCGCTTAAACTGCAGATGTATTAGGATATATATATTGAACTCAAGGCAGCATCTGTGAAGCCCTAGTACTTCGAAAAAACACAAATAAAGTTGGTCGAAAAGAGAATCAGCAGTATTCATTAGAATAACAAACTGTTTTTATCAAGAGTTGTGAAAAACAAGAATATTAACCCCCATGGGGGCTTATTCAAGGGTGGGGGCCTATTCACAAAAGATGTTTTGGGAGGGGGCTTATTTGAGGGGGGGGCTCCTTCAAAGTTGGGGCTTATTTGAGGACTTACAACATCTTGAATATACAGCCTTGAACTCCTTTTCACTGAATTAAGTTTTTGAAAAATCAAATCATTTTAAGTCCTCACCGTCTTTCAATTGAAGGTCTATTATAAGTTTAGGGTTGGTGTCTGCCTCATCTCCATGAGTTCAACAAGTTCTAACATGTTTTATCCTCTTGGGAAGACAAAATCACCTGGAATAACGTTGCTTTGCCTCCAATGATGACTTTGCATCCACCCAACGGGATAAATATGCTAAAGTACTGTGCATTATGTACAAGTCATTGTTACGTGGCCTTGAAATGTGAGAAATCTGGTCATGATTTTTGGCAGTTTTTGGAGTGGGATGTATTCCTTGAGCAAAGCTCTTATAATTTCAGAATGCAATGGCCAATTTCAGTCACATAAAATCTACTGTAGAATATAGTTGAACATGTCTACTATTGAATGACATATTTGCCAACAACATGGTCTTTATATCCAGGGGGCTACAGTCTTTCAAACAGGGATTCTACTTTTTGATTCACTCGATATATTTAATATAAGAACTATGTCACATCCTCTGACATGTATGCAATAGTTATGTATGTATGTATGTATGTATGTATGTAATATTATGCCATTAAAATTAAAAACTTAATTATAAAATTTACTGCAAAATAAACAGAAAGCTAATTACATGCGTAGAAAAAACAATAATGATAAAAAGAAAAGCAAAAAACTAAGATCTGATATAAAAACCTAAGTATAAAAACACCCCCAGTTTAAAATGGCAGGGATAGCATTAAAAGGTCAGTGTGACCTTGTTTCCATAATGGTCCCCCCAGAGGTGCCATTAAAAGAAAAGTTTTCTTGAAAGGAAAGTTATATGTGAAAGGAAAGGAAAGTTATATTAGTTTCTTGAAAGGAAAGTTATATTAGGCTTTGTGAACAATCATCAAGAAGACGAATCTTTCTCACTAACCTTGCCTCTGAATAGGAATCCTAAGATACCACAAGCAATCTCTGCACAGAAGATCAGCAACAGCATGAAAAAGAACTAAAAAAGGAATCAAACAAATTCATCAGCATGTTTCAAAACTCCAAGAATGTTTCACAAAATTTAAAACATATTCTTAGTTCGAAATGATAGCCACAAATCCTATTCTTCTGACACAAACTATTCTGAAAGTGTAGAATTTCCAGGCTAAAGCTATTTTCCCAAAAATTTTAATTTGCTTATTTCTTCTTCCAACAGAATCATGAGAAATTTTTCTACAGCTCTTTTAAACATGTTAAAGATCACTCCCTCCTATGTTGAGGTTATTTCACAGAATTTTTTCTCCAATACTTTCAGAAGACACATTCTTTAAATGAGAAATCTTCTCTTTGAAGCTTTTCTACACTTCCCAGTAGTGTAGCGTAGTGTAGTAGTGTAGTGTAGTGTAGTGTTTTTTCGAAGTACTAGGGCTTCACAGATGCTGCCTTGAGTTCAATATATATATCCTAATACATCTGCAGTTTAAGCGCACTAATGAGTCTCATGGAAGAGAAGAAAATTAGTCATGGTGATATTTTTTGTGTTGCTAAAAGAGCCCACCTTCGAATAGGTCCCCGTCAAATAAACCCCCACTGCCAGAGCAGAAACTGTGTAAAAATGACATCATTGAGCAATCTGACATGAGGAAGTGCTTGCATACATAAGCTTTTTGAAATTATAATTCAAGAGTTTAAGGCTCAAGGAATATCAAACACTACACGCCACTGGATATCAAACAATGCAGTGAAGAAATTATGAAATTATGAATTTTCAATGGGGATAAAATCAAAGATATCATGTTGGGGCAAGAAAACTTTTGGCCTTCATCGATGATGGAGCCTGTATAACTTTTGGCAGGGAAACAAAAATTTCAATAGAATACAAGGGGGAGAAGTGTTTAATCTCAACAATAGAGGAGGAAAAATTTTCTTGGCAGGGAGGTCATCCTTCTTCTTTGGTGGGGTGACTTTTCAGCAGGGTTGTTTACTTAGGGGTTTCTCAATTACACATTTTGTAGATTTTTGATGATAAAACAAACCAACATGAAAGAGCTCACGATTACTGTACTGGCTGAAATATACTGCATACAAGCAGGCTAGAGTTACACTACATTGGATTGCTATCGGAGTGGAGCAGAGCAGAATGATTTTCGCTCTGAAGTGACATTTGGGGTAGCAGTTACACTACATCGCTTCTCTTGCTCTCACACCATTCTGATCTACACTGCAGGGTGCTTTAGCAGGCTGGCGCCAAAGTTTATTGTTTGCTAATCTGGAATTTCATTGTTCCAAAGCGGAGAATATCGGATTCATGCGATTACGCTACAGAAAAGTCCCACCTTTAAGAAACTGCATTATAAGAAACTCAGGCCTGATTTTGGTAAATAAAATACAGTATATACCAGTCTACAAGAAACTATCCAGGCTGATTCATGTTCAGTTTCTTTTACAATGTTAAATAGTAATATTTTATGGCATATATATATTTTGATATGGCTCCAATTTCAGTTCTCTAGAAATAAGAATGAAAGTTTTAAGCCCAAATCATTATAATTTCAAGAAACTTTCAGTACTGACCCAAACTACAGTATCAGCTTCTTGTTCAACTGCGCGTATTCAAAAAACGTTTTCTTAATAATTTTGACAGCTGTTTGGAATACAAAAGTGTTTCTTATACCATGGTATACACACCGCTTTGAGGAAATATATTCTAACATATTAAGAAATCAATCAGGCTGTTTTTGTGAAATGAGCTTCTTAAAGGCGGGACTTACTGTACAACGCTTCGCTACAGAGTGACTCCAGAGTGATTTTCATACCACCTCCAAAGCAGAGTGATTTTCACTCCGCTAATCAGAGCGTTGTGTATCGGATTGGTGCGGCGTAGTGTAACTCAAACCCCTATCCGATATGAAAGTCACTCTGCTCCAATTGCGATCCGGTATAGTGTAACTTGGGTATAAGATGCTTTATTGGCCAAATGTCAGCTGGGAGCTCTAAATTCGCATTCAAGTTTTACCATACTCATGGCTTTAGAAAAATATAACTCACACTTCCAAGAAGGCATCTGCTTTCTCTAATTGCACCAGCGCATCCACAGAAACCAGTTAACATGACAATGGCTCCAGCACCCATGAGGATTGCTGATGGAATCTTGAAAGAGTATTTACCCATGAAAGCATTCAAGGATGCACCAGGATCAACATACATCCAAATTCCAATTCCAAGAGCTCCCATGCCTGCAAGCTACAATCAAAAATAGATTTTGACCAATGTTTACATGATACAAAATCATTACTTGCTAGTCCAATCAAAGCAAACAAGATATTTTCTAGAATAAACCCCCTTCCCATGGTGAAACATGATATTTTGCATTTGGATTGCATTTCAAAGCAAATTTGTGCATAGTTTGTTTTGTAAATTTAGCAATGTGCAAATTGTTTGCAAACTTGAATTTCACACTAAACCTGAGTTTGCAACAGTTTGTCTCACACAGACCATGCAAATTTGCAAAAGGTCACACATTTCAAACTTGCAAACACCAAAAGCCACATACTCAGGGCAAATTGATTGCAAAGTTTCTGTGAATTGTACCTTAAGGGTTCCAAGAGCAACTTGAATTACAGTATCAGTAAAAAGAAAGTTGCAAACTGTAAATTGATGGGGGATCTTGGCGGGTTGTTGGGTTAAAAAATGCACTTCTTGAAATGAAATGTGTAATAGTTCAAGTGCAGCCAGACAGACAAAACCAATTCTAATTAATCATTCATAGCATCATTTGTTAAATCTAAGTGGGTGCTCAGGAAAATGAAAAATGTTTATAACTCATTAAAAGCACCTGCTCTGCAAGGTAAACTTATAATTTCCTTTCAAATAGGTGATGAATAATTGACTACTGACTAATTCTGAGTAATTCTACTGGGATCATTAACATCAAAACATCTAACTCACAGACTTTCATGAAGTGATGAAGTTGGCACTAAATTCAACTTTTAGAGTCTTGTTGCTCAATCAAAGATTTTTAATGTTTAATTGCCCAATTGCAATGGTGGGGGTCAAAGGGAAACACAAAAGTACTCCAGATCAAAGGCAAAGCAAGCCAAAAATTTTGGGGGTTTGGCAGTGCTCCCCTAAAAAACTTTTGCTGTCAAGCCCTCTAGATTGGCTTCAAATCAAGAATATTTTGGTTAATATAAATGATTTTCTCACTTATGATGTTCTGATGTTCTCGCTGCCCATATTTAGTGTGACTAAAGCAAGTTAAAATGAATACTTGACACAGGGTTTGTAAAACATAATTTTCATAATATCATTATGTTGTTAAAGACAACTTATGTATAGTTTCTTTAAAAGGGCACCCTGCTTTCTTGCCCCAGGAAATGAGAGTGTGGCAACCCCACACACAAGATATTTTACAAAAATTTTATGTGCACACCAATTTTGAATGAGATTTTTCGTTCATTACTTTGAAAACACAAGGGATCAAAATAGCCATGCTCTGCAGACTGTGGTATAAGGGATCAAAATAGCCATGCTCTGCAGACTGGGGTATATATACATCAACGATGTTGCATTGGGCACTGGGGCTGATCCACATCGGTTTCATCGGTTTCCGTGCATAGCCAGGTTTCCAAATGGAGTTATTCACCAAAAACTTTCCAGCGAAATCAAAAGCTTCACCCTTTTTGAGTTTTTCAAACCATACTGTGGAGTAATTCTCTCCTAAACAATATGGAATGTCATGACGGTTACACCGATTCTGCTTTATTTGCCATTGGTCCTCTGGGGGGTACACGCAGGACCGTCGAGAAGAGGGGTAGAGGGGGTAAAAGGTCCAGGGCCTGGGCCCCAAAGGGGCCAGTAAATATTTTGTGTCATAAAATTTTATTATTGCTTTACATCTTTGCAGTGCCTTTTTATGGCAATTTATATGCTTTTAAAGGGTATTTGCAAGAACCGTCAACTTCGATGACAGTTTTCATGTCAGAAACCAAACTGTCGTATTGATATTTCTAATTTATCGAAACTGGTTCTATCTCAGCGAGTCAGTCGTTGGTGTCGTAGGGTCGTTGAGCTTCCATTCATATTCAATCTTTTCGGCGGTTCGGCCTTTGAGTCGCTCGTTCCCTCTAGCACCTCCAGTGACTGCAACGACCTGGTGTGAACAAGGCATTTCTAGCATAAAACAATGCCCTTGATTCATAAATAGATTTTTTGTATAGCCTTTACACGGAATGTTTAACCCTATCTCACCTGGGACTTTTGAAGCGGTCAGTACCTGGGGGGGGGGGGTGGAATCCACCCCCCCTGTTTTTCTCAGCCGTTCTTAGAGATATGAGGCCAAAATTGGTAGAAATGTTAATTATCATGTAAACAATGAAACTGAATCATCAAAATCTAATTATCGATGTTGTTGTTGTTGCTAAAGCATCATAAGCAACAACTAATTACATGACGTCATATTTATGAAAGCATGTTAAAAGTAAATATAATAAAACTTTTACACAAATATCAAAAGTAGATATCAAAATATATATTCACTGCAAGTTTGGGCTCAATCAGAGCAATGATGAAAGCACAGGATGAAAAATAAAGTTGCATCTCATAGAGTACATAGCAAAACATCGGTTACCATGGAAACAGTTCTAGAATTAGAACAGAAATTTTTTTCATTTTGAATGCATTTTGATAAAGGATCAAAGTGAGGCGATCTCAGGATCATCCCGCACATACTGAACAAGTCGTAGCCAAAAATACAGCTGGGGGTGGATTCCACCCCCCCCTCCCCCCTCCCCCCTCCCTCAGGTAAGATAGGGTTAAGCAATTTTTTAGAATGATTAGTCATAAAAGGGGCGTTTCCCTCATTTTCCTGGAGAATAAAGGGCGTGGTCACAAAGGATTTCCTTGGGGGCTACGCCCCCAAACCGTCTACACGGCACGTCCCGAGTGATCACTCCAGGGCCCGAGCTGGCTCTCGACGGCCCTGGGTACACGTCATTAAAAATTTACATAATATGGTTACCCAATCATGTGATCGATTTCCCTTGAATGGCTGTTACATTACACATTATTTTGAAAATAAACACTTTTGTAATCCGATGAACCAATAAGGGTTTAGTGAACCTGTGGAATGATATCTGTGAACCTGTAGACAATTGTTTAAAATCAGCAAACCTGTGTCAATTAGGAAGCAAACTGTTTCTGAAGGAAGCAAACCATGCTTGCAGAGGAACCTGACTGGACCTGTAGTGCTAGCTGTAACATCCTTAGGCCAATTAAAGGTTATCATGGATAAATATGGCATATTACTGTATATCATCATTATCACAAGAAAGGCAGAATAGGACTTGGATTCAAAAACTACATGTACTGTATGAGGCTACCTATAAATGGGGTAATTTGGGATAATTTTGTCATTTTTGAGGTATATACTGTATATACTGTATAACTGCTTGGTTGCATATTTAAAGATTTTATATACATTTGAGTGGTAAATAATTGATATCAGGGTATAAATGAAGATGCTTTCCCTAATTACCCGAAATGGGTTAATGTGGACAGCAAAGAGTTCCACCTGCAAATGATGCATAATTATACCCCAGACTGGAAATTTTGTACAGAAAGGTACCTGGTTTTCAACCTTGGCCGCGCAGTTGGCAATAAACAAAGGATCTATTGTTTCAATCAATTGTTCCCAACCTTCTTCTCAACTGCAAATTTTCTGTGCAGTCTTACTTAGGCCATCTCAACTTGCCCACCCAAGATAAAACTTTCCAGTCTGGATTATACCTAAAGGCAAATTTTAATAAGAGTAGCTAGTTTATCTGCCACAGTTCACTTAAACTTCATCAAAAATGCCCTCTTTCATAAATGTACCGTAAAGTAGTCATACTCAAATCAATACTTCAAAACATCAAAAAAGTAGGCTTAACTTTAGAATACCCCGCACTGAAGTTAGATGCTTTAAAAAATGTGGATACGTGGATACGGAGACATGGTTGAGAGCATAGGAAGTATAGGACATTAGGATTTGGTGGATATACTGGATACTGGATACAAAGCATTTTGATCTGAAAATTTAATTTGTAAAATGCATCAGTGTATCTGACAAATGTATGAGCTTCACATCACATTGTTTCGTTCTTAGAAAGAATAGACATCATTGTGTCATAAGTTTAACTATCAAAGAACTGCAATTCTTGTTGTGACAGTGACAGTGTATCAATGCATCAGTGTATCTGACAAATATGCCAAAAAGTATACTCAACGTAAATGCAAAGGGTAAAAATTTTGCTTGAAAGAATAAAGGATTGCAATAATAGATATAATTAGGTAACTATTCAATTTTAAACAGTCCCAAATTACCCCTAGCGTGTCCCAACTTCCCCTGTCCCAAATTACCCCAGTTTACCCTACGAATTCCTGACCAAGGATAACTCGTGATATGTGACCAAGGTTACTGGATCACAACTACTACGTTTTCTACCAAAGTTCATTCAAACAGGAAGTAGTATGAACCCTCTTGTTGTAAAATACAACGAAACTCCAAAAATAATCCCGCCAGTCTTACATGTAAACTAGACGGCTTTCTTTAGAAATCCTATGTTTTGACATGGATTTGAATACCACAGTTTAACGCTGTGCGGTAATCGCATTTCTGTGGCAAAGGCTGGGTGAGCTGCACAGGGATGCGAAGCGAGCAAAATCCAAGCGAAAACAATGATTTGGTTCGAGAGGGTTAGGCCAACCTTTTAGAACTGTGGTAGTTTGTAATGTAAGCTGATCGATCAAAAAGCAGTTAATGACCTAATATCTAGCATCAAAGCTCATCTACTACATCTTAAGCCGTAAAACACCTAGCAGTTTACTTGAGCTAACTCGTTAAAGTACTAACAGTGGTGCCTGGGTAGTGTATCTTTCTATCCATGACTTATGGTAGGCTTCAGACCAACTATTCAAGCCAAAATGTTTTATTCAATTTACCTCATCAATTGAACAATCAGTTACTGCTTAAATGCATACTATCAAAGCACAACTCTATTGCATCTTTAGTGGTATAACATCGACAATTATACCTCAAAAACAAACAATAACCAGACTGCAAGCTCACAGTACTCTTATAAAATCGCGATGTCTTTTAGTTTTAGGCCCTCCGTCCGACAGCGTTCACAACAAATCGCTGTTTCTGACTCATTCATCAACAAAATAACATCAAATTTCAACTCACCCAAAATACAAAGTTGAAGGAAAACAGTAGATACTTGATACATTTTATAGCACCCATCTTTATCGTATGTTTAGCTGTATGTTTGGGTAGTTTCTTCGTCAGCTAACTTCGAGAGCAGCTTTCTGTACAAATGCTTTGGTTTCCTATCAACAATGAAATTCAAACCTCACTAAAATTCCAAAAGCTTCAATGTCATTGCTCTTGGGTTGGTACAATTTTGGGCTTTGATTTGTCACGTAGTTTTGGTTTTGTGGTCCATAAAAAGTTCGAACTTTTCAAAAGAAATGCATTCTTGTTTATCTTAAAAACATTCCACAATAGGCTGATGAATAATGTCTTGAAAAATCTTCAGGTAATTCCTTATGAATTTTCATATCAAAAAATAAAGAATTCTGATCTGAATCCTGTGCTCATTTTTATTCGAGAAACCGCTCACGAAAAACTCTTATCCACGATTATTTGTAGCTTCAGGCTTAGTGTAACTATTATTAGGTGTAATTAAGTGTAACTAAGTGTAAAGCAAGCCTTTTTCCAGAAAATTAAGGAACTTTGCTTTGAAGCAGAAGCAGTCCTGGCTCTGGTACCCAGGGTAACCGTTTTAGTACTTTAAAGAAACTTGATAAATTCTTTGTTTGCTCCATTGCTTAGGAATCCTAGCTTGATTTCCTACACCTATTTCAAAAGTACTCAACATCTTCCCCAGCACTCATAGCTCAAATATCTTTGGTGAGGCAAAATGTTGGAGTTGGTTCTACTGTTTTCAAAACCTCTCTTTTCGTGTTAACAAATTCTAGTGCGTGCTGATTGGGCATGACATATTTCGCAGCTTCACGACCATGGCATCTGAGGGTGACTAAACTTGATAAATCAATAATTATAGACAACAATCAGTATCAAAATTAACCAATCAGAAGGCTGCAAATAATGCATAAACAGCAAATTCGATATCAAGCCAGATGACATAGATGTTGATTGCCAAGGTTATTCAAGTGAGTCAGCCTTGTGAGTAATGCCAAGCGTGGGAAAATGCCATTGTCTAGTTTTGCCATCTCCTTGGATGGTTGCAGTGGCGTACGGGGTGGTATGGGGGGCAATTGCCCCCCACTTTTTTCAAAAGATGGTCCTCGAGATTCCTTCAAAATCGAAGAGAAAATAGCGGGGTATAGGTTTGGTAAAATCTTTCCCAGAAATGGCCGGCTGATATTACGTAATTGAATTACATGATGACAATATGTAACTCTCCTTTGATTCGAATGTGATTTTTGTGATTTTTCTCGCTTTTTCAAGAGCACTAGAAATAAAGGTAAGCTCAACTTAACGAAATATATTGGTTGCGAAATGCCTGAAAATGTGCCTAAGGCACTTGATCAAATCATAAGCAATCTCCTCACATAGAGCATTGCGCAAAGGTGTTCTCCCTCAAGAGCAAGAATAAAAAAAATAGATTGTAAAACAAATAGTGAAGATTTTAAGTCCCATAGCAACAAACAGGCATACGATATCTCTCATCTGTGAAAATCGTACTTTCTTTATCGTTCTGCTCGAGAAGTTTTTTGTTCATTTGATCAATTTTTTTCAGCCTTTTTTGGGCAATCGAAGCCACGAAATTTTGCTAGTCAAATTTACCTATGCTTTCTGTGTTCATAAAATACTTCAGTCTCTCGACTATCAAGCAGAAGTTGATTCATTTCAAACCACTCAGTGCTCTTCTCTCGCCCTCTCGGCGCTTTGAATTTTCAAGACGTGAACTTTTTGGCACACCCAGTGGTACTCTAATATCTAGTTTGTGTAAAATACTGGTTATCAGGAAATGTACGACATAGATGGCATTGTAAATTTTCTTCTTTTTAAATGCATTTATTGTAATTGTCTGTATTAGAAAAGAAAAGAAAAATAGTTGGGAAGCATATACTAGCTGATATATAAGATATTTCATACCAAATTGTCAAACCTTCCATTTTAGCATTGTTAGATATGGAATCAGGGGATGCATTCTGCATCAAATCAATGGATTTTTTCAAAAAAATTTTCTTTCGCTTTAATTTATAGAATAACTGTCACAAAATTATGAGAGTTTCCTTATCGCTAATGGTGAGCATGATATTGGGAGGTGCGTTCTACGCCAAAGTAAAGGGCGTGTCCCTAAAATTTTCCTGGGGGCTTCGCCCCCAGAACCCCTTCCTCCTTTGCCCCCCCACTTAATTTACCCTGGCCACGCCGCTGGATGGTTGTGTCACGAAGCTTTACCCAACGATCTCGAGTTGGTCACGAATCAAACACACATTCTTCCGGCTTTCTGCATCTTCAAATCTAACTAACTCAACTTCAATAATTTCACATATTCATCTCACGAGCTTTCACAACAAAAATCAACTCACAACTCAAACTATGGACTTGCTACAAGTCTCATCCTCTGATCTCTCGAAAAAAACTCGAGAAAGCGAGCGAGGGAAAATAAAAAGAGCGAGGGAAAATAAAAATGAGAAAAAAAAGAAGGAGGAGGAAGGAGGAAGAAAAAAAATTCGAAAGATGTGATTAATTGTATTTCTCCTTCCTCCTCCTTCTATTTTTTTCTCATTTTTATTTTCCCTCGCTCTTTTTATTTTCCCTCGCTCGCTTTCTCGAGTTTTTTTCGAGAGATCAGAGGATGAGACTTGTAGCAAGTCCACTCAAACTACTGCACTTCAACTACTGCAATCAATACGCCCCCTTGTACATAATTAGTAACCATGTTCAATCAACCATTACTTCCATGCTCCTTCACAGTTAATATCATTGTCCTACACAGTTCACTTATTACAGTTGCTTTTGATGGTGCAGCAGAGCAGAGGCACATGCAGCACTTGAGAAGTGAAGGGGTCAGGCGGCGCTCCCTGGTCAGGGGTCTACAGCCCCCGCCGAAAACTTTAATGACCACGCCCTTCAGATGCTCGTAAATGAGGGCAGCACAGCAACGACAGACAATGTTCCCCTTGCATCCACAAGTTTCGATTGACATCATGGGACAAAGCAACAGCAAATGAAGACAAAGGGAATTCTGTATCCAAACAAAGTAAGCTGCTAATGTAGTAGTGGGAGTCATCAAGGGGGTTAGAAATCCGCCGTTCCGCGCGATTTTCAGTTAAAATCCGCCGTCCCGGTCATTTTTAGCCAAAGTTCCGCGTCCCGCCATAGCCCTGTCCACAAGTTGCTCGAAATTTCTCGAAAAGTTGCTCAAAATTTCCTGAAAAGTTGCTCAAAAAGTTGCCACTTTTTCAAAAAGTTTCCCGAAAGTTGCTCATTTAGTGTCATTTTTTAAGGTCATATGCTATGAATATATGAATAACTGAGATCTATGCATAAGATTAGCGGCACCAAGGATGCTCTTTGTTTCAACTACAGCAGTTTCTTGGAAGTTAGAGCCTTTCACGCTAATATTATTGGGCTCATCTGAAAAATCTTCAGAATTTTAGCAAGAATCATTTGTTGATCATAAAAAACGACAACAACAACAACAGCAACAATAATTGACGAATAATAACAATCATCATAACCATAATCATTATCATCATCATCATCATCATCATCATCATCATCATCATCATCATCATCATCATCATCATCATCATCATCATCATCATCATCATCATCATCATCATCATCATCATCATCATCATCATCATCATCATCATCATCATCATCATCATCATCATCATCGTCGTCATAGTCAGAAATCGCTAATTTCAAAGACCAGCTCTTCACAAATCAAGGCGTTGAATCCCAGCCTGACCAGAAAACAGATGCTTTACATGTCTAACTTTCATTACTGTTACAAAGAATAAACAAAATATCATTGAAATTCTTGTAATATTGCTAAAATAAGAAAAAGTTGCTCACTGTTGCAAAAGTTGCCGAAATTCCTAGAAGTTGCCCAAAAGACTTAAAACTGCCCGAAAGTTGCCGAGCAACTTGTGGACAGGGCTATCCCGCCACATTGTTATAAAAATGATGGCACAAAAGGTGAAAAGAGGAGGATAATGGCACTTAAAATTTTTGTACAAAGCTTGGAAAATATTCTCATAGCCACTGACCAGAAAGACAGAGTTGTGACCAAGACCTCTTTTTACAAGACAACAGATGAAGGATCCGCAAATCCATGAAATTTCATGAAAATTCCGCAGTCTTCTTATCATTTTCGAGAAAATCCGCGTCCCGCAGGAGTGGAGAATTACGTCGTTCCGCCGAGAAATTGCTAGAATTCCGTATTCCGCAACACCCTGATGACCCCGACATAGTAGGACCACCGGATGTCCCAACGAAAATGCAGGAGACCTGGTGGATATGCAATGTTAATCAAAGTATGACACCACGCTCATCCATGATTTCGCTGAGAAAGGGGCATTTTTGAAACAAAATACTAGGACCTAGAATCTCAAAATAAGGGGGCATTTTTTATTTTTCCCTAGAAAATAGCTAAAAAAACAGTTATATGCTGTTGAAGTCGAGACCTGCGAAAAATAGTGAATTTCAACTGGTTTAAAAACAATTTGATACCCTAGGGTTTTGTGGGTTTCTACTGTTTCCCAATAAAACATATCAGTAAGATGAATGGCAATACAGTGCAAGAATGGCAGTCTTTTCTCAGAACCATTGTTTCTTCTGTACAGAGTTCTTTAGGGTTCAGTGATACTCCTTTAAGAGTGGGCTACCTTCAAATATTTTCCGTACTAAGGGATCTTTCGCCAACTAGAAAGTCAGAGAAAAGGGTGTTCTTTGAAATAGTATGGACAAGCATGGTGTACCTTTTACTACTGAATTGCACCCACCGGGGCAGGAGAACAGTAGAAATGCAACCACGTATTTTGCCTATTGACTCAAACAAGGTCTCAGACTGCGTTCACACGATGCTGGCACATTTTGAAAACGGTGAAAAATGTGACGGCTGCAAAATTTGAGCTAGCGTTCACACGATGCCGGAACAATTTGAAAACGGTAGGAAATTTGACGATAAAAACTCGTTGCAGGATTTGATGCCAAAGAATAGTACCTACACCCTAAGAATAGACCTGTCTCGATCCAAAAGTGTCGAAAAATGTTCTGTTTTCATCTTTGTTGAGTGTTTACGCGATGCTGTTTCAAATTTATGCCGGTTACGGTTCCGTTTTCAAAATCTACCGTTTTCAAAATCCGCCGGCAAAAAATGTGCCGTTTTCGTGTGAACGGGAGGCCTATCCGTCGAATTTTTCACCGTTTTCAAAATGTGCCGGCATCGTGTGAACGCAGTCTCAAACTCTTACGTTGAAGCCTGGCCTATGCAGCTGTGTAAAAACCGAGATGATTAAATCTACATCTCCTCCAAAGCAGCCACACAAACAGGCATAATTTTTTGGGACATCCTGTATACTTACAAACTACTGCACTACGTAACGAGGATGATGACCCCGGGGAGCAACAACCCTTGACTATCCCAAAAGTTGCTTTGGAGCCCAGGGACGTAGAAAGCATCTCAAACTTGGGGGCACAATACTTCGAGGGCGCTTTTTCCTTAAGAAAAAGGGGCACTTTCTGTAAATAAAAGGGCACTTATTAGTTTACTGCAGGGGGCAAGTGCCCCCAGTGCCCCCGATTCCTACGTCTGTATTGAAGCCCTGATAGCTAGATCATAATCATAATCATAATCATAAAACTTATTTATAGTCGGTTTACTTGTAGTTACCAACAACTAATTAACGCCAACTATCTACAGTATACAATATACAATATAACAAAATATATAAAAACCCTAAATTAAGTGCAAATGTAGCACGTGCAGTTGTTGCCATCCCAGCAGCGCATTTCTTGTTTGAATTTCATGAGAGAAATTGTCAATGTTAGGTCATCACTAAGAACATTCCACAATAGACTCCCTCTAAGGGAAAGGGAATTTATTCCGTAGCGCTGAGAACTCACCGAGGGGAGCTTGCATAGTTCCTTGGTCCATAGGTTGTAGGGAACATCTTTCTTGACTAAGAAATCCCACATGTACTCAGGATTGAGATGGTTCTTTGATTTGTAGATTTCCACCATGAGGTTTTGTAGATTCTTTTTATGTGTTGTCTTTGCATCACCCCTATCTAAAGTTCTTCAAACGCAGATTCATAGTCTCTACATATTAAGTTCTCAGTGCACGTTTGTGGGTCCTATTAATTTCATTATTTGCAACTTTGCTACAAAATAGCCAGATCAGAGGGCAATAGGAAAAATTCGACATTACCACGGAGTTTAAAGTAACTTCGGTTTTTGTTCTCCTAAATATGGTCTTATCCTTCCAAAAGCATACACTATTTGGTTGACCTTCTTACATATCTCTTTCACGTACGTTTCAAACTTCAGTGTGTTGTCAATGTTTACACCCAAAAGTTTTACATGTTCACTTGATGGAATCAGATGGCCCTTCATGTTAAGGCACAGTTTCTTTGCTCCCTTTAGCACCAAAAGCATTATTTGGAATTTTGAATGATTGGCACTCATGGCGTTGTTAGTAAACCATTGCATTAATCCTTGTAGGTCACCCTCTAATTTAATCATGGCTGCCTCCACATGTGTATCGCACGCGTAAATTGTCGTATCGCCTTCAAAGTTACATATCTCCAATTCCATTTCCATATAAAACAGGTCGTTTGTAAAGATGTTGAAAAGTAAGGGTCCAAGAACAGACCCCTGTGGTACCCAAATTGAGATATGCTGTGCTGAGCTATATGTGGAGCCTATTTTGACCCTTTGTGTTCGGTTTGTCAGGTAACTATAAACCAGTTTGAGAGCATTTTTCTTGAACCCATATGCCTCTAACTTTGTAATTAGTAGATCGTGGGGAATACAATCATATGCTTTTGAAAAATCCATTAGGATTGTTCTTACTATACCCGACGTATCTAGACACTTTTTCCAAGACTCCACTACTCGAAACAGAGCATACTATGTGCTATAACCTGCGTGATCACTCGTCTAGCATGCACAGATATGGTCTTTGAGGGCAAACATGAGCACATATTGAAAGAAGAATGATATATCTAAACATCTGCCTCAGGTAAATTCATTTGTTTGGCTCAGAAGCCTGGTAGGCTAATCAATTCTCGTATTTTTGGATGTAGTCAAACATACTTATTATCACCTTCTGGATGAAAAATAGAATGCCCAAAGCAGACAGTTAGATATACCCGTTTTCTTTCGATATATGCTTACCTTTTCTCTTAAAACATCATTTCTGGTAAACACAACGAGTGAGCTAGCTGGGTTTCATAGCAATTTTTGAAGCTTGGTTTCATTTGAAGTACATTGATGAAGTACGAATGCTTGTAAATGAACTAGGGATTCACATCTTGGCCTTAAATGAGACTAAGCTTGACAAAAGTATCGATGATAGTTTGGTCGGTATCGAAGGGTATACTATCAAAAGATGTGATCGTGACCGTCATGGTGGAGGGGTTGCAATTTACATAAAAGATACTATGTTGGACAAGTCTACTATGCGAGAAGACCTTCCTAAGTCAAATCTAGAGCTTGTATGCATTGAGATTAAACCTTTTCGTGCTGCACCTTTTTTCGTTATGGCTTGGTACAGGCCTCCTAATGTAAGTGTTGATGCTTTTGATCAGATGGAAGTATGTCTGCAATTTCTTGATAGGGAAGACAAGGAAACTATTCTTCTAGGCGATACAAACTGTGATTTTCTGCCTAAATTTTCCGGTGAGGGGCATACCAACACAAACGACCTGACAGCTCATTCTCTACGTCTGCTAGAAATATATAATTTGTTTGGCTTTCATCAATTAATTGAAAAACCTCGTGAGACACTGACCACTACTACTCTTATAGACCACATAGCTGCGACAAACAAAAGTAATATAGTATCTTCGGGAATACGTAAGTCTTGCTTCAGTGATCATTATTTGGTCTTTTGTGTAAGGAAATTTCGTGGTGCTTGCAAAAAACAACACAAGAACATTTCTACCAGGCAAATGAAAAATTTTGATCAAAACGAGTTTGTGAACGACCTTTTAGGGGTTGACTGGAGAGGCATCGTACGGAATACAGAAGACATAAATGTTGTAGTTAACAACTGGACTAAAATTTTCTCACTTATTCTTGAAAAACATGCCCCGAGACGTAACAGGCGTGTTTCTGACAAATTCTGTCCTTGGTTGACTAACGATTTCAAACTTATGTGCAGGGCAAGGGATAACTTAAAAAAAAACAAGCTATTCGTACATGAGTCCGAAATACTGATGCAGTCCTATAGACATGTACGTAATCGAGTTAATAAACTAAATGGGAAACTTGAGCGCGAGTATTTCACTCAAAAAATTGCTTCCTGCGAAGGAGACCTTAAAAACACATGGAAGACCATCAATAAAGTTTTAAACAAGAAATCCAAAACCACCAACATTTCGTCCATAAATATCGAAGGGAAACACATCTCTGACAGTGCTGGCGTAGCAGAATCTATGAATGATTTCCTCTGTACCATAGGAGAGACACTTAATGAAAAAATTCCCAGAGCAAAAAACCCTCTTCTCGAGAATGATTACGAGGTTAATCCACAAAAAACTATGTTTAATTTCCACGATATTGACACCTCTCAGGTAAGAAAAGTTTTTGGCAAATTGAAAACATCAAAGGGATGTGGGAATGATGGTATTGCTAGCTGTTTTCTAAAAATTGCACTTCCCGTCATTTCAGAATCTCTTGGTGAGATTTTCAATCTTTCGAATTGCTACAGGTTGCTTTCCAGATAGCTGGAAAATTGCCAGAGTAGCACCCATTTTTAAAAGTGGACAACCTGATGACCGATCTAACTACCGACCTATATCAGTTCTGCCTGTTTTAGCTAGGGTCTTTGAGAAACTTATTCATAACCAATTATACGATTATTTGGATGCAAACAAACATCTGTTTTCAAACCAATCTGGCTTCAGAGCTCTTCATTCTGTTGTCACGTGCCTTCTTAACAACACAGATGACTGGTATGTGAACATGGACGATGGCAAATACACTGCAAATATTTTTATTGATCTCAAGAAAGCATTTGATACGGTGGATCATGACATTTTACTTGCTAAGTTGAGGAAATATGGCGTTGACAATCTAGAACTTGCTTGGTTTACGTCTTACCTAACTAACAGAAAGCAATTTTTCAAAGTTAACGGGATATGTTCCAAAACTACAGATATTCAATGTGGTGTGCCCCAGGGTTCTTGTCTTGGCCCTCTTTTATTTCTGATTTATATCAATGATCTTCCGTCTGCTCTAAAGAAAGGCAAAGTGACGATGTACGCAGACGATACGAGAATTTCTTATTCCTCTTCGAGTTTAGTAGACATAGACCAAACTCTAAATAGTGAACTGAATGATTTGAAGCTATGGCTGCAAGGTAATAAACTCTCTTTGAATGTCCTAAAAACTCAAGCTATGGTTGTAGGCTCCCAGCCCAAAATTAAGAAAATTACTGACAAAATTGTTGATCGTTTGGGGCCTGGGAACGAGGTTGCAGTTTGGGCCTAAATAGGGCCAGGTTTTTCATAGTAATACTATGAGTCTCTATTGACCGAAGCGCCATCATCAAGTCAAAGAGCACAGGGAAACAAGAGACTCATCGTCATAAGTCTAACTGGCTACGCTAACAAGGGAAGGGTAAATCTAAAGTTCTGTCTGGCTGATTTTGTTTATATGACCTAGGAGCTGAGGAGTAACTAACTGCTAACATTTGAGCACTGAATATGCAAGAATCGTAATGCCTTCTGCTTGACCTCTGAATCACATAAAAAAAATCCGCCAGACAGAGTTTTAGATTTGCCCTTCTTCTTTCGTTATATGCACATAACTTCTCTTATAAACCTCCCACCAACCAAGCGAGAGTTCGCCTTACTGGTTTCAGGGAAACTTTACGGCTATGCTTGTTTTTAATTACTGGCTGAGAGAATTTCTTTTGTCTGCATTCACTAATCGCTTTCAATTGAGGTGTGAACCAAAGCAACTGACGCTATTGTATTACGGAATCTGTCCTTGTTGTTTGCCTGGGTACTGGCTACGCTAAAGGTGTCAACCTTTTCTTAAAGGCAGTCTGTCCCCTATTGTTCTGACCTTAGCAACGGCTTTATTTACCTTATTTATGCTGGAGCTAAATTCATGCATCATTGAGTCCTCATGACCTTGATTTCTTTGGATAATGCGAATTAGCACCTCCCTCTCGAGTGTACAATAGAGATCTTTATAAAGTTTATTTTCATTCTTCGAACGGGACAGACTGCCTTTAAGAACGGAAAATCGACTTTTGCTGTCATGAACATTTATGCAATGAAAGCAGAGAACAAAGCAATTGACCGTCGCATCGTAAACACGACTTGAAATCCACAAAGGGAACAAAGATGATTCTGTTGTGCCTGGTCGGGAAAATGATGCACAGCAATGAAAGTTGCCCCAGTTGCAAAAGTTGCTCTGAAAGAAGGAGGTTAGCTCGCTCGTGCATTACAGAAATGGTTTTGGCAGAAAAGCATATGTCTAAAAAAGAAGGATTCATCTAAACTTCTGCTGCCATATGAATATGGTTTCAATGGATACAAAATTGGTACGTTGCTTTTGCTGACACAAGCCAGATTTTCAGTAAAACTGTTGAACAACCATCATCGTTCCTCTCTTTACCCTATTTTGGTTGGGGGGCAACTTTGCCCCCCTAGTAGATTTTTTTAAATAACTCTGCCAGGAAGAATTTTATAGCCATGAAACTTCTTGACCCTGGAAAAATAGCAAATTCTCAAATCTCAATTATCGCGAAAAAAAGGAGCAGAAGTGGAATATTTTGCCAATTTCTGTTGTAATGTAGTGTTATTTGATGCATTTTATCACGATTATAATGTTTGGATGGAAAATGTTCTCCAAATTTAATTTTATTGCGACTTTCCTGATTTTGGCCAATTTTGCCGCTTTTCTTGACCACACGAAGGAAAATGCTGACGTGAGTGAAAATGATGACTAAACTTAGGGTAATTTTTATATTTACAGAAGTACATGCCTGAGGCTATCAGCACACCAAATGTGGTCGCTCTACCTATTACCAGTCAAGAGTTAGGCAGGGGGGCTTTTTTGCCCTCGAACCAAAATAGGACTATAAGATAGCCCAACCACTATAGGGTTTAACTGTATGCACGGAGGGGTTACTTTATTGTGACTGTATTGTTGAAAGTGACATTGGACGTACCGCTCATATGGGTGGGACTTTGATCTTAAATTCCCTGCATTAGGGTCTGTTATTAACTGTAATTCTGGTCAATAGGTAGTTTTTTCAACATTTTCTGTTCAGTGGGTCCCATAATGATTATCCGTGTCAAGCTTACACTGTAGCAACGAAGACAATAACAAAGTCAAACCAGTCATTACCCTGGGTACCAGAGCCAAAAAATAATAAGAAGAAAAAAACAAAAAATTTCCTTTCATCTAAATTTTGAGGCTCTGGTACCCAGGGTAACCAGTCATTGGCAAAGCTGAAGAAATTTGAATAGACATTTGCTCTCCAAATCGACAAAATTCATGCACATGGGTTAGAAACTTCCTGATATCCATGCATAAGGGTTCAGAATCCCGGGGGGGTACTCCCATTGTGGCCTAACAGGGGGGTCCAGTCAGTTTGAGGGTCTTACCAATTGGCTACCAAATGGCCCTTTTTGTCAACCACATACTACCACTTTGGGGTATTCTAAGATTCGAAGCCATTTATTATGTTTCAACCCAGTACGCTCCTCCGCACACCAATTTAGTCATCACAGCATCAATAATAAATTAATTTTGAAAAATTTCTTGCTTTTTTCCATCAGTTTTGCAATAAAACATCTTGAAAAACCGTAGAAAATTTTCATCTCTAAATGCTACCAAATGACCCAGTTTTTAGGTTCGTGAACTACCATGTGAGGGTCTTTGTGAAAAGATACTACCATTTGAGGCACGGGGGGGGGGGGGTTCTCGGCTAAATTTCGGGTAGGGGGGTACCGCCCACAGTTTGAAAATGTAACCGTTGGCTAGACCAATTTTTGTGAAAATGATACCCTTGGCCAGACTAATTTTTCCTTCAGAAGTGTTCTGAATTGGCATTTTCTAGGCAAAACTTGCCAAATTTTCGCATTCTCTAGACCAAAATTTTTAAGAAGTTGGGTTTTTTTTACAAAAATTACCGAATTTTGACATCTCTTTGACCAAAATTCCCAAAAAGCATACCCTTGCCTAGACCTAACTCGACTAAAATTGCCAAAAAGTACACCCTTGGCTAGACTAGAAGTCCGAAAAAGTATACCCTCGCGGGCGGCACATCCCCAGGTACCTTTACTATGGAAGAACCCCCCCCCCCCGTGATTTGAGGGTATTTTTCAAAATTTTTGTTTTGGCCCTCTTTAGCCCTGACTGGACCCCCCTGTCAGGCCACAATGGGAGTACCCCCCCCCCCCCGGGTTCAGAATTCTCTAGAATTCTTGGATATTTTGTCATACAAAAAGTGTCCTTTAGGTAAAGTCCAGATGCAGGTCTAATCGCAGTCATAACGAAGTCCTCCCCCCGTTGAGTGCAACATTAGTTTTCTTTTTAAGGTTTTCTGGGTGTCAGGTAAACTGGAAAGGCTTTGGGCATGGAAACTTCAACCAAACATCTTCTCCGAGCATTTAAAGTCTTCTGTCACTTAACTTCATGCAAAAATATCCAAATACGTCCCCTTCTAACTGCTCCGGCACAATCTTCCTCGGTGATTTTCCAAATAAAAATTGAAGCAAATTTGGTCACTAGACAAGGTGTGTAGCGGTGTGTAGTTCTCCCGTACAATACGCCTCCAAAGTTAAAGATCGGCTGCAAATTGAGATATCACTTCCACGTAGATACACAGCACTGACAAAATCAATATTCTTCGACTTCGCTCACAGATGGTTCATGAGTCCTTGAGGACTGTTGACGGTGCAAACAAACTGCCCTGGCCGAGCATCGCTTCAGTTTAAATTGACAGTGGTTCACGTTGAAAAGCTGACATGCTCTTTGCAATAACTTCAGTCAGTTTCTGCTCTGTCCATTGCAGCGATAAGAAATAATTATATCCAGAAACTTTGACTTCACTGAGGGTCAGCGCTTCATTAGACTTGCTCCAAGTCTATTCCCTGGTATATCAGCACTGAGGAAAATAATTACCTCTGCGGGGGCGTGAACTACAAAGAGAACGCTGCGAAGGAAAAACGAAGGAGAAGGAAACGGACTCACAGAGATCATTATCTTCCTCAGTGCTGATATACCACGGAATAGACTTGGAGCAAGTCTAACGCTTCATAGGAAAGTGCTGACTCTTAATTTAAACAAGCTCCAGCTGCATTTGAATCAGCAGTGGTGAAACTTGGACCCGGTGGTTGCAATTTAACAGTGACAGGTACACCACGCTCGTCCATACCATTTCATAGAATACCCTTTTCTCTGACTTTCTGGTTGGCGAAAGACCCCTTATAACGGTAAATATTTGAAGGTAACCCACTTTTAAAAGAGTATTAACTAAACCCTAAAGAAATCTGTATAGTAGAAATAATGGTTGTGATAGAAGTCTGCTATTTTTGCACATGTATGGCTATTCATTTTATTGATATGTTTCATTGGAAAACAGAAGAAACCCGTAAAACTTAGGGTATCAAATTGTTTTCAAGCAGGGTCTCGACTCAAACAGCATTTAACTGTTTTTTGAGATATTTTCTGGGGTAAGATGCCCCTTATTTTGAGATTCTAGGTCCTAGGATTTTGTTTTAAATGTACCCCTTTCTCAGAAAAATCATTGATGAGCGTGGTGTCATATTTTCATTAACATTGCACCCACCGGGAACTTTGACTAAATGCTCTTCGCAGTACGTTTCAATCAGTTTCTGCTCTCCACACTATAGCAATCAAAAGTAATGATAACCATAAACTTCGACTTCACAAAGGGCCAATGCTTCATTAGGAAGTGCTGATTCAATGTAAACAAACTGCCCGAGTAGAGGGTATTCGCATTTGAAATCAGCAGTGATACTAGTTGGAATACCAATATGCTCTCTGCAAGCAGGATTAGCTCCATTCTTATCTTTGAATCCAATTCTGATTGAGAAATCCCGCAATCTTTCTGGGCAGCAATCTCCTCTGTTTGTGATCATCACGTTGTATATCATTGCTCTTTGGCCTAAATCAACTCTCCACCATGCTGGAAGGGGGACACGAGGCAAAGTATGACTACAAAAGCGGTGATACCAGTTGCCATCTTTGTTTCCATCAACAGCAAGCGAACTAAGACCCCACCATGCAGTTGTGGATTGATTTGTATCTCTGCCTCTTGAAATCAGAGATATTACTAAAGCGAAAAAAACCAAATCAAGCTGCTTGATTTGAGCAACTGCAAAGAGATGATAAACAAGGAAATTGGTATCACACTTCTATTTCATAAGAAACTCTTTATAAGAAACTTAGATCGCTAGAAATTAAGAAACTCCGTTGCCTAGTACTGGGAAAAATTTGTTGGAGCATTTTAGTCAAGGAACTCCTTTCGTTGATTTTTTTGTCTAAACGTAGGAAAGGCTTTGAAACCTTCGTTTTGAAATGTTAACAACAGCCCATAAGTAGCTAATCATGAACATTATCTTGGCACTTTGCAAGAAATTCGTAAGAAACTCTTAGCAAAACTCCATGATGATTTTGAGTAGTCTTCAGAATTGGCTCAAAGTCCCAGTTTTGTATAAAATATTGCGTCTTTTGCCGTTCCATCTGTTCCATCTTGCTTTGAAGGCACTGAGTTCTCTAGAAAAGCAGACCAGGCACTGATTTCACATTCCTATGTTACTGAAAGTTAAGTAAAATAAATTGTAAGTACCTTGATTTATTTTCTTCCACCAGACTCTCTTCCCGCTTTTTGCAATTTCTTTTTGAACTCTGTCTTCTGTTTTCTCTGCTTTTGGATCACTTGCAGACATTACGACATTAGAGCATTTTGAGTTCTTTCCACATTCGAAAAACTCCTGCTGAAGGCTCGTCTCATCTGTTGATGGACTCTCCAGCTCTCCTGATTGTACAACGAAGAATGTTCCTGGTACTAGTAACTGGCACGTCAGTGGTTCAATCACACACTGACAGACAAGGAGTGATACTAAGAGTTTCACTGCTTTGCTTACCATTGTCGAATTCTTCTCGTCATACTCAACTTGAAGTGCTTCTGTTGCAACAGAATGATTATTTCACGTAATGACATCTCGTAGCTTCGCTTGTCATAGGGAGCCAAGCAACAAGGAAAGCTGCTAGATATCCATGCTGTCGGTAATTTATGAATTACTTCTTATGACACCCGGTAAGAGCACGTGGGGGGGTTGGTTACCTGCATAGAGCTACGGGTGCGTACCGCCCACAAGGGTGGGTTTTTAACCTAAAAATCCCTAAATATGGGTCTCAAAATGTAACTGTTCCACTTTGGTAGCTTTTAGAATTGCAACAAAAAGTTGTAATTTAACTGTAGAATTTTTCGTCTTTGTTCTGAACCTGGTTGGTTGTAACTCTATCTTCATAACCGCACATTATTGTAAGGTGCCATGAACTTCCTTTCTGGAAAGCTGAAACAGGTTTCCACCCAAAGTCCAAGAAAATCGCCCACAAATCTTTAGGTACGAGTGTTCCCCTAAAAGTTGGGCGGCAGTCGGCACGATCTTGTCGGCACGATCTTGATCTTGTCGATCTTGTCTTGGCTAAATTTCGGGTAGGGGTGTGCCGCCCACAGTTTCAAAATGGCGCCGTTGGCTAGACCAATTTTTGTGAAAACGATACCCTTGGCTAGACTAAATTCTACATCAATAGTGCCATGAATGGCATTTTCTAGACGAAACTTGCCAAATTTTTGCATTCTCTGAACTAAAAATTTGAAAAAGTTTGGGTTTCTTTACAGGAATTACCAAAGTTTGACATTTCTTTGACCGAAATTGCCAAAAAGCATACCTTGCCTAGACCAAAATCGACTAAAATTGCCAAAAAGCATACCCTTGCCTAGACTAAATGGACTAAAATTGGCAAAACGTATACCCTTGGCTAGACTAGACAGCTTGAAAAAGTATACCCTTGCGGGCGGCACATCCCCAGGTACCTTTACTATGGAAGAACCCCCCCCCGTGCTTGTCATCCCAAGATTCAAGCTTTATTTTCATCAGGGCCTCTTTCAATGGACCAGGGCTGGGGGACCATCTGTTGCTTCCTGGATTAAAGAGGGCAGAAGACCTATTGCTTGGAACGTAAATACAAAAGGACTTAAGAGGGGGTTAGGGGCCATGGACCCCCTTCAGCATTTGAAAAAGGCCCTGGCTTTCTTATGATGTTTAACGTTGCCAGCTTGGTTTAGTTAAGCCTACAAAATTCCATTCAGTAAATAAGCCCTAAAGCACCTGTATAAAAACATGATACTATTCTTCACCACACCTTTCACAATAAAACCATGATAGGTGTATCAACAATGCTCGATATCATCTAGTTTAAGGCTCACAGTTGTTATCTACCTGCAACTATATAAATACAATACAAGAACGCAAAATTTGTAGCAACACCTTGATTATTGGAAAAAATGATAGACTTGTAAACTGTCATCAAGTTCAGAAGAGCAAAACAGCTATTTATGTGCCCGGGGGGTATTCTCAGGAATCTTTCTGCAGTGAGGCTTGGTTTTTTCTTGGGCTCAAAATTTGGCAATATTCTTGTTTTTTTGTCATAGGACTTCAATTCACTTTTTGAAAACAACTAAGAAAATCAACGTTCACATCATTAAGATATCAAGAAAATCCAGTACAGGAAAAATATTTAAGCAACTGTTTCTTTTCAAGGAAATCCTTAGCATCTCTCTACTTAATTTTAACCATGTATGTTTGATACCAAAATATTCCTCTTTTCAATCATGTCTAAGCATTAAAAGCGTTAAGGCTTTAAAGAATTTTTTTTTGTATTTTCTAATGTTCATGAGGGTACTGTGATTGGATGTAAACATGAAGATTGTAATGGAACTATGTAAAAAACTCATATGAAACTCTAAGTACTTGCTATTCTGTAATCTTACAAAACTTTCAGTACTGGCTCAAACTTTTAGCTTATTCATGGTGCATCAACACCCTTTAACCGTGGGACCATTTCGTAACTAAAACAATGTTGCTGCCATTACTCTTCCAGCCCAAGGGATTGGGAATATTCTGAATTGTGGGCCTCCAGTGTTGACCTCACATTCCTTGCATAAGAGATATGCCTGATCTACTGGGCAGAGCAAAAACTCTATAAAGTGGCATCATCAGGCAATCTGATATCGGGAAGTGTCTGGATAAACTGTACATGCTTTTAAAATTATAGATACGGAGTTTAAGACCCAAGGAAGAAAATATCAAATGCTGCCTAATATTGGGACCTGTTGCTTGGAGCTCGAGAGCCTTAACCCTTTCCGTCTTTGTGGTCCACTTGTGGACCCACCAAAAAATTTTTGAGCAAAATCGAAATTTCTTAGAATTGTCTCAAAATCGGTACAGAGCCTATTTCAAACATGCTGATCACGAATATGAGCATGATTTTTTAAAATTTTGTCTCTAAATTGGTGCAAATGGCACAAAAAGTGGCACAAATGACCAAAAAATTATGTTTCATAGAATTGCCTCAAAGTTGGTACAGAGCCTATTTCAAATATGCTGATTACGAATATGGACATGATTTTTGAAGATACTGTCACCAAATTGGTCCAAATGGCACAAAAAGTGGCACAAATGACCAAAAATTGATGTTACATAGAATTGTCTCAAAATCGGTACAGAGCCTATTTCAAAAATGCTGATTGCGAATATGAGCATGATTTTTTAAAATTTTGTCTCTAAATTGGTCCAAATGGCACAAAAAGTGGCACAAATGCCCAAAATTTGATGTTACATAGAATTGTCTCAAAATCGGTACAGGGCCTATTTCAAACATGCTTATTACGAATATGGACATGATTTTGAAGATACTGTCACCAAATTGGTCCGAATGGCACATAAAGTGGCACAAATGAACAAAAATTGATGTTACATAGAATTGTCTCAAAATCGGTGTAGTGCCAAATTCAAACATGCTGATTATGAATATGGACATGATTTTTGAAAATACTGTTACCAAAGTGGTCCAAATGGCAGGAAATGTGGCACAGATGACCAAAAAACATAATGTCATAGAATGGTCTCAAAATTGGTACGGAGCCTATTTCAAGCATGCTGATTACTAACATGAACATGAATTTCGTAAGTATCATCGAAAAGTGATCTAAGTGGCACACAAAATGAAACAAATGACCCAGAATGAAACGATAAAATTCCATCATAATTGGTACAGAGACTTCTTCAGATGTGGTCATTGCAAATATGAATGGCAATTTTGAAGAAAAAATGTCACACAACTGGTCCAAATAGAACACAAAGTGGCACAAATGTCCAAAAATTGATATTACGTCACATTGGTTTAATACTGGAACAAAAGTGTTATGTCACAAAGTTTGAAAATACTTTGAACGAAAAATGTTTGAAGGTCTAAATGAAGTTTGATCACAAAATTACAAAGCTGTTTTAAAGAGGCAATTGTGAAAAGAACACTCCTCAATGACATTAAAAAGGGACAAGGAGCACTCCTCAGACATATCATGAGGCAAAAAGGACAAGAGCATTTAACAACAACGGGAAAGATCAATGGAAAGAGGAGCCGAGGACATGACGACAGCGCACAAAGCTGCTAGAAGACCTTATGACAAAGCTCGGAATTGTAAATAAACACACAGTCATCAGAACGACTGAGGACGGGGGACAAGTGGAGAGTCATGATCGTCAACGCCTACTGCCAAGGCACATGATGATGATGATGTTTGAGATTAATTCTGCATAACAGACGAGCATGTTGTAACCATTTTGAGCATGTCAATCTTCTGTGCTTCTGTTCATCTTGCAAAAGTTTTATCTGAAGTCAGGTCGTCTCCCTATTGACAATCTTTTGAATCATTAGCAAAAGAGAAGGATGATAACCTCATGCAAGAAATTAGAGCTTTTGCAAATTGCATTTTTTGGAACCATCTGGTTCTCTGGACATCTTGTAAATACTTGTCAAATTTGGTTTAACTGTTTGTTCCAAAGCGTTGAAAATATCTAGCTTAAATTTTTTCAACTGCGATTCTTTCCCTTTTCATGTCATATTGTTTGCTTTTCATCTTTTAGCCATTGTTATTGACAAAGCAAAGTTCTAAATTTGGGCTATTTCCAGCTCCTCGTTTCTCAGACAGAGTCAAAATACAGTGACCAACAGGTTTCGACGATATCAATAAATTCAGTCGAAGCTGTTTTCAGTCTTCCTAAAGGAAACATTGAAGTAGCGATAAAATCTTGTTCAGTTTTCAGCTTTTAAATGATAAAAATGAAGTTTAAAAGCAATTCATTTGCTTACAAGACGCAACTGAGTTTCTTTTCATGTTCTTTTCTTGGAAATAATCATGCTCCTGTCAAAACTTTCTTGCCCTGGTTCTGCATGTACAAGAATGGTCCATAATCCCAGAACTGCATGAATAATCTTATTGGATTTGTAGCTCTAGTTGAGCCTCTCTGCCACACGATTATTTGTCATTCACTGACATTGATCTGATTGTTCATCTCAAATTTGGCAAGTTCTTATGTATTGCTTAGTAGCAGAAATGAATTGAGAAAAAGGTCGTAAATATGTGCACAGATGCCACCAACGAACATGCCCAGAAAAAGCGCACCTTGATCCCTCTTGTCTTGATAGAAGAAGATTAAAGGGACAAAGATTGTGAAAGTTTTAGCAGAAATGGTGCCTAAGCCTAAATATGTTACCATATTTCTGGGCTTAGGGCAAATGTTGGTTTGAAATCATGAAATTCGACCAGAGATGAAGTCGTGAAGTTCAAACAGTTCAAACTGACGTTGAGATTTTAGTGTCAAATGAAACATAGCTATTAGCGCATTATTGTGACAGTTACCATCTTTTGCGAAATGTGCAGAATAGTCAGACCCTATTCGGCTCAGTTGCCACTTCGGGTAAAGAATTTCTTGCCCAAACAAAATCATTTCAAATGAATGTTTCCAGTCTCTTTGGGGGGTTAAAACATGCACACATTTCAACTGGATGGAATGTTAAAAACAGTGCTGCATTTTTATTTGATAATTATGTTTAATCTTCCTCCTAATAAATGAGAACGGGCCCACAAGAACTCTTCAAAGTGGAAGTGTAGTAAGCGATCATCTGTGTCTCAAAAGTGGTACAACGTTAGAAGAGAGGAAATGCCTCGGTAGATCCCACCAGTGAGATGATATGGTAGCACTCAGATGGTATTGCAAATCTGTGTGCGGGTTACTCAGAAACTGGTGAATTTGGTGAAGGTGAAGTTGCTGTTTTAGCACGAAGTGCTGCGATCATAGAAGCAGCTAAGCGCTAGAGGAGTTTTTCACGACGGGATGTTTGTTTTTCAAAGTAAGTCAATACCCCGGAGGGGGTACTTGACCTAAATTTGTACGGGGATCTGCCCACGAAAAAAAATTTTTTCACCCTGCTCCAGAATTTGTGCCTTCAAATGATACCCTGTTCTAGAAAAAATCGGTGAAAAGTATACTCAAAAACACAAAAATTGGACTAAATAATAACCTGTTCAAACAAAATTTCCTCTTTTTACATGTTTTGACAACCTGCTCCAGAAAATTTGCCTTCTTTTGATACCCTGTTCTAGAAAAATTAGGCCAAAACGATACCCTGAAAAACGGCACATCCCCGTCGGTCAAATATAATGAGTACCCCCCCCCCCCCGGGGTCAATACTGAAATCTGGAAGGTTAAATAAAGCAAAGCAGAAACTTTCAATGATAGTTATCCAAAATTTGAGAATGAAGGTTAACTCTTTTTTGATCCTCTACATTTCATGCTAAATCAGCCACTCAAGTCAGCTCTTTCAGGAACTCTTTCAGAAGCAAGGGATTGCCCTAAGAAATTCCTTGATACCCCCTTCAGCGCAATTGTCTGTTGTCGGAGACAGTGGAGGAGCTGTTTCAAGATCCTTATCAAAAAGGCAACTTTCTCACTACTTTCTTCGACTAAATCTCGGCTTTGCAGTTCAACCCAGCGGGTTCACGCAATTATCTTATTCGATAAATTCTGATTTGTATTTATCTTCTCACTTCTTTGATACACGAATGATCACTTGAAAGCTTTCTACAGAAAGTGCATGGATTACTGCAAAATTTACCCCAAAATAAAATGAATTCTTGTTTCAAAATTTTTGCACATTCACGCCATTTTGTGTTCCATTGGGACCACTTTTGTGTTACGTTTCTCAAAATTTTCATTCACATTCGTAAGCAATCTTTAAATAGTCTCTGTACCAATTTTGAAGAACTTTCATGCAGTTTCAATTTTGGTCATTTGTTCCAATTTGGGTGCCATTTGAACCACTGTTGTAAAATTACTTACAGAATTCATTTCTATATTCGTAACTATCATGTTCCAGTTAGGTCATGTACCAATTTTGAGACAATTCTATGCACTTTGATTCTTTGGTAATTACTGCCACTTTATGTGCCACTTGGACCACTTTGGTGACAGTATTTTCAAAAATCATGTCCATATTCATAATCAGCATGTTTGAAATTGGCACTACACCGATTTTGAGACAATTCTATGTAACATCAATTTTTGTTCATTTGTGCCACTTTATGTGCCATTCGGACCAATTTGGTGACAGTATCTTCAAAATCATGCCCATATTCGTAATAAGCATGTTTGAAATAGGCCCTGTACCGATTTTGAGACAATTCTATGTAACATCAAATTTTGGGCATTTGTGCCACTTTTTGTGCCATTTGGACAAATTTAGAGACAAAATTTTAAAAAATCATGCTCATATTCGCAATCAGCATGTTTGAAATAGGCTCTGTACCGATTTTGAGACAATTCTAAGAAATTTCGATTTTGCTCAAAAATTTTTTGGTGGGTCCACAAGTGGACCACAAAGACGGAAAGGGTTAAAGAAGCAGGGTCATGTAACCGTAAACAAACCTGTTATCTCTAGAATCTATATTGTTGCCCACAGGTTGCCATTGTGTTCTGCACAGATTTTTGTGGATGGGGTGAATCCACAATAAAGTTACTTCTAAAAATCCACCAACATCTCTGCAATCGTACAACAAATGAGTGTTTTGTTCATTTCTCTACAAAGTACAAGAGTCCATCTTCAAAATAACACTTTCATTTTCAGAAAACGAGTGGAAAATCACTGTGATGTGGCCAAACAAAAATACTGCAAAATCTTCCTTTCAAAGGAAGATTCTTTACATTACATGACCATGCCCCTTTAAAGCTAAAAAGTGCTTGTCCACGGACTCACAGTTTCTGCTCCCAATCTTCTGTATTGTCTTTTGATATTAGAATTTGATATAATTTGAATGCCACAAGTAAAACATTTGTATATACCACTTTAATTAAGCAACCTCGTTTTGGAAATTTGTCAAAATCTCTTCCTATTGTTAATATGAAAATTCCGAGCCCAGATTCGAACTTAGCACCCAAACTTTAGTCTAATTACATGTTTTTAAGCTGCTAACTATTGTGATGTTGATTTTATGACGATGTAAAGTTCAGAGATTTATAAGGGATTTGACCGTGAAAAATCGTTCGGGGTGAAACTTTACACCCTGAGTCATTTTCATGATCAAATCCCTTATAGATGTTCAAACTTTTCATCGCCATAAAATTAACACTACAACCGCTAGCAACATGAAAACTTAGGGTTAGACTAAAGTTTGGGTGCTAAATCCGAATTTGGCTTCTAAAATTTCATATGAACGAATTTTGAATAATTTCCAAGATGAGGCTGTTCATTAAAGTGGTCAATAATTAAAGGTTATTTGATTAAATAGAATGTTATATTGTTGATGACATATTAACAGAATTTGATCTCAGAAGATACTCCATTCTCACATCATCTTTTGCATTGTCTTCCTTTAATTTTGATTCTTTGCATGCCTTTGATCCAGACCTTGTTCGTTGCAGCCTAACTTTTCTGTTTGTCTGTCTTGCTTTTAGCTGGTTTGGCCTGTTCAATTTCAATTCAAGTTTTTGAGTCTGGTTGGTAACATCATCATAATTACACTGAATAGGAACTGCTTTTTGGGTCGGAGTTTTGTAGATTGTATTGATCTCCATTTCCTCTTCATCATCCCCTTTTGAGCTTGATTCATCATTATTTGGCCAAGGAAAGCCAGCTGCAAATTCTGAAGTTGGGGTAGATAATGGTGATTCTCTTGGTGATAGACATGAGGGCCTTCCTTCAAAAGATTGTTGTTTTCTGTCCTGAACCAACTTCCTAATTTGGTGAAGCATTTTAGTAGTTTCTTTACAAAGCCAATGCGTCAGGGCGACTTACCGTTTGTCAGTCTTCTTGCGTATTCACATTCGTATGAAAGCAGACAGAATTTCTGCGTGAAGTGTTTAAACAATAAGCTTATATTTTGATCCTTATGCTTGATATATTGTCGCAACAAATTTCAACTTCACTTCATATACCTTTGTTTTAAAACACATCCCAAGATGTCGTAACAACAATTTGCCCTTTCCTTCCGTAACTTTCGTCTTTCTGCCATCATATTATGGCTTTATTTGCACGAATTATGATAACTAGTAACCTCTTTCAGAAAGTTGTTTATTCAGCTGCGAGTTGGTTTGTCCTTACACAGAATGTCTGTTACCATTTACAACATATTCATCCACACGAAGTTGTGGGCCTAAAATTCCAGACAAACAAAATCCTCCCAGTATAATAACCGAACCATTTGCCTTTGTGCTGCTTTCGGTCTTTTCGAAGTGTTCCAGTGACTTCCTTCACTGATTTTGTGTAATTCGTTCCCAAGATTACTTTTTAATCATCTAGTTTGATCTAGTCCACAAACCAAGGAGTTCATTGCTAATCAACAGCTTGTGGTTTTGTCGGCAACCAGCTGTTTCGAGTCGGCCTTATCAATTTTTGTTTTGTTTATACGTAACTCCAACATCTTGACCTGGCCTCCTTTCCGTGGTGAAATGGGAATTTTGCGCGGGAAATCCGGATGCACCATCACAATTTTGGCGGGAAATTTATGAGACAATGACCCTCAACTTATGGAGCTCAAAACGCTAGATGGTTTGGTCAATCAAAGTTTGGTTTATACTCTAAAAGTTGGATGGAGTATTACTGCGATTATTTTTTGCTAAGCACTTGAAATCGAGGTCATATTGGATCTACAAAAACGAACAAAACAACTTTTAACTTGGAAACCAGTGAAAAGTGGCATGAAGCCTTCGACCAACCTGATGAACGATCGCCTCAAATCTTTATGAAAAGAAATAACGTACATAATCTGAAATTATAAAGATCAACAACGCATATGATAATCCTGAGTAGTATTTGTGGGTTTTAAACCCTGCAAACAAAAACGTACTTTTCTAAAAGAACAGACTGGCTAGGTTCTCATTAAAGTGAGGTACTTATGACATTGTCAGGGTGTGGTTCTTATCGCAAGGACACTTGTGACCATGATGAATGTATAGCTACAGTATACAGTATGTGTTAAATAAACTTAAGGGTATAACAACTGCATGTAAATATTAGCGAGTATGGTATTTTTGTTGTTGACAACAATATGATGTTATCAAGCCGTATCATACGGCTTGATAAAAACTTTGCATATCCCTGAAAACTATTAGAGGTGTTCATTTATCAATACTTGGGAGTTTGTTTACAATGATATGTTGAAATTTCTTAATCAAGTGTATCATCTCACAAGAACACTGACAGTCTGTTTTTGGTTCTTATCAGTTATCTTTGGGTGTCTTTTTCCACAAAATCAGTCTGCAGGTTCTTATTTTGCCATGTTCTTGTTTGCGGGGTTTTACTATAATTTTCTAGATAAGAAAGTGCTTATAAGGAACTCAACTTTCACATCGCCAAAGCATTACAGTCGAGGCAAGAGTAGTGTGACCAATTGAAATAGATTATGCGAATATTAAACGTAAAATAATTCAATATTGCTGTTCAAGAATCAAATAATAATAATGTTTTCATTTAACTGACAGCCCCTACACTGTGTTAAGTTGGACGATAGTTCAGCGGATGTGTGTAAAACAAGGCATTCAATGTATTTAGCAGTACGAGGGCCTTACACCATATGTCATATCATTATTCGAATTATTTTTCGATTAATAATCCATTGATGATTTGGAAAAATCAAATATTTTAGGATTATGCTGGTCACACTACTCTTGCTTTGACTATAATGGGACAAAAGAACTTAAGAAACTATTTACTTTTTAGCAAAGGAGATCTTGAACATATTTCACATGTTCCCAGTATCGTATTACTCGAAATGTACTCGAGTGATGTCTAAACAGAGGAAACACTTCTAATAACATTGTTTTGAAAAGTTCACGAAGGCGCAGTTAGTGAACATGATGACTGTTATGGATGATTTCCACTCAGTAGAATTTGCCTATTGGACAGGAGATCCTTTGTTTACCTGTGAAAACGTTGCTTCGAATTTGAATAGAATGTTACGCGTGAAATTTCAGTGTGTCAGATTCAGTCCGGCTGGAAAATTTCACTGAGTGGAAATAAGCCTTTTTGGAACCTTTAAGAAACTAGTAAAAAACTCCAAGTACTAAAAATCTTATAATTTTAAGAAACTTTCAGTACTGGCCCAAATTCTTAGATTCTTACATAAAAAATGCGTGTATGTGTGTTTAACTTCGGACTTGAGTCGAAAGAAATGCGTAGAACTAAAGCAGAAGAAACAATCGCAATGCACGCCGGTTGTCCAAGAGCCTTTTAGATACTAATAATAACACATTCATTGAAAGAATAAGCCGATGTGATGATGTCATGTAATATATATTTCACTGATTCAGGAATTTCACAGCTAACAAAAATTTGATTTTAGATATGAAACAATCGGAGCATTAGGCACGTCAAATCAATCTCCATACTACTCTCAAATGTAACAGCATAGGTTCCATATCTTTAAATCGGTGTTAAAAAGCGGAGGTGTAAAATTCAACGACCTACTTCTTTAAACTGAATGACTTGAGAGAAACTTTAGGCAATTTTCTATGATTCTACAGTTGGACTTAGCAGAAATCTTGAATATTTGTCGAAATCGCAGCCTATTTTAAATTTCAGCTCAATTTATGATACGACCTCATCAAATTTCTAAATCACAAGCCAGAAGAGAGAAAGAGTTTTGCTTGATACGATGTTGTAGGCATCCATAAACTATGGTTTTCTTGAAATTGTTTTATTTTTCAGTAACAGGTTTAGAAAATAAGGTGGTTTTAAAGTTGTTTTGAAAATTTTCTTGAATTCTAAAAAAAGAAGAGAAATACTGTAATTCTGAAAATATTGAGGATTTCAGAAAAGTAGAACGGCAGATTTACTGTAAAATAGTTCAAGCTTCCTTGAAGCCGTTCATTTCAAAGAAATAGGGTATAAAATTTTACACCCAGCTTTTTAAAGATTTGAAACCTATGCTCATCTGTTACATTCTATCCAATAGCAATCTCATAAAAATGTGCAACTGTAGGGTTTGTTGAATTTTTATTCCAAAAATTCTAAGTTTTTATTCTGAACATGTAAATGCAGTAAGAAACCGCAAAAAAGAAAGCATTTTCTTCAAAACTGCCTGTTTAGTCCCCAATTAAAACGTACAGAAATTTCTTGTACGAGGATACCATTTTCCAACAAAATCAGACTAAGGTTTCTTAAAAAGAGGTTTCTATTTTGCAGGTTCATTCTTACTGTAGTACTTCTTGATTGTGAATTTATTTCTTCCAAATCATCTGTCATCAGAAGGCCTTAATTGGCTTTGAATTAGCTATTGTAATAGCCTACTTTATATAAAGAACTCAACCCTGGGCAGAAGAAATTTCTTCAAATCAAGTACTGTACACACTCTGGGAAGAACTTTGCACTGACCCTGGAAGGCCACTGCCGGATCGTCGAAAACAAAGGATGATAACTTTACACTGCATTAAATGCAAATTGTATGTTCCTTTCATTTGCCTATGATTTCCTCTCTGTTGCTCAACACTGCTACTGAAGTCATCAAGCAAGAATGTCATGTGCTAAATTATAGTTCATGCAACGTTGGGACAAGTTTTGCCAATCTTAATTCTGTAATAGGCCATCTCACAAACGCCATGAAGGTGAATGAATGCTGCTACAACAACAAGGATGTGGAAGATCTGATGACTCTGAAACTAGAAAGATACAAACGAGGTCAACCAGATCAAACTTTTATAGCAGGGGTGGCGCCAGGGGAGGGCTAGGATGGCTACAGCCCCCCCCCCGTCGGAGGCATCTAGCCCCCCGTCGGAGGAATTTCTGGGTTCTCGTCGGAGGAAATTTGGCAAAATAACGCACGGAAACACCATTTTTCAGTCATTTTAGCCCCCCTGTCGGAAAATTTCTGGCGCCACCCCTGTTTTATAGAGAGCTTTTGCAATCAGTTGTTAATTTAGACTTACTTTGGTCTGTCTCTCACAGAAAGACATGGAAGATGGGGGATGGCAAAGGGTGAAGAAAGAAAAAGGAAGAAAGGGATGCAGCGAATCATTTTCTTTTCCTCTTCTCTCTTTCCCTTCCCTCTTTGCTATCATTTCACACATCCCTTTTTAACTCTAATAAAGTATTGAGCCAACTATTTCCAGCAATCAATAAATAAATTATTCATTCGTTCGTTCATTCATTCAGCTAATCCAGGAATCAGATAATCTCAAAATGTTTATCATACAGTAAAACGGTCAGTCTGTCTGTAGATTGGTCAACTAACTTACTGAATTATTAATCATTTTTCCATTAATTCATTCCTTTAGACTGCGTTCACACGATGCCGGCAGATTTTGAAAACGATGAAAAAAGTGACGGTAGCAAAATTTGAGCTAGCGTTCACACGATGCCGGCACAATTTGAAAACGATAGGAAATTTGACGATAAAAACTCGTTGCAGGATTTGATGCCAAAGAATAGTACCTACACCCTAAGAATAGACTTGCCTCGATCCAAAAGCGTCGAAAAATGTTCTGTTTTCATCTTTGTTGAGTGTTTAAACGATGCTGTTTCAAATTTATGCCGGTTACGGTTCCGTTTTCAAAATCTACCGTTTTCAAAATCTGCCGGCTAAAAATGTGCCGTTTTCGTGTGAACAGGAGGCCTATCCGGCACATTTTTCACCGTTTTCAAAATCTGCCGGCATCGTGTGAACGCAGTCTTATTCAAAGTAGGCTGGAAAGATTTCTAGCTATCTAAAGCTAATATACCGGGTGAGCCAGAGAAAAGTTCCCACTTTTGAAACTTCATAACACCAAGGCTACTCCATGGATTTGAATCATACAAATTGTAATTAAAAGTCGAAAGATCAAAGTACTTTTGTGATTTTTCTCGCTGTCCTACCAGCACTACAAATATGAGTAAATTCAACTTTACAAAAACTTCATGGTTGATTGATTACTGAAAAATGGCCCAAAACATCGATCAATTCATAAATGACCTCTCGCACAGAATAATGAAGGAAATGCAACTTCTCATGGGTGAGAGATATCCTCTAGGCATTAATTTCCTTGGCATTGAAAATCTTTCATATTTGTTTGAAAATCGATGTCTTATAACTCTTGAAGGAGGTGAAACGCCCATGGCCTATTGTTCGATTTGAATAGAATCCTTACGATTTGATCAATGTTTTAGGCCCTTTTCCCGTGATTTTGCAACCATGAAATTTTTATAAAGTTGAATTTACCAATATTTGTAGTGCTGGTAGGACAGCGAAAAAAATCACAAAAATACTTTGATCTTTCGACTTTTAATTACAATTTGTATGATTCAAATCCGTGTAGTAGTCTTGGTGTTATGAATTTTCAAAAGTGGGAACTTTTTTCTGGCTCACCCGGTAGATCTACTGTACTATACATAAACAGGGACAGATTGTGCAATACAATAGCAACAGTTGCTCTGATTGGCACCTCGATTCAAAGCGATTAGCAACTGCAGACAAAGGAAATTCTCTCAACCAGTAAATCAAGCCAAACACGGCCGCAAAAGTTGCCGGAAACCAGTAGGGGAAACTCTCGCCTTGTGGAAGTGAAAAGTGGTTTTTAAGAGAAGTTATGTGCTTATAACAAAAGAAGACTGGTAAATCTAAAGTTTTGCCGCGGATTTTGTTTATTTGATTCAGGGGCTGTGTAGTAATTGCTTTATTTAAGCCCTAAATAAGCGAGAATTATAATACCTTCTGCTCGGTTCCTGAATCAAATAAAAGAAATCCGCGAGACAAACTTTATGCAGTTCGACCAATCCTGCTCTGCGCATTATTTGTGCCGGTGTAGTATAAACAGTGATTCCGTTTGAACTGAAAAACCAATGCGGCAGAGTTTAAGCCATATTCGTTTCGTACCGGCATAGAAACGACGTCTAAGAAACTATCAGTACTGGCCCAATTCTTAGTTTCTTATAACAAAAAATGCGTGTATATTCTCAGTGTTCTAAAACGAACTTGGAATGCAAGGTAGAGATATACGTAGAATAACTGTACTTTATAATCTTTAAACTCCTTACCCAGAAATTACATTTGCCAGGAAAGAATCGTTCTGGGACTCTGAAAGCATACATTAAGGCACCAATGATGTAGAGAACTCCCATAAGCAGAAGCCAGCCCAATGCACCTTGCTCAACACCTCTTATGAAGCCATGAACTATAATTAGGTGAACTGAGGGAACGACGCCAGAGCATCCAAGGGTTAAAAACAAACCTATGATAAAAAGCCAGCGTCAGTGAAAAACATTTAACTGCAGGAAAGATACTTAAGATTATCATTTAAAATCACTTTCTGTGACATCGATGAAGCTCTTAAGACTCATACTTTTTACCGGGTGAGTGAAAGAAAGAATTCCCGTTTGACAATCCATTATTGCTCCCTGAATATCAAAGCAACAGTATAAAGCACTGTCTTGTTTTATTGCCTATACACCCAATTAGGCTAAGTAATTTACCCGGCTTTAATATGCCATTCTTTCCCGTGGATATGGGAAATTCGAGGGGCATTTCACTCTTTCGAAAAAGCGTACGAGATTCTTTCATAACAAAAGGATTCTTACGGATTTTTGGTGGATTCTTATTGAAAACAAAAGGATTTTTGCCCAAGGTGTACGAGATTTTTTGGGAGTGAAATGCCCCTCGGGGAAATTTTCTGCAGAAAGCATCTTCCAAAAACCTGCAAAAACGACAAGTAAAATTTCATTGGTTTTCCTTTTTAAAAGTGATGAAGATCGCATATATTCATGTATTTGTCTTCCTCGGAGAATGGATTCTTACGGAATAGGTTATTTATACAAGGGGGAAGACCTGCTCATCCTACCACGAGGATAGCACGTGGTAAGCGTGCACAAGTCATTGCTGTTAGACACGTGAAGGCAAAACATGTTTCGAAAATTTGTTCATGACTTTGGGTACGTCTTGAAGGTTTCTTGAAGAGCGGCCAATTTCGGTCAGGCAAATTTTAAAGTAGGTTTGAACATTTCAACCGGGTGAGTCAAAAGAAGGCCCGGTGTTTGACCAGCTATTGCTCCCAGAATACATAAGCAATGAAAATTTGCAATACCTGATTGAATAGCTGATATGTTCAACTATCTTTAGAATTTTTCCTTGCTGAAATCAGTCACTCCATTCTGACTCAGTAAGGGATTTTCTAAAAAATTTCCCTTCGAGAAACCCCCGAGAAACCTTAAAGACGTGACAAAATCATGAGCACGCTTCCCTGATATGTTTGCGTCACAAGGATGACTTCAGTGCGCTTTTAGCACGGGGTATCCTACTGGGGGAATGAAAGCGTCTTCTCCCTGGTATGACTAACGTATTCAGAGGGATTCCATTCTCCCAAGAGGCTGAAATACTTCCAAATGTCACTATTGCCAGGAAGGAGAACAAAGGGAAATCTTGTTTGTTGTTTGCACTTATTTTCGCTGGTTTTCAAAAGGATCTTTTTGCAGAAAATCTTCCATCTAGACCGGGAGGAAGGGCCGATTAAAGCCGGGTAAATTACTGAACCTAATTGGACATGTCTGGAGTAAACATGACAGTTTTCAATATCATTGCCTTGATATTCAGGGAGCAGCATTTTTTCATACGCCGGGCCTTTTTATTGACTCAACAGCTACCACTAAGGGCCTGTTTATATGAGGAAAAACACCTCACTTGCCAGACCCGGTGCTGAGAGGTGAGATTCCACCTTCCAATAAAATCCTTTGTTCTTTCATTTCGCGTTTACATGAGGAACGCAACACCACCGGTATAGTGAAGTCCCACCTCACTAGAGGTGGAATCTCACCTAGGTGAGGTGAAATTTTTCCATATAAACGAAACACCACCGGTATGGTGAGGTACATTGAATTTATTCGTGAATTCTCATTGGTCAGTTCATCCTGATTTCACGGAAGAGAGACTTTACTCCACCTCACCTCTCAGCCCCGGGGCTGACAGGTGAGGTGAAAAATCTCATATAAACAGTGACTGAAATCTACCTCGCCTCTCAGCTCCGGGTCTGGCAGGTGAGGTGTTTTTCCTCGTATAAACAGGGCCTAAATCACATATATTTGCCAATATCATCGTCTTAATATCCAGGGAGCCATGACTTTTCAAACGGGGATTCTTTTTATTGACTCCACCGGTTTGAAATCGCAAATTATCGATCTCTAGCTAAAAATACCATAGTAATTTAAATCTAAATAAGATCATTTGTGGCTTGATTTGACTACTTCTCCTAAAAAAAAACAAAAAAAAAACGACGACATCTGTTGAATGCATATGTCCTTGACAAACACGGACAAAAAATTGCAAGACTTGCGTCAGCCACTACCTGGTGTCAAAAAACATGTGCCCCATCTCTGTAGCTGCTGTGGAGGAGCTGTAGATTTAATCATCTCTGTTTTTACACATTTGTATAGGTCAGGCTTCAACTTAGAGTTTGATGCCTTGTTTGAGTCAATCTGACAAGCAATTGCTGATTTATGGCAGAGAACAGGCAAAATAAGTGTTGCTTCAAAAACAGCACTATTGTCAAAGAAAGGGTTCTGGCATCCTATTAAAATTTTCACTACAATTATTAAAAGGTAGAGAGTGCTCTCTTATGAATAAATAACACTGCTAACCCTTTAGCAAAAAGATTATTACGATGCTAGAACCCTTTCTTTGGAAATTCACTTTATTTTGACATTGCTGAAGAAAAACAGAAGTGCTGCTTTGAAGCAACCACTTATTCTCTGCCATAAATCAGCAATCACTTGCCAGATTTGACTCAAACAAGGTCTCAAACTCTAAGCTGAAGCCTGACCTATACAAATGTGTAAAAACCGAAATGATTGGATCTAAAGCTCCTCCACAATAGCAACACAAACGGAACATAACTTTTTGGGCCATCCTGAAGTTTTGGAGATTTCCAAAAAAGATCTAACTTCTTTTATTCATTTGTATATTACGTACCAGCTCTAAGTGGTCTGTATTTTGGTGTCGCAAATTTATCCCATAGTGCGACAATGATACACATTGTACCAAGAATGACAACAGTAACCATGTAGCCAATCTGGTGCATTCTTCTGCAGTAGAAGCCATAATACAAACATGGTATAAAAGATCCAACTATGAGGCATGCGATCCCAGAATAATCTAACCTACAGGAATTGAGGAATGTATATATGTAATTCATGTATGTATAATGTCACCATAAGTAAAATTAAAATCAATAATATAAATTTAGGAAAAGTCTCATTACAGTGTATTATGTAATAAAGTAGGTATAAAAGTTAAAAATGTAATCTAAAAACACTCCCCAATTAAAGAGATAGCAGAGATAGCGTTAAAAGTCAGTGCAACTTTGTTTTCATAATAGTATATACCTCAAGAGATGTCTTCAAAAAACAAGTGCTCACAAAGGAAACGTAAAAATATATCATTTGTCTCAAAAGTTGAAAGAAATGTTGCATTTTCAAGATATTTGATAGACAGTTCTGTTAAAGCCTTTAGGATTTTGATAAGTAGAGACAAACCCTAACCCTAGGCTCACAACTTAGCCTACTCGTATTCCCAGCAATTCAACATTGGAGATCCAAACAGAAGCATGTGCATGCAGATTTTGTATCATAAGGTGAAAAACATGACACAAGCAATTTGCGTGCGAGGAAAGTTCTTTAAGATTGCATTAAGTGACTGGCCTTTCTGCAACCAAGACATTGTTGTACAGTCCAATCTAGTTACACTTTCTTTGGCAATAAGATTTGAGAAATATCACAAAAAAACTCTGGTCTTTCAGCTTTTAACTGGAATTTGAATCATTTAAATCTGCTAACTACTCTTGGTGCCAGGCAATTTTTAATGCAGGAACTTCTCTGGCTCTTAGAGTATATCAAGGTATCTCAAACATATTATACTTACTTGCTAAAAACACTGTGAACTTTGATAGAATGGCAATACACAGTGTGAAACAGCCAGGAAAACAAAAGACATAAAATGGCACCAAGAAAGAATGCACCAAAAACCAGACATTCTGCCCATCCATTTGGGTAGTTGAACGAGATTGAGACATGGGGTCTTACATAGACTGCTAGCATTGCCAATAAGAATAGAATTAAGCCAACAAGATGAGTCCATATGTTACCAGTCTCTGTGTGCATCCTGGGTAAGTAAAGTAAATGTTACAATTCCACCAAACCCTCTAAATGCATGTAAGAATTCTTGACAGAAATGAAACACTGCAAGACTTTTAAAACAAAAATTTTAAGAATTTCTAAAGAGCTCTAACATATCAAAAACAAAATTACTTGCAAAGATCCCACATAGGCATTTGCAGTACAGGCATTGCGCACATTAACATGGCATGGATAATATGCAATATGCTATGAATTCTATACAATATGAAAGACCGTAAAATTTTTCTAAACAAGAAGTCTTTACTTAGGCAGGAAACTTCATAATGTGTTCAGCACAGAAGATAGGAATCAAATGTCTTGGCCGATCTCTGCTCATGGTCCATGGCTGAAACCTCCAAAGCCTCATTTTAACAGATCAATCAGATGGTGAATGAGCAAAGAAGGCAAAAGAAACCTATCAAAGTTTATTCTTAATCTTAACCCTCATAAGATGCAACCACATCAAAACACTGATTGAAAGTTCCTGAATATTTTTGAAGAAATCTTACTCTCCAGATGTGGGTGAATGCTTGCTTTGATGCCAATTACAATATCTGAATATTTTGAGGAGTTACAGTATGGGTCATGGGCCATGAGCAAAAATTGGCTTCCCACAGCATCTTCATGTATGGTACTACCAGGAGGCTGAGCAATGTTCACACAACACTGTACCATTGGATTAGTTGAACTATTGTACCGGACAAGTCAAAAAAAAAGTTTAAGCGTTTGGCGGGCTGGAATAAAAAGTATGTGACCGATATTCAAAACTGAAATGTTGATCTATTAGTCAAAGATCAACTTAGATGAGAAAATTTTGTTTGGTAGTATCCCTTATCTTACAGACCCAGAAATTAGGAAAGTGCTAGTAAAGGGCATATTTGGGAACAAAAATTCCACATTCCATTCTGGTCCATGATTTACCCTCTATCAAAATTGGAATTCAGCTTCTCAAACTGGCAATGTAAACTTCAATGCCACACAATTCATGGACTAGAATGGAATGAGGAATTCTTGATTCCCATACAAACCCCTTGCAAGCAATTTGATTGTTGTTGGGTCTTAAAGATGTTTAATTTTACCAAACAAAATTTTTTCTTCTAAGTTAGCCTTTGACTGATATATTAACACTTTAGTTTTGAATATCGGTCATATACTTTTTATTCCACAGCCCTCCAAACACCTAAATTTTTTTTGACTCACCCAGTACATAACATAAAGCAATGACTTTCATCATTCTTCATTGCTTAGGTACATAGATAAGACGTATCCTTTACCTAAACATGCTGCCAAAGCATTGTTTGAATGAAGGTAGCTGAGGTCTGTGACCATGTGAAAGAAATTCATTATCTCTCAACCAAGTTGGCAGCTCCCAGTGGGAGACTACACCCCAACCAGTGTTAAAGACACATTTGATGCATTTGCCAGCCTGCTCTGCTGCAGCTTGCAAATCATTCTCCATTGCCCTGAATGCAACAAGCAATTCCTCTTGCCCTTCTTTAAGTGCACTTGCCTACACAAGAGAAAACAAAAATTATCTGCATACGCAGTATGGCCATAAAAAACTAATTGGAGCAGCAAATTGCTCTCTTGGTAAAGAGGTGGCACCAGAAATCTTCTGACAGAGGGGCTGGAACCTCCAACAGGGGGGCTAAAATGGCTATACAGCGCACTATTTGTACGTCATCTTGCTGAATTTTGCTTTGACAAGAACCCAAAATTTCCTCCGATGGAGGGGGGGGGGCTACATGCTTCTGATGGGGGGCTGTAGCCCCCTCTAGCCCTCTCCTGGGGCCACCAATGTCTTGGTAATGTTGGGGCAAACTATTTCTAAATAAACCAGCATAAAACAAAGGAAATAGAGACTTGAAGGAAAGAAATTTACTGCTTTGAAAATTTCAGGTCGAGCAATCTATAGCTACCCTCCAGCATATGAGGGGAGACTGGGGGTGCAAGAGCTGGGCTCTCCTCAAACAGCCAGGCCTCCATAATGAACAATTAGCACTACGGTTAGAATGGGACTTGTGCACAGTAACAAGAAAACTGTAGTTTTCTTGCCTACCAATTCTCAAGAATCCTAGGGAACAGTTTTACCATCAGGCTACTCAAGAATTCCTTCTTGTACATCTTTGCAGTCCTATAAACCATGTAACACTTAAGGATTCTTATTGGAATGCAAAATGTTTACTGGACTTTTCATTGATTTAGATTAGTTTACCTTGTACATTTGTATATAGTAAGCTAGCGTTTAATTTAATCGATGTAAAATAAGATGACAAACAAACAAACAAGGAAAATTTTAAGAATTCCTGAGAATTCTTGTGATACTTGCAAAAGGCTTGGACTATGGTCATTTGCCTCCATACTCAAGATTTAATGAAAGCTTCTGTAAAATCCTTTAAGTTCAGCTTGCAACAAGCTTGCAGTCTTGACAGAGGCATGATTTGATTTGAAGGGACCTGAATTGAGTATGTTGACACAATTTTGGTCAGTTTGCACATACAGTTTGTTAGAGCGGAACAATAATCCCATGCTAGGATATTCTCAAACATATAACAATCATACTTGATTTCAGTTTGCTTTCAATTTCAGCTTAAAATTCCACAACATACAAAAATCCAGTATGAATACCACAAAAACAGTTAATATGAAAACATTACAATGATACTACCGGGTGAGTAAAAAATGCCTGGCGTTTGAAAGGCCATTGCTCCCTGACTACACTGTATGCAAGCAATGATATTTTGCAAAACTTATTGAATAGCTAATACTATCTTCAATTATTTTTAGAAATTTTTCTGACTAAAATTGGTTACTTCCTTCAGATTCTGTAGCGATTTTCTAAAATGAATCCCTCTAGAAACCTTAAAAAACTAAAATTAACCTCAAAGCAATGACATTCAGCGCGCTTTAGCATGTGCTAACCTCTTGATGGGTTGAAAAGTCTTCCCCCTAGTGTAAATAACTCATTCAGGGGGGACTCCATTCTCCCATGAGGACAAAATACATGAACACATCCAAGAGTCATTATTGCTAGGAAGGGAACAGGGATATTTTGCTTGATGTTTTCACTCCTTTTTGCAGGTTTTCGAAAGGGGCTTTCTACAGAAAATCTCCTACGTATTTCGACAGGAAGGAATGGCCAATTAAAGCCGGGTAAATTCCTGAAACTAATTTGACATATCTGGGATAAAATAAGACAGTCTTCCATTTTATTGCTTTGATATTCAGGGAGTAGGATTTTTTTGAACGCTGGGCGTTTTTGTTGACTCACCCAGTATACTGTAATTTGTATCAACTGTGAAATACAGCAAGAATTACTGTATAGTGATTTGAGAAGTCTTACAATATAATTCCTTGGGAATCTATTAATGTGCTGTAAATTTATCACATATACTGCAGTGACGATGTATATATAATTAGTAATTTGAAATGTGAAAGCTGCAAATGGTTGTTCCCCTTCATGTAATTTACTACAGTAAATCTTCATGTCTGGTGATAGCAACAGAGAAATTCCTTTCAAAAATTCTACGTGAGGGAAAGCCATGCCTCCAAGGGCTCCCCCTGGGTACAGTATGTCCTTGGTTTATTACCTAGCTAAGAAACTCTGTGTTACTCAAGGATCAGTAATCGCCCTATTCTACACATTGCTTTTAATGTCCACAGAAATAATGCAGTATGTCTTACGATTTTGTGTTTTGTGTAATCAGTCCATGAATTATCAGGCATACAGCTGCATTTTTCGTCAAAGCAGAGAAGCTGACTTGCAGGGTTGAACACAGAGAGTTCTTGCCAGTCAATGTCATTCACCTGAAAATCAAAATCAGCACATATACAAATGTTGATAACATGGTTTACACCAGACTTCAGGAAAAATAGAGTTTTATCCCACCTGAGGTCACAAATTCATCCTCCAAAAACTCAGTTCCCATATAGAGTTTCTATCACTTTTTGTTCATATAAAACTTTTTACAATATACTTTACATTATACTACAGTATATACTTTTCTAATTACTTTACAAAACTACAGGGATGAAACCATGGGGAGCGAAAGACAATGACTACCCCATGGCCAATATAGACATAACGACCAAGTCAATCTATACACAACTAACTACTGTATGAACGAATAAAAACTATCGAATATATCATATATATATATATATATTGTACTAGATTCTCTTTTTCATATCAGGGTCGCAATAAATTCCTAAATTTCTACTTTTTAATGGCCTATGCCATTTATCTTGGGTCTGCACAGTACTTGAGTTGATCTCCATCAGCCTGATGCCTTTTAGGCATTATTGATTATACAATACAGTATGTGGATGGAGATGTAGATGAAGTAATAAACCCCAGGGGGGGCACTTGTGAAAATTTTGATAGGGATGCTCGTGTCATTTTTTTGGGTTTGAAATTTACGAAAATGTCATTTTTTTGGGTTTCGCTAAGTTGGCATCATTTTTGTGGGGTTGAAAAAATTGCCGTCATTTTGTTGGGTTAATTGAAAATTTGCGTCATTTTTTTTAGTTACTGAACTTTGTATTTAGAAAATTATGATCTCAATCAATTAATAGAAGTGCTATAGGTTGTTGAATAATTCTTTCTTTCCAATTATGCTGAATCAGAAGTTTACCTACGCTATGTGTCAATTCATTGATATAGTTTTTAGAAAGAATAGTTGGTTATTAACTAACATATGAAGATTAAAGACAAATCATAAGAGTTGCTGTGATGGTCTCCAAATTCAATATCAGTTTTACTATCTTGTGCAGAATTATAAGGTGCAATTTTCTCAATTTAACTTGTTGTACAAAAAGGATAGCTATGGGGGCTCGAGAATAATTCCGTCATTTTTTTGGGTTTGAAAATTTTGGGCATGTCATTTTTTTGGGTAGATTGAAAATCTGCCCAAATGAGCATCCCTATCTTAAATTTTATAGAGTGTCCCCCCTGGGTAATAAACATTTGATGGTTGGAGGGAAAGTAAAAGTGGAAAATAAAAGTAGAAAGCAGGCAGAGCATCAACTTGATTTTATGATTCATGAATTTTAAGGATCATCAAAACTTTACCATAATGATTAAAGGACACAGACCAGACTGCAAAGTTTTTTCTGCTTGGGGACTTTCTGTGGATTCTTTTGGCTTAAAACCATAGGCTACTGTTATCATTACAATTTACGGCACATTCCCAGTACCAAGGGGTATTTCAATCCCAAAAAGACAGAAAACTTTTGGTAAAAATCCTTTTGTCTTCAAGAAAAATCCATCAAAAATCCCTAAAAATTCCTTAGTTCTGAAAAATCTTGTATTTTGAAGGAGTGAAATGCCAATGGCCCCACATATGGTACAAAGCAAACTTTTCAGTCTCGGAACCAGAGGTGTTCTAGAATCAAGAATCTAGGAAACACTACAGTAGATATCTTGTTGGCATCTACAGTAACTTCCTCATGTCACGTTTTGATATACAATAAAATAAAACCATTATAGTTTTAAACTTTGCATGAAATTTCCTCTTTTCCATGCTGGAAAAACATGTACAGTATGTTATGCCAAATATCTTTGACGTGGAGCAACATCAAAAGGAACAGAAGAACAATGGATCAATTGTCTTTAGATGCTTGGGGTGTTGTAAACCTTTTGCATTTAGCAAAAATGAACTTTCCACACTGGCCTTCATTTTAAAAAGTATATTTACTTCATTTTTGAATTTGGATTTGAGAGTTTCTTAACACTTTTAAGAAATTTAACAAAACAATATACTAAATTTTTGACAGTTCTACCTCAGGGACCAGTCATTAACAATGCCAAGTAGGGGGCTGGTAGATATTTAGAGGGGCCACCAAAAATTCTGGGCTGTGAAAGGGGGGCCATGAAAACTACAAAATGCTAATAACCAAAACTTCTTCCTTCAACAATCTTTGTAAAGCTTGCATCCTCGCAGTATCATTAATGATTATATTCATGAATCTTTAGGAACCACTTTTTCTCTTGAAAGAATTCCTATGTTCTTTATGTGTCACTTGTTATCAGAAAATATGATATGTTGCTTAGAAGTTTCTCATTAAATTTGATTAATAAAGAGGGGGCCATGAAAAATTACAGCTAAAAGACCAGGGGTCTTTGAAAACTTTAGTGTGACAAATGGAAGGGTTATGAAAGATTTTCATTATCAATAAAAATGATCCTTTATTATGCCTAGGCCAGGTTTCTTACAGTATATGAATTGATGCCCATTTTCGAAATTTGTTATTTTAGGCCCATTTTGAAGCATTAGGAACTACCTTTCTTTCTCACATCCTTCCTCCATTTTTCTAATTGTGCATAATCTAGATAAAAGATGCAGTATGTTGCTGTTCATCATTAAGATTTGTGTGTTGGAATTTCAAAATGAAACGAACTGAAATGAACTAAACTTACCGTTCTTCTTCTTATACTTTTGAGCACTTTCAGCTGTGTTTCTGGAACGAGAGCAGCTAGATATCCTTCAACAGCATCATCCTCGTCTTCTTTCATCAAAATTCCTGCACATTTTGCTCTAACGATAATTTGTTCCCTCATCCTTTTGCAATTCTCGCAAAGCCGATCAAGGAACGCGGTAACGAAATCTTGATAGGCCTGTTCATCTTCCATCTTTTCAAATTTGGCCATCTCTTCGTTGGTAGGGGAAACTTCTTCTGCTGTAGTAACCTCTTGGATGATTACTGGTGGTATTACATCAATCTCATCTTCACTTTGCATGCTTCGGTGCAGAGTCTGCAGACATTTACATCGTCTTTTTTGAAATGTCGTTCTTCTATCGTTCGCTAAGTTCAGGAGTCCATTTTGTGTCGTTGTCGTTGTTTGGCTCTATGGGATGTCATCTACGAAAAGCAGATGAGAAGCTGTTGCGTAACTAAAACGCGGAACGACACAAAAACAAGGAATTTTAAAAAGGGTGAGTGAAAACTTTTTTACATTTTTCTTTGAATCCAATAGCTTCAAATGAGCTCAGCGCACCTTCCTGTAAATGCGCCATGGAAATATTTTAATAGCATTCGGTGGTATCATAGTATTCATTAAAGTTGGGATGTTGCGACCGTATGTTGCGACACACAATTTTTAAATTCGAAACCAAAAGAGGGATAGCTTTCTGCTTTCTATTTTGTTGTGGATCTTCATTAATAGCGGTAGCTCCATTTTAAAAAGCTTTGGACTTTCATAAGTTTGACATGATTTGACCTCAAAATTTTCTCGATATTGTCTTTTGTCTTGAGTGTGAATTATGTCTGTTTTGAGATCAAAGTACTGGTGTCCCAGAAAAAACGCAACCGATTTGATCGGGGCTAGCGGCAAGAATTTAGAACCAATTAATTAAGAATGATTTTAAAATAATCCTTATTGCTTGATGCTGGTGCATTGACAGTAGGGATATTAATCTTGAAAGTAAAATTTTGCTTCCACTTCCTAACCAGAGCTTGCGAGTTTTGGCCTAAACTGCAAACGTGCTGTTTGGGGAATCTCGGAATTACCGCGAAATACGAGCATAAAGCCATGTGCTGGGGAAAATATTTAAATAGAAATCCAAACCTTAACTTCACAATCAAATACATTAATTTGCTCTTAGGAGAAATCTTTCTTTATTCTACAAGGTCTCAAAAAGTCAGCATTGCATATCTGTTAAACAGGTTAACTAGATTACTTGAGTGAGCGTGAAAAATAAGTTAGTTTTGCAACCTTCTCTTCGTTTGAATGAAATCCATCGTGTATATTCTGCCTCAGTATTATCACGAAACACAATCAAGTATCCATGAATAAGATCCTTGAAAATGCTCACTCGTGCTTGGCTTTTTTGCGGGTGCACTGTAATTGAAGACATATTCCTTTCTGTATAAATGCAATAACTAATAGCAAAAAGCACAACATTTAGACAAAACGCTTTCTGTTTTTATTGCGGCCTACAGACAAAAATATGGAACCCAACACGTCCTGGTACGTTTAATAGAAGATTGGAGATCTAAACTAGATAACGACTATCTCGTAGGTGCGATCCTTATGGATCTTTCTAAAGCTTTCGACTGTATCCCACATGACTTGCTTATTGCCAAATTACATGCATATGGATTTGATGAAGATGCACTAGTCCTTATCTATTCTTATCTTAAAAGACGAAAACAATGTGTCCGGATAAATAATACGTATAGTTCCTTTCAAGAGGTTACATCTGGTGTACCCCAGGGCTCTGTATTGGGACCCATCCTTTTCAATTTTTACATAAATTACCTGTTTCTTTTCATGAAGCAGGCAACGCTCCATAATTATGCTGATGACAATACACTTGCTTATTTTGCTGAAAGCATGCCGGATCTTGTAAAAACTTTGGAAAAAGAAACAAGAGTGGCTTTATCATGGTTAGAAGACAATGAAATGATTGCCAACCCTGAAAAATTCCATGCTAAATTGCTCAGGAAAAATCAAACGAATACTAGTGGGGAGCCAATTAACATTAATGGCAAGATGATCAAATCTGAGGAGACCGTTAAACTTTTAGGCGTTACGTTAGGTTATAGACTTGATTTCGACTCGCATATTTCAATTCTTTGCAAAAAAGCTGCAACACAATTGAATGTTCTTAAAAGATTAAAAAATTTCATTGTCTTCAAGGAGAAAAAGATTCTTGTTCAGAGCTTTGTATACTCTAATTTTAACTACTGTCCCCTTGTGTGGTATTTTTCATCTGCAAAATCATTGCAGAAAATTGAACAGTTGCAAGGACGTGCACTACGATTTCTCTGCAATGATCATACCAGTTCGTATAATGACTTGCTCTTGAAGTCAGATAAAGGCACGATGCTTGTTGCTCGCCAAAGAACTCTTTGCATAGAGATATTCAAAACAGTGAAACATTTACACCCAACTTTTATGCAAAACATTTTTAAATTACGGTCTTCAAATTATTCATTAAGAAATCCAAATAACTTAGCTCATGTTAGGCCAAACCAAACAACATTTGGGTCCAATAGCCTGACGTCTATTGCGCCACAGATTTAGAACGGATTACCAGACAGAATAAAGTCAGCAGAAGATTTGAAAAGTTTTAAGGATTTGATAAAACAATGGAATGGTCCCAATTGCAAATGTAGTGCCTGCAAATGACTACCAAATTAGTTTTAATTAGTTGTTTATATTTGAAAACTTATTTATTTTGTTTATAGCTTTTGTTTTCGTAAATTCGATTTGGATTAGTTGACTTGTATATATTTATATCCTAAGTGTATATATCGTTAGCTACTGTAAATAATCGAATTGAAATAAAATTACACACACACACAAACATGTTTTTCCATTTTCATCTTTGGACTTTCTATTGAAATGTTTGCTCAAAAAAGTATGGGTTCTTGCTCATAACCACTACGTCATGCTTATGCTAAGGAGATTCCCCTAAACAGCACGTTTGCAGTTAGGCCAAAATCAGAAAGCTCTGGTTTGGAAGTGGAGGCAAAACTAGACTTTCAATATTAATATTCCAACCCTCAATACGCCAATATCAATAAACTTGGCATTCATCTTCAAATTGACTATCGAGGATTATCTTGAAAATATTTTTGGGTTGATTCGATCTAAATTCTTGTCGCTATCCTTGATCAAATCTGTTGCCTTTTTTTCTGGGACACCCGGTAAGTAATTTGGGAGCCCTTCAAACCAAACTAAATTAATTCTGCACTTCCAGCAAAAAGAATATAAGGAACTGTATTGTATTTGATCATAGAAATTAGAAATGCATTTGATAAATGAGTGAGCAAGAAGCTCAGCCCCATTTTCTCCAGAACCTCCGGAACCTACCAGGGTCAACTGTTCCGTGTTTTAGTAACGCGATACAAGGGCTTGGGGCAAGAAACCTGTTCAAGAAACTGGCAGAAGTTATTCGCAGCTCTAAGTTCTTGATTCATGCGTCCACAGAGACTTTTAGAGATTTTTGCAATGGTAAGGGCATCAATTTTCCAAGATTACTACCGATGAACGGTAGATTGAGCATGGAATAGTCAATTTCCAAAATACGCAAGAAGTAATGCGCTGGTCACTTGTTCCAGAGGTGTTTGACACACATTTGCACACATCACATAGTCATCCATCGATTAAGATTCAGTAGATTCATGTGATGCAATTTACTTTAAATGCTTTGGCTTGTTTGATTTGTTTTACTCTTTCTTTTCTTGTTGTAGGAAAACGCTGAGATGAAAGAGGGGGATGACAGGGTAGTGGTACCATGGTACCAGAGGGGTGGTACCTGGTACAATATTGTGCAAATGTTGTGGAACCTGGTACCAAAGGTAGGGATACCGGTACCAAGCTTATATGACTCGGTACCAATAAAGATTTCGTCCTTGGATGATTTTGGAATTCCTAGAACAAATTTTTAGCTTTTACAGTGCAGACAGTGACACAGATGCCACGGTGATGTGCTCAGGAGTGGTTTGGTCTTGCTCATTGGTCTCACGAGGAACTGACGTAGACCTCCTTTCAGAATTCGTCATATTCATGATAGCTCCTTCCCACAAAAATGGTGGTACCAATACCTTCAATTTGGGTGGAACCTGGTACCTTATGAGTTGGTACCGGTACCGAAGACCCCCCCCCTGTCACCCCCCTCATGAAAGGAGATGAACTGTTCGTCAAGTCAACAAGACGGCCTTACGTCGTGATTCATTGTCATGATCAAAGGCATGCATTGAGGAGACTTTGAAGTATGACATTTTTGTCTTGTGGTGACAGGCACTGCAAGAATTTTGAAGAACTTAGACTTCGTACTCCGCCCTTTGCGATTTTGGAGAGGTGATGAGGCCTGATGAAGGTGTGTCATTTGTGAAACTGAAATCGTGCCATGGGTGTAAGCAACATTTTGTGAAGTGGGGGTAACAGAAGAGAAGCTAGGGTTCTTCTGGATTTGCTACAAGTCTATCCTCACCTAAAGATAGACTTGTTGCAAGTCCAGGTACAGAAACTTGGCTCAATTTTGTCTTCCCGTGCTCTTAAAGGGGCTCTCAGTCATCCTTGATAAACCTTGTCTTATCAGCTATAACGAGAAACAGTTGGTTCAGTTCAACATTTCATGAATTAAAAAGGCTGAAAAGTCTCGTAATTTTCCTAGGTCACTCAAAAATGTTTTGACAATGCACAGAAAAAAATATGTTTTATAGTACATCGGCTATCTGTAAGAATTGTGCACTTTATGAAGAAAGCATGAAAATTGGTATACCTACCCATTTTGATGCGCTGAAAACGATAAGATACAGACCCCAACTGTAAAATGCCCCCAAATGCTATTTTTAGACAGGGGTACTCGGGCCCAGTCCCATCAATGTTATATTACTCTAAATCACTAACAAATGACGATGAAACTCCAAAATAAACCAGTTTGGCACAATTTGATATGCTGAAAACAATGGCTCAAATAATTGTTTGAAAAATTGCCCCCAAATGCTATTTTTAGATTGGAAACTCGGACCCAGCCCTCTTTTTGTGTGATTTTGCTATAACTTATAAATAAGACAAGCTATAATCCTATAATCAACTAATTGGTCTTTATTTGACACCCTGAATACGATTGTGAAAAGACCTTTTTCACAAAGTGTCCCTTAAGGCTATTTTTAGAAAGGGGTCTCTCGGACCCAGACCTCTCTCGCACATTATTCTGTAAAAATTCACCAATAAAAGGCGATTTGGGTCCAAAATCAACTAATCTGGGGTTATCTGATATGCTGAAAGCGCTGGTGGGCAGACCTCGTTGTAAAAATGCTCGCAAGTGCTATTTTTGGACAGAAGCACTTGGACCCAGTCCTCTTTTTGTGTGATTTTGTTTTAATTTACTGACAAGACAGAATATACTTCTAAAATTGACTAATTTGCCGTAATTTGAAGAGCTGAACACGATAGTGACCAGTTCCATTTCATGAAGTGCCCCTAGATGCTATTTTTAGACAGAGTGTGCCCGTACCCTGTCCTCTTTCTTATGTTACTCTGTTATCATTCACGAAATTAGTCGATATGTTTCTAAAAGCAGTTGTTGATGTTGGGAAGATCCCAACCAAAGATTTTGCATTTTAAGTTCAATGAAACCATTCCATACTTCAGAAAAAAGCGTCATGGTACCTGTTCTGAAGAAAATGATCTATGCACATTGTCCATCACATTTGCAAAGTTCTGTGCAGGGAAGATCAATACTCTTACAACTGCAGCGAACTCCACAGTTTCTCTTGCACGAGCAGCGTTTTAATTCTTTCAGTGCCTTTGATGCCTCAGGTATTGTCATCCAAATCGGTTGATATGATTCACTTTCATCTTTCCAACCCCATGCTAAAACATCAGGTAGCTCCTGCGCAACTTGCAATGACTGCCTCCATACAAAACTAAAAGGTAAATTTCGCTACTGTTGTTCCTGATTCTGACAAAAGTACTTTGCTCTGAAATAACAATATATAGAGTCTAGATCTTTCTTTTGCCTGAATCAACTGTCTGCTGATGGTTTCAAATGTATCCCAACGCAGCATTTATACCCAGAATATTTTTAATTGCATAAGCATTAGCATGGCTCCCTGTAAAACAGTGTATATAGTACTGAGTGGATTACCATGGATAAAAAAGTTAAAATGAATGAAAAATGAAAATGAACATCAATACGGAACATTATCAAATAGATAAACAGCTGCTTACCCTGATTGATATGTAGCTCTGAAAGTATGCTGAATAAGTGCATCTTTTGTCGGTGGCAGCCCATCTACTGGCCTTCCTTTCTTCGTAAACAGCTGTCTCCTAGCAGAATTAACGTCTGTATTCAAAGATGATCGATCGTATAGCAAAATGACATATCTCTCTATGAGCGCCCAGTCATCTTCAGTAATAGCCGAAGGGCAATCAGAAAGCCTCTTAAAAGATTCTGTCACCTCTGGAAATGCTCTCCACGTTTCCCAAGCAGAAGTTTTGCCTCTACCTGCGAAGGACGACGTTGTATCACATCCTGTAAATGCATACCAAAACAGAATCCCAGAACAGATCTGCTCTCCAAGACGGCTCGCATATTCGTGAATTGGAAACCAACGTCGGTCTTTGCCAGTCCCGAATTCTATCCACAATTCTTCAAGAAGCAGCTCATGGAAAACAGCTATTGCAATAATTATTACATCTGTGTCAACTGTCTTGATCATTATCTTTCTATGTCCACTTTCTGCCATATTTTTTGCATGCACAAAAACTCTTGTGTCAGCCTCTTCATGGTTACATGGTACTAGCGAGAGATTTTCGATAGAATCATTATTTGTGAGAACATTTTCGCCCGCGGTAAAAACCAATTGAACATTGCTCAGTCTGTTATTGTTCACACACTTTGCAGCGATAAGTCGAAAAAGTTCTTCTTTATTTTCATTTACTCGAAGGAAATTTCGCCAATTTCGAATCACTGGCGTAGTTTCGACGACGCGAACTCGACTTCCAATACCTCTATCTTCTCTTGTAGATGCTTTGATGCTCTTTTGCCGATAAACGTCGAACACAACATCTATTCTCTCAATGGAGCTGCTTTTTGCTCTGGAGACCAAATGATTGGCGAATTCTTTGTCGGCGTATTCTCCAAACTTTTTGGACTCGCCAGCAGGAGTCATCTGAACTATGGCAGCGCCATCTAAGATTAAGCCTGTTACTAGCGGTTCTTCGCAACATACCTCTCCATATTTCGTTAAAACTTTCACACAATCAGACTTCGTTGAATGTCTTATCTTACCGTATACTGATAAAGCTGGAGGATAGCTGTGATTTTCATGCGAAAAGAAGTCATCTAGATCACTCTCTCTTGTTTGGCATGCTACATAGAGTGAAGCGTATAAGTTGCAATCTTGCTTTAAGGATGAAATTTTTTCTCGGGATCTCTTTGTTGCGATAGAATTGTTTTGTCTGAAAAGGGGCAACTTATTCTTTTTTATAACGTCATGAACCGACTTTTCTGAAGTGATAAGTCTTTCCACCTTGAAAGCTTCGTACTGATCTTTGCCTGCTTGTCTAGCTTCGCGTACAGATGTTCTTGCTTGCTCACCCATCACAACTTTACTTCCTAACGTTATCAACACGTCTTCTCCTTCTTCAAAAGGGTTTCCATTCTCAATGAACGCCTCGTACATCGACTTGACATCTTTCCTAAATCGCTTTTCAAACGTCGTGGTATTCTCATGGTGGCTTTTGATCGGCTCTTCAGGATCAGCATCAACAATGATATCACCAAATTCAGTAATCATCCTTGCGATCTCAGGGCCAGCTACCATCCATTGCATCAACGCTTTTGGGCTCTGTAGAATACCAATAGCTCCTCCTTCCTCCTTGACGAGCTTGTTATTTTGCTCATGAGCTTGATCCGTAGCCATTGAGGAAAACTTTCTATTTGTTTTCTGGACGGTGAATTTTCCGCTTAAGAATTCTTGGTACACATCTGGATGTCTTGTAGGCAACTCCTTGAGATCCTGCAAAAATACTGGAAGCCAGCGGGCATAATGAACGTGATCCAGTGCGAACATCCATGGAATTATCTGCTCCAAAGCATCACAAAACATTTTGAAGTCTGCTACCCGTATACTCTTAACGAACATGAGTAAGAGCAATTCTAGCTCGTAGGTGACAAAAGCATACTCGAACTGAGCTGACTTCTTTCGAGCTGAATCCACCCAACTATCAAAGCTTTCTTCGCTTTCTGCTGTTTGCCTTTTCTCGTAGGCAGTTTTCAGCAACAGATGCAAAGCAGCAACAGATACTTGATGGGCGTACCTGGATTTTTTCACATGGAAGGCTGACAGTAGGGCCTCTGATGTTCCAGACGTGAAAACTTGAGCAGTCGTTATCAAGTCGCTCCATCCACTTCCTTCCAACCAATCTCCTATCATGCTTAATGTCGCCATCTCGATGTGTAGCCCTCCCATCATGATAACGAATTTGTCTTCACCGTAATAATGCGGAAAAAGCCATTGAACCTGCTTTCCAAGAGCATACACTGGCTGATCTGCAGTTATTACAGGTATCTGATTCTTGTTCAAACTATCAACTGCTCTTTTTGTGACTTTCATGGTATGTTTTACCATTGCCAATGAGTTGATATTTTCATCAATCAGTGGCATTAACGCTGAAAGACATTTTGGACGAGGCAACGACGATTTCTGATCTTCGTGAAAAGCAGACCAAGAAGTCCTTGTACTGAGCTCTGGTTCAACATCTTTGTTTGCAAGCAATTCTGTCTGTTTCAACCAAGCTTCACTTTCTTTCAAAGGAACGTGTACCATATCTCCGTTCTCGGCGTTGATCGTTGTTATAGGACGAAGAACGCTTCCTTTGGCAACTGGTGCAATATCCAGATAGTACTCTGGCAACTGTGGCTTTCCAATAATTTTTGACTTCGATGTTGTATTTACAGTTATCACATTCTCTTCAGTTGTTTCATCTGGATGTTGAAAAAGAGATATCCCTGTGCCATGAAAATGTTTTTGAGCTGAAGTTGCAGAAACATTGTGGTCGATGTTGTCTATAGCGGCAGTGGTGAATATACCGTCCTTCAGTGATGTTGGACAAACCAAATTTTTCTCTTCGTATTCTTTGCAGAGCTGATTAGTAACAGCTGCTTTGATGTCGCGTACCCTATCGTATGAAATGCTAACTCCTAATTTGGAGAATTTATCGACCAAGCTGGCCTTACGCGTTTTTGTGTGAACCAGCAAACCAAGATAAACAGGCAACGCTGTTTCTCTTTCCAAGGGGCGCCGTCGTTCTCCTATATCTCGCTTTCTCTTCGTTGAATTGAATATGATGAGCTGGGCTATGTTAACAGCTGTTTCATCGCCAAAATCAACACCTTCATTATTGGGACCACAATTTGGACCTTCCAGCAGCATTCTTATCAAACACAGTAGACTTTGGGGGACAGATGATCTGACGTACTCTGAGTTAAAGTGCCCTTCAAACGGAGGGAATTCTGTAAAAAAATCGTTCCTGATGATTTCAGCAGCCCTTGCAAGGCACATGCCATCATCCTGCAAGCTATGCAAACATGCATCGAATAAGGCCTCGCCAATTTCTCCCTGGAAGCTAAGAAGGACATCTCTACCTTTCTTGTATGCCTGTAGGTCTGGAACGTGCTTTAAGAGTTGTTCCTTTAATCTAGTGCTGTGGATAGCATCAGGAGAGACCCCATAACGCTTAATGTTGCAAATCAGCAGCTTCTTCAAGTCATTAAGTTTGAAAACTAAGGAACTGTCTGAATTTCTTCTTGATTGTCGTATATAATTTATCACCTCGGACAAAGCTATTCCATATACCAAAGAATTGTCCTTCTCTGTTATAGATTCTTTGCTTTTCGCATCTCTAAGAAGGTTGTACAGCTTCGTAAGACACCCTTTGTGATAATGTGCCTCGATCGCAACCATATCTCCCTGACTGAGTTTTGCCAATAATTTACCATCGCACAGCTCAGTAGCTGCAGCTCTGATACGACGATCAAATTCCATGGTACTTGCCCTGTGTAGGTTTTGCTCATCGTCTTCTCCTTCACAAAAGAAACACGTTGCCTTAACAAAGTTGAGACTTTCGTAGCTAGAGCGAGTACCTTTCCGTAATGAAGAGTCTTCTGATGAACAAGAGTCCTTTGGTTCCTCTTGGCTTTTCTTAGCACATCTATCTTGTGCTCTTTCAAAATGGTATTTGTCACAGCTATTCCTGCATGACTTGTGGAACTTTGCGCTATTTTCAATGAAAGATACCAGAAGTGGCTGACCCTCATTTCTTAAACTGCTTAGTTTAATTCCATATGGAAGCATACCAATGGAGTCGAAACTTAGCAGATCTTCAGCAAGACTTTTGTAGCCGACACGTTTATCATGTTGTTTGCTATTATTTGGGCAAAGGAGCTTCTCTTTTTTTTCAGTTTGACAAATGACACAACGATTCCAGTCGATTTCGGGCAGTACATCAACATCGGCAGAACTTACCAACTCGAATTTACGTTTTGACATAATTGCTCATCCGTTCCTTTTGCCTACAAAATATGTGAACAGAAAGACTTTGCAGCCGAGGTTGCCGAAGCTTCTTCATAAACAAAACTCGCAAAAGGAAAGACGATAAATGAATATAGCGGTGACTGAACGAATGTCTGCAACGTACCTGTTTCTCAAACATCAAATTCGGAATTCGTCTTGACTACTACATACTTTTTGTGATGTTGGAAGCCAATGTAAAAGAACTGTCATCCAATATCAAGCTTCATGTTCATAATTTCATTCGTTATGTGATACAAACACAGCATGATTTGCGTTCTTGATTTTGAGGACACTTCCGTTGTTTAAATAATCTAACGTTCTTTAAATAACTCAACAGTTTAAGTGCAATATTTTTTATTTTTGAAGCCATATCAAATTCCTGCCGTGATATGCCAATATGAATTTCAATAAATTGGTAACCTTTTAGTTCTCTTTACAACAGAGCAACTAGGGGAACCATCCAAAGGCAAATGGGGGTTTTTAAGCCATCGTTCTCAGGATAATGTCGCATGAAAGAGGACTGGGTACGAGCACACTCTGTCTAAAAATAGCAATTAGGGGCACTTCATGAAATGGACCTGGTCATTATCGTGTTCAGCGCGTCAAATTACGGCAAATTAGTCAATTTTAGAAGTATATTCTGTCTTGTCAGTAAATTAAAACAAAATCACACAAAAAGAGGACTGGGTCCAAGTGCTTCTGTCCAAAAATAGCACTTGCGAGCATTTTTACAACGAGGTCTGCCCACCAGCGTTTTCAGCATATCAGATAACCCCAGATTAGTTGATTTTGGACCCAAATCGCCTGTTATTGGTGAATTTTTACAGAATAATGTGCGAGAGAGGTCTGGGTCCGAGAGACCCCTTTCTAAAAATAGCCTTAAGGGACACTTTGTGAAAAAGGTCTTTTCACAATCGTATTCAGGGTGTCAAATAAAGACCAATTAGTTGATTATAGGATTATAGCGTGTCTTATTTATAAGTTATAGCAAAATCACACAAAAAGAGGGCTGGGTCCGAGTTTCCAATCTAAAAATAGCATTTGGGGGCAATTTTTCAAACAATTATTTGAGCCATTGTTTTCAGCATATCAAATTGTGCCAAACTGGTTTATTTTGGAATTTCATCCTCATTTGTTAGTGATTTAGAGTAATATAACATTGATGGGACTGGGCCCGAGTACCCCTGTCTAAAAATAGCATTTGGGGGCATTTCACAGTTGGGGTCTGTATCCTATCGTTTTCAGCGCATCAAAATGGGTAGGTATACCAATTTTCATGCTTTCTTCATAAAATGCACAATTCCCATCCATTTTACATCTAAGCCGATGCACTATTATTACTTTACGTGTTTTCAGAAAACAAAAGCATGACTAGGAAACTTCAAGGTCTTCAAGCAGCAGAGACTAAATCAATATAACACACTTCTGCCATTGAAAATATGGGAAACTCACGTCGAAACTTTTGGTAACAAAATGGTCCTACACACGGGGGGGGGGGGATTCTTCTGTAGTAAAGGTACCTGCGGATGTGCCGCCCACCAGGGTATACTTTTCGGGGTATACTGTTGCGATATGGACGCACCCCCTTGTTGATACATCACGTGCTACGCGCTTTTGCTGCTAAATCACAGAAATGTACTCTTACAAACGATGCCAGAAACGTCCCTTATTTGGTCGAGAGCAGACGCTCTCCGTGTTTGGACTTTGTATCATGCGAATAACATTTTTATTGTTTGTTCCTATTTTTACTTAATTGTATTTTTCTTTATAAGGTAAGATAGGTGTGCCTTATTGTTTAACGTCCTGCTATTTAAGTTGAGTTTCTTAGGATTTTAGAGAGTCGAGACGAACACTTTGCCGAAGCCGAACCATTGATGCCGCGCACCAAGACGAATTAACCAAAGCCGTTGAAGAGACGAACTTAAGACGAATACTACCTAGGTTTTCTTTAAATATAGTTATAGTGTTTTAAGTTAGGCAGGACAAGCTTCATTTATCTAGTCGCTGCTGGAAGTTATTTCGTTGTTTGCATAAAGAGTTTATTGTAGAAGATCGTCATCCTCCTGCCGATTTGCCTGCTGTACTTGTTAAGGTCGTAAGTTTACCTTTATACCTTTTAATTTTGGGGTTCCGCAACAACTCACGCATTTGTTAAGCACGTCGGTAGCTTAACACTGGTGCCCCGTGTGAGGAACAAGAAGAGACAAGAATCATTCGCAGAAATTTTCATTTTTCTGTTTCGAAGATTGTATCAAAAACCGTTAGCATTTGAATGGACTGACAAAGTTGCGTGAGACAAGTGATCTGTGATATTAACTATATTGAATTTTGTTGACTGATGTCGAACTCAATCACATTTGTCGGAACTTTTTCATCGATTCATGCATCAAAACTGTTTTGCAGTGATGATATTTTCTTTCTGTTGGTTTGCAATTCGTGATATTTTATGAATTTGGCATTTTGCCTGGTTGCATGCAACACGAATTGCCTTTGGCATTTTAACATTGTTATATCTGATTATTCCATTGCCAAACTGCGTCACATTGACACAAAGGTGAATTGATATCTGTATCGTTTCAATTGTTTGAGCGTTCTTTTACTTTGACCAAAGAATATTATTTGCGTGCTCTTTGACTTCTGAACTTTTTCACGTGTTTATTGATTGACCATCTATTGAGACAATGGAAGAAGCAGTCGGCGAGTTACAAACCCGATTAACTGCCGTTCAAGCAGCTCTTGAAGGCAATTTGCAGTCTGGTCTTTTCCAGCTTCGCTCATTTAACGGTTTGCCAAATGAAGACATTAATGAATGGCTCTCTCGTTTTGAAACTCTTGCCAAGTTTCACACGTGGTCAAACGCGAAAAAGTTGAGTGCGTTGCCACTCTCGTTGGGGGGCCCTGCTAAAGCATGGTACGATTACCAACCAGAAGAAACAACAGGTGATTTTAAACTTTTAACAGAAGGCCTCAAAACAAGGTTTGGCTCCCAAACACTGGAGTTTCTCTTCAGACAAGAGCTTTATGCTCGCAAACAAGGTCCTATCGAGCCACTTTCGATGTACACCGAGGATATAATCAAGAAAAGCCAACGTCTTGCCCTCTCTGACAAAGATTTAATGAATGTCTTCATCAATGGTTTGTGCGATGAAATCAAAAACCATGTTATTCTCAACCAACCAAAATCCTTTGCTGAAGCTGAAAATCTTGCCCGTTTGAGAGAAGCTGTTTCCAAAAATTCCGGAGTTTCTAACTCGCTCACTGTTGCTCAGTCTGTTCTTCAGGAACAACGAATTAAGGAGTTGGAAAGCCACGTAAACCTCCTTGTTTCCCTTGCCGCCCAGAAGAAAAGTGACATGTCTCCCCACTCAAATTTTGGTAATCAAAACGTTAACTCTGGAATTTCATCTCGGAATCAGTCAGCACAAGCTGTTTCTCAACAGCAGCCTGTGAATATTTCCGTTCTGGATGCCCCTGTGAATTCAGGAAACATGAAAGCCTTAAAAGATGAAATTGTAGCTGCCATAAACACTGGTTTTCAAAATAATCAACCTCGCAGAGGAAGGGGTCAGTTTCGGCCATCCCTGGGAAATCGTGGAGGTGCTCGTGGTAGAAATTTACGCACAACCGATGGGCAGCCTATTTGTAATTTTTGTCAAAAGGTGGGGCATGTTGCCAAGTATTGTAGTGAACGCCCCCAACAACCAGGTTCTTCCGTTGCCCAACCGCAGCAAACCTTTTATGCTGCTGCCCAGCCACCGCAAGCCGTTTATACTGCTCCAAATCAACCAAAAGTTGCTTATGCTCCTGCTCAGCGACCAACCCAGGGAAGCCAAAATTTAAACGGGATGGGGCCTTCAACATGGGGGTACTGAGGGCCCAAACAGTAGTTCAAGAGTCAAAAGGCCCCAAGCCTGTAGATAACACTGTAAATAGAAAAGATTTTGAATTTGAACAGTGGGCAAAACAGCGTACAGACGATCAAGAGGGGAAACGACGACCAGATATCGACAAACAATGCGACGGAATTTCCCTCGCAATTTCAACCGATGACACGAAGGAAAGTAATAATTTCGAAAACAATCCGTTTGCACCAAAGAAAACAACGCTGAATGCTGTCGAACAATTTTCCCACTCGCCAGAATTTCCCAACATTCCAAAATCTTCTGACCATGTTATTCCCTCCATCGAAACCGGCAGCAATATTTCTTCGTCCAGCCCAACCAATGTTTTGGTCTGGGGCACTGTCCTAAAACAACCAACCAAATTGCTCGTGGACACTGGAGCCGCAGCAACTGTGATTAGTGACACATATTACCATGATATTTTGCGGCCTGTATATGAACTAAAACGCAACGAACAGCTTGAGAGTGTAAAAACAGCGAATGGGAAGAGTGTTCCTGTAACTGGGTCTGTGTCGTTTCCTGTCATGATTGGTCAGCTTGCTTACACATGTGACGCTGCAATTGTTCCTGGGTTAGCTTATAATATCGTACTTGGACGGGATTTCTTGCATAAATTTAGTGCAGTGATTGATGTACGCGGACAAACAGTGAAATTTTATGGCGACAATACCGTTTACTTTGCGAATGGTGATGCGCCTCCGCATGCTTCAGAGGTTAGAGCAGCGCAGACTGTAGTAATTGATGCTCACAGTGAATCTGTTATACCAGCTTATCTCAGAACATCGCCACCTGAGCCTGTCATAGGACTTATTGAAGCCATTCCAAAACTTTCGGATCGTTATCAGCTATTTGCTGCTTCATCAGTTTCGAGTTGTAATGAAAGTGGTAAAGTGTCTTTTCGTCTGTTGAACCCAACAGAACAGCCAGTTCTTTTGCACAAAGGAACAACGATAGGTCAGTTTTCAGAGCATAATCCAGATGATATCATCTTCTCTCTGGATCCTGAACCTTCTGTTTCTTCAGTCGAGCCTTCTGCTCCAATGGAAGCTAAGAAAGAGTTTCTCTCTCGCTTTGCCTCATTTCCGAGTCAAGCTTTATCTGACTCTGAGAATGAGCAGTTAGCAGATCTTCTTGAGAACTATGCTGACATTTTTGCTTCATCTAGTCTAGACCTTGGCCGCACATCCATCGTGCAACATGCTATTGATACAGGCGATGCTAGGCCTATTAAGCAGTCACCATACAGGGCTTCTCAAGCTCAGCGAGCTGAGATAGAGACTCATATTTCAAAAATGTTAGAACAGGGTATCATAAAGGTTTCTTCAAGTCCTTGGAGCTCACCTGTCGTACTTGTTAAGAAGAAGGATGGGACTACACGATTTTGTGTAGATTATCGGAAACTCAACGCAGTTACACGTAAAGATAGCTATCCGTTACCTCGAATAGACGATGTTCTTGATTCCCTGACAGGTTCAAAGTATTTCACCACACTTGATCTTCAATCAGGGTACCATCAAGTAGCTATGAGTCCAGATTCACAAGATAAAACGGCTTTTGTCACACATGCAGGTGTCTATTCCTATGATGTCATGAGTTTCGGGTTGTGTAATGCGCCTCCGTGTTTCCAACGTTTGATGTCACGTGTGCTCCATGGGCTCGAGTGGAGAATATGTCTTGTCTATATCGATGACGTCATTGTTTTTGCTCCGAGCCTCGATGAACATTTGTCTCGGTTGCAATTAGTATTTGATCGGTTACGTGAAGCAAACTTGAAGCTTAAACCTTCGAAGTGCTATTTTGCAAAGGCTTCTGTAAACTTTCTTGGCTTTGTTGTGTCTGCTGATGGAATTTCACCCGATCCAGAGAAGATCTCTGCTGTAAAGTCTTTCCCCACGCCAAAATCGGTGAAGGATATCCGTAGTTTTTTGGGACTTGCCAATTACTACCGTCTATTTTGAACCTTGGCAGAAGATGCGGAGCAATGATAACACATGTGTTGGGTTTTCCATTTTTATAATAACAACAACAAAACCTTAACTATTTACATTTTATTTCTCATGACTTAACCCTCTCCTTACATGATGACAACTCGATGACAACACCCAGAACATTACCCTTTCGTTAAAGGGATCTGGTAACAAGTTCATTTTAATGATATGCAAAAAACACACAAAACGAGGCTAAGACTAGCCCTTCTCAATACACTCCCCCGGGTTGACTTATGCAATTAGTCAACTACTAAAATTAATACTGCTAACTCTAAAGTGTCATAGCTCATTGTCCATATAAATAGCTACATATTGTCTCTTCTATTAAGTTCTCCGATAATAGCGGCATTACGACGAGGTCTATCAATATTTGATACCGTTGGAACTATAGGTTCCTGCGACTCTGGTGGTTTAGGAATAATAACATTTGCATTACACGAAATTTCTAACGGTACTAAATGTTTAAGCGATCTAGTCAATATAGATGTTCCTCTATTCGTAGCTACTCTAACCTTCGCTGCTCTAATATTGTCGTCTCTGCTTACGATCAGCTCCTCGATAATCGCTATTTTCCAAAATGCACGTTTTGTTTGCTCGTCCTTTAAAACTACAACGTCACCGATTGACATATTTGGTTTCTTAGACGGATCTGATAAACCAGTGGCCTCTCTAATACCTAAAAGGTATTCATGTTTCCAACGTTTGCTAAATTCCTGTAAAAGACGACGATGATACTTAGCTCTTCGAGTTAAAGACTCATTGGTGCTAATCACCTCAAAATGCCTACCGTTAGGCGAACGTGTTGTGTTGTAACCAGATATTAGCTGCGAAGGAGTTAACGGATAAGATACACCATCTACATCATCGTACACATAAGTTATAGGACGTGCATTGATAATACTTTCGACCTCTACCAACAAAGTTGTCAATTCTTCATAAATGAGAGATGTTCTCCCAATAACCTTCTTCAGACAACGTTTTACGGACCTGACAAGCCTCTCCCAAATAGCTCCGTACCAGGCCGCCCTCTGCACAATAAAATGCCATGAGATACCTCGATCTGCGAGATGAGTTTGTACCTCGTCAGACAAAATTATTCTCTTGACATCTTTCATAGCACCCTTGAAGGTTTTTGCGTTGTCTGACATGATGGTCCTTGGTAGCCCTCTGCGTGCACTAAAACGTCTAAATGCTCTCAAAAACGATGGGATATCTAAACTTTCAACAAGCTCTAAATGTATCGCTCTAGTTGAAGCGCACGTGAATAAACATATGTAAACTTTCGAACTACCTTTCTTTGTAGCAACGTATAAAGGGCCAGCAAAATCTACTCCTGTATTTATAAACGGTGGTCCTTCATCTAAACGGGTTGGTGGTAAATCTTGACACCATATTGGTTTGTACGGCAAACCTTCTAGTTTCTTGCAAACAACACATCTTCGAACTAATTTTTTGACGATCTCTCTACCACGTAATATCCAATATTTTTCACGGGTAGCATTCAAAGTTTCACGGACGCCGTTATGATATACTCTGTTGTGATATTCTCTAACAACTAGTTCAGAAAACCGACCTTTAGATGGCAATAGTATCGGTTCCTTGCGTTCAGTTTCTACGAAAGCGTTTTTAATTCGTGAATTCGCTCGAATAATACCTTCGCGATCGACGAATAAATTGAATTGTGAAACAAGTAACGGTGGTTTGCGTGCTACATGTTTGTCTGACCTTGTCAAAAATTCTAATTCTGACGGAAATGATTCTTCTTGGATGTGACGAATTACAAAGTTTTCGGCCTTCTCTAACTCTGATGCATTCATACACTTACCTTGTACCTTCTGTTTTGACCTCAAATTATTTATGAATCTGAAAATCCAAGCGACTACTCGCAATAGCTTTGTCTTACTGCTAAATCTGTTGATATCTACGATATCTTTCAATTTCGAATTACCGACTACCTTACGATTCAGAAGAGCGAATGTCGGTTCTGCCTGATTACGTGTGATTTCTTTCAAAGCCTCTTCGTTTTCGACATTACTTGTAGGAATATCCTTAGGCCATTGATTTTGCGGTAATTTGAGAAATTCAGGCCCTTCTAGCCATACCTTGTTTTGGGAAGGCCCACTCCTCCGGAAACCTCTCGAGGGTATATCGGCTGGATTTAGGGAACCTGGGCAAAATCTCCACTGACCCCTCGACGAAACGTTGAGAATTTGCTCTACTCTTGATCGTACATACTGTTTCCAAGGCTTAGGATTACGAATCCAACAGAGCACAGTGTACGAATCTGTCCATAGCGTGGTTTCGATTACACGATTTGAATCTTCGAATGATAATGCTTGTCGAACAGAATCTAGATGCTTGGCAAGTAAACATGCACCTAAAAGCTCCAGCCTTGGAATACTTTGCCCTTTTATGGGGGATACTCTGGCCTTTGAAGAAAGAAATTTAACTTCTATTTTCCCGTCCTCATACTCCACCCTCAGATATACAACTGATGCAAATGCAGTTTCACTTGCATCTGAAAACCCATGAAGTTGTACACTCACAACCTTTTCATCCTGAAAAAGATACCTGGGGAAAGAAATGTCAGTAATCTCATTCAACTCGGACAAAAGGCTGCGATACTTGAGACGTAATTGACCTTGCAGGTCCTCGTCCCAGTCTACTTTCTCAACACAAAGCTGCTGAAAAAAGGATTTCAATTTGATTACAAAAGGACTCAATACACCTAAAGGATCGAAAATTTTGGCGGATATTTTCAACACTGAACGTTTTGTTGTTGGCAACTTGTTTGCATAGTCAAGGACATCACAAACACTGAATTTCAATTCATCTAGTTCAGTGTCCCAACTGACTCCTAAAACCTTTACCTGATTGTTTGTTGATTGTGACTGAGTGCTAGTCTCCGAAGACGACTCAGTACCTGGTGCTGAAAAGGAATCAATAGCAATTTCATGATTAGACACATTACCATGTTCTAACTGTTCAACGTGAGATAATAACTCCTTGGAGTTTGTGTTCCATTTTCGCAGATTGAAACCAGCAGCATTGGTGATTTCTTTGGCCGCACGATAAATCTCTAATCCCTCTTCAACACTATCAGAACCAGAGGTTACGTCATCGACGTAACAATGATCCAGTACACCTGAGACAAGCGGATATTTTTCCCTGTATTCATTGACATGTTTGTGCATGGTTGCACCAAGTATCGAGGGACTTGGTTTTAATCCAAAAGGAAGCCGACAAAAGCGATACTGCACAATAGAAGGATTGTCTCCTTTTACACTATCAAACCACAGAAAGCGTAAAAAATCACGGTCGCTTTCTTTGATGCTTACCTGCAGGAATGCCTTTTCAATGTCTGCTGTCAACGCGATTCTATGACACCTAAAATCAATCAATGTGTCAAACAAAGAAGGGACGAAATTGGGGCCATTTTCTAACATATCATTCAAAGATAATGAATCTGGCTTTGATTTTGCGCTTGCATCAAAAACTATGCGCAATTTGCTCGTTTGTCTCTTTGTACGAAAAACACCATGATGAGCGATAAAATGTACTTGTTTACCCTCTTCTGGTTCTGCAACTCTCTCGATTATTCCATTTTTGACCTGTTCCTGAAAATAAGAATCATATTGATCCAGAAGCTCTGGATCCCTGTGCAAACGAGAATATAGAGATTTTAGGCGTTCAAGACAAAGTGTATAATCAGAAGATAAAGGTTCAGTGATATCTTTACGCCACGGAAGGCCTACTTCGTAGCGTTCTCCGTTAAATTTGACATCACAAGATTTAATAAATTCGACCTTTTCTACCTCTAAATCCTTAGCAGATTCTATCGGCTCTACTTCAAAAACCTTTTGAAACGTCTTTAACAATTCATCATTTTGCCGACCTTCCGATACTACCTGATTACCTTCTTCAACTATCAAATTCGACGATGTATAAACATGCGAATCTGTTTCCGTGTTGGCTTCAACTGACCCTGAAATAAGCCAACCTAACTTACTTCTAACTGCGACGGGACCATGTTCCCCTCGAATCACGTCTCCTATTACGAAATCGTAATAATAATTCAAACCGATTAATAGATCTATCGATTCATCCTCGCTCTCAACTCTACAAGGATCATCTGCTAATTCGAGACCTAAGAGATGCTCAAACGATTCGATTGTTACGTTTGATTTTACAGGCGAACAAATAGTCGGATAACTTAATGCTTTGATCTTAACGTGATTGTTACCTGCCGTTTCTAAACTGACTTCTACTTGTGCACAATTATGCTTACGATATTTCTCAGTACCGAACGTGTTGATATTTATGACTTCATTACCAATAGGGCGGAGATCTAATTTTTGCCTAAGATTCTCTGAAACATAACTCAATTGGCTACCTGAGTCAAATAAAATACGAATGGGTAGCTTCGCATCTTGATCGTCCTTAAACGCATAAGTTCTTGCAGTCTGCAACAAAATCCCTGGCTTATGTTTCTTGTTTGTGGCAGTAACACTATGATTGTCCTGCCTTTCAGTGTCTGCATCAGTATCTCTCTTCGTTCGGTCTTCTTTCTTCGCTTGGTTTTTTCCAGCCATCTCTTTCTCACACAACGATTGGTGGTGATTTCCATCACATTTCCTACATTTTCTTCCACGACATTCTCGAACAAAATGTCCACCACGTAAACAACGAAAGCAACGTTTCTCTCGAAGCAAATGATCCGATCTATCCTTGATACTAGAAACCTTTGTACAGCTGGAAGAGAAGTGATTGCCCTTGCAAAATATACAATTTGGCCAATTTGTTTTGGTCTCTCCAAAACTTGCTAAAGCTGAAGCCGAAGGCGTGAATCCACTGTGAGCTTCCTTTCGATCGCTGTAAGATTTCCCTTTATCTTTCAACGCAATATCTTGGTTCAGTTCTCTCGCTTCAACTTCCTTTCGAAGTAATTCCATCAGTTCGGTAAGGGACCACATTTCTTGCGTAGTCTGTCTTGTAATTTGTAAACGGATTTGACTTGGCAATCTCGACATGATAACTGGAACTAAAAGTACCCCATAAGTGTCAGATGTGACATCTAAAGCCTCGAGACCACGAATTTGTATGTTTATCTTGTCGTAAACCTTCCTTAGTTGTGTTGGATCTTCCTTTCCACATGCTTTGAGATCTAAAAGTTCATCCATGTGTGCACTTATAATCTTCTGTTTATTTCCAAACCGTTCCTTTAACAATTTTACTGCTGAGACATAAGTGCGTTCTCGAAGTGGAAGACCTTCCAGAGCTCGGGCTGCTGCACCATCCAAAGCTCGCTGCAAATAATTGAACTTATCAATGGAGGACAAATCTTCATTCATATCCACCATACTTTCGAAGCTGTCCCAAAATGTAAAGAACTTTGTAATGTCTCCATTGAATCGAGGTAACGGGATTTTCGGTAACTTGACCTTGGCAAAGGAATTTCCGTTCCTACTTGAGCGACTCCCTTCTGAAGGGATCCTTGACTGAACAGACTGTCCATCTTCCGAGGCTGCGGGCGAAGATGACCTTGTCTGCGACTGTTGGCTGTTTACTCGACTATTTCTCGTTCTTCTTGAACTATTGGATATTATAGAGCCATGTTCTGATGTCTGATACTTGTCTACCACACTCTTGATTTTGGCGATGGCTTCTTTCAGCCGTAACTCAATTTCTGACGCTTGCTCGATTTCGTTAACAATTTCGTTAGGGTCTATGACTCGTAAAATATCTTGGTCCAGTCGCGACAATTCTGTTAATTTATCTTCTAATGTACTAAGTTTTACTCTTAAACGCAGGATCTCTGCTTCTTCATATTCTTCTTTTGAATCGATGAGTTGAATGGCTTCTCTCTCGAATCTCGTTACTACGGCGCGATTGCCGGCTCGTACGTTTCTCAGACGGACATAATTTTCTCCAGAATCTTCTCCACCACTCTCTTCGTCACCCATAACTCAAACTGCAATGTCTCTTGTATTCGTCTCTTGCCCCACGTTGGGCGCCATATATTTTGAACCTTGGCAGAAGATGCGGAGCAATGATAACACATGTGTTGGGTTTTCCATTTTTATAATAACAACAACAAAACCTTAACTATTTACATTTTATTTCTCATGACTTAACCCTCTCCTTACATGATGACAACTCGATGACAACACCCAGAACATTACCCTTTCGTTAAAGGGATCTGGTAACAAGTTCATTTTAATGATATGCAAAAAACACACAAAACGAGGCTAAGACTAGCCCTTCTCAATACACCGTCGTTTTGTACATAACTTTGCTAAAATTGCTTCACCGTTGAACAGACTGACTCGCAAAGATGTACCGTTTGTTTGGACACCAGAATGTGAAGGAGCTTTTCTTGAATTGAAATGGTGTCTGTGTTCGCCGCCCATCCTTGCCTATCCTGACTTTAGTCAGCCTTTTCACCTGTACACGGACGCAAGCAACTCTGCCCTTGGCTACATTTTGGGACAGAGTATTAATGGCCAGGAATGTGTCATTGCATATGGTGGACGCGAGCTCAGTCATGCTGAAACAAATTATAGTACCACAGAACGAGAAGCTTTAGCTGTAGTTGACGGTGTCAAGCGTTATCAGTCCTACCTTTCGGGTACGAAGTTTTTCATCCATACTGATCACGGTAGCCTTTCTTGGCTCATGCGTATCAAGGACCCTACAGGTAGGCTTGCACGTTGGGCCTTGCAGTTACAACAGTATGACTTTGAAATCATTCATCGTGCTGGCACTGCGAATGGAAATGCAGATGCCCTTTCACGTCGTTCTTATGTTGCTCCTTTGTCTGTCTCTCAAGAGACACCGGTCAAGTTACCTTTAGGAGTTATCGAGCCACCATGTCCTCCTGCTGCTACTCTGTACACCTTACAGCGTCAGGACACAGATCTTGCCCCAATTATCCAATACTTGGAAACGGCAGAACTGCCATTTGAGGACAGTGAAGCACGTTCTCTGCTTTTGCAGATCGATTCATATTATTTAGACGACAATGGCATTCTTTGTCATCTTTGGACTCCTGGAAAACGTCACGTTCAGCCATTGTGTTCACAAGTAGTGATCCCTGCTTCTTTACGCCATGAGGTATTATCTGCTTGCCATGATGCTCCTACAGCTAGTCATTTCAGCACACATAAAACTTATGAAAAGATTCGCCGTCGTTATTTTTGGCATGGTATGTTTAAAGATGTTGAACATTGGTGTAAAACTTGTGTCGACTGTGCCATGAAGAAAGTTCCGAGAGGTAAGCGTAAGGCACCCCTTTTGCCAATTCCTGTGGAAGGAGCTTTTGACCGAGTTGCTATGGATATTCTTGGTCCTCTGCCTGTGACGAATGACGGTAATAGGTACATCATTGTATTCTCAGACTATTACACCCGTTGGCCAGAAGCTTTTGCTTTACCGTCTATTGAAGCTCCTCGAATCGCTCAGCTCCTTGTAGATGAAATCGTTGCTCGCCATAGTGCACCGCGCACGTTACTATCTGATCGAGGATCCAATTTTCTTGCCGCCATTGTAAAGGAAGTCTGTAAGATCATTAACACTCGCCGTCAACATACTACCGCGTACCATCCTCAGACCGATGGCCTCGTTGAGAGATTTAACGCCACGTTGACCGAAGGTCTCTCTATGTATGTCAGCTCCAACCAAAAGGATTGGGATAAACATATTCCCATGATCCTCTTTGCCTATCGAGTGTCACCAAATGCCACAACCGGAGAGTCTCCTTTCTATTTGTTGTACGGTCGGGAGCCACGTCTTCCAGTAGATGCCGCTTTGTTACTGCCAACGTCAAATCTTTCGCCATCAGTTGCCCAGCACAGAGCTCGGATCGTGCAAAACCTCGAAGAAGCGCAGCAAATCATCGCCAGCAATACACAGCTTGCTCAGCAACGTATGAAACTGCAGTACGACAAGAACAGCGCACCAGTCCATTACGAAATCGGTTCAAAAGTTTGGGTCTACACACCCAAAACGAAGAAAGGACTATCGAAGAAACTTACTCACAACTTTCACGGTCCGTACCGTATTGTAAATAAACTTTCGCCGGTGCATTTCAAGTTGCGCACCCTAGACAATCGCGTGGTTTCTGTACCAGTTCACGCTAACCGTTTAAAGCCTTTTTATGATCCGGCCGATCGTCCCATCGACCCGTTGCCGCCAACGGATGACTCGTCACCAGATCTCTTGGAATCGGATTTACCATCGGACAGTTTCGCCGCAGAAGAACTCGCTGCTGACACAGCTGCAGAAATCGAACCTTCCAATGAGTCGAACGTTCCTAGTAAAGTTTCGAAAACTGGAGAACCTATCATTATTCGTCCGGAGGATATTTTTACTCCACAGACTATTACGAACGCTTAATCGCCGCGCAAGCCAGGAGGCTTGTTTTAAAAGGAGGGGGTAATGTTGCGATATGGACGCACCCCCTTGTTGATACATCACGTGCTACGCGCTTTTGCTGCTAAATCACAGAAATGTACTCTTACAAACGATGCCAGAAACGTCCCTTATTTGGTCGAGAGCAGACGCTCTCCGTGTTTGGACTTTGTATCATGCGAATAACATTTTTATTGTTTGTTCCTATTTTTACTTAATTGTATTTTTCTTTATAAGGTAAGATAGGTGTGCCTTATTGTTTAACGTCCTGCTATTTAAGTTGAGTTTCTTAGGATTTTAGAGAGTCGAGACGAACACTTTGCCGAAGCCGAACCATTGATGCCGCGCATCAAGACGAATTAACCAAAGCCGTTGAAGAGACGAACTTAAGACGAATACTACCTAGGTTTTCTTTAAATATAGTTATAGTGTTTTAAGTTAGGCAGGACAAGCTTCATTTATCTAGTCGCTGCTGGAAGTTATTTCGTTGTTTGCATAAAGAGTTTATTGTAGAAGATCGTCATCCTCCTGCCGATTTGCCTGCTGTACTTGTTAAGGTCGTAAGTTTACCTTTATACCTTTTAATTTTGGGGTTCCGCAACAACTCACGCATTTGTTAAGCACGTCGGTACAATACTTGTTGGCAATTTTAGTCGAATTTAGTGGTCTAGGCAAGGGTATGGTCTTTGGCAAATTTTGGTCAAAGAAATGTCAAAATTCGGCAATTCCTGTAAACAATCCAAATTTTTAAAAACTTTGGTCCCGACATGGGCGGTAGGAGACTGCGGTGTTAGCCTAAGAATGCCTCACAAAGAAATATATTCATTCAAACTTACGATGCTGTGGTTGTCTCTTTCTTCTTCATTGTCTTAGGCGCCACGATGCTGCATTGATTCTACGCATTCTCGTTTTTGCCTTTGCCTTTGGGGGCTTCCCAGAAACATATATCGATCGAGGCACAGTGCAGAATCGATGCAACATGGTGGCGCCTTAGGCCACAGTTGTGGTTGTGCATATTGGTTTAAATATTTGGGCAAAGACAATGAAGAAGAAAGAGACAACCACAGCATCGTAAGTTTGAATGAATATACTTCTTTGTGAGGCGATTTGACCTTGGGCGATTTAAGCATTCTTAGGCAAACACAGCAGTTTCCTATCACCCGTCGTCCAGAGAATGCAAAATTTTGGCAAGTTTTGTCAAGAAAACGCCAACTCAGAGCACTATTGATGGAGGAGCCAAGGGTATCATTTTTACACAAATTGGTCCAGCCAACGGTCCCAGGGGGGCACTCAGCAGATACGCATACGGGGGGGTCAGTCCAAGAAATTTTCAGGCAACCCAAAAATATCATTTCAGCTTCACTGCAACCCAAAAATATCACCTCATTTTATACTTAAAAACCAGTGAATGAACATAAAATGTCTCGAAACAATGCAAATAGAAAAGAGCATTACCTGTAATGAACCCAGAAATATCAGTTCAACGATGTTTGGTATCAAAAAATATCATGAACATAGTTTTAGTTTCCTTTGGACCCAAAAATATCACTTTTCACAATATTCTGACCCAAAAATATCGGACTTACCTCCCCGTATGTGCAGGGCCTCCGACGACGGGGGGGCCGGGGGGGCCATGGCCCCTCCACTTTTTTGCAAAAAAATGCAATTCCAAAATTTGTTGATAATTATGCTCGTTTAAATTCAAGCAAATTTCCTAACATCCATTCGATCCAATCCCTGTTGATAAGTGAAATTTCATGCCATTTCTTCAAGCTAAAGTTGACACAGTACCCAGCATATCTTTTTTCTTTAATTCCTCCTGAACGGCAGATATCTTATGATCTGCGTAATCCTCAAGCCTATGCCCAAAATAGAGCCAGAACCGATCGCTTTTCCAATTCCTATTTTCATAACACGTTACATGAATGGAACAAACTACCAACTGAAATACTCGTTTCTAAAACCATTGCTGAATTTAAACGGAAACTGATTGCGTTAATAAGACCGGTCAGAAATACTATTTATGGAGTATCTGACTTAAAGGGTATTAGAAATATAACCAAGCTTCGCGTACAATTCAGTGATCTTAATGCGCGAAAATTTCATCACAATTTTGAGTGCCTTAAGCCTATATGTGATTGTGGTGCGGCTAATGAGGACAATGAGCACTATCTCCTGCATTGCCCCCGCTTTAATCAATTGCGAGAGGATCTCTTTGGCACTGTCACAGAAGTGTCCGGTATTGATATCGCAGACCTGGATTCAGAAAACTTGTGCAACTTGCTTCTTTATGGCAGTCCTAATATGAATATGATTGACAAGAGGATAATAATTGAAGCAACGATTGAGTACATCGAAAAAACAAACAGGTTAAATTGATTGTGGGTGCTGGCGTGTTGCCTAAGTGAGGGGACGGGTTTTCTTTGTCCTATCGCTAGGGTGGCATGCTAGTATCTGTGGATCAGCATTAAATAGATTTGGCATAACGCAATTATCTAGCAGCTTTCCTTCCTATCTTCTAGACAGTTCCACACCAAACCATACAAATGCTGTCATAGTGTTTTACTGCCATCGTTATTGTGCCATCAGTTTTCGATGTGATGGTACAAAATTGATGTTAGACCTACGATATAAGGATTAGACACATAGCATGGTTTGAGTTTGGTTTGGAACTGCCAGTCTCTCTCTCTCCTTTAATTTTTGCTTCGTTTACCTGTTTTCTTTTCCTGTTCCCAGTAGTTTTCGTTACTTTTGAAGTTGTATTTGGAAATTGTAAGTGCCGTTGTTGGTGTAGGCCAGATGACCTTGTGTCTTCTTACACCAAGGACGGTACAGTATTAATGTATTTTAGTTTAATTTTAATTTATTATGAATAGAAAAAAAAAATTCATGTCGGAAACTAACATGGTCACAACCTCGCTATTGTACACAATCACAGACAATTTTCAGTTATATCATAATGTACAACTTTCAAATCACTGTGAATATACAAGAAAGCTAAAGCTATAGAAACTGCACAAGGAAGCAGATAGTCAATGCAGAATGCAGACCTCGCATCTTTTGGGCATAAATCAAGTAGGTAAGTAAGGCAAGTGCTACTTGCCAGCCAAAGAAAATGCTACTTTGTGACAACTATACACTTTCTTGGTAGGGTATCTTACAAATATATTTACTTCTCAATTCTGCCAGCTTTAATTCAAATGGAGATTTTTCAATGAGCTGAAAGGTGTAGTCTAAAAATCTTTCAGGGACTGCAACCCCCAGACCCCTAGGTTAGGACCCCTACGTCAGGAGTTTACTCCCGCTTCACGAGGCCCCCCCTCATATTTGTACTTGAAGCGTTATTTGGCTTATTTAGGCGCGTGATTTCGTGATTTTGATACTTTCAACTCGTGAATTCGTGATCGACGACTCCTTCGTGCAACGTGATTTGCCAAAAATTTGGTCGCTATTTCGTGAAATGGACATTTAAAGCACGTAATTGCGCCTTTAACTCTAAGGAAAAATGCCGTTTTCCGATGTTGTGAAGGTTGTAGTCTCAAAAATTTTCTGGGGGCAAGCCCCCGGACCCCCATTTGTCTCTGCCACACTTTAAGATTCATGATAATACCAATCTGCATGCTTGTGGTGTGTTAGAGCTGGAGGATTCTTAACATTTCTGCAACGCGATCGTGAAAAATGCTGTTTTGTAGATGACAAATAGTCTTGCTCCTGAATATCTTTCCGAGCTGTTTGTAAAGAACTCAGCGCTTAACACAATGAGACTTAGAAATACCGAAGCTGACTTGCGTGTTCCTCTCTTCAAAACGGCAAATGGGCAGAAGTCAATATCATTTCGTGGGCCTAAGCTGTGGAATCAATTAAGCTCTGATGTCAGACTTGCACCCTCCCTTTCTACCTTCAAAAGGAGGTTTAAAGATGTAGTGGAGGTTTATAGATCTTTTTTATGTACATTCATTTGATTTTTTTTTTTCGTTTTTGTAAACACAATTGTAAATTAATTAGGATTAGGTTTTAAATTTGGAAATTATATGTATTTTTGCACGGCCCCCTGTAAAGCAATCAATGCAGATTGACGGGGCTACCGTGGATAAAAAATAAAAAATGAAATGAAATGAAATGAAATGAAATGGCGTGAAAAAAGCAAAATCGGTACGTGAATCCGTTATTCAGGGGCACTACGGTGGGGCCTCCTTTACGTTCGCACACCTCAATCACCTTTCCCTCTAGATCTGTCCCTGGAAGGGCAGCTTATCATATTGGGATTTGGTAAATTTTCATATCAAATTTTGGCCCCTCCACTTTTCAGGTCTCGTCGGAGGCCTTGATGTGTATGTGCTGAGTGCCCCCCCTGGGCCAACGGTTACATCTTGAAACTGTGGCGGCACACCCCTACCCGAAATTTAGCCTAGAGCTCCCCCCCGTGGTCCCACAATGGGAGGAGTTGTTACCTGCCAGTCTCGGACTTCAGTTTCTCATCGGAAAGAATGAGTGTATGATTCGAAAAGGGTTCATTCCAACAGACGTAGGAAGCATCTCAAACTTGAGTGGGGGGCACAACGCTTCGAGGGCACTTTTTCTTTAAGAAAAAAGGGGCATTTTCTGAAATAAAAAAGGCACTTATTTGTTTATTGCAAAATCTTGGGGGGCACGTGGCCCCAGTGCCCCCCCCGGTTCCTACGTCTATGCATTCCAATGACTTCCCAAATTGGTGTCAGTCATTGATGCAAGGCTGTGTGGTTCTTGGAACTGAAATTTCCCTGTTCCCATGATGCTTTACGCAAAATGTTTGGAATTCATGTTTCGGTTTGTTGTTGGTTTCGCAGGGAAGTACCGGCATTTTGCGACTGATTTAGGAGATTTCATCATCTAAATGCAACGTGGTCGATGGAATTAGTAAGTTAGGTTATAATTCATCAGAACCAATTGACCAGCTCAGAATTGGTGAAATGGCGAGGAGAGATAGCAACCCAAATTTGCAGGAAGGGCAAGAAGAGAGGAGTCCTTTTGAGGAAGAAGATGGCCTAGTCGTTCTCAACAGACGGTTCTTCCCTATTGTAGATGCTCTGGGTGAGGACAGGGAATATTTAGCTGTCGCAGCAGAAGGCAAAATCAAGGATTTAGCTAAGGCTCTAAGAGCAATTGGTGATCAGGTAGCTGCTGAGTCCATAAGGAAACTAGGATCGGAGTTGGAGTACGAAAAGAGTTTTGCTGGAGTACTGACTGCCAAGCTGAAAAGTGCCTTTCAGGTTATTGACGATGTGCTCAATTTCTTGGAATATACAGGACATAAGATGCTGGAAGACTTAAAGTCTCGTGAGGGTGTATTACGAGGGATTTTGGGCTTCTCAGGTGAGTACATAAACAACCCAAGCAAGTACGGTTCGCAAAAGTTTAGTTAGAATTATGTGTGGGGATCAAAATCGATACCTGAATACCAACTTCTGGGGAACCCTGAAAAGTTGTAGCTTATTTTCTTCCTTGTGATCAAATTCCATATGACTTGTAAATGATTCTGAATAATGTATTTTGAGCTACTGACATGCCAGTCTGCATTTTTTTATACATCTCAAAAATTAACTCGATATTTCAAATACAACTAGTGCACCATCCATAACCAAAAAGACACAAGGTCGCCGAGTACTGGCTATGAATGGTACTTACAATTTTCAACTTGTTACTATTCAAAGACCAGTCTGCATTCTTTGTAGCGCATGGGGAAGATCTCCCCCATGCCTCTTGACTGCTTCCAGCTGCAGCAGCGCCATAACCCTGTGATAACACCATCTGTAGCAGTCTTTTTATGAAATTTGCAAAAGCCCCAACCCTCAGATGTGGCAAAATTTACTTCAGAACGAGGTTCCCGCGCCAAAATCAAAGAATGCAAACTGGCTGACATGACTGTCAGTTGTGTTTGGATGACAATTGTGGTATGAAAGAGGTATGATATGTTTCATTTTCATTTGAAAAGTTCAGGAATGGTGTCTTCATTTGAAGCTAGCTATTTTCAAAAATAAGAGAGTTCTTGTTTGTTTATTCTACTGTATCCTTCTATAAAAAATTTACTTTCGTGACAAAGATTTAAATTAGTAATATTTCATTAACAATCCTTAAAGAATAACTTACAGCAGTAAATTTTCAGCAGCACACTACTTGTTTTGATTTGATGTTGCAATTTGCAAAAAGATGTTGTGATAGGCTTAGGCCCCAACCCAAGACACATAATAGGTCTGTAGCAACAGTATGTGGGAGGTCCAAGACTAGAGAAAATCTAGTGGTCTGTTAAGAAGGAGACGGGGGGAGGGTCAAGCCGTTAACAGCAAAATTCCGTTAACTGTGACGTGTTTGTTGGTGACCCCTAAGGCTTTGAGTATCACCAAGATCGATCATACTTTAGTTTAAACAAATTTTTAATAACATTTGCTTCAGTATGTTGATGCCCAATTCTTTTTACTTATAGAATTGGCATTTCAGTTGGAGATTTTCCAATTTTTGAAAATTTTTGTCAAATATATTGATGTACCAGAAGACCCTTATCTTGCTGAGAGGAGCCACATCATCAAAACACTTGAGTATGTGCAGTCCCAAGAGGAAAACATTGAAGGCCTCGTTGAAAGGGCTGGTGACATTCTAAAGAGCATTATTCAACAAGGGGCTCTTGAAGAAAGTACAGCCCTACAATTTGACAATGTTATCAGAGAGGCAACACTGAAGATAAATATTTGTAGAAGGACCCTGAGAAAAGTTGAGCCAGTCATCAAAGACCTATTAAGAAAAGCTAACACAGCAAAATGGGTGTCACGTAGTGTCCGTCTCTCTTGCTTGGGTATTTCATGGATATACCTGTATGGAAAGTATCAAGAAACAAAGATTAGTTTGCCTATTGCTTTGGGAGGAGCTATGGTTGCTGGATTTGCATGGCTTTCTTTGTTTCCTAATAATGCATATCAACTCACTGATGCATTGAGAAATCTTTTGTTTATGAATGAGCAACTGTATGACAAACTTGAGCATGTTCATGAAGAGATGGAAAGTGCCCAGTCTCAGAAGTATAAGCTTAATTGATAGATCTAATATACTGTGCAAAGAATACAATGCAGTTTTTCACAACTTAACATCTACAAGTTCTTATTAAGAATTCTCACTGAGTAAGATATTTTTCAAGAATGAATAATTTCATCAAGCAAAGTGACCATATGCTTGGGAAATAATATGTTGATACTGTTTTCTGCATCAAGTTTTTCATGGTACAAAGCTCTTGTGTACATCTATGAAAGACAGTTTCCCAAAGAAGACAAATCATCTGAAGTGGGTTTGAAAAACTGAATTACGTTACTGTATATATATATTCCAATTTGGAAGTGTGCATGGTGCAACACTTTTGGGAAGCGTGATTTGGAAGAACTTTTAAGCACCCACAAGACGCTTTTTGAATTCTCAAGAATCCTTTGGTAAGGAAATTGTTAAATTATGTAGTAAAGACATGACTTCAGAAAACTCTGTTTGAGTTTGTTTGACCATCTGCCATCCATTGCATGCAAAATCTTACAGCAGAAAACCGTGCATCAAATTAGAAGATTTCTATTCGTTCTCTGAAAGAGGTTTGACATTTATACCCAGGGGGTACTCCACAACTATAAGTACAGGGGAGTCTATGGCACTATTTATTTGATGGACCCTAAATTGAGACAAATGGTTTGGAAATCCCAGAATATTGCTATTCAGTTCTGGGGCCCTTTTGCCGATTGATATCTATTGCATGGGCCTCTGTCATGAATCGCTTCAAATTGCAGGATTCTTCGACTTTCTTCAGATTTTTGAGCCCCAAGTATTGAATTTTGTCTATGTTGTTTTTCAGAGACCCCAAATATTGTTTTAACGTAAGATTTTGGACCCCAAATATTGTCATGGACCCTTCGTATCGAAAGTTAACAACAACCCCCTGGGCTTTGATGATGACCATTCCTTGGGAAGTTTTTATAAAGCACTACAAGTGTGTTGGTCTCAAATGAATAATCTTAAGGTAGCCATCAGCAATTGTGGTAAAAAAGTTATAGGAAATACAAGGTATACCTTCTGGCCATCAGTTCTATCTCTTTTCCACCCTACTTTTTCTGGGCTTGCGCCGCCCCTGAGGAAAAGATCAACTGAATTCATGCTGAACGAGTATTAGGCCTCATCCACATCTATCCGGATATTTTTGAAAACGCATCTTTACTTATCCGTATAGAAAATATCCGCGTCCACACGAGGAGCGTTTTCGAAAATATTCCTGTCTACATGAAGACGCTGACGCTGCTACTTTCAAACTTCACTCTTCGAACTTCGATAAAAGAAAACAGACAATCATAATGCCCTTGCGTGATCCCCAAAGATCCGTATGCTTGCTCTGATACGTCCTTAATCGACGCTTTGACGTCATCGTTTTCGAAAAGCTCCGTTTTCACCCGTCCACACGCCAACATGAAAACGTCGTTTTCAAAATGGTACACTCTGGAGAGCATTTTCGAAAAGCTTCGTTTTCGGTGACCGAGAACGCCGTCCACGTGTGGACGCTAACCCAAGCGGATAAAAAAGATGAATTTGCGAAAATATCCGGATACGTGTGGACGGGGGCTTAGATTCTGAATTTAGAATGGTATATATTGCTGATCTAACATACCTGGAATGACACTAGCAGAAACTGAACATGTATGCACATTTTATGAACATTCGTAACTTTGAGCCCCCTGCAACAGATCCTGAAATCAGGCAATACTTGATATTTTCTTCTTGGGCCTTATCATTTCGAAAAGCGTATGTATCAAAAAACTTCTTTATATCATATTGGTCGATGACGTCATTTTACGCAGTTTCTGCTCTGTTTATGGCACGTGAAAGTCATCACAATTAGATAAGCTCGGTTTATCTGTGGTAAACCAAGTTTATCTGTGGTAAACCTAGTTGATCTGTGGTAAACCTAAGTTATCTGTGATAAACCTAGTTTATCTGTGATAAACCTAGTTTATCTGTGATAAACCTAGTTTATCTGTGATAAACCTAGTTTATCTGTGATAAACCTAGTATATCTGTGATAAACCTAGTTTATCTGTGATAAACCTAGTTTATCTGTGATAAACCTAGTTTATCTGTGATAAACCTAGTTTATCTGTGATAAACCCATCTTGTCGCCAGATATGGCACCCGAAAGTCACCACAATTAGATAACCCGGTTTATCACCAGATAAACCCAGTTTATCTCAGATAAACCTAGTTTATCTGTGATAAACCTACTTTATCACCAGATGAACCCAGTTTATCTCTGATAAACCCACTTTATCTCAGATAAACCCACTTTATCACAAAAACCCGCTTTATCTGGTGATAAACCTAGTTTATCTGAAAGAGACCCATCTCATGTGGGATAAACCCAATTTATCTGAGATAAACTGGGATTATCTGAGATAAATTGGGTTTATCACCAGATAAACTGGGTTTATCTGATGCTGCAACGTATCAAAGCTTGATTTGACATTTGCCAAAAGATTATCAAACTCCGACTCTGCCATTTTTATAGCATTTCTGACGACACTCTCAGATAAAGTGGGTTTATCTGGTGATAAACTGGGTTTATCAACAGATAAATTGGGTTTATCAACAGATAAACTAGGTTTATCTGAGATAAACTGGGTTTATCTGCATAAAGAGTGACTTTTTCAGATAAACTGGGTTTATCTGGTGATACAGTGGGTTTATCTGAGATAAACTAGGTTTATCTGAGATAAACTGGGTTTATCTGGTGATAAACCGGGTTTATCTAATTGTGGTGACTTTCGCGTGCCATAGCCAGATAAATCTCATTTACTTTAGATAAACGCACTTTATCACGAAGATCCACAGTATATACTGATAAATCTGGTTCTTCTGAGAGAAACCCGTTTGATATGAGATAAACCCAGTTTATTTCAGATAAGTCCAGTTTATCTTAGATAAACGCTATTCCAAATAACCCCAGTTTATCTCAGATAAACCCAGTTTATGTCAGATAAGCCCAGTTTATGTCAGATAAGCCCAGCTTACCTTAAGGGCAGGCGTGTATGGCGCGCGAAAATCACCACAGTTAGATAAACCCGGTTTATCACCAGATAAACCCAGTTTATCTCAGATAAACCTAGTTTATCTGTGATAAACCTACTTTATCACCAGATAAACCCAGTTTATCTGAAAAAGTCACTACTCGTGCAGATAAACCCAGTTGATCTCAGGTAAACTCAGTTTATCTGTTGATAAACCCAGTTTATCTGTTGATAAACCCAGTTTATCAGTTGATAAACCCACTTTATCTGAGATAAACCCACTTTATCTCAGATAAACCCAGTTTATCTGAGATAAATCCAGTATATCTCCGATCAATTCACATTATCACCAGATAAACCCAGTTTATCACCAGATAAACCCAGTTTATCTCAGATAAACCCACTTTATCTGAGAATGTTATCAGTGCTGCAGAAATGGCGGAGTCGCAGTTGCAGCCAGAAGATTTTGAAAATCTTTTGGCAAATGCCATCTCAAGCGTGGATACGTTAAGAAATTTACAGTTCCAAAAGAAGACTGATTATAAGCGTAAAAAAAAGACGAGGGGACCGAACCCAAAGGTTGTTTCGTTGAAGCTGTATCATTTGCCTGAGGCATCCCCAATTCCCAATTTTTGCAGCCCCACACGTGGCCTGGTCAAAGCAAGTTCAATTTACTTATGTTTCTGGTGCTTTTGAGACATCGAGAAGCATCATAAAAATTATTTGGTCTTTTGGCTTTCAACTAAAAATTGAATAATTAAAATCTGTGAAGTACTGTAGGTGCTATGAATTTTCAAAAGTAAGAACTTTTTTCTGGCTCACCCAGTATGTTTGGCGGATTTCGTTTCTTTGATTCAGCAGCCGAGTATCAGTCATTGCAATCCTCACATCTTCAAGGCTTAAAAGAAGCAATTAATACTCAGCTCCTGAATCAAATAAGCAAAATATACCCTGCAGATCTGTTGAATCATCCTTTTTCCTTCGTATAAACACATTACTTCCCTTAAAACCATTATTCGCGTGCACAAGGTGACAGTATGGCATATTGGTTTCAGGTAAAATCTTACGGCTTCGTGTTTTTTGCATTTCTGGTTGAGAATTTCTTTTGTCTGCAATAGTTTATCACTTTGAAAAGCAACTGATGATGATGTGCTACAAAATCTGCCCTTGTTGGCTGGATGGGAAATTCATGATTTTAGACGCTAAACAAGCGGGAATCTAATTGATAAATGAACCGGAAATACATCATCAACCTAGTTTCCATTGTTGAGAGTTCATCGATAGGTCGTTCGTTGTCGAATAATCGCCAATCTACGTTTGATGACCTTCAAGGAACACAAGAACCAGCAAGAGCGAGACAGCCACGAGAGAATCCATTTTGAAAATGATACGTTCACGCCTTCCTTTTAGATAAACTGGGTTTATCTAAAATAAGGTGATATTCTCTCAGAAAAACTAGGTTTATCAACGGATAAATTTGGTTTTCCAGATAAAGTGGGTTTATCACAGATAAACCGGGTTTATCTGCAGATAAACCGGGTTTATCACAGATAAACTAGGATTATCTGAGATAAACTGGGTTTATCTGGTGATAAACCGGGTTTATCTAATTGTGGTGACTTTCGCGTGCCATAGGCGTGAACATATCATTTTCAAAATGACCTCTGTCATGGCTGTTTTGCTCTGCTGCTGTGTGTCCTTTGAAATCGTTGTTGCCCCCCTTCCCAATCAAGTTCAAAGGGCATCAGTGACAACAGTTGACAGTCCACTGCAGCATTTAAGCAATGGTTGGAGAGGTAAGACGTTTGCAAATGAACTATATCCTCTCCTACCTTGATAAGTTGGACGACCGCTAGAAGGAGTCTCGGAGAACTGCCAAGAAATTTTGGAGGCAATACTTCAAGGCAACGACAAGTTAACAGAAGTTGACTGACGCCTGACTCCGCCATCTTCATGGCATGTTTGATGACATCTAAGATAATGTGGATCTTCGTGATAAAGTGCGTTCATCAAAGATTAACTGGGTTTATCTGGTGATGATGTGGGTTTATCTGCAGGGCCGTCGAGAGCCAGACCGGACCCCAGGGTTGGGAGCAATAGCAGCCCTCGGCACTGACGGCACCGAAAAATTTTCTGGGCCACGCCATTTTGCCCTTGGCCCACGCCCTCAAAGTCACTGGTAAAACACTGCTTTTCAGATAGACATGCCCTCCTATACACTGTTGGGAACATAATTTTTGGCAGAAAATCTTTTTTGGTCTCTGTGTAACGACTAAGTTTAGAAGGCCAGTGGGCCCGTTGGCCGAGAGACGTTCCTTGAGTAAAACTGAAAAAATGAAGAAATGAATAATGTATATCTTTCCGGGTCCCTAAAGGCCCCGGGCCCCTTGGTAACTACCCTAGCTACCCCCCCCCCCTCTCGACGGTCCTGTTTATCTGAGATAAACTGGCGTTATCAACAGATAAGCTGCGTTTATCAAAAGATAAATTGCGTTTATCAAAGAATAAACTGCGTTTATCAACAGATAAACTCCGTTTATCGACAGATAAACTGCGTAAATCGACAGAGAACCTCTGTTGGTAAAGTGAGTTTATCTGGTGATAAAGCGGATTTATACGCATGACTGTGGTGACTTTTGCGTGCCATATCTGTCACTTGGAAAAGTGTGACTAGGGTACATTTGATTTACTTTTGTACAAGGATGTGCCCTAAGATTTGGATGACCCACCCTATCTTATCATGATGTCATACTCTGTCAAAAGTAGAAGTTTGTCAAAAGTTGCAGGGTTTTTTGAAAACAATATTCTATTCTAGAAAGCTCTCCCTTGAAGAACCAAGCATTGTGAGGGACACAATCCTGCTAGTGAAATTTAGTAACCCCTACGGCGGAGTTAAAATGCAAAACATACTCTCCAATCAGCATAGAGAATACTTCATGTTAAACCCTTATCAAAAAGTATAGCTACATTTTTCAATGTTATGGAAAAATTGGAGAATCTAGCTCTCGGCTAGCTACTAATTTTAGAGAGGCATAGGCCAGCCAAAATTAGGAACATCTTACAGATTACGTAGTATCAAAGTTTACCAATTTTTTTGTTTGGTTTCTGATGCACGATTTTTACCCAAGTATTTAGTTTTCCTTCGTGATCTTCAATATGCTTCTTTAAGCCAACGCTAGCGAGGTTCTAATTGGCTCTCTCTGCTAGGAGCTCTCTAAAATACATCAAATATCCACAGGTGCATCCCATTCTTTTTCAAGCATTGTATGGCCTTATACCAAATACGAAGAAAACACTAAGAGCTTTCAAAAGACTTGTGCTGGTTGTAATCCACCCTCCTGCACTAGCATCACTTGTCAATTTCTGTTCTGTCTAATGTAAAGTTTAACCTCATATTTTCTTTATACAAATTCATACTCTAAGATTTCTAAACGCAGAAACAACAAGAGATATTACTATCTGAAGATTTGCGCCCTTCAGATTTTCTGCTACTATTTGAAGTTTGAACTTAAATGCTGTCAGTGAGTGGTTACTGTGTAGACTTATGCCTTTTCGTTCCTTGTTTCCCTGCGTTCTTTGATTTGCTGATATCACTTGGTCAATAGGGACTCATGATATTACGCTCATATTATGGGCCCACTTTTTCAAAATGGCCTAAACAGGTGGGAGTTCTCGTACACTCAACAAAATCGCTTCAAAATCTGGTTTAAAGAGCTCGAACATTGAAAAGGAAACTTTTAGTACAAAGAATCATGTTGTCTTGACGTACAAAACGCAAATGCATACCTTTCAGACAGTAATCTTCCTCTGTAGATGCAAAATAGATCCATGGAAGCTGCGAGAACTCCAGGCTTCCTCAACCGTTCTTTAAGAGCAACAGCAACAACATTCTGAATAGTGGTCCCTGATTGGTTAAAAACTGAATTCTAGCGATTTGATTGGTGAATACGGAACCACCCTACGCGGGCCTAAAGTGGGCCCACTTTTCAAGAGTAATGTTATTAGTCCCTTTTGACCAAGGAACGCAGGGAAACAAGGGACGAAAAGGCATCAGTCTAGTTACTGTGCATAAAGAACACGAAATGATATGAAATTTAGCTTGAAATCCCCTGTCCGGGTGTCCTATCTAGGATTAAAGTCAGCCTTTCGCGGCGTCAACTGACATTGTGAAACAATGGCCTAACGGTTTGACAATTAAACTGGAATTTTGTTTCTATGCTGAATTTCTGCTTTGACACTTGTGGCTGGGCCTAACAGAATGATTTTCCTCGATTGTCTTGTGACAGTATGATTTTCTAGAGAAGATCGACCTGACCAGGATTTAGCAGTTGGTTACGGTAGGAGCGTACGAAGGTATAAAAGTAGGCCAAAACAATTTCAAATTTTTTACTGTCGAAAATGAACATTTTCCTTCACCAGTTCTTTGAACGGACATAGCAACTTTGTAAAAATGCTGCCGTCCTCCCAAAACGTAAAAATTGCCATGCTGATTCAGAAACGGAACAGTTGAAGTTTCATCATTAACTATCACTCGCATTCGTTCGCTTCTACTTCGCTTGGCTTTCTGCCTTTGGGTACTTCCGCAACCATATTTTGTCTTTTCAAGTTCGATGATCCTGGAAGTTTTGCTTCATCAATCGCACAGTACGCACGCAGACTTGCTACAAAACAACGAAAATGTTTGCTCTGAACGTTGCAGATGTGCGCACGCGTATAAGACCGTGCCTTTGGCGCCGTTTGTCCGTTTTGCGCAGGGGCGGATCCAGCCCGAAATTGAGGGAGGGCCAGCCTGCAGAAAGGGCTCCCAAAGTATAATTTAAAGTAACAGCGCCGAACGCGCGTGAAAATTTTTGGACTTCTGATTGAGAAAAGTCATTGGCTTTTCTACTAAATACCGTCTTGATTTGCGCGTTTGCCCACCTTCAGATCGAAACAGTTAACAAAGAGTGTCTTAGGCCCCTTTCACACTGCTTTGTTTTTGTACAAAACGGATAGAGAAACCTCCGTTTGGTGAAAGTGCTCACATTGATTCGCATATTTTCGAAAACGCTATCAAAAGTGGATAACCACAAAACGGAGCTTTTTGAATACGCATTTGATCAATGTGAACGCAAAAGAACGGAGGTTTTAGAAAACGATCTAATATCCAACATCAGCTTCACAACACCGGAGCGATGTGAGCGCACAAAACAGATATCTTTGGCTCCGTATTGTTATCAGGCAGATCAATGTGAACTCACAAAAACGGATGTTTTTCTCTCCGTTTTTGTACAAAAACGGAGTAATGTGAACGGGTAACTTTGATGCAACAAAAAAGCATCATAACAAAAACGGAACGGAGCAGTGTGAACGGAGTTTTAGGGTCATGACGTTCTCACCAAAAAGGAGGCGCCAAGCTGACTTTTCTTTGTGAATAGGGGTAGTTGCCCCCACTTGCCCCCCTAAATCTGCCACTAGTTTTGAGCCTCTATACGTATATTTAAACATAGGCCAGCATATCTTATTTCGATGATTGTTTGTCTAAAGTCTTATCAATGTTCAGCCATCCACGCTATACCTTGAGTTTGTTTTCAAGGGAATTTTGAAGATTTGCATGCGCCCAGCAGCGCAAATCAATGAATGTTCTCTTCAGTGGTTACTGTCAAAACATTACCTTACGTACATGTGCAAAGTTTGAGTCATCCTAAATGTTGGTCCTAAAGCGCGTGGAAGATCTAATGACATACATGCAGTTCCTTAAGATAACACTAACGAAAATTCAGTGGCGTAATGCAGTTTAGGGCACCTTACCTTAATTGAACAACTTATTAGACAGGTTGTATTGCCTTGTTAATAGCAACAATTCAGATCATAACAGTTGCGGTTGCGCTTCTTGGAATCAACTACAATAAGAGGTTCAGGTTACTATCAGCGATCCTTCATCTTCTCCACGGATCGAAGAGAGGAAGGTGGAAAACTGTATTAGTCAAAAATGGCAACAGAACACCCCTCAGACGAGAGCAGTGCAGTTGAGAACGTTGATGGCTCTAGGGATTTTCCGTCAGAAGCTCAATATGTCCCTATTCCTATTCAGTATTTGCCAGTAGCAGAAGTCTTGAGAAGGGAAGGACATGGCGACACAGGAATTGCGACGGAAGACTTCATCCATAAAATAGCGGAACTCATTCGCCAAACTCGTCGCGATCTTACTGCTAGCGACGTAGAGGATAAGAAAAGCACTGGCTCCGTTGGAGTAAAGGCCAAGCTGAGTAATGCATTGAGCATTATTGACAACGTCCTGGAGTTCTTGGAGATGATGGGACCAACTATGTTGCAGGACTGGGAGTCCAATCGTGAACGCGATGCTGTGGCACAAGGAATTTTGAGTATCATAGGTAAGTATGCTTGTTTTCAGCCATTTTAGCTTTCTTGACAGCCCAGTTGACTGGAGCAGGGTTGATACGAAAATCAGAATGACACTTAACAAGTACTGCAGACTGTAGGGTGCGTGCAGACTTTCCTGCGTGCAGGCTCTCATTCGCCGTTGGAAAGTAAAATCTGCACGCTGGCTATGTAAACTGTTGTACAAGAAATCGCTGACAGAATCCTGTGTTCGGAAACCCTAGTTCTAGGATACCCCTTGATTAGTAGCATTTGGAAACGCTCAGTATATTTTATTATATTTAATATGACTGCTGTTAACCTAAGTGAGACAAGCTCACAGAGCGCTGCTGACGGTTTCATTTATCGTCACCCTCTTCTCTTTGTTAATTCTAGAAATGGCACGTTTGCTGGATCTGTATCGTTTTTTGAGAATCCTCATCAGATTTATTGACGTACGAGAGGATCCATATCGTGCTAAGATAAAGCAAATCACAAAAATGCTGGAAAATGTGGAGTCTCGTGAGACAGAGATTGAAGCCCTGGTTGAAGATGCAGGCACAATTCTGAAGACTATTATTCAGGAAGGACGTCTACTTGAAGTATCCGCCAACCTGTTTGACAACGCAGTTAGAGAGGCTCGCTTGAGGATAAGCTTTAACAGCAAAACTCTTTCAGAAGTTGAAGCAATCATCCAAGCAGTGAAGCATAAAGCTAGTGTTTTCAAGTGGACGTCCCGTATTGTCCGTTCTACTTGTGTTGCTGTCGTTTGCTCCTGGTTATATGAGCAGTATAAAAACGATACGATAGGACCTTCGTTGGCCTTAGGTTGCTCTATGCTAGTGACGCTTGTAATCCTATCCATGTATCCGGAAAAGGCCTATACACTAAGTGAATCAGTAGATGATCTATTGGTCAGGTATCAACTATTATTTGACAGGCTGAAGTATCTGGAAGAGTTGATAGAGAGTACTCAGTCCTTCAAAGACGGCCTGGGCAATGACGATTAAAGACAAATGACAGATATGTGGCGTCTAGTTCAGGAATAATACAACAAAAGGCCGATGTGTCCAACTTTTTTGATAATCTCTCGAGAACATGAAATACATTGGACGACAATAGGCTACATTCATATTACCCAGGCCCTAATCTAAGTTGCTTTATATCTCCATCATTTGTCTCTGAACGCATCATTTGTCTTTGAGCGTATGATCTTATCGGCAAGGACTTCCAGTGATTCAACTCTCCAACCTGTTCAAAACAATAACACAACCCCAGGGGGTGCTTAACTATCATATAAACCGTGGTACGGGATGTGCCATCTCTTGGGGGTGTCTTTCTTCATGCAGAAAATAAATGTTCGGTGTCATTTTGGTAAAATCACGAACAGACGTAATTTTTTCTTGGACGGGGGGGGGGGGGTGTGGTGATACTTTAAAAAGACTCTTCAAGGTATACATATTGATAAAATTTTCATACTTGGTTAAAATTTTGGATTTTTGTCACAATTTTTGGGTATATGTTTTGAATGGGCCGTAAATTTTGGGGTACAATGTTTGCAAAATTCATAAATTTTAGAGAGTGATTTTAGATGTAAAAATGGCGCGCCCCTGGCATCTGCCTATTGAAGTTATCCCCTCCCCTTGAGAACCCAACAATTGCTAGAATCTTCTGGAAATATTAAGATTTGAATGGATGAAATGCATAAATTTGTGATTTAGTTGTTAATTTAGTAAGTATAGCCAATGTATAAACGAACTACAAAAACACAGCAATAAACGAACTACAAAAACTTCAAAATCGGGCTGCAAGAATAGTTACTAATAGTAGATATGATGCTTCTGCAAAGCCTATCATCAAGAAACTTGGATGGCACACTGTTAGTGAAATGATTCAAATGGAGACTTTGAGTATGCTATACAAATCTATCAATGATCTGGCTCCCACTTACCTTACAGAAATGTTCTCAAGACTCTCGGATTCAAGTAAGAGAGAATTACGCAATACTAGATCTGATTTAGAAATTCCCATGCGAAAATCTGCAAATGGCCAAAAATGCTTCTCATATAAAGGTGCGACAATGTGGAATAGGCTAAGCCAAGAATCAAAATTGTCCCCGACATTGAAAACTTTCAAAAAAAGCATAGCAAACCATGCATTTAACTAATTCTCTCTTACATCATATCTACTAGATGCATGATCATACCTAAATTTTTAAATTTGGAGAGCTCGAAGATGCCTCTGGACTACTTATCGGAATTGAAAGGAAGTTCTGCGATTGCTAAAAGTCGATCGCTAACTGTCACGCGCGACAAAAATCACTGAATGGAGATCCGCCTTAATACGTAATAATTAATAATTAAGTAATACATTGATTGATTGATTTGATTTTATAATATTTATACAGGGTAAAACATTCATTTACACTGTTTTACAATGTACCCTGTTAAAATAACTTACAAAAGAAAATATATAATTTTACACGTAAATCGAAAAAGAAATAAGATCTATACAGCTATTAACAAAGTGTACAAATAATAACGTTATCAAAGATGGCTGCTATTAATAGATGGTTATAGCCGTTGCTACTCCTACGAAGGAGATGATGAAAATGAGAAGAATAATAAGAACCTGGGCAAATGGGCGAATGCTCACGTCGTTTGGCCTATTAACTTTCCCTGCTGGGTCTGTTACAAACGCTGGAGATCGACCGCAAAAGTAGGACAGAGCTTCTACTGTTTTCTGCGATCGCGCGCTCTGATCGTGCTGCCAAATGATGCAAAGTACGCATGCCCAGACTGCAAATCGATCGCAAATCGTCGGGCGCGCGACGAAATGCACTGAATAGAAATCCGTCTTTACGTATTTAGCCAATGTGCCCCCCCCCCCCACAGATCTGGAGTTACAAAAAACAGAGGATTTGAAAGTAATTATTACTTTATATGAATGAATCTAAATTATTTTCAACATAGTAGTGGTGTCTTAACCCTAATCCAATTCTTGGTCCACTCATATTCCTTCTTTACGTGAATGACATGGCACAGTTGACTGTGACCTGCTTCTATATGCAGATGATTCTTGCCTAATCATTAGAGGCAGCAGCATTGAGCAAATAGAGAGCATCTTGAATAGAAATTTCAATGCTCTCTGTGATTGGTTTGTAGAAAACAAATTAAGCATTCATTTTGGAGAAGACAAAACTAAATCCATTCTCTTTAGTCACAAAAAATGCAAGAACCTGGAAAAGTTGGACATCAGGAGGGGTGATATAAAGATTAAGCAACATTCAAAGGTCAAATATCTAGGATGTCTTCTGGATGAAAATCTCTCTGGGGAGTCAATGGCAACTAAGATGCTTGGAAAAATAAATGACAAGCTAAAATTTCTGTACAGGAAACAAAACTACCTTGATAGATCCCTTCGCAGGTTGCTTTTAAATGCTCTTATTCAACCACATTTTGATTATGCATGCACTTCATGGTATCCAGGGTTGAATAAGAGGCTGTCCAAAAAAATCCAAACAGCACAAAACAAATGCATTCGTTTCTTCCTGAATTTGAAAAACGCAGCACATATTGGGATCACAGAATTTAAGGCTATAAATTGGCTCCCCACAAAGAACAGAATTGATCAATGTGTCTGCGTCAACATAATGAAATTTTTCAAAGGAATTGCTCCGGCATACAGTGGTGAGATATTCCATCCAGTTAACCAAGGCCGAGCAACGCGAAGATCCAAATTCAAATTGGAATTTCCTTTCCGGAAAAGTAATGCTGGACAAAAATCCCTATCTTATCTAGGACAAGGACCGAGATACGATTTTTTACACGAGGGGGCCATGGGAAAGCGAGCAAAGACCTAGAAGGCAGAAGGAGGTCTGGGGGGTACCCCCCTGGAAAAATTTGATACCGGGCTTCTCAAATTGACTTAAAACAACGCTAATTTTCGTTCCTCAATACAGATTGACTTTACAGGTAAATCTATGTTGGGGTGTACGTATAGCTCTGGTGTGGGACAAGTTTCATACCTTGTAAATACCGCCAAATGGCTTCCTAAACTAATGAAAGGTAGAAATTGAACGAGATATACATAAGAAAACGGAGTACTTATCTGATATTCTGAAATACTAATAAATGAATAAAGATTTACTGCAACAACAATTGAAAATTTTTGAGGGGGCCATGGCCCCCCTGGACCCCCCTGTATCTCGGTCCTTGATCTAGGACCCAAAATATGGAATAGCCTTCCATCCGAGTTGAAGTCATCGAACAACATTAATACATTCAAACATAAGATCAAAGAAAATTTTTTCCTAAGTTTACAAAAAGAGGAAGATGACATATATGTCTTTTACTAAGTACCGTTTTTTGAATTTCACATTGTTTGCAGACGAAAGCCTTTTTTCAGATCACATTTCTTTGGTTATACCTCAGGAGGGACCATTATGGAAACAAGGTTGCATTGACCTTTTTAATGCTATCCCTGCCATTTTTAGCCTGGGGTATTTTTTAAATCAATCATTTAGCTTTTTTTCTTCTGCCTGTAAATTTAGTATTATTGTAAATAGATTTCTCTTTTGGTTTTTTTTTCCTTTTTTATCATGAATTGTAATTCTATTTATTTGTATGGCAAAATTATACATACATACATACATCCACAAGGGAGCTCGAGGTTTTTCTCGACGCATTTTTCTCTCAAGGACATCAGTTGCCCATATTTGGCAATTTGCCCAAACCGCTCTTACTTTTAGTAATTATCCATCAGCCACGTTTTGACCGACAAAATGTTAAGCAATGGAACTTGCAGGTTATGTGACATGCCCTGGCCTTATTTGGACTGAAGAAAACAGTCTCCAATATGGTCTAAAGTCTATTCGATATCTTGGTGCCAAACTTTGGAATGAATAACCTGTGGAACTCAGAAATGCCTCATCTAAAACATTGTTCAAAACAAAACTGAAAAGTTACTTCTTGAACAAAGTTGACCGAATTTGCAACTTAGAACTCTATTGATGAATTTACCTGACCTAATGAATTTATCAGAACAGGGGGGGGGGGGCTCTCTCCTCGAATAGTTTACCTATTGAGAAAGCTCCTCCTTGAAGTAATTCCCTACATGCAATTTACTATTTAATTACTCTTTGTACTTGTACTGTATATTGTCTTTTTTGTAAAATTATGTATTCAGTCTATGTAGTTTAGTTAGTTGTATGTACTGTAGAACTGTAGAATTATAAATTGTATGTAGAGAATTTAAATTATATGAAACTGAAACTGAAACTGGAAGCAGGTATCAGAAAAATCATTGTTTTTGATGATTTCAATGGCAAGGTTTGATTGAATTATAAAGTGTTACATACCAAATGGATCAGTAAACGAAGGGCTCTAATTTGATACCGAACGTTCTGGAATTTGATGACATCAACATTTTTTGATAATGATGTCATTTCGGCGGCCATTTTGGGCTAATTAGCAAATTTTTGAATTGTTTTGAAATAGTTCAATTGAAAATACTCCAATAATACATTTGTAATAGGGTATTGCCATTTTGCAGCTTCTTTTTGTCTATTTTGACAATGAACAAATCAATAGCACAAATGACGTCATTAGAGTTGGCTTATTGCTGCCAAAATATCAAGTAAAACATTTCAGTAAAAAGACATTTTCATATCAAGTATGTAGCTAAATTGAACAAAAGGTCAATAAAGTTCAAGCAAAATTCTCTTTAAATTCAAAATTAACTTGGAAGCTTGATTTTCACTGATTTTCAACATCATGACGTCACTGTGAGGTCATAAGGCTTGATAGCCACTTCCAAATCACGCCACATGCTTCAAATTACTTGTTTTTTAACTGTGCTAAGTTCTATTGAATTCTGATTAGTCTAAGGCAGTTTTCAGAGGGGGGAAACACCCCAACCTCGTCCCAGGTTGAGCACCCCCCATATAAATGGTAGTTCGAAAAATGCCCATATGAATTTATGGATTAGAGTTAATTGCTCAGTTGCAAGATTTTGTATTTGATTTTTTGGGTCTCGTCTAAAATTTTAGCTGATGCTTCTGGGTCTGTGACATTTTAGTTGATACTTTGGGTTAATTTTGAAAATCGTGGATGGACCCCCTCGTATTTAAAAAGTTCAAGTGAACCTCCTGGGCTAAGAATGAAGCGATGAAAAAACCAACATAGTTATGATTGAAATTTTCTGATGTCAAAATAAACCAAAGAGTATATTACATCGCACTGTAGACTTGCCACCATGCCCCAAATCTATTTTCTGAGTACATCGGGCCGCTCCCTTTTTCGGTTGTTCCTGGATCCGCCATTCCAATATTCGACGGAATGTGGGAATGGCGGAGTCAAGAATTACCGTAAATGGAACAGTCACACGGACAGAAGAAACAGACTTGGGGCAAGTCTAATTAATCTTATAGTGCTTGGTGTTCCATAAAATGTAAACAGATGTGATCGGCACTTGTGATGAAAATGTAGATTTAAATCAATCGCTAGTCATTTTTAACGCGTTCCTCGATAGTTAACTTGAACACTGATATCTTGTTGGTTGATACAAGGGCATTCTGACGATTGCAAGTGGCCTAACCCTAAGCATGTCATCGTCCTAAATTTAGTCAATTCGGGTATCACAACAAACAAGATGGCTAAAGTGTCGATTACCTTGATTAGTTGAGCAAGTTGATGGTATTTTCTCTGCTTCGTCTTCTCTGTTGTCCTCGGTGTAGAACAGATGTTCGAGTGAAACTGCAAAATGGCGGACGTATCCTTCTTGCTGTAGGTTACAAACTGTTCTGCAGCGAGGAGAACAGAGAAGAAGAAGGAGAGATAATACCATGAACTTTTTCAACTAATCAAGGTAATCTACACTGTAGCCATCTTGTTTGTTGTGATACCCGAATTAACTAAATTTAGAACGATGACATGCTTAGGGTTAAGCCACTTGCAAAGTGTTGAGATATCATCAATGTTGAAAGTCTTATTTGCATTCATCTCTGAAACCAAACCAGAGATTTGGCGTTTTGACCTAATTCTCGAAGCACAGAAAAGAAAATAGATCAATCTTCATAAGGTTTGAACTAAAGTCACACCTGGTAGGTAACCGCAAAATGCGGACACCTGGTAAGTAACCGCAAAATGCAGCGAATAAGAAATACTGTTTGCAGTCGTGGCCTGTTATTTACCTACCCGATTCGTACATTCGGTATGTCAGACAGAATAAGGACATTTTTAGATCCCAAAAACATACTCATTGCTTCATAGTAAATAAAAACTGGAGGTTTTATAGCTTTTACGGAACTGCACAGCAATATGTTGCTGAAAAAACTCAGCTTAGCACAAACCTTGTCAAATTTTCTTATAAGCTATCCAAAAACGTACCTGTTATGAGCCAAAGGATGGTCGCCCTGTGGCAAAAGCATTCATTCGCGTGTATCATTTGTTCGGAAAACCACTTTTTGTCACAACTCGCATTCGACATTCACAGACATTGGTTAGCTGAAATTGATGATGATTCCGGGAAACGCAGCTTTATTATAAATCATAGAATAAAGACGACGATGAGAAAAGACATTTTTGGTGAAAAGACTGTGACAATCCAGTTATAAAGAAAAATTTCGACAATCCAGTTGAAAATCCCAGATTACAGTCGACAATCTTTGACAGTCCAGTTGGAAATTAGTTTTAAGATATAATTCGGTACGTTTCGACTCTGGCTAGAGTCATCTTCAGGAAAGGAAATATGTGCACGAGGGCCTTTTAAACTAAAACGAAACACGGCATGTGGGAGGGGAGAAGTACCTAATAAGGTAAAGTAAACATCAAGCTAAAGAAGAAAAAAACCTGAGATGAAAAACGAGACCTAATAAGGCAAAAGAGAAAACGGTAAACAGAATAAGAAACAAGAAACTAGAATAAGACCATGGGAATAGATGACGTTTGGGAGCTCAAACAGGGCGTGTCTCGTTTTATTAAAAGACTCTCGTGAATAAGAAGGTCAAAATGATTGTCTGTTTTGCTAATTTCAAAGTCATCAAAAGATGCTTTATGGCCATATTTAGAAATGTGGTCCCCTATGGACGAGACGTTAGACTTTATCTTTTGTTAATCCCTAAGTGCTCTCTACATCTAACAATTAAATATCTTTTCGTTTTACCATAGTAAGTGGCATCGCAACCACTGCACATATATTCATAAGTAACATTGGTTAGCATTCGCATAAATTTACGCCGTTTATATCGCTTAGTGAACTGAACTGGACTTTGCTATTGTATGATCGTTGAAATAGGAACTGTGTCATTATTCGTTTCATGAAGATATTGCAACACTTAACATTTATTTCGCGTTCTTTTCTTACGCCCTTACCTGTAAACGCAAACCAGGACCGCGCGATTAGATAATGAATCTCACACAGAAATCGTTGGGGTGACGATATACGCTTTGTCCAAGGAAAGTAATGTGTCCCCCCGTGCAGTGGGTTAAAGCTCATGCGCCCGTCCGAGCTTCAACCCCAAAACGTCACTGCGCATGAACTTTAACCCACTGCACGGAGGGACACATAAGTTTCCTCGAGGCAACGTTTCGCAAACCCAAAAATTTTCCTACTCCCTTCCCCTGTTACCTCTTAGTAGGGAGTTCCCATCAGTTTGCAAGTGCCTATTTTACATTTAAAAGTTCTACCTTTTAGTGACCCATGCCCCATGCAAAAAGTTTTACATTTATTGGTTTGAGAATCAGTTTTTGGATGCTTAAAGGGTCTGTTTCATCCAGCATTCCTTGCACGTGTCGTCTCTTGGCTTGCCATTGTTTGTCGCCATTTTCATGGGCCATGAAAATGGCGGCAATAAAGGTAAACCAAGAGACGACACGTGCAAGGCATGCTGGATGAAACAGACCCTTTAAGCTTTTTATAATCACCGTTATATATTTTTGGATCATTGCATTGACAAAACAAATCAGAGTTCCAAAGGATAATTTCACCATAGGTGTGATGATCAACCTTTGGTGATTTTTTAACAGAATGTTTTGAAAGTATCAATTTTCATGCTGCAGAAAATATTTTCGTGATGCATCTAATTGGTTAAAGCCTTGGTCAAACGCATCCAACATTTCGCCCAACATTTGCTGCAAAAAAATGTGTACCATATAGTTTGTAGATGTTGAAGAGGGGGTGTTCAAATGCATCCAGCAATTAATCCAACATTTCATCCAACATACATTAAGCTAAATCCATCTTCGTAATTCACCTGCACAGCGACATGTTTTAAGTGATAAGAAATACTCGTAAAGCAAACTAAAAATACGAATTGCTGATTTAGGATGCAAACTGCTGAAATAGATTGAAAATGGCGCTCTGATGACAAAACATCAATTTTTAGAGCGTAATGCGCATGCCCACAAATGAAATGTTGGACAGAGTGGGGCATCAAGCAGTCAAACACATCCAATATTCCAATCCAACTTTTGAAAACAAAATTTGTTTTTGATCTCGATCAAGCCTCATCCAACATCAATTTGCAATTGTTGGATGATCTAACATGGATGGTCAAACGCATCCAACATTTCATCCAAAATCAGTTTTCAGCGGGGTTTTCAGCATGTTGGATGAAATGCTGGATGCGTTTGAACAGGGATTAAATAAGACTGTGTTCACACGATGCCGGCACATTTTGAAAACGGTGAAAGATGTGACGGATAGGCCTCCCGTTCATATGAAAACGACACATATTTTGCAGGTAGGTTTTGAAAACGGTAGATTTTAAAAACGGAACTCTAACCGGCACATTTTTGAAACGGCTTCGTGTGAACACTCTAAATCGATAAAAACAAAACATTTTTCGACGCTTTTGAGAGGAGACTGATCAAGTCTCAGGGTTTAGGTACATTTCTTTGGTATGAAAGTCTTGCAAAGAGATTTTTACCGTCAAATTTCTTCTCGTTGTAAAATTATTCCAGTATCGTGTGAACGATAGCTCAAGTTTTGCTACCGTCACATATTTCACCGTTCTCGAAATGTGCCGGCATCGTATGAACGTAATCTAAATGTCTTAGGATAGGTCACATGCAAATTCTGTAGATACAAGTTGCGTGGGAATTTTTTCAAGTGCTCTTTTGCAGTTGATACTTATTACACTAAATCGGTATTTCATCAGCTACTAAAACAGGGAGGAATAGTGCAAAGAACGTGAAAATCAATGCAATAATATACAACCACATCATGAAATAGTTAATAACTCTTCCAACTTCCTTCCATTTTCCTTTGAGTTGATCAGCAGTTTCAGTTTCCTGGATTGTATTCGCCATCAATTTCACGCTTTCATGTTCAGCTTCTTCCCAGTCCGCTGCGTTCTCTAACTTCTTTGCTGTCACCTGCGATGCAGTGGGCTGCGGTGTTAGCTTCGGGGCTGATGATGATTTAGGCCGGTTCAGCCTATTTCGTAATGAATCCTTCATGCGTACTACTCGATCAACAAGTCTGAACTGCTTGCCGAGATAGGCTGGAAGGGAAATGTCAGGCGATAGTTAAAGGTAGTCAAATAACCTTTAACGTTTGGCAGCCTGTGGAATAAAGAGTTGTAACGACGTACCACGACCGACTATATACAAGTAAAACCGCGATATAAACACAAGATATCCGTTTTCTCACTTCTATAGATTCCTATCAACCTAACTTCCATCAATCTTGACCAAACCTATATTACGTCCAAACTCCAGCCACTCCACAACACACACACACACACTCCAACCACTCCACTCCACAACACAACACACATTCTGTTTTCTCGACACACCTTAAAAACCTTAATGACACGTGACTAGTACCCATATCTCTAAACATCTCCACAGAATATCCTGCCGATATTCAAAACTGAGAAGTTAGTCTATCAAACATGTGCAAACCCTTTTCCCATTTTCTTGGTCTAAGAGGTGAATGATTTTACTGAAAAAATCTTCACATCCAAGTTAGCAAGATGGTACCAGTGGATGGGGACTCTCAGGCCCACACGATGGGCTTCTCTGTCAGAAATGATCATAAACTGCTTCTTATTTTAAAGGTCTAATATCACCATTTTCGATAAGTTGTAATATGGACGTCCTCTGACAGCGGAATTCGATAACATCACTCAAATCGCAATATTTTGCCTACAAGTGCCCCTAAAAGCCCCCCAAAGTTGCGAATTTGCGGAAATTTTTCAAAATTACCGCGCAGAGAAAAGAAGACTGGTAACGAGCGCTGCAACGTCACGGCAGGAACGCATGAAAGAATCACAGCACAGGCCTTCATTGAAAACACTATACGACAAGGTTGCATCTTGTTTCTTCCTGCAAAACTGTTTTTTCAGCCATGCCTGAGAGATGTATGGTTTATGGTTCCAGCAATTACCTATGACAAAGAGTTGGGTATTTCAGTCCATAAACTGGCTTCTTCGGAGATGACAAGCCTGAAGCGAAGGAACGAAGGAAGCAGTGACGGATGAGAGAGAGAGAAGGCAAAATGAACCGAGAAGAAGCACTCCGTCATTTGCGCGAAGCATTTCTTTTTCATACAAGAAGAGATCGATACAGTGTGCCTCTGTTCCCGGGATGGAGTTATCATGCAGAAGAAGTTTGACATCAGATGACATCGGGGTTTAAAGCTAGCCTAAAAGTCGCGCTAAAGGTACAGGATAATCACATAGGCCAGGTGAAAGCTTTCCCTTCAATACAAGAACCGTTTCCCTAAAGACTATATCTGGCGTTCCGCAGAGAAGAGAGAATTCTCCGGGGTAACATTGAAAGCTGAAGGAAACAATAATCATGTATGAATAGCTCAAAGAATCTTCTTTCGAATGGTGTCAAATGTTAATATATCTTACACTAAAATTTGCGGTTATTATGGGCGTGCAGTCAGCAGGTCATGATCTTGTGCGATCTGGCTTTCGATCATGAGAGTTCCCAAGGACAAGAGTGTTGACGATTTATCAATGAAAATTTTTATAGGAATTACAACTCATACATTGAGTTTAGTGATGTCTTATCATCTGCAGAAGTGCTTTTGAGGAGGGCAAAGCGGAACGTTGGGAAGCGTTGAGGAACTCTGTGCCCACTCTGTGCCATTTCGTAGAGGCATAAATTTTGGCTTGTTCTTGGAGAACCCGTGGTGAATCTTATTATTTGGCCGCGAACTCAGCATTGCCGCTGCAAAGTGAGGTAAGAGCCTTCATATTAAAATCAGTTGTGGGTTTCTTGTCATTTTAGTATGCTTTAGTCATTTGTTTATCCATTCCTCGTCGGCAACAGTTTCATCTTGACATAGATCTTTTATGCGGAAGGCTGGGTCTAAACACAATGTGAAGTTTGCCGTACTACGGTCATTGCTCACTGTTGCTGCCTCGTCTTTTTCTTCAGCAACATATTCTTGGACGTTGTAGCAGAATACCACGCATCTTTTGATTTCCAAGATGATTCAGACAAAGTTTGCGACATTTTTGAAGATCTAGTTCGTTTGTTCCCACGGTTTATCCACACGCTTCAAAATTCCTCAATAAAGCATTGGATACTTGCGCGTTGCGTGGTTCCTGCTGTTACGTCACAAACATTCGACCCAGTCTCTTTCTTTGCGCGGTAATTTTTCAGACCACCCCATCTTTCAGGGGCTTTTAGGGGCACTTCTTGTCAAAATATCACGATCTGAGTGATGGTATCGAATTCAGCGATGATAGAATGTCCATATTACAAATTTTCAGAAATGGTGATATTAGACCTTTAAGGGGTAATAGACAAGAAGTGAATAAGTTCTAGGTTATTGCTCAGTTCAGTATCCATTGCTGCTGAAATCCTCACATTTTTATCTCATTTTCCGCAGTCTCTATTCATATTGCAACGAAGACCATACATACTTTGGCAGGAAAATGAACGCAACTCCGGCCCCAAACAAGCTATGTGCCTTAAAATGTAAGCAAATCTGGACGGATATCCCTGCAACTGATTTATCAAAAAATAAATTGTAAATAACTAAAGTAGCTTAGACTGCGTCAGTGGAAATGCAGAAAAATTTCGTTGGGGATTCAAACGAAGTTTTGTATCAAATTTAAGACTGCGTTCACAGGATGCTGGCACATTTTTTAAATGGTGAAAAATGTGACGGATAGCGCTCTCGTTCACACGAAAACGGCACATTTTTGCTGGCAGATTTTGAAAAACGGTAGATTTTGAAAACGGAACTCTAACCGGCACATTTTGAAAACGGTATGGTGTGAACACTCGAAAGTTATGAAACGGTCCATTTTTTCGACGATGTCAAAAGGGGAGTTAAATGTTGTTTGAGTGTATTTACATTTCTTTGGCATCGAATTCTTGGAGAGATTACATGGAGTTACCGTTGAGTTTTCTATCGTTTTCAAATTGCGCCGACATCGTGTGAACGCAGTCTCACCATGCATTTTGGACATGCCCAAGTCGTCCTGGAAGAAAGGAATTTTCTTTCTTTCTTTCTTTCTTTCTACACTTACTTTCTTTCTTTCTTTCTTTCTTTCTACACTTTCTTGTAGGACGACTTGGGCAAGTCCACATGCATTTATGTTTTTGTGAGGGTACTAAGAAACCTCACATTAAACGGACTCTTGCAACCAGTAAGGATTTGACCCGGGGGGGAAGGCTTGCGGATGGACAGGGGTCTGCCGCCCGGTTTTCAGAAAGGTACCCTCTTCTAATTACCGAAACTTGCGGTCATATCCACTTCTATGATGAATTTTGGCAGAAAACGACCCATTTTTGCTATTTTTCGCCAATTTCTGGATAGCCCACCTTTGTTTAAGGAAAATCAGCCGAAAAAGGGACCTTTGTTTTAAGAGAATTTGGGGCCCAAAAACCCACCAATATGGGTGGCACATACCCGTACCCTCAACATGTTATGTACCCCCCCCCGGGGGGGATTCGAGCTTTATCTTTGCCTATGCGGGTATCTGCCTCGTTGGCTTCGAACTGACATTAATTGTGAATAAGGTCTATATCGAGAATAAAATTTACCTCCTGTTGCAACAGAACGAGAGAGACGTGGAGATGGGATCAGGATCTTTGTATCATCATCACAACTGCGCATGCTCTCAGTACTACCAGCATCGGAGCTAACATCGAGTCGTGCCATTTTCCCTGTGTCTGCCGCTATGCCATTTGCTTTCATGCCCTAAAACATAAAGAATTCCACTGAGATTAATATCCCTTCGCTGCTTTGCACACCGCCCCCACGAGCAAAAAACACAAACACAACTTGAGCAATGCCGGTCGTTTATGTTTACGTACACAGTTCAAAGAAGGCCCAAGAATGCTCCACGTCACTGCGCTACTCTGCTTTCTGCTCAGTGGCGGCGCCACGGGGGGCGACTGGAAGGAACTTGTCCCCCCAAAACCCAAAAGTCGGAAGAAATTGTCAAAGAAAAATGGCATAAAATTAGTTGGGTATACCTTTGGATTGGAAAATAATGTCAATATCCCCCCAATTTCTCTCGGAGTTTTCAAAGCTGGCGCCGCCATTGTTTCTGCTGGGACTTTCGGGCGACCCATACATATTACCCTCTCTGTTTCCATTGAAACTTGCTGCTCCACTTTCAAGGTGGCTTGAAGCGAAAATTGTATGTGTCAGTTCACCGATATCCGGTTTTTTTTTACGAGGAATGCCCCTTTAAAGATGAGTGATTTACCAAGCAAAATTTTCCCATCAGGTAGCCCTTGCCTGATAGATTAACAATTTGGTTTTGAATATCGGCCACAAGGGTTGCCAGATTTGAATTCTAAATATTTTCCAAAAAGTGTCAATAAACAAGCTAGATGGCTGGAAAATAAGCCAAAATTTGAAAAATCTGGCATGACGTCATTGTTTCCTTCACTGCGCATGCTCTATAGTTTCTACACAACGCATGCACAGACAATCCAATTGTTACGTTTTCCTTTATCGTTGAACTAAATATGGCATCCAGGGTTGGCCTAATTTGCTAAAATGGTGCATTTATTCTACCATAAATACCTAGACAATGAAACTTTTGAAAAGGAAAATGAAATTAATTTTAAAAAAGCCAAAGATAAGCCACATTTAAGAAAACGCCAAAATCAAAATTTCCAAGCCAGAAAGATCGAAAAAATAACAAATCATGAAATATGGCTAAAAAATGGCTGAAAAAAGCCAATATGGCAACCCTGTCGAGCCCGCTACACGTATGAACATTTTTTGACTCAACTGGTACTTACCATGTTTGTTTTTCTCCTATCTGACGCCTGTCCACTTCCAAGACCTTTCAGTGATTCAGTTTCCGGTATGTCAAAGTCAGATTGGTCACCATCGCTTCCCAGTTCAATCAATTTTGTATCGGCCTCTTTTACAAAAGCCTCATTGTCCTTAAAATCAACTTCTTTTATCTTTTTCTTTGGCTTTTCAACTTTTCTCAAATTTGCAGCAACTTCTCGGTTCTCTTTTATCTGTCCCTTATTTTTCTCAACTCTGGTAGACTTGGTCTCTTCCTCGTCTGCTTTTTTACTTCTCTGTTGATTCTTCCCTACCTTCTTCCCATCTTTCACCCCATTCTTATCCTCGTTTCTCTTTTGTTTATTGTCTTCAGAATTGTCCAGCTTTGCCCATGTCTCAACTTTTTGGCTCTTTGAAGCTTCGTTACTTCCCTTCTTCTTGTCATCATCATTTGAAGGATCCTCCTTTTTCACATTTGTTTGCTTTTGAACTGCTTCCTTCTGTGTCATTGATTTCTTTTCAGATTCTTCTTTCTTTTCTTGGTCCCTTGTAATTTTTCTTCTTTGGTTTCCCTTATCTTTCTTTTCCTTATCCCCTTCACTTTTCTGTTCGTGATCCCATTTATTTTTCTTTCCTTGATCCCCCTCAACTTTCTTCTCTCGTAGATTCATCCCATCCTTGTCACTTTCTCCTTTTTTATCAATTTTAGCAATGTCTGTTTCTTTAGTCTTCCCCCTCTCACTCTTCCTCTTTTCCCCCTTCTTCTCTTTGCTCTTTTTACTCTCCTTCTCATGTTCCTCTTTCACTTCTTTTTTACCATCAATATCCTTTTCTGTCCCGCTTTTCGCTTTTCCCCTTTCATTTGTTTTCTCCTGTCGCTCACCCTTTTCTTTTGTGCCACTTTCTTTCTTGATTCCAGTTTTCTCCTTCTCTGTTTCACCCTTCTCGTCTCTTGCTTTCTTCTTCTTGTCCCTCAAGGTTTTCTTGTCAGTTTTGGTTCCAGCATCCTTCTCGTGTCTCTCTTTTCTTTCCTTCTTCTTCCTCTCTTCAATTTTGTCTTCGTGCTTTCGTTCCTTCACTGGTTTCGTTGTCGTTTCGTCCAATTCCTTGCTACGCAGATCTTCCTCGCTCAAGTTGGTCAACAGTGTTTCATTGCTGAATGCTTCCTTGGATGCCTTCTCGCGTCTCAAACGCTTTGCTTTTGCCTCTAAGAAAGAAAGCAGATGCTTAGACTGATTGCATATTCGTAGTTATCGCTATTGATCGACTGATGGACGCTCAAACTACGACTTATGGACTTTGATACTAAAATTTGGGATGAAGTTTTCCCCTATCGATTTCATAACTAGATTTGGAAACCATAGCAACACTGTACGAACACCAGGCAATGGCGGATGGGCCTAAGTTGCCGGCTCGAACCTCCAATGTTAAAACAGATCAGAATTCAAGTTTACAGTGATGTTAGCCATGGACAAAAGCCACAAGTATCCATATGTATGTTTCCTCAATCCAAGAATCAACAAACCTTTCACTGTGAATCACGAGGTCCTCAGTTTTAAGGCCAATTAGCTTCCATGAACTTCACCGCAGCATTAAGAATTTCCAACTTTCAAGAGTCACTTGCCTCGCTTCCGAGACTACACTGCAGCCTCGTTCCAAAGGGCACCCGTAAACGTGTGCATCTCCGTCTCAAAAATTTATATCAAAGTCCATAAGGCCCAGATTGAGCAAAAAAGGAAATGTTGTTGTTGTTGTTATTTTTGTTGTTGTCGTTGTTGCTATTTTGTGATATCTGGGACTATGTCGTGAGGCTAGCACATGCTGTCCTGAATAGATCATAAACACAAGTTTTAAAAGATGGACACCAGAGCCAAGAAAAAGTTATGGCTGCATGGCTATGAGCCCGAGGAAGGCTTACTAGTTAATTTCTCATTTGAGCAAAGTTTGGAAGTTCTTATAAGAAACCTTGGAAATCTGTGGATTACTTTGGTAACAGCAAATGTTTATGACTTATAAAAAACACGAATAATCCTTAAATTATAGTTAATTTGACCTGCAAAGTGAGGAAGCTTTAATTAACGAAATTAGTACCTGGAGAAAGGTTTAGACCCCGCTTACACGTTGCCAGTAGAATTTGAGAGCGGCAGAATTTTATGGCGCTTGGGAAAATGAGCTCCCGTTGTTACACGATGCCGGTAGAATTTCAAAACTGCATGAAAAAGTGCCGGTTTGGCCTCCGGTTTATACAATGCCGGTTACACAAGGAAGCGCATAGCGTTTCAGATAGGACACTTTTGCATAGTGGACCGTTACGCATATTACACCGGCACAGTGCGCTTACACGATATCGGCAGAATTCGAAAACGGCAGAATTACAAAATTTGCCGTTTTGCTAACCGAAACAAAACTCTGCCGGCAGAATTTGGAAATTCTGCCGGCATCGTGTAAACGGGAGGCCAAAACGGCACTTTTTATGCCATTTTCAAATTCTACCGGCATCATGTAAACGGGGTCTTAGCTTTTCTTGGATTCTGATGGACACAACTCATTTCTAATTTCTGGTCTAATCGATCTTAGTCGCTAATCGGGTCTACGGGTAGGCTACCTATTCCTAGCCTGAAGTAGAACACGCTCTTCATTGTTTTCAAAATCTGAAGTGGCTTTAAATCGATCCCTGCTTTGGCGACTTTTTCAGGATTTCAAGCCTGCCCTTTTCCTCAAAATCTTTGATTCGGAAAATTCATCATGCTTAAAAAAATTGCGAAAAGTACTTATAATGTAGGGTAGTCTTTGAGCGACAGTACTACGTCTGAAACATCTGCTTCTCAGTTGTTTTTCTGTAACCCATCGCTTCGCGTCACTTATTTTTGGGTCACCCAGTATATGAATTCGAGATAAGTACATTTCACTGTGGCAGCTTAAGCCTGGTTTCTATATGATCGCAAGGACCGCAAGCGACGCAAGGGTCGCTGAAAATAGTGACTTGCGATCCTTGCGATCCTTGCGTCTTAATGGAAACTGCTTTTAAAATTTGCTGCGATCCTTGCGATCCTTGCGTCAAGAGATTTTTTAATGGAAACCGTTTGTTTCAAAACTTGGCGATCCTTGCGTCAGTTTTTCATCCGGGATGTTCAATAAAGCCTCTCTTTAGCCAAACTGGCCTCACTTTCACAGATTCTCGTATGATTTGTTGCGTCGTGCTTCAAATTGTTGCCATCCTTGCGATCAAATGGAAACCGCTTTGTCGCAAGAATCGCAAGAATCGCAAGAATCGCAACGATTGCAAGTCACAATCTTGAGCGATCTTTGCGTCGCTTGCGATCATATGGAAACCAGACTTTATGCCGAATGATCATATATCAAGATATATCAAGTGTACTAATATATCAAGATACCAGAGTCTGGTTTCAAGAAAAGTTTGATACAAATCAAATCCGGTATACATCCCCATCTAAGTGCCTCGGTACATTCTACCCCGGTGATTTCCCCGGTGAAAAATTTGGAGCAAAATCAGTCCCTGGACAAGCTGTGAGTCTCCCCGGTACAAAATATCTCACGGGTGAAACCTCGGCTGCAAGCAGGTGAACCCAAGAGAGAAATTTAAGAAATTGTTTCGATGTAGAAACAGTTCCCCGCCAATAATCATGCTATCCCCGTTACATTATTTGAGCTCCGCGGTGATAATTTGACCATGTTTTTCGGTCACTGGGACCCAGGTGAACACCTGACCACTTAGACAGACTTCCTGGTGGACACTCACCAGGACACTTAGACAGGGGATTTCATTTTCATTTTCATTTTAGATTTTTTATAAACGGTAGCCCCATCAATCCAAGATTGCTTTACAGGGGGCCGTGGGATGTCGGTATGATGTTGCTTACTTGCTTGCCAGATCAAAAGATTCTTTCGTGCGACTTCAACTGCAAAATCATCAGTCCTTCTCGAAGATCTACTCGACTTTTTGAACCTGTACAGCTTTGTGCCTCTTCTGGACCGACTTTGCTGCTCATTTTCACTGGTTTTTATACGAAGTAATGTTGCAAGCTTAACCAGGATGTATTTCTGTGGAAACAAAAACGAAGATTTGATGTGAATAAACGATTGCGCTAAAGATGGCGGTGCGGAACTTTTTACCATGATGCATTGCATTCTTACGGATGAACGGAATGCATCCTAGTAAAAGTTCTTCGCCGCCATCTTTAGCGTAACCGTCTATTGTTGCGTCTGTTCAGTGCAAGATATCTAAATCCAAGAATGAGCACTCAGTGTATGAAAACAGTCACACTGATTACGAAACTTTGCTGAAATTAGATAATTCAGTATCCATTCACCAGGGACCGCGGAGCAGGGTAGGCTGGGTGGGCTATAGCACACCCACTTTTTTACAACAAATGGCTTTATTTTTGATGGCAAAATTTTGGAAATAATTAGCACTTAGTCGGCTGAAAGAGAAGCTGAAATTGGAACCTGTTAAAGATAAATTCAGTACGATACATATTGAAGCTCTTGAAGCACTGTATAGATCACGATTCAGTCAGCCAAATTTTAAAGCAGCTCGCATTGCTACTCCTCAAGGCATTGATGGCATAGGCATCCAATGATTTTGCAGATGAAATTGAATACGTGAAACTACTCAACATGATGGTGATAGTTAATTCGTGTTATTATGAAAAGGGCAATCCAATGAGCTCGATCCTACAAATTTTTTTTTTTCCTTGGCTTGCGCCCTCGGACCCCCAAATTACACTCACTTGGCGCTCGCTGCCTAGCCCATCCACTTTTTGGATCGCTCCGCGGTCCTTGTTCACCAACTCAATATACAGTACTTGATGATCAAAATATACAAAACCAAAAAGTGTCTGAATCCTAGTTTCATGAGTGAGATTTTTGAGGCAAGAGATGTTATGTACAATATGACTCGTAACATAAGAATACTATTGGCATTCCAAATGCCAGGACAGCTTCTTATGCCATTATGTGAGATATTTGGGTCAAATGCTGTGGCAAACATTACCTCGCAGTATTAGATAGTCCTGATCACTTACTGCCTTTAAGAAAGAATTAAGGACGTACACAATAGAGTGTGACTGTAGATTGTGTAAGACATTAATTTCTGTACATTGTTACATAAATTTATGATATGTCTGATAGATAGTTGGCATTAATTAGCTTTTACACAGCTATTGGAGTTGTACGCCAACTTTAAAGGCGCAGGGTCACGTAACCGTAAACAAACCTGTTATCTCTATGATCTATATTGTTGTCCACACGTGGCCATTGTGTTCCGCTCAGATTTTGGTGGATGGGGTGAATCCACAATAAAGTTACTTCTGAAAATCCACAAAAATCTCAGCAATCCTACAACGCATGAGTGTTTGGTTTATTTCTCTAGAAAATGCAAGAGTCCATCTTCAAAATAACACCTATATTTTGAGGAAAGTAGTGGAAAATCCCTGTGATATGGACTGTCAAAAATCCTGAAAAATCATCGTTTCGAAAGAAGTTTGTTTACATTACGTGACGTTGCCCCTTTAAACAAATTATTTATTATCATGACATTGTTGTGTTATAGGGTGACCCCAAAAACTTCACGAGCTTGATCGTACGTACTCCTTGAAATTAAAAGTTATTAAAAAAATGTTTTGAATGACGATTTAGTTGAAAGGCTTTGCTTTTTTGAGATGCTGCATAGTCATTTTAAGCAATGATTACCTCATTTTTAGTGAAATAATCACCATCATTTCCAGTCAAGTTTTGTGAAAACTCAACGTAGCGATAGATTTGTAGTCGCCTACGAAAATCTTTTGTTTGCAATATGATTGACCTCTGCTCCTCATTTAAATTTCATGCTGTAACGCAAATTTTGAATTTAGCGTTTTCTACATCTTCAAAGCATGGACTGGAAAAAGGAGGGAACAGTCCGATAAATGACTGAATTATCATAACTTTGAAACTGTTTGTTTGGACAGTAGGCATAACTTAAATAAACCAAGCAGAATTTGAAAAGATAGCTGAGCCCTTCAGCTATATAGTGACACCTTGTTTGTGTTTATATTTCAAGAAAGTGTGTGTGATCTAGCTCGTGAAGTCGTTTTTGAGTCATCCTGTTTTGAGTCACCCGATATGTTATGTACAGGGTGTCCCAAAAAGTCTTCCGCGTTTGTGTGGCTACTGTGGAGGAGCTGTAGAGTGAATTATCTCGGATTGTGCACACTTGCATAGGTCAAGCTTCAACGTAGAGTTTGAGACCTTGTTTGAATCAATCAGACAAGTGGTTGCTGATTTATTGCAGAGAAAATGCAAAAATTAGTGCTTGCTTAAAAAACAGCACTTCTATTGTTCTCCAGGAATGTCAAAATAAAGTAAGTTTTCAAAGATAGGGGATCTGGCATCGTATTAAAATTTTCACTAGAAATTGCTCTCTTATGAATAAACAACACTGCTAATCCTTGAAAGATTTACCAAAATTTTAAGCCCGGTTCACACGGGAACGCAATCGTTCCGTTCTATCTTCGTTCCAGTTTCTGGAACGCAAAAATAGACTGTTTACACGGGAACGGAACGATTGCGTATCGGTTTTTGTTCCTGTTCACACGGGAACGCAATCGTTCCGTTCCACAGTTTTCTCTTTAGTCCTTGCCAGTTTTTCCAGCAACAACTACATCCACGCATGCGTTTAGGGCAAAAAACCTATCGTTCCGTTTTTTGGACCAGTCTTGCACCTCATTGCCTGTTCACACGGGAACGGAACGGAACGATTGCGTATCGTTCCACTTTTCGTATCACTTGTTTTATCGTTCCACTTTTTGGAACGGAACGATGTTATTTCAAGCGTTCTCGTGTGAACGCAACCCCTGAGCGTTCCACTTTTCGGAACGGAACGATATGGAACGGAACGATTGCGTTCCCGTGTGAACGGGGCCTTAATAGGACGTTAGAACCCTTTCTTTGAAAACTTAGTTTATCTTACCATTTTGGATAACAATAGAAGTGCTGTTCTTGAACCAACCACTTACTTTGCCTTCTCTCTACCATTTATCATCGACTCATGCAAGGTATCAAGCTCTACTTTGAAGCCTGGCCTATGCAACTGCATGAAAATTGAGATAATTGAATCTACAGCTCATTCACAGCATCCACACAAACCGGGCACAATTTTTTCGGAAAACCCTGTATGTATGTTGTGGATTTTAAAACAAAATCAACTGGACTGAAATGACCAAATGCTTACCTTCATCCATACAGGAACTTCAGTGCCATCATGATGATGAAAACAAAGTACCATGCAAATTGCACCTACTGCCAAAGATGCTTCCACGATGGTGCATGCAAAGTATTTGCCAATAAGAGGAACAGCATCGGACGTTTCCGGCATCTTTTCTTCAAGCAGTAAGAAGAAGACAGCAAGAGACAGGAGAATGGTCACTCCAACTGCCATTTGCTCACCAGTGTCTGAAAACAAACGATTCATTCATGACAAGTTGAATTAACATTGGAATTTAGAAGTTAGTTAATCAATCTTTGTTCTACGACGCGTATGCGTTGCAGCTGCATATTCCGGGGGGGGGGGGGGCGCGGGGTTACTTAGTACATTTTGCTGACGGAATGTGCCTTCCTTTCTTAGTATGGTTTTCGCCTCTTTTTTCTACCGCTAGATGTAAAAAGAGGGACTTTTCCTAAAGCCTGTTGTCAAAAGGGTTATTTCATTGTTCTTCTGATGCATTTGAAATTAGTGAAATGCCTGTAGGGGTTTGTGTGGGAATGAGAAATCCACTTTCCATCCTGGTCCATGATTTGCTTGCCATTGAAATTGAAATTCAATACAATTTCTTGTTTTGTTTCAGAGATAGAATTACTACTTACCTTTCAATGACAAGTAAATGTGGACAAGAATGGCACGTCAAATTCTTGTTCCGATACAAATCCCTAACCAGCATTTTCCTAATGTCTGTGTTTAAAAGATAACTGATTCTGCCAAACAAGACTTTCTTATCTAAGTTAGTCTGTAACTGATAGATAAACATTTTATCTTTGAATATCAGTCACATAATTTTTATTCCGAAGCCCGCTAAACGTGTAAACTTTTTTTACTCACCCAGTAGATACTATTAATAGTAATTCAATAAAAATATGTGTTGCGTGTGGTACTATGGTAATTAAACGACAATGTTATAAATAAATGATTAAAGTACCAAGTGAAGCGTAGATGTTAAAATATTAATAGTAATGACTACGATTTGTAATATCATAAGCCAATGTATTAGACGACTAGACTTATGCCTGTTCGTCCCTTGTTTCCCTGCGTTCTTTGATTTGCTGATATCACTTGGTCAATAGGGACTCATAATATTACGCTTATATAATGGGCCCACTTTTTCAAAATGGCCTAAAGAGGTGGGATTTCTCTTACATGCAACAAAATCGCTTCAAAATCTGGTTCAAAGAGCTCGAACATTGAAAAGCGAAGTTTTAGTACAAATAACGATGTTGTGTTGACCTACAAAACGCAAAATGCCTACCTTTCAGACAGTAATCTTCCTCTGTAGAAGCAAAATAGATCCATCGAAGTTACTGGAACTCCAGGCTTCTTCAACCGTTCTTTAAGAGCAACAACAACAACATCCTGAATAGCGGCCCTTGATTGGTTAAAAACTGAATTCTAGCGATTTGATTGGTGAATACGGAACCACCCTACGCGGGCCTAAAGTGGGCCCACTATTTAAGAGTAATGTTATTAGTCCCTCTTGACCAAGGAACGCAGGGAAACAAGGGACGAAAAGGCATCAGTCTATTAGACGACTATGCACTAAAGATGTCGGCAAGGAATTTTTTACTAAGATGCTTTGCGTTCTACTTACGAATGCTCAACGATTTTATAGGAATTCGATTAAAGAACGCAGTGCATCTTGGTTAGACTGATGCTTTTTCCTATTGACCAAGTGATATCAGCAAATCAAAGAACGCAGGGAAACAAGGGACGAAAAGGCATAAGTCTACATCTTGGTGAGAAATTCCTCGCCGCCATCTTTAGCGCAATCGTCTATTGTGATGATTTTAAAAGACATACCAGCAGGGATCAGAAACAGCAGAATTGTAATTAAGGCAATCAGAACACAGGGGATCAAGAAGTTTGCTACATAATACAACGGCTTGCGTCGCAATAACAGCTTATATGACATCTCTGTAAATTCGCTGGTGTTTGAAAATGCATGAAAGACACTTCCTCTCACTGCTTTCGTTTTCTGCAAGTCCCATTCGCCATTTTTCTGATACCCATCCAATATGACTTTTGAGGATATCGGCTGTAAGTCCATATGCATTGTGTCAAATTGAAATGATCCAAATCTCAGCTGACACATCTAGGAAAGTAAAAATATTGACTGGTTTATTTCAAACAGGTCACGGAATCAAAATCGCAATCTAAAAGATGTTGTAACTTCAAGCCCAGCAAGGTTATTTTTCTTGAAGCTTGCTCTCGGTCGCGTTGGAGAATCGTTCCAACAAACATTGCAGAGTATAACATTCATTAATTAATTCGATCGACATTCTTCGTCGTTGGATCACAATGAAAAAAAAAGCGAAAATCAGTTAACCCTATCTGACCTGGGCGATTTGAAACACTTGTAACCGGGACCAAAGTTACAAAATATGTTGCGATTTTACGTGCGCAGACACGGAGCCAGAAACAGACGTTGTTGTGTGACGATGATCATGAGACTGACTAACGAATTTACATTTGACTACAACTTAAATACAGATTCATTACAGGAAGTGATTACTTACAATACAATAGAATGAAGGAGAAATAGAAAGTCCATACATTAGAATTGACATGATAGAGAGGCTGTTATTGACGTACTTGTAGTCCTACTACACACTCAATGACTGGGGGGGGGGGGGAATCTGCCCCCTGTTTATCTTTGTTGTTGCTTGAGATATGGCAACCAAATTTGGCACAAAGGTTGTTCATTATATAAACAATGAATTTTTGAAACAATAGTTTAATTAGCGTTGTTGTTGTCGTTGCTAGAGCATAATTAGCATTATGATGTCATATGACGTCATAAAAATGAAAGTGTGTTAAAAGGTCGTAAAACTTTACTTTTCGTAAAGAAATGAAATATGTAGATCAAGATAGATGTAAATTCAAAGTTTAGACTTAATTGGACCAATTAAAGAGGATTAAGAGAGATACAATGTGTATTTTTCATAGAGTGTGGCATGAAAACTTGGTTACCATGGAGACAAGGCTAAAAATAGAACACCAAAATTGTTACAGTTTGAATGCTGTATGATAGAAAGTTAAACTTGCTAAATCTCAGAGGCATTTAGCAAACACGGAAAAACGTATAAACGAAAATGTACGAGGGGGGCGGAATCCGCCCTCATATTAGATAGAAGTAACGTATATTACGTATATTATAAGATAAGATAACGTATATTAGATAGAAGCTCTAACGCCACTCGATCGAACCTCGCGTATAAAGATGTATAAAAATAACGCTCGATCCAGGCTCTTTTCCTGAATAGCTAAAAGGTCTATTGTCTAGAAACGACCTATTGTTATCACATAATCACATAAAGTCGATGTCATTGGCAACGAAGCCCCCTTAATCTCTTGTTTTTGGAATCTCGATTTGTCTGATTACAGTTATGGGTAATTGAAGTTTTCAATAATTCCGAACAAAGCAGTTTGAGAATGGGGGTGGGGAGACTGGCATAGATCATTTTGATGTCAACTGATTGCAAGAACTAGCGGTTGAAGAACAAACATCGATCTTCAGATATTGTAATGCAAGCAGTGTGAGAAAGGACAAAGGACTGTCACCACTATTGTTACTAATACTAGGCTTGCCGCGCGTCGCCTGCGGCGCCACGCAGGCCCGCCGTCGTACTTTTATTTCTTTACGATTACGAAAGGAAAGAGAAACTCTGTTCAATCCCGCTCTATAACGTCCCTTGCCCAATAACACCTTCCTTTCAAAGCAAAATTATAGATATGTCCATTCTATTTACTCCTTCAATCAACTCATATGAAACACAAAAGGCTATCAACCATCGTCCTAAATGTTTCCCATGTTTGTAACTTGGGTGCCAGACCCCCTAAGAGATAGAGTGTGGTACCAGGGGCAGGCAAGTCCTGTAAAATATCTGACCCCATGTTTGTCCAAAGGAATTGGAAAAAATAACCGGTTCTTTTATGATATAGTATGACTTTCCTTCCCAAAACAACCAGTTTTTGGGACAAAGGTCAAATTTTAAAATCAGTCATCTAATGCTTACCTGTAAACTGGTTCTACCTTTGCCCGCCAAATTTAAGCTCAAAAGACCAGTATTTCGAATTTCTACATAAGTGGTTCTACCTTTGTCTGTCAAAATTTACAAATAAAGACCAGGAATTTCATTTTTCGCACCAAAGTGGTTCTACTTTGGCGGTGAAAAGAAGATAAAAAGACCAGTTTTGGAACAAACGTGGAGAAATACAACGAATTTGTCAGAACCTAGGGACCACCTCGGAATAGCTGCTTTAAGACAACTAGTTTTGGGACACATGCTGCTTCATAGAAATAATTACGACGGTAATGATGCCTACAAGATATGCTCTGGATTTTGGTGAGGAAGAAAAACCGGTTTTGGGACATTTGTGCCTTCAAGGCAACGGGTGCCACTTGCTTTTGAGAAACGGTAATTTGCCGAAACTACCGGTTTTCGGGACAAACATTGCCACTGATTGAATTGTCAATCAAATCGAATAAAGAAAACAATGTAAATTTGTCATCAAAAACGACCAGTTTTTGGGACAAAGATGGTGAAAAAGATTTTCATGAACTACCGGTTTTTGGACAAACTAGGACCATCGTCCTCAGTGTGACATGCCCGCCCTTGTGGTACCTAGGGTAACATTTATTGAACTAAAATAATGTCGATCTTGATGCGCATAGAATCATACCACGCTCGATTAGTGTCTTTAATTCTGGAGTGCTATTTCTCCTTGCATTGTATTTTAGACTGAGGGTCCCTCAAAAATCAGCGTTAAGGCATGCCCCCCTTAAATGTCTGAAATCAATAATCGCTCAATCAATCAATTAGTTAATCAATCACTCAAGCAGTTTATCAATCAATCAATCAATCAATCAATCAATCAGTCAATCATAAGCTCAATATACCTGTTGATCAAACGGGAAGTCTTTGACTTTAATCTCACACGTGCTTTTGAGAATTTTTGGAAATACAGCTTTGACACTGCCATCATATCTGACTGTTGCACGTGGTACCGCTACTTGATCTAAACTGTCATCAGCACTATAAAAACAAGATACAAATCATCATTGACGTTGTTGATGCACAATGGCACAATGTTGTAACCCATTGACTTTGCAGCCAGAACTGTCTTGCGGACGGTGCTTGAACCCCAACAGGTTTGAAATATTCCAATATAAATTTAAAGTACATCATTGCTACCAACGCTACGTACAAATTACTATACAATGCCAGGTACTGAAACAATACTACTGGGTGCAAATGGCTATGCCTACCTAGACGTATAACGATGAATCCTTTGTATTCCTGCGGTAAATCTAACAGGGACTCAGCCAGGGGCGGATCCAGACCGAAGTTGAAGGGGGGGCAACTTGGAGATGGGGCGCCAAAAACACAGTGAAAAGTTAGCGCGCCGAAGGCGCGCGAAAATTTTTGGGGCTTTATTCGAGAAAATTCTTTGGTTTTTCTACTGAATAACGCCTTAGTTTATATGTTTCGCCGCATTCAGAACGAATCATTGAAAAAAGAGTGCATTCTGGTCAGGATAAGGGGCGCTTTTCTTGCCGAAAAAGGGGCGCCAAAGCTGAATTTTTATCGTGAAGGGGGGGGCAGTTGCCCCCATCTGCCCCCCCCTAAATCCGCCACTGGGACTCACAATGAAACAGTGAAAAAGCTGACCCTATTTTCTGCAATCATCAATGTTATTATTATGGAATCACGGCTAAAATCTCTATCCATTGGGAATGTTATCAATTCCTCACTCGAATCGCTGACTCTATCGCATTTACATCGTAACAATAGTAATTCAAATATCTCGCAATCTGATTGGTACTCTAGGAATCGCAGAGTTTTGGCCTAAATAGGGTCAGTTTTTCAGAGTAAATATTATGAGTCTCCGTTTACCGCAGTATCATCAAGTCAAAGAGGAAAGGGAAACAAGAAACTCTAGGTCCTAAGTCTAATGTCTACCCTGCGGCCAATTTTGTGAAAGATAGAAATTAATAATACAATTAATTAAAGACAAAGTAAACGTTGTAAACAATAGCATGACTCTAAGACCAAACAAGGATCTGCAAAACAAAATCTAATCTAAATCCCGACTTCATGAAGAAAATTGTTGAGAAAAAAGAACTGCCTAACAATCAGAGGTGTTCATTCTGCTAAGCTACAACTACTAAAGGCGAAGATAATTACAACGACAACAACAAAAACTACAACTACTGAACTTGCCTTATCAATGACAGATTTCGTAATACAACAGAAACAGTTGCTTTAATTGACACCTCATTTCAAAGCGATTAGTGACTGCAGACAAAGGAAATTCTCTCAACCAGTAAATCGAAACAAATACGGCCGCAAAGTTGTCCTGAAAACCAGTAGGGCAAACTGTTTCCTTGTGCTCTGAGTGGTAGACTCTCTAAAATAATTTCATATTGCGTCTCGATACTGCATACGTTAAAGGCAAGGAAAGAGACTTCGAGTTTTTCGCGTCTTTTTTTGGTAAAAGTGCGCGAGAGTTTATTCGTTCAAAGTTTCTGAAATGTGAATCTCGCGAAACTTTATTCTCGCGAAATTTTCTATAACATGGAATCAAAAAATCGTCATTTCACCATATACTGATATTCGTTTTCTTATGTACTATTCAGTATGATCTCGTTTAACAACAAACCATTCGAACTATGCTGTAAACAAGCTACAAAGTACAAACGAGAAACAATTTAGACATTACGAAGCTTGGTCGAAACCAAATTTGCTAAAGATTATTTTCGCAAAATCTCTGATTTTTGCCCATTCGCATATGCTAATCCCACAAATATTTACGCATATGCTAATCCCACAAATATTTACTAAATACGTATTTTCCAACTCGCAATAGTCTTCCCGCGAAAGTTCCTTCCCTGAAGTACCTACTTGTTGAAGAGTTCAATTTGCGGAATCCAAATTAAGCTGACGTCAACACTGAATTCGGTGATTCCGTCATATTTAGCGGGATCCCATTTCAGTAGCATGTCATACCATCTCTGTAAACAAAAGAAAAAATTAGACGGCAAAAACTCGTTGCAAGGCTTTGATGCCAAAGAAGTGTGCCTAAACCCTAAGAATCGATCAGTATCGTTCCAAAAGCTGTTAAAAATGTTCTTCTTTCGTCATTTTCAAGTGCTTACACGATGCCGTTTCCAAAATGTGCCGGTTAGAGCTCCGTTTTCCAAATCTGCCGTTTTCAAAATCTGCCGGCAAAAAATGTGCCGTTTTCGTGTAAACAGGAGGCCTATCAGTCGAATTTTTCACCGTTTTCAAAATGTGCCGGCATCGTGTGAACGCAGTCTAAGTCTGTCAGATTGTGGGTAAAACTAAACATCGCGTAAATAAAGAGAAGTCCGAACCATAAAGAAACCAAATCAGAAACAGAATATGTCCAATTGGGTCTACATCCCGGGACGTTGTTTGGAAACAAACAACGGGGATGTGTCCGTCCCGGGACGTTGTTTGGAAACAAACAACGGGGATGTGTCCGCCAGAAAAAACTTTTATGACCCTGTCCTGGAAGGAAATTCTGAAAATATAATACCTGTTCTTAACAGATATTCGGGAAAGCTGATGGTTCTCATGAAAATATTTGAAGTAGCTCTAATGAACATACCCTGTCCTGGAATAAAGAAGCAAATGTATATTCCTGTCCCAGAATTTTTAACCAAGAATGAGACACTATTGGCAGGCAGATCCTAGCCTCACTCCCTAAGGACCCTCAACTTACGCTTATCTCATTGAGTTGAATTGCTGTTGTTGTTGTCGCTCCACTGAGGGGCTTCATGGCAAGTGAATCATGGACTAGAATGGGAGGTGGAAATCTCCTTTCTGCAAAAGTTCTTACAACATTGTTCCTAATTCATAGGTCAAAAAGATGAGTGATTTCACAAAACAAACTTTCCACATCTAAGTCAGCCTTTAACTAATAGAAAAACGTTTTAATTTAAACATTAGTCGCATGTTTTTTATTTCACACCCATCAATATTTTTTTACTATGCTCATACTAACCAGGTTTGTGGTGTACAAAAGAACGTAAAGCCCGAGGTCTTCAAACTACAAGCCGAGCATGCGAGGTCTGTGCATTAATGACTGAGGACTTTATGTTTTTCTGTACAATTACAAAACTGGTTAGTATGAGTTTCATTACCTGACAGCTCTAATTTGTTGCTGTTATCTCTCTGAACCTATCGTAAATCTCATAGGCCTAAAGCTGTTTCTGTGGCAGCAAAAACTGCGTTTTTGTATCGTACTATACAAAGGCTGCGGGAAAGCCACGAGAAAAATGTACGATTAACCAATGGGAATCGCGGAATTCTTGTATTACCTTGCTCTGAGACTTCAGTTAGGTAATAATCACCCGGTATTGTTACTGAATTAACTCTTTGAATGAATGTTGGTTTGCTTACCATCTTAAGAAGAACACTCGTCGTGACAATTTGGCTTCTTTCATCCTATAAAATGGAAACAATTATTAACATAAGCAATCGTTATTGAAAATTATAAAACGTCTTCAAGTCTAAACACCTGTAAGAAGCTACTCGAACCTTTTACATTCCTAGCAATGTGTAAAAATTCATTTTCGTGCAGTCAAAGCATGTGTAATGAAAATACTAACTAACTAGCTTACTTGGTAAGTAACTACAATTGGCTAGCGAACTAACTAATGGCTAGCAAACAAACTAACTAACACAGCTGCAAACATGCTAACTTGCTAACTGACTGACTGACTGACTGACTAAGTAACTAAGGTAGAACCCACTAAGCTAGCTAGCTAGCTAACTAACTACCTAACTGTAGCTAACAATCTAACTAACTAACTAACTAACTAACCAACCAACCAACCAACTAACTAACTAACTAACTAACTAACTAACTAGCTAACTAACTAACTAACTAACTAACTAACTAAGTAGCTAAGTAACTAACTAACTAACTAACTAACTTATTAACTAACTAACTATCTAAATATCTCACTTACTAACCAAGTAGCTAACTAAACTAACCAACTCAATGACTAACCAACTATAAATTTAGAGACAGCTTTGATGGTCTTAGTCCAATTTGTACTAGTGGTACTGACAAGAAAGACAACGAGCAGTTTCTCCTGCACTGCTCCCAGTTCGACTCCATGGGACAAGGTCTTCTTGATCAGCTCTCAGATATTCCTGGTTTAAATGTCAACCTAGATGATAAACCTTTGTTTGACCATGAGCGTTAGGACACCTAGTGTGTAGCTGTTAAAATTTGTATTAGTAGCGAGCCACCTTAACTTATTGTTTTTTTGTGTCTTGAACTTGTTTTACTTCCTACACAACCACCTTTCAATGTTTCGTAATTTTGAAATTTTCAGTAATGAGCCACCTTAAGTGAAGATCCACCTTAACTCTTTCAGGTAAAAGATTCAAGAGTTAAGGTGGATCTTCACTTAAGGTGGCTCATTACTGAAAATTTCAAAATTACGAAACATTGAAAGGTGGTTGTGTAGGAAGTAAAAACAAGTTCAAGACACAAATGCAATAAGTTAAGGTGGCTCGCTACTAATACAAATTTTAACTGCTACGCACTGGGTGTCCTAACGCTCATGGTTTGACTTGCTTCGGTTCGGAGACTCACAGAGTCATGTCAGTATGAACTGAATAATCCTTGCAGCAACAATTTCTTTATCAAAAATATGAAAAGGTTTTCAGATTGGATTTCAGATTTCAGATAAGCATCATTTCCCTAAGGCAGCAACATTTCCCTAGCTTTTATACCGAAATACCGTGCAAAGAAGTACTCCCATTTGCGCCACGAATAGCAAATATAGCATACTACAGTTTCCATGATAATGTTTGGGTGCAGCATTTGTCATCTGATGGAGAAGGGAGTTCTTCTCTCTTAGACGCCCTTTCAAGTTGTTCCCATTATTACATTCTCTTTATATTCTGTCATCATCGTAAGTGACCGTCCTACTTCGATCTCGATGACATCATGTCCTTTCCAGCTATGGCAGCCATAGAATATATGTTGTTGTAGCTTCGTTGTTTCATTTGTGATAAAAAGATAATAACTAACTAATTAAGTAACTACCAAACTAAGTAACAGTAAGCTAGCTGGCTAAGAAGCTAACTAGCTAACAACTAGCTAAGTAACTAAGTAACTAATTAATTAACTAACTAACCAAGTAACCAGCTAAATAACTAACTAACTAACAAGCTAGCTAGCTGACTAGCAAGCTTGCTAACGAGCTGGCTATCTAATTAGTTAACGAACTATTCAACTAAGTAACTAACTGACTAACTAACTACCTAATTAAGTAACAACAAGCTAGCTAGCAAGCAGGCTAACAAGCAGGCTATCTAACTAGCTAAGAAACAAAGTAGCTAACTAACTAAGTAACTAACCAACTAAGTAAATTACTAAGTAACTAACTAACAAGCTAACTAGCTAGCTAGCTGTTCAGCAAGCGGGCTAACAAGCTGGCTATCTAACTAGCTCAGTAACAAACAAAGTCATCAACTGAATGATTTTCTCAACTCACCAATTTGATCAGTTGTGCCAGATTTAGGCCATGCTGTACGGTAACTAAATCATTATAATTCGCAACTGGGCGAACTGCCGGGCTATATCTTGTCGCATTTAGCAAGAAATCGGCTAATTTATTTTCTGCTGCTGAAATGGAGCTTGTAAGCCTCTCTGAAAGGAAATAGGAGCAAAGATTTACATCAGATATAAGTTTTATATATGTATATGCGACTATATTAAGCAAAAAGTACAAAAAGTAACTTTAGAGGAAGCATATAGCCTTCAGCTTACAAGCTCTAGGCTATGTATAGTTTTTAAGGTAATTTTTGTGCATGAATTTATTCCCCTGATCGTACTTACGTCAGCGCTATCTCACAAAATTCTCCGTATTCAATGTAAGCGTTTCCATCACGTTCTTTTTTGCACAGAATGAGTCGGAAAATGTTTCTTGAGTATTTTTCGATTACAATCGATCAAAGATCGTACTTTCGGTAAACGCAGGTTAGATTTACTAAATCAATCAGAAATGATATAGGATCCTACTTACCATTTGAAGCTATGATCAAAAACAACAGTAACACAGAGCTCATTTTCGCCATCTTGTGTCCCCAAATGGAGGGAACTTTACCGGTTGCTAACCACATGAGAATTCAAATAATATTTGTGAAAGTTTTTTAAAGAACAGGTAGTTAACGATCGAATCCGCCACCAGTTCGGTTGCCATGACATCAAACGAATCTTTTTCAAATTCAAGAATATAAAATCAATATTTCATGCATCGAAAGAATAATATCAATTATGTTCTCTAAACATATCTAAATCATCGACGTTTCTTTATAAATTTTGTATTCGGTCCGTGACAATTTCTGTTAATTGGTACAAACAGGAGCAGCTTGAGATGGACAGAATTCGACTCGAATTTTGGTGAGTAAAGATATAAATCATGAGACAAGATCATAAAAATTCTAAATATAGTTTTGCATTATAATTTGTCAAAGCTTCATGAACATAAATTGAAATACTTCATTAATGTTAAATGCACTTTGGCAATCATATTTTGTTTGGTGTATAACAAAGAAGGTTGGAACAGAAAGGTGTCGGCTGTTTATTTGGTAAGTAAAAAGGTCATTTATGAATTTGAAATCCTCTGTAAATTTTTTCCACAAATTTGACTTAATTCACGACACTCTCTTTCATTTGATACAAGCTCAAGCAACTGGAAATGGACAGAATTAGACTCAAAACATACGACAAGAGCATAAACACTATGAAATTCAAAAGATCATTTTGCACTATGATTCATCAAAACTTCACAAGTTTGAATTAATTTATCTATTTGAAATTCGCCTCTTGACAATCATATGTCGCTTGGTATATTACAAAGCAGCTTGAAACAGACAGGCATCGGCTTAGACTGATGACGATGAGTCCCTTGTATCCATGCGGTAAACCTTGCTCAAGAGGGACTCATCATGAAACAGTAAAAAACTTGGCCCTATTTTCTTCAATAATCAATGGAATTAGGAAAGAATCACGGCTTCGAATCTCTATCCCATGGGAGTGTTCTCAATTCTTCAATCGAATCGAAAATTCTATCACGTTTACACGTTAACAATAGTAATTCACAAATCTCGCAATCTGATTGGTACTGAAGAAATTGCTCAGTTTGGGCCTAAATAGGGCCAGGTTTTTCATAGTAATACTATGAGTCTCTCTTGACCGAAGCGCCATCATCAAGTCAAAGAGCACAGGGAAACAAGAGACTCATCGTCATAAGTCTAGAATCAGCTGTCTATTTGGTAAGCAATAAGGTGCTTTACTGATTTGAAATCCTCTGTAAGTTTTTCCAAAATTTTGACTTAGCTGACGACACCCTCTTTCATTTGATACAAGCTCAAGCAACTGGAGATGGACAGACTTAGACTAAAAGGTTAACGAGTAAAGATATCAAACATACGACAAGAGCATAAACCTTGTAAAATTTGAAAGATCATTTTGCATTCTAATTTATCAATACTTCGAAGTTTTAATTGATTTATGAATTTGAAATTCGCCTCTTGACAATCATATGTCGTTTGGTACACAATAAAACATCTTTGAACAGACAGAAATCAGCTGTAAAGTTGGCAAGCAAACAGGTTCTTTATGAGTTTGAAATCGTCTCTACATTTTCATAGAAGTTTGAGTTCAGCTCACGACACTTTTTGTCAGTTGGTACAAGCTTGAGTGTCTTTAAACGGACAGAGCTAAACTCCAGGTTTAGTGAGTATGGACACAAAGCATAAGGTAGAATCATCAAAGCTATGAATTTTAAAAGATCATTTTGTGTTACAATTTATCAAAACTTTATGAATAAAATTGCTTCTTATAAATTTTGAATTTGGTTCTTGATAATCTTATGTTGCTTGATACAAAATAAAACAGCTTGTAACAGACATGGATCAGCTGTTTATTTGGTAAAAAAGGTTCTAAATGAATTCGAAATCGTCTTCAAATTTTCCAAACGTTAATGAGTTCAGTTTAGGACACTTTCTGTCATATGTTACATACAGACCTAAGTATCTTGAAAGGGATAGAGATAGAAATGAAAGGGATGGGTAGGGATGTAAAACAAGGCATCAGACCTTCGAAATTAAGATATCGTTTATGTTATGATTTATCATGAATTTTGAAAAATATGGCAATATGGAAATGCTTTCTGGACAACCTGTTGTGACCAAACACAAAGTTGGAAACGTAAGAGGTGATAGAAACAAGGCCTTCTTAATCTGTCTCTTATTCTATGGAATGAATGTGTATTTGTCTGATTTCGTTATTGTCTTGAGATGGGGGCGGGGAGACGGGCATTGAGTTTTGTGATGTAATGCCAACAGAACTGAGCTGACTGCAAGGATGAGCGGTTGCGAGACAGAGGAGGAGGCAAAGGCATTTTGTAGTGTTTAAAAAACCAGAATAGCCTATTATTTACTGTCATTCCATCCATGTGTTGGTTTAATTTATTCCCATTTCCCAAAATGCTGCACTCACTAACTAATGCTATTGCTGCTATACATGGAATATATATGAGACAATCTCATAGCTGTATACATACTTGATGTAATTCAGAGTCATACAGTTTCTGAAACGTTAATCTGTAAACTCAAGCCAAGAAGGTAAAAGTTGAGCAATCCCCATGTAAAAGACCATTGTTTCCTTTGATAACAAGGCAATAACATTGAAAAATAGATCAGTCAATAGTGGATACGCTCAGATACATTCTAAAATTCACCTGACTAAAATCAGCCAATCCATTCTTAAATTATAGGCAACTTTTTGAGGAAGCCCAGTCAAGAAACCTTAAAGAATAGAATAGAATCTCCACATTCCTGTCTTACCCAGCAATGGCTTTGTGCATGCTGATTCCCAAGAGGATGACAATGGCATCCCTCCCTAGGGGTACTCACTAACTTTCAATACGAGGGAGTCCGTGCTAATATTTGATCTTACGTTAAGTCATTACTTGGGGTCTGTGAATAGCAACATAGACAAAAATACATTATTTGGGGTCCATAGATCTGACGAAAGGACAAATCGTGGAATTTCGTGCGATTTATCACGGCGGCCCATTCAATAAATGTCTTTCTGCGTAGAGACCCCGTCAATAAATAACAATATTTGGGGTTTCCAAAACTTTAGACTCAGTATTTGGGGTCCAGCAAACAAATTGTGGCAATGAAATTAAGGGATACTCTCCTGCAGCACCCCTTGAACCATGACGAACTTATTTCCATCCAAGCAAACTAAATTTTTCAAATCCATAATATGCGACAGCACAGGTGCGGTGTTATTGAGCAGTGGGGAATCTGGGGCGGGGGGCAGTAGTGATAACAGTTGTTGTCGGTTGTGTTCTCTCGTCTGGGACTCCACAGCTCAGCATTATCTCCTATGCTGGCCTGACTTCCAATGTGAAACAGATCCTAGTATGTATCCGTATTTTGTCGTATTTAATCGTTTCTTTGTAGCTCTTTGTGACTGTCTTTTTCTTTTTGTTTCCATTTTCGTTTGTTTGTGTTTGTCAGCAGTTTGATTTTGTGTTTTATGTAATGACCCGTAGGAAAGCCATGGATTCTTGCTCCCCGTGTCATCATCCTTTGTTATGTAGTCCAGTAGTTTGTTAGTATAGGATTTAGTTCTTCGTTTCCGTGTAAATTCTTATATTGAATATAGAAAAAACTTATTTCGGGTGATGTCATTCTCCAAAGCATGCTAGTATTTGAGTAAACAGGATAATAAAGAAATGCTTCTCTTTCAGAATTGGCAATTTTACCTATCCTAACTCTTTCCCTTCGTATTTTAGAACATACGCTTGGCAACAATATTCGACAGCTAAGGATGTCAATATGCTATTTGGTTGAAGACACACATTATGACGAGTTTCAAGATAATAATTGTATTGCTCCATTTCCATAGCGGTAAGATGGTAGTATTTTACCGCATTCACACTGACACAGCTAACCAGGTCGAACATCAACCAATCAAATGCACTCGATTTGTTGAATTGACCAATTAGAAAGTCCAATTTGATAACCTGGCTTGGTTTAACCTGATTCAACGTGCAGGTGTGATTGGGGTTAGTAGACTCACTAAGCATGCCACGGTGAGGCGTGGGACCCCTAGTATAACGTCTTTTCCTAAGGACAACGAGGTGAGCTGCAAGGTCAGGCCTCCGAGGTCAAGTCACCCATCCGGAGTTTGACCTCGCTCGACCGAGCTTAACTTGTCGCCTGATGAAAACTGTATAAGCAGCTCGGTCACTTATTGATAACAACTTTCTTGCAAGAAAAAGTTTCAACAAAGTGTTAGCATGCGATCTATCTTTTTCTCTAGCTTTGGCTGCCATTTATCGACCGAAAGACTTGCATGAAACATTAATAACAGATCTGCTTAAACCGCATCGCCATGATCCAAGAGTGCGACCAGTCGAAAATCCAGCTGAAGTTGTAAATGTGACGATTGGACTGTCAATTCAAATGATTGAAAATCTGGTATGTCATATACTCTTTACCCGAGTTGCACATCGCTTCGAAATTCTCGTATGCTTTCGTAAAAGTGTCTAAACTATCTCCAAAAATCCCACCAAAGTCTTTGACTTGTTATGAGTCTTAATTTGCTCATTGAATTGGATAATTTACCAAAGTCTCCAAACATTTACTAGAAAAGAGGACTCGACTTAGAATTGACGGTGAAGAAAATCAGCACATGAAACAAAAAGCTAAAAAGCTAATTGTGTTAGAAATAGGAACTGAAATTGTCTCAAAAAGTATTTACTTTGAATCTGCAACATGTTTCCTACAATTTGAAGCAAATTTGGAGAAAATCAGTTGAGCAGTGGACTAAATAGAATTTTTCTTTATAAGAAGGTAAAATATTGCTAATTTTTCTTTATAAAGTATGTAAAAAATTGCCCAGAACAAACAGGGCTAATAGAAGTAAGCTATTCAAGGTCGTGCCCTTACATGCAAGGCGATCTGCAAAAATGAAAAGGGTAACATTTTCAAATATTTTCGGTAAGAAGGGCATACCTTTATTTGCATCGATATGGCACATGTCCTGTATGTATCTAAAGAATGGATATTTTTCTTCTTAAAGGATGAAAGAAAGCAAGTTCTTACATCAAGAGTGGAGCTTTATCAAGTAAAGAACCTTTCTCAGTCTTATTTGAAGAATATAAGCACCATCTTAACAAATAGAGCCACAACTTCAAAAGAACCATTTTCGAAATGTTCATAATCTGTAAAAAGATTTTTTGTATCTGTGATCAAATGCCATTGTCACCTGAGGTCCCTTGCACTTTGCAGGTATGGTTCAATTTCAGATTGCCTGGGACCTGGCATAAAGGGGCTTGGTGACGTAATGTAAACAAGCTTTTTTCATAACGATAACTTTGCAATATTTTTAATAGGCCATATCATTGAGATTTTCCACTGCTTTTCTCAAAATGATGGCGTTATTTTGAAAATGGACTCTTGAATTTGGCAGAGAAGCAAACGAAACACTCATGTTGTACGATTGCAGAGAGATTGATGGATATTTAGAAGTAACTTTATTGTACTCACCCCACCCACCAAAGACTATGCAGAACAGAACACAATGGCCACGTATGGGCAACGGTATAGATTATAGAGATATACGTACCTACGTACCTACGTACCTACGTACCTACGGCTACATGACGCAGCCCCTTTAAGCGGAAGTGTGAATCGTCGTTGCAGCAGCCGAGCTAATGCATTGTTTCCATTTAGGCCGACATTGGCTTTCTGATCGCAAAAGACCATCGGTGATAGCTGCTCTTTAAGACTCATGTTTAGAGGATATTTTTGCATCAAAACAACCCTTAAGAGTGATATCTGTTATCATCTAGCACAGACAGAAGCAATGAAATAATGGCGCTCCCTGCTTAAACTTTGCTGCTGCTGGAGATCGCAAAAGCGACCTACAGATACTTATGTGAAACAATGATTGTTTCAATAGACAAAATCTAAGGTTTGCTTACACTCAATGCAAATCAAGGCATCACACTCTTGATGAAACATCTGTGATTTCTTTAATGTGTTTCGTGCGATGAGCACTTTTCGCACGATTACCAAATGCAGTATGATAAAAAAAAGCCTCCCAAGAGTATGGTCACATAACTTGAAGTCCGTGAAACAAACTTTAAACAATTTTGTCTGTAACTGTTTTCGCAGGGAAAAGATTGGAGATGCGCGGTGTATTAAAGACCATTCGCCATGCGACTCGGCGCAATAGAATAAACACAATAGATAAACACAATAGTTTTTCTTTCTTCGACGTGCTTCAAGCATATACCGGGTGAGTCAAAAAAAAGTTTAGGTGTATGGAGGGATGTGGAATAAAAAGTATATGACCGATATTCAAAACTGAAGTCATAACCTATCACTCAAAGTCTAACTTAGATGAGAAAATTTTGTTTGGTAAAATCACACATCTTTAAGACCCAGCAACAATCAAAATGCTTATAAGGGGTTTGTATGGGAATCGAGAATTCCACATTCCATTCTGGTCCATCATTGCATTGAAGTTTACATTGCCAGTTTGAGATGCAGAATTCCAATTTCATTAGAAGGTAAATCATGGACCAGAATGGAATGTGGAATTTTGGTTCCCAAACATGCCCTTTACTAGCATTTTCTTAATTTCTGGGTCTGTAAGATGAGGGATACTACAAAACAAAATTTTCTAATCTAATTTACACGATGCCGTTTTCATTTCATAGCGGATTGTGGTTCTGTTTACACGATACCGTTTCGCCTTGCACTGTAATGGTTTCACCGTACTCGGTAATGGTTCTACTGCGCATTCTGCGCAGCTCCCCTAATGGATTCGAGGCTAGTAGAATTGATAATGAGGTTCCGTACTGAGTTGATATCGGATTCGACCGTTTACACGATATCGGATTGGTTTCATGCCACTTTCAGAGAATTTTCATTTGAAAACGCGAAAACGGTATGAAGCATATCGGATTGGTGTGTTCTCGTGTAGATGGGAGACCAATCCGATATGGAGCAAAAACGGTATCGTGTAAACAGAAGGCCAATCCGATATGAAACCAATCCGATATGACATGAAAACGGTATCGTGTAAACGGGGCCTAACATTTCAGTTTTGAATATCGGTCACATACTTTTTATTCCACAGCCCTCCAAACGCCTAAACTTTTTTTGACTCACCCGGTATATTCATCATATAATCATATGCTTCGCATGCTTTGAATTGATCAGAAATCACAAACCACAAATCACGATTGTGAAAACTCGCTGTGAATGATATCATTTTGTTTTGGTCCACAGAGCTGGTATGACTACCAATTGAAATGGAACCCTGCCAATTACAGCGGAATAAAGGTGGTCAGCATCTCGCCGAAACTGATTTGGATTCCTGACATCTTTTTGTATGGAAAGTTAGTATTTTCTTGCTCAGTTTATTTCTTATTTGTGTTGGGGGTAAGTCAAAAAAATCTTTCAAGCTATTTGAGAAATTAGGTTACTACGTAGATTAGTTTTCTTTATTTATTGCAGATTTAAGTTTTCTGACAAATCTTTATCAATAGAAAGCTAGGTATTGTTCATCCATCTAAAACATGAACACTCACAAATCACAATGAATTTCCAAAAAGATGTTACTGAACTGAACTAGTGTTGTTGTACGCAAAAGATTGCCGTACCACAAGGCTCGTATATTGGCCCTCAAATGCTTTTTTAGATGATCTCGCACATGGATATTCATATTAAAATGAGATATTTTCAAAGTGAATAGTTTTTTACTCATCTCGCATTATATAAAGTTAGATAGAATATATCATAGTATGCTATATTACACTATATCATGCTATGTTATATCATATATGTTATGTTATGTTATGTTATATTATGTTATGTTATGTTATGTTATGTTATGTTATGTTATGTTATGTTATGTTATGTTATGTTATGTTATGTTATGTTATGTTATGTTATGTTATGTTATGTTATGTTATGTTATGTTATATTACATTATATCATACAATTACATTATATCATAGAAGACGTATATCATATTCTTATAAAAAACCGCTTCTAAGAAACTCAAACTGTCAGATCGCCATATATATTGTTCGGAAAGTATTGAGTTAATTCTTAAACATTGAAAAGGCTTCAAAACACTTTGTTTTGAAAAGCTCAGAGACGAGTTACACATCTGATGATTCGAAAAACTCCCAGTACTGTCCCAAATCCTTTCTTTTTATCCAAAAATACGTGTATATTATATCATATTATACTATATCAGATCATATCATTATATTATATCGTATCATATTACATCACAGGGCATGGAAACCCACCTGACCAAGCGACCGGGCGGTCGCAGGAAATTTTTCATTTCATAGTGTCCTGCAGGAAATTTTTCAAAAGAATTCCTGCTTCGTGTCGCTCCGTTTCTCATTTGTCAAAATAAAGCATAACTTACAAAGTCAAGCAAAAGTTATCTGATATATTGCAAGTAAAATCTTTATTCGTGTTATAAATGGCAAATTCAAGATCAAGGAGACATGGATTCCCTCATCCTTCTTAGAAATCATAAATGGTTTGTTTAACAGAGTTCCGGTTCCATCCCTCCATATTACATGCAGATGTGCAATTTTTACACAGTATTACAAGATATTTTTGGGTCCTGGCCCCTTTTCAAGAAAGCTTAACACTTTTGCTCTTCTCTTCATTGCAAGAAATTTAAGTATGATGTTTTGCCTGGTTGCAGGAAGGAAATTCTTTTCATGCCCTGTTATATCACATTGTATTATATATTGTCTTGTAGTGCAGATGGTCGCTTTGGTAGTGGTCGCAAGAGGATCAACGCAGTAATAAATCATGATGGCATGGTCCAACTTGATTATCCAACCGTTTTCAAAACTAGCTGTGATCTAGAAATCGATAAATACCCCTTTGATTCTCAGAAATGCGAGATGAGACTTGGGAGCTGGGCATACAGTAATCGACAGTTAAGATTGTTCCTTAAGGTTCGTTAAATATTGACATAAATTTAGTGACCTATCTAGATTTTTCAGTGATCTTGACTTTATCGGACATTTCATAGCTGTCTTCTTGCTAGGCATACAGTGATGGAATGTTACGATTATTCCTTATGGATCTCTGAAAATTGACCTGTACATTATTAACTTATACTGACTCTTCTAAACTTGTACAAATAATGTCCTCTAAAGTCAAGTCTGGCTTTTGGCTCGCCTAGGGACTTTGTGGGGCGCTGGCACGAATAGACATAATGGGCTTGTTTACTGTGGCTACAGCACATCAGCTCCTTAATTTATATCGATTAATTGACGAAAAAATGTTGATTAATTTGTATCTTAGAGCTCCAACTATCCTACATTGGATATCGCTTGGTTTGACTTTTTGTTTAATGGGAATGTTAAGAAGACTAACGTCAATCAATTTTTCTTGCATCTTGTGTTTCAAAATCCAATTACTTTACTCTACTTTGGTACTCTACGGAGTCAAGGGGATATTGTTGACTATATTTCCGTAGGATGTTACTGGATAAGTCTGAAGTCATTAAAAGGAGCACATACAACGTTTGAAAGGTTACTGCACCCTGGTTTTCACATCAATGATATTGTGCAAATGTCTTGTTTATTTGCCGACGTGTTTTCTCAGGTTTTGAATTCACTTGGAGAAAACCACAAATTCCTTTTCGAAGCTATTGGCCATCGTTATTTGGAAAATTCCTGAAGAAGCAGTTGAAAATGATGATCAAATTTTGTCGGTTTTCCTGCCATAAACTTGTGATAGCCTTTTCTCTTTTCATGGGCGCTTTATAATGACTGAAAGTTCTGAAGCGCTTACAAGTCATCGCTGAAGGGCATGAACGTTAGGGAAGTGTGACCGTTTATTTAGACTGTTTTGTAGCATCCTTGAAGGGACCTCTACAGAGTGTTTCCTGTAACATCAGAAAGGAATGGCCGATTCAAGTCAAGTTAGATTTAGAACCGGATTAAACACGGCGGCATTTTCCGATATCATTGCTGTGATAGTGAAGAAACAGCAGTCTCTCAAACGTCGTGGCATGTGTTTTACTTATTTACTCGGTATACTTGTCTTTTTCATCAGGAGAAAGAAGTAAATCTTAATCATTACATAAAAAATGGCGAATGGGAGCTAAAATCAACATCAATAACGAAGAGTGATTATGTTGGAACCACCGTTAGCTGGGACAGTGTCACAATCACTTTGCACCTCACACGTCTTGCATTGTACCATTCCATGTATTATCTTATTCCTTGCGTTATGATTGGCTTGATGACAATCATCGTCTTCATTCTTCCTGTCAACATGAATGAACGAATGACAGTTGGTAGGTATAAAGATAATTAATCAATTGATTGATTGATTGGTCGATTGATTGATTCATTTGTCCAATGATTAAGTGATGAAGGGATCGATTAATTGATCGATTAATCATTCTATGTATTGTCTTATTCCTTGAGTTATGATTGGCTTTATGAAAATCATCGTCTTCATTCTTCTCGTCAACATGAATGAACGAATGACAGTTGGTAGGTATCAAGATAATTGATTCATTGATTGATTGATTGATTGATTGATTGATTGATTAGCCAAGTGATAAAGTGATTATGTGATCGATTAATTGATCGATTGATCATTATATTTATTGTCTTATGCCTTGCGTTATGATTGGCTTTATGACAATCATTGTCTTCATTCTTCCTGTCAATACTAATGAAGGAATGACTGTTGGCAGGTATTGATTGATTGATTAAGTGATTGATTGACTGATCGAATAATTGATCGATTGCTCATTCATTCCATTATCTCATTCCTTAGGATGCCCAATCGCGTGTTTCATCGAAGTATGATATTTAGATCTGATAATCACTCACACTGTAATATTTAGATCTGATCTTTGTGCCGTTACCGCTTGCCATTATGAAACCGTAGTCTAATGCAATTCAATACTATTGCTCTATCCCTGTGCTTGTAATGCAATAACGCAGCCTTATTGGTTGTCTCATAATCAAAGCACAGGAAGCCCAGGCAGTTAGTTAACTGAACAATGATAAGTTTACGATCGTAAAATTGTTAATTGTATACTACCTTTGTGTGTTATTTGTTGCACTTCTCCACTGCTGTACTTCTGCACTGTACTGCATAATTGTTCGAATGCGAGAGTTCGATGCAAAGTTTCTTGCTTATTCTTATATTGGTAAACCTATATAACCTATATACCTATATAAGAATAAGCAAGAAACTTTGCATCGAACTCTCGCATTCGAACAATTATGCAGTACAGTGCAGAAGTACAGCAGTGGAGAAGTGCAACAAATAACACACAAAGGTAGTATACAATTAACAATTTTACGATCGTAAACTTATCATTGTTCGCTTCCTGTGATCAAAGTAACAAAGTTTGAAACTTATTTGGTAAACAAGGGCAGATTTTGTAATACAATACCCTGGGTCTGGTTGGGTCTGGTACCCAGGGTAATAATACAATAGCATCGGTCGCTTTAGTTCACACCTCAATTCAAAGCGATTAACCAATGCAGACAAAAGAAATTCTCTCAAGCAGAAATTGAAAACAAACGAAGCCGCAAAGTTGCCCTGAAACCAGTACGGCAAACTCTCGTTTGTTGCGGGCGATGGGAGGTTTTTAAGAGAAGGTATGTGCTTATAACAAAAGAAGAAGGGTAAATCTAAAGTTCTGTATCGCGGATTATGTTTGTTTGATTCAGAAACCGAGCAGAGGGCATTACAATTTTTGCATATTTATTGCTCAGACGTACGCAGTCACTCCGCAGCTCCTGAATCAAATAAACAAAATCCGCGAGACAGAACTTTAGATTTATCCATCTTCTTTCGTTATAAGCACATACCTTCTCTGAAAAACCTCCCATCGCCCGCACCAAACGAGAGTTCGCCGTACTGGTTTCAGGGCAACTTTGCGGCTTCGTTTGTTTTCAATTTCTGCTTGAGAGGATTTCTTTTGTCTGCATTCGCTAATTGCTTTGAATTGAGGTGTGAACCAAAGCGACTGATGCTAATGTATTACAAAATCTGCCCTTGTTTTATTTGGTAGCCAACCTTCAACAACAGTGTATCATAGCTTAATTTCTATGATTTTCATCAAACGCCCAGTTATTTGCATCGAAATGTTCCCTTTATTTATAACTTCGTACAGAGAAAATTTCCATTGTTTTCCTCCATGAAATGAGCTGAGATAAAGATGAGGCAAACCTCATCTCATGGAGAGTTTGAAATCTTGCAAGTTGATAACGTCGCAATTTTTACCGAGATCTGTTTTCTTCGCAGGTTTAACATTGCTGATAGCCTTGAGTTTCTTCTTTCTTCTAATGGCGGAGAACCTGCCTGCCATTGCTGAAACAATACCGATAGCTGCTAAGTACTATACAGCAACGACAGTTCTAAGTGCTTTTGCATACTTCATGACGTGCATCGTTTTGAAGTGTCATTTCAGCAATCCATTGGAAGGAGATGCACCAAACTGGATAAGAGTAAGTGACGTTCATTTGGACCATATTTGGATCATATTTTCATTATCTAATATTCGAATAAAATTTGCATTAAAGAATTTATTAGTTATGCCACTTACAAATACTTCGCGACACAGAGCCAGAAAAATATAGTCAGGGGGTAGAAGTCTTCCGACTGGGGGGGGGGGGTAAAAGGTTATACCCAGATGTTTTTATTGCATGTTTCAATTACGACTTTCATCAGATTTTTGAAAGTGGGGGGTGTATTTACCCCCTTATACCCCCTGGCTCCGCCACTGACTACAAGGACGATACCACAGGGTGCAAAGTATCATGAGTACTCTTTGGAATTAAACAAAACTAAAAGAAATTTCAGGTGAAAAGTGCTCGCAAGTAAAATTCAGTTCTGATTCATTGCAATTCTTTGTGTTTCGTGTCTAATCTTTATCAAAATGGTGACCTTACAGCTTTTGAAGAAGAATATCACACAGACTGATCATCGTTCATCGTACGAAATTTCATTGCATGAAATATGTCAAAGAATCAAAAGGTGTTTTATCAAAAGATTGAACAACTGATTTAAACTGGATTTGTTTGTGGTCCATTGCTGCAAACAGTGCCTGTGTTAAGGACACACAATCTGAAGAAATTAGGAAGCAGAGAATTCTTCAAGAAAAAACTGTTGAGTCCACGCTCTTAAACGCCATTCCGCGATACTTAATTGTGCCAGTCTGCCAGTAGTCCTTCCAAGGATCTTTTCTATACATCTTTGTTTTCATTTTGCCCAACAATGAAACCGCAGGCGCCAAAATCATTAAATGCAATAGATAATATTTAATATTTCTAACCTTGCCCGGTCCAGCTTTTAACTATGTAGATTCCCTTTAAGACCACTCATACAAAATTCAAGACCTTATTTCCAATTTTCAAGACCACATAGTGTGAACAAGACCACACTAAAGTAGGCACTGGCTGCAAGTCTTTCCTTGTTCTCTGAGATCGTGATTTTCTTATGGCCTCGTTCATGAACAAAGATTCTCTTACAGGTGCTCGTTCTTGATTGGATTGCAACTATACTTTTCATGAAAGAATCAAAAGAGGATGACGATGAAAGTGAATTTGTTTTCAGTGAAGAGGATCAAAAGCAAAATGAAAAGAAAGGTCAGTGAAGCAATGTGTACTTCTGCTTTTGATATAGAGTACTTTGATGTACTAAAAACGTTCTGCAAAATCTTCTAAACTACGCAGCAGGAATTGTGACCAAATGAATTTATTAAAGGGACAAAGGACTAAAAGTTTTCTGGCTTCAATCCGTAAGTGCTGCGCGCTTTGAAAAAGCCTGCATGCAGTCAAAAAGCTTCTTAAAGCGTAAGAATTAGTAGGTTTGGTCACATGTCGATAGCAACTTCCCAAAGGTGGTATCCCACTTCCCCCTTCCCCAGTGCCACCTAATATTTTGCAGACTTTTCTTTAGTTTGTAATCTAAGAGCATGATGAATCCAGTCCCTCCTTGCTGACATAGACACAGAGAGAATTCTAGCCTCCCGAATGAAGCATGTTTGTGGCACCCTGTCCTATAATTCCCATTTATTCATGGCACCCTGTCCTATAATTCACATTTATTCATGGCACCCTGCCCTGTCATTTTCTTTTCACTAAAAATACTCCGTCCCATAATCTTTATCGGAAAAAGAAACCTTGTTGAGGGACTCATAAGGTCAGTTTAAGTGTGGGAGTACCCCCACCCCCTTTATTCGTTTCGTTTTCTCTTTCAATATCACAGCTCTGATTAATTTCAGATGAGATAGTTAGAAAATTGGTTTAATCAGGAATGAAGTTGATGGAAAACATTTCCACCGCATTCCTGAGTCGCAAAAGTCCTTAATTCTAAAAATTACTGTATCAAAGCACGACTAAAAAGGATAAACTAAAGTAAATGGCTAATTCTCGCTTAGACTTATTACATGAGCCCTTGTTTTCGCTCCATTTACCCCAACGATACCCCAACAATATCCATTCCGCTTCAACGAAGTTTTAGCGGAATGACTATAACAGTAAATAAAAATTCAATTCAATGGAGCAAAACTTAGCCGAAAGTCATCAGTCATGTTCAGGATACTGCGAATTCCCCCTTTTGTAAATCACAAAGGAAAAGACGTTAACTCTGATTGGCTCGCTGGTCAATGGGATGAGCGAAGCGTTTTGGGGCATGCGCGAATTAACAAAGGAAGGATGACGGGCGACGACCCTGAGATCGATACTGCGCAGACTCCAAAGCGCTTCGACGGGAATCTGGCTCTTCAGGAGAAAATCCGAAAGACTTTCGCTGATAGTATCCCGAACAAAGTCTGATTCTCGCTTAGACGTGCTACTACAAGTCTCTCTCGCGGAAAATACGGGAGGGCGGGTAACAAGTGGGAAAGACTTGCGCTAGTCTCTCCCTTTTTTCGTTTCTCCCGTTTCTTTTTCCGCGAGAGATACTTGCAGCTAGCCCAGTTCTCTAATGACCAATTCTCTTTCAGATTTCAAGAAGAAGAGAGAGTTGACAAAAGAGGAAAGACGATCCAACAGCGTCATCAAAAATCATGTTCGTCTCCAAGCAACATTAGATGGACGGAAAGATGAATGGAACAAAATTGCACATGTGTTAAATCGACTTTTTATGCTTTTGTACACTTCTACATTTTTGCTTTTAACTGTTTTATTATTAGCATCTGCAGTTTGGTCGAATTAGAACAATAAAGCACTGTGTTTTAGTTTAAAGATCCATTGCTAACCATGATCCTTTGTGCGTTAAATGAAAGGCAAGACAGAAGCACTTTAGGCCAGTAACGACTTTCAGATAATACAAAAGTCGACTTTAGAGCCACGAAGGATCATGGTTATCAATGGGTCTTTAAGGAGATAATTCTATAGGGTATCAAGAGGCTGTGCCCCATCTTGTGGGCTAATGTAGAGGAGATGTACGTTGTATTACGTTCAGCCAAGATGTATACGTTCAACCAAGATGCCAAAAAAGGAAACCAAGAAGAGTAGCGAAAATGTAGAGATTGAGGATCAAAGCCCTAGCAATCTTCAATTTTCCAACGCTACACTAAATGTTCAGAAACCAGCAAAGAGAACCGATAAGCCATGGCACAATGTCTGCAAAAGCTTCAACAAAGGAAGCTGCACAAGGAAAAACTGCAAATTTGAACATAAAATCGTGAAAACATGCTATTTCTATAACCAACCAGATGGATGTCTGAAGGGAAAAGATTGCTCTTTCCTACACATCAAATCAATGAAGAACGATACTAAAATTCAAGTGCGCCAAAATACCCTCCAAGCCAGTGCCCATGATGTGAAACCACGAAACGAAATGCAAAGTGCACCAAATGATAATGACAACATGGCTATAAAAGATTCTTTTTTAGAGGAACTTGGCAGAAAGCTTCTGAGCAGCTGGATAACAAACCAAACAAGCCAGCTGCAACCCTGTCAGAGCTACCAACCAATGGCCTATCAACCGGCAACAATCGCAGAGCCGCAAAGAGTGATTCCATGGCAGACAGCACCACAAAAACAACCAAGTCAAATGTATGTCCAAGCCTAAAGAATAAAAGTTTCAAATGCCTGTACACAAACTGCGATAGCCTGCTAAACAAGCATTCTGAATTAGAAGTTAGACTCAACAATTTAAATATTGACATATGTGGTATAACAGAAATTAAACCAAAAAACCTATCAACGAAAATGACTAACCAGAACATTAAAATTGATGGATATACTCTGTTCTCAAATATTGAAGAAACAGATGGAAGAGGAGTTGGAATATATCTCAATAACAGTCTGTCAGCAAGAGAAGTTATTTTCAACAGTAATGACCATTCCGTTGAGTCCATGTTTCTGGAGATTAAATTGGAAAAGAAAAGTAGTCTACTTTGTGGGATAATATACAGAAGCCCTTCTCACGATAATCACTTTGCAGTGCAAGAGTTACTTAGAACCCTCACAGCGAAGGAAAACTTCAGCCATTTACTCATAATGGGAGACTTCAATTATCCTGAAATAAACTGGGATGAACAAACAACAAACACTGTTGAAACACACCCTGCCAATTTATTTTTGAAGACAGTTAATGATTGTTACTTGACACAGCACGTTGATCAACCAACCAGACATAGGCAGAATCAAACTCCAAATTGCCTAGATTTGATACTGACCCCCAACGATGGTGATATCTCTAGGATGCAGTTTAAGGAACCACTAGGCAATAGCGATCACTTAACACTTGAAATGTACTATGTTGCTAATGCCAACAAACAACATTCTCATAGCACCAATGCAAAACGTTTTTCCTATGATCGTGGGGATTATGACAAGATGCGCAAGATGTTACAGGAAGTTGACTGGGAAGTTGAACTGCAAGGTCTAGATGCGAATTTCATGATGCTTTTTATTGAATCTAAGATTTACACCACAATGGAAGAATGTATACCCCAATATCAAATCAACAATGAGAATAAAGATCCATTATGGATGAATAACAACATAATGAAGATAATTAAGATGAAACATAATGCGTACAAAAGGTGGTTATTAACCAAGAAAGGAAAGGATTACGAAAGATACAAAAGAAAGAGCAACAAAGTTAAATCTACACTGAGAAAACATGTACAAACATTTGAAAAGAAGATTGCAGAACAATTAAAAACAAACAGCAAAAAGTATTGGAAATATGCTCATTCCAAGCTCAAGTCAAATACTAAAGTACCGGATCTAAAAATGGAAAATGGGACCTACACAGAAACAGAGCAAGAAAAAGTTGATATCCTCAATAAATTTTTTAGTTCGATATTTACAAAAGAAGATAAGACTTCTGTACCACTGATCGATAAAAAATTCTCAGGTTCAGTGCTAATGGATATGGATATTACAGAACAAATGGTACTAGAAACATTACAATCGTTGAAACCCTCAAAGTCGCCAGGTCCCGACGGCCTGCACCCGAAAGTCTTACGCGAAATTGCTGCACAAATTGCAAATCCATTATCTACTATGTTTAGAGCAAGCCTCCAAACTGGACTAATTCCTAATACTTGGAAACTTGCTCATGTCACTCCAATATACAAGAAAGGCAAAAAAGATCAAAAAGAAAACTATAGACCAATAAGTTTAACTTCGGTTGTTTGCAGAATAATGGAACGATTGATCAAAAATGTGCTAACTGGTCACCTACTTGAAAACAATTTATTTACACCGGATCAGTATGGTTTTAGAGAATTTCGATCGTGTTTGTCACAGCTATTAGAAGTCTTCGAAGAATGGACATCGCTTTTAGATGATAACATTCCCGTTGACATAGTTTATTTCGACTTTGCCAAAGCCTTTGACTCTGTACCGCATAAACGCCTTCTTACCAAAATCAAGTCGTATGGTATTGAAGGAAACATATACAACTGGATCAAAAGCTTTTTAACTGGTAGGAAACAGAGAGTTGTATTAAACGGCTTCAAATCAGAGTGGACAACAGTGATTAGTGGAGTACCTCAGGGAAGTGTCCTTGGTCCACTATTATTCTTGCTGTATATAAACGATTTACCTGACAACGTAAAATATTGTCAAGTCAAGATCTTTGCGGACGATACGAAAATATATTCGCCTTCTAACCGTCAAGCGCAGCATATTCAAAATGATATTGAATCGCTAAAAAATTGGTCAAAGACATGGCAGCTTCCATTTAACAGTGATAAGTGCAGTGTACTTCACTTGGGTAGCTCCAATCAAAGAAATGGATATTACATGCTAGATGATTTAACACAAACACATACGATGATTAAATCAGTAGAATCAATTCGCGACCTTGGAATCATAGCTGACAACAAATTCAAATTTGACAAACACATCGCAGAAATCGCAAAAAAAGCTAGTGGTGTTTTAGCGTCTATTAAAAGAACCATGAAATTCGTCAACAAAGAGACCTTCAATGCTCTTTACAAAAGCCTAGTTAGGCCAATCCTTGAATACTGTGCGCCAGTTTGGAATCCATGTAAAGTAAAACAAATTAAGACATTAGAATCGGTGCAAAGACGAGCAACAAAGTTAGTGAAGGAACTCAAAAACAAATCGTACACGGAACGCTTACTCTTCCTCAATCTCCCAACGTTAAGCTATAGAAGAAGACGTGGAGATATGATCACAACTTTTAAAATACTACACGGCATGATCGATACTGATAGTAAAGTATTTTTTGAACGAAGTACTTCAGTTACGAGAGGACACAATTTGAAGCTTTTCAAGTTTGCTTCATCGTCGAGCCTAAGGAAGAACTATTTCTCAAACAGAGTAATAAACGAATGGAACAATTTGCCAGCAGCCATAGTCAATGCGAAGTCAGTTGTAGAGTTTGAGAAATTATATGACGATATTTATGGTAACGAGAAGTACAACTTTGAATACGCTTGAAAACGATCGCTAAAGGGTTTAATAGGCCAACGGCCTCTTTATCCCTCATTATATCATATTATATTATCATATTATTATTGTTTTACTCGTAGCTAGAATTTGAGACCTCGCTTTACCAAATCGGACAAGCGATTGCTGATCTAGCTATGGCACAATAAAGTCGAAAAGCTGATTCGTTAAAGGTGCTCTGAAGCGAAAATTTTTATTGATTCAAATTAACGACACTGTCGAATTATACGGACTCCTGTTTAAATTTCTTTGACATGTCACTTCGTTTTTCAAGTTATTCACTGATATTTAAGTAGAGCTGAATAAATGTAATAGAAATTGTCTCAAGGACTGATATGATGTTTAGAAAGGCATGTTAATTTACGAAAAGTTCTTGGAGTCAATTTCCTTTGGGAAACATAGTCAGCCACGTACATTTTCTTTACTTTTTGCAAACAAAATGACGTCATCAACCAATCATACAAAATAGTGAATAACTCGAAAATGAAACAAGGTATCACAAAATTTTAAACGACAGTCGTTATCATTCAAAAATGCTATGCATTTGCATCAATAAAAATTTTCGCTTCAGATCACCTTTAAAAAGCAGCGCACCCTGGATACCTGAGAGTACCAGAGCCTCAAAATTTAACCCTACTTCGCATGGGGGGGGGGTGTTTTCCACCCCCCTCGAGGTTTTTCTCGCCGCGTTTTTCAAAGACATCAATTATGTCCCCCAAACCTACTTGACTTTTACTAATTATCTATTAGCCACATTTTTACCAAAAAATTTTCAAACAATAGAGCTCACAGGTCACGTGACATGCCCATATTTGGAAGCAGGTAGCAAACAAATCATTGTTTTTGATGATTTCAATGGAAAGATTTGATAATATTATGAAGTATTATACACCAAATGAATCAGCAGATGAAGAGCTTTAATTTGATACCGGAATTTCTGGACTTTGATGATGTCAGCATTTTTTGATAATGACGTCATAATGGCCGCCATTTTGGGCTAATTAGCAAATTTTTTTAAATTTTTCGAAATTTTTCAATTGGAAAGACTCCAATGATATGTTTGTAATGAAGTATTACCACTTTGCAGCTTCTTTTTGTCTATTTTTACAGAAAACAAATTAATTGCACCAATGACGTCATTCAAATTGGCTAATTTCTGCCAAAATATCACTCCAAAGTCATTAATTTCGATGAAATTACATTTTCATATCAAATTTGTGGCTAATTAGGACCAAAAACTGCAATATGTTCATGCAAAACCTTCTTTAAATTCAAATTTAGCTTGGAAACCTGATTTTCACTGATTTTTAACTTCATGACGTCACTGTGACGTCATAAGGTGTGGCAGCCACACCCAAATTGTGCTTCTTGCTAGAAACAACTTGATCTGTAACGGTGCCAAGTTGTATTGAATTCTGACGAGTCTAAGGCAGTTTTCAGAGGGGGGAGGGTGGAAAGAACCCCCCCATAAATGGTAGCTCGAAAAAAGCCCATATGGATTAGGGTTAAATGAAAGAGAAACACAAACAAGCAAAGTCTAAATGGTTATTTTCTTTTTGGCTCTTTTTTAATTCAAATATCACAATTTACAATGTATTTTATGTTTAACTATACCATTCTAATTACTATACAGAACTACAGGTACTATACCATGGGGAGCGAAAGGCAATGACTGCCCATGGCCGATGTCAGACATGAAACTACGCTAGGAACGATTAAAAACTAATGAATAATATACTTTGATTCTGTTCCACATCATATGTCAGGTCAGGGTTTTGATGACTTAGATGATGTTGCAAGCAAAACTCATCCATCATATCTTTGGCTCTGGTACCTAGGGCACATATCCTTTATCCTCCAAATTTTCAAAATTATGCAATTCACTGTAAATTATGTGACGCCTGTAAATCTTTGCGGTCCAAGTATCATTACGATTAATTTCATGTTTGTAGATAGATTACGGTGAAGTAGTTTTCGATTCTTTTTATCAAAACATATGCATTAAGTTGTGAAAACGACATATTCAGAGTCTAGGTAACCATGGACTTGCTACAAGTCTCATCATCCTCTAATCTCTCGAGATGATCTCTCGAGAGATCAGAGGATAAGACTTGTAGCAAGTCGAAGCCAACCATAAAAGGTCCATGAGCAGAAGGTATCATTTTGTTGATTTGCTGTCAATGAGGGGTTGATCGAAATTCGATTTTGCAATCGCTTAATAAACCTTTAAGCTATTCTGAAAAATCTCAATCGAACGATACTTTGCTACATTTTGTCGAATTTTCGAATGTGCACAGTAGTCATAAGCCCTGGCAAAACGACTGGACATTTGCATTGAACATGCACTGGACAAATGTCCAGTGCAAAATGGTGCGTCGTTTTGCCACCTTGTCCAATCTTGTTCAGTCGTGTTCAGCGATGTTGAGAGCTGCTCAGTCGATTTTGAAGGCAGTCAGTGGACAAGATTAAATTTCTTTTGTTTGAAGAAAATGTTCAGTCGTTTTGCCACCCCACTGAACATTGTCCAGTTTGCGCAAGCGCATTACAAATGCAAGAAAGGAAAGCTTCGTCATGACGGGGAAGAAATGGAGTCATCAGCATCAATTAGTTCTATGAACAGCAGGGATTTTGATTGATTTGATTGATTTTGATTTATTTATCTAACGGGGAGGGTAGCCCTTCAGCAGAAGTGCTGATTTTCAAGGGGCCCTCCCATAAATTAAAACTAAACTAAATTACAAAAATGACTAATATAAAAACTTCGGAATCTAAAAACCTAAGCCTATTTAACAATCTAAAAATCTATTTACAATATCTAATGTCCATTTAAAAAAAAATAATAAAATAAAAAAAAGAAGAAACCCTATATCGTCTGCTTAAATAAGCTAACGGTGGGTGCTTGCTTTGACTCAGCTGAGAGGCTATTCCATAACTGCGCTCCTCTGAAAGAAAAACATTTTTGACCGTTTGCTGTTTTTTTCAAAGGTAACCTCAGGTCCGTGTTTGTATTGCGGAGAATACGGGAGGAGCATGCCGAGTTTCTTGTGAAGAGACTACTCAAGTACTGCGGAGCCAACCCATTGAGGGATTTGAAGACCATTGTTCCAGAATCAATTTTAATGAGTTCCTGAATGGTCTTCCAACCAAGCCTTTCGATAAGTGGTCTGCCTGGGGTGTCGTAGCTGCTGTTTGTTATAATTCTTGCAGCGCGATTCTGAAGTTTTTGCAACTGATTAATTTCAGTTGGACCTGCGCATCCCCAAACAGAGCAACAGTATCGAAAGTGGGGCTCCACAATACCCGTGTAGAGAGTTTTCAGCGATTCTCTTGGTAGGAATGATTTGGCATGCTTCAAAAAGCCTACTGCCCTAGAAACCTTGGCAGAGACCGCCTTGATTTGTTCTTTCCAGTCCAAAGAGCAGTCAATTTGTACACCAAGGTATTTCGTTTTTTCAACAACTGGAAGCTCATTTTCACGAATTTTCAATTTCAAGTCTTCATTCCGACTTTTGAGAGTGGCATGTTTCTGTTTGGTGCAAACAAGCATGGCATGAGTTTTTGCAACATTCAAAGAAAGTTTGTTGCCTTGGAGCCAAGTGTCTAGTTGTCTAAGATCGTTGTTAATAGCCTCAGTCAGCTGAGTCAAATCATTGGACTGGTGGCATAAACTGGTATCATCAGCAAACATGGACACTGTGGAATCTCGGACAGCTTGTGGGAGATCATTGATATAGATCAGGAAAAGTAAGGGACCAAGACATGAGCCTTGTGGCACACCAACTTCTATATCCCCAAAGTCTGAGTCAACACCGTTAACCCTACAGAACTGTTTACGGTTGGTAAGGTAAGATTTAAACCAAGAAACTTCTCGGTGTTGGACACCATAGTGGGCAAGCTTTTTGCAGAGAATATCATGATCAACGGTATCAAATGCCTTTTTAAGGTCAATGAATACTAGCCCCACAAGCTTACCGAGATCTAACCCATTGTACCAATCATCAGTATTTTTAAGTAAACAAGTTACAGTGGACCGAAGGCGCAAAAAACCTGATTGGTCATTGGAAAATTGATCGTTTTTGTCCATATGTTGGTACAACTGGTTGGTCACAAGTTTTTCAAAGAGCCTTGAGATGACTGGTAAGACTGATATTGGTCGATAGTTAGACTGATCAGTCTTTGCTCCATTTTTAAAAATTGGAGTGACTCTAGCTACCTTCCATGAGTCAGGAAACTGACTTGTTTCAATGGATGTGTTAAACAAGAAAGCAAGCGAGTTTTCAATGAAAGGCAATGCAAGTTTCAAAAAGTAGCTAGAGATGTTGTCAGTCCCAAAACTCTTTGCTGTTTTGACCTTGGCAAATGCATCCCTGATTTCCTGAACCTCAATAGTCCTGAAGTGAAATTCAGCCTTATCTGGGTTGACTTCGTAGTCACCTGAAAGGAGGGGATTTGAAACCGGGTCAATTTTGTCAGCAAGATCCTTGCCTACCGAGCAAAAAAAGGAGTTCATTTTATTAGAAATTTCTTTTTTGCAAACAGTCTCTGAATCAGACTCTTTAAGGCAGTCAATGTTACTTGACTTAGACCTCTTGTTGAGAAGCTCATTTATTGTCTTCCATGATTCTTTCATGTTTCCTTCACAAGCAGATATCTTATTAGTGTAGTATTCCTTCTTAAGCTGAACATTCAGGGTATTAACCCTATTGCGTACCTGCCTGTATGAGTCCATAAGGACTGGGGATTTTCTCTTGGTTGCAGCCTTTTTAAGCCTGTCTCTAGTCACCATAAGGTTTCTAAGGGCCTTATCAATCCAAGGACAAAATTTTTCAGAGACACGCATTTCAGCTATTGGGGCATGTTTGTCTATAATCAGAGAGAGCAAATTGGACCAATTGTTGACAAGAACATTTATATCATCTGTTTCATTGAGCATTTGCTCCCAACATATGCCAGAAACATCAGCCAGGAATGCTTCTTCATTGAAATTCTTCATATTGCGAGTTTTTATCACTTTGTGGCCTTTTTCTACTGCGCCATTAAATCTTCTAACACAGTAAACCATAAAGTGATCAGGGAAAGGTATTCATGCAGTAACGAGGATTCCTCTGACAAGATCAATTGCAGTTCTGATGACCAAAGCGATCGCAGAGAACGAGGATACAATGATGGTGATGGGACAAGCAGAAGGCCTTATCATCTTCAACTTTTCTCTTAAAATCGATTATCATTGATGTCAAAATTTTGGCGGCAGATTTTATGTTTTCATCCCCTTGGCATCCTGTGATCAGTTTACCCGGGCTCCTGAAACAAAAGTCCAGACCCCAAAAATCACGCGCATTTTATCGCAGAGAAAATGTTCACTGGACAATGTTTAGTCGTTTTGCCACCCCCAAAAAGTTTTCATGTGTCCACACACTGGACACGGTGAGCAATGTTCAGTCAATGTTCAGCGCAAATGTCCAGTCGTTTTGCCAGGGCTTAACGCCACTCGATCGAACCTCGCGTATAAAAATGTATGAAAATAACGCTCGATCCAGGCTCTTTTGCTGAATAGCTAAAAGGTCTGTTGTTGCTAAAGATCAATGTCATATACTGTATATCATTTTATGTGAATTCTAGTTCTAAATTGATAAGTTTTCGCTCTTCTTCATGCTTTGTTTGCCATCAAATATTACGCAATAAGTCCCTCCTCGAATAAGCCCCACACCGTGAAACCCTAGGGGGGGGGGCTTGGTAGTTCGAGGTGACGTACCCGTTGCAAAATTTAGGGTCTCAAATTCTGCGATTTACTTCTTCTTAGGGTCAAAAAAGTTTCAAATTTTACGACCGCTTAGGGTTGTGAAAATTGATATGATTCGTTCGCAGAGATTTAAGAAAGTTTGATGAATGATTGTCGTTAGTAAGATTCTGTAACAACAGAGATCAACCAGTTATTCAGTCTCCTCACTTTATGCAAACCTATCAAAACAAATGCAATTAATTTCTGATCAATGATGGATCATTGCATTGACCATACTGTCATATACTCAAACTAGGAGAAGGTTCTCCCATCCCAATCCTGCCTTTATTTCTATTACATCCACTTTCTGAATTTCAAATGACGCTGTGAAGGAGTATCTACTGCATGTGCGGTAACCTCCTTCCTTTCCATGGAAGTCGCGACGAACGAATGTTGGCTCCAAAATGACACAAGATTTTAGGTCAAGAATGTGAAAACGTGAGGTAACTATATCATATTACTGCAAAAAGAACTCATTCATTAGTCCTTAAAGTTTCATTGGATTTGAATATATGTTTGTGATTGAAACACTATGGTTTGTATTTTTGGCTAGATGTTGGCTTGTCTGGTTACATACGACAGGTTTCTCCCCCTTCACGGTTAGGCCATATTCAAGTATAACCCGCATTCGCCATTGCAAGGCGTTACATTTCATTTCATATGTTCATCGACCATAATAGGTTCTAGTAATCTAAAGCACGTGCACACATATTACATCATAGATATAATGGCTATGTAGTCTAGATTACAACTGATAAAATGAAAGAATTTTGGAACATAACGTAAAATAATAATAAATTACAAAACAAAAGAGAATGCATGCATTGCAGGATGAGGGTGATTTCATTATTTGTATTTTGCGAGCTGATCTTGGCTGTGATATGATCATGGAAATTTAGCTGGTAATTTTCAACGCATAACTCATTGAGGTATGCCTGCCCATGTGTAGCAAAATTCAAACCACGAAATTTTCAGTTCAATATACAATTTATTCATTCAATGCAAACCTATCTAGGTAATTTGGTGCAAAAATTTTATTCAATTCAAACATATTTTGACATATTTTGAAAAGAATTCATTCAAACCTTTGAACGAATTCATTCAAACCTTTGAACAATTTCATTCAAACCTTTGAACCATTTCATTCAAACCTTTGAACCATTTCATTCAAACCTTTGAACCATTTCATTCAAACCTTTGAACCATTTCATTCAAACCTTTGAACCATTTCATTCAAACCTTTGAACCATTCCATTCAAACCTTTGAACCATTTCATTCAAACCTTTGAACCATTCCATTCAAACCTTTGAACCATTCCATTCAAACCTTTGAACCATTTCATTCAAACCTTTGAACCATTCCATTCAAACCTTTGAACCATTCCATTCAAACCTTTGAACCATTTCATTCAAACCTTTGAACCATTCCATTCAAACCTTTGAACCATTCCATTCAAACCTTTGAACCATTTCATTCAAACCTTTGAACCATTCCATTCAAACCTTTGAACCATTCCATTCAAACCTTTGAACCATTTCATTCAAACCTTTGAACAATTTCATTCAAACCTTTGAACAATTTCATTCAAACCTTTGAACCCGGGGGGGGGGGGGTACTTCACTATAAATTCATATGGGGGTGTGCGCCGCAAGGATTTCTGTTACGACCCAATCCCAGAAATTTGGTCCGATATTGATACCCAATCCCAGAAAATATGTCAGATATTGATACCCAATCGAAGAAGTAACAAAAGCAATTCGACGTCAAAAGGATAAGGGATAGAGGGCTGGGAACGGTTATTTTGGTTCCAAGTGGCCATTGGAACGAGGTTCTGATCTGAGGACGTTTTTCAACACAAAAATACTTGAAATCAGTTCACCTGAAACTGACCACGTGTTGCTCAAAAATTTATCCAGTTGTACTTTCATTCAACACCCATTACAGAATTTTGAGTAACCCCCAATCCCAGAAAATTCCGAGTGAAAGTATACCCCAATCACAGAAATTTTCCAGTAAAAGGATACCCCAATCCCAGAATTTTCAGGCCAAAAACTACCCAAAACTGGCGCACATTCCCGTCTTACCCAAAGTGAAGTACCCCCCCCCCCGGGCCTTTGAACCATTTCATTCAAACCTTTGAACCATTTCATTCAAACCTTTGAACCATTCCATTCAAACCTTTGAACCATTTCATTCAAACCTTTGAACCATTCCATTCAAACCTTTGAACCATTCCATTCAAACCTTTGAACCATTTCATTCAAACCTTTGAACCATTCCATTCAAACCTGAACTGTTCAAATCTTCGCCAACCTCGGCCCAGTCCCCCTACCAAGACCTCGTGCTACGCAGTTACTTTCTTTGCAAAAATGGCGGGGGTGAATCGAGCAGTAGAAATGTTGAGAGAAGTGTCCAAGTTGTTGGAAAAGGAGGCAAGTACCCTGCAACATCGCCGCTCGCTTAACTCTGTCGAATGATATCTAGTTTGCATTATTTTGGAAAACAATGGTCGCTATATGGTCAAGTATTGATGCCTGAAATACAGAGAAATAATTTCAGGCGAATAAGTGTATAACTCCAAAGGGTTGATGATGTAAAACAGTATTTCCAGGAGGGTAGCAGCAATCTCAAAGTTTTTTAGTGGGTCATACCTCCGTATCCCCTCAGCAGCTATCTACCTGAGCCCCCCTAGTTATTAATCTAGCTCTACACCACTGGTGAAGGGGGAGGGACAGTCTGGAGGATGGATCAAGAGACGTTAACAAAAACGTTTGAATGAAATGGTTCAAAGGTTTGAATGAATTCGTTCAAAGGTTTGAATGAATTCGCTCAAAGGTTTGAATGAATTCGTTCAAAGGTTTGAATGAATTTGTTCAAAGGTTTGAATGAAATGGTTCAAAGGTTTGAATGAAATGGTTCAAAGGTTTGAATGAAATGGTTCAAAGGTTTGAATGAAATTGTTCAAAGGTTTGAATGAAATTGTTCAAAGGTTTGAATGAAATTGTTCAAAGGTTTGAATGAATTCGTTCAAAGGTTTGAATGAATTCTTTTCAAAATATGTCAAAATATGTTTGAATTGAATAAAATTTTTGCACCAAATTACCTAGATAGGTTTGCATTGAATGAATAAATTGTATATTGAACTGAAAATTTCGTGGTTTGAATTTTGCTACATATGGGCAGGCATATTGAGGTCAATCAAATGAAAGAACAAAATGCGGAGAATAAGCCTTGCAAATAGACAAACAGAAACATAGTACATTGATTGGCCAAGAATATGAAACACAGATTCTCAAACATGTAACAAAGCCTGGTACGCACCACAGCAAGCTTTGCTAATCCAAGAAAGTGGGATTAAGTTTGTTTATTTGCATCATGAAACACAAGCGAAACTGTTAACACAGGTAAAAGGGTAATGAAATGCGCTGTCTAATGTGCTGTAAAAGTCCTCCATAAAATACTGCAATGCATGTGAACCTAACGCCATGTAATGTTTTGTAAGATTGTTCATCTTATAGAATACTTGAATTTAACCATACAAGAGATGAAATATTACAGGCCTTGTAATACACTATGAATGTTAAATCATACATTCATGGAATGTGCTGTAAAAATGGTCATTCCACATAATACTTCAATGAATGCAATCATACAAAGATAAAAAATTTTACAGGCTTTGCAATACCACATGCATGTAATTATACATTATGTAATGTGCTGTAAGATTGGTCATTCCGCACAACTCCTATCAAGGTAATCATACAAGGATTGAAATACAAGCCTTGTAATACAACATCCGTGTAATTATAAATTAATGTAATGTGCCGTCAGATTGCTCATTCCGATGAATACTCTGCGTAGTGTTATCATACAAGGATTCAAATATCACAGGCCTTGTAATACAACAGCCATTTAATTATACATTAATGTACTGTGCTGTATGATTGGTCATTGCATATAATACTCTAATTATTGTAATCATACAAAGATTGAAATATTACTGGCCTTGCAATACCACATGCATGTAGTTATACATTGATGTATTGTGCTGTAAGATTGGTCATCCCAAAGAATACTCTGTTCAATGTACTCATACAAGTATTGAAATATTACAGGCCTTGTAATACAACAACCATGTAATTATGCATTACTATAATGTGCTATAAGATTGGTCATTCAGAAGAATACACCGCTCAATGTAATCATTTACAGTAGAAATACAACACAGAAAGACATACTCCACAAAATAAGATGGTTTTGTAATCAAGCATGTAATATGAATGAAATTCACAGAGCATGTAATCATATATAGGGCATGCAGAACTAACAATGCAATATGAAATACAATGCAGCACATGATCATACAGAAGAGTGATGTCTTGTATGATGTGTTTAGGGTAAACAGAGACAAAATCCTGCTTGTAATGTATCACTTTGAAAATATTCCATGAAAGGTAGGTCCTAAAATCTTCTGAAGATTACGCAGCAAACAGTAATTGTCCGAATAATGCTTTTTGTGGTTCTTCTTTCTATCAAACATTTCATGTGGCCGTTAGATACCTGTAACCATATGTATGTCTCTTCAAAGCCTTAAGTCTTTTGTTTCAGTCTCACCAACTTGATCCAAAATTTCGCAAATACTTCAAAATGAATATTATCAATCTGAAATAAGGAATTGGTATAAATTATTCACTTACAAGGCTGAAGTTTGCTTTTTATTGTTAGAGCTTGTGAACATTGCTTTTAAAATCAGCAGTTTGTATCTCCACTCTAACAAGACTTTCTGTGTGTCTCTCCAATGTTTCATTCATTGATTTATTCCACATTTTGTCAAAGCTGACTTTTGTTCACTTTTCTCCAGATTGAAAGATGATAGAGATCCCTTTGATTATTGTAAAAGGGTCCTTTGAATCCAGAAAAAGGAATTACAAATGTAACATTTGCAAGAAAGTCATTGACAGACTTTTTCAGTATGAAGACCATTGGCTTGGCCATTTGATTGGTGGAGGTGGAGCGCTAGGAAATGAAAATGGAGATGGTGGCCAGCCTGATTCAGGAGGTGTTGGAGATGCAAATGGTAATAAGCACTATGTTCCATCAGTTCCAAAGAGTAATTGTATGTTTAGTAGTATGTGCAAGACTCTGGAAATGTTTTCTCTATCCTATGGGCCACGTGACATTGTTATGCAAAAGTTGTTTGGACATGTTACATGATACCGGATGCACAAAAAAAACCAAGCATTTTTGACAGGCCACAGTAAATTGTATACTGGGTTGATTTTGAAGATTTGTGAGTTATCTTTAGATCCTCAATTGAATGCAACTTTTTTTTGCACCTTTGTTAGTCACTGAGCTACAAGCAAATTTCTTAAAATTTTCCATTTTGAAAACACTGCAAATGATCCAAAAAATGTTGATCAAATTTTCCAAAGACTCAACATGAATGGACAAAGAGAGAACATTTTTGTGGCAATTTGGGGGTTTAGAAATTGATGAAAACTCCATGCTTGTTGACCTCATAATGTTGCTTTAATTGTTTGTCTTTTAATTCCCTCGAAAAAAAACGCTATACCTGCATAAAAGTATGAATTCAATGAAATTTGAAAAGGAAATACATATTTACATTCCTTCCAACATAGAACTATTAAATGTGCATTGAATTATAACTGATCAACTTCTAAATCCCCAACTTACCAGCAAAATGTTCTTCTTTGTTGAGTCTTGAATATTTGATCAATGTTTTTTGGGTCATTTTCAGTGTTTTCAAAGTTGAAAATTTTAAGAAACTTGGTCATAGCTCCATAAATAGAAGACTAAAAACATATACAAAAAATACTGGCATCTACTTGAGGATCTCAGCTAGAGATTTACCCATAAAACTTAAAGATTAGCCCAGTATACGATTTATTGTGGCCTATCAAATGTGCATACAGGGTGTCTCAAAAAATTGTTCGACGTTTGATTAAATATTGAAAAATAATGATAAATGGACAGGCTCATGGGAAGATAGCTTAATATGTTTCCAAGGTTATGAAATAATTTTAGAGACCAGAATCTTGCAAATCGGTTGAAAATTCAATGAGTTGCGAGCTTTCAAAGATGAAAAAATATGCGAAAGCTGAAACCAGAGACCCCCAAGATTACTTGTAATGCAAAAAGCTCGAAAACCGAGGTACAAGAAGCTTATTCAATATGTAGAATTTTCATTGATAAGTAAATCAAAGTTATTGTTACCTCAGTTATTCATTGTTGTTTGGTTTCTCGAAGGGACGTTCTCAAGAAGCGCCTTGATAAAACCAGAAAAGAGTTACTGGTTTCAGCTGGGAAAATTCTAAAATTGATTGAGTATGTTGACTGTTTCATAAAATATATTAATATGAAATTGTTGCTTTGATGTTTAAGGCCCTGTTCACATGGGAAGGCAATCGTTCCATTCCATCTTCGTTCCAGTTTCTGGAACGCAAAAATGGATTGTTCACGGGGGAACGAAACGATCGCATGTCGGTTTTTGTTTCTGTTCACACGGGAACGCAAGCATAGTCCTTGCCATTTTGTCCAGAAACAACAATATCCACGCATGCTCTTGGGGTAAAAATCTTATCGTTCTGTTTTTTTGGACCAGTCTTGCACCTCATTGCCTGTTCACACGGGAACGGAACAGAACGATTGCATATCGCTCCACTTTTCGTATCACTTATATATTTTATCGTTCCACTATTTTATCGTTTTAACGGAACGATATAGAATGAAACGATTGCGTTCCCGTGTGAACAGGGCCTAAGGAGTGGTGTAGGTTTTCAAACAGCATTGGTGTTTTTCTGACTTGGTGGATGTAATGAATCCATTTCCCTTTAGTCATCCAGTAAAATGTTTTCACAGGTAGTAGAGGAGGTCATCAATCAGCCTCAAGGGGAACAGGTAACAGCCACTACCAGATGCGTGGAGATCATGCAATAAGATCAGATGATGTCAATGATTGTGGTGCTGTGTCAAATAATGTTGCAGCAGCTAATAAGATCAATGAAGAGGATCATGATTATATGGTTCATATGTTTACTGGAAGAACTGCCCATGGTGGTAGTGGACTTACTCAGAATGTATCAGATGCTTCTAGTGGACATGTTACTGCACAGAAAAAAGGAAAACAAACTAAGGTACTGTACCTCACATGCCTCCATACTTTACATACCATGTGTCCCAGAAACAGTTTCCCGATTTGAACTGTTATTTTAGTTAAAGTGCATGGTATTGTATTTGATAAAACTTAGATAAATCTATTATAGAATCCAAAACTTGGATTTTTGAGTATTTGTTTCATTTCTGTACCGGGTGAGCCAGAAAAAAGTTCCCACTTTTGAAAATTCATAACACCAAGGCTACTTCACGGATTTGAATCATTCAAATTCTAATTAAAAGCCGAAAGATCAAAGTATTTTTGTGATTTTTCTCGCTGTCCTACCAGCACTACAAATATAGGTAAATTCAACTTTACAAAAATTTCATGGTTCATTGATTACTGAAAAATGGCCCAAAACATCGATCAATTCATAAATGACCTCTCGCACAGAATAATGAAGGAAATGCAACTTCTCATGGGTGAGAGACATTCTCTAGGCATTAAAATCCTTGGCATTGAAAATCTTTCGTATGTGTTTGAAAATCGATGTCTTATAACTCTTGAGGAAGGTGAACCCTCATGGCCTATTGTTCGATTTGAATAGAATCCTTACGATTTGATCAATGTTTCAGGCCCCTTTTCCGTGATTTTGCAACCATGAAATTTCTATAAAGTTGAATTTGCCAATATTTCTAGTGCTGGTAGGACAGCGAGAAAAATCACAAAAATACTTTGATCTTTCGGCTTTTAACTAGAATTTGAATGATTCAAATCCGTGTAGTAGTCTTGGTGTTATGAATTTTCAAAACTGGGAACTTTTTTCTGGCTCACCCGGTATATGCGCATATTGATTTTCTATTATTATTTCCATGAAAAATAAAATCCTTGCAATATTCAAGAAAAAGCTAAAAGTCATTTCAATGAAATCGTAAAACTGCACCTCTAAATCCATGGAAATGGTACTTTTTGACTGAATTCCAACAGTGCAGAACTTGAACTCCATAGAGGGACCCAAGAAAGATCATATTTGTCTGTTTTATCCGTGAAAAGCACAATTTTGCCTGGAGTTCAAAGAAAAGGTACTGTACATCACTGTCATGCAGTCCACACTTTAAAGTTTTTCCGAGTTTGATACAAAGTTGTGAAATTGAAGAGCGGTTGTAGGCCTTTACACCTGTGATGTAAAAGATGGAAAGAATGGAACATAGCTCCGTTGCAAGACTTCTCACCTATTCAAGGGTTTCCCATGCATGAGATTCTTGTAAAATTCATATTTTGGAGGTCCTTTGATAAGCAAAAAATTAGTAAAAATATTTTTTGGGTCCAAGGTAGCCTTTTAGCAAGAGATTGCCATTTCAAAACGAGGCAATGGCTGTTTTTCTCGGACCGTTCAAGCGGGCAAATTTGTTTTGGACACCTGGTATGTATTGATCTGACCAGGTGCTGCACACACCCCAGCATTTATTCATTTTCTCCAATCTTCGCCAGGGCTTAAACGAAACCAAATTTGCTATGATTTAGAATCGCACTAACAAGAGATATTGGTGAAGTATAGGCAGTTTTGTCATATCGAGTTTCATACTGAAATCAGCTAATGTTAATATTGATTAAATCCAATGTGATGGTTTTTTCTGATTCAGTGCCAAGTACTCTTGGGGCTATCATGCAGCCTTTGTATATATTTTTGCTGTTATCGTGAGGCTGGATTGCTTGTAAAGTTGATGAAGAGTTTGCAACAGAGATTAGACATTTAAAAGGAAATGCCTTTCAACTTCAGAATGAGTCAACTTCAGCTTGGAGTGTAGTTGACAAACTAAATTTTAGCATTTAAGTTTACATGTTATCTTCACGAATGTTGGTGCTCCACATCACGTTAGTCTGATCAACAGTTTGACAGTTACGCGTGCTTTCGAACCTCCAATCTCTAACTCCCTCCCTTGGAGTACTGGTATATTGCTCTCGAGTACTGAATAGATAGGAGGGGATGAAAATAGTCAGGGGGGGGAGTTGGAAATGGTTGGGTATAATAATAATCAAGAGGGCTGACACAATCGGGAGAGTTTGGAGAAATTGAAAATAGTTTTTTTCTTAGCTAAATACGTATCTTTTGTATATTTATGTAAACAATGAGCTTACTGATACACTTACTCATGAAGTCTGGTTCTGTTGGATGCGCTTCTTGAGACTACTTCTTACGTCTATTCAAAATTACGTTCATTGTCATTGCACCATGGGCTGGAGGAGACTACTGTGTTAACCTAAAAATCCTTAAATAGCCTCATAAAGAGTTATATTCATTCATCCTTACGATGCTGTGGTTGTCTCTTTCTTTTTTATTGTCTTTGGCCAAATATTTCTACCAATATGCAGGTATACTGTGGCCAAGTAAGCGTTGTCATGCTGCCATGTTGAATTGATTCTACGCTGTGCCTCGATAAGAAAGAGACAACCACATCGTCGTAAGTTTGAATGAATATGTTTCTTTATGAGGCAATTCAAGTGTTTTTTAGGCTCATGATTGCACTTTCCAAAAATTAATAAAAGTGGATTGGAATATAGGCGGGGGGGGGGGGAATTTCAAAAATTAATAACTGGAGGGGGTGATTATCTGGTACTCGAGAGTAGTTAGCATTTGGTTGTCTCACTTCAGGAACATCAGGATTGCCGGCTCACTATTAGAAATCAGGCAACAACCGACAACCTTAGAGAATCTTGTGCATCATCCATTAATCTGAGCACCATTGATTTGCGTGGATTTACAAAGATTGTTGATGTACAAGAGACCGTCCTAGAGGAAAGCATCAGCGCTGAAGCGGACACGGAAGAAGGTGATGTGGCTGAAGGTGAAATGCTACTAGGTGAAGAGGAACTGCAAGAAGACCATGATGATGGAGGGGTAAGTTGGAGTTTATTCTAGATTTTTAAAACCCAGTTGGGTTAGAAAATTTTCAGCGTTACAACAAGGACAGATTTTGTAATACAATAGCTTTAGTTGCTTTGATTGACACCTCAATTCAAAGCGATTAGTGACCGTAAGCAAAGGAAATTATCTCAACCAGTAAATCAAAACAAACACGGTCACAATAGTTGCCCCGAAAAAAAGAAGGCAGACGCGAGGATTTTGTATATTTGATTCAGGAGCCATGTTGTGATTGTTTCATTTAAACCCTAATTACCGGAGAGTTGTAAATGCCTTTTGTTGGGCTTCTGAATAAAGTAAACAGAATCCGCGAGAGACAACTTTAGATTTACCCTCACCTGATAGTATCAACATAACCTGCTTCTCTTTCGTAGTCAAGAAAGTCGCAAACGTGCCTTACAATTCGGTGTTGAAACCGATGAAACGGTAGAGTAGCTATGAGGTGGAAGAGAAAAGAGGGAAACCTTCTAATAAGGAAGCTAATGTAACGTCTGATAATCCATGAAAAGTCGTCGCTTTAAATATTTGTCAAAATTTTATTTGTCTAAAAATACTTGCGTTTTATGTATTCATGTTTACATTTTAAAATGCTTGAGTTTAATGCATTCATGCTAGACAACAAACACTTCAGCCATTTACACTCCCATTGAGCATGAATTCATGATTCTTTGAATCCATTGAACATTGAACATTAAACATGAATTCTTTGATGTTTTTGCAGGGCAAATCATTTTCTCCTTTGTTGCAGATTTCAGATGGAGGGAACGATGCTTTATCGGATTCTGAAAACTCTGACGATGAACAGGTAAAGAAGCTAATTCAAGTTGCGTCAAATTTACAAGAAATGGTCAGTGAAACTTTGTCAGAAAAGCGATCGAAAGCAAGTGATCAAATTATGACAAGCGAAGTGGTCGATAAATCAGGCAGGAAAAAAGCTCCAGTCAAATGCTTAGAATGTAAGAAGACGTTCACGCATCCAAAATTTCTGAAGCTGCACATAGAAGCTGCACATGAGAAACCTGAAACAGAGAAAAACACCCAAGTCCTATGTCCTGTTTGTAAGGCAAGATTCACGCATCCAAAATACTTAAAGTTGCATATGGAAGTTCATGATAACGCAGAAACAGAAGCACTCACATGCCATATCTGTGGGCGCACATTTGAGAAGAAATTCAATCTCAAGAAGCATATAACAGCCCATGAGAATGACAAAGAAGGACGAGTTTGGGTGCCATGTCCGGACTGCCCAAGAAAATTCTCTGATGTCGGTCATTTAAAGATACACGCCAAAAGGATTCATGACAAGGATATGCCGTTTACCCTAGACCAAAGGACATGCGAAGTCTGTAATAAAGTTTTCCAGAATTTAGATTGCGTGAGAGCGCATCGCTACAGATGCCACCCGGTGGAATTTCCTTCAAACCGAAAACGCAAGCCTGAACCTGATGAAATAACGTCAGCAGCCAAGCAATTGAAGCTTCAAAGTCAGCCAACGACTTGTAGTATCTGCTCCAAGCTCTTTGCCTCGGCAGATGTTCTAGCTGAACATATCAGACAGGATCATAAAGACGGCGTGGCAGGGGTTTGTCCAAGATGCGACAAAATATTTCTGCATGGTCATCTTTTAAGCAAGCATCAAGTAAGCCATGAGGTTGCTGAGAACAACAGTGAATATTGGGATATGGAGAAAGAGGATAGAACATGCCTCAGTTGTCGTATTGAGTTTCAAAATACTGATGAATTAGGCCGACATGAATGCAAGGTAAAGCCAAAGGAATGTCAGTTATGCAAAAAGCGTATTTCAAGACCGAGTGGTATGATAGAACATTTGCGAAGACATGAAAACGCAGAGAAAAAATATATCTGCTCGATTTGTGACTTGTGGCAAACACCCAAGCATAATATGTACGTGAAGCATATGGCCGCACATTCTAGCCATCCGAAGCCATTCCAATGCCCAATATGCAAGCATCGCGCAACGACATTTTTCAACCATAAAAATCACATGAGATGTCATGATAGTCGGTTTGAATTCATATGTTACGTTTGTGGAGTATCAATTTCTAATCCCACCAATGTTCGAGGGCATATGAGACAAAAGCATAACATTCGGAATGTAAAAAAGCCGTTTGAATGTGATAAATGTGACCGTACGTGTCTTACGATAGGCGGCTTAGAAGAGCATAAGAAGCAACATAAGAATAAAGGTGACATCCAATGTCCATTGTGTACTGAAACGTTCTCCAACAATCGTAAGTGGAGACTTCATCGCAGTCAAGTTCACTTCGGGAAAGTCTTCAAGTGTGAAGAATGCGGGAAGGAGTATCCGACACAACGAGAGCTTAACGCTCATCTTGAGATGCATGAAAGAGCAAAAGCCTTTTACGAGTGTGAAATCTGCCACGTGCACTATGCAGATCTGACTCAATACACAAAGCACTGGTATCAACATCGGACGCAGATCTGTAAATGTGCCAGATGCTTCGCTAATATGACAAAAGTCGCGTTTGAAGGTCACAAGGGCAAGCATTTGCAGACTGATACGCGTGTGAATAAGAGTTGTCGATTGTGTGGACAGATGCTTGAGACCATAGAGGATGTTTACAGGCATTGCATAGAGCATCATGAGATGAATGAGGCTCTTGCGGTGACAATTCCGTGTTCTAACCCGGCTGAAGATTCATATAGATGTGATTATAACCCGTGGAATCGTACGTGTCCTGTCTGCGGTGAATTATTCAAGGTCGAAGAGGAATGGTCAATGCACATGGAATCACACGAATTTAGCAGGGAAAATCCAGTGAAATGTATGTCTTGTACAGGTATATTTCACTCCAAGGATAGATTTATGAGACATGTTAATAACTGTATGAGGAGCAAGAGGAAGGCTGAGCAATGGGGCGTTAACTTCAGTGGTCAAGCAGGGCAATTCAGTTCATCTATGGTTGTACCGGATGCTAGGGCTGCTAAGTACAACCTGCGCAGTGTGGATAAACAGCCGCGACAACAAGGAGGAGCACAACAACAACACCAGCAGCCTGTACAGGACGAAGGCCCAATTGTCAAAATCGTTGAAAGGGATTCAGCCGCATCAACCGGAAATAACGTCACAGAAGCTCCAGCAACGGAAACCAGGGCTGCATTGAAGGAGAGGTCGGAAGGAGTCGTAGTTGTTGAAGATGTTCTTAACGCCAATGAAAGCGCATATCCTAAAGAAAATCCTGCAGAGCGACCAATAATGTGTGTATTGTGCTGTCACTTCTTCGAAACATTAGACGGTTTGCTGTATCATTTATTGATCTATTGTGAAGAGCTAAATCATCTAAAATGCTGGCGATGCTACAGTGATTTCTACACCGAGGAGGACTTGAAGCCCCACGTGAAGAAGCTCAAAGATGAATGCACTGATGTTGATAGCAGTTTATTGGAATTAAGGCCTTCATTGTTTTCATGCCAGCAATGCGATAAGTACTTCATCTCGGAGAGTCTGTCCTTGTTACACAACGCTCAGTACCACGAGACTGGTAATTATCAGTGTCACAAATGCCCTCAAGAGTTTATGTATAGATACGAGTTGGAAAAACATGTTTTTGACCAGCATGCTGCAGATGAAGGTGCAACGAATATTTGTGTGATGTGCTGTGAAATTTTTGAGTGCTTGTTCGATCTACAACAGCATATGAGTGTGCACAAGCTAGCTCCTGTCGAATTGTAATAGCGGAGGATAGTAAACCTTTAGTTTCTACCCTTTAGTATTAGAAACATGCTCTGTGCTTTGGGCCGTTTTTATCTACAACAGGATAACTAGGGCAGGTTTTGTAATACAATAGCATCAGTTGCTTTGGTTCACACCTCAATTCAAAGCGATTAGTGAATGCAGACAAAAGAAATTCTCTCAAGCAGAAGTTCAAAACAAACGAAGACGCAAAGTTGCCCTGAAACCAGTACGGCAAACTCTCGTTTGGTGCGGGCGAAGGGAGGTTTTTAAGAGATGTAATGTGCTCATAATGAAAGAAGAAGGGTAAATCTAAAGTTCTGTCTTGGGCATTTTGTTTACTTGATTCAGGAGCTGAGCAGTGACTGCGTATATCTGAGCAATAAATGTGCTAAAATTGTAATGCCCTCTGCTCGGTTTTGAGTCAAATAAACAAAATGCCCCAGACAGAACTTTAGATTTACCATTCTTCTTTCATTATGAGCACATGACATCTCTTAAAAAACTCCCTTCGCCCGCACCAAACGAGAGTTCGCCGTACTGGTTTCAGGGCAACTTTGCGTCTTCGTTTGTTTTCAATTTCTGCTTGAGAGAATTTCTTTTGTCTGCATTCGCTAATCGCTTTGAATTGAGGTGTGAACCAAAGCGACTGATGCTATTGTATTACAAAATCTGCCCTTGCTCAACAGGATTGGATTACAGACAGGAATCAAATCTTTAACAACGGATGCACAGTTGGTTAATGCATCTTTCAATTGTTTTAAAGAGTCATTGCTAACCATGATCCTTCGTGGTGCCAACCCGGGGGGGTACTTGACTAGGGAAGTGACGGGGGTGTGTGGCAAACCGCTCAACACCCTGTACCCTGTCGCATAAAAAATTGCCTAAAAGTATACCCTGTCGCATAGAAATTTTGCCAAAATCCATTGTTTCATGATAACTCTAAAAGGTGTGCTTCCACATGATACCCTGTTGCATAATTTTCTTATCAATTGTAATACCCTGTCGCCTGATTTGTATCAAAAAAGGACACCCTGTCGCATAATTTTTACCGCAAAAGGACACCCTGTTGAGCGGCACATCCTTTCAAGTCAAGTATGGGAGTAACCCCCCCCCCCGGGGGTGCCAAATTCGACGTTTGTATTATCTGAAAGTCGTTTATGGCCTAAATTTTCTTTGCCTTGCTCTTCATTCAGCGAACAAAGCTTTGCAAAGGACTATGTTTGACAATAGGTCTCAAGCATAAACAAAGGTGTTTGTTCGGGATACTGCGAATTCCCCCTTTTGTAATTTACAAAGGAAAAGATGTTAACTCTGATTGGTTTGCTGATCAATAGGAAAAGCGGAGCATTTTTTGGGCATGCGCAATTTCATAAAGGAAGGATGAAGGGTGATGACCCTGAGATCGATACTACTGAGATCGAGACTCCAAAGCGTTTCGAAAGGGCGTCGGGCTCTTCTGGAGAAAACCCTAATGACTTTCGCTGATAGTATCCCGAACAAGTGTGGAGTCCGAATTTTGATTCTTGACTCTTTCTCCAATTTCAAAAGAGGCCAAAGCAACGGACATGCCTCCCATACCTCGCACGTGCCGTTTCCAGTTTTTTGCTTGCCCATAACAAAGGATGCGCGCAAAGCCTAATGGTTAGCAGAGGGTCTTTAAGGGTCGTTTCGTCCAGCATGCTTTGCATGTTCTGTCTCTTGGTTGGTCTTTGTTGTCGCCATTTTCATGGCCCATGAAAATAGAGACAACAAAGGCCCACCAAGAGACGACACGTGCAAGGCATGCTGGATAAAACAGATTCTTAAAGGGGCAGGGTCACGTAACCGTAAACAAACCTGTTATCTCTATGATCTATATTGTTGCCCACACGTGGCCATGGTGTTCCGCTCAGATTTTGGTGGATGGGGTGAATCAACAATAAAGTTACTTGGTGAATCAGCAATAAAGTTGCTTCTAAAAATCCACCAATATCTCTGCAATCCTACAACATATGAGTGTTTGGTTTATTTCTCTAGAAAATTCAAGAGTCCATCTTCAAAATAACACCTATATGTTGAGAAAGTTGGTGGCAAATCTCTGTGATATGAACTATCAAAAATAATGAAAATTCATTGTTTAGAAAGAAGTTTGTTTACATTACGTGACCCTGCCCCTTTAATGACTTGAAAGGAATTCATTTTTGCTTCTTTATGGGCTTTTAACAAATAATTTGTGGTATAAAAAAATAACGAACTTCTCGCACTGAAGCCATAAACGCAATCGTTGCAATCTGTTGAAAGAAAACTGTTAAAAATATAGACATAGTCATATCTCGTAGCCGCTATCATTAGGCTGAAGAAAACTCCTACACGTCCTAGACTACATTCCATAAGTCCCTCTAACTTACGCTCGTTGCTGTTGCTGTTATCGCTTTCAGTTGAGGGACGTATGTCCTTACGCTTCAATACAGGGACTAATTAGGCCAAGTCCGCCGCGTTCACGGCGCGACCAATCAGATCATTACTTTCTTAATATGGTCAACCCACGTTCCTATTTGTAGCGTTTGATTGGTTATTAGTTCAAAGTTCGACTTCTCGCAGCGAAGCAACGTTCGAATTTTCTTTCGACGTTCGTAGGCTGGAAGATGTTCTAAGTTTCTTCTGATTTTTCGTAAGATTTTAGTCCCTGTTTAGAATCCGTTTGGTCGTAAGTCCTTTGTATGAGTGAAATTAAAACATCAGATTATAAATGTTGAACGAATACAAGGAATCACGTCGTCAGTCTATACACGTCCATTGTCTACTCAGCTCGACAATGCAGTTGCAGCTGCATATTTCAACGTTATCAAATTCAATAGATAATATTCTTAACTTGGCCCGGACCGGCTATTAACTTTGTCGATATGTCGGTTAAATGGGACCGGGTCGTGTAAAAAACCACGGGGGGGGGGTCTTCCATAGTAAAGGTACCTGGGGATGTGACGCCAACAAGGGTATACCTTTTTGGACCTCTAGTCTAGCCAAGGGTATACTTTTTGGCTATTTTAGTTGAGTTTAGTCTAGGCAAGGGTGTGCTTTTTTTGACAATTTTGGTCAAAGAACTGTAAAAGTTCGGTAATTTCTGTAAAAAAACCAAATTTAAAAACATTTTCTGTCCTGAGAATGCGAAAATTTGGCAAGTTTTGTCTAGAAAACACCGTTTCAGGGCACTTTTAATGGAGAAATTGGTCTAGCCAAGGGTATCATTTTCACAAAAATTGGTCTATCCAACGGTTCTATTTTGAAACTGTGGGCGCCACATCCCTACCCGAAATTTAGCTGAGAACCCCCCCCCCCCCCTGTGTTCGAAACGACGATTTTCCGGCATTTCTGATAGGCTATACCACAGAATTTTCCACTAATTTTCTCAAAGAAGTAGTTTCCCTATTGCGTTTTGCACTGGCCATGTTATAAAATAAACTTTGCACTGTCCCTAGCGTTGCCAACCGAGCCCATACAATCGTACTTTTTAAGGTGAGAGGGAATTAAAGGGTTCTTGTTTTCCTAGGTAGCAGTTCAACTAAAGTTTTCGGATTTTCTTAAGTTTTGTTAATATAAATTTCAGTTGTTTTGAAGAGTTTTGTTTTATCTTGTTGCATTTTCACTACGTTCTTCTATCGTATTATGGATAATTATGATCATCTGCATTTCATGATAAATCTACTAACCAAGCAGGACCAAGCCAAATTCCTTTATTGGAAAAGTATGGTGGCAAACATTCTGTGTTTCCTATGAATTTATATGTTTCAAATCCTCCTTTAATTTTTCAAGCATATGCACGAAGATTTTAATCACAAATGAATTATTCATCCTGAATTTTACGAAAGACGATTTGGACATGATTTGCAAATAATACCCCTAATATTTAGAAAGTAGTACAGGTCTGAGAAAAGCTTTGTTTCTTACGCAAAATTAAAGGATCTTCCAGGAATAAGCTGAAAATTTCCTGGCGGTGAAAATTTACAAATGCAATGCAAATCAAAGTTAAAATCATTATGTTCTTATGAAAAGAGAGACGAGTAGACGAGTGGTTGCATGATGCCAGTTTTGTCGACCCAGTTCAGTTCAGTTCAGTTCAGTTCCTTTCATTCTTTACATTCACATACATACAAATAATAACTAAAACAAAATTAAACTAAACAGAAATGAATATACTTTAATAACAATTTACAAAAAGAAACTACACTGAGACAAACAAATTTGCATGTATAAGAATGACTTAAAGGAGGAGCTCTCTAAGTAGGGAAACTAACGAGAAGGGAACCCCCCCCCCCCTGTATTAAAGACTTAGTGTATTGTGCATAGATTGCTTGTTAGGATTTACTAGGGAAAAAAAAACTTTGAGCAAAACCTTAACATTGATGATTTAGCAAGTGGTTCTTTAATTTGGATTTGAAGGAAACTTTTGTAGGAGAATTTCTAATTACCAAGGGCAAATCATTCCATAGTTTACAACCCAGATATTTGATTGATTTCAAGCCATGTTGAAGACTCTTCTTCTGAGTCAAATACAAGTCACCACGACAAGCCTGCCTAGTTTGGTGCTGATGGACAGAAGCATTGAAGGTAAAGAAATTGTGAAAACAGACTGGAGAAATTTTATTCACAGATTCATACACAAAAGTAAGTAGTCTAAGCTCAAAAATTTCAGATAGCCTTAAAACCTTTAGATCTTTGAAAATAGGAAGTGTATGAGATAAATAAGGTTGAAAAGAAATAGCTCTTATAGCTCTTTTCTGTAACTTTGTGACAGGATCAAGGTAGAGGTTGTGGGTTTGTCCCCACACTGTAATACCATACTGGAGGAAAGACATAAATAAAGCATTGTATAGACAAAGAAGAACATCTGATGGCAAGAGGTATCTAATTTTGAAAAAGATCCCACAGGTTCTAGCTAGTTTCTTTGAAAGCTCATTAAGATGATACTTCCAATCTAAATTTTCATCTAAGAGAAGTCCTAAAAATTTAACAAACTTGACCCTTTTGATATGTTTTTTACCAATTTTTATCAAAGGTTCTGAAGGAAGCTTTTTTGATTTGGAGTGGAAGATTATATAGTTAGTTTTATCAATATTCAATGAAAGTTTATTGGTATCAAGCCACTTTTTTAACAGCTTTAGTTCACGATTTACCGTTTTAACTAGACAGTGGCGTACCCAAGGGGGGGGAATGGGGGGGTCCGGACCCCCCCACTTTTCAAAAAGTTGGTCATCAAGATTCGCACGAAAATGTAATAAATTTGGTGGGGGGATTGGTCGGGCAGATCTGTCAAGAAGTGGTCTCTGAGATTCTTGAAAAGCAAGCAAAGAATTGTTTTTCAAGGGTTGGTAGCAAGGTTTTGGTTTCGTAGAAATGCTCGAACTCTGCTGGAAAAGGCATTCTAAGCCAAAGTAGAATGCATATCTTAAAAAATTTTCCTGGGGTCTTGCCCTCAGACCCACTCACTTCCAATATCCCTTGTTATCTCAGCTTGAATATGCTGCTGGTTATAGGGATCCCTGTTTGCTGCCATTGTTGAAACAAGCTCATCAAAGAGTCTGTACCATAATGTGCATGAAATGATATAAATTGCAACAACAATTACTTTTGCTGAAGCTTCTTGCAAAAAATGATGCCATCGACCGACTAGACAATTATAAAGTACTGAAGGGAGAAATTCCTCAAATATCAAGATTGAAGGACCAGACGGACTAGTGGCAAATCATTTTGCAATGAAGCTTAAAGAAACAATTTGTAATTTGTACTTAATATGTTGGAATGGTCGCTAAACTTTTCTTCTTTCACTTCACAAGAGTAACTTTGAATGATGGGTATAAACTCTCACTGCAAATTTATCAAAACAACCTGCCTATTTGGTGTTGATTGCAGCTATGTTTACGATGCAAAATATAGCTAAAAAGGGCGTTTCTCTCATTCTCCGAGCGTCTGGAGGGCGTGGTCACTAAAAATTTTTCCGGGGCTACGCCCCGGACCCCCTCACTTTTCCAGTGCTGCGTACGCCTCTGTAACTAGACTCTCTAAAGTATCTGATTGACAATAAATATTGGTATCATCTGCACAAAGATAAAATTGTAGCTTTTTAGTTACATTAGGAAGGTCATTGATATATATATAAGGAAGAGTAAGGGACCCAAAACAGAACCTTGAGGAATCCCACAAGTAACTTTTAGAAGATCAGATTCGCTTCCATTTATGGAAACAAACTGACTTCTGTCTGAAAGATATGATTTAAACCATTGAAGAGCGCACCCTCTCACTCCATAATGTTCAAGTTTAGATATCAATATACCCAGTGCATGCATGCATGCATGATACCCAGTGCATGTTCTGCAAATAAGTTGAGGCCTGGGAAGTAGCATTTTTGTGCAAGGAGAAAGCTGTGCAATCCCTTGTCTGCGAAGCGCTCGTGGAATGGCGGAAAAGTAAAGACAATGTGTCAAATCGAAGATAAAGCCGGATGAAAAGAAGGTAACTTTGCAATATACACATGAAAATAAGAACAATGATAGAAGACCATGACAAATGCAGAGAAAAATTGATAGCATGAAGCTAGATGTGGTACTTTGTGGGTTAAGCGTACTGTTGAATTTCAAAATCGTTCTACAGGGTGTACGTGAAATCTGTCGTGAAGAGGCAGACAACTTTCCGAAATAAAAAGTGTAACATTGGATCCAGGGAATTCTTTTTCAAATTGACCCGTGAATGCATGATTGATAAGAAGTGAATGTAAGTTATGGCAGCTGATTGATTTTGAGGGCACGCGAAAATAACCAGATAAAATACTGCTCGTTACAACGGGGCATTGCAAGGTCAGGCGCAACTGTTCGTAGTAATTTAGGCCCGAGCAATTGCTCCTTCGTGGCAACGAGTGAACTGGTTGTTGATATCACATTTCGTCCTTTCAGTTTCTTTTGCAGTTTTAAATTGGCAGTTTTAAGATGTTTTGATGAGGATGCTGAAAGATACTGTAGAAGCAGTGTATGAAACATAATTCATAAGAAATCTCCACATATTTGATTTGCATCGCCATCTCAAGGTATAGCGTGGATGGGTTAACATTTATGAAAGTACCGTAAAAGCTCTATTAAGCCCCCCTCTCTAATAAGCCCCTCCCCTGTGAGTCAAAATTTGAAATAAGCCCCCCCTCTCTTTTAAGCCCCCCCCCCTTACACAAAATTCTAGAATTTACCAAACATTTTCCATACACTACCTTCCATGTTGATTTTGGCACGTTTTGGAATAAAAACTGTGTCAAATTTACGTATTTCAGCCGTAAAATTGTACTTTGATTCCGCAAACTATGGGATAAAAGAACTGAAAAGCTACCAAATATATCCTTGTCACTTGATTTTGTGAATAAGCCCCCCTCTCTAATAAGCCCCCCTCTCTATTAAGCCCCCCCTCTGGAAGGTCCGAAATTAAATAAGCCCCCTGGGGGCTTAATAGAGCTTTTACGGTATACACAAGGAAAACAATTGCAAATCATAATTATGCTAGCTAATGCTCAGGGAGATGCAAAACGGACACAACTGGTAAATATATAGTGCGGTCTTTCATTGTTTGTTCATTTTGTGTGACAACCTCAACTAGCATTGCCATTTTTTCTAACATGCTTGATTGTTTGCAGCAAGGTAAAAAATGATGACACAAAGTGATATGCTTACTATCCGGTGAATGGCCTGGGTTGAGAAGGGCAGTCAGTTGAACTTTCTCAATAATTCATGACATACAGGCAGTAAATTTGTGCAGCTCTATCCTTGTCTTCTTTCCATCGATACATTTATTGTTTTGTTTGGCCTTGAAAAGGGCAAGGGACGGAACATGCAAAGAACTACAAGATCATGTGGCTGCCTTCATGCAACCCAACACACCGTTAAATGCATACTTAGAAACAAGAAAAAACTTGCGGACTTAGCAATAACCAGTTCTGATGAAATACTCCCTTTTGACTCATTTTGATGACCGAGTCTAGAAAGACTCCCTTTTTTGATTCCAAAAGTCCCCCTCTGTGGTTATGACATGACAGTACTGGCAGCCCCCTGATTTAATGAGTATTTGTTATGGTAAGGATCCTTCTGTCCTGAAAGTGGAGGCTCCAGGATGGGATATCGGAATAACAAATGGGCTTCCTCTTTCAAAAGAGTCCAAATCTACAGTATTTAGCTTGTGGAAAATTTGGACAAATTTGAATTTGTTAAGAATTCAATTTTCCCTCCGTATCTGTCAAGGTCATGGAACATGGAAATGGAATAAAGCAACCAATAAGATCCAAATTTAGCACTTCCCTTTGAATCCATTTGAGGCAAATGTCCTAATCCCAATTTCAGCAATAAGTTTATTTTGGAGCAAAGATGAATTGACTTATATGCTTTGATCGCCTGTCTTAAATGCATTTTTAATCCAAAACTTCATTATCACTTCACTTTTTAATCTAAATTTTCACTTTCTGTGCACCTGTGGTATGAGACAGATATTTACGTAGCCAATTTTAATATGAGTAACATGTTCTTTCAAAATAGCATTCAGTATGACTGTTAAGTCTATATGCCTTTTTTATTATAAATGATCAACCGATAGAAAGCAAATCTTCAGATAGCAATATCTCTTGTTCTGAAAAAATTATTACGAGTCCTGAAAATTCTCAGGAAATTCTCAAGAAAGATTGTTGACTTTCTGACAACAAACCTTGGGAGGCAACTGCAAGATTTTCTAAACAAGAATTCTTAAAGAATTTTCAAAGATTTTCCTTTAAGATTCTTCAAAGATTTAAGAGACTTCTCTACATTTTTAGAATTCTAGAGAAATTTTGAAAATTCTTTAGAATGTGTTGAAGAATTTTCAAGAAGTCTTTGCTTTCTGATAAACATATTTCTAATAAATTTAAACGAAGGACCCCTGTCCAGCTTCTTGTAATTACTGTTCAACTCTACTGTCTCCTTTTCTTTCAGAATAAGAATTCAGAATAAGAATCAGAATAAGAAATGCTTGAGCAGCTAACTTACACGAATAGCCAGTTTGGCACACCAAACAGAGGATCAAGTTCCATAGAGATCCCCCTGCTCATTATCAAGAGCTCATTTGATTCAAGACAGAGATACTACAAATGTGGCATTTGTAAGGAAGTGATAGACAGACTTTTTAAATATGAGGATCATTGGTTCAGACATATGATTGGAGGTGGTGGGAGGCTGGACGGCAATGGAGGCAATGATGGCCATCAAAATGCTGAAGGTGAGCAACATATTGTAAATCCTGGAACTTGAATAAGCACCCACCCTACCAGAAACATTATTAAATAAGTGCCCTTCAGATAACCACCCACCACCGCCACCATAAGAAATGAGTCCTTATTCAGAATTTTAGCCAAAACAAGTTTTTGAGACAAGTTTAGTCTTACAGGAACAGGAAGGGTAGAAGTAAAGGGTAGCCAAAAAAGAGTAGAAATAAACAACAAACTTTGTTCTAGTTTTCATCCTTGTCAGTCTTTATTTTCATTTTTCATAGCAAGAAGACTTTTTAGAGACACTCTCAAATGTATTAATTAAGGATTAAGAGAACATAAAAAGCATGTCTTTTGAAATCCCCCCTTTAATTTTTTCTCTTTGCTTGAATTACTTTGACATCCAGTAGAATTTCGGAAATTTCCTTCATAGATGAAAGGTTTAAATTTCTTTGAGTCTTCTGAATTTCCATCATCAGCCAGCAAAAAGCCTTTGCTGATGCACAGATGATACTGAGTGATTTAATGTCAATAATGTTTTATATTTGTAAACATTTTATAGATTGCAGCACAAATGGTACTGATAGGCATGCACCATTCACAAGGAGCTCAAAGCAAAATATGCAGAGCACAGAATCTCCAGCCCAGAATAAAAGTGGCTACAACACAAATGCTGATACTCCTATCAACTGTTTGGCTAGCATGGACCGTTATAAGGATGGCAAAGAAATTCAGGTATCCAGGGAAGAAACTGTTAGTGAAACTACTTCAACAGCGATTTTGGCAAGTAATGTAGGATCTCATCAAGCCCAACAGCAAGTGCAGACCTTGCCTGGCATTTCTGGTTTACAGTCTAAAAGCACTGTTGGAAATGATGTAAGTCATTCAGTGTTTGTAAATATACAATAAAGTCAATGAAATATGCTGGGTGAGTCAAAAAGGACCTGGCAAGCTAACATTTAAATGGTTACACAGCTCCTTGAATATGGAAGCCGTGATACAGTATTTTGTAATACAGGATTCTCCTTTGCTAGAATTGGGCCCCATATACACGACGCCATTTTCATTTCATATCGAATTACGGATGGCAATCCGTTTCAAAAATTGTTGTGTTTACACGGTATTGTTTTCACTTCATATCGGATTGGGTTCTTTTACAACACCGTTTTCATGTCATATCGGACTGGGGTTCTGTTTACAACGCAAAAACGGTATGAAGCGTATCAGATTAGTACAACCTCGTGTAAACAGGAGACCAGTCTGATATGAAATGAAAGCAGTATCGTGTAAACAGAAGGCCAAGCCGATATTAAACCAACCCGATATGAAGTGAAAACAGTATCCTGTAAACGGGGCTTCAGTCTCTCTGTTAGGATTTTACGAGGGATTTTCTAAGAAAGCCCTTAAAAACGTGCTAAAATCATGAACAAGTGTCCCTGCTCGACTCCAAACCAGAAAATCCATAAAACTAGACTGGTATGACCGATTTTAGTGGAAATTAATTGTCACTTGTAAGTTGCACTTTCTGCTACAAAGTGATTGACGTTTCATTTAAGTCACTGCTTTAAATCTGATGTTTTATCTTCATCACTCATAAAAGGACTCATAACCAAACGGATTCTAAACAGGGACTAAAAATCTAAAGAAACAGCGAACATCTTCTCGCCTTCAAGCGTCGAAAGAAAAGTCGAACGTCGCTCCGAACCTCACTTCAAAACTCGCTTCACTTCGAAATTTTGAACTTTGAACTAATAAGCCAATGAAAACGCTAAGAATAGGCATGTGGGCAGACCATATAAAAAGGGGTTTGTCGCACCGTAAACGCAGTGGACTTGGCCTAAATTAGTCTCCACTCGGAAGCTGTCTTGTCTTGTCTTGTCATGGAATCTTTGTTTAAAGTCATAAAATCATCTAATTCAATGAGAAAAACTGAGACTTGTGTCACTAGTCTTACAGCCGGTATGCCATTTTCATCATCATCATCATCATCCTCATAATCATCATCATCATCGTCATCATCGTCATCATCATCATCATCATCATCATCATCATCATCATCATCATCATCATCATCATCATCATCATCATCATCATCATCATCATCATCATCATCATCATCATCATCATCATCATCATCATCATCATCATCATCATCATCATCATCATCATCATCAAACTAAATTGACCAGGCATGTGATAATCAAGTAAGGAAAGAAAGGAAGGAGGAGGCTTCATGCACCAACCAGAGGTAAAATGGGCTATGAAAATGGCCACATCAAAGATCAACCAAGAGTCGGCACATGCAATGCATACTGGCTGAAACAGATCCTTTAACATGAAATTATTTCAAAAAGAACTACAGCAAACAGAATAATAGCAAATTACAGGTTGATAAACGCAGGAAGCAAAACAGAAGCTCAGAAATAGACTGTCGCTTAATTTACAGAAGTTGCACAAATCATTTTTCTATATCTTAAAATATCACTCACAAAGTTACGATTTTTGCAGTAAGTTTATTCTGGCCATCTTCCTTCTATAGAGAAATCAGGTAGGAAGAGTCAGCAACGGACAACAGCATGAGAATCCTGACACCTCAAATGCTTCATCAATAAACTTGAGTACCATTGATCTACGAGGGCTTACAAAATTTGTTGATGTGCAGGAGACGGTTCTGGAAGAGAGCATTGGAAATGAGGTCGGGGACACTGCAGAAGGTGCTGACACTGATTATGAAGAACTGGTTGGTGAAGAAGAAGTGACAGAGAATGATCAAGGAGGAGAGTTTGTTTTGGAGGTAAGAGGAAATTTGTTCATCATTGCTGTAATGTCGATGAAACATTTATAAAAGAGTACATTAAACGCCAAACATTTCCGACAAATTGTATTCAAACAAAAGAATTATCGGACGTTTTCTCATGGAATTTCGGACGTTTTACGGGAACTTCTAACGATTAGAAGGTATAAATTTTCAATTCATTTTTGCTTGTTACATGCACAGGACCGCTGAGAGCTTTGGAGATCCACGAACAAAACTGCAAAGTGAGGCTACGTGCGAGCGAAGCGAGCAGAAAATTTTTTGATCGCGCCCCTTCAGATTAGCTTAGAATGCATTTCAGAGCGTTTCCTGCAGTCAGAATGTTCAAAACCCTGAAGCCTCCCCTTAAGACCCTGCGGCCCTGGGGCGAACTGCCTCTCTTGCCCCCCTCTTGGCGGCCCTCTACTTAACAGCAAATGTCATGCATCGTAGCACAGTTGGCCAGATAAGAGGGGCAGTCGCTGTAGAGCTTGTTGCACCTAAAATATATGATGAAATAAAATATGTGTTAAAATGATGGCATAACCTGACTTGCAACACCCTTAATAGCATTCTAAGGCCGTTTTGGTATCTTTTCAGGTCTCTGCATTGTGATTTCAAGCAAAGGAGATGTTTTTTACTTTACTTGAAATCAGCTGTAGGAGTAATAGCGAAGAAAATATGGGCCTGCTAAATCATGATCTTCTAAAATTTTGACAGTTGCTTAGTCTATTTCTTCCACAGATATTTTATCAAACTTGGTACCAAAATGCTCTAGAATCATCATTCTTCAAAAATATGAACTTGTTATTCCATTTTGGAAAAGTTAATGTCTTTGCTACAACCGCCTGCTGGCCCACTGTGATAGATCGTGCTTCAGATTAGGGGGAAATTTCCACGAATAATTACCGTTGAGGATGATAAGAATCATTAGTAGGATGGATCAAGTTTTAGAAATATGATATTTCTTCAATGATTATAATAGCTAAGAGCAACGCTGAATGCTCAGTATTCGAAAATTTCAATTCTGTAGCCGAAGAAGTGCTGAATAACCATGTACCTTTGAAACAAAAATATTTGCGTGCAAACGATTCACCTTTCATGACTAAAACATTAAGAAAGGCAATTATGCTCCGCACACAGTTACGTAATAGATTGAACAGGTATAACACCTCAGAAAACTGGAAAGCTTTAAAAAACAGCGAAACAAGTGTGTGAAAATTTTGCGTCAGGCAAAAACATCTTATTATGGAAACCTTGATATGAACTCTGTCACTGACAATAAAAAGTTTTGGAAAACTGTGAAGCCACTTTTCACTGACAAGGTACAAACCTCCTCGAGTATCACACTCGTTGAGAATGAAAAGATAATTACGAATGACAGTGAAATAGCTGAGATCTTTAATGAATTTTTCACCAATATTACAAAGACAATGGATATTGCCCCTGGTGAGTGCATACTGTTACGTTATGGTTTATTATTATTATTGTTTATTAGCCTCGTTTTGAAATTGAGATTTTGGCTTGTTAAAATGTCGGTGCTTAGGCCCATGTAGTTGGGTTATGTTTGAAACCTGCATCCGTTTCTCAGGTCCAAATCTGAACGTAATATGGTGTCAGGTGTCAAAAGATACTTCGAATGATGTGTGAAGAATGTTTTTCAATGTGTATTTGAGAAGATCTGCATGAGCAAAGCAGAGAAGTTTAGGCAAAATGCCGGGAGGAGAAGGGGCAGCTGATGCAGGTGATGCACGAGTTGAGCACCAAAGGAGAAGGCCTATACCCAGAGTTGACCCACCAAAGTCAGTTGATCTTTCAAGAAACAGGGAAGAAAATTTTAAATTGTTTAAATCTCAATGGAGAAACTATAGTATTTTGACAAGATTAGAAGAAGAGTCAGAGGAATACCAAGTCGCTTTATTGTTGTATACCATTGGAGATAGTTGTGCAAAAATCTTTGAGACATCGTCGGTAACAGAACGTACAGTAAACTCTGTCTTTGAAGTTCTAGAAGCTCATTGTGTTGGCGATATCAATATTGTTTTCCAAAGATTTAAGTTTAATAGCAGAAACCAGAATAGTGATGAAGATTTTGATACTTACTTGGCAAATTTGAGGCAGCTTGCTGCAAAGTGCAAATTCAGAGATCTTCATGATGAGTTAATTGGAGATCGTGTAATTTTAGGTCTACAATGTGAGGATACCAGACGACGTCTTTTGTCGACGCAAGACCTAACATTAGAGAAAGCGATTCCCATTTGTAGGAGTGAGGAGACAGCAAGAGTAACCATTAGGGACATACAGAGGCAGTCTACAGATGTTGTTCATAAGATTAATAAAACTGGGAAACAAACAGCAGTCAAAAATGCAAGTTGCAAACCTGATGCTAAAATTATTCAATGCAAATTTTGTGGAGGAAAGCACCAGTGTAAGAAAGAGTTGTGCCCAGCCTATGGAAAGAAATGTAAAAATTGTGGCAAAAGCAACCACTTTGCAATCAAATGTACAACGAGAGAGAGAAAAACAAACCAAGTTGGTGATGACACTGATTCAGTTGAGTCGGTAGATATGGTAAAAAGTGAGCAGCTAGTTTATACCATCAAGAATACCAAGATATTTGCTGACATGATGATAAGATCCACAGCAGAACAAGTGTCTTTTCAAATTGATACCGGTTCTTCAGTGAACATTTTGCCAATCAAGTTCATGCCAAAAGATAAAGAAGTAAGCAAAACTCCCATCATACTGAAATCATGGACTGGCAACAGAATAACCCCTGTAGGTTCAGCCAGAATAGTCATTGAAAACCCATCAAACAGCAAGAAGTACAGGCTTACATTCATAATTGTTAAGGAGGATCTTACACCAATCTTAGGATTAAGAGCAAGTGAAGCCATGAATTTACTCACAATAAATAATGATAATTTCAAGGAGGCAAGGATCAATGAAATAACAGTACAGTCAGAGGAGGACATAGCTAATAGTTTTCCAACTGTATTTGATGATGGTATTGGCAGTTTACCAGGAGATCAGCATTTAGTTGTAAATCAAGAGATAAAGCCAACTGTAAATCCAGTTAGGAGAGTTCCTCATTCACTAGTCAATGATTTAAAGAGAGAGTTGAACAAGATGGAGGATGATAAAGTCATAACAAAAGTGTATGAACCAATTCAGTGGGAGAGTAGTCTTGTGACCCCACAGAAAAAAGAAAGTGGAAAGTTAAGAGTGTGTATTGATCCACAGAAGTTGAATACAGCATTGCAGAGAGAAAGATACTACCTACCAGTTATGGATGATATCCTTCCAAAGTTACAGAATGCAAAAGTATTCTCAGTTTTTGATTTGAAATCAGGCTACTGGCATGTGAAATTAGATGAAGAATCCAGTTTCCTGACAACATTTAATACCCAATTTGGAAGATATAGGTGGCTGAGATTACCATTCGGATTGAATGTATCAGCAGAAATTTTTCAGAGAAAGTTACATCAAGTCTTAAGTGACATCGAAGGAGTTGCATGCATAGCAGATGATATTATAGTTATAGGAAATGGAGATGATGTTGAAGAAGCTACCAAAGTTCATGATCAAAGGCTTCTGATGTTACTCAAAAGATGTCAAGATGTAGGAATAAAGCTAAACAAAGCAAAGATGCAGTTACGCAAGTCAAGCATAAAGTTCTTGGGACATATTGTCACAAGTGAAGGCCTAAAGCCAGACCCAGAGAAAATCAAAGCCATAAGAGAGATGAAAGAGCCCTCTAACATTACGGAGCTCAGAGGATTCATAGGTTTTGTTCAATATCTTGCAAAATTCTTACCAAATCTTTCTGATGTCATAGAACCACTGAGAAAGCTTACAAAGCAAGATATAAAGTGGCAATGGTCTGATAAAGAATCTAAGGCGTTCAACAAAACAAAAGAGATGCTTGCAAAGGAGCAGTTTTGAGATATTACGACCCAAAGGAGCAATTAGAAATTCAATGTGATGCAAGTGACATTGGATTAGGTGCAGCATTACTCCAGAATGGGCAACCAATAGCTTATAGCAGCCGTGCTTTAACAGAAACAGAACAACGTTATGCACCAATAGAGAAAGAAATGTTAGCCATTACATGGTCTGTTGAGAAGTACCACCAGTATACATACGGTCGACAGACTACAGTTAAGAGTGATCATAAGCCTTTAGAGAGAATAATGATCAAACCCCTGAAAGACATACCTAGGAGACTACAAGGATTTCGGCTGAGACTTCAGAATTATGACATAACTGTACAGTACAAACCAGGATCTGAACAGTACATAGCTGATAGACTGAGTCGTAGTCCACAACCATACAAAGAAAGCTGTGACATTAGCCATGAAATTGAAGTTAATGCAGTATCCCATGTTCTTATAGGTGAACAGTGGAGAGAGAATTTGTTGAAAGAAACAAATAATGATGAGACAATGAAAGAGCTCAAGAATGTCATTACTAAAGGATGGCCAGATGACAAAAGTCAAGTTGCTGAAAGTGTTAAGCCATATTTCAAGCACAGAGATGAATTAGCAATTCATGATGCTCTTATTTACAGAGGAGAAAGAGTGATTATTCCGTTAGTACTAAGGCCTGCAATGAGAGAAGAAATCCATAATTCTCACATAGGAATACAAGCTTGTCTAAGGAGAGCCAGAGAATGCATATTTTGGCCTGCAATGAATGCAGAAATTAAAGATTACATATCAGAGTGTGAAATTTGCCAAAGCTATTCAAGAAATCAGCAGAAAGAAACTCTGTTTCCAGTAGAGATACCAGAGCGTCCATGGCAAATTGTGTCCACTGATTTATGTGATTGGAATGGTAATAACTACTTAGTCACAGTAGACCACTATTCAAATTTCATAGAAGTTGATAAGTTGCCAAATACGCTCTCTAAAACAGTTATAAAAAAGCTGAAAACCCACATGTCAAGATATGGACAGTGTGACATTGTCATTAGTGATAATGGACCCCAATTCATATCAAATGAATTTGAAAGTTTTGCAAAGCATTGGAACTTTATCCACCATACATCTAGTCCTTATCACCCACAAGGAAATGGAAGAGCAGAAGCCGCAGTAAAGATAGCGAAAAGCATTATGTCTAAAGCTAGAGATGACAAGAAAGATGCTTACAAGGCACTGTTAGCTTACCGTAACACAATTCAAGATGGATTAACAACAAGCCCTGCCCAAAGATTTTTAGGTCGTAGAACTAAAACAGACCTACCAACAACAGGAAATTTGTTAAGACCAGAGAGAAATGATACTAAAGAGAAAAGAGATAGGATAGTCAAGCAAGAGAGAGTAGAGAAAAGTTTTAACAAGAATGCAAAAGATCTTGTTCCATTAAATGAAAATGATAGTGTAAGAGTAAGACCAGTTAGTCTAAAAGATAAGACGTGGATAAAAGCAAAGGTGTTGCAAAGATTAGATGAGAGATCATATCTATTGAAGGACAATAATAGAGTATTCAGACGAAATAGAGTTGATTTAAGAAAAGTTCCAAACAAAGATGATTCAGGGATTCAGGAGAAAGACAAACCAGTCACAGAGTCATATGAGTACCCAAAAGACAACACACAAAGTGATGTACAGGTAGAGAAAGCACCTCCAAAGGAAACCATTGAACCAGGCAGAAATGACATTGGACCAGGCAGAAATGACATTCCACTTGAGAAACCAAAGACAGCGGAACATCAAATAAGTGAGTCAGCGAAAGCAAACGAGCAGACAGGATATAGAACTCGGTCAGGCAGACAGATAGTACGACCGAAATATCTCAAAGACTATGTTTGAGAATTGTTGTTTTGAAGATTGAACTGGACACAATATTAACAGTGTTGATTGAGTTTTTCTTAATGCAGTGGGAATGTTACGTTATGGTTTATTATTATTATTGTTTATTAGCCTCGTTTTGAAATTGAGATTTTGGCTTGTTAAAATGTCGGTGCTTAGGCCCATGTAGTTGGGTTATGTTTGAAACCTGCATCCGTTTCTCAGGTCCAAATCTGAACGTAATACATACTTGTTCCTACAAACCACTTGCTGGACCCCGTTGAAATTGCTGTTGAAAAGTATAAATATCATCCCAGCATTCAAAAGATTAAGGATAAGGTGAAACAAGACTCATCCTTTGACTTCCAACCAGTTACAATGAAGGCAGTCATTGATGAATTATCGAATCTGAACCCAAAAAAGGCATCCACAGTTAAAAGTATTCCTGCACGGATACTAAAAGAAAATCAAGACATATTTGCACCATTTTTAATGGAAACTTTTAACAATTCATTACTCCAGAAAACGTTTCCTGAAGATCTCAAATTAGGAGACATAACGTCGCTATTTAAAAATGATGAAGCCACAAAAAAGCGAAACTATCGTCCTATCACAGTTTTGTCCGCATTATCAAAGGTCTTTGAGCGACTTCTATATGCCCAGATGATTGGCTATGCGGATACAATTTTGGTTCCCTACTTATGTGGTTTTCGGAAAGGTTTCAACACACAGCATGCGCTATTGAGATTAATGGATACCTGTAAAAATTCCCTAGACAAAAAAGGAGTCGTTGGAGCTTTGCTAATGGATCTTTCAAAAGCGTTTGATTGCATAGACCATGAGCTGCTAATTGCGAAACTAAGTGCTTATGGCTTTTGCAACAAAGCTCTGCTGATGATTTATAGTTACCTGACTGGTAGGAAACAGAGGGTCAAAGTAAATGGTTCATTCAGCACTTGGCGAGAGACCTTTGCAGGTGTACCGCAAGGATCAGTTCTTGGACCTCTTCTTTTTAATATTTATATCAATGACTTATTTCTTTCGGTAATGGAGACGGCAGTATGTAACTTTGCTGATGATACAACTATCTTTGCAGCTGACTATCAATTAGATAGCGTTTTGGAACGGTTAGAAACTGATGCTCTTGTTTTATCAAAATGGTTTCCTGAAAACTTTATGAAATTGAATGAAGGGAAGTGCCATCTGTTAACTTTTGGGACAAGCCAAGATGATATTAAGATCACAGTAGGTGAGGCTATTGTTAAAGAAAGCTCTGAAGAAAAGTTACCAGGGGTGACAATAGATAAAAATTTGAATTTTAAAAGTCATGTCTCAAATTTATGCAAAAGAGCCAGCCAAAAACTGCATGCCCTTGCTAGGGTATCTGCTTTCATGAATCCTGATAAACTGCGTCTGCTAATGAATAGTTTCATAAAATCTCAGTTTAGCTATTGTCCGTTAATTTGGATGTTCCATGACAGGGCTCTCAATGCAAAAGTAAATAAAATCCAGGAAAGAGCACTCAGAATTGTGTATAAAAACAGTCACGCTGATTACGAGACTTTGCTGAAATTAGATAATGCAGTATCCATTCACCAACGCAATCTACAGTACTTAATGATAGAAATATACAAAATCAAAAAGAACCTGAATCCTAGTTTCATGAGTGAGATTTTTGAGGCAAGAGATGTACAATATAACTTGCGAAATAAGAATACTCTTGGCATTCCTAATGCCAGGACAACTTCTTATGGCATAGAAACTGTGAGATATTTGGGTCAAAAGCTGTGGCAAACATTACCTCACAGTGTTAGAGAGTCCCAATCACTGACTGCTTTTAAAAAAGAATTAAGAACCTACACAATAGAGTGTGACTGTAGATTGTTTAAAACATACATTTCTGGTATAGGTTTTATTTAGCATTTTTTCTTTGAACATTGTAACATTTTGTATATGTATGATAGTTGGCATTAATTAGCTTTACACAGCTATTAGAGTTGTACGGCAACTTTAAATAAATTATTTATTATTATTATTATTATTATTATTATTATTATTATTATTATTATTATTATTATTATTATTATTATTATTATTATTATTATTATTATTATTATTATTATTATTATTATTATTATTATTATATATTCTCACCAGATTTCTTTCAATTTTTCAAAACACCTTTTCAACTAAGTGGGCTCGTTTTAGACTTTGTTACTTATATCCAGGGTGTCTCAAAAAATTGTTCGACGTTTGATTAAATACTAACAAATAACGATACGCTGAATGAACACTTGTTCAAGGCACCCTTAACCTGACATTTTAAATTAATATTTGACACAAGAATCTTGCAAATCCGATAAAAATTCATTGGGGTTACAAGCTTTTGAAGTTGAAGTTTGTGCGAAAGCTGAAACCAGAGGCCTCGAAATGGCATTTTTGGTAAAATTCCCATAGGCCGTCGTTTCTTATATTTCTCAATTAATTCAGGGCGAACCAAGTGGGAATCAAACAGGTATTCGATAACCTAACTGTCAAGCATATGGATGCTTTGAGGAAACAAATTCAGTCTATCGCCGATTTTGTTTTGAACCACTGTTTTTGGACCTATGCAATGCTAAGGAATGAGAATGATCGCAAGAACTAATTTACTTTAGAAGTCGTATTTGGTTTGCTCTGATATCTACGAGAGGTATGACATTGGATAAGCTTTTCTTACCTCCGTCTTCGAGCTTTTTGCAATACAAGTAATCTGGGGGGGGGGGGCTCTGGTTTCAGCTATCGCATATTTTTGATCTTCGGGAGCTCGTAGCTCAGTGCATTTTCAACCGATTTGCACGATTTTAGTCTCTAAAATTATTTCATAATCTTAGGAACAAGGTTATCTTTCCATGAGCCTGTTCATGTCGTCTTTATTCTTCAATATTTAATAAAGCGTCGAAGAATTTTTTTGAGACACCCTGTAGTGTTTGAAAATATCAAATAAGGTAACTTCTTTGTAAACAAATGATATATGGTGCAGAATTTAAAAATACATCGAAAATACTCATCATACTAAACATTTAAATGCAACAAAAACATTGTTATCTGTAGAAAAAATCCCCAACTCGTGTAAGAAAACAGCAACCAAAATTAACTTTAACTATAAAAACTATAAGGGCCTGTTTATATGAGGAAAAACATCTCACCTCTGCCAGACCCGAGGCTGAGAGGTGAGATTCCACCTTCCCATAGAATCCTTGCAATTTCATTTCCCGTTTATATGACGAACGCAACACCACCGGTATAATGAAGTCCCACCTCGTTTTTTGCATCTACTTCATATAATATCCATACAGGGTGTCTCAAAAAAATTGTTCGACGTTTGATTGAATACTGGAAAATAACGATACGCTGAATGGACACTTGGTCAAGTAACTCTTTTCCTGAGATTTTTTTATTAATTTTTGACACAAGAATCTTGCAAATCCGCTAAAAAATTCATGAAGTTCAAAAACCTGCGAAAACTGAAACCAGAAGCCTCGAAATGGCATAGACCATCGTTTCTGCTATTTCTCAATTGTTTCTGGGCGAACCAAATGGAATTTGAACAGGTTTTCGATAACCTAACTTTCAAGCATATGGATGCTTTGAGGAAACAGATTCAATCTCTCGTTGATTATGTTTTGAACCACTGTTTTTGGACACACACAATGTTAAGCAAATTTCAACAATGATCACAAGGATTAAATTACTTTAGAAGTCCTATTTGGCTCGCTCTGATATCAACGAGAGGTATGACATTAGACAAGCCTCTCTTACCTCAGTCTTTGAGGTTTTTGCATTGCACGTAATCTGGGGGTCTCTGTTTTCACCTATCGCATATTTTTTATCTTTGAAAGCTCGCAAATCAGCGAGTTTTCAACCGCTTTGCAAGATTCTGGTCTCTAAGATTATTTCGTAATGCTCGGAACATGGTTACCTTCCCATGAGTCTGTTCATGTTATCTTTATTTTTCAATATTTATTCAAACTTCGAACAAGTTTTTTGAGAGACCCTTTATTCTAAGTATAGATGTTTACCAAAAAAGACACCTCACCTGCCAGACCCGGGGCTGACAGAAGAGGTAAATTTCAGTCAATCATTTTATATGAGATTTTTTACCTCACCTGTCAGCCCCGTGGCTGAGAGGCGAGGTGGAGTAAAGTCTCTCTTCCATGAAATCAGAATGAATGGACCAATGATAATCAACGAATAATTTCAATTCACCTCACCATGCCGATGGTGTCTCGTTTATATGGAAAAATTTCACCTCACCCTGGTGAGATTCCACCTCTAGTGAGGTGGTACTTCACTGTACCGGTGGTGTTGCGTTTGTCATGTAAACGTGAAATGAAAGAACAAAGGATTCTATTGGCAGGTGGAATCTCACCTCTCAGCACCGGATCTTGCAAGTGAGATGTTTTTCCTTAAGTAAACAGGCCCTAACTACAGAGAAAACTGTTGAATCATAGAGGAGAGAAACAAGTTGATCTTAAACCCTGAACAGAAGGAAATAAGTTAGCAACTGCAATAAAGAACAACGTTAATTAACCAAAAATAAAAAAGTTATATATAAATAACTGTGCTATGAACAGAGCTTTGTTTCAAACGACGTTTCGGGCTTAAAACTGGTATGAAGAAGTTTGTTAAATAAAACCAAGAACGAATTTGTCGTACCGTCGTCAATTCTGTTCTTGTGTAGAACATTAACTTGTTCTTCTCTTTGTCGTAGAATTCTGATGACTCATCGGATTCTGAAAATTCTGAAGATGAACAAGTGAAGAAGTTGATTGAAGTGGCATCGAATCTTCAGGAATTGGTCAAAGAGACATTATCAGAAAATCAACCAATAGATGAAACAGCTGCAAGAGGAATTACAGATACAGGTAGAACTACATGTGAAATATGCAGTCAAACATTTACACATCCAAAATACTTGGAATGTCACATGAAAGTACATACTGAAGGTAGAGAATGGGTTCGATGTAATGACTGCACACGAAAGTTTGCTGATGTTGCGCATATGAAATCTCACGCTAAGCGGGTACACAAGCGAAATCTCTCACTCACGCCTGCAGAGAGATCATGCCCTACATGTGGAAAAGTTTTCAAAGATCTAAGAAGTTTGATCTCCCATAAATACAGATGCCCTAATAATGAGAATCCAGTCATCCTGAAACGAAAACGTGAGGCAAAGGATAGCTCGCCATCACTCAAACGGTTTAAGAAGTCACTCGGTCCTTTGTCGTGTGATATTTGCGCTAGGACTTGCCTTTCAAAGGAGATGTTAGCTAGGCACATCAAGCAAGAACACAAAGACAAAGTAGCAGGTGTGTGCAGGAAATGCAACAAAGTTTTCTTGAACAGGCATCTTTTGAGTAAACATCAAGTAGGCCATGAAATTGCAGAAAGCAAAGGTGAACTTTGGGATGCTGACAAGGAAGAGAGGACGTGCCTTAGTTGTCGCATTGAATTTCAAAGCCTTGAAGAGCTAGGTAGGCATACATGTAAAGTTAAACCTAGACAATGCTCATCTTGCAGAATTACGTTACGAAGACCAGAATGTTTGAGAGAACATATGAAACGCCATTTACTTGCCGAGTCAAAATACACTTGTGCAACGTGTGGGTGGCAGACAGAAAGGCATAACATGTATATAAAACACATGGCTGGTCACTCTAACCATCCCAAGCCATACAAATGCGATAAATGCCATCATCGTATGTCAAATTTCGTCACGTACAAAAACCACTTGAGGTGTCATGACAAGCGATTTGAATTTGTGTGTTATGTATGTGGAGAGGTTATCACCAACCCTACTAATGTCTTGGGACATATGCGCTCGAAACATAATATTGAAACTTTCGAGAAGCCATTTGCATGTGATCGATGCGATCTGAAGTGTATCACGCTAGGTGGTTTGGAAGAGCATAAGAAGATGCATAAAAATAAAGAATTTGTTAAATGCCCACAATGCCCGGAAAAATTCCCTAACAAGCGTAAGCTAAGGATTCACCGTACTCAGATGCATCTTGGTCGAATATGCAAGTGTGATCAATGTGGGAGAGAGTTTGCAACTGAACGAGAATTGAAGATACATGCAGATAGACATGAAAAGAAAGAAATGCAGTGTGATGTTTGCAATGTGCAGTTTGTAAATCCAACGAAATTATACAGGCATTGGTATCAACATAAGAACAAGATTTGTAGATGTGGGAGATGCTTTAACGATATGTCGAAAGCTTCGTTTGAAGTTCACAATGATAAACACTTGCAGGTATTGTATTTTTCATTTATTGCGTTTATCATAGGATATCCTTCAGCAAAAGCGGAGTCAGGATGGTCAAAAGTAACTTTACCTGCTGACAGTCAATTTCAATGAGAGGTAGCTAGGTATTTAACCTTAAGTTTTCGAACTCAATGGGATTGAAGATTTCTTTGCAGCTGACTGTCAAAAATGTGATGTTCATTCGTGTACCCGATAAAAAATAAGTTTGTAAAAAATAAGTAAATGAACCCAAGGTTCATGCATCAAATATTACATTTTGAAAAAAGACATACTTTTTTAATCAGCGGAATTTAGGAGGATAGCTCTTTTTGTAGATACACGTTGATCTTAGTTTAAAAGATCACATGCAAAACTCGTTGGAAATCCTTTCATATCTTTGCAATTTGAACGGCTATGGAGATTCTACTTGTATCAGAACAGAGTACAGAATGTATCTCCATGTAATGTAAACAAACTTCCTTCGAAACGACGATTTTGCAATATCTTTGATAGGCCGTATCACAGTGATTTTCCACTCCTTTTCTGAAAATGAAAGTGTTATTTTGAAGATGGACTCTTGTACTTCGTAGAGAAACAAACGAAACTCTCATATGTTGTACGATTGCAGAGATATTGGTGGATATTTAGAAGTACCTTTATCGTGGATTCACCCCATCCACAAAAATCTGTACAGAACACAATGACCACGTGTGGGCAACAATATAAATTCTAGAGATGACAGGTTTGTTTACGGTTACATGACCCTGCTCCTTTAAGGAGTTTGCTAACGGTCGTCTTGGTTTCGAAATTATGCATTTCCGAATCCTAATCGTTCGCAAAATTTTTATGTTTGACATGCAGTAGGTGTCAATTAAAATTTTGTGAAACTTGAGGAAACATTTTCATTTTCATTTTGAATTTTTTATACACAAAAATCCCTTCAGCTACAACTCAATACAAAATAAGAAAATAAATACATTACTACAATCTATATACCGGGTGTCCCAAAAAAAAGTTCCGGCGTTTGGTTGAACGCAGAGAAAAAAGTTTTGAATCTGGCAATTTCTAATAATTCTTGGTACATGCTTGACTTTGCAACTTACAATTTGGCATATCGTATGAAGAAATTAGTAATCTGAAAATGTAGTTATGAGCTCTAATATTTCATGTCAAGGGTCAAGGCAAAACCAGAGAGATTGTGCGCCTTCCCGCATCATCGCTGTGAAAGCATAGAGCTCAAATCTTTAAAAAGACGGGTGTAAAATTCTTTTACGTCTTTCTTTGAATCAAAGTGCTTGAAAGGAACTTCAGGCAATTTGCTGTAAATCTGCCGTGGCAATTTTTTGATATCGTGATTAGCTTTAAAATGGTGGCACTTATTGATTTTAAGGTTGTGACGTCATCAAATTTCTAAATCCCTAACCAGAAAAGCTACAAATTTCTGCTTGCAATCATGTTGTAGACCTTCATAAACTATGGTTTTCTTGAAGATTGTGTCAATTTGCCTCAAGTAATTTAAGGGTTACGATGATTTTAATTTTCTCAAAATTTTTGATGGATTTTCACAAAAATAATCCAAATGCCGCCATTTTGAAAATAATCAAGATATTAAGGAATTGCCACGGCAGATTTACAGCAAACTACCTAAAATTTCTTTGAAGTCATTCAGTTCATGGAAAAATTTGATACAATTTCACACCCACCTTTTTTAAGATTTGAAAGATTTGAGCTCTATGCTCGATGTGAAGGGGGAATCTCCAGATGTGCAACACAAAACTGGGTTCATACTTTCGATAATTACCTTGACGACGAGCAAGAGTACTGCTCATTGAACATATTCAAAGCAAGGTCTGAAAAATTGAATCTAATGGGTCCCCGGGGAACATACCAAGTTTGTACTTTTTCTTTCAGGAAGCCGGAAAATGGAATGTTGCGTAATATGGCATGTCGAGCAAAGGATTGAAAATTTGTTTTAGTTAAGGAAACGACACCGTGGAACTGTAAAACTCCCATTTGAAACTCCCAGCTGGCACAATGCAACAATAACAGCAGCAAACGGTTGTCCCACGACAGTCCACGACATGTTTTCGAGCTGGTGGAATTTTACAAAATCAAAAAGCAAAGAATTTCTGCCCGCTCGGAAAATTGCCCCCTTGCCTTGGAATGGAAAATGGCCTTTACTTTGGATTTGCTCAGTGTGTAAAAACCTTGCCCGTTGTCAAAGTAATGAATGCATCGTCAATTCAGCGTTTGTGTTGGTTTTTGAGGGAGTCCCCCTTTACCGCCATGAAGCAGGACTCCGTACTAATCTCTCTGGTTTTGTCTGGAGCATGAACATGCAATGTTGTTGCTCGTAACTCCATTTTCAGATTACTAATTTCTTCTTACGATATGCCAAACTGTAAGTTGAAATGTCTAGAATGTAACTAGAGTGAATAGAAATTTTCAGGCTCAAAACCTTTTTCTCTGTGTTCCATCAAACGTCGGAACTTTTTTTTGGGACACTCGGTACAGTAATTATGTACAGTTATCTATTTAATAGCAGCTGTTCTTCCAGGGAGTCGTGTTTTGTGTTGTGTTCAGCTCGTATAATAACTTTTCAATTGCTTTTTGAAACTATTAAGTGTAGGGAGCTCTCTGACATTGATGGGAATATCGTCCCAAGCTTTCAGAGCTGAATAGTGAAAGCCTTTCGTAACATATTTTGTTGTTTCTTGTTTTGTTGTTTCGTTATTTTGTTGTTTCTTGTTTTGTTATTTTGTTGTTTCATAAGGTTGTTTCTTGGGATTTGTAGGTCCCTGCAATTCCTTGTTCGGTAGTTGGAGAGCTGGGTCCTATGATGACATTTATCCTGTCTGTAGACTGTTATAAACGTCTATATACTATTATTTGATCGGGTGTTTGGAATGCCAAATCAAGTTCCTTCCAAAGGGCCCGGGACCTGTAGCTGTATATATAATGTTACTTAATAACTTAATAAATTTTTCGCCTACAAAAATGGTTTGGACCTAAAAGAAAGACCCTTTTCGCCAAGGCTTTTTAAAGTGGCTTCTTAATTGCGGGCTTACTGTAACAAGTGTCTCAAAGAGTTTACGAGGAAATATTCTCTCAGCTCTGTTTTGAAAGTTTCTCTAAACTGCTTATTTCTGTTGAATGCAGGTCGACACACGTGTGAACAAGCATTGTCGATTCTGTGGCCAAATGCTAGAAACAGTGGAAGATGTCTACCGGCATTGCATAGAGCATCATGAAATGAACGAGGCAGTAGCCATGGGATTGTCGTGTGAAAATGTTGTTGAAGAAGCATTCAGCTGTGATTTCATCCCTTGGAACCGACATTGCCCCATCTGCAATGAAGCATTTGAAGTTGAAGCAGATTTGACAAATCATATCGAGACGCATGAATTTAGCAGAGAATGTCCAGTGAAATGCTTATCTTGCTCCGGTGTGTTTTATGTCAAAAGCAGGTTTATTGAGCACTTGAATAACTGTGTGAACAGGAAACGGAAAGTTGCGGTAGAAGAAAGCGAAATCGTTGAGAAAGAGGCCCGACAAGATGAGCAATTCACTGTCTCAATGGTTGTTCCAACCCAAAGAAATGTCAAGTATAACTTACGAAGTGTGGATACTGAGCAGAGCAGACAACCGCAAGGAAAACTGGAGGAATGTGAGCAGCACACACAAGGACAGAGCAATATTGATAGCGCAGTGGAGGGCATGGGACAGGATGAAAGCACGGACACTAAAACTCCACCCGCCAGAAAGAGAACCCCGACCAAAGAGAAGAAAGGGGGAGTCGTTGTCGAAGATGTTGTGAACAGCAATGACAGTGCCTATCCTGAAGAACATCCTGCAGAACGACCAATCATATGTATACTATGTTGCCATTTCTTCGAGTCAGCAGACGGTTTGCTGTACCATTTATTAACAGCTTGTGAAGAAATCAGTCAGCTTAAATGCTGGCGATGTTATGGTGACTTCATTGCTGAGGAAGAGCTAAGGGCGCATTTAAAAAGGCAGAAAGATCATTGCCCTGTTGTTGATAGCACGTCATTAGAGTTGAGGTCTACTTTATTTTCATGTGAGCAATGCCACAAGTATTTTGTATCGGAGAATCTTCGTGCGTTGCACCATGCCCAGTATCATGATATTGGCTCATATCAATGTCACAAATGTCCTCAAGAGTTTATGTACAGATGTGACTTGGAGAAGCATGTTTTGGAGCAGCACGCTCTCGCAGAGGGTTCAACAAATGTTTGTGTTGTATGCTGTGAGAGTTTTGATAGTTTGTATGTACTACAGCAGCATGTGTATCATCACAAATTGATGATAAAAGAGTTATGAAAGGCCCATACTCCAGGACGAAGTATGCACCATCACTTCACGGAGTACTAGATGCAAATCTTGGATAAATCGGTCTTTGTGAGTGCAGGCAAAGTTGACCACGCTCATCTCCTTTGAATGTCGAAAGCATGTTTGTAGGTACAATTTGATGATAAAAGAATCTTGAAAGTGCCACACTCCTGTACCAAACTTTGCCCTATCATTTCACGAATTACTGGATGCAGAGATTGGATAAATCATTCGTTGTCAGCGCAGGGAAAGGCTTGACCATGCTCAGTGCGTCTGAATGTCGACAGCATGTCTACTTCCACAATTTCATGATAAAATATTTTTGAAAGAGGCACATTTCAGCACTAAAATGTGTGCTATCATGAAGTATTGATACGGATACTGCATTGATCGTTCACTGACAGTTTTGACCACACTCAATTTTTCTGGACTTTGACTGAACGTTTATCTATACACTTTGATGATAAAGAATTTGACAGAGGCAAATTTCCGAACTAAAATATGTCGTATGACCAAGGACGAGTATCATTTCACACAGTACTTGATTCCGACATTCTTTTGAGCATTCGTTGCGAGTGAAGTTAGAGTTTTCACCTCGCTCAGTTCGTCTGAAACTCGATAGAATGTTTATCTGCACAAGCTGATGATAGAAAAAGAATTTTGAAAGGGCCTAAGCCCGTAAATGCAACAATTATTTTATGTGAAAAGACGAAATTTTGTTTCAAAGAAAATTGGTCCTAGATACTGCAGGTTGCGGCAAAACTTTTTAGCATCTGCAGAGGATATTTTCTTTGTTTCTATCATTTGCAATAGTGTTAGACGAACTGGAAAAGCGAAATTTTTTTTCGTCTTTCACTATCCGACAGACTTATTACAGACGACAAATAGACTTGAGGCTTCTTCAGTGATGTTGAAATTAGTTCTAGATACTAGGAATTGAAGTTTTCATTATGCCAAATTTCGTTACTTTGATTTGTTGCTTTACAAGAAGGAGGAGGGCATTTTATTTGACAATACAGTTAAAGATCGTAGAGAGAATATTTGAGCTTTTTATAATTGACTTAAACATTTGGCTTCGTCGTTGTTATTTGCTTTCAGGTTTTAGGTTTGATTCGTTCTTTTTGATTCGTGTGTTTATGATTGTTTATGATTATGAGGCAACTGCCGGTGCTTCGAGGCAAGGAAGCCAAAATGAGTTTTTGTGACAAAATCTCCCATGACAACTGAAGGAAGAGGCCAATTCAAGTATAGCAAATTTATAGCGAACTGCTGCGACAGGAATGGTGTGTAAACATTTAGTGCACACCATTCCCGTTACCAGTGCGTCAAAATGGAAATTGATCAAAAGTCGAGAAATAATACTACTATTTCGAGGTCAAGGGAAAATTTGCTTCTCGTGTATTAACGGGAACGGTGCATACAAGGACCGAGATACAGGGGGGTCTAGGGGGGCCATGGCCCCCTCAAAATATTTCAGCAGTTGCTACAGTAAATCTTTATTCTTTATTATTCTAGTAATTTCAGAATATCAGATAGGTACTCAATCGTCTTATGTCGGGCATATCTCGTTCACTTTCTACCTTTCATTAATCTAGGAAGCTCTTTGGGGGTTATTTACAAGCTAACAAACATAACTCTCACCATAACTCTACAGTGGCCTTTGGTAAGCATTCCAAACGTAGATTTACATGTAAAGTCAATCCGTATTGAGAAACAAAAATTAGTGTACCGTTAAGCCAATTTGAAGAGTTTGGTCTCAATTTTTTCCAGGAGAGTACTCCTAGACCCCCTCCAAGGTTCTGGATCGCTTACCTCGTCACCCGGTTTGCCCATGGCCTCAAGTAAAGAATTGTATCTCGGTCCTTGAGTGCATACACATTTATTAGGAACTTTTCTCCTTGTAATGTTAGACTACGACCCAATCGCACCGTTTTGGATGTCAAGGAAAAACATGCTTGTCACGAAGTATAATGATTTTTAATACACAGCGTTTCCTTTAACGTTTGAGTTAGTTTTCAAAAGTGAGGAAACTTTACAACTATTGCGAGGCAAAGGGAAGTTGTTCTTCTCATGCAGTAACAGGGACGGTATATATTTTAGTGCTCACTGTTTCCAGTACCGTTTGAGTTTGATCAAAATAGGCTAAATTTACAATATTTTTCGAGGAAATTTGTAACGATTTTGAGGTCAGTCAAAAATGTTGCTCAGGAAGAAGTGACGGGAACGGTTTTTTCGCGTTTTAGTACACCGTTCTAATTACCGGGCGAGCAAGACTTCGATGGAAAACTGCGAAAATTTGCAACATTCTCAATGTCACGGGGAAATTTGCTTCTAATGTTGCAATGAGAACGGTCTGTCCACTTTTTCTAATCCTGGTGATGAGAGAACACCACTGAAAAGTGGAATATGTGCCAACGTAACCCAACGTCGTCCCCAGGGCCTCTTGTCATTGGGGACGAGGTTGAACCACAGATCAGTGGGTTGAACGCAACCTTTAGAAATTTTCGCGCCAAAAGCGAGCTTTTTTCTGTTTCGCGCCAAAAATGCTTTGGTATTCATTTCCGGTCTTCCAGTCTCGATTTGGAAACAAGCAACATGGCGACCGCCGCCAAAGTAAAACACGCCGAACAAGAGCTAGTGAGAATTGGAAATAAAGTACACGAGAAGAGTAAGTTTACATATTTCAGTGTGTTTTAGAGTAAATGTAAGTATCTAATGTTTGTTTTGTTGTTGAAACCGTCCAAATACTTTGCTGTTTCATTGGCGTTATTGATTTGATTATTGCCTAGCACAAAATGAATGAAACGGCTCTCAAAAGCAAAGAGATACTGCGCTTAATCCTTCGTTGTTAAATTATGCAAAATTACTGCAGATGTTTGTTCATGATTTCCTACACTTTTTGCTATCGGTTTAAACGTAACCGTTATTTCTGTGGTGCACCGCATACATATTCCTGCTGTGCATATTCCTGCTGTGTTTGGAATGTAGATAAGTCAACCTCTGAAAGGAAATTAAAGGCTCCCATTAGCCATGTTTGAAGAATGAGATCATGCACGTAGCTTACTTCATGAAGTAATAAATATTTATCTGCAATGGCAACTGTTTAATGTAGGATTTGATAAGAGTCCAGAATTATTACATCGGGTGTATCGAAAATAAGGATGGCACATGATACTGACAAATTCTTTACTTTAGCGGGACAAGATTTGCCACTGCAATAGTGCCACACCTGTTTCTTGATAGTATTATATGGGCTGATTGGTTTCCTTGACAACAGTCGTCCCTATGAAGATTCCAAGCAGTAAGGGAACTTTGCCAGGTCAAACTTTCAAATAACATTTTAATGACTTTGCAACTCTGTTAATGATTTCATTAACAGCGAGAGTGTGTTAGGAACACCTAGTAATTAACCTTAATCAGGAGAAATCGATTGGCAACTCATCAAAATTTCATAGAGATTTTATTTCGCTCGAGTTTTTTTTTTTATTGTATACAAGTATATTCCTTCTAGTTTGCCTAAAACCCCTTCCAGAACGTTTTTATTCTTCAAACATGAAACATAGCTCGAGAAACGACATATTTTGACAAAGAAAATCCTTAACCTACACGTCCTACACTTTATTTGCACTCTGCTCAGAAATTACTAGAGTAATGTCTAAACACTGGAAAGGCTCCAAACAGCGTTGCTTTGAAATTATCCCGAGGGCACAGATAGTAACCAACGTGAAGATTGTTATCGAACATTTAAGAAACTCATAAGAAACTCTGTGTACTCAAAATCGGGTAATTTTAAGGAGTTAAGGAGCCCAAATACTTAGTTTCTTATAAAGAATACGTGTAGATGTAGGAAAAAATGATGGCGGAGCCTACAGCCGAATTTTTACTTTAGCCAGACACCAGCTGCTACCTAGTCAGTGCAACACATGTTTCTCGATAGCATAGTATGAGTCGCTTGCCCCTTGACAGCAGTCGTCCACATTGAAGAAGATTTCAAACAGTAAGGGAACTTTGCCAGGTCACAGAGGTCAGATTTTGGAAAATTACCTTTAATGAGTTGGCAGCTCAACTGATGAATTCATTAACAGCCAGAGTTTGGCAGCTCACCTAAATTTGATTGTTGCCCCAAATATCTCTTAATTGTTTTGATTGTGTGAATTAACAATGTCTATGAATACTTCAGATGCTTCATCGTTTGTTCCGATTGTGTGCATAAATAATGCCTATTGTTACAACATTCCTGATTCCTTCGTCTATAGGTAGGTCTATTCCTTCCGGTTGGAGAAAAGCCCCTCCATAATGTTTTCATTCTTAAAACATAATTAAAGGCTCCCATTAGCCATGTTGAAGAATGAGATCATGCACGTAGCTTGCTTCATGAAGTAATAAATATTTATCTGCAGTTGCACCTGTTTAATGTAGGATTTAGTTTATATCGGGATGGCAATAGCCTAGCCAGCCCACTTCAAGGAGACCAGATTTCTTGATAAGCGTCAGAATTATTACATCGGATGTACCGAAAATAAGGATGGCACATGATATTGCCAAATTCTTTACTTTAGCCAGACAAGATTTGTCACTGTAATAGTGCCACACCTGTTTCTTGATAGTATTATATGGGTTGGCTGGTTTCCTTGACAACAGTCGTCCATATGAAGATTTCAAGCAGTAAGGGAACTTTGCCAGATCAAACTTTGTAAATAGCATTTTAATGACTTTGCAACTCTGTTGATGATTTCATTAACAGCGAGAGTTTGTTAGGAACACCTAGTAATTAGCCTTAATCAGGAGAAATCGATTGGCAACTCATCAAAATTTGATAGAGATTTTATTTTGCTCGATTGTTTTGATTTTATACAAGTATATTCTTTCTGGTTTGCCTGAAACCTCTTCCAGAATGTTTTCAGTCTTCAAACATGAAACATAGCTTGAGAAACTACTTATTTTGACAAAGAAAATCCTTAACCTACACTTATTTTATTTTCACTAGCGTCCTGTATCACTTTGCTCAGAAATTACCAGAGGATGTCTGAACATTGGAAAGGCTTCAAAAAGTCTTTTTTGAAATTATCCCGAGGGCACAGATAGTAATCAACATGAAGATTGTCATGGAACATTTAAGAAACTCGTAAGAAACTCTGTGTACTCAAAATCATACATGTTGATGTAGGGAAAAAATGGCGGAGGACACTACTGACGTACTTTTACTTTAGCCAGAAACCAGCTGCTACCTAAACAGTGCAACACTTGTTCCTTGATAGCTTATAGTATGAGTTGCTTGCCCCTTGAAAACAGTCGTCCATGTTGAAGATTTCAAACAGTAAGGGAACTTTGCCAGGTCACAGAGGTCAGATTTTGGAAAATTACCTTTTAATGAGTTGGCAGCTCAACTGATGAATTCATTAACAGCCAGAGTTTGGCAGCTCACCTAAATCTGATTGTTGACCCAGATGTCTCTGAATTGTTTTGATTGTGTAAATTAACAATGTCTATAAATACTTCAAATGCTTCATCGATTGTTTCGATTGTGTGCAGGAATAATGCCTATTGTTACAACATTCCTGATTCCTTCCTCTATAGGTAGGTATATAGGTATATAGGTAGGTGTATTCCTTCCGGTTGGAGAAAAGCCCCTCCATAATGTTTTCATTCTTCAAACATAAAAAGGAACATGAAATCCCGGGGGGGTACATGACTTGGGGATGGACGGGGGTCTGCTGCCCGGTTTTCAGAGAAGTACCCGCCTTCTAATTACCGAATCTTGCTGTCATACCCACTTTTATGATGAATTTTGGCAGAGAACGACCCATTTTTGCCATTTTTCGCCAATTTCTGGATAACCCACCCACGTTTATGGATAATCTGCCGAAAAGGGGGCCCTTGTCTAGAGAATTTCGGGCCAAAGACCCACCCATATGGGCAGTGGCGTAGCCCAGGTCCCTGCTTTTGGGGGGGCAAGGTGCGAGCGTAGCTAGCAGACATGGGGGTCCGGGGGCTTGCCCCCGGAAAAATTTTTGGAGACCACGCCCTTGAGACGCTCGGAAAACAAGGGAAACGCTCTTTTCAGCTATGTTTTGCATCATAAACCTGACTACATTGAACAAAAAATAGGCTGGATGTTTTGTTCAATTTGGATTAAGGATTTATGCTCATTGTAGCAAGTTGCTAAGAAAGCAAAAGAATTCTTATGCAATTACAAGGGGTCCGACATATCAAGTACGAAATACGAAATGGATCTTCTCAGCTTTACTGCAAAATGATTTGATGCTGGTCGCGCCATCTTGATTCGAGGAACTGTCTCTTTTCACTACTTTATCATTTTCTTGTCAGTCTACAGCATCTAAGAAATTCTTCTTCAGCGTACAGATTCTTCAAATCATCATTTGATGAGATTTTTCCAGAGTGGTTGCAAATAAGGATCCCTTACAGCCAACGGCAGGCATTTACAGGCTAAGAGTCACATGGGGATTGAAATGGATGGGTCCAGGGTCAACTCACTAGGAAAATTTTTGATAACATGCATTCTACTTTGGCTTAGAATGCCTCTGCCCACATTGTTCAAGAATTTCTGGACGCCGCATTCCTTCTTAGGTGCGCCACTGGAAAAAGAAGAAAAATTTTCTATGCCGTTTTTAGAATGGAAGCGACGAAAGTTTTTCTTTTTTCTTTCAGTCATGATTCAGTTCTCGCCAAAATTTTGCAACTTAGTGCCATAGGTACCTGATACAAAAGAGGTAAAAATATAGCAATTTAGAAAGTCCAGGAAACAGGACAATATTCATGTCACGCTGGGCAGATCGATTAGAAACATTTTCATGAGGAAGAGCTGAGCCATTAAGGATCATTGCAGAATGATGGGATTTATGGTACCGTTCTCAAATTTCAACTTTGAATTGCTTTGAAACATTGATAAAAAAACTCTAAAGGAGCAACGAAGATCATGGGGTATACGGAACGTGAAGAGAATTCGAGTGAGGCGAGCCGAACATTTTTGAGAAGCACACATTGAATTTCACTGGATGGTTGATATGTCACAGCACTGCAGAAGAGATGCACTGGCCATTGAAGTGGAAGTTTAAGTTGGATTCATAAATTCTTGTAATGCTTGATACATAGGAAGATGCAGAAATCGTTCAAGGATACAAGTGGCTGCATAAGTACACATGAAAGAAAGTCATGATAAGTCTTGATTGAAGTGCAAGCGAAGCGAGAAAAATTCGAGGGATGTGATTAACTTGATTCTATGTTCTGTACCAAATAGACTCGTACACACATCAAATTAAAGGGGTGCCGAAGTCAGATTCAAAGAAGCTAATGAAGCTGTTTGCCTTGTGGGGACATGATGGCAGGCCAGGCGGTACAAAGATGATACAGTGACGCACGTATGGAAATGCGAGTGAAGCGAGCAGAAAAATTTTGATATTTTCGTTGGCTAAATCGTGCCAAGATGCCATTTATTAGCTCAAGAATTTCATTCCTGTTTCTTTTATAACATTGACAAACCATACTGCCACGAGTGTTGGAGAAAAATGCAGCTCACCCCCCCCCCTTCAGTTTCTCAACGGATTTGGAAGAATCACAAAACTCATCTTTGGCGATGATTGGGGGGGCGGCCGCCCCCCTTTGCCCCCCCTGGCTACGCTACTGCATATGGGCGGCACATGCCTGTACCCCTAGCATGTTATGTACCCCCCCCCCGGGCATGAAATACAACAGGTAAGCGGGAAAATATAGATGCAACATTGTGTATCATAAAATATTAATGCATCATCACTTTGTACACCTACCTATGCCTTGGAATGCCTATTTTTTCAAATTGTAGGCATGATCCTTTTTGTGAGTCTTTGTATTCATTTAGTCATGAGAATCTAATGGCCAGTCCATCCAAGGGCTGGTAGCCCTGCCAGTGTGGAAAGTTCGTTTGTTACGCCAAAGGTTTACGCCATGCCAATCGTCTAAAGACAGTGCTCCACACCAAAAAAATTTGGCGTAACATACATGTTTTCCTGTGGCCCAGGGGGGATACATAGCCTGTTAACCAGACCCGATTTCAAAGGAAATAGAAGCTAAAGCTTCAAAAGGCATTGTTTCAAAATGCTCATGAGTCTGCAGGTAGTGAACACAAAGACGTTATACATAGAACCTTTAAGAGACTTTGTTGAGGATACCAAGGACTACTTTTGTCTTGAGTCTTTTTGTTATTCTGGTAATGTTCCAAGTACTATCAACAGTTGATGAACCTACTGTATTATCATTTGCAAGAATCTCTCTTTGTTTTTTTGTTAATCCTTTTTTGGACTATGGTTGGATTTGGCCCACATTCTTTCCACAAACCAAACATGCTTTCTGCTCATGATCACAGGTTTTCTTTGCCCTTTTGGTGGATAATCGTTGCTTTGAACATTATTGATTTGTATCCCCAACAAAACTTGCAAGAAACTCTTGAGTACTCAAAATCTGATAATTTTAAGAAACTCTCAGTACTGGCCCCAATTCTTAGTTTGTTATTGAAAATATGCATACAATCTTGAAACAAAGTGGTATGATCATAAAGTTTTTTCTTTCCCCAGAGCTTTAGTTTATGAAAGGCTCATAAAAACCTGCTGTGTAAACATGGATGATGACTTGAATTCCTCAACAAATCCACAACCACCTCCCTTGACTGCAGAAGAGAAGGAAATACTGGAAAGTGATAAAATTGGTGAGTATTTTGACAGCTTGAATACCATCACCCTGGTCAGACCATTTTCCAGAAATCGAAGATTTTTGGAGAGGTTGAAGAAAGAAGGGAACTCTGTCTTGAATGGCATGTAGGTTCCAACTCTTTAAATGTATGAAAAAGGCTGGTGTAAAATTTGTTGACCCATTTCTCTAAACTCAATAACTTGAAAGAAACTTAGCAACTTTTCTATGATTTTACCATTGGACTTTTCTGAAATCTTGAATATTTGTCGAAATCACATCCTATTTTATATTTTAGCTCATTTTATGAAGTGACGTCACCAAATTTCTAAATCACAAACCAGAAGCTTGAAAGTGTTTTGCTTGCTAACATATTGTAGGCATCCATAAACTATGGCTTTCTTAAAGATTATTTGATCTTTTGTCAAGAGGTTTAGAAATTACGATAATCATGATAAGATTTTTTTGAAAATTTTCTTGAATTCTTAAAACAGAAGAAAAACACTGTAATTCTGGAAATATTGAAGATTTCAGATAAGTCCAATGGCAGATTTACTGTAAAACAGTTCAAGTGTCTTTGAAGCCGATAAGTTCAAAGAACTTAGATCAGATCATAGAATTTTACACCCAGCTTTTTAACCCTATTGGTACTGGGCGATTTTTTTACTCACTTTGTACTGGGGGGGGGGGCGTTTTTCACCCCCCCCTCTTTTTCTCCGAAACCACTAGAGATATAACAATAAGACTTACTCCTATTGTTCTCTAGACAATTAGCTATTGAAATGTAACAATGACAATTAATTAGTCACGTGTTTCGTTGCTAGGCAACCAAAAAACAAAGGAAAATTGGCAATTTTTTACCTTTTTAACAAGAAAAATTCTATTTAATTTATCTGTAGTCCAATTTTCTCCAAATTTGTCTCAAATCGTAGGAAACATGCTGCAGATCTAAAATACATACTTTTTAGATATTTTCAGTTTCTATTTTTAGCACAATTAGCTTTTAATTGGCTTTTTGTTCCATGAACAGATTTTCTTTGCAGTTATTTTGAAGTCTTGTCCTTTTACTGTATCTACTAAATATGGACTCAGAAGTAATCAAATAAATAAGTTAAAGCAAAAAAGACAACAATTTTTCATATCTTACATTTATTCATTAGAGCAATGACGTCATTAATGTCAATGATGTCATAGATATTACATTTTGCTGGTGTCAGCAAATATGAAATATTTATATATCAAATGAAGCTTCTCATCAAATGCAATCGAATGGTGTATGTTTGAGATCAATCGGACAAACGAGACAAAATCTATTGTGGTTTTAAGAATTTTTTTGTTGACTACTCTCCAAATATGGTATTGCTGTGGTCACATGATCATAGTTAGAACAATGAAATGTTAAAAATTTAATTGCCAATTAAATTCGACTAAAAGTCACAAAGTTTGGTGGTTGAATTACAGGCCGTTTTCGTGCAATGTAGAAAAGTGTGTTAGGGGGGGGGGCGAAAAACGCCCCCCCAGTACTAATAGGGTTAAAGATTAGCAACCTATGCTGTCTTGAATAGGCTTCTCAACTCCTGATAAGCCTCCATTTCCCTGTTGTTATGCTGGAAGCCTGGAACACAAATTCTGACAGGTCTGGAAAGCCTAATTCAGGCCATAGCTTCCTGGTCAGACTGTGGCAGAAAAATAATGATTTTACAGCAGCACATTAAAACTTTATCAAGGCTGTCTTCAGTTCACCAAAGTATTTTTGTTTCCCAGAAGACAAGAAAGTTGCATGACAAATTCCATAACGTAACTTTCTTGAATGTCAAATATAGTGAGCTTTCTAAAGAATGAGCAGAATGACCAAAACACCTAAGAAAGCAAGATATACCGGGTGAGCCAGAAAAAAGTTCCACTTTTGCAAATTCATAACACCAAGACTACTTCATGGATTTGATTCATTCAAATTGTAGTTAAAAGCCAAAAGATCAAAGTATTTTTGTGATATTTTCGCTGTCCTACCGGCACTAGAAGTATTGGTTAATCTAACTTTATAAAGATTTTCATGGTTGCAAATTGACGGAAAAAGGGCCTGAAACATTGATCAGATTGTAACGATTCTATTCACACTGAACAATAGGCAATGAGCCTTTCACCTCTCTCAAGATTTGTGAGACATCGATTTTCAAACAAATACGGAAGAGTTTCAATCCCATGGCAGTTAATATCCAGAGGATATCTCTCGTTGCATTTCCTTTATTTTTCTTTGCGAGGAGTCATTTATTCTTTGATCGATGTTGTAGGCCATTTTTCAGTCATTTTGCAACCATGAAATTTTTGTAAAGTTGAATTTTCCCACTTTTTAGTGCTCGTGAGACAACGAAAAAATCACAAAAATACTTCAACCTTTTGGGTTCTAACTAAAATTGGAATCATTCAAATCTGTGAAATACTCTTGCAGTTATGAATTCTCGAAAGTGGGAACTTTTTTCTGGCTCACCCAGTATATCAATAGGAAATAATTTAAAGGCAGTCTGTCACGTATCTGATTGGCCGCTACAATCAGAGTTCAACACAACAAATTTCTTTGTGAATCTGTGTATTTGAAACAAAGGAGGGCTAATCTTCTTGAATTTCTACGGCCATAGAAAATCAGAGGATCATCAGCCATTCAAATTTCCTATTCTTTGTATTGTCATTATCAACCAATCAAATGCGTGACAGACTGCCTTTAAGATTTACGGAAATGTAAAGTCACTCTTTTGGCTTCTTTCAGATATTCTAACCAGCATAAAATATTCTTTGTAGACCTCTCACTACAAATATACTTTTTCAACCACTATCAAATTTAACTTTATGCAAGTGAAGTTACTCCAATTTTGACAATGTTTCATCGTACCTAAAATATTTCCCAGGCTTTCTGCAACAGTCAAAGATCTTGAGCCATTGGTACTTCTGAGTGAAAATATTTCTAATGTTCCAAGCAGGGAGCAAAGGAAAAGTAGAAAAAAGATTTTCATAGACTAAGACTGTGTTCACACGAGAAAGACACCAACATCGACAGGAAAGCAAAGCCTTGCGAAGGTAAACAAGGAGAAGACACAAAGATAAGTTGCACAAAGAAACAAAAATAGGTATTACATAGAAAACACTTCATTTAGAAACAAATGGTGTTAGCATTGCTAAACAAGAGCAGGTAGAAAGGCAGAAAGTGTTATGGAAACTATCAAAACATAACATAATACATAAATACTTTCTGTTTATTCTTAAAGCCTTTTACAACTCAGTTCATATCTCAATTAGTTTGTGGCGTCTAGTCTCATAGCAGTATACTGTACTGTAGATATAATATAATTTGTTGTCTTGTTGTGTACCTGTTTGAAAAGTCATTACTCACCAAATTTGTTCCTACAGATAGTTTGATACACTATTTTTCGTATTTTTTGGTAATTTTCAAACTGCTGGTATATCAGGTTGCCTCTTGTAAATTTAATAGACCTTTTAGCTATTCTCAAAAAGAATCCCAATCGAACGATACTTTGCTACATTTTGTAGAATTTTCAAATGTACACAATAGTGATAGAAGCTCTAATGCCACTCGATCAAACTTTGCGTATAAAAATGTATAAAAAGAACGCTCGATCCAGCATTTTGCTGAATAGCTGAACGGTCTATTTTGCAAAATATCAATCTTTCAAAATGTAGTGGAAATGTTAATACAATGCCAGAACCCTTTCTTTAAAAACTTACTTCATTTTGATATTTGCTGGAGAACAAAAGGAGTGCTCTTTTGAAGCAACCACCAATTTTTTTCTTTTCTCTGCCATAAATCAGCAACCATTTGTCAAATGGACTCAAACAAGGTCTCAAATTCTAAGTTGTAGCTTGACCTATCCAACTGTGTGAAAACCAAGATAATTGAATATACAGCTCCTCCACAGAAGCCACATAAACAGGGCACAATATTTTAGGACACCCAGTAGAAAGATCTGTGTTCATGACTGTAGCACAAGCAGTGCAATACATTATTTGAAAATGGGACTTTTTTATTCATCACATTAGATTTCAAGTATGAGTTATGTTTCCAAAATCATTCATTGTGTGGTAATTTGTAATAGATGATCCTTGAAATATTTCTTACAGGCGATACTGCATACAGCAAGAAGTGGGTTTTGAGTGTGTTACTACACATGATGGAAGACATGAACAAGGCGGACCAAAAGCAGGAAAAAGATGATATTGAAGAGGAATCTAGTGATGAAACCATTGACTCAGATTTAGAGGAAGAACTTTGTGAACTTTGGGACATGACCATGGATTCAGTAAGTTGTGAAGTTAAGAACATAAGAACATTCTTTTCTTGAAAATGATGCTGTGTCATTTATATGCACTCATACATGATTTTTGATAATGCAGGACAGTAAAAGGCAGTATCTGCTGATGTGGGCGTGCTTAATTACATACTTACAATCAAGATGAAAATATCTAAAATGAGTAGTGGTCCATAAAAGAGAAATTCGAGAAATTAAAACGTTACAAAAGTAGATGTACCGTAAAAGCTGTCTTAAGCCCCTCTCTCTTCTAGACCCCCGCTCTAATAATCCCCTTTATTTGGAGCCAGAGTATCAGATAAGCCCCCTCTATTTTACCTCCCCCCCCCTCATTTTTATCCAATACCACAAGTAACCAAGGGTTTTTCATTTATTAAGCTGAAAAAGCTTGCATGTTACTTTTGATATTATTACGGATACATACAGTAATGTGTCAAGAATCTACAGAATCTGTCCTTGTTGTGGTTTATCATTTATGTTAGGAGTCGTTTTGCTTTATAGTATTCTTTCGATTTTTATTGCAGGATGTATCCAAATACTTGCATGGAGAAGATGCCATTGATTTGATACTGGAAGTTGTACTAAGGACAAAGTCATTGCGAAAGCTTGTGAGTTTGGTTTATTCATTTTTGATAGTGGTCACAATTTCAGGAAGATCCAGTTTTTTGTACATTCAGTCTAAAAAGAAGTTACAATACATATTACTTAATTACACTACTTACAAAATACTATACCCTACTACTAATACAATATCATTTGGAGCGACAAACTATGTCTACCTCATAGCAACATAAAACGGGAAACACCAACATATCACTACACGTAACAATGTGAAAGAAAAAGATAGCACATAGACCACACGTAACTGCTAACGAAAATGAAAACTTAAAAGGGACTTTGGTGGTTGAATGACAAAGTTTTAAATTCCTATTCAAACCGATCAGTTTGATGGATAAAGCAGAGAGTTAACAGAGGTACATCTCTGTTAAGATCATCAGTAAAATCTTTATCACCAAGCAATAAAATCTGCATTAGAAACTCGTTTGAAAGATTGGTATGTCCAAGTGTTCGTAACAAGGCAGAAACTCCAGCGAGAAGATCTCTACTTGGTGCTTCAAAAGAAGGGCAGAGCAATAAGAAGTGTTCCGTATCCTCGATGCCATCGTTGGTGGCGCACATTGGATTAATAGTATCCTTGAAATTGTGTCCAGATCCAGTTTATTTGCGAGTAGCCAACTTTACTTCCAGCGCTTTCCTGTCCAACAAAGCTTTACTGTAGTACTTTAAAGGAGAAGTCCAGGGTTGGGTAGCGTGTGTCCCAGACCCCGTAAGAGATAATACTGTTATGAATAGTGTTTTGTCCTTTTCCCTGCCATCCTCATGTCTCATGGATAGTATGGCGACTAGGACTAATGACGATGATATTTGGCTTTAAAGACAAATGACGGAGATATAAGGCGACTTAAATCAGGGGCCTGGGCAATCTAAAAATAGCCTATTGTATTCCTATATATTCTATGATCTCAAAAGATTGTCAAAACAATGGGACAAATGATGGCAGGCGGCCATCTTTTGCTCTTTTTGTAAGCAAGGCGCTATAAAACATAATCTAAGACAACTTAAATCAGGGCCCTGGGAAATCAAGACATAGTCTATTGTATTCCATTATTGTATTTGATGATCTCCAAAGATTATATCAAAACAATTGGACAAATGATGGCAGGCGCCCAAGTTTTGTTCTATTTTTAAACTTACCGCTATATATCCGTCATTTGTCTTTAAGTTATGAGAATATTTAACAACCTCATAGCTGTCACGAACATCAAAATGTGGAGAATGTAGATAGTTGATGGCAGCAGTTGATCAGTTTGTTTTCTAGCATTAATTTTCAACCCCGGGTTAATCCTTTGAAGTAAATAAACAGAGTTAAAAGCAGTTTAGTAAGAGAGATTCGTTGGATCTCCGTCCATTTGCTTTAATTTGGCAAACTACTGCAAGGTGCAACCTTTCAGATGCCAACATTTTACACTCATATTTTAATTTTCATTGCTTGAATTACTTTAACTTCTATCCAGGAAATCTGTCTTGGAATTCTTGCTAACATGGCATGCACGCAAGATGTCTGCAAAATAATGGTGGAACACACAACGCTGAGGTTTGTCACTCTTTATTTTTAAGCCCTGTCTTGGGCTACCTGAAAATGTCATAAACTCTACAATGGACCTTTTCGCTAGTTGGAGAAAGGGACTAGGGAGAGTGCGGCCCATCAGCCTTGGCAACAGCAGGAGATAAAGGGAGTCGCCATCTTGCGGTGCGGTTCCCTTGCCTCCAAACTTGAGTTGTTGTCTATTTATTTGCACCATTCAAGAGTCACACGATAGTTGTTTGGACCGGTAAGTGTTTTCTCTAGATTTTTTAGCCATCTGATCATCCTTTCACCCATTGGTGATTGTATTTTGAGCCACTTTATTGTAGGGATTTGAACTCGTCTTTTAAGCTGCTCAGCTTAGGCCCAACCGATCAACAGGTCTAACTCCAAGCTTGAGTGAATAGAAGCAATAAAGTGCCTCAAAATAAACTCACAGATGGCTGGAAGGATGGCAAGATGCCTAAATAATTTAGAGAAAACACTTACCATACCAAGCAAGGATCATGCAACCCTTGAAAGGTGAAAATGAATCGAAAATAACTCGAGTTTGCAGGGAGATGTGACCGAAACGCAAGCTGAACGTTTATCGCCGAAGTGGAGGGGATTCCCCGACTCCTACTGTTGCCATGGCTGTCAGATGGGCCGAACTCTCCCCAGTCCCTTTCCTCAAATTACGAAAAGGTCTTTTGTACCCGGTCAGTCCGCATGCCGTTTGAAATGCTGCTGTTTCCTGAATATCAAAGCAATAACGGATTTTAGAGCTGCCTTTGACAACTAGGCATTGCTTTCTGCTTTAATTCGCTTTGCCCAGGATCACTTCTTGTATTCAAATCTTGATAACAAGGACAGAATTTTTTGACACAATAGCATCCGCTGCTTTAATTGACGTCTCAGTTCAAAGCTATTTGCGATTGCAGACAAAGGAAGTTCTATCAACCAGTAATTCAAAACAAATCAAGCCGCAAAGATTGCCCCGAGATCTGTAGGGCGAACTCTTGCATTTGTGCATGCGAAAGGTGCTTTTTAAGGGAAGTTATGTGCTTATAACGAAGGAGGGATGTATCTAAACATCTACCTCGGGCATTTCATTTATTTTCTTCAGCATTCTATCGAGACGGTATTAAATTATCGTATTTTTGGGTGTAATTAAACCACTTATTATTGCTCAGCTTCTAAATCAGACCAAAAATTCTCATGGCAGATATTTCGATATATCCTTCTTTTTTCAATACATAGTCATGTTTCATCGTAAAATCCATTTCAGGCTTGCACAACGAGCGAGCTACCTATCTGCGTTTCAGAGCAACTTTTCTGCGGCTTTGTTTGTTCGAATAAGTGATTGAGAGAATTTCCTTTGTCTGCAGTCGCTAATAGCTTTGAGTTGAGGTGCCCAAAGCCAATTGATGCTATTGTATTACAAAATCTGCCCTTGTTGATATATTAATATAACAACCTTCCTACTTTATTTTCAGTGCAATCACATTATTTCATATCGATAAGCCCGATGTAAGGACACTTGTAGAGCTGGCAAGGTACAGTACCAATATGTTAGAAATTGAAAGCTACAAGAATAAGACTGCGTTCACACGATGCCGGCACATTTTGAAAACGATGACAAAAGTGACGGTAGCAAAATTTGAGCTAGCGTTCACACGATGCCGGAACAATTTGAAAACGGTAGGAAATTTGACGATAAAAACTCGTTTCAGGATTTGATGCCAAAGAATAGTACCTACACCCTAAGAATAGACTTGTCTCGATCCAAAAGTGTCGAAAAATGTTCTGTTTTCATCTTTGTCGAGTGTTTACGCGATGCTGTTTCAAATTTATGCCGGTTACGGTTCCGTTTTCAAAATCTACCGTTTTCAAAATCTGCCGGCAAAAAATGTGCCGTTTTCGTGTGAACGGGAGGCCTATCCGTCGAATTTTTCACCGTTTTCAAAATCTGCCGGCATCGTGTGAACGCAGTCTAAGGTAATGATTGGGGACGAAGCTATTGCTCTCGTTGAAACACGTGGTTGCACCCTTATTCTTTTGAAACTTGTTTTTCCAAACATTGAAGTGTGCCGCATCCCTGTGGCCCTTCAAATGTCCATTACTTAGTAAAGGGAGAAGTTAGCATTTTTACAGCTCTCAGTTATATGTAACGGTGAAAAAGGTGAAAAAATATGTTATTTCTTCAAAGTTACCTACTGGGTGTCCTAAAAAAATTGTGGCCCGTTTGTGTAACTGCTGTGGAGGAGTTGTTGATTCAGTTATCTGGATTTTTACACAGTTGTATAGGTCAAGCTTCAACTTAGAGTTTGAGACCTTGTGTGAGTTAATCTGACGAGTGGCTGCTGCTTTATTGTAGAGAAAAGGCTAAATAAGTGGTTGCTTGGAATGTAAAATAGAGATCTTTTTCGAATTTTTTCATTCATCGAATGGTATCGATTTTTATCATCTTTAATTCATTAGCAGTTTTAATTCATTCATCGACTGCCTCTAACATCTTTGCTTTTAAGGTGTGCACTTTTTCAAGCCATTTTCAGGCTTAAATTATTCTTCTTACATCCACATAGCTCTTTGTTGATATCTGACATATGTTATATGTTCCATGATTGAGAGGTTTGTGTCCTAATTTGTAGATTAATTGGTGTATGCCTTGCAAATAAAGAGAGCAGACACAGATGGATACAAGCTTTAAAGGACCATTCAATCATTGACAAGCTCATTTTCATCCTCGAAAATTCTTTGAATGGTAAGAACTTAAAGTAAAAAGACTTTCATTAAAATGAGCCTCTACCGGAGATTTTCTCTTGTATCATAAATGTATCATAAAGTCATATATATATATAGAGGAGGCGCGCCCTAAAATGTTGGCTAACGTTTTTCATTATACCTGACTGCGATGCAAAAACTTCATTGCAAAAGAAGTTCGGGTCTAGATTTTGCCGTAAAACGCGTGAAAATTATTTGCTGATGCCTTTAGTGAGATTCTGTCTTGTTGTTGTCGTTTTGTGCCTTCTATCCTGGTCGTGAAGGATCTTTGAAAATCACAAAATCATTCATGGATAAAGGTGGGAGCATTGATATTATTCCATACTCCTTGAAAACCCCTCTTCGACTTGCTAGATTTTCAAAAAAAATTAATAGACCTCGTTAATCTTTCCTCCTTCGATTGCAGTTCATAATCCTGCTTTAGGTTCTTTGAAATGCGATTTAGCGTCCGTCCAAATTAGACTCCATGCCAAAGATTAGGCCGTTCAGATCTACTTGAATTTGAGATGACAATTTGCCAATGCTAACAAGTGGACAGTTGTTACATTTTAATTCAGCTTTCAGAAAGACTTTGTGAACCTTTGTATAGTGATTTGCCCACTCCTAGCACACAAGGCAATGCAAAACAAGCTAGAAGCAATGGAAATGTGGTGTTTCAGACGAATATTAAAGATATCTTGGGTAAAAAGAGTGAGCAATGTTGATGTTTTAGCAAGATGTAATGAAGAAAGATCATTGATAAGAGTAATAAGACAAAGGCAGTTGAAGTTTATTGGTCACATCGTCAGAGAAGAAAGTATTGAAAAACAGGCGATAGAAGGGAAAATAGCTGGAAAGAGAGCAAAAGGAAGACAAAGAAGAACTTAGATGGAAGGTCTAACATCATCGGTTGCTAGCAACTTAACTTCTAATGAACTAATTCATGCTGCAGATGATAGAAAAATGTTTAAGCTCATGGTCGCCAACGTCAGGAATTGATAAGGCATCATAAGAAGAAGAAGCACATTCCCCTGTTTTCAAATTACTTTTTTTTTGGAACTTGGACAATTTAGGGCGCAGCCCTTCTATTTATGAGGTTTGATGAAAGCTAATTGCCGAAACAAGAATTATGATTTCTGCTCACTGCTGAGAACAGAAATTTGATAGACCATTGATTTTCCCGATCCAATTGTTACTCGGGATGACTCAAAAACATTATCTGCGTTTGAAACATTATTGCAGCAAAATTAGTTGTGGTGCAGTCCTAGAAATTTGTTTTCTAATAATTAAAACTTTGAAGTATTTTTACATTTTTTGATAATTTTCAAAATAGTATTTCGTTGGTAAACTAGAAGATTGAAAGAATTCATCATGCAGCCAGAAAATGGCCTGAAACGCACCATCAAATTTTCCAGATCTTTTGAAAGTTATTCCTTTGAACTTCATTTGAGAATTAGCAGAGCCAATTGAATGATAAATGAAATTGAGATATAAACTGAAAATTGTATTTTAATTATTTTCTGAGAAAGGAGTTTTGAAAATAGTAAAACTGAAAATTTCATGTCTTTTATTCAATCATTCACTTCATGTCATTCTAAAATTTCATTTCTTTGATTCTACCATTCGCTTTGTTGTTCTTGATTCGCTGTTTGAACTCTTTTTGACTATGTTTTGCATTCCTAATCTTGTTAAAAATTCCATTTAGTTGAGCTACTAGATGGCGTAACAGATGTGGTCGATAAATTGCTTGATTACGATGACTCGATCCTCGAAACACTTTCGACCGCAAAGACTGTGAATGTGATCTGTGATGTGTATAGAAGGACAGCGTAAGTTTTCAGTAGGTATTATCTGTCTCAATAATTTGCTCCTTGTGCCAAGTTGTAAATTATCTGAAATTTTATTTTATGGCTGGCACTCGCAACGGTGGAAAGACCACTATGTCACTGTTATTGGATGTTCACGGGAAATTATGAAAAGGGGAGAAACAAAATGCAGCATTCTACGTAGTAAATGTGTGTTAATGCTAAGGCCGCATGTTTGTCAGCATAGTACCCCCCTGTCCCTGCAACCTCCTACCCATATCTCTCGGTTCCAGTATTCCCATTCCTCCTTGAGTCTGCATGCTTTCAGCTTGTGACGACATTGAGTACGAAAATTTTGCACCCCACTCGCCCTCCTTAGAATTTTGTTAGTCTTCTTATGACCCCGTTGTTCAGTATCCCGTCGAGTCGTATCCTAAGTCTAGTCAATCGCAGATGGCTCTCCCTTCTCACGCACTCTATTGTCCGAAACAGTAGGGCCACCATCATGGTGGCTCTGAGAATATGATTTTGGTCACCATGGTAATAAAGCCCAATTAATAGTTCTCCGTTACAATCGATGGACAAAGCTTGCGGCTGTCCGCCCGAATTATTCATTACTTAGTCTGTATTTAGCCTGTTTCTTAATTTGTTATCTTAAAGAAATAGCTGTAACCCGTGATCCCGGCAAGACACCGGTCTGATTTCAAAGAGGTCAATGCAGCTATGAAATGTTGTATATGTATTAATGCCAAAGATACGACCCCAAAAGCTGCCAATGAAAAAGTGAAAGGGTTAATTCAGTCTCTTATTTTGTGGTAGTCGTTCTCAGCGACCGTCGAGCGTTAAGATGAGATTTAAGCGGAGTGGATGATCAAGATGGGAATGACTTTGGAGGGAAATCCAAAGAAAATATAGGAAAGGAACCGATTAAAGAAAGAAAAGACACAGAAATTTTAAATATGCTGCAACAGTTATTAATGCGGTCATAGTTCCTTCTCAGTTTGGATAAATGCTGTTTGGTGATTTTTTTAAAGATTTGTTCTGAGAGGTATTCGATCTTTCAGAACTCAAAGAGCATTCGATTGCAAAGAAAGTGTTGTCACAGAGAGTGATCTTGCAGAAATTTAGTTATTTGCATGCTAATACAAGAAATAAAGTCTAATTTTAGTAGTTTATTATCTGCCTTTCAACTTAGTTTGTCACCTGTGCAGATTTGTTCTGTATCTTGCCTCAAACATGATGATGTAGAATATATCACAAACCGCATTTACGCTTTAAACTGCTGTGTGCCTCATTAGTTGTCTTTGATTTTATTGGCAGGGTCAAACACCCACAAACGGTGCAAAGTCTCCTACACATTCTTCAGCTTATTTCAACTACCGAAAAAGGAGTTTCTGCGCTTGGTAAGTTTTCTGTAGACTGATTGCATATTCGTAGTTATCGCTATTGATAGACTGATGGACGCTCATACTACGACTTATGGACTTTGATACTAAAATTTGGGATGAAGTTTTCCCCTATCGATTTCATAACTAGATATGGAAACCATAACAACACTGTACGAACACCAGGCAATGGCGGATGGGCCTAAGTTGCCGGCTCGAACCTACACTGTTAAAACAACTCAGATTTAAAGTTTACAGTGATAATAGCCATGAACAAAGGCCACAACTATCCGTACAAATGTTTCCTCAATCCAAGAAACAACAAACCTCTCACCGTGAATCAGGGGTTCCTCATTTTTAAGGCCAAGTAGCTTCCATGAACTTCACTGCAGCATTGAGAATTTCCAACTGTCGAGGGTCGCTGGCCTCGCTTCTGAGACTACACAGCGGCCTCTTTCCAAAGGGCATACGTAAACGTGTGCATCTCCGTCCCAAAATTTTATATCAAAGTCCATAAGGCCCAGATTGAGCAAAATAAGAAATGTTGTTGTTGTTGTTGTTGTTATTGTTGTTGTTGGTATTTTGCGATATCTGGGACTATGTCGTGAGGCTAAGTTTTCTGCAGTACTATGCGAATAGTGGACTAGCAATAACAATAGTCAAGAAGAGGCCAATAAAAAGATTTACTATCGTTGGGAAAATGGTTTCATCCATAATTTGCTTGCCAAAGAAAGAAGTTCGAAGATCGGACGTGTAATCAACTTTGTCAATGTTTGAATCAGGAGTAATTTTTTTGGGCCGCCCCGTACTTCCACCTACGAAAAGCTGTGAGATTTATGAGTTGTCATTGATCATTTTATGATTTATGTTTAACAATGACTTGCGATACAGGAGTTGAAACTTGCTTTAAATAATGGACTCGGTGTAATAAACCCACAAGCGCAACATTAGACATTATGATGAGTTGAACGAAAACTGTTGAATCCTGTAAAAGAGTTAGAACCAAAATACCAGGTGAGCTAGAAAAAAGTTACTACTTTTCAAGATTCTTAGCACCAAGAGTACTTCACAGATTTGAATGATTTAAATTCTAATTGAATGCCAAAATATCGAAGTATTTTTGTGATTTTTCTCGCTGTCTTACGAGTACTAGAAATATAGGTAAATTCACCTTAACAAAAATTTCATAGTTGCAAAATGACTGAAAAACGGCCTAAAACATTGATCAAATTATAAAGGACTCCTCGCACAGAACAACAAAGCAAATGCCCCCATTGCCTATTGTTCTGTGTGAGGAGAGTCCTTGCGATTTGATCAATATTTTAGTCTCTTTTTCAGTCATTTTGCAAGCATAAAACGTTTATAAAGTTGAATTTATGTATACTTCTAGTGCTGGCAAGAGAAAGAGAAAAATTACAAAAATATTTCGATCGTTCTGCTTTTAGCTAGAACTTGAATCATTTAAATCTGTGATGCACTCTTGGTGCTATGAATTTTCAAAAGTTGGATTTTTTGGCTCACCCGGCAGATCTGTAACAAGAAGAAAAATGTTAAATCCCACAAGAGAAACAACGAAATTAACCTGAAACTTTGATGGAAAGAAGATAAGTTAATAGCTGTAATGAAGAATAATGCTGAATAACCAAAATCTAAATGATTTATTGTTCTTTCTATCTATACATATACAGCCTCAGTTCAAGACAGTGGAGATATTGCAAGAATTATTCTGATTGAAGGAAGCAAGTATTTCACGCCTCTTGAAAGTAATTTCCCATCGCTTGTCTCATCATGCTGTATCCTCAATGTTCTTTTGTCAGCCGAAGCAGAAGAACCAAAGGCTTTTGATAAGAAAGGTAAATTGTATCATTCATGAATTTTATCCAAACTAGCAATAAACATCAGTTAGTGAGTGCAGCGTTTTGGGAAATGGGAAGAAATTTAACCATCAACCGGAATCCGGAATGGATTAAAAGTTATAGGCCATCGCTTGTCTCGTCATGCCGTAATAAAGTAAGTTTCTGCTGACATTGCTAGATGCCTTTGCCCCCCCCCCCCTCTGTCTTGCAACCCCTCATTCTTGCAGTCAATTCAGTTCTGTTGGCATTGCATCACAAAAGGACTACTTGCTCCGCGCCCACTGTCTCAAGACCAAAACGAAAAGTCAGACAAACACGCATTCATTCCATTAAAGACCCATTGTCAACCGGCATGCTTTGGGTGGACAAACAATACTACAATGCAATTCTTGACTGTCAACTGAAAACAAACTCTTTCGAACTGTTGACTGAAGAAGCCCCGTGCATGCAAGTATCACAAGGCTATCACAAAGACTTTTTTGAGATCAGTTGCCAAGATCAAGCAATCGCAAACAAAAGCCCCCATAAAAACCTTTCCGTAGTATGATGTAAAACCATACGCTGCTGCGACAAATTGCTTTCAAATGTTGCACAAAAATTATATAGCTTCAAAAATAGAACTTCCTTAAAATTCAACAGAGAGATAAAGAGAAGCACGATAAAGATCAGATAGTATAATGGGGGCTTGTGTTTGTGTTGGCTTTATTACGACAAAGGCTTTGTATTTGTTTTGGACGGGGGCTCTTCAGTCATTAGTTTTAAAGAGTTTGTTTGTTTTTGACAGTCAAGAATTGCATTGTGGTATTGCTGGTCCACCCAAAGCATGCCGGTTAACAATGGGTCTTTAAATAAGAGACAATTAAGATGGCTTTGATAACACTATCTCTGTCGTTTTCGTTCTTTTGTGATGAAAATAGTTTATTTACGGAAAAGCGAATTGCAGGATAGCCAGATTTCCACAAACCGAAAGAAAGACAGAAAGAATAAAAGGGAGATATCGCAGCTTGGTGATTCTTTAAAATATTTGGCTGCTAACGGAGCAAATATAGTTTTTGTTTACGAATCCTAATCCTAACGTTCGTTTATCCATGCTTTAATGATGATAATCTATTTCTTTAAAGATGGTAGTATACAACTACAGATAGCAGCATTTGAATTTGTATTAACAGCATCAAGAACATACTTTGTTCACAGCATGTTGCTCAATCAATAGACGATTGCGGAGAGAAATTCTTTACCAATATGTCGGAGAGGAAATTTTTACCAAGATGCATTGAGTTTTTTAATCGAATTCCTATAGAATCTTTAAAGATTCGTAACTCGAACGCAATTGCAGCGTGGTGAAAAATTCCTCGCCGCCATCTTTAGGGCAATCGTCTATTGTTCTATATTTACAATACATATGCTTACATTTGCAGACATCAAAATGCTGTCAACAGTGTTATCATTGACTGAAGAACTCTCGGAGCGTGTTTCAAGTGATGAAGAAGAACAGCAAGAAACATGTGCAGTATACAAACAATACTTTGCTGCTGTCAAAGACTTTCTCATTGTTTTAATTGAGATGTTTCTGCAAGCTGAGGTAACGCTCATTCTCCCATTTTTATCATCATCATCATTATTATTATCATTATTTGGTGCTGTCTTGTAATCGACTGAGTTAGAGCTCAGAACAGTCAGGCAGACGGGATTTGAACCCCAACAGCAACTATCGGGTGACCCAAACAAAACGTTCTCAGTCTCGAAAATTCATAGCATCAAAAGTACTTTACAGGTTTGAATGATTCAGATCTTAGTTAAAAGCCGAAAGATCAAAGTATTTTGTAACTTTTCTTGCTGTTTTATGAGCACTAGAACATTAGGTAAATTCAGCTTTACCAAATTGACATGGTTGCACAAGTGGCCTAAAATATTGACCAAATTATAAAGGACTCCTCGTCCAGAGCAATGAAGAAAATGCAGTTTTTCATGGGTTAGATATATCCACTGAACATTTATTGCCATTGGTTTGAAAATCTTTAGCAATTGTTTGAAGATCTGTGTCTTATAACTCTTGAGAGAGGTGAAACACCCATTTTGCATACTGTTCTGTTTGAGGAGAGTCCGTATTATTGGATACATGGTTTAGGCCCTTTCTAAGTCATTTTGTAACCCGGGGGGGGGTACATAACATGTTGAGGGAACGGATATGTGCCGCCCATATGGGTGGGTTTTCGGGCCCCAAATTCTCTAAACAAGGGTCCCTTTTTCAGCAGATTTTCCATAAACAAGGGTGGGTTATGGAGAAATTGGTGAAAAATAGCAAAAAATGGGTGGTTTTCCGCCAAAATTCATCATAAAAGTGGGTATGACGGTAACTTTCGGTAATTAGAGGAGGGTACCTTTTTGAAAACCGGGCGGCAGACCCCCGTCCATCCGCAAGTCATGTACCCCCCCCCCCCCGGTTTTGTAACCATGAAATTTTTATAATGTTGAATTTACCTATACTTCTATTGCTGATAAGACAGCGAGAAAAATCACAAAAATGCTTCGTTCTTTTGGCTTTTAACTGGAAATTGAATTATTCAGATCTGTAAAGTGTTCTGGGTCCTATAAATTTTCAAAAGTGGGAACCCTTTTCTGGCTCACCCAGTATTTAGCGACACAAAAAGGGGTCACGGACTGGAATAGGGGTCGGGGTTTGCTTGAAACTAGGTGACTTCTAATTGCAAAAGTTTCCACAAAGTGAAAGCTTTTTCAAGACTTTACCGATGGATTTCTAAAGAGCAATATTCATTGTTCTTCTACGTATAACGGTCTGAAGGGAAACAGGAAAGCACGATATATTGGGAGTTGGTTTCCCTTCCAATATTCTCATTCTGTGGCGAAAGAAAAGTCAATTCAATGGACGTTTTCAGTATCTTCTGTAAGTCGATAGGCTCTCATTTGAAACACAATACTATTTCTTGCAATGACTAAGTAGTTTTGAATGCATGAAAGTGACCTCAGCAGAGAGCTGTAATATTTGAAGAGCAAATATTTTCACGTTTTTTATCTTTGACACATTTTCAGCGTCCGCCCATTCTTACTTTTGGAAAGTCACGACATCCCTACTTGTTTTTGAAAGGTTCAGTCCACTTCTGGTTTAAAGGTGTTCGTTTTTCAGCTCGCCTGTATTTATCATAATGTAATATAGGGTAGGGTGGGGGTAATGTGGGTCTACGAGGTACAGTGGGTCTACTGAGGTTTTTGCTATTTGAATTTGGATTGGGACTCTGCTCTTCTAATTAGTTGATGATCGCTATTTTTGTTGTTACAGGTAACAGATAAAATCATTGGGAAACTAAAGGAGAGAAAGACACAGATATCCAGGGTAATCTTGATATTGAAAACTTTCCCAGATTACAAGACAACAGTAAGTTTCCAAAATTTCTTTTACATCCTGATTGCTATCCTGATTGCTATGTTTTCATTGCCTCTTTGATTTTGATAAAAATATATTCTTTGTGTGTGGTACTATAGTAATTAAACGACAATGTTATAAGTAAATGATTTAAGTAACCAAATGTAACGTAAATGTTCAAAACACGACGTTTCGAGCGTATACTCGCTATGAAAGTTTTTTAGTTTGAGGCCTTTACCCAACGTGCCAGCTCTCAAGCCAGTCGCATTAAATGAGAAACATGCATTCTTGAAGGTTTTGTGGCACAGTGGTGTCATCTCACTTTGTAGCCGGAACAGTCAGGTGGACAGAGTGCCATTTCAAGTAGAGCCCGGTAGAGCCCGGTAGAGCCCCACCACCTGAGTGTCGTGACAAGGGGTCATATACAGTAAAAAAAACCCGCGTACAGTAAAAACCTGCATGAAAGAACCTAAGTTTTTCTTTGGCATTTTTCTAAATTCCAGCCTGTAAGGCTCTTAAAAAGGTTCTACCTTGCACATATTAATGCTGTTTTCAGCATAAGAATTCTGAAGAATTCTTTTGACTTCATGAGAAAGTTTTAGGTTAGAATTCTTGTTTAAAATCATGCAGTCATTTGTACCACTGAAGAATCCTGATCAGAATATAAGAACTCTTGAAAATTCTGAGGAATTCTGAAGACATGAAACCTATTATATAAGAACCTCTCCCCCCCCCAGTTTCAGCCTCTGGAGGGTTCTAATTTAGGGGGGTTAAAAGATTAAATTTCAGCCTCAAGGTTCTTATAACAACATGTTCTTCTATGTCGGTTTCTATCGTATAAGAACTTACAATTTTGCAAGCCAACCTGACTAGGATCTTATATATTAGGTGTTTAGTTGGAAATGAGGCTTGAGTTGAACATTACCGTAAAAGCTCTATGAAGCCCCCTCTCTAATATGCCCCTCCCCTTTTAGTCAGATTTGAAATAAGCGCCCCCCCCCACACTTATGCAAAGTTCTAGAATTTACCAAACTACTTCCATTTACTTAATGATACAGCCTTACATGTTAATTTTGGTATGGTTTGGGATAAAAACTGTGTTGAATTTTTGTATTTGAGTCGTAAGATGGTATGTTGATTCCGCAAAATATGGGATAAAAGAACTGAAAAAGCTACCAAATATATCCTTATCACTTGATTATGTGAATGAAGCCCCCCTCTTTAATAAGCCCCTGCTCTATTAAGCCCCCCCTCTGAAAGGTCCTAACCGACATTAAATAAGCCCCCGGGGGCTTAATAGAGTTTTTACGCTGTGTACGCCTGCCCTTGTCAATCCAACAAATCGAATTAAGTTGATTGGTTGAAATTTTATCTGGTTTAGATAAAGCTGCTCTAAGTGCAACAGTGTAAATGGGATATTAAAAATATTACGATTTTTTCAGGTTTGTAAGCTGCTTGAAAGTCTCAGAAAACACGGAATAGTTGATGACAATGAAGATACAGACAAAGTAGAACGGGACAATTCTAGTGACAGTAGTAAATCAAACTTTGAGAACAAACAGGACAGTGTATCGCCAAGGTGATATCTTTATGAACCTTATTAGATGTACCTTACTGGACTTATGCCTTTCGTCCCTTGTTTCCATGCGTTCTTTGATTTGCTGATATCACTTGGTCAATAGGGACTCATAATATTACGCTTATATAATGGGCCCAGTTTTGCAAAATGGCATAAAGAGGTGGGAGTTCTCGTACACTCAACAAAATCGCTTCAAAATCTGGTTTAAAGAGCTCGAACATTGAAAAGCGAAGTTCTAGTACAAAGAATGATGTTGTGTTGACCTTCAAAGCGCAAAATGCATACGTTTCAGGCAGTAATCTTCCTCTGTAGAAGCAAAATAGATCCATCGAAGCTGCGAGAACTCCAGGCTGCTTCAACCGTTCTTTAAGAGCAACAACGACAACATTCTGAATAGCGGCCCCTGATTGGTTAAAAACTGAATTCTAGCGATTTGATTGATGAATACGGAACCACCCTACGCGGGCCTAAAGTGGGCCCACTATTTAAGAGTAATGTTATTAGTCCCTCTTGACCAAGGAACGCAGAGAAACAAGGGACGAAAAGGCATCAGTCTAGTACCTTACTTGATGGGTGGAAACCAGGGCATGAAAAAATATTTTTCTTCATGTGACCGTACAAAGATCATAGTTAGATTTCCTGCAAAAAGAACCTGGAACTATGCCCGTTGCATAGGAATCTAGCTTCGCCCCACACTCCTTATCTTCCAAAATATAACCATTAATACATTTAGGTGCAGAACTACTAATGACATTTGCGGGGATCCGATTAGTGATATATTGCAGCTATACCTTTTAAAGACCCTATGTAACTATCAATTGCTAAATATTAGATGTGGATCAAGTTCGAACTCGATACCAGAAACAATGTGAGATGTGCATGGAGGCAATCTAACGATTTGTTTCATTAAGGACAATAAATTTTCATGAAATACATCTAGATATGGTACGTTTGCTTGACTTGGAGATATTTCACAAATTTCCTGCAGGATGTGATGAACAAGGAATTTCCTGCGACCGCCCGGTCACATGGTCATGTGGGTTTTCGTGCCCTGGTGGAAACCGGACCAGAATCTACCCGGTGATTTAATAAAAGGAATTCTCGTGTGAAAGGCGGGCCCGCTTAACTGCAGACAATCGAAATGTATCTAACGTTTTGCAACAGCTGAAATTTTATCTGGATTTGACCACCACGACCACGCCATGTACTTTCAAAGTCAAGTGCTTTTGACAAATGCAGTTCTCATTAATGCAAAACTATTTCGAGATTATTCGATGTCTTGTCCGGTCTAGTCTGTTCATCTGCCATGTTTTCCCATCGGTCTCGACTTGTAGCAGTTCTATCCGTATTGCTGTAAAGTATAGAATTGAATCTGTGAATTAACTTCCCTTCCTTCCATAACTGTTCCTGGCAAGCTGCCACGTCTCAGGTTGTGCCCAACCCCGGGTCCAACCAACTCAGGTTGTGCCCAACCTCACGTCTCAGGTTGTGCCTACCCTGGTTACCAGTGCCAAAAAACAATGAAAAGAAAAAAGAAAGGAGGGAAGAAAGCCTTTCTTCCTTCTCTCTTTTCCTCTTCCCAATTTTCCTTTCATTTAATTTTTGAGGCTCTGGTACCCAAGGTAAGGTTGTGCTCAACCAACTCCAGTTGTGCCCAACCTCTATTGGTATGTGACGGTACGGGTCAAACACAGTATATTTTTGAACAAACAAAAATACACTAGACTTTTGACATTTTTAGACCCTAAAATTTACTCAATACTTCATAGTAAATAAGAATAGAGGTTTATAGCATTTTCGCAACTGCACTGCAATGTTTAGTTGAAAACTGAGGCTTAGCACTCACGTTGTCAAATTTTCTCATCAGCAATCCAAAAATGTACCGAATATGTAGCAAATATCGCACCCAAGGGGATAATTGGCAATGTTTCCCAAACCCAAAAAAGTATGTGACCCCCCCCCCACTGTCACCTGCTAATTGGGAATCCCGCTGAGTCCCAATCCATCTTTTTTGTTATATCCATATTAAAGGCAGCAACGCAATATTTCTTGAATCAATTTGCTCCTTGATAGAGATATCCACGAAGAGAGTAGTTGTAGATCATTTACGTAATCAAATTTTGTGGTGTGTTTAAAGTCAGTACAGCCGCTTTGGTCACCAGGTGCTAAATGGGACGGACTTAGAGTGTGTTTGATTGGTAATTCCAAACCTACCAAATTCTGAATACGGTAGACTTCGCAGAGATGAAAACAGAGTTCCCAATCAAACACAAAATTCTTCAAAACAGCAGGTTTCAGATTTATCCTGGCGAAGACGAGGCTTCCAGTTGAAAATACGAAGACGAGTCTGGTGCTTGGCAACAAAGAGTGAAGTTACCGATTACCGTGGCAACGCAAGCAAAGTCGCCTCTTTTTCAGAGTTCTGCAAATAAAATCGAAAATCTCTCCAAAAAAGTCTGCCAAACCTTCTGCCTTTTGGAGCAGAAGGTTCAGCAGGCCTGCCAAACTTGCCCAACCTGCCGTTTTCGGAATTGGGGAGTCAATCAAACACAAATTCCGAGTTTCCAAGTCTACCGTTTTCAGAATTGGTACCAATCAAACACACTCTTAGATAGTATTACTATGTAGGGTTTTTATACTTAAGTATGTTGTTAAACGCTGGTAATATATGTACTTGTGCAGAAAATGCAGTCCTTCATTGTATTTCTTATTTTGAACTTTGATGTTGCATCTTCTTTCTTGCAAGTTAAATCACTGACTTTACCACAAACTTTGTGAGATAAATAGTCTTTCCTTATATAGTCATAAAATATGAAAATATACGGAGTAACAATAAACGATTACTCTATAGATGGCGGCGAGGAACTTTATAAACCAAGATGCATTGCGTTCTTCAATCGAATTTCTATAGAATCGTTAAGGACTCGTGAAAGAACACAATGCATCTTGGTAAAAAGTTCCTCGCCGCCATCTTTAGCATAAAAGTCTATAACAGTTTAAAGAGGGAGAAGTAGACCTATTTCTCCCTGAGTTCAACCCCTTTAACAAAGAGTAAACAGCGCGGTTTTCTTAACAAACAGCTATGATTTAGTTTATAAAGTAAATGTCCTTGTTCTGCTTGCCAACAAATCGAACATGTCTCCAAGAAAACAGTTAGCTTGCATTACAACAACTTAAAATTGCTCAGCTTTTCGAAAACAGAACTCAGTATGCAGCTTCGACTTTTCTTCTTGGAGAGTTAAGTACAAGTTAACTTGTTGTCCCTAGGGAATGGTGCTTATTCTCACTTTGCAGACTCCTGAGGGAGGCTTAAAAGACGGGGGGGGGGGCTATTTTAGAGAGGCTTGATTCACAAAGTCAAATTACAAGGATACAAATGAACGCGTTTACGTCTTGTGCCACATATTTTGTGGAATCAACATTCAATTTTAATTAAACAAACAAATGCGACAAAATTTTTGTCCTAAACCATATCAAAATTAACATGCAGACTTGTTTAGCTAAAAGTGGGAAATCTTTGGTACTTTCGGGCATTTGATGTAAGTGGGAGAGAAGAGCTTAACAGGAGTGGATTTATTGAAAAGCTTGGCTTAGTTTTTACGGCAGTGTTCTGATCTTGCCCCCCCCCCCCTCCAGAGGTGAGTAGTTTCTTCGAAAAGGGTGGCACTACTTTACTTTATACATCCTACATAAATTAGGATTTAAGGTTTTGGATAATGAAATAAGTTTGAATGTTAAGGGGTTGCACTATAAGATAGATTATGATGTTAAGAGTTTAGATCAAATATTATTGACAACATCTTACGCAAAGTTTCTCCAATGAAATAGGGAATCATTTTAAAAATCTCGCTCCAAGACATGGTTAAGTTTCTTACATCCTCTATGGCACATCTGTGCATGTTTGGACCCGTGGCGCTCAAAGGATTAGCTTAGCCCCCAATGGAGCTGCTAAATGTTGAAGCTGATCGCAAATCGATTTGCTTCTGCGAAGGAGAAAACAAACGGCGTATCCCTGTGACATGATTGACCTTTTGGAAGAGGAAGCACGCTCTGCCTGTGGCCATTTTGGATTTAGAAGACATCGAACTGCTTTCATCAGCTTTCATTGAGGTAAATATCAAATTCTTGAAAGTCCCTTGCTTCTGTCCTTCACCTTGAGTGCGCTATAATTTTTAGCAGAGTTTAAAGTAGGAATTGATACAATCTGAAAGTGATTCGAGAAAATATCTTAAATTTTGTTCGCAGTTTGGTTTGCTTGTGTTTTTTCGCCACCTGAAAGATAGGGCGACCATCTTGCGAAGATTCTCATATATCACCGTAGCGCGAGCCTGTAAATCTGAGGCGCCTGTATATCTGAGGCCTGCCTGTAAATATGAGGTGTCCTGGGAGTAATCAAACACCTAGTGTTATTGTTTCAAGAGCCTTTCAAATTAAACAATACTGTACAGAGACCGCCTATTGTACATACAACATTACTCTTCTGTGATCACAGCTGCCGACCGCTATTTGTCAGGGGGTAGGCTGTACTTCCAACACAAGTCAGTCGTTCTTTGTCTGTTGCACTTTAGAAATGAAAATGAAACAATACCGAAACTAAGATTGGGTTCTTAGGTTAGATATTTCTAGATTTGGAAAAGATGTCGCATAAATTTGAAAAAAAATAGGAAACCGAGAAATAAAATGCGACCAAGATAAAAAATAAACTAAACCGATACTAGGAATGGGTTATTAGCTTAGATATTTCGAAATTTTAGAGAGATGTCACACACATTTAAAAAAAATTAAGAAACCGAGAAATAATATGCGACCAAAATGAAAAATAAACTATACCGATACTAAGATAGGGTTCTTAGGTTAGATATTTCTAGATTTGGAAAAGATGTCGCATAAATTTGAAAAAAATAGGAAACCGAGAAATAAAATGCGACCAAGATAAAAAATAAACTAAACCGATACTATTTCGAGATTTGGGAAAAATGTCGCACACATTAACAAAAATTAAGAAACCGAGAAATAATATGCGACCAAAATGAAAAATAACTAAACCGATACTAGGAATGGGTTATTAGCGTAGATATTTCGAAATTTTAGAGAGATGTCACAAACATTTAAAAAAATTAAGAAACAGAGAAATAATATGCGACCAAAATGAAAAATAAACTAAATCGATACTGAGATAAGGTTATTAGTTTAGATATTTCGAGATTTGGGAAAGACGTCGCACACATTTGAATAAAATTAAGAAACCAAGAAATAATATGCGACCAAATTGAAAAATAAACTAAACCGACACTAAGTTAGGGTTATTAGGTTAGATATTTCGAGATTTGGGAAAGATGTCGCACACATTAAAAAAAATTAACAAACCGAGAAATAATATGCGACCAAGTTAAAAAATAAACTAAACCGATACTAAGATAGGGTTATTAGGTTAGATATTTCGAGATTTGGGAAATTTGTCGCACACATTTGAAAAAAAATTAAGAAACCGAGAAATAATATGTGACCAAATTGAAAAATAAACTAAACCGATACTAAGTTAGGGTTATTAGGTTAGATATTTCGAGATTTGGGAATAATGTCGCATGAATATGAAAAAATTAAGAAACCGAGCAATAATATGCGACCAAAATATTTGAGAAAGATGTCGCACACATTTAAACAAAATTAAGAAACCGAGAAATGATATGCGACCAAATTGAGAAATAAACTAAACCAATACCAAGATAGGGTTATTAGGTTAGATATTTCGAGATTTGGGAATAATGTCGCATGAATATGAAAAAATTAAGAAACCGAGCAATAATATGCGACCAAAATCAAAAATAAACTAAACCGATACTAAGATAGGGTTCTTAGGTTAGATATTTCGAGATTTTAGAGAGATGTCACACACATTTAAAAAAAATTAAGAAACCGAGAAATAATATGCGACCAAAATGAAAAATAAACTAAACCGATACTAAGATAGGGTTCTTAGGTTAGATACTTCTAGATTTGGAAAAGATGTCGCATAAATTTGAAAAAAAAATAGGAAACCGAGAAATAAAATGCGACCAAGATAAAAAATAAACTAAACCGATACTATTTCGAGATTTGGGAAAAATGTCACACACATTTAAAAAAAATTAACAAACCGAGAAATAATATGCGACCAAATTAAAAAATAAACTAAACCCATACTAAGATAGGGTTATTAGGTTAGATATTTCGAGATTTGGGAAAGATGTCGCATACATTTGAAAAAAATTAAGAAACCGAGAAATAATATGCGAACAAATTAAAAAATAAACTAAACCGATACTAAGATAGGGTTATTAGGTTAGATATTTCGAGATTTGGGAAAGATGTCGCATACATTTAAAAAAAATTAAGAAACCGAGAAATAATATGCGACCAAATTAAAAAATAAACTAAACCGATACTAAGATAGGGTTATTAGGTTAGATATTTCGAGATTTGGGAAATTTGCCGCACACATTTGAAAAAAATTAAGAAACCGAGAAATAATATGCGACCAAATTAAAAAATAAACTAAACCCATACTGAGATAGGGTTATTAGGTTAAATATTTCGAGATTTGGGAAATTTGCCGCACACATTTGAAAAAAATTAAGAAACCGAGAAATAATATGCGACCAAATTAAAAAATAAACTAAACCGATACTAAGATAGGGTTATTAGGTTAGATATTTCGAGATTTGGGAAATTTGCCGCACACATTTGAAAAAAATTAAGAAACCGAGAAATAATATGCGACCAAATTAAAAAATAAACTAAACCGATACTAAGATAGGGTTATTAGGTTAGATATTTCGAGATTTGGGAAAGATGTCGCATACATTTAAAAAAAATTAAGAAACCGAGAAATAATATGCGACCAAATTAAAAATTAAACTAAACCGATACTAAGATAGGGTTATTAGGTTAGATATTTCGAGATTTGGGAAAGATGTCGCATACATTTAAAAAAAATTAAGAAACCGAGAAATAATATGCGACCAAATTAAAAAATAAACTAAACCGATACTAAGATAGGGTTATTAGGTTAGATATTTCGAGATTTGGGAAAGATGTCGCATACATTTAAAAAAAATTAAGAAACCGAGAAATAATATGCGACCAAATTAAAAAATAAACTAAACCGATACTAAGATAGGGTTATTAGGTTAGATATTTCGAGATTTGGGAAAGATGTCGCATACATTTAAAAAAAATTAAGAAACCGAGAAATAATATGCGACCAAATTAAAAAATAAACTAAACCGATACTAAGATAGGGTTATTAGGTTAGATATTTCGAGATTTGGGAAAGATGTCGCATACATTTAAAAAAAATTAGGAAACCGAGAAATAATATGCGACCAAATTAAAAAATAAACTAAACCGATACTAAGATAGGGTTATTAGGTTAGATATTTCGAGATTTGGGAAAGATGTCGCATACATTTAAAAAAAATTAAGAAACCGAGAAATAATATGCGACCAAATTAAAAAATAAACTAAACCGATACTAAGATAGGGTTATTAGGTTAGATATTTCGAGATTTGGGAAAGATGTCGCATACATTTAAAAAAAATTAAGAAACCGAGAAATAATATGCGACCAAATTAAAAAATAAACTAAACCGATACTAAGATAGGGTTATTAGGTTAGATATTTCGAGATTTGGGAAAGATGTCGCATACATTTAAAAAAAATTAAGAAACCGAGAAATAATATGCGACCAAATTAAAAAATAAACTAAACCGATACTAAGATAGGGTTATTAGGTTAGATATTTCGAGATTTGGGAAAGATGTCGCATACATTTAAAAAAAATTAAGAAACCGAGAAATAATATGCGACCAAATTAAAAAATAAACTAAACCGATACTAAGATAGGGCTATTAGGTTAGATATTTCGAGATTTGGGAAAGATGTCGCATACATTTAAAAAAAATTAAGAAACCGAGAAATAATATGCGACCAAATTAAAAAATAAACTAAACCGATACTAAGATAGGGTTATTAGGTTAGATATTTCGAGATTTGGGAAATTTGTCGCACACATTTGAAAAAAAATTAAGAAACCGAGAAATAATATGTGACCAAATTGAAAAATAAACTAAACCGATACTAAGTTAGGGTTATTAGGTTAGATATTTCGAGATTTGGGAATAATGTCGCATGAATATGAAAAAATTAAGAAACCGAGCAATAATATGCGACCAAAATATTTGGGAAAGATGTCGCACACATTTAAACAAAATTAAGAAACCGAGAAATGATATGCGACCAAATTGAGAAATAAACTAAACCAATACCAAGATAGGGTTATTAGGTTAGATATTTCGAGATTTTAGAGAGATGTCACACACATTTAAAAAAAATTAAGAAACCGAGAAATAATATGCGACCAAAATGAAAAATAAACTAAACCGATACTAAGATAGGGTTCTTAGGTTAGATACTTCTAGATTTGGAAAAGATGTCGCATAAATTTGAAAAAAAAATAGGAAACCGAGAAATAAAATGCGACCAAGATAAAAAATAAACTAAACCGATACTATTTCGAGATTTGGGAAAAATGTCACACACATTTAAAAAAAATTAACAAACCGAGAAATAATATGCGACCAAATTAAAAAATAAACTAAACCCATACTAAGATAGGGTTATTAGGTTAGATATTTCGAGATTTGGGAAAGATGTCGCATACATTTGAAAAAAATTAAGAAACCGAGAAATAATATGCGAACAAATTAAAAAATAAACTAAACCGATACTAAGATAGGGTTATTAGGTTAGATATTTCGAGATTTGGGAAAGATGTCGCATACATTTAAAAAAAATTAAGAAACCGAGAAATAATATGCGACCAAATTAAAAAATAAACTAAACCGATACTAAGATAGGGTTATTAGGTTAGATATTTCGAGATTTGGGAAATTTGCCGCACACATTTGAAAAAAATTAAGAAACCGAGAAATAATATGCGACCAAATTAAAAAATAAACTAAACCCATACTGAGATAGGGTTATTAGGTTAAATATTTCGAGATTTGGGAAATTTGCCGCACACATTTGAAAAAAATTAAGAAACCGAGAAATAATATGCGACCAAATTAAAAAATAAACTAAACCGATACTAAGATAGGGTTATTAGGTTAGATATTTCGAGATTTGGGAAATTTGCCGCACACATTTGAAAAAAATTAAGAAACCGAGAAATAATATGCGACCAAATTAAAAAATAAACTAAACCGATACTAAGATAGGGTTATTAGGTTAGATATTTCGAGATTTGGGAAAGATGTCGCATACATTTAAAAAAAATTAAGAAACCGAGAAATAATATGCGACCAAATTAAAAATTAAACTAAACCGATACTAAGATAGGGTTATTAGGTTAGATATTTCGAGATTTGGGAAAGATGTCGCATACATTTAAAAAAAATTAAGAAACCGAGAAATAATATGCGACCAAATTAAAAAATAAACTAAACCGATACTAAGATAGGGTTATTAGGTTAGATATTTCGAGATTTGGGAAAGATGTCGCATACATTTAAAAAAAATTAAGAAACCGAGAAATAATATGCGACCAAATTAAAAAATAAACTAAACCGATACTAAGATAGGGTTATTAGGTTAGATATTTCGAGATTTGGGAAAGATGTCGCATACATTTAAAAAAAATTAAGAAACCGAGAAATAATATGCGACCAAATTAAAAAATAAACTAAACCGATACTAAGATAGGGTTATTAGGTTAGATATTTCGAGATTTGGGAAAGATGTCGCATACATTTAAAAAAAATTAGGAAACCGAGAAATAATATGCGACCAAATTAAAAAATAAACTAAACCGATACTAAGATAGGGTTATTAGGTTAGATATTTCGAGATTTGGGAAAGATGTCGCATACATTTAAAAAAAATTAAGAAACCGAGAAATAATATGCGACCAAATTAAAAAATAAACTAAACCGATACTAAGATAGGGTTATTAGGTTAGATATTTCGAGATTTGGGAAAGATGTCGCATACATTTAAAAAAAATTAAGAAACCGAGAAATAATATGCGACCAAATTAAAAAATAAACTAAACCGATACTAAGATAGGGTTATTAGGTTAGATATTTCGAGATTTGGGAAAGATGTCGCATACATTTAAAAAAAATTAAGAAACCGAGAAATAATATGCGACCAAATTAAAAAATAAACTAAACCGATACTAAGATAGGGTTATTAGGTTAGATATTTCGAGATTTGGGAAAGATGTCGCATACATTTAAAAAAAATTAAGAAACCGAGAAATAATATGCGACCAAATTAAAAAATAAACTAAACCGATACTAAGATAGGGCTATTAGGTTAGATATTTCGAGATTTGGGAAAGATGTCGCATACATTTAAAAAAAATTAAGAAACCGAGAAATAATATGCGACCAAATTAAAAAATAAACTAAACCGATACTAAGATAGGGTTATTAGGTTAGATATTTAGAGATTTGGGAAATTTGTCGCACACATTTGAAAAAAAATTAAGAAACCGAGAAATAATATGTGACCAAATTGAAAAATAAACTAAACCGATACTAAGTTAGGGTTATTAGGTTAGATATTTCGAGATTTGGGAATAATGTCGCATGAATATGAAAAAATTAAGAAACCGAGCAATAATATGCGACCAAAATATTTGGGAAAGATGTCGCACACATTTAAACAAAATTAAGAAACCGAGAAATGATATGCGACCAAATTGAGAAATAAACTAAACCAATACCAAGATAGGGTTATTAGGTTAGATATTTCGAGATTTTAGAGAGATGTCACACACATTTAAAAAAAATTAAGAAACCGAGAAATAATATGCGACCAAAATGAAAAATAAACTAAACCGATACTAAGATAGGGTTCTTAGGTTAGATACTTCTAGATTTGGAAAAGATGTCGCATAAATTTGAAAAAAAAATAGGAAACCGAGAAATAAAATGCGACCAAGATAAAAAATAAACTAAACCGATACTATTTCGAGATTTGGGAAAAATGTCACACACATTTAAAAAAAATTAACAAACCGAGAAATAATATGCGACCAAATTAAAAAATAAACTAAACCCATACTAAGATAGGGTTATTAGGTTAGATATTTCGAGATTTGGGAAAGATGTCGCATACATTTGAAAAAAATTAAGAAACCGAGAAATAATATGCGAACAAATTAAAAAATAAACTAAACCGATACTAAGATAGGGTTATTAGGTTAGATATTTCGAGATTTGGGAAATTTGCCGCACACATTTAAAAAAAATTAACAAACCGAGAAATAATATGCGACCAAATTAAAAAATAAACTAAACCCATACTAAGATAGGGTTATTAGGTTAGATATTTCGAGATTTGGGAAAGATGTCGCATACATTTAAAAAAAATTAAGAAACCGAGAAATAATATGCGACCAAATTAAAAAATAAACTAAACCGATACTAAGATAGGGTTATTAGGTTAGATATTTCGAGATTTGGAAAATTTGTCGCACACATTTGAAAAAATAAGAAACCGTGAAATAATATGCGACCAAATTAAAAAATAAACTAAACCCATACTGAGATAGGGTTATTAGGTTAAATATTTCGAGATTTGGGAAATTTGCCGCACACATTTGAAAAAAATTAAGAAACCGAGAAATAATATGCGACCAAATTAAAAAATAAACTAAACACATACTGAGATAGGGTTATTAGGTTAGATATTTCGAGATTTGGGAAAGATGTCGCATACATTTAAAAAAAATTAAGAAACCGAGAAATAATATGCGACCAAATTAAAAAATAAACTAAACCGATACTAAGATTGGGTTATTAGGTTAGATATTTCGAGATTTGGGAAAGATGTCGCATACATTTAAAAAAAATTAAGAAACCGAGAAATAATATGCGACCAAATTAAAAAATAAACTAAACCGATACTAAGATAGGGTTATTAGGTTAGATATTTCGAGATTTGGGAAAGATGTCGCATACATTTAAAAAAAATTAAGAAACCGAGAAATAATATGCGACCAAATTAAAAAATAAACTAAACCGATACTAAGATAGGGTTATTAGGTTAGATATTTCGAGATTTGGGAAAGATGTCGCATACATTTAAAAAAAATTAAGAAACCGAGAAATAATATGCGACCAAATTAAAAAATAACCTAAACCGACACTAAGATAGGGTTATAAGGTTAGATATTTCCACATTTGGGAAATATGTCGCATGAATATGAAAAAATTAAGAAACCAAGAAATAATATGCGACCAAAATCAGAAATAACCTTAACCGATACTAAGATAGGGTTATTAGGTTAGATATTTCGAGATTTGGGAAAGATGTCGCACACATTTAAAAAAAATTAAGAAACTGAGCAATAATATGCGACCAAAATGAAAAATAACCTAAACCGACACTAAGATAGGGTTATAAGGTTAGATATTTCCACATTTGGGAAATATGTCGCATGAATATGAAAAAATTAAGAAACCAAGCAGTAATATGCGACCAAAATCAGAAATAACCTTAACCGATACTAAGATAGGGTTATTAGGTTAGATATTTCGAGATTTGGGAAAGATGTCGCATGAATTTGAAAAATTTAAGTAACTGAGAAATAAACAGCGACCAAAATTAAAAATAAACTAAACCGATACTAAGATAGGGTTATTAGGTTAGATATTTCGAGATTTGGGAACGATGTCGAAGACTTGTAAGAAAAATTAAGAAATTAAGAAAAAACCTAATGGAAATATCTAACCCTATCTTAGTATCGGTTTAGTCTATTTTTCAATTTGGTCTCATATTTTTTGTCGCTTTCTTAATTTTTTTTAAAAGTCTGCGACATCTTTCCCAAATCTAGAAATATCTTACCTAATAACCCAATCTTACGATCGGTTTAGTTTATTTTTCATTTTGGTCGCATATTATTTCTTGGTTTCTTAATTTTTTTTAAAAGTCTGCGACATCTTTCCCAAATCTAGAAATATCTTACCTAATATCCCAATCTTACTATCGGTTTAGTTTATTTTTCATTTTGGTCGCATATTATTTCTTGGCTTCTTAATTTTTTTTAAAAGTCTGCGACATCTTTCCCAAATCTAGAAATATCTTACCTTATTACCCAATCTTACTATCGGTTTAGTTTATTTTTCATTTTGGTCGCATATTATTTCTTGGTTTCTTAATTTTTTTTAAAAGTCTGCGACATCTTTCCCAAATCTAGAAATATCTTACCTAATAACCCAATCTTACTATCGGTTTAGTTTATTTTTCATTTTGGTCGCATATTATTTCTTGGCTTCTTAATTTTTTTTAAAAGTCTGCGACATCTTTCCCAAATCTAGAAATATCTTACCTTATTACCCAATCTTACTATCGGTTTAGTTTATTTTTCATTTTGGTCGCATATTATTTCTTGGTTTCTTAATTTTTTTTAAAAGTCTGCGACATCTTTCCCAAATCTAGAAATATCTTACCTAATAACCCAATCTTACTATCGGTTTAGTTTATTTTTCATTTTGGTCGCATATTATTTCTTGGTTTCTTAATTTTTTTTAAAAGTCTGCGACATCTTTCCCAAATCTAGAAATATCTTACCTAATAACCCAATCTTACTATCGGTTTAGTTTTTTTTTCATTTTGGTCGCATATTATTTCTTGGTTTCTTAATTTTTTTTAAAACTCTGCGACATCTTTCCCTGATCTAGAAATATCTTACCTAATTACCAAATCTTATTATCGGTTTAGTTTATTTTTCATTTTGGTCGCATATTATTTCTTGGTTTCTTAATTTTTTTTTAAAATCTGCGACATCTTTTCCAAATCTAGAAATATCTTACCTAATTCCCCAATCTTACTATCGGTTTAGTTTATTTTTCATTTTGGTCGCATAATATTTCTTGGTTTCTTAATTTTTTTTTAAAGTCTGCGACATCTTTCCCAAATCTAGAAATATCTTACCTAATAACCCAATCTTACTATCGGTTTAGTTTATTTTTCATTTTGGTCGCATATTATTTCTTGGTTTCTTAATTTTTTTTAAAAGTCTGCGACATCTTTCCCAAATCTAGAAATATCTTACCTAATATCCCAATCTTACTATCGGTTTAGTTTATTTTTCATTTTGGTCGCATATTATTTCTTGGTTTCTTAATTTTTTTTAAAAGTCTGCGACATCTTTCCCAAATCTAGAAATATCTTACCTTATTACCCAATCTTACTATCGGTTTAGTTTATTTTTCATTTTGGTCGCATATTATTTCTTGGTTTCTTAATTTTTTTTAAAAGTCTGCGACATCTTTCCCAAATCTAGAAATATCTTACCTAATATCCCAATCTTACTATCGGTTTAGTTTATTTTTCATTTTGGTCGCATATTATTTCTTGGTTTCTTAATTTTTTTTAAAAGTCTGCGACATCTTTCCCAAATCTAGAAATATCTTACCTAATATCCCAATCTTACTGTCGGTTTAGTTTATTTTTCATTTTGGTCGCATATTATTTCTCGGTTTCTTAATTTTTTTTAAATGTGTACGACATCTTTCCCAAGTCTCGAAATATCTTACCTAATGACCCAATCTTCCTATCGGTTTAGTTTATTTTTCATTTTGGTCGCTTATTATCTCTCGGTTTCTTAATTTTTTTCAAAAGTCTGCGACATCTTTCCCAAATCTAGAATTATCTTACCTAACAACCCAATCTTACTATCGGTTTAGTTTATTTTTCATTTTGGTCGCATATTATTTCTCGGTTTGTTAATTTTTTTCATAAGTCTGCGACATCTTTTCCAAATCTCGAAATATCTAACCTAAGAACCCAATCTTACTATCGGTTTAGTTTATTTTTCATTTTGGTCGCATATTATTCCTTGGTTTCTTATTTTTATTTTAATGTATGCGACATCTTTCCCAAATCTAGAAATATCTTACCTAATAACCCAATCTTACTATCGGTTTAGTTTATTTTTCATTTTGGTCGCATATTATTTCTTGGTTTCTTAATTTTTTTTAAAAGTCTGCGACATCTTTCCCAAATCTAGAAATATCTTACCCAATTCCCCAATCTTACTATCGGTTTAGTTTATTTTTCATTTTGGTCGCATATTATTTCTTGGTTTCTTAATTTTTTTTAAAAGTCTGCGACATCTTTCCCAAATCTAGAAATATCTTACCTAATAACCCAATCTTACTATCGGTTTAGTTTATTTTTCATTTTGGTCGCATATTATTTCTTGGTTTCTTAATTTTTTTTAAAAGTCTGCGACATCTTTCCCAAATCTAGAAATATCTTACCTAATATCCCAATCTTACTATCGGTTTAGTTTATTTTTCATTTTGGTCGCATATTATTTCTTGGTTTCTTAATTTTTTTTAAAAGTCTGCGACATCTTTCCCAAATCTAGAAATATCTTACCTAATTCCCCAATCTTACTATCGGTTTAGTTTATTTTTCATTTTGGTCGCATATTATTTCTTGGTTTCTTAATTTTTTTTAAAAGTCTGCGACATCTTTCCCAAATCTAGAAATATCTTACCTAATAACCCAATCTTACTATCGGTTTAGTTTATTTTTCATTTTGGTCGCATATTATTTCTTGGTTTCTTAATTTTTTTTAAAAGTCTGCGACATCTTTCCCAAATCTAGAAATATCTTACCTAATATCCCAATCTTACTATCGGTTTAGTTTATTTTTCATTTTGGTCGCATATTATTTCTCGGTTTGTTAATTTTTTTTAAAAGTCTGCGACATCTTTCGCAAATCTAGAAATATCTTACCTAATAACCCAATCTTCCTATCGGTTTAGTTTATTTTTCATTTTGGTTGCTTATTATTTCTCAGTTTCTTAATTTTTTTAAATGTGTGCGACATCTTTCCCAAATCTCGAAATATCTAACCTAAGAACCCAATATTAGTATCGGTTTATTTTAATTGTTCATTTTGGTCCGGGACAGGGTATCATTTTTAGGAATTTGACTTCGGGACAGGGTAGCTTTTTAAACCTTCCAGCGGCATATTTCCTGTTTGGTCGTAGGCCAAGCACCCTGGGGTTCCCATGTCTTTGTCAAGAAACATATATATCTTCACCAGGCCATTGTTAACGACCATACGTTAATAATTCAAGGATTTAAAACAAGGCACAACAAAATAACAACGTTTTAGTCCTAGAAATGCGAAAATCTTTATTCTTAATTACGAAACAACTTTCAAGTTCCTTGTTGAAAAGTTGAAAAGATTTATGGCAATAGAAAAAGCATTTGAGCAACATGAGTAATTTCTTACGACCGATACCAGTCAAATCCAGGACATGAAAACAAAACGAAACGAAAGTAAATTGGATACTTGTTCTCACGGATTCCCGTACGAAGTTAATTTTCAACCTTTACTATGGATTTCCTCACTGATTTCTTAACGATTTCCTCTCAGAAAGATGTCCATTCGTGAGAGATTTTGACCCCCGGAAAGGCCTATTGTTTCTGTTGAAGCCAGACCTTGTCTTTCACCTTTGTCTGTCTTACAATAGATTATGACTACTCGTCACCTATGAATAATACGTCTGATCTTGCCGACCTCATATTTACAGGCAAAACCTCAGATATACCGGCGCCTCAGATTTACAGGCTAGCGCTACGGTGGACTCTCAATTATTGGGGGCAAAGTTGTTGTTTAAAAACAGAATTGTTCATTCCTTATTGTTTTCAAACAAAAGATCTTTGTTTAGGGGCCATCGACTTTCAATTTTTGTATTTTTAATGGCAGTTGGCCATTATGGGGGAGTAGGTCTTACCTTTAGGCTGTTAAGATACATAGAATCTTACGTAAATCTCTGTAGAGGAACTTTTTGAAAAGCGTGGATAAAATCTTTACAAATAATGTAGAATAAAACAGTTTTACTGTGCCTCCTGATATGGCATATCTTCTGTTGAAGTCCAGTGTGTTCCACAAGACATCTATTTGCTTCTCCCCAAGTCTTACAATGGCAAAAAATTTAGGCCGATCGGAGGCACTTTTAGTAGAAGGCCTTTAATGGGGAGGAGGATGGAGTTCCGATCTTAATGGCCACATGCCGTTAAAAATAAGAAAATCAAATGTTGATTGCCCCCCAACTGACATTGGGGGTGTGGCAATTGTATCCCTTTGCCCCCCCAAGTGTCCACAGCTGTCATCAGTCAGTGTTGACTATGTATACTATATCAATGTATAAAGAAATATTGATGATTCCTGAGTGACTGTGTAATAATGCCACAATAATGCTGCCTTTGTATTGATGTAGATGAACAGCAGTTAAAGAAATGGATACTGCAAAGCCTGGAACTATCCCCACTGGGGATCATTCATCGAGCATTATGCAGATTGATAGGAAAGGAGCAATTCCAATTAATGATCCCATTGACAACTTTGTTCTTGGTTTACTGGAGAATCAACAGAGCACTGAGGCAAACCAACCACAAGGTGTATCAGGTAATTTGCACGCAGTGACCAATCATTACATTGTGGGCTAGCAGTATGAGTTTCTGCTTGGTTTGTTCTTTACTGTATCTTCTTTGAAGAAAACCAACTTCTGTTTACAGTTTAAGGTCCTATTCAAATTCACCTACAACAAACATGTGGAAAGCAAGAAAATTTTCTTTGTTCAGAAGCATTTTTGAGGGGGCCTTTGGAACTTCACATGTTGTTTTTATCTACTGTATCCAAGTGTCGCAGGTTGCAGGTTTGGCCTTATTTTGGTCATGGATTTCATTACTGACTTTTGCACTGACAGAAATGAGGGTCTGTATGTATTTGATGAAGGCTGAAGAGCTAGCTTTCAGATTCTGCAAACAGTGTGACAAGGGTCACTGAAAATACAGGTTATGCCAAAGAATTGTTTTCTGTTTGATTAAACATGAAGACGCAACGAAATAATGAATGGGCTCCTTGATAAGATGACCATGTTTCTGAGTTCATAACTTAATTTAAGACACCAGAATCTTACAAATCTGCTAAAAACTCATGGAGCTGCAAACTTTTGAAGTCCAACTTTGTGTGAAAGGTTATGAATGCTTATAGGAATCCTGTTGAACTGGTCCTGTTTCTTATCAAACAAGTTTTCAGTGAATGTTTTGGATGCTTGTGCTCTTAAGTAAATTTGGGTAGTTGTTACAATTGCCTTCAAATCATATTTTGTTTGCTGTTATGTCAATGAATGACATTGGATAGTTTTTTTATCTCAATTTTGGGATGTATTTTTTGGAAAATATGTTAGTTGGTGGTGTCTGGTTTCAGCTTTTGCACAAAATTGAGCTTCAGAACCTTGTAACCTTATGAATGTTTAGCGGATCACAAGATTTTGGTGTCAAAAAGTCAACTCAAGTTCGGCGTTACTAAACTATAGAATCAACTGAAATGACCCAAAATGAGCCATAACGACCCAAAACGAGCCATAACGACCCAAAGACGAGCCATAACGACCCAAAACGAGCCATTACCACCTAAAAATGAGCCAAAATGACCCAGAACAGCCCAAAAACGACCCAAACTGATTCAATCATTGAACAGCAGTGTAGCGACTGCATAGATTTCAGCGACAGAGAGTGGCAGCAGTGATCATATGGAAACAGCTCGGGCACTCCCATCGCTCCTCGGGGGGGGGGGTACTTGACCCAAATTTGTACGGGGATTTGCCCACAAAAATATTTTTCACCCTGCTCCAGAATGTTTGCCCTCAAATGATACCCTGCTCTAGAAAAAATCGGTTAAAAGTATACTCCAAAACACAAAAAAGTTTGACGAAATAATAACCCGTTGTAACAAAATTTCCTCTTTTGACATGTTTTGACAACCTGCTGCAGAAAAGTTGTCTTCTTTTGATACCCTGTTCTAGGAAAATAGGCGAAAACGATACCCTGAAATCCCCATCCCTGTCGGACAAATATACCAAGTACCCCCCCCCCCCGGCATCGCTCATGTCGTTCGTGTCGCCAGAAAAGGTTGGAAGGTAGCTGGGAGGTTGGAATGCTATGGCCTGAAAAACCGGCCTTGCTAGGGTTACTCTCAGTCATTCTGGGTCGCTCTGTTTCGTTTTGGGTCGTTAATGGATCATTTTGGCTCGTTTTGGGGGTCATTTTGGCTGATTCCGTAGTTTTGTAAAACCGATTTAAGGTCTTGGTAAAAGCATTATCTAACCAAGAATCTGCTCATTTTATCGTTATTTTCTAATATTGGATCAAGCGTCACAGACTGAGTCATATATTTTTCTTTTCATTAGAAAAGGCACCAAATGTTAGCATAGTAGAAAGTGCACCACCCGAAGTGTATCAAGCACCAAGAACACAAGAATGCGATAATTGCAAGTCATACCTGCCATTGCTGAAAAGTTTCATTCTTCATTTGGATAGTTCTCATAAGTCTGCCAAAGCAAATGGAATAAATGAATTTCAATGTGAATTGTGCTATATTACTTTTAATGACTCTCTGGAACTTGGGAAGCATTACCTCTTACATGCTTGTGGACGAGATGTCACAAATGAAATGCAAATTGGTGCAAGCAATGGACCTTCAGTTACAAGGCATGAAGCTAGCCATAAGACAAAACAAGGTTGGCAATTCATGATACAGAGTAGCGATGTGTCATAAAGTTCTACGTCAACATATCTACTGGATGAGCCAATAAAAAGGCCCGACGTTTGAAAAAATACTGCTTCCTGGATAGCAATGATATAGAAAACTATGTTTCATTCCTGATATGTCCAATTACGTTCAGAACTATACCCGGCTTTAATCAGCCCTTCCGTCTGGTCAAAACTTGAGATTTTCTGCCAAGACCTCGTTCGAAAACCTGCAAAATGAGTGAAGACAACAAGCGATATTTCTCTTTGTTCTCCTTCCTAGCCTTAACGACCTTGGATGTGTTTATGTATTGTGTCCTCTTGGGAGACTGGAATCTCCCTGAATAAGTTATTTGCATTAGGGAGAAGACTTTTTCAATCCCCACAGTGGATAGCAAATGCTAAGTCCTGGTTCACTCGGTCGTTTGCGTCGTTTGGGTCGTTTGGGTCGTTCAAAAGACCCAATAGGCAAAGACTTTGAGTCCTTTGTCTTTTGGGTCTTTCTGCACAACCTTAACGACCCAAACAACCTAGTGGGAGCCAGGCTTAAAGCGTACTGAAGTCATTGCTGTGAAGGAAATATATCAGGGAAGCTTGCTCGTAATTTTAGCACGTTTTTTAAGATTTCTCGAAGTGAACTTTTTTCGAAAATGCCCTGCAGAATCTGAAAGGAGTGACCAATTTCAGCGAAGAAAATTCTAAAAGTAATGGAACATGTTAGCTGTTCAATCAGATATTGCAGAATATCATTGCTTATTTACTCAAGGAGCAGTAGCCTTAAAACGCCAGGAATTTTCTTGATTCATCCGGTATGTCTATAGACTGACGACGTGATTCCTTGTATTCGTTCAACATTTATAATCTGATGTTTTAATTTCACTCATACAAAGGACTCACGACCAAACGGATTCTAAACAGGGACTAAAATCTTACGAAAAATCAGAAGAAACTTAGAACATCTTCCATCCTACGAACGTCGAAAGAAAATTCGAACATCCCTTCGAATGTCACTTCGAGCGTCGCTTCGCTTCAAGAAGTCGAATTTCGAATTAATGAGCCAATCAAACGCTACAAGTCACGGCCCCCTGAAAAGCGGCCTTTGCCGACGGGGTTACCGTGTATAAAGAATATAAATTAAATGAAATAAAATGAAAATGAAATACAACAAGTAGGCACTTGGGTTGACCATATTAAGGAAGTAGCGATCTGATTGGTCGCGCCGTGAACGCGGCGTACTTGGCCTAATTAGTCCCTGTATTGAAGCGTAAGGACATAAGTCCCTCAACTGAAGCGATAACAACAACAACAACGAGCGTAAGTAAGAGGGACTTATGTAATGTAGTCTAGTATGTCTATGGATTTTTGGGAAACGTCCGCTCGCATCAGCATAGTCATGGAATCAGGTTCTTTTTTAGAATACCAAAAAGTCTATTGCCTGTTGTAAGATTTGTCGTTGCTAGTTAAAATGACCCGGGGGGTTACTTCAATAGGCAGGTGACGGAGTTGTGCCATTTGACGTCTAAATTCACACTTTAAAGTTTATAAAGTTTCGCGAAAGCGATACCTCAAAATTTACAGGCCATTTGAAATATAGACGCTAAAATTGTGACAACGATCCAAAAATTTCAACCAAGTAAGTGAAATTTGATCAAAATCATTACCCTAAAGAGCCATTTTTCTAAAATGACACCCGACTACTTGTGATTTTATCAAAAATGATACCCCAGAATTTATTTTCTGCTCGACAAAAGGCACTGCAAAAATGGCACATCCTGTACCAGCATATATGGTAGTAACCCCCCGGGTAAAGTAGATATTTGATTTTCCAATCCCAATAGTTGCTGCTAAGCAGCACGAAAGACAGCCACGGAAAAGAGGCAGGCCAAGAAAAGCGCAGCTAGATGAACTGGAGAATAACGCCCCTCGAAAGATTGTTACTAGAAGAAGAGGCAGACCACGGAAACAAGAAAAGGAGAATCAGGCTACTGAGGTTACGTTAGAAGAAGGAGATGTTGTTTCTTGTGACCCTGATCAAGGAGAAAGTGACCACAATGTGAGCAATGATGTTGACAATCCTCCATCACATGATATGCAACCGACGGAGCAGGAGATGGTAGCAAAGGATGCTAAAGGCAAATGTTTTGTGAGGTACAATATTATCATTTCTTATCATTCTTGTTTAGCCTTCTTCAGAATGGAAATATTCGATATTCATTACCAGAGTTAGAAGACGTCTGTGTTCTCTTTCTATGCAAAGAATACTGTCCAACTACATTTTTTGACGTGTTTTGACAACGTTTTCTAGAAAGATTGCCCTCATTTCACACCCTGTACACAAAAGAAACGTGAAAGTGATACCCTGAAAAATGGCAAATCCTTGTTAGACAAATAAACTGAGGTCCCCCCCTCCCGTAAAGAGCCTTGTTCATCCTCACAAAAACTGTGTTTCACCTCGAAAAATGTTGAATTACCTGATGAGTCGATAGAAAGGCCCGATGTTCGGAAAGCTTCTGCTCCCTGAATATCAAAGCACTGATATTGAAAACTATTTTGATTTATTCCTGATACGTCCAATTAGGTTCAGTAATTTAACTGGCTTTAATCGGCCGTTCTTTCTCGTCTAAATGGGAGATTTTCTGCAGCAGTCCCCTGTCGAAAACCCGCAAAAACGAGTGACATCAAGAAGCAAGATTTCCCTTTGTTCTCATTCCTAGCAGCAATGACACTTGGATGTGTTCATGTATTTCATGCTCTTTGGAGAATGTAATCCCTTCGAATATGTTACTCATACTAGGGAGAAGACTTTTTCAATCCCCCAAGAGGAGAGCACGTCCTAAAGCGTACTGAAGTCATCGCTTGAAAAGACTTTATGCTCTATGTCTTTATGCTTTATGCTTTATGCTTTAGGCTTTATGTCTTTTTTCACTATGGATGGCACATCGTAATATGAAATTATATCTTGTAGTTTTTCAATCTCGATGGAAGAAAGTCATCGCTGTGAGGGAGACATCATGAAAGCTTGCTTGTAATTTTAGGACGTTGTGAGGTTTCTCGAAGGGACGTTTTTTTAGAAATCGCCTCTAAAATGTAAGTGACCGATTTCAGGCGGAAAAGTTCTAGAAATAATTGAAAATGTTACCTATCCAATCATATGTTGCAACATATCATTGCTTATCTACTCAGGGAGCAGTAGCCGTTCAAACGCCAGACCTTTTTTGACTCACCCAGCATTTCTAAAATTTAACCCAGTCACAATATGATCAGCTATACATGATGAATTAATTTGGTCTTTGACCTTCATACCAACGAAGAAATTTGAAGATGGGCTATGTAGTTGAATTGTAGCTATTTTTCAAACAGGAGTATTTTTCTGGAACAATCCGTATTGTCTCTATTTCTGCTGTAGGCCACGAGATGAATGCAAACCTGCGGAGGAAGTGATAACAAATATAATTCCAAATGCTGTGGTATTGCAAAATAATGAGTCTCAATACAGTAAGATGGTTGCAAGTATGAAAGAACCAATTTCAACTGATTCAAGCCCTACAGCATTGGTTGAGAGCGTACCAGTGAATGATAAAAATATAGGTGTTGGAGAAGGGCCTGTCTTAGTGACTGATGATCATTCTATGGAAGGTGCAGAATATCTAGAAAGTAATGGAGGTTGTGCCAAGCGGACAAGAACTGACTCCACAGCAAAAATGCAAGCCAAGATCGGGTAAGCAATGATCTTTTATAGGTAGTCAATGAAAGTAAATACACAGCAAGTTGTCACTGAGTTGGTTTATATTTTTCCATTCAAGTTGCCGGGACACGTAACCGTAAACGAAGTACTATTATCCCTGTAATGTACATTCTTTCCCGCACCTGTCCATTATGCTGTGCGCAAATTTTAAATACACAACGAAGGAGGAGTTGGCCTACAGATACACAAACAATTGTAAATACGCAACAAGTTGTCACTGAGTTGGTTCATATTTTTTCCAATTACGTTGCTGGGCCACGTAACCGTAAACAAAATCCTATTATCCCTGTAATGTACATTCTTTCCCGCACCTGTCCATTATGTTCTGCACAAATTTTGATGGACTGGGTGAATCCACATTGAAAGTACTCTTGGAAATCGATCGATATTTGTGCACTTTTACTTTTTACTACATATGATTATATTGTTTGTTTTTGTACGAAATTAAAATTCCATCTCAGAGAGAACACTTTCATTTTGAGAAAAATGGTTGAAAATCTATGTGATATTTCCTATGAAAAAACTGTAATATCTTTGTTTCGAAAGAGGTTTGTTTATTCATTCTTAACCCACCCCCTTTCACTGTAAAATAAACTCCACCGGTGAGACAGCCACAAAAGAAGGAATGTTCACAGTCAGCAGATGTATACTGGATGTCGCAAAGTCATGTGTCAATGTTTGATGAAATTTAACATAGTCAGAAAGGGTTTCTGCAGGGGAAAAGCTTGCTTTTGCAAGCAGCAGAGCCCTAAGACCCAGCTTACACGATGTTGGTAAAATTTGAAAACTGCATGAAAAAGTACCGCTTTGGTCTCCTGTGTACACCATGCTGGCAGAATTTTTTGTCGTTTAGCAAAACAGCAAAGTTTGTAACCCTGCCGTTTCCAAATTCTGCCGCCATCATGTAAATGCATTTTGCCGATAGAATTTTATGCCGCTTTCCTCACGAGGCTAATATTTGGAATGCTTCCTATTGTCCTTATTGTTTTCATTGTTATATCTCCATTTTCGAATTCTACCGGCATCATGTAGACGGGAGCTCATGTTCCAAAACGGCATAAAATTATGCCGTTTTCAAATTCTACCGGCGTCTTGTAAATTGGTCTCAAATATCCTCATTCAAATGAATGTTGCACAAGCGCCGTGAACGAAGGATGACCAAAGAAACAATGCTGCATTTGAATGTCATCTTTGTTCTATTCATGGAGAGGTCTAATTCTGATCGCACACTACTTCTAAAGGGTTGGGTAAGAACAGGGCATGAAAACCCACCTGACCACGCGACCTCGCGGTCCCAGAAATTTTCAATTTATCATGTCCTGGAGGAAATATCTTAAAAAGTGTCTTTTTTCTCTATCAAGTAATGTTTCCTCGTTTTTCATGATGAGAATATCTTATAAAATCAAGCAAGTTACCGAACATAGATTGTATCTCATCTACAGTTTTATGGATATTATATACTACAAATACCGGATGAGCCAGAAAAAGGTTCCCACTTTTGAAAATTCATAACACCAAGACTACTACACGGATTTGAATCATTCAAATGTTGGTTAAAAGTCAAAAGATAAAAGTATCTTCGTGATTTTTCTCGCTGTCCCGCCAGCGCTAGAAGTATTGGTAAATTCAACTTTGTAAAAATTTCTTGGTTGCAAAATGGCGGAAAAAGGGCCTAAAACATTGATCAAATCGTAAGGACTCTATTTACACCGAGCAATAGGCCATGGGCGTTTCACCTCCCTCAAGAGCTATAAGACATTGATTTTCAAACAAATACGAAAGATTTTCAATCCCGTGGCAATTAATGTGCAGAGGATATCTCTCACCCTTGAGAAGTTGCACTTCCTTCATTATTCTGTGCCGGAGGTCATGTATGAATTGATCGATGTTTTAGGCCCTTTTTCCTTCATCTTGCAACCATGAGATTTTTGTAAAGTTGAATTTACGTATATTTGTAGTGCTTATAGGACAGCGAGAAAAATCACAAAAATACTTTGATCTTTCGGCTTTAACTAGAATTTGAATTATTTAAATCCGTGAAGTAGTCTTGGTGTTATGAATTTTCAAAAGTGGGAACTTTTTTCTGGCTCACCAGACAAGTGTAGAACTTGATTTTCCCTCATGCCTTTTAGAAAAACACAGATGATTTCTTTCATGGGTTTCCAATCTTAAATCGGCTCCAAGCTTCCTCCTAATTTATTTTTCACGTGCTTCATTCGCATTTGTAGAGTGATGGTTGCACATCTATTGCCCATCATTGGAACATAACTCCTCTTTAAGCATGCTCAATATTTTCACGTTGTGTCTTTGCAGGAACTTTAACCCTTTCACGCCCGACTAAAATCAAGCTTAACAGGAAAACCTTATGTAGATCTTCGTTTTCCAGGGGGTATCATAATCAGTGATTCAATAAGCAATAGATAAATGCAATGACCATAACCTTTCAAATCAATCAAAACTCTGAAAGCTTTACCCCCTGAAAAATTCGCAGTTCTCAATGAATAATGTTGGGCTATATGGCCCTTCCGGGGGTGAAAGGGTTAAGCATTATCTTTGTTTGGTCGCAAGAAGGGAAATATTTTATCATGCCCTGGGTAAAAAATACCAAAGCAAATCTTCTGTTTGTGCATGAAATATCGCATTTTGAATAGAGAAATTTCTTTTGTAGTCGGCTTTTTGTTTGTTTGCCATTTATTTTCAGCTCTCCTACTTACGTTGTTTGTTTTTAATTTTCGAAGCTTTCAACTCACTTCTGAGACCTCCGCAGCAACTCGCAGCAATTCCTTTAAAGTCGATCGTACCATTGTAGGCCTCTGGAACATCTAATTTACATGAACACCTCTTTTGAAAGTCTGGAAAAGAATTAGACATTTCTATGAGAGTTTTCAGCTTTATGATTATGGGAATTGTATTATTGCCTTTTTTTGGATTTTTGTCACAATATGTTGCTGAGAAATGCGCCAGGCTTATTTTGATTTTCTTATTTTTACATTTTATAGAGACCGCAAGAAAAGAAATATCCATAATCAATGTGTCGTGTGTTTGAACAAATTCCCTTCAAAGGATGCTTTGCGCTTGCATCGCTACACGCATGGCGATAAAGATAAATGGCCTTGTCCAGATTGTGGCAAAGTGTTCTCCAGTCACTGGAAATATCATGATCATTGTGCCAAGGTGCATAATAACAAGAAACCATTCCAATGCGATGAGTGTGGCAAATTTCTTTCATCTTTCACTATACTAGCAACACATAAAGGTGTTCACTCTGGCGCTAGACCTCATCAGTGTAATTTGTGTGGTAAGCGGTATTTGGTAGCAGCTGGTTTAAGAGATCATTTGATTGCGCATAAAAATGAAAGAGAGCATCGTTGCAGCCATTGCGGAGCAGCTTTCAATGCAAAAGGAGATCTTAAGAAACATATGGTGACTCATATGGCGGAAAAACCTCATAATTGTGAAATATGCCACACTGGATTCAACAGATCTGCATCACTGAGGAGGCATATGCGTTCACACACAGGTAGGTAGTCCACTCATCAAACTGGATTCGTTCTAGCGGAAAGGAAACTATCGATGCGACTAATTTTCAGCTAATATTCTTGCGGAAAATTTATTTTGCCGTAATTTGATGTTGGATGAAACGTTTTTACTTTGAAAATTAAACTGCTGCATTGTTTTGTTAAAGAATGGTGCCAAAGGTTGTACGGAACAATGGAAGGACCCCTCTCTCACAAAATCAGATTAAGTGAAAACACATCTATTGTTCCTGCCATGGTGGAAATTGACTCAAGATGATCGGATTCCCACAGTGAAAGGCACACGAAGGAAAATCTGAAAGGTGAACCGAAGTTACTTAAATTGTGATTCAGAACCATTCTTGAAAGAGAAATCCACATATCGTTACAATAAAACTCACCCTATTGTAGCAGACTGCACTGCATGCATGGAGAAAAAGAAAAGCTTCTGTACATGTTGTATCAAAAGGCATTGATTTACTTCGGTACTTTTCAAAATTGCGAAATTCCATCGCCAAGTTATAGTTTCATACACAACGAAGATCTTTGAAATCCGTCATTTGGATGATCTTCTGTCATTGGTTGAATAGTGCATCTATGCTTGACCAACAAGGCATATAAAAGGCAATGATTGATATAATTTTGTTCCATTATCTTGCAGGTGAAAAACCGTTTAAGTGTGATATTTGTAACAAAGCATTCAGTCGCAAAGAGAAAATGCATGAGCATCGAAGAACTCATACTGGTAAGATTTAAGTTACGTTTCGTGTTATCATTATTAGAATCAAATATCAGCATTTGAAATATCAGCATTTGTGTATTATTAACACCTCACACACTCTCCTACTACCGATTTGGTTCAAATTAAAGATATTTCAACATCTGCTAGAATTTTCTTTTCTTCCATTAAAATTTTTCTTTTATTGACACCGTTGGAGGGACCATTATGGAATCAAGGTCGCACTGACCTTTTTAATGCTATCCCTGCCATTTTACCTAAGGGTGTTTTTAATTTAGATAGCTGTATCTATTTAATATCACACGCCTGTTATTAGATTTTCTTTCCTTTTTAAATAGATTCATTTTATTTTAATATTTAATAGTTTTTATTTTGGGCTAAATTATACATACATACATACATACATACATAGCAATTGTTTACTTCAATTGCAGGGGTGGCGCCAGAAACTTTCCGACAGAGGGGCTGGAGCTTCCGACAGGGGGGCTAAAATGACTGAAAAATGGTGTTTTTGTGCGTTATTTTGCCAAATTTCCCGACGAGAACTCAAAATTTCCTCCGACGGGGGGGGGGGGGGCTAGATGCCTCCGACGGGGGCTGTAGCCCCCCTAGCCCTCCCCTGGTGCCACCCCTGTTCAATTGTAAGTTATACAAAATACAGTAAAAGTTTGTGTCTTGGCAGCTGTCGGCACCATAGCAAAAAATTCCTAAATCACGATAATTTCATTATCCTGATCTGAAATTTTTTGGAGTATTTTTACAGATCTAGAATTGGTTCTGAATTTGCTTTAATGCACTTTTACAAGTAGCCTTGAAAGCTGGCTGTGAAATAAACACTTGCTTATCAACTCCAAAATATCACTTTTAATCATATCCCATCAATCTGCCACACGTAAGGATTGACATTGTTTCTTAATATCTTGATATGGCAGACACGAAATAAACTACGAAGACTCCATGTATCATTTATCAGTTAATTTTAATCCAGAGCTTCCTGTTGCCTGTGTTTACATGCTGTCAAAGACATTGATTCCTGATTCTTTCTTCGCAGGTGAAAGACCACATGTCTGCAACGAGTGCGGAAAATCATTCAAAGATTCCAGCAACTTTAGCAACCATAAAAAGATTCATCTGGCCGGTTACATTCCTCGCAAGCGAAAGAGAACAGCATCTACAAAAGTAGTACACATAAATTCCGTCGTAATTCCAGCTGACAAGCCTGAAATATCTATAACACAGCCTTCTGTGACAGACATAGCCGAAGCCAGTACTGTAACCATGCTACCTCAACCACCGGTCATCAATGTTGTTCCGGGAAAGGAAAATCCGCTGAAAGATTTCGCTACAATTTCAACAACCATAGAAGACCTGCAATCCGCCGGACAGGAATGGATTCGGCAACTTCTCGGTTCATCCTTTGATTCCAATGATTTCCGTAACCTTGTCAGTGCTCAAGCCGCCGCAACTGCTCCTAGTAATCTCATCAACTTATCCCCCGTCGATGTTAGGTCACTTCAGTTGATCATCAATGGTGTTCAAGCAAGGAATGCGAGCGGAGCAGGGGGTTCTGCATCACAGTCAACGGAAAATTCTACCTGATGATTTGAATGGTATACTGGACTATTTTAGATATTGCAAAGAACCCGAGCTTATTTGGACCTGTAAGTCATTGATCCGATGTGAAAAGTGTAGCCTATGTGTTGTTTGATGTTAGATATTTTACCTATATGCTTTGTAAACCCCGGGGTTAACTCCAATAGGTAGATAACGGAGATGTGCCATTTTAACTTGTGAAATCACATCCTCATAGTGATAAATTTTCGAAAGAGACATACCCCAAAATTTACGGGCCATTATATCTAATGTGATACCTATCTTTGGTATCAGAGCAAACCAAATAGGACTTAGAAGGCTTAATTCTTGCGATCATTGTAAAAGTTTGCTTAAGACTGCATGCATTCAAAAGCAGCAGTTTAAAACCGTGATCGACGAGAGACAGCATCATTTTCCTCAAGGAAGCCATGGGCTTAATGTTTGATTGTCGAAAATCTTTCCAAACCTTATTTGGTTTGCTCTGAATCAAATGAGAAGTAACAGAAACGATGCCCCGTGCGACTTTTATCAAAAATGCCACTTAGAGGCCTCTGGTTTCTGCTTTCCCAAAAGATCGCACTTTAAGGCCTCCAGCTCCTTGAATATTCAGCGGACAGCGGATTTGCAAGATTTTTGTGTATGGAATTGATTAAATATCTTAGGAATTGGGCTTTCTTATCATAGAGTCCCTTCATTATATCTTCATTTTTAAAATCAAACGTCGAACAATTATTTTGGGATGCCCTGTATATAAGTACCGGGTGAGCCAGAAGAAAGTTCCCACTTTTGACAATTCATAACACCAAGACTAATTCACGGATTTGAATTATTCAAATTCTAGAGGGGTATCACCCTGGTTGAGGGTAAACGCATTTTGACCGATTTTAACTCTCTTGCGTTTGTTGCAGAATAACAGGCGTTTGGGCCTAGTTAAAACCAAAAACTGTGCAAAATTATTTTGGTGACTTCATTTGCTTAACAGTTTCTTGTTTGTGTTTCTTAAAACTGCGTCCACAAACAGAGGGAGAAGTGCACAAAGAAGCTCACGTAAGATGTAACCGCAAGCATCCGCCATTTTTCCTTTCACATTTTGTTGCACAATTTTCTTTTTGCTTGGTTTCTTGACGTTGTTAAAACTTTCACAGCAAACAAATGGCCTCTTGCCAAGCTCCGCTCGTCCAGAATAAGTACTTCACGTAAATTCAGAGATACGGCATCTGCTTCCGCCACGCCGGGCTTCTTTTTGCACGCCGTCTGATTGGCCTAAAGTCGCCCTGGTTGAGGGTACTGTGGTATCTTCCAGTTCTTGAACGGAATCTGCATTGTCAGCGCATGACAGGCGACTACTATTTGCTGTAAAAGGACATATTACGGGGCAAAAACAGGTTTGTTCTATCAGTGGACTGTAAAACTATTTTTTTAAACCATAAATTGATTTAAGCATCGTTCAGTTCACCGAAGGAGCAAAACTTGATGTCAGCTTGCTGGAGAAGTATTTGAACGAAATTGGCAAACAAAGGTCAGTGTTTAGGAAAACGCAACACAGCAAACACAATCAGAAAACGTTTGATAACAACAAAAACTCTTTAATCGTTGATATGCTGCTAATTTTCGCATCAAGTTATCTTAAATTTACCTGAAACCATGTGAAAATTTGGATACCCTCAACCAGGGCGACGTTGGAAATTTAGGCCCTCTCGACAACTCTGTTCTCGAGTAGCTCACTCTTAAAGACAGCATCACCAATGACAAATATATTTTAAATCAACAACAGTGAAGAGTTTACGAAGGTGTTCGTGGTAAGTTTCGTTCTGAAATTTTTTTCGTTCAACAGGAATGTTCTACCAACGTGAAATACCCTCAATCAGGGCGACACCCCTCTAGTTAAAAGCCGCAAGATCCAAGAATTTTTGTGATTTTTCTCGCTGCCCTACCAGCACTATAAATATAGGTTAATTCAACTTTATAAAAATTCCATGGTTGCAAAATGACTGAAAAATGGCCTAAAACATCGATCAATGCATAAATGACTTCTTGCACAGAATAATGAAGGAAATGCAATTTTTCATGGGAGAGAGATATCCTCTAAGCATTAATTGCCTTGGGATTGAAAATCTTTCGTATTTGTTTGAAAATCAATGTCTTATAACTCTTGAGGAAGGTGAAACGCCCATGACCTATTGCTCGGTGTAAATAGAGTCCTTACGATTTGATCAATGTTTTAGGCCCTTTTTCCTTCATTTTTCAACCATGAAATTTTTGTAAAGTTGAATTTACCAATACTTCTAGTGCTGGTAGGACAGCGAGAAAAGTCACAAAAATGCTTTGATCTTTCGACTTTTAACTAGAATTTGAATGATTCAAATCCGTGAAGTAGTCTTGGTGTTATGAACTTTCAGAAGTGGGAACTTTTTTCTGGCTCACCCGGTAGAGACATCTTTTTTCATAAGATTATGTATCAGGGAGTGTGTTTACATTGGAAGAGTCATTAATTGATTTCTTGCGTAGCCTTGTTTTAATGGTTTTTCATTAAGTTATGGTATCAACTTGATCATTATGATTTGGACAAAAGTGAAATTTATATTAATCCTTTATTCGTGTTTGATTGTCTCATTTTTGTATGTGCACTATTACTCTGATTCATAGATAAGTAAGTAAAAGCTCTCGTAACTGTGTGCGAAACGAATTGTACTAAGTCTAATGCACTATGCGGAGTATTCCTTTTGAAGGTAAGACCAGGCTAAGCAAAATTTTTTCGATTATGATATAGTTGAGAATATCTAACCATGACATGAAAGACAGAGATTGTAATACAGGTATAAGTTTTGTAAGAAACTGTGACTCCCACTCTGACTCTCAGCTCGCCAAAAAGTTAAGAAACACCGATATGTTTTTCTTTTTAGTTTTTTTCTCATTTGTTTCCTGTATCATAATACTCGGAAAGTACTTGGGTAATGAATCTCTAAGCACTGGAAAGACTTCAATACACTTGTTTTTAGATGTTCAGGAGGGCACAGATCTGATAGTTTGAAGAAACGTACTTGGCAAATTAAGATTAACATTACTTGGAAAACATTCTTAGTTTCTGATAGAAAAATACAATAAGTCCCCCGGCATATCAGAACTTACTTTTTAGAGAGCCAGGGCTGAAATAAGTTCTTGTTTCAAAGGCACTAAGACTAATTTCATTGTATATTGGTTCTAATTTGAAGGGAGCCCTGTGTAGACCCTTTCTAAGTGTTACCCGGGCTTGGGCGGACTATACATATTTTGGTACGGGGACGTGCCATCGGGAAGGGTATCAATTTTCACGATTTTGATATAAGGAACGGTATCGATTTTCACGATGTTGGTAAGAGGAACGGTATCAATTTTTTTGGGTATACATTTTCGGAAAATTTGTATAAAGTCGGGTATATTTTTTGAAAAATTGGTATAAAGCCGGGTATACATTTTGGAAAAATTGGTATAAAGTCGGGTATATTTTTTGAAAAATTGGTATAAAGTCGGGTATACATTTTCGGAAAATTGGTATAAAGTCGGGTATACATTTTGGAAAAATTGGTATAAAGTCGGGTATATTTTTTGGAAAAATTGGTATAAAGTCGGGTATATTTTTTGAAAAATTGGTATAAAGTCGGGTATACATTTTCGGAAAATTGGTATAAAGTCGGGTATACATTTTCGGAAAATTGGTATAAAGTCGGGTATACATTTTGGAAAAATTGGTATAAAGTCGGGTATACATTTTGGAAAAATTGGTATAAGGAACGGTTATGTTTTTGAAACTTCGATTGCACGTCCCCGTCCGAAATCTGGTCAAGTACCCCCCTCCCCGGGAGTGTTACAAAAGATGTTCAGCCTGTTGATTGTTTTGCAATAGTTCTTGTGGACCTAGTAACTAATTGGGGAGGAGAATCACGCTTTACAGCCAACTGGGACCAAAATTAACTGAGTAGCAACAATATAAAAGCAACGTTCGCACTCCTTCAATAACAACCTCTGTTTCAGGAAAGACAGCCTCTAGCTTCATATTTTGTGGGTTCTTATATGCTGGTATTTACTGTATGCATACTGATTCGTAGCTTTTTACTGACTGCAGGTGCAACTCGATTGCAGAATAAAGACTTTCTACGGTGGATTAGTTATACCGAAATGGAGATAAACTAAGCCACACAAGGGTGGCTAATATTAGAAATTATAGTCGGCATCACAATCCTCATTCCTTTTACGTAAGCTTTAAATAATTTACTCCCAGCTCCCAAATATGCATAAACGACACGAAGTCTGCTCTAAGCAGATTTGCCATCCTCCCAGATTTCAAGGCATCTACCTGGTTTTGCAACTCTAAGAATCTAAATGTAACCATGCGTGTCTATGAAATCTCTTAGAAATGGAGTAGGGTTTGCATTTTCCAGTGAGTCTAGGGCAGGTACACACAGAGAAAGGATAGGCTCTTCATACCTCTGATAAGTAGAATAGCAAGGTATAATGCATTGCGAGAATCTTGATATGTTCAACCAGAGGTTAACAAATACAAAAAAAAAGCAATACAAAAAGAGGAAGATGACATATACGTATTCTGCTAAAACCCTTCCTCATCTCTCCCAACCATGTTTCCATCGACCAAACTGTGTTCTTGTTCTGATAACAACTACAGTACTTTATTTATTCATTTATTTTATTTTATTATTTATTTATTTATTCATTTTTTCCGTTATACCAGCACCTCTAAGCGGACCATTATGGAAATAAGGTCAGCTTGACCCTTTAATGCTATCCCTGCCACTGTAATTAGGGGTGTTTTTATTTTACGTTTTTAACCTTAAAGTATTGTATTGTATATATCTTTTATATTCATTATAATAGCTTGTATATATTTTTATGTGGCAAATGATACATACATATATACATAGACTGATAGTCGGTGCTGTTCGGATGCTTGCCTCCTTTCCAAGTGGTTTGTTGACAACCATATGAAGCTAAATGATGCAAAGTGTCATTTTATGTTATTTGGAAGTACGGCTTCTGGCACTTCAGTGAACGTAGGCACATCCTGTATAGAACAATCTGACAAAGAAAAGCTCCTTGGTATAACACTTGATAAAAACTTAGACTTCAAGTGTCACGTTGAAAATATATGCAAAAAAGCTGGCTGAAGCTTCATGCGCTTGCACGAGTTGCAAAATTCATGAACCAGGAGAAATTACAGACAGTGATGAATGCTTTTATATTGTCTCAATTTAGCTATTGTCCTGTTGTTTGGATGTTTCATGATAGAAACGTGAACAACAAAATAAATAAAATCCACGAAAGAGCATTAAGAATCGCTTTCAAGAATACGTCATCAAATTTTGAAGAATTGTTGACAAAGGCAGCCTCAGTCACCATTCACCAAAGAAATCTACAGTTGCTGACTACAGAAATTTATAAGACCAAACATGACCTTAACCCTAAATTCATGGGTGAAATCTTTGTCGAGAAGAACATCTCATATAGCCTGAGATGTAATAACCACCTGTCAGTGCCAATTCCACGCACAAATGCGTATGGTATAGAGACAATCAGGTACACTGGACACAAACTCTGGCAATCGTTGCCGCTAGAAATAAAAGAGTCTCATACCTTGACAGAATTTAAGAGGAAAATGAAAAAACATAATTTCAACGATTGCAACTGTAGATTGTGCAGGATCTATTTAAATAATTTAGGATTTTTATAGAACCATGTAAATAGGACATTTCAGTTTCACTTCTGTTAAATGTTTGGCCTTAATTAGTTTTTAGCTATCTTATCATGCCAACCTTAAATAAATAAATTATTATCATTATCATTTATCACCCCCCCCCCTCCAGTAACGACCTCGCTGAAACAATTCGCTGCCAAGGTAGAAAGAAGAGCCGCCAAGAAAGTTTTTCCCGCTAAGTTTGAAGCAAAACTTTCCCCGCCATGTTTCTGTTGTTTCCCCGTTGAAATATTTGCTTCACCGTCAAAAATTATACAGGTTCCATCATGCTTACATTTGAAAATTTCCTTTCCCCGTCAAGATATTTTTAATTCCCATTGAAAGTTTACAATTTCAAAACTTATGTGCGACGGGGTCTTTACTGGAGGGGGGGGTTGCTGTATCGATGCACAGGAAGTAGAACTGGCATTTCTCACCCTATACTTGATAAGAACCATATAATATACATGTCAGAGAAATCTTGGAAATCCAGGGAAAAGGGGGCATTGTTTTTCGCATTTTTCGATCTGCTTGCAAACGCATGTCTCTTCTTTTTGGCGTTTTCGTATGAACCAAATCAGCTGGCTTTGCGCTTGATTTGTTTCGACTGGACGCTGCGAGCCTCCTTCACAAGAACGACATGCAACAAAGACTATCATTCCTTGCAACGAAGGTTGAGAAAAGGATACGAAGGAAACAATTCACCGTCCGTTTGTTCTGCTTCATCTAATGATCGTAAGTTAAAGAGAATTTACATCCATTTCATTTCACAGACTTTTAGTTGGTCATGAAAACGTTCTCTATTTTGTTAGGGCCGGGAAATGGGCAGTTGTTTGGCCCTGTGATTCTTGGCAGGCGACATGTTCACAGGGAGTACAACTCTGACTCGTTCGGCCTAAATGGGCCTAATTTGGAGGAAACACCTCCGTTTTCTAATTTTAGCGCTAGATTTTGAGATCTGGAAGGTCCAAGCGACTGCATACATGCTTTTTGCACTAAACATTCTGTCTGCTAGCACACGGCCAGGTCGAAAACTCGGGCAACTCGGGCGAATATTTTCATTGCAAAAACGATGTCTGATGGGCCTGTAATTGTTTCGCCCCCAGACACAAATATCAAAATGAGGAATCCTGGATTCAAAATTTCATTGAATCTGGTTTTTCGGATGGAAATCACTGCTTAAAATGATCATGCAGCATCTCAAAAGATAGCTAAGCCTCCAGGGTGAATCTGAGTGCCTATTTCCAGAAGATCTTTGGCGCAGAGACAGAACTTATTTGGCTTTTGGTGCACATTTTGGTGCAGAAAGAGGCCTTAAAACAATGGGCCATTCAATGTCTCATTGTATTAAACAATAGATATAATAGATATCAATTCTTCTTTGGTGCACACTGGCGCTCAAAATTGTTGTGCTCCAAAATATTTGGAGCAGAGCAGTACAGAGATTCACCCTGGCTAAGCCTCAACTAAACTGTGATAAAGCATTTGGCAATAGCTTTGATTTCAGGGAGCTAGTTTCATGATCTAGCTCATGAAGTTCTTTTTGGGTCACCCAGTAGGTTATATTGCCCTGGCCAGTTTTCACCTCAATGTATCACAGAGAAATAGGCCATAAGGCAAACTTTCCAATCCGGTTCAACATTTTATTAGAAATTTTTCAGTCCTGGGGGCATTTGAAAATTTATCGTTTATAGGCCCATAGTAAGTAATTACAGTTATGTTAATCATGAATTATTTCTTTGTCAGATTTTTGTGCACTACACTAAGAAAGCCTTTGCATTTGATGAATTAATATGGACTCTCAAGATGTTGAATCAAGTGAACCCAAGTCAGACAGCAAATCCAGCAGAGAGAGGGGAACCAAGAGGTTTCTCAGAAAGAAACAGAGTAAGGATGCTAGTGAGGATCCAAAAACAGAATCAGGTGATTTTCTGCTTTTCATTTTCCATTTAATCATCAATCACTACGATTTAAATCATCATTCAATGTACAGTTTATACATAAATGTTCTGCAAATTTTTTAACAGATATAATATAACACTAACTTGATGAAGAATCTTAATCTATATACTGTGAAACTTATTATAACAACTTTCTGTATCAGGTTATTGGAAAATACTGTAGAGTTGTAACACAGGGACCATGGAGCATTTTGAAAGTGACTGCATTGGTCATGTGTCATAGAAAAACCAAAATTGCTGCATGCCAACTTTTGCAGATACTTTGTAAGGAGTTGCTCTTGTTTTTTAACAGGAGGCTCTTTAATGGCATGGCTCAAAAAAATTTTTCCCAGACCCCCAAGAACTTTGTGCCTTTGGCGTGAATTGACATCCCTTCAATCTAAAAAAAACACTTCTGCGGGCCTGCCACCATTGGAGGGTATTTTCAAAAAGTTTGCTTTGGCCCTAGTATTCTTATGTAAAGTCTCAGAGGTATTCTTATGTAAAGTAATCATACATAAGAATACCTGAAATTTACTTCTCAACAAATCTGCATATTTGAACAATTATGCATTGCAGTGGCAGTGCAGGAGTCATTGAGTCACAACACAGCCATGAAGAGGTGCAACAAATAACATACAATTAGGTATATCATACATACAATTAACAGCTTTAAGACTGTAGGCTTAATCAGTCCTGGTAATACTAGGCGTGCAATCACACTCGCACACCTCCACACTCACCCCAAATGTCCAAGGCGTACGTTTCATCGCACGCGCAACAATGCTTTTGATTACGGCACTTTCATAGATTTCTGCATGGTTCTTAATGAGTGGTTTGATTCATTCCTCTGATTTGCTTTCTTTCATGTGCCTTCTGTCGGCAGTGACCAGTGTTTTCAGAAAGTTTCTTAAAGTTTGTAGCGTTTTTAATCCTCATCCTTGTTGGTCCATTGAATGGCCAAAACTATAGAGCGGCAGACCAGAGAGGTCAAGAAGTTGGGTGATTCACTGGTCCTGTTAGTTATTGGTATTCACAATACTGTTCTGATTTGATTGAGAGAAGGATGTCACCATTTTTGTTGAACTTGATAATGTACGTCCTCTTTCAATTGCTCTACCTTATTATCTTGACATGGATGAGCTGTTCCAGCAGCATTATGTGACATTTAGAAGGCTATTATGCATCTTAAACATTGATAGACAGCATTTTTCTAGATCGCAAGCCATCACATGCCTAACATTTTCAAGGCGTGTGAATGGCAGCACGCCACTAAATTTCATATCACCAGGACTGCTTAATATTGTTCAGTTGACTGCCTTGGCTTCCTGTGATTCTACCACAGAAATGTTTGTATCTTAATTGTTTTCAAAATCGTTGGATTTTTCTTTTTATTGAAATAGAATTCATGGACCATCTTAAAAATGATTAGACTCATTGTACCTCCTGGATCAATAGGCAAAATGATGTATATAATTTGTGAGAAACCCTGAAGGACTACCAAGGAACGCAATAGATTTGATCAGGGATAAGTGACAAGAATTTTGGTCGAATCAACCCAAAATAATTTTTAAGGTAATCCTTGATAGTCAACTTGAAGATAAATACCTTGTTTGTTGATATTGGAGTATTGGGGATGGGAATATTAATATTGAAAGTCCAAACAGCGTGTTTGCAGTTTAGGCCAAAACCCCCAAGCTCTGGTTTGGAATTGAAGGCAGAATTTTACTTTCAACATTAATATTCCTACTGTCAATGCACCAGCATCAACTATTAAGGTATTTATCTTCAAGTCAGCAATTGAGGATTATTTTAAGATCATTCTGAAGTAATTGGATCTAAGTTCTTGCTGCTATCCCCAATCAAATCTGTTGCATTGTTCTGGGACACCTGGTATCATAATGTGGCAGGCAGAAATACAACGCCGCTGTAGTTTACCATTAAATTGTTTGATGACATTAGTGCCTCAACAGTGATAACTGCCACCATTTGGATGATAATGAAGATACAGGTGCTCCAGAAATATTGCTCAATGTTTGATTAAATATTGAGAATAGACCTTTTAGCTATTCTGAAAAAGAACCTCAATCAAACGACGTTTGTTTACATTTTGAAGAATTTTCGAATGTGCACAATAGCGATAGAAGCCCTAACGCCACTCGATCGAACTTTGCGCATGAAAATGTATAAAAATATCGCTCGATCCAGACTCTTTTGTAGAATAGCTAAAAGGTCTATTAAGGATGACATAAAAGGACTCCATTTTTACGTTATCGCCATTTCAGCATTTAATCAGATGTGGACCAATTTTTATAGACTCCCTGTATAAACCTATTGACATGACAAAATCAGAGTTTAGTACCCAAAGTTCCGTTCAAACTATTCAGTTCTTAGAAAGAGGTAATAGAAGTTTATATACACTGCCTTCTTCAAAGATTTGCAACTACCGGGTGTCTACAAAAAAAGTACCCCCTTTTGACTGAAAATAGGAACGAAGCGATAAAATATAATTGCTCTCCGAGTAGTTAGCTAAATTTATCAATCTTCAACTTAGATTCACATTCCTTGCATTTAAGAATCGTCCACCAAACACCAGAGATACAAGCTTGCAAAGACAGTTACAGTGCACCCAAAACCAGAGGTTTTGTAAAAGGGCCTAGCCATGATTTGTATTATGGATCTTTTCCAAAGCACCTGTAAACTTTAACTTTCAGTTTTTCGCTTTTGAAAAGAATAAAAAAGACTCGTGGAAATCGCCCTGATTAAACAAATATGATAAAAATGTTATAAGAATGATGAAGTCGTGCAACATCTCCCAAATGAGCATGCATGTGTTCCTTTTCTTCTTCATTGACACTTGGAGTGGAATGCAATGCACGGATTGATTCCTCAAAGGAATAACTATTTGTAGAACAATTGAAGCATTTCAAGGTATAATTCTTTTCAATGGAGAAACCTAAAGGTCAAAGTCGAAATTCCTGTGCAACATGCCTGTTATAGCAAATCATGGCTAGGCCCTTTGACTCTGGTTTCGGGTGCACTGTAAATTTTGACTTTGCAAGCTTGTATCTCCAGTGTTTGGTGGCCAATTTTTAAATGCAAGGTATGTGGATCTAAGTTGAAGATTGATAAGTTTAGCTGTCCACTCGGAGAGTACTGATATCTTATCGTTTCGTTCCAATTTCCAGTCAAAAGGGGGTACTTTTTTTGAGACACCTAGTATTCTATCAAGATTAGAAACAGCAAACCTCTAAACAAGCAGCTCTTCTAAAGTATACCTCCTCATTTTTTTGGTAGTAAAGGCAGAGCACATGGGTAGAACAGCTTAAAGCTCAATTTTTTTGCAAAAATTTTAAATCAAATCATTTGTGTAAGATTTTAATTTTTCAGTTCTTTCAACTGAATTGATCAAATGGAATCAACTGAATTGATCAAATGGAACTTCATGTAATTTACCATATTCTCAACAAGAACAGTTTTGTTACACTGTAGTAATTACTTTCATAATCACCGCATTTATGTAAATATCACTCGATTGAAGTTGTGACGTCGTCAGCTTGCTAAATCCTAAGCCATAAAGCACGGAATTTACTTGCTACTGTCTTTTAGAACTTTTGAAACTTGAGTATTAATTGTATTTGTCTTACCAGTTGGTGAAGGTGAAGGTGAAGGTTAAGTTGCGGTTTTTAGTGCCAAGCGCTGCGATCGCAGAAGTAGCTAAACGCTAATCGAGTCCAGGACCCCTTGCCATGACGCTCAAGTGGTGGGACCCTACCGGGTGTCGAATCCACTCCGCCTGACTGTTCTTGCTGCAAAGTCAGAAGATTACACCACTGCGCCACAACACCTTCAATTTTCGAGGATCTGTTCAGAAGTTATGGAGCTTTTAATGTTTGTCAAAGCTTCAGATACCAAAAATGTTGTAAGTCTGAAAACAGCCTCTCTGGCACAATACCAAATTACATATGGCATAATACCAAATTACATAAAGTTCCCTTCAATCTATTCGACTGACAGAAAAGGATAGCAACATTTTGATATTTCTTTTTTAATTCTTGCAAACATTCGAGCCCTATGCTCGGTAGAAGCATTGTTGTGACTTTTTTTATTCTCATAAAATTTACAAAGACAAACAATTACAATACAGAAGCTAAGGGAGCATGGAAATCCATGGAGACACAAATTTTACAACATTGTTACAAGGTATTAAGCTGCAAAAATAATTAATTAGAGTGGTGTTGCCCATCCTGTCCATAGCGGCACAATTATGAGTAAATCCTCACAAAGAGTTTTCAAAGGAGAAAGCAAGTGTACATAGGTACTTGCTGTATCTGGGCTGTATCTAGCAAGTATACCTAGGTAGTTGTGACTTCGTTCTTTCGAATATTTCATAATGATTTTGTTTGTTGTTTTTATTTACAGGTGATGAAGATATAAAGCAAAAAGAGCTAAATTCAAAGGTCAGAACAAAACGAAAACGAAAAGTTAAACCTGATGTTTCAAACGAAGAAGAAAAAGCCTTCAAGTGTCCAGATTGCCCGAAACAGTATAGCAAAAAGCACTTTTTGGAACGGCACAAATTTGAACATAGTGGCGAACGTCCTTGGGAGTGTACTGAATGTAAAATTAAATTTGTGTCATCAGTAAAATTCAAGGAGCATTGCAGAACCCATGGAATTTTGAAGCCATTTCAGTGCACAAAATGTGAAGGTAGTTTTACAACCGTCGAAGTCCTGAAGGTCCATGATCGAACACATACAGGAGAACGACCATATGCCTGCACCAAATGTGACAAAACTTTCAAACAAAACGCAAATCTACAAGATCATTTACGCAAACATAATAACGATCGTGCATACATATGCGGGACATGTGATAAATCATTCAACGTGAAAGGTGATCTGACGAAGCATTTGCTACTGCATACTGGGGAGAGACCATACAGATGTACTCTCTGTCCGATGTCATTTCCAGGCGTTAGCAACTTAAATCGACATCTTCTAGTTCATACAGGTATTACTTCAAACTTTATCTGGAATATACAGCGATTCAGTTAATCGGCTTTGGTTTTGTAAGGCCAAAGATTCAGATCTCCGATACCAAAATTACTTCAGTTGTAGACTCAGTCCACTCATCCCTATGTTTTCACTACAATTCCACTATGACTGCAGCGGAAATACGTTGTTGCGCAGGAACATACAGTGTCAGTTGGTAACAGTTCAATTCAGTTATATAAATGTTGTTGCCGTTGTTGTTGCTGTTGTTGTTGTTGTTGTTGTTTTGTTGTTGTTGTTGTTGTTGCTATTGTAACTGGACGTTTTGCATATTGTCTTGCCGAGCTTGAATACCAATCGTCTGCATGCTAAAGTTCTGAGCTTTATGCCCCTGAGCTTATGACAATAGTTGTTATCTCATTTGCATGTTCATATGTACGTTTGTCGGCATAGATCTTATGGATCTTAGTTAGAAGTTAGAACCTGAAGCAGGAGATTGCCGTTAAAATCGTACGAAGCGAGACAACCAACGGTGGTTTGCTAGAACTGTTCAAATATGAAAACTTTTTCTTGAAACACTAGGTAGTTGTCACAATATACCCCCACGCTTGATGGTTGCCCGGGATGCCTGACTAGGGAAGTGATGGGAGTGTGTCATGTCTCTCCACGCCCTATATTCTGTCGCATAGAAAATGCTCCAAAAGTATACCCTGTCGCATAAAACTTTTGCCAAGAGTATGCATTGGCTGCGGTCACACTAGATGCTTTATCCCGTTGTTTTCTTTCGAAACAGCGGGCTTACCACGCTGTGGTATGTGACCGCTCTTCCTTTTCACATACAGACTTGCAATGTGCCGAGCGTGTCAAGGGTTTCATTCGATCTAGATTATTTGAGATTACACTTGAAACTCTAATCTAGGATCATCTGCTCTGTTTTAACAACATTGTGCTCTAACTTAGTGTAGTTGTGATATGTGCATATTTTTCTTTTAGGCCTGAAGCCATTTTCATGTCAGCAATGCCGGAAATCATTCTCCCGGAAAGAAAAACTTAAAGAACACGAGCGAACACACACAGGAGACAAGCCCTTCGTATGCCCAGAATGCGGAAAATCATTTTCTGATTCCGGTAACTTCTCAAACCACAAGCGGACGCATAAAGATCCGGATCACCCTAAATCAAAGAAGTACCCGAGGAAGAAATCTGCATCTCCGAAGAAAATCCCGTTTCCAGTCATCAATATCAGTGAAAACAGTTTGATTGGGATCAATTTAGATTCCGAAGCACAGTCGCCTGCATCTCTTAAGTCTGAGCAAAAGCAAACTTTTACTCTGTCACTACCAAACCCGTTTGTCTGTTTTCTTGATGGATCAACCACAGCTCCGATGATGTGTCGCATTGGGAGTGCTGTAGATCAAGAACAGTCGAATGGGCCAAACGGAGAGAAGCCTTTGTTTATGCAGCTACAAAGTCTTTCTAACAGTGAGCAGTTGATGGAGCCGGGTGACGCCGGATCAAGTGAAGTTGCAGAAAATACTGATAATTACTCGGGTACTTTACAACAAACGAGCGAATCATTCGATCAAAGTATCACTTTGGAGACAAATGCAGCGACAGCGGTTACAGTATCGAATTCCTCGGCTTTGCACAAAGACACATGCCTCACAAGGACGAAGACACAAGACGCAAGCCCTCCAGAAGCTGATACTGTATCAAGTAACAGTGAATCGTGCGCCGAAGGCAACGCAGGTCATACAGACAATTTCATACCGATTTCAATTTCAAGTAATGAAAGTTCTCTCATTGCATCCCCCAGTAAACTGCTTGCTTCCTTGCAGTCAATTTGCGATCAGAATGTCAAATATTGCAGTTCTGTAGAGAAAGAGGGCAAGGTAGCTTTAACAATAAAGTCAGACTTTTCTGATGCTGCAAGTGCGGGAAATTTACCGTCAAATTCTACGACGTCTTCAGGGTTCGTGATAACCGAGTCGTACATTGCAGATGCCGATTTAAGCAGTGGAAGAGTTGATCATGGTTCAGGTGGTTCAGGTAAGCGACCCTTTTTTAAGTAGCTATTATCAAACAGCCGTGTTGATCGAGCGACTTAAAGAGATTTCCCACACCCCCCAGTGACGACCCCGCCGGACATTGAAAGTACAGCGGGGAAATTATGAAACTATACATTTTCAGCGGGGATTGAAAATATCGTGGCGGGGAAATAAACCGTTTAGCTATCATCTGTGATGGAACTTGTATAATTCTGACGGGGAGACAAAAAGTTCAACGGGGAAGCAACAGAAGCAAGGAGGGGAGAGTGCTTTAAACTAAAACTTGGCGGGGAAACACATTTTCCTGGCGGATCATCCTTTCACCTTGGTGGGGCAGCGTTTCAGCGGGGTCGTTACTGGGGGGTGTAAGAGATTTCTTTTAACTATTAGTGCCCTTCGAATGATAACATTGAAGATGCGGGACAGTTCTTGTTGCTTTGCCCTTCTATTGATGCTCAACAACGAGCTCTTCTCGGTGGAGTCTTTGATGTAGTACGACCTTTTGGACATGGTAATCTTTCAAACAAGGCCCTAACTCAGCTTTTACTGTATGGTGGTGGCAATCTCTCTTGCGTCTTCAATAGAACTATTTTCAACTTGACTATACAGTTCATCTGCAAAACTGGTCTGTTTTAGTAAGATCGCTTCTAACGAAAGATGTATACCACTTAACCACTAAGTCCCTGTCCGTTTTTTGTCTCTTTTCATTTTTAGTGTGTTACGTTTCCCTTCTCTAGCTTCTAAAGTTTGTTTCAATTAAAATGTTTTTTTCCATTCCCTCAGACGCAAATTCAAGTTCAGAGAGGACACCTCCATCCAATTCAAGCCTACTAAAAGCATCATCAACTGCTACCCAGCTTCAATACCCAAACTTACAATTTGCAAACAGTGATATGCCTGAACATTTTTACGCTTCCACACTTACACTAACAGACCTAGCCCAAACAGAGGATCTTCATAGCTATAGTTACCAGCCTGGTTACATTGTGTTACCCGCTGACAACGATGGAGAACCAAATAGACTTGGTGAGATCCTACTCGCAACACCGACGAAGAGTTACCCTGCCGAAGGAGACAGTCGCTCCCCCGCTGCATTGTTGTGTCCGCAAGTGTTGGTCACTCCTGAGCATGCGTCGCTATCGAAACTTGCCGTCGATCGGGGTGCAGTGAAGCCAAGGGCTTTGGAACTATGAAACCAGCTGTACATAAACTGGGTGTCCTAGAAAATGGTATTCTGATTTGGTTGGATCCAGTAACGCGAATTTAGCTTTGAGATATGGGTAGCCACTGTCAAAATGTTCCTTGATAGTTAACTTGAACATAGGTACCTCATTTGTTGGTATTGAAGTTTTGACAGCAGAAATGTATCAATCTTGAAAGCTTAAATTTGTATCCACCCCTTTTGGCCTTTTGGCCAACATCTAAGGGCAGAAATCTATTTCATTTCGTGGCCTAACCTTTGGAACCAATTAAGCTCAGATATCAGACTTGCTCCCTCCCTCCTTACCTTCAAAAGGAGGCTTAAAACGAAATTGTAGAGGGTTGATGGTGCCTTTTTTATAAATGTTTATTGAAAAAAATTTATTTTGGTTAAAATGACTGTAAATTAGGTTTTGGATTTGTAATTATATTTTTTGGACAGCCCCCTGCAAAGCAATCTATGCAGATTGACGGGGGTACGGTGGTTGAATAACGAAAATTGAAATGAAATGAAATGAAATGGCTGGAGCAAGTTCGTGAAGGACATCAAAATTAGAAACTGAAATCTTGTGAAATCAGAATATGATAAGATTTACCATTAATCAAATTTTATTAAGGCTGTCGTTGAAATTCACCCTGCCTCAAGAATTGTTTTTGCTAACCAATACTCTGGTTTGGAGGTTGTACAAACTCGAGCTTTCGAGATTGATGTCTGCTATCAAAGCACCATACCAACAAGGTATCTATGTTCAGGCTAATTATCGAGGAACATGTTGGATTGATTAGCCATTGATCAAGCTAAATTTGCATCGAAGGAGCCTATAAATCTGTATACTTTTTTGGGACACCCGGTAGCTTTGTTTGTCTTGTATCACTTTAAAAATAGTTTTGTCAAGGACTCACTCAAAACTTCCAGAAGACCATAATTTGATTGTGTGCAAATCGTGAGATCTTGGTGATTCTCATGGACATTTCGCACCTCGTGCATTGCCATAATCGCAGAATCAAGTTTATGTCATCCAAAGACTGGGGGTACTTCCATTATGGCCATAGGGGGTCCTGTCTGGGTTACAGGTTATCCCGCATAGACGTAGGAACCGGAGGGCACTGGGGGCACGTGCACCCCAAGATTTTGCCGTAAACAGGAAGTGCCTATTTTATTTTTAGAAATTGCTTTCTTTTCTTAAGGGAAAAAATGCCCTTGAAGTGTCGTGCGCCTCAAGTTTGAAATGCTTCCTACGTCCCTGTAAGTGGGCCAAAGCAAATATCTTAATTGCCAAAGAGAAAAGAACAGTTTTACGGACACAATTCAGTAATGATAAAATTCTCTATGGGCTATAATTGGGTGAATTTTTCCAAAAATCTTTGCCCCCAAGGTTGCTACATAATTTTACTAATCGTATACTGTAGAATGGAAATAATTTTAATTGTGACAATTTTTTTGTATCGAAATGATATACAGAAGTTGTAACAGCATGTTTTATCTCCTTGTTTATCTTGGTTCATCTGCATCTTTGCTGGGCCTTTTTCGAGATATTTCCTTGAAGTCTTCGCTTTGCATCTTGAGTTTTGCAAAAGTAGGAACTTTTTTCTGGCTCACCCGGTAGGATAGTGTGTCGTCTGACCCCTTTGCATAATAGCTGAAAAGTACATTCATGAAAAAAGACAGTTTTTAGTGTTTGAAAGGAATTGAAAATCAGGATCCACAAAGATCTGCAACACCAAATCGGCTCATTTGAAGTCATGTGACCATATTCTTGGGAAGTCTCAGTATATTATTAATATTTACTTTTCACGAAATATGTTACAGAAATCAAATGATGTTTTAGCGAGAGATTAGTCACTTGACTTGAAGTGGGTGGAAAGAAAGCTTAGCCAATCGGGTTTTCGTTCCCATTCTTTGACAAAACAAAGTCGGCTATTGGCCATGGTTTGACATACCAAGTCAGATGTAGCATTGCAAATCAGAAGAAATAAGACGGATAGGAATCAAACTTTAGGTCAAAAGAATAAAATACAGTAAAAACCCGCGTATAAGAACCCCGGTTGGTGCAATTCAATAGCAAAAGGTACACCACCCTCGTCCATACTGTTTCATAGAATACCCTTTTCTCTGATTTTGTGGTTTGCGGATGGACCCCTTATCACGGAGAGTTTTCAAAGATAACACACTTTTAAGGAGTATCACTGGACTTTGAATAGATTTTTACAGTTCGAATACTGGTTCGGAGAGAAAAGTTTGGGATTGTTGCACTGCATTACCATTCACTTTTCTAGACCACTAGACCAGGTAAAATTCACTGCATTCTAGGGTCTCGAGTTCATCAGCAATTAAACGTTTTTAGGTTATGTTGTGAAGAAAAATACCCCTCTATGTTGAGATTCTAGGTCCTAGGATTTTGCTTCAAATATGCCCCTTTCTCAGTGGTATCATATATGGACAAGGGTAGTGTCATATCTACATTAACATTGCACCCACCGGGATAAGAACCTAGTGGTTAAGAACCTACAGGCTGAAAATTCTGAAATTAGACCCCCAATACATAGGAACCCATTCAGCCTAAGATTTAAAATAGGTTCTTATTCGTGGAGATCATCAAACTAGATTAAAACTCTAGTTGCTTTGCCATTGAGCTTACACGTACTGATTCTGCCATACGTGCAAATTGCAAAGAGCTCTAAAGACGCCTCGAAAGCTTTTCATTGTATTTGGTAAGATTTTTTGATTCTTCCACGAACTGATATGTTTTGAATAAGGCCTCATGAACTCAGGTGCCTCTCAACTGACAGTAGATAATGGGCTTGAAGTTTCAATCTGAACAAAAGAAATACCTGGAAGCCCTGAATGAAATAAGAACCAATTTAAGAACCTGAACAGCCTAAATACGAAATACTCAATATGTGAGAACGTAATCAGGCTAACTTGCAAAATTGTAGGTTCTTATACGCAGGTTTTTACTGTAACTGAAACGGGGTGTCCAAGTCAGACCCAAGGCACTTTTCAAGTTGGGTCTACCATCGATTTTTGGGTCAGGGGTAGATTTCTTTGGGTCCGTTACTATTTGGGTTCGTTCATTTTGGGTCTACAGATAGACCAAGTTTGGGTCTTCTTGAAAAATTGATAGGAGTTTTATCGAGTTTTAGCGAACCCAAGATTGCAAATCGATAAAGATAACAGTATGTTGTTCTTGAAAATGCCTGAAATGTAAATAAAAATGCCTGAATTTAGGAACACATTTAAGCAAAAGAATCTACATAGGGTCGTCAGAAACGAATTCATACTGAACGCGAATTTTCAAAGCAAAACGACTTTAGACTTCTTGTGATACTTTTTATTTCTCAGTTTGATCGATGATGTGTTTCAAATCTTTAAAACGGTTGAAATCTTCAATATTTTCAGAATTTCAGTGCTTTTCGTCTTGCAAGGAAAGTTGCAAGGAAAGTTTCGAGAAAAGAATTCTTACAACCTATTGAGACTATTGACAAAAGATAGAAAAATTTGAAGAAAACCATTGTTTATGGATGTCTACAATATGGCATCAAGCAAAACTCTTGGCTTATGATAATTTGCGAAGTTTTTAAAAACGTTGCAAAAACTTTGCAAAGTTTTTGCAAAATTTTTTCGATCCATCTAATGTGGAGCTAAAAACTGTCAAATGCATGGTGAAACGGCTGAATATAAGAAAATTGGATGAAATTAGAAACTTTCAGAAAAACTTCGCAAATTATCAATTGGGCCCCCTAATTGATAATTTGCGAAGTTTTTTCTAAACGGCCAAGAATTGGTCAGCAACCAAGGTGGAGCATTGTGGATATGTAGAACATTGTACAGTGCGTTGAATCGTCATCAAATCCACTCTTTCGGACGACTTTTGCCGAAGTTTACCACGAGACTTGCAATCACCACACGTTTTAGGCCTAAAATATGAAATTGCTCACAACAACGGGAAAACGCGTGAAAGCTACTTCATTTGCCGCTAAATCAGCTTGCCTTTGGTACTGTCTTGATGATTAGACACAAAAAAATCAAGTATCATACGCATTTAATAGCATTTTAGAAAAACTTCGCAAATCATCAATTGGCCCCCCTAATTGATAATTTGCGAAGTTTTTCTAAAATGCTATTAAATGTGTATGATACTTGATTTTGCTGTGCGTAAGCATCAAGACAGTATCAAGGCAAGCTGATTTGGCGGCAAATGAAGTAGCTTTCACGCGTTTGCCCGTTGTTGTGAGCAATTTCATATTTTAGGCCTAAAACGTGTGGTGATTGCAAGTCTCGTGGTAAACTTCGGCAAAAGTCGTCCGAAAGAGTGGATTTGATGACGATTCAACGCACTGTACAATGTTCTACATATCCACAATGCTCCACCTTGGTTGCTGACCAATTCTTGGCCGTTTAGAAAAACCTTCGCAAATTATCAATTAGGGGGCCCAATTGATAATTTGCGAAGTTTTTCTGAAAGTTTCTAATTTCATCCAATTTTCTTACATTCAGCCGTTTCACCATGCATTTGACAGTTTTTAGCTCCACATTAGATGGATCGAAAAAATTTTGCAAAAACTTTGCAAAGTTTTTGCAAAGTTTTTAAAAACTTCGCAAATTATCATAAGCCAAACTCTTTCACTGTTCTGGTTTATGATTGAGATGAAAAGTCGAACTGTAGAATCATAGAAAAGTGGTTAGAGTTTCCTTCAAGCCATTCTTGTTAAGACGAATAGGCCACAGAATTTTGCACGCATCTTTTTACATCGATTTAAGGATTTGGAACCAATGCTTTTTGATCGAGAAGGGATAAGTGATTATTTCTCAGAAATTTGGAAGCGGCGGGAAGTGACGTGGAAACGAGACAATTTGAGCATGCCTGACCTGGCCCACCATCTTGGATTGTTCGTAGAGACGAGAGGAAGCATCAAAACACAAGGAATCTGCAAGAAAATAGCATACAACAACGTAAGGATGGCAGCTCCAAAGGTAAATGTATTTTGTTTAGATATTTATTACCTAACTCTTTTTACTCAACTGGAATCTTGTTTTTTTATTTTGGTCCATTTTCCGCCATTCTCATAATTAGGCCTTCTTCCGCCCACTTTTTAGACAGAACATTTTTGTTTTGGAAATTATTCAAAATTCTTCCATACGAAATTTTAGAAATCAAATTCAGATTTAGTATCAAAACTTCAATGTAACGACGAGTTTTTTGTGTTGCTATTGTGGCTATGATGTTAATTCTAATGGTAACGTAAAGTTTGAAAACCAATATTGGTGCATTCAATTGTTCTCTCAGCCAGTTCCCAGATGTTTCTACCAGGGATGTGGGCATAGCTGGATTTGCCGCCAGTGGCAAGTCGGTGGTCGATGAAAGTGACAAAGAACACAGCGAGATAACAGATTCCAGTGGTGACAAGTTCAAAAACAGAACTGAGAACATCAAAAGAGTTAAGAGACCTATTGCCTCCATTCCATCCTATCGACTGAATTTACGGTCACTGGCCACCACACCAACTGCCTGTCAAACCACAACAAACAAAAGCCTTTCTCTGCCAAAAGCCTTTGCATGAGGAAATCAAAAGATGGCTCTCCACCGGATTTCTCCAGCAGGAGGCCCTTGGATCGCACCCAGGACTTGACCATGAAAATAACTTGGGGTGAAAAGTTCCATCCCACCCAAGCCATTTTTCACGGTCGAATCCCCTAGAAATTTTTAGCTTTACATTGTCTTAAAAGCGACATCACAATCTCCAGCAGTGTAAAACAAGTTACAAAACTCAAATTTGGGAGCTAAATTCTAATTTGAGCGCAAGATTTCCACATGAACAACAGGAAGAAAGTTCAATAAATTTCCAAAATGTGACCTCCTAATTGAAGTGGTGTACTGTATGGTCTCTTTTAAATGGTGATATCAATGGTTTCTATACCTTATAAGTATGACATGATGTTAATTTCACTTCCACAACATAGTCAAACATGGGTTGTTTCATTGGCAAAACATGGTCAAACATGGTTACTTTACGGCAAACACTTCAACCATATTTGAATATGTCTGAATGCATTATATAAGGAAAATTTCACCATATCCAAATATGGTCCATCATGGTCAAGGAAATGCGATTAACCATGAGTTGACCGCAAAAATATGGTTTATTGAATATTTTTGACCATGTTTTGACAGTGGGCCCAATATGAGTTTCACTTCCAAAACATGATCAGACATGTTTATTTCACTGTCAAAGCATGGTCAAGCATGGTCATTTGGCCATGATCGGACATGATTCAAATAGATTTGACCATGTTTTGCCAAAATTAAAGAGACCACAGAGGTTTCAAACTTGCATTGCATGTTCAAAAGAAATAGGAGCACCTACTGCTTTGCTGACCAGCTGTTGTGCTTGAAATCCCACTGCAGTCATTGATATTTTTAACAAAACAACCAAAGGTTGCAAAGAATTGATATTGACCATGGAAATTGCATAAACCCTTTGAGAATTGTTTCTTTCTTGCCTACAAAGGAAGCCATTGCTTTGGTTCTGGATGTCAGTCCATCAATGGATGATGCCCCAGAGGGTACTGATACCCCATTGCAGAAGAGCTTGATGGCAATCAATATGATAATCCAAAGAAAGGTATGTTAGGGTCTACTGCGGTAAAATGGGTAACTTTCAAGTAAGATGAGACTTTAGAGCAAAAAATATGGATGGATAATTTGAAAACATTTTTTTGCAACTTTTCTCTTCTAGCTAAAACCACTTGAACTACTCGAATATTTAAGCAAATGATTTGTGGTGCAAAGTTTGAAAATGGCCTCAAATACTGTAGAAGACTTGTCATAATAAACCCATGGATGTACAATAAACTTGTAACCTTTAGGGAAACACTGTCAACTCCTGTAAAAGAACAATATATAATTAGAATATAAGATAAACCTATAACTAGAGAGAAAAGGTTTTCACTCTGTCAAATTAGTACTGCAATATGTTGATACTGCAATATGACTCATGAAAAATGCTCCTTTACAGTATGCAGAAATTGGAAATTGGACCTTTGATTCGAAGACACAAAGCAACCAAATAAGTTTTGACAAAGAATCTTCATGTATATGTCATGCATTCATGTAGAAACAATTTCTTACAATTTCAGATTTTCTCAAAATCTAAAGATGAAGTTGCTCTGATAGTCTTTGGAACAGCAGGTTTGTTACTGGTATTCTTGCAACATCATGAGAAGTTACAGTTATTTTCTGAATTTCAACTTGACATTGTGATGTCACATCATCAAAGTTCTATTTCTTAAAAAAGAAGAAGACTTCAGCTCACCACTCTGTATTTCATTTGGAACCTCAGAAATTTCAAAATTCCAGACATGATCCTAGCTTTTGAATGTCATCATTAGCTTTTGACCAGCATAACCAATGATTTTCTTGGAAATTCTACCATTTTTTCCATACTGTCAGAAATTCTTTTCTTTTTTGGTGTTTAAAACTTTCTTTGAAGTCTTTTCATAAAAAGAAAGGCATGATGGCAGTTTTGAAGATAAGCAAGATGTCAATTCTGCCATTTCTGGCAGCTTTTTCAAAGATCTGATACTTATGCTGACCAAGCCATGCTTCAAGAAATTCAATTCTTTATGCCTAATTTACTTTCTTGCTTCCTTTTCTTTTATAGAAACTAATAACCCATTAGCAGATGAATACTCTGGTTATGATAACATAACAATTAGTCAAGAACTTGCATCACCCGATTTAGAACTTTTGAGAACTGTGAATGAAAACATCAGTGCAGGTTTGTTCAATTTTAACTTTAGCTTTTTAGATGCAAATTTCTTTCTTTCTGTTTCTTGATTCATTAAAGTTTGCAAATCCTTATAAAAGTGCAAGGCAAACTATGTAACTATGTGCCATCCATGGTGGGAGAGACCTTATTGCCAAGGAATTCCCACTATGTATGACATTCGCAATTCAATATAAACTATTCCATTAATACTGTAGTTGCAAGCAAAGGACGCCCCTGGAGCAACTCATTCACCATATTGCCTTTGGCAATTTAGGTTTAATGTGCAACATCAACAACCTAAAGGTGCACACTCATGGGCCTTTGGAGGTCCAGGCTTGGAAAAAATCTATTAAAAGTTATACTAGGACTTTCTTGGTATCAAGACATTTGATTTCTTTTCATGATGAAAGTTGCTGCTCTTGCTAAATGATGACATTTTACTTTTTGCTGAATTTGTCTGTTTTAATAAGGAATCATTTTCTGCCAAGTCGTTGGCAGAAATTTCATTTTTTAACACACTTGACATTGCATGGCATTGTTTCCCTGTGCTCTTCAGTCTTTCATAATGTGGTTGATGGTTGACTGTCAAACAAGACTGGATATTTCAAAACCTATGAGATTTCATCTGTTAACTTGTCTTTCATTTTAATGTGTTTTATGAGGTGCTATTCGTTCATATCTATGTTTAATTCATTCAGACAATATTTCATTCTAAAGAGTAGAGTTGTTTGTCTTCCTTTTGTCATTGAGAGAACTTCTCTTTTCTATCTTTTTCAGGTCCTGAATACGCAGATTGTATCCTTACAGCTACATGTTTTTTTTATAAGAAACTAGGATTAGGCCATAGTACTAGAAATTTCCTTAATTCGTCATGGAATTTTGTCTATTTAGTAGTAGAATTTTTCTAAGTTTTTCTTATTTTTGAATGCAGAATTATTAATGTAGTTGCTAACACTGCTGCAGATACTTTTCTTGACGATTAAAGCATCATATACTGTAAGAATAAAAGTGTTCTGTAATGATGAAAACGCAAATGGTTACTTAATATTGCTCAAGAATAAAGGTTCAACGATATATTTGCTATAATGTCCATGCTTTTAACTTTGAAAAGTTTCTTGATACTTCTCAGATATAGTACCAGAGTTTCTTAAACTTTCGGCCATCTTAGTTAGTACAAGTTTCTTATAAACTAGTTTCTCATAATAGAAACGTGCAATGACAGATCTAGATAGTTTGCAGCGTATGCATCTTCATAGAAACACCAAAGAAACAAAATATCGCACAAGATTATTCAGTGTTTTTGTTAGCAACCAAATTTTTATTCAGTCAAATTCATTAACTATATTTCGTAAAAGAATTTTCTTTTTAATGTCCCAGTATTTATCAAACGGCAGTGCATCACTTCGCAACATTGGTTTAGGAGACAGGGAAGCTGGGGGGCTGCAGCCCCACCCCTCCCCCACCCCACGCTGAAAATATTTGCAGAGGTCAGACATAATCGGGCAGAAAATCGTGCTAAAGTCGGGAAAAATTTTCGTAAACAATAGGCTTTTTATCGGGCAGCCCCCTAAATTTTGTTTCCCTCGAAGCTAGTATTTCGCGGTAGGTTATGCAAAACTCAACAGTTGAAAATAAATTGGAGCATTTACAGCTGTTTGTAATTAATTTTCTTGACACAGTGACTTTTAGTTGTGGATGCAATTGTAGTGGCCATGGATCATCTTATGAGGAAAATCAGGTGAGCAAGATTCATTTTAGTTTGTTTTTTTCAAAGGACAAGTCCAGGGTTGGTATACATTAAAAATCGAAAACTTTCGGACGATCAAACTTTCGGACAAAATTTTGTCCGAAAGGTTATTTGTCCGAACCCTGGTGATGTCCGAAAGTTTTTCGTCCGAAAGTATTAAATACATTGAAGATAGAAAAGAACAAAGAAGCGTAACATAAAACATTAGTTAATCAATGTTTTGCCAGTAGCGCTTAAGTTTCTTGAATATTTTGTCTAAAAATTTGGTTCCTTGAAGCGTTTCTTGAAAATAGTTCATGCATAGCAACACCTTGAAATTTTGTTTACAGCTGGTATTGTTTAATCTAACAAGAATTACATTCAAATGTCCTTGTAGATGTGATGATCATCACGTACCTACTGTAAGTTGATATTTATGATAGAATCACAATCAGTTTTAACATCTTTTTGGTATCGTGCTTGCTTTTTAATGTCGTGTTTGTCCGAAAGTTTTTTGTTCGAAATTCCCGAAAATGCGTCCGAAAGTTTTTTGTCCGAAGTTTTTTTGCCGCAACTTTTCGGTCCGAAAGTTTTCGATTTTAATGTAATTAATGCTACAAAAGAAACTTATGATCTACTGACTTACCTTTGATTCACATTTTGAGCCTTCCAACGGCTGTCAGTTTCAAAATCGTTTCGAAAATTTAGGCCACATCTTGTCTCAATGTCGTCATTTCCATGAACATAGGTCTATAGTCGCCAAGTTTAGAATATCCGCACATGTTCTGCCCATTGAACTAGGCAGGATGCAGCAAAAACCAAGGTCGCAACGCACATGTACATTTTGTGCAGATACCCCATTAGGTGATGAGGCCCATTTCATACTCAGATGCTCTGAACCGAGTCTTGTAGAAGCCTGGGATAAGTATTTTGGAAATATGAGTGATAGCTTTGGTGGGGAATGGGATAGGGGTGATAATGAAATATTAACTAAAATGCTTGGTAGCATGAACATTACAACAAACACTGAAACTGTTATGTTTTTACAGAGAATATTGTGTATATGCAAAGACCTTCCTGGGTGAAATTCCATATCCTAATTCGTTGGAAATATCAGTGCCCTCATAACTTCTCTCACAGTCGCAGATTGTTAGTTTGATGCTTAGTTTTTTTAGATGTTTGTTGCATTGTTACATATCTTGTAAACATTTAGCCCATGGTTCCCTGTAACATCGGTGTTTACAATGATGATGATTATTATTAGTAAGAGCAGGCAATAAAGAGACGAGTGACGATTTAGAGGCGAGAAACAATAGGACAGCCTGGTTTTTGTTAACGCAATATGTTCGTTCAGATCACTTTATTGAATACGTAATTTCACAAGGAGAAGGCGCAAAATAGTGGGAAAAAGTATGGTACACCATTCATAACAGTATCATCTTGCATTTTATTATCAATCATTCGTTGCAAACTGTCGCAGACTTTTGAGAATTAGGTTTCTTATCAACTATTGAAGTGTATCAAATTTTTCTGGACTTTTCCGCATCTTCCATGCATATTCTTGTTGACAATATGGCAAAGCAGCGTATCTGTCATGTCAATATTTATTCCTTTCATTTGTGTATTTTAGCGGAAGAAAACTGGAACCAAGAATCGTCCTCTTCTCTGATCTCGCATCAGAATTCAAAACTGATAATCTTGGAATTGTCATCGACCGAATGAGTGAAAACAGAGTTCAATTAACTTTTGTGTAAGTCTTTTCAATTCAAATTTTGTTTGTTAATTTTGTTTCTAATATGCCTATAGGAGCTCATAAGAAGCAGAGATTTGCTTTTAACGTTATTTTTCACTTTAACGTTTGAAATTTTAATCAAATTGAGACATTGAAATAATATCTCCTTTCCAACAGCGGGCCTGAGATACCGGAAGATGATGATAATGATGATGATGATGATCGAAAGGACGTTAAACCAAGAATAGACGATCGTGGTGCACAAAATGGTGCCAATAACACTGAAGTGAAGGCACTCACTCCACAACAGGTAAGTCTTCACTCAATAATATGACTATATTTGGTTTGGTTTTGAATTGACAGGTACATCAAGATGACTAAGAATAGTTGTGATATTTCCCAGGAAGCAGCATAATGATAATAATGGTAGATTAGATGTTGGTACCGGGTGAGTCAATAAAAACGCCCAGCGTTTGAAACAATTCTGCTCCCTGACTTTCTGCAGAAATCCCCTTTCGAAAATCTGCAAAAACGAGTGAAAACACTAAGCAAGATTTTCCTTTGTTCTCATTCCTAGCAATAATTACTCTTGGATGTGTTCATGTATTTTGTCCTCTTGGGAGAATGGAATCCCCTCGAATAAGTTATTCAGACTAGGGGGAAGACCTTTCAACCCGCCAAGAGGAAAGCACGTGCTAAAACGTGCTGAAATTCGTCGCTGTAAGGTAAACACATTAGGGAAAGTTGCTCGCAATTTTAGCGGAATGACTGATTTTCGGTAGGAAAAATTCTAAAAATAATTGAATATGTTAGCTATTCAATCAGATATTGCAAAATATATATGCTTATATACTCAGGAAGCAGTAGCCATTCAAAATCCGGACCTTTTTTACTCACCCGGTGCATGATCATACAGAAATCTTAGGAATTCATCAACTGATCCAAGGATGCCAAAGAAAACTCCACAAATGGGCATAATTTTTTCTCTTTGGAGGTGCCAAGTCTTGGAAAGGCGTCTTAGCTGATCGCAAGATGGCATCCGCAAGCAATCACTTCAAAGCTATTTGCCAAGTAGCTGTATAATGGATGTAGATATATCTGGTCTTTTATTCATTTTAGATCACATTGATTCTTTTGTGGTATTTTATAAATTGAAAATTGTAATTATGTTTCTTCAGATATTTCCTGTGATATTTTAGTTCTGTAAGTTTCATATTTGAGGCTCCCAGGAAAATCAGCATCCCTGAAGGGCTATCCTTCATAACTTTGAAAGGATGAAGTCTGTACCTTAATGTACAATCTAACGCAGTTCTTAGCAATTTAATCTCTTCTATGTCGATAGATCAAAGGTGTTCAATGCATAAAAGGTATCCTTGAACGAATTGATGGTGAAGGAATGTCCCTGACTGAAGTATTACCGATGCTGAGTTTCTTCCAGACAAGATCAGTAAAACAAACAACTGTATTCAGGGGACCAATAGAAATTGGAGATTCTGTGAAAATCAATGTTTATGGCTATGTAAAGGTAACTGATCGTTTTTCTTTAACTTTGGTATGCTCTTTGATAAGAGAATTTTCACAGTCAAGCACTGCTTTCATTCTTGTTCCTTCTGTTTCGAAGCTACACTGGCGATTTTGTAGTATCATATGCACGCCCGACAACACCAAGGCTGAATTCTGACGTCACTTTCGGCCTCTGTTGCATGAAAGCTGTGGTGCGAAAGTAACATTTTGTAATTAATGGCCTCAGCAGGTGTCCCAGGTGTCGCAAAGTCAAATATCGAGATATAACACAATAGCAAATTTGTGGAGTTTACCAAGGAGTTTAAATCAAAGCAATTTTTTTAAAATGTTTCTTAGATAAATCCACTACATTTTAGAATTGAATTGACATGGACAAGTAACACCTCCTTCCCGCAAGAAACATTCAAAGTCGTCAAACATATTCACTTCCGGTCATTTTCCTATACATTTGTATAGGGGCATCAAAACGAGGCAAAACTCCTCGAGCAAGGTGTTGTCGGGCATGATATGCAAGAAGAAAATATTTACTGTCTGAGCTGTAGACACAAATTTTACTTATTACTTACAAACAAATAATATATCAACTTAAATATAAACGAATGTGAAAGTTGATATAATACTTGAATTCCCTCAAAACAGGATTCAAGCTTATAATTGAAGATGCAAATTTTTTGGTAGTTTGGAAATTGCTAATGTATGAATGCAGTAGCTATATACAGCCGTTCTTATTGATAATTTTTTCATTCAGAATTTTCTCATGTTACTCATAACTTTTCAAATTCTCTACTACAATTCTTGGTTCTATCATCCGATAAAAGCATGCAAAAGTTATTATTGTAAGGCAAAAAATTTGGTCATAATTTTGAGCCTTTTTGAAGATTCTTGAAGGGACTTTCTCCAAAAGACAGAGTAGGAACCTGCACGCAATGGCCACGCTAAAAATTATTTTTGAAGCCACATTATTCATTATGATATCCTGAAAGGCCAATAAGTGTATGACTGAACAGACAAGACAAAATGCATTTATCTTTTTGCACAATTCGTGTGAAGATTGGGACGATTTATTTGGGACCCCATAAGAGAATTTATACGCAAATTCTAATAATCATGAGAGAGGTCCAGTTCTTGCTGATCTGTATATGGACTATATGAAAACAAATTTTACTTGCGATACAATGTAGGCCAGGCAATGTTTTGTTGACTTTATACGATGTTCTCCTTATTTTTCACAAAGGAGAAATAGAGCGACCCCTAAAAAGGTTCAATTTTGACATTTTTCCAAGGAAAAGTCCTGGGTTGATAAATTATTGCAAAAGAGCAACCTTGCCAACTGCTTAACACCAATCGTGAGTTCTTTCCAAGTTGCAATGCCTCCAACTTTCAAAAATTGGTTAATGAATCTTCGTAGGTTAGAGACCAAATATCATCGCCATTTTGTATTTTGTACGAGTGTGCGAAGGTGCGATAAGGAAGCTAGCAATGTGGGTGGTATAATATCAACACATTTGGCAGCCTCGTTCTGGTCAACGTGAATTGACGTCATACAAAATGACGTCATTTCGCACTTCTTACCAGATTGAAATATGTAGTTTCGGAGATTAAAAGAGAGAAAAAAAATTGAAAAAGTACTACACACCATTCACAACGGTGTAATTTCTTGAATAATCAACAACTATACCAACCCCGGACTTGTCCTTTGACGTCGCCCGGTAGCATATTGAAGTGGATTTTCATGCCCTGCAGTTGACGCATTTTTCTGACTCACCCGGTATGTTTTTGTTAACAGGTAAAAGAAACACGAGCATCCTCATGGGGAAAGATCTCAGCGTTATCAGAAACGTCAAAGAATCCCGGAGACATGAAAGTTAGTATGCAGAGGTCAAATCTTTTGCAAGATGAAGATTTCACTGAAGTTGATGAAGAGAATATCGCAAAAGGTAGATCTTAGTGAACAGGTTCTCTTTGTATAAAGTTATAAAATAACATATGTAACATAAGAATATCTTATGAAGCAAAATGCTCTTTGTAGAGTACCTTATACATCATTTGAGAAAGAGAGCTTCCAATTTCATTTTTTCATTCATTTTTATTCATTTATGGAGGGTTGCCCTTCAATGACAATTGATTTTCAAGGGGCCCTCCAATAAAAAGTTCCAATTACAATACACAGAAAAATTAAACCTACATAGTAAAAAACCATAAAGCTAAAAACATATTTACAATTTAATGATCTAATATTTACAATAAAAGAAAGTTAACCCTTCATAGAATTTTTAAAACCATTAAGGGAGGATGCCTTCTTTGACTCAGCTGGCTATTCCAGAGCTTAGCTCCACGGAAAGAAAACGTTTCTGCCCATTTGCTGATTTTTTCTTTGGTAACCTCAAATCGGTTTCGGTATTACGGAGGTTACGGGAGGAGCATTGCGAGTTTTTGGTGAAAAGGTTACACCTTACACCAATATCAAGTGTCCAAAATTTAAGTATGCTGGAAATATTCATTGTTTGAATTCACTAAGTTAATTGATAATTCCGATTCACGAAGATAAATATTAGCAAAATACCCAAACCAGTGTACTCTTCAAGTTGATGAGATTCCGAGTGACTGCAAAATATGTCACGTGTCTGAAAAATTATCGCAGCATAATTACTTCTCCTGTAATTACTGAAATTGACTTTCTTAATTGGTAAAGGATTGATTTGTTTTTTTGTTTCATTTTTTTCGGATAATTTTAGTCCGGGGTCAGTATAATAGTCTATTAATCAAGAGATCACACTGTTGTGATTGGTGTGTAATACTTTTTTTCAATTTTTTCTCTTTTAATCTGCGAGTGCGAGATGACGTCATTTTCTATGACGTCACTTCATGTTGACCTGAATGAGGCTGCCAAATGTGTTGATATTATACCACTCACATTGCTAGCCTTTTTATCGCGCCTCCGCACACTCGTACAAAATACAAAATGGCAAGGATATTTGGCCTGACTAAAAAGATTCATTGCATCAAAACATGGATTGAACTCACGATTGGTGTTCAGCAGTTGGTAAGGTTGCTTTTTAACAATAATTCTATCAACCCCGGACTTATCCTTAGCTCCATGGTAAATTTGAAAAGTTCAGAATCTTAATTTTGTTGAGAATTCCCTACAACTTTCCATCAAATGCATCTCTAAACAAGATAAACGCAACTCGTTAGTTTTACCGCAACAGAGCAAAGCAACTTTAGCAATAAAAAAAATTTGAACGTCAATTTCTGTCTCAGTTTTAGGTTATCCCATTATTAGTTGTACTAATTTTCACAAGGATTTCAAATGGATTTCAAAATAGCTGGAAGATTCGATCATGCATTTTTGGCCATTTTCCTGCTGTTCTGCAAGACTGAGTTCTGAAACCTTTCAAATTTACTAAGGCATTAATACTTTGAAATTACCAACAAAAATGCGAAATATACTTCATTTTCCTTTTACCTATTACAAAAATCAAGTTTTGTGATTATAGCCAGCTACTTTTGCTACCATGATTTTGGAACAGAGGACAATTTTTAGTTACCCTGTATAGTTTTGTTGTAGCTGCTAAACCTGCTTTATTATTTTCCAGCATACAAGTATGGCAAGACCTTGGTTCCGTACAGCAAGGTGGATGAACAGAGTTTGAAACTGGAGACAGAAAGGTGCATGAAAGTGTTAGGTTTCACCAGCAGATCAAATGTGAGTAATTTGTATTGATATCGTGATTTTGCAGAGAAACAACCAGGTTTATTGGTGCTGGATGAGCCAGCAAGAGGCTCCTGCTTTCGAAAACTCATGGCATCAAGAGTGCTTGACCTGTTAAAGAATTAATAAGATGCGACAGGTTACTTATGATACACAAGATCCTTCATGGAAACTGTCCTGACAATTTGCCAATAAATTTACGCAGAGGTCCCAAGTTTCAAGCTTTTCAACAAGGAATAGCCAAATCTGCATTTGCCTAAACCTCGATTGGAATTTACCAAAAGGAGTTTCCAATTTACAGGAGCCTTGACATGGAACGAGATCCCGCAACAGTACAGAGACTTACCCTCTCTAAATTACTTCAAAAAGGAAGTTAAACAATTCCTAAGAAGCTAGGTTGGGCGAGTGCGTTCTGGTCCCTGGGGCCTCGTGGTGTTTGGGGAATGGTCACCGGTAGGTCCTAATTTGGTCTGTTTTGGACCAGACTAGGGCTTGTGTAGTGCCGTCCTCCTAGGTGTTGTAGGGCCATGGGGATCTTGATGCACTCATCTACCTTAGCGGTAATTAAAGCTCGGCCCCTAGGAAGAGCAGCCTTTTAGGTTTTTTAAAATTCTATTTTCAATTCTTATCTATTATACTTTTGTAAGAACTGTCAGGGCATCGTGCCTAAATATTTATATGATATGATATGACAGATCTGAGTGATTTTAATTCTAGTTAAAAACCCAATGGCCAAAGTATTTTGTGATTTTGCTCGTGTATTCATGAGCACTTAAAATATAGGTAACGTTCGACTTGATGAAAGTTTCTTGATTGTGAGATGTCTGAAAACAGGCCTAAAACTCTTAATCCAATCGTAAGGTATCCCCTTATACAAGTAGACTTATGACGATGAATCCCTTGAATCCCTGTGTTAAACCTTGCTCAACAGGAACTCATAATGAAACAGTGAAAAAGCTGACGTCATTTTCTGCAATCATCAATGGAATTCTGATGGAATCACTGCTTCGAATCTCGATTCCCGTGGCAATGTTATCAGGTCTTCAATCGGATCGAAACTCTATCACATTTGCCGTAACCACGGTAATTCATAAATCTCGCAATCTAATTGGTACTGTAGGAAGCTCAGAGTTTAGGCCTAAATAGGGTCAAGTTTTCCAATGTAATGTTGTGAGTGTCTGTTAACCGAAGCGCCATCATCAAGTCAAAGGAGCACAGGGTCCCCAGATCATAATTCTCACACAGGGCAACACTCAAGGCTATTGCACCTGTCTCAGGAGTTGCAAGAATAGATTTTCAAACAAATACTGAAATTTTTCATTGCCATGGCGATAAATGTGCAGAAACTGTCTCTCACCAGTGACAAAGTGTTCTGTCTTTATCTTCTATATTTTTATGATTTGATCAAGTGCTTTGCAGACAAACCTTTGCAGACATTCCTATGTATGTATGTATCATTTGCCACATAAAAATATATACAAGCTATTATAATAAATATAAAAAATAGATACAATACAATACTTTAAGGTTAAAAACGTACAATAAAAACACCCCTAATTACAGTGGCAGGGATAGCATTAAAGGGTCAAGCTGACCTTATTTCCATAATGGTCCCCTTAGAGGTGCTGGTATAACGGAAAAAGAAAGAATAAATAAATAAATGATAAAATAAAATAAATGAATCAATAAAGTACTGTAGTTGTTTTCAGTACAAAAACACAGTTTGGTCGATGGAAATATGACAGAGATGAGGAAGGGTCTTCTCAAGCATGTAACTCGTGTTTCAAATTTACCTATACTTCTATTGTTCTTAAAAGTGCTAGAAAATTTACTTAGATCTCTCGTCTTTCAATCAGGATTTGATTCATTCCGACCCATCAAGTGTTCTTGTTGCTATGAATATCGAAAAAGAGCATAGTTTAAAATTTAGAATCCTGGAACGACATCTTTGCTCCAATGCACCATTGATATTTTTTTCAGATCAACGAAAGTCAATATCAAGGAGAATCGGTGTATTTGTTTGTACCGCAACCTGGGGACAAGGTACGTGGTGTTATGTGTAGACATATTTTAACACTTCAAGATCCGTAAGCAAGATCTGTGATGAGAGGCATGCATGTTTAGGATTGGTTTTATCAAATAAACTATCTTTTGTATAGAGTACCATCGTCCTTGAGCGTCACCTGAACCGCCAATTTTATGCCGTCCAAGGTAGCATAGGTTCCAAATCTTTAAGTCAATGTAAAACGGTTGGTGTAAAATTCGATGGCCTATTTATTTTTTGACTGATAGGCTTGAAGGACTTTAGCTACTTAGCTATATTGGGAGAAGGTGGTTGAAGATGTACACAGAGTGGTGAAGTTGTTACAGGAACAACGGGCGTAATTATGTAATCAATATGTGTTCTTGTTTACATAGCTACTTAACTTTAACTCTACTGTTTTCAGAAATCTTGAACATTTAAAAAATACAGTTTATATTATACAGGCTGTTTCAGAAAAAACGCAACCAAACTATAATTTGAAATCTTAACAAATTGCTAACATTTGAGTACATGCAATGCATAGCATCTGAATGTTCAACCTTACTTCTTTATTATTATATTCAGTTTGGATAAGTTAATGGAATCATTTATCATTTCATTTATAGTTCAGTAAGTATGCCCAATTTCAAATACAGCTTCCTGTAAAAGCAAAATCAACCCCCTTTTTCTAGTAAAAATTATGAAAAAAATTGTTTCGATGTATTATAGGCCTAGAAGCACTAGATGTGATGCCTTTAGGAGGGATAAAGACAAATTTCATCCGCATGAGATTCTTAAATTTCTTGTAGGATGCAGCTGTTGCATTATCAGCCCTTGCACATGCATTAGAAGAGAGGGATATGGTAGCTATAGTGCGGTATTGCAGATGCAAAAATGCTGCACCAAAACTGGCATTCCTGACTCCTGTTATCAAAGTGAATTACGAGGTAAGGAACTCTTTTTTTAATACTCAATATAAAAGTTACAATAACAAAAATTACGTACAACACTACCTATGAACTATTATACGACACTACAAAAACGGTGCCAGGAGGAGCAATAGATCATGACTTCTCCCTGGCATTTAACATGGACCTAAAAAATTAGAATTGGTTACATCTTATGAGGGTTAGAATTTAGAATAAACTTTGATAGGTTTCTTTGTCTTCTTTGCTTATTCACCGTCTGATTGGTCTGTTAAAATGAGGCTTTGGAGGTTTCAGTCATGGGCCATAAGCAGAAATTGGCCAAGACATTTGATTCCTCTTTTTATACTCAAAAGTTACAATAACAAAAATTACCTACAACACTACCTATGAACTACTATACGATTCTACAAAAACGGTGCCAGGAGGAGCAATAGATCATGACTAACCCCTGGCATTTAACATGGACCTAAAAAAATACATCTAAATATTAAATACAAATGCTAAATATAAAGAAAAACAAAAGACTTTATTACGAACAAATACTTGAGCCGGTTTCACACTGGATGTCAGGCCAGCATGGGTGATGATGGTGATGATGGTGCAAAATTTTTGGACGTTGATTTTTACTCCTGCTCTTTTTATTCCTGCATATGAGAATACAGGGCTTAATTATTTCGAAAATTTAAGAATGTGGGTGTAGAATTTTATTACATTTTTCTTAGAAGTGATTTGCTTAAAAGGAACATATGGCGTTTTTCTGTAAATCTGCCGTGTGGAAATCTATTATGCCATGATTATTTCCAAAATGGTGGCATTTTTGTCTTTTTTAAAGGATTCATGGAAGAGTTTGAAAACTTTAAATGATCGTAAATCCTACGTCAGTAATGGAACAATGATACAAGCTTCAACAAAACCATAGTTTATCAAGGTCTGCGATATCGTGACAAGCAGAAAGCTGTTACAATTCTGATTTCGGGTCTAGAAATTCGATAACGCCACACCCTCAAATATAATGAATGCCGTCATTTGAAACTAACTGAGATATCAAAGAGTTTCCACGGCAGATCTACGTCATATTCAAACCACCTTTTAAACATTTGAGCCCCGTCCCACATATTTGCAAATCTACTGAAAGAATACGAGTATACTGTAAATTTTGGAAATTACAGCAAAAAGAAGTGACGTTTTCTCTGAAAGAAATTAAACAAATATTTAAGTTGATTTAAACTCGTTACTGCGTTATCTACAGACAAGATTGTAGAATTGCTGTTTTCTAATTTGAGTAGTTTTGCTATCTTCTTTATGCTGTTAAGAGCAAGAGTAAATTTATTGCAACAGAAAGATGCCAATTTTTTAGTTTGGAAAGTAAATCTGCCCATTAGCTCAAGAGGCCCTTTTCATTTTGTTATGGACGTACTCCAGTTAGCTTTGAAAATGTCCAATAGAATAATGTTTCTTTAGAAGGCTAGCAGACCACATGAAACTTGAACAGATTTTAATTTGAGTAAGTTTTCCAAAGCCAACGAATGAAGATGGAATGATTCTAAATTTTTGTCAAAAATTCTTCACATTCTCAGAATGTTATATGTACTCGGCTTTCTGCAGAATGCTCAGAACTCTCTATTTTAAATGGAATCGACATGGTTAAAAGCTGGGCCGGGCCAGGTAAAAAATATCATCTATTGTACTCGACAATTTTGTCACATCCGGTTTCAGTGAAAGAAAGAAACAATGGATTTGTGGGCGTTTCTCTAGCCTATTTATAGCAGCTACGAGATATAGCTATGTCTGTTCCCTTTAATCACAAGAAGGCTATATTGTGTTATTTCGAGTGCTTTCAGCCTCATGTATTGAATACTTTCTTCCCAAGGGCTTTCTTATGTTTGCCTTACCATATGCTGAGGATGTTCGGCGATTCCCCTTTGCATCGTTGGAAAATATATCAGTTACAGGTAAGACGTTTGAGAAGCTTTGTTATAGCTTCTGAGTTATATCCTGTAGACCTCAAAGCTCTATTCTATTTGTACTGGTTTCCTTTGATAATAGTATCGACTACTAGACTGATTACATGGCCGCAGTTGTCGCCATTAATAAGCTGCCAGACGCTTTAATTACGACTTGGACTGATGATCAAACACAATTATTTTGAAATGACTTTTCTACCTCGTTGCGATAAGGGCCATGGGGAAAAACAGTTGTGTTCTTCAAATTGAAAACAACAATTTGAGAATTAATCAGTTTTTGATTAAAGTAATTTTTCAAACCGTAATAGTTTTTAAGACACCCGCTACTTTGTGCCACAACAGTTTAATCAAAATTTTGCTTGCAGAAAGTTTCCAAGAAATCATTTTGTCTTTGGGGTTATGTTCCTTTGGCACACCGGCTACACCCCTGAAGTCTGAAATATACTTAAAGTCGTGTTTCACTTTTTAGATGACCAACTTAATGCAGTTGATGCTCTCATCGATGGAATGAATCTTTCAAAGGCAAAAAGGTAGTTCATCGTACTCTTCGAAGCTTACCTTTTTCATATTGTTGGCTTATCGTCGGATTTGTTGGTTCAGTTACACCGACAATCATGAGCTAGTCACATCCAAAATTTTGGCTTCTCTTAACATAGGGCTCAAATTTTTGAATCTTTAAAAAGGTGGGTAGCAAAAATCTGTAGCTCTTCTGGTTGGGCATTTATGAATTTAATGGCATAACTGCTTCAAAATTCATAAATGCAGCCATTTTGAGATTAATCAATATATCAAGAAATTTCTAGGACAGATTTACAGGAAATTACAAGCACTTTAATCTAAAGCAAACCAAATATCGCGCATATGTCCACTTTAAGATTGAAACGTTTCTTTTTTCATTAGAAACTAGAAAAAATTCTAGCTCTTTGTGGATTTTTGAAAATTAAGTTAGAAATAAAAGAGAAAATGTTGAGAGTGCTCAGCCATTGATTAAGGCAAGGGTCGCAAAGCTGAAGCCAACGAAATCCGTATATGATATTTCTAATTTCCATTTAAGTGATGAAGATGGTGAGCAAGTTGAAGCATTCAAACCAAAAGATATTTTGAATCCCCTTATCCAGAGGCAGTGTCAGGTAAAGGTCTTATGATTGTTGCAACTTTCGTAATGATCAGTCAGTTCACTGGGCTCCATTTGAAAGGAGTCTGCTTTCTGTACATCAAGACAATTTTCAAATTCATTTTAAAGTTTTGTCTGACTGAAGTTGGCTTCTGCGTTCTGGAACTGTGAAGGAGTTCTCGAAAAGGCGCTATTAAGAAATCTTCAAACTGGCCTAAAGATCACGATTAAATTTCCTTACATTTCTGATTTACAGCAATGATTTCTACATAATTTCTATCGTGTTCAGTGTTGGAAAGCATGTTTACATTCCTACGAGGTGACCTCAATCTAAAATCTGGTTCATCTATTACTCAATCAAATTTTGGGTGTGCCAGAATACATGTGAGCAGTAGATCAACGTAAGCACACATTGCCCTTTTCTTCTGTTCAGTGTTTCTTCTTTTCCTGCTTTTCTCTTTACAATCTGCAACTTTGTCTTCTCTTTTAACTCTGTACTCTTTCCCCTTCCCATCTGTTGTTCTTCCTCGTCTCTTCATTCTTTTCTTTATTTTCCTTGCATTTCTTCTTTCCTCCTCTTCTCTTTTCCATCCGTTTTCTTCCTTTATTCAGCTTGATAATTTCTTCTCCTTTCTCCTCTTTCTAAGCAGTCGAGCTTTTTACGAAGCTGCTTCTCGGCTTCATGCACTCTTTCCATCCCAACACGTGATATCCTCTTAGGAGCAAGAAATTGCGTGGAATAACGTTTCATGCTCCCACGCATGGCACTTTCATCCTCTCGAGGAGATAACAGGTGCTAAGGCATGCAAAAGCTATTGCTGTAAGGCTACGTTCACATTGCGCAATCTTTTGTAAGTGCTTAAACGCTCGTGCAGATTTCGGTATTTAGTGGGGAGAATGAGGCTGTTCAGGTTCTTACATTGGTTCCTTCTTCAAGGGCTATCATGAATATCTTTTGTTGATGATAAAACTTCAAGTCTATTATTTACTGTCAGTTCACAGGACTTGAGCTCATGAGGTCTTATGCACAATAGGACTTTGTGGAAGAAATCAGAGATTTCATATATAATCGGATGAAAAGCTCTCACAGAATTTTTAGAGTTCTTTGCAAAAGGCACATATAGTATTATAGGTTTGTATGGGCTCATGACTAGGCAGCTGGAGTTTTGATTCAATTTGATGATCTGAACAAACAATAACCTATTTCAAAATTTCAGGCTGAATGGGTTCTTATATATTTTCTTACATATTCAAGGTCTGATTTTAAAATTTTTAATCGCTAGATTCTTATATGCGGGTTTTCACGGTAACACGAAAGTCAACTTTGGCTCCGTTAAGGATCACGGTTAGCAGTGGTTCTTTAAACGGAGTTGCCGATTTCAGTCAGGTGAATTTTGAAATGGATTTGAACAAGAACCGAGATACATTTCTTTGCTTGAAGGGGCCATGAGCAACTTGGGTTTCGAGCTGAACTTGTGACCACGCCCTACAGATTGGCTTAAAACGACGCTAACCGTTGTTTATCAAATGCAGACTTTAAAGGCGAACCTACTGTAGATGGAAATTTTAATTATTCCCCGAAAGCAAACAAGCCTAATTAACCCAAAATATATTGCAGTTATATCCTCATGTTTCTAGTGTGAGACAAGTTAATTCTTGAAAATGCCCGAAAAGAACTTCCTGGACTAATGGCAGGTAAAAGGGGAATGAGACATAGAGCAGTCATCTGATGTTCTGAAATACTAAAAATAAAGAATGGCAGGTAAACTGCAGCAGTCACTGAACATTTTTTGAGGGAGCCATGGCCCCCTGGCTCCTCCTGTATCTCGGTCCTTGGATTTGAACATGTCCACCATCAAATGATGTCCGTGCTCTTACTATTGCCTTGATATCCAGAGAGCAGTAGCGTTTCAAACGTTTATCATTTTTTTGCTAACCCACCCGGTATACCTAAGGATTCAGTTTTATCTTTCGGAATTCTCTTCTTTTAAAAGCCCATTTAATGGTGACACAAAATTTTCACAATTTTAAAATCACCAAATATGAAAATCTGTGTCATATTTCTGCTATTTTTGCCCACTGTTGTTTACTTCTGTAACTTAAAGATCCCGTAACCTATTTCAATCAACGCGATGTGGAAAGCAAGTTGTTAATTGGAACTTGGAACATAATCTCTCAATTTTTATCATTTTCAGTGACAACCTTCTTTCTTCTTTTTTAGTGTGTCCAGAAACGTGCGTTGAATCCTGATGGAGATGAAATTCCTATGATCGATGACCACATTAAAAGGTAAATATTTCTCTCGTTTCCCTCATACTTCTAGAAGCTGATGTGAAGAATTTTTGCTCTGATAAACAAGGGCAGATTTTGTAATACAATAGCATCAGTTGTTTTGGTTCACATCTCAGTTGAAAGCGATTAGTGAATGCAGACGAAGGAAGTTCTTTCAACCAGAAACTCAAAACAAATATAACTGCAAAGTTGCCCTGAAACCGGTTGTGCAAACTCTCGCTTGATACGGGGGAAGGGTGATTTTTAAGAGAAGTTATGTGCTTTAGACGAAGGAAGAAGCTTCAATCTAAAGTTCTTTCAGGCGGAATTTTCTACGTGATCCAGAAGCCAAACAGAGGGCATTACAATTTTGCATATTTATTGCTCAAATGTAAACAGTTACTCTTCAACTCCTATTCAAACTTTGTTGCACTTTGAAAGAACTTTTTATCTAATTGCTAATGGAGCTGTATTCTAAACATGAGGCAAGGTTCACGATTGTTTCTCTGACTGACTCATTCCAAGCGTTATATTTTTTGATTTTTCCAATCCTTTCATGAAAGAACATCCCTTCCTTGTTTAGTTATGGTTCCAGCATTTACAGTTTACATGTCTTTTTACCAGTTTGAAATTATCTATGAATAGTTGCCTAAACTGTAAGACGTAGCCTGGGCGATGATGCACCTGTTCTTTGGAATGGAAGACAATGATAACAGAATTCCTTACCCATTAGTTGCCTACTTCCCTCGTCTGCATGTCTGTTTATCAATTTGAATGAAAAAGACCTTTTAACTTGCATATGTTGTTGAATTCCTTGCTTTTCTCTCTCTTCGCTCTGCCTCTCATTTCATTAGGCCCACCAACTCGTGGGAGTTCGAAATCGTGGGCCTAGTGAAATGAGAAGCAGAGCGAAGAGAGAAACAAGCAAGAAATTCAACAACAAATGCAAGGTAAACGGTCTTTTTCATTCAAATTGATAAACAGACATGCAGACGAGGGAAGTGGGCAACTAATGGGTAAGGAATTCTTTTATTATTGTCTTCCATTCCAAAGAACCGGTGCATCATCGCCCATGGATGTAGGTCTTTAAATGTCAATCTTATTTTCACACTTGGAGAAGGAACCTTAATTATCGTTGCCTTCTTCTCTTTTCATAGGTCAATTGAGCCAATTCCCGAACAAGCGGCAGCGTGTAGACAAACGTATGACAAGTTAAAGGTAGCCTATCATTGATAAGGGCCCGTTTTCATGAGAGACTCAAACCGGTTTGAAACTTCACCCCGATTTGAGTTGAACTCGGGGTCTGGTCTAAGCCCTTATAGTGTTTACATGGCAAATGCGATGTTTAATTCAAACCGGGGTGAAACTCAACTCGCCTGTTCAGATCGATTTGAGATGTCACCTTGGTTTGAAAACACCATGTAAACGCAATTCATTCTCAAATCGGTGTGAGATGAAGTGGTCTCAGGTTCAAAGGTCACATTAGCCCATTGTTTTCTTGGCTCCAAAAGAACACGATCAATCTCAGACCGGGGCGAAACTTCATGTAAACGCAACGCAAAATAAGCTCTTTGGCCAAAAGCCTCTCCGGTGTGAAATTTCAAACCGGTTTGACTTTCTCTTGTAAACGGGCCCTAAGTCTATTCTCTTTGAATACGGTTTGTTTTGTTTTTATTCCTTGTCCTTTGAGAACCTTAGTTTCCCTAATAATGTCGTAAATTTGAAATCATTTCATGTAATTTTTGCAGGAATTGTTTCCGTTGAAAATTGTGGACAAGAAGGGAACAAAAGGTGCTGCAAATATCTTTCAACAGAGGTAAACTCTATCTAATGTTTCGTTCTATACAACAACCTTGTGAGTTGAAAGACCACCGCTTGAGAACAGGCCTAAAATCAAGATCAAATTGCTTTAAGCAGAAATTCGGTCGGTCTTATTCCTTTGGAGGACGAAATTGTAATCCCATGAATGACGGCCCCTTGTAAAGCCTGGTTTCCATGTGATCGTAACAGTCGGCGACACGTCGCCGAGACAGGCTCGGGGACACATCGGGGATGGTTGCGTTAAATGGGAACATTTTCTGAACGACTTCGCCGACGTCTCCGATCAGACGGGGACGGTACGGGGACGCATAGAAAGAGTTTAGACGAGTTTAAAGCGTGGTTTCCATTTGCTCATAACAGTGATCGTTTCCATATGTCGCCGACTGATCGGGGACACGTCGCCGAAGCGTCGCCGACTGCTACGATCATATGGAAACCAGGCTTAACTCAACACTTCGGCTGCAGATTCTCCGTCCTTTAAAATGTGACATATCAAAATATGGCACTTACAGATACCTTAGCTCTATGAAGCCCCAAGAGGGGCTTATTTCACTTTGGAGACTCTATAGGGAAGCTTGAAGAGAGGGAACTTACTAGAGTAGAGGGCTTAGTTACAAAGTCAGACAGCAAGGATATGAATGACAGGGGATCAACATACAATTTTACGAATGATCTACACAAATTTGACTTGGCCCAAACCTTATCAAAAAAGAAGATGCAAAGTTTTTCTGCTAAATAAATTGAAATTTGGCTATTTATTTCAGGTGGGGGGGGGATAAATGGCGTGCGGGCTTATCAGAAATTTTAGCTTAGAAGGTAGGGTATGGGCTTATTGGGGGGGGAGATTAAAAGAGAGGGAGACCAAGCAAAGCTTTCACGGTATTTGAAAAATATTCCCCAATGCATTAATGCATGGAAATTTAACTTAATTTGTGCAATTTTTGTTTTAATTTTAGTGAGGAAAAGAACGAACCGGACAAGAAGAAAGTTAAACTTGATAATAATGGTGCAGATGGGACTCCCTTTAGTTTCTCATCATTGGCAAGGGAAAATATCAGTGAGGTTGGGTATATTATTTTTGTTTTTGTGTATTAGTGGTGCCAAAGTGATCTTCTCACTTACCATTAAGAACTGCATTAAAAACTTAGGGCTAAATCTTTAAAAAGGTGGGTTTAGAATTCTATTACATTTTTCTTTGAATTAATGTGCGTGAAGAGAACTCAAGGTAATTGCTGTAAATCTGTCGTGCATTTTTTGATGTCGTGATTAGTTTCAAAGCGGCAGCATTTATAAACTTTCCGTCTGTGACGTCATCAAATTTTCTACATCCGAAGCCAGAAGAGCTACAGATTTCTGCTCGCCACTATATTTTGGACCTTCATACACTATGCTTTTCTTTAAGATTGTATCGATTTTCCTCAAGTGATTGAAGATTAATGATGATTTATATTTTTTCCAAATTTTGGATTAATTTTTTCAAAAATAGTCAAAATGCCTCCGTTTAGGAAATAATAAAGATTTCAAATAATTGCCATGGCAAATTTAGGGCAAACTACCCAAAGTTCCTTTCAAGTCATTCAATTCATAGAATAATCTCAAACAATTTTGCACGCTTTTTAAAGATTTAAAAGATTGAGGCCTATGCTTCATTTCAAAGAATCCTTAAAGTAGGACTGCACTTCAACTAGGCTACACGTTCACTCAATGCCAGTGATACTTGAAAATATCGCAAAATTGTCTCGGAACGTTCACACGGAGTAAACAACTGGAGGAAAAAACTCAAGGAGTAAGAGGAGTAAAAGGAGTACAAGGAGTAAAAAACTGGCACATTGTGAAAATGACGTACAGTTGTGTCTCGCATAGAAGACACGCAAATTTAAGAGGCGCAGACCTACAATCGCGGACAAAAACTCATGATACACTTTGTATTTTGGAGGAAATTTCGAGTTGAGATCCCCCCACCCCCCATTGCCCCCTCCCCCCATGTTGAAAGCTGATGAAAATTTCATAGATGAGTTGACAAGTATGTCTTCTTGCAGCAACCAACATTGCAATGGGGGGGAGGGGGGCATTAGCAGTGAAAGGTAGCAGTTTACATACAGGAAAGGCCTCTTTTAATGCAAAAAACATCTGTCCCAACGAGTTTTGTCCGCGATTGTAGATCTTCAAAGTAATACCCCCATTTTATAAAAAACTAGTATTAAGCCTGAAAAAGCTGATTACTTATTCAAATAGTAATTTCGAAAAGAACTTTTTCCTCATTATGCCATAAGCATACTTTGCTCTTTCTAGAGAATTTTCTGGTCACCTAATTGAAACAGCTTGTGGATCAAATTAAGGCACACGAATTGGTCTTTCAGAAAATAAACATGGGATCAACATAGCATTTGTATCAAATCTTTAATTTTGAGTGATTTGGATTTTTCGTTCAACAGGCTTTTTTATACGTCCTGTTGTTTCGGTTGTATGGAATTTAATGGACATTTTCTTGAGTAATTTCATGATTGACCACTTCTTAAAAGATTTCTCACTTTCTGTATAATTTCCATGTATATAACTGTTTAGTTTCTAATTTTTTGCTGCAGGTAGGAACTGCTGAACCAGTGAAAGATTACCAAACCTTAATTAAGAATTCTGATCCTGCAACTTTCAGAGATGGTAAGTACAACGTAGCCTAACTACCTCAGTCCCAGTTTCCGCTTCGTTCTTTGAATTGGATGCCGCCACTGCGATTATCAGCCTATCAAGGAGCGAAACTACGACGATTTTCATCAGTCTAAGTACGACGCATATTGCTTTGTTTCTTATCCAAAGAATGTTTTCCGTTGACTATCAGTATGTATGTATTGAACAAGGGCAGATTTCGTAATTCAATAGCATCAGTTGCTTTGGTTCACACCTCAATTCAAAGCGATTAGCGTCTGCAGACAAAAGAAACTCTCTCGAGCAAAAATTCAAAACAAACGAAGCCGCAAAGTTGCCCTGAAACCAGTACGGAAAACTCTCGCTTGGTGCGGCCGAAGAGAGATCTTTAAGAGAAGTTAGGTGCTTATAACAAGGGAAGAAGGGCAAATCTAAAGTTCTCTCTCGCGGATTTGTTTACGTGATTCAGAAGCCGAGCAGAGGCCATTACAATTCCTGCATATTTATTGCTCAATAATATGTATCGATTGTAACGGAATTTTCTACTTGGAAATGAGTCTCATCTACCTGTTTGAAATCCAAATTCATGAAAGTCGATGCCAGTTTGTACGGATTTCTTAAAATGATTTGAAGAATGATTATACAGATCCATGTTGTTGCTCCTGATGGTATTTAGATGTAATGGGTGTCTTAAGAAAATACCCCTTGTTTAGTTCAAAAGGAAAAAGATGATAAGATATCGAGACTTTCCGAGTGACTACTTGATTTTTAATACCTTGCATTTAATAATCGTCCACCAAGCACTGGAGACAGGATTTGGCAAGGTTAAAGGTTGCGGTGCGGTGCACCCGATGAGAGATATTTGAAAAGGGCCTAGTTGTGATTTGAAACGATACCATAGGCATTTTCAAAGGAAGTCCTTACTTTGATTTTTAGTTTTTTCCGCTGAAAATGTGTAAACAAATTATTTGTGGTGCAATACTTCAAGATATCATTAAATAGCGGACTCATCATCATAAACCCATGGATCCACAATAAAATTGTAACTTGAAGAAAGAACACTATCAGTACCTGTAAAGGAGCAATTATCAATATACTAGAAAGGATATCAATATACTAGAAAGGATATCAATATACTAGAAAGGATATCAATATACTAAAAAGGATATCAATATACTAGAAAGGATATCAATATACTAGAAAGAATATCAATATACTAGAAAGGATATCAATATACTAGAAAGGATATCAATATACTAGAAAGGATATCAATATACTAGAAAGGATATCAATATACTAGAAAGGATATCAATATACTAGAAAGGATATCAATATACTAGAAAGGATATCAATATACTAGAAAGGATATCAATATACTAGAAAGGATATCAATATACTAAAAAGGATATCAATATACTAAAAAGGATATCAATATACTAGAAAGGATATCAATATACTAAAAAGGATATCAATATACTAGAAAGGATATCAATATACTAAAAAGGATATCAATATACTAAAAAGGATATCAATATACTAGAATGGATATCAATATACTAGAAAGGATATCAATATACTAGAAAGGATATCAATATACTAGAAAGGATATCAATATACTAAAAAGGATATCAATATACTAAAAAGGATATCAATATACTAGAAAGGATATCAATATACTAAAAAGGATATCAATATACTAGAAAGGATATCAATATACTAGAAAGGATATCAATATACTAAAAAGGATATCAATATACTAAAAAGGATATCAATATACTAGAAAGGATATCAATATACTAAAAAGGATATCAATATACTAAAAAGGATATCAATATACTAGAAAGGATATCAATATACTAAAAAGGATATCAATATACTAAAAAGGATATCAATATACTAGAAAGGATATCAATATACTAAAAAGGATATCAATATACTAGAAAGGATATCAATATACTAGAAAGGATATCAATATACTAGAAAGGATATCAATATACTAGAAAGGATATCAATATACTAGAAAGGATATCAATATACTAGAAAGGATATCAATATACTAAAAAGGATATCAATATACTAAAAAGGATATCAATATACTAGAAAGGATATCAATATACTAAAAAGGATATCAATATACTAAAAAGGATATCAATATACTAGAAAGGATATCAATATACTAAAAAGGATATCAATATACTAGAAAGGATATCAATATACTAGAATGGATATCAATATACTAGAAAGGATATCAATATACTAGAATGGATATCAATATACTAGAAAGGATATCAATATACTAAAATAGATATCAATATACTAGAAAGGATATCAATATACTAAAAAGGATATCAATATACTAGAAAGGATATCAATATACTAAAAAGGATATCAATATACTAGAAAGGATATCAATATACTAGAATGGATATCAATATACTAGAAAGGATATCAATATACTAAAAGGGATATCAATATACTAGAAAGGATATCAATATACTAAAAAGGATATCAATATACTAGAAAGGATATCAATATACTAGAAAGGATATCAATATACTAGAAAGGATATCAATATACTAGAATGGATATCAATATACTAGAAAGGATATCAATATACTAAAAAGGATATCAATATACTAGAAAGGATATCAATATACTAGAATGGATATCAATATACTAGAAAGGATATCAATATACTAGAATGGATATCAATATACTAGAAAGGATATCAATATACTAAAAAGGATATCAATATACTAGAATGGATATCAATATACTAGAAAGGATATCAATATACTAAAAAGGATATCAATATACTAGAAAGGATATCAATATACTAAAAAGGATATCAATATACTAGAAAGGATATCAATATACTAGAAAGGATATCAATATACTAGAAAGGATATCAATATACTAGAATGGATATCAATATACTAGAAAGGATATCAATATACTAGAAAGGATATCAATATACTAGAAAGGATATCAATATACTAGAAAGGATATCAATATACTAGAAAGGATATCAATATACTAGAAAGGATATCAATATACTAGAAAGGATATCAATATACTAGAAAGGATATCAATATACTAGAAAGGATATCAATATACTAGAAAGGATATCAGTATACTAGAAAGGATATCAATATAATAGAAAGGATATCAATATACTAGAAAGGATATCAATATACTAGAAAGGATATCAATATACTAGAAAGGATATCAATATACTAGAAAGGATATCAATATACTAGAAAGGATATCAATATACTAGAATGGATATCAATATACTAGAAAGGATATCAATATACTAAAAAGGATATCAATATACTAGAATGGATATCAATATACTAGAAAGGATATCAATATACTAGAATGGATATCAATATACTAGAAAGGATATCAATATACTAGAATGGATATCAATATACTAGAAAGGATATCAATATACTAGAAAGGATATCAATATACTAGAATGGATATCAATATACTAGAATGGATATCAATATACTAGAAAGGATATCAATATACTAAAAAGGATATCAATATACTAGAATGGATATCAATATACTAGAAAGGATATCAATATACTAGAAAGGATATCAATATACTAGAAAGGATATCAATATACTAGAATGGATATCAATATACTAGAAAGGATATCAATATACTAGAAAGGATATCAATATACTAGAATGGATATCAATATACTAGAATGGATATCAATATACTAGAAAGGATATCAATATACTAAAAAGGATATCAATATACTAGAATGGATATCAATATACTAGAAAGGATATCAATATACTAGAAAGGATATCAATATACTAGAATGGATATCAATATACTAGAATGGATATCAATATACTAGAAAGGATATCAATATACTAAAAAGGATATCAATATACTAGAATGGATATCAATATACTAGAAAGGATATCAATATACTAGAAAGGATATCAATATACTAGAAAGGATATCAATATACTAGAATGGATATCAATATACTAGAAAGGATATCAATATACTAGAAAGGATATCAATATACTAGAATGGATATCAATATACTAGAATGGATATCAATATACTAGAAAGGATATCAATATACTAAAAAGGATATCAATATACTAGAATGGATATCAATATACTAAAAAGGATATCAATATACTAGAAAGGATATCAATATACTAAAAAGGATATCAATATACTAGAAAGGATATCAATATACTAGAAAGGATATCAATATACTAGAATGGATATCAATATACTAGAATGGATATCAATATACTAGAAAGGATATCAATATACTAGAAAGGATATCAATATACTAGAATGGATATCAATATACTAGAATGGATATCAATATACTAGAAAGGATATCAATATACTAAAAAGGATATCAATATACTAGAATGGATATCAATATACTAGAAAGGATATCAATATACTAAAAAGGATATCAATGTACTATAATGGATATCAATATACTAGAAAGGATATCAATATACTAGAATGGATATCAATATACTAGAAAGGATATCAATATACTAAAAAGGATATCAATATACTAAAAAGGATATCCATATACTAAAAAGGATATCAATATACTAGAAAGGATATCAATATACTAAAAAGGATATCAATATACTAGAAAGGATATCAATATACTAGAAAGGATATCAATATACTAGAAAGGATATCAATATACTAGACTGGATATCAATATACTAGAAAGGATATCAATATACTAAAAAGGATATCAATATACTAAAAAGGATATCAATATACTAAAAAGGATATCAATATACTAGAAAGGATATCAATATACTAAAAAGGATATCAATATACTAGAAAGGATATCAATATACTAGAAAGGATATCAATATACTAGAAAGGATATCAATATACTAGAATGGATATCAATATACTAGAAAGGATATCAATATACTAAAAAGGATATCAATATACTAAAAAGGATATCAATATACTAAAAAGGATATCAATATACTAGAAAGGATATCAATATACTAGAAAGGATATCAATATACTAGAAAGGATATCAATATACTAGAATGGATATCAATATACTAGAAAGGATATCAATATACTAAAAAGGATATCAATATACTAGAATGGATATCAATATACTAGAAAGGATATCAATATACTAGAATGGATATCAATATACTAGAAAGGATATCAATATACTAGAATGGATATCAATATACTAAAAAGGATATCAATATACTAAAAAGGATATCAATATACTAGAAAGGATATCAATATACTAAAAAGGATATCAATATACTAGAAAGGATATCAATATACTAGAAAGGATATCAATATACTAGAAAGGATATCAATATACTAGAATGGATATCAATATACTAGAAAGGATATCAATATACTAAAAAGGATATCAATATACTAAAAAGGATATCAATATACTAGAAAGGATATCAATATACTAAAAAGGATATCAATATACTAGAAAGGATATCAATATACTAGAAAGGATATCAATATACTAGAAAGGATATCAATATACTAGAATGGATATCAATATACTAGAAAGGATATCAATATACTAAAAAGGATATCAATATACTAGAATGGATATCAATATACTAGAAAGGATATCAATATACTAGAAAGGATATCAATATACTAGAAAGGATATCAATATACTAGAAAGGATATCAATATACTAGAATGGATATCAATATACTAGAAAGGATATCAATATACTAGAAAGGATATCAATATACTAGAAAGGATATCAATATACTAGAATGGATATCAATATACTAGAAAGGATATCAATATACTAAAAAGGATATCAATATACTAGAATGGATATCAATATACTAGAAAGGATATCAATATACTAGAAAGGATATCAATATACTAGAAAGGATATCAATATACTAGAAAGGATATCAATATACTAGAAAGGATATCAATATACTAGAAAGGATATCAATATACTAGAAAGGATATCAATATACTAGAAAGGATATCAATATACTAGAATGGATATCAATATACTAGAAAGGATATCAATATACTAGAAAGGATATCAATATACTAGAAAGGATATCAATATACTAGAATGGATATCAATATACTAGAAAGGATATCAATATACTAGAAAGGATATCAATATACTAGAATGGATATCAATATACTAGAAAGGATATCAATATACTAAAAAGGATATCAATATACTAAAAAGGATATCAATATACTAAAAAGGATATCAATATACTAGAAAGGATATCAATATACTAAAAAGGATATCAATATACTAGAAAGGATATCAATATACTAGAAAGGATATCAATATACTAGAAAGGATATCAATATACTAGAATGGATATCAATATACTAGAAAGGATATCAATATACTAAAAAGGATATCAATATACTAAAAAGGATATCAATATACTAAAAAGGATATCAATATACTAGAAAGGATATCAATCTACTAGAAAGGATATCAATATACTAGAAAGGATATCAATATACTAGAATGGATATCAATATACTAGAAAGGATATCAATATACTAAAAAGGATATCAATATACTAGAATGGATATCAATATACTAGAAAGGATATCAATATACTAGAATGGATATCAATATACTAGAAAGGATATCAATATACTAGAATGGATATCAATATACTAGAAAGGATATCAATATACTAGAAAGGATATCAATATACTAGAATGGATATCAATATACTAGAATGGATATCAATATACTAGAAAGGATATCAATATACTAAAAAGGATATCAATATACTAGAATGGATATCAATATACTAGAAAGGATATCAATATACTAAAAAGGATATCAATATACTAGAATGGATATCAATATACTAGAAAGGATATCAATATACTAGAAAGGATATCAATATACTAGAAAGGATATCAATATACTAGAAAGGATATCAATATACTAGAATGGATATCAATATACTAGAATGGATATCAATATACTAGAAAGGATATCAATATACTAGAAAGGATATCAATATACTAGAAAGGATATCAATATACTAGAAAGGATATCAATATACTAAAAAGGATATCAATATACTAGAATGGATATCAATATACTAGAAAGGATATCAATATACTAGAAAGGATATCAATATACTAGAAAGGATATCAATATACTAGAAAGGATATCAATATACTAGAAAGGATATCAATATACTAGAAAGGATATCAATATACTAGAAAGGATATCAATATACTAGAAAGGATATCAATATACTAGAATGGATATCAATATACTAGAAAGGATATCAATATACTAGAAAGGATATCAATATACTAGAAAGGATATCAATATACTAGAATGGATATCAATATACTAGAAAGGATATCAATATACTAGAAAGGATATCAATATACTAGAATGGATATCAATATACTAGAAAGGATATCAATATACTAGAAAGGATATCAATATACTAGAATGGATATCAATATACTAGAAAGGATATCAATATACTAAAAAGGATATCAATATACTAGAAAGGATATCAATATACTAGAAAGGATATCAATATACTAGAAAGGATATCAATATACTAGAATGGATATCAATATACTAGAAAGGATATCAATATACTAAAAAGGATATCAATATACTAGAATGGATATCAATATACTAGAAAGGATATCAATATACTAGAAAGGATATCAATATACTAGAAAGGATATCAATATACTAGAAAGGATATCAATATACTAGAAAGGATATCAATATACTAGAAAGGATATCAATATACTAGAAAGGATATCAATATACTAGAAAGGATATCAATATACTAGAATGGATATCAATATACTAGAAAGGATATCAATATACTAGAAAGGATATCAATATACTAGAAAGGATATCAATATACTAGAATGGATATCAATATACTAGAAAGGATATCAATATACTAGAAAGGATATCAATATACTAGAATGGATATCAATATACTAGAAAGGATATCAATATACTAGAAAGGATATCAATATACTAGAATGGATATCAATATACTAGAAAGGATATCAATATACTAGAATGGATATCAATATACTAGAATGGATATCAATATACTAGAATGGATATCAATATACTAGAAAGGATATCAATATACTAGAAAGGATATCAGTATACTAGAATGGATATCAATATACTAGAATGGATATCAATATACTAGAAAGGATATCAATATACTAGAAAGGATATCAATATACTAAAAAGGATATCAATATACTAAAAAGGATATCAATATACTAAAAAGGATATCAATATACTAGAATGGATATCAATATACTAAAAAGGATATCAATATACTAGAAAGGATATCAATATACTAAAAAGGATATCAATATACTAAAAAGGATATCAATATACTAGAATGGATATCAATATACTAGAAAGGATATCAATATACTAGAATGGATATCAATATACTAAAAAGGATATCAATATACTAAAAAGGATATCAATATACTAGAATGGATATCAATATACTAGAAAGGATATCAATATACTAGAAAGGATATCAATATACTAGAAAGGATATCAATATACTAAAAAGGATATCAATATACTAAAAAGGATATCAATATACTAGAATGGATATCAATATACTAGAAAGGATATCAATATACTAGAAAGGATATCAATATACTAGAAAGGATATCAATATACTAGAAAGGATATCAATATACTAGAAAGGATATCAATATACTAAAAAGGATATCAATATACTAAAAAGGATATCAATATACTAGAAAGGATATCAATATACTAAAAAGGATATCAATATACTAAAAAGGATATCAATATACTAGAAAGGATATCAATATACTAGAAAGGATATCAATATACTAGAAAGGATATCAATATACTAGAATGGATATCAATATACTAGAAAGGATATCAATATACTAGAAAGGATATCAATATACTAGAATGGATATCAATATACTAGAAAGGATATCAATATACTAGAAAGGATATCAATATACTAGAATGGATATCAATATACTAGAAAGGATATCAATATACTAGAATGGATATCAATATACTAGAAAGGATATCAATATACTAGAAAGGATATCAATATACTAGAATGGATATCAATATACTAGAAAGGATATCAATATACTAGAAAGGATATCAATATACTAGAAAGGATATCAATATACTAGAATGGATATCAATATACTAGAAAGGATATCAATATACTAGAAAGGATATCAATATACTAGAATGGAGGTTCTTATTACTAGAATGGATATCAATATACTAGAATGGATATCAATATACTAGAAAGGATATCAATATACTAGAAAGGATATCAATATACTAGAATGGATATCAATATACTAGAAAGGATATCAATATACTAGAATGGATATCAATATACTAGAAAGGATATCAATATACTAGAATGGATATCAATATACTAGAAAGGATATCAATATACTAGAAAGGATATCAATATACTAGAATGGATATCAATATACTAGAATGGATATCAATATACTAGAAAGGATATCAATATACTAGAAGGGATATCAATATACTTAAAAGGATATCAATATACTAAAAAGGATATCAATATACTAGAATGGATATCAATATACTAAAAAGGATATCAATATACTAGAATGGATATCAATATACTAGAAAGGATATCAATATACTAGAATGGATATCAATATACTAGAATGGATATCAATATACTAGAAAGGATATCAATATACTAGAAAGGATATCAATATACTAAAAAGGATATCAATATACTAAAAAGGATATCAATATACTAAAAAGGATATCAATATACTAAAAAGGATATCAATATACTAAAAAGGATATCAATATACTAGAAAGGATATCAATATACTAGAAAGGATATCAATATACTAGAAAGGATATCAATATACTAAAAAGGATATCAATATACTAGAAAGGATATCAATATACTAGAAAGGATATCAATATACTAGAAAGGATATCAATATACTAAAAAGGATATCAATATACTAAAAAGGATATCAATATACTAGAAAGGATATCAATATACTAAAAAGGATATCAATATACTAAAAAGGATATCAATATACTAGAAAGGATATCAATATACTAGAATGGATATCAATATACTAGAAAGGATATCAATATACTAGAAAGGATATCAATATACTAAAAAGGATATCAATATACTAGAAAGGATATCAATATACTAGAAAGGATATCAATATACTAGAAAGGATATCAATATACTAGAAAGGATATCAATATACTAGAATGGATATCAATATACTAGAAAGGATATCAATATACTAGAAAGGATATCAATATACTAGAAAGGATATCAATATACTAGAATGGATATCAATATACTAGAAAGGATATCAATATACTAGAAAGGATATCAATATACTAGAAAGGATATCAATATACTAGAAAGGATATCAATATACTAGAAAGGATATCAATATACTAGAATGGATATCAATATACTAGAAAGGATATCAATATACTAGAAAGGATATCAATATACTAGAAAGGATATCAATATACTAGAATGGATATCAATATACTAGAAAGGATATCAATATACTAGAAAGGATATCAATATACTAGAAAGGATATCAATATACTAGAAAGGATATCAATATACTAGAAAGGATATCAATATACTAGAAAGGAAACCATTAAACCTGTAAGCAAATCGAGTTTTACTTACCAACAACGTTATGTCACCAAATTATTTACGATATCCGCGTTTCGTCGCATACTCTTCAGTTTGGTTTACCCTAGTTACAGGTTTTTTTTGTCTTTTGATTATTGTACTTTTACAGGGGTTGATAATGTTCTCTCTGCACGTTACAATTTTATTGTGCAGCCATGGGTTTACTATGATGACTCCGCTATTTAAGGCTATTTCTAAGTTTTTTTTGCCTTTGAAGAGAACTATACTTTGTGATGCTCTATTGTCTGTGAAATTACTTTTTCTTTAAGAAATGCTTGCATTCCATTGCAAGTACTATGTACGATAAACAAATGTAGTTTTGTACTCGAAGAGTGCTGAAAGCTTGGCGTTTCGTTTCTTTATCAAGTCAAAGGTAGTTACTTTGCTATTTTTGGCATGTTTACATTACAGCAAGCAAACAGCTCATGGACAGAATCCTACAGCTCGTCAACGATTCATTCCTCGATCAATATTACCGAAAAGCTTTAGAATGCTTGAAGATACTGCGAGAAGATTGCATGAGGGTTTGTATATAAATTTGAAATTTGCTCCCGTATTTCATTCTTTCGACTGCTTGGCAAGTTTTTGAGCCTGTTTGTTTCGCCTGTTTTTATACACTAACAGATGCTCCAAATTTTTCCAAGGAGTCGATAAAGTTTTATGGAATCCTGACGATATCAGGAGCTGCAAAATGTCAATATTCAAGTTATTCTCAAGTTATAATTAATAGTCAAGTTATAACTGAAATTAGTTGTATTTTAGGTCATTTATGTTCTATGTTAACTGCCAGGGGGTAGTCATATGATGTTTTGCTCCTCCTGGTATCGTCCTTGTCTTGTGGTATAGTACTTCGTAGTCACAATAAATCCCCGCATATAATAACCTACCAAAATAAGAACCTAGAGGCTGTTTTTCCTAAATTATGTACCTTGCAATTAAGAAACTGTTTCAGTTTGATGAAAGATAGGTTCTTATTGCAAGGTTTGCAAAGTTGATTTTGATTGCTATTATTAAGGTCTTTGTGGTCCGTATTGGCTTTGAAAGCTTGATTCTCCTCCCCAATTACTTATTAGGTCCAAAAGAACCTTTCTAAAACAAATAATAGGACTGAACGTCATTGTGAGACTCATGAAGGGACTGCATGAGGCACCCTTCAAATAAGAACCTCTATACCCTGAAATTAGTCTTAGTACATTTGAAATAAGAACCAATTTCAGTCTTGATCTCAAAAAGGTAGGTTCTTATACGCGGGGATTTACTGTAGTGTCTTAGGTAATTCGTCATTGTAAATTTTCATATCGAATATATCAAAAACATAGTCAAATCAAGGGCGATATGAAATGCGTAGTTCTGTTTAAAAAGGACGTGGTTTGGTTCTGTTTAAAAAGGAAGCTGCGAGGGAAAATCATAGGAAGCTTCGAGGGAAAATCATCCGTTCATTCTGGGAAAATTCTGTGAGAGAAACAGTCTGCAGAGGCAAATTTTGGGCCATTAAAAGGGGAGAAAGATGATGTTTACAGAGCTGTAAGGACAATAAATGCCATGGAAAGCTTGAAGGTAATGCCAGTAAGGTATGAACAATTTCTTGTAGCAAACATGTGAGCGAATTCGGCCTAGAAACACTTGCTCTCCTGATCGGGCCAAAACGCACGTTTCATATCGCCCTTGGTCAAATTTCTGATTTTCTAAGCTATATTTTAACGCTTTCCCCTTCCCCTTTTAACGTCTTTCCCCTTTGCTATACAATACTGTGAATGATGTGAATGGATACGAAATGTGTATTTAAAGAATTTAAAAAAAATTCGATCAAATATGTTTGAAAGAACTGTTTTCAACAATTCTAAAGTGAGAAATTTTCACAGAGCTGCTTAAAATCTAAGAAAAAAAATCGTATTTTTGTATTGTGTCAGATGTTCCAGTCATCTGTTAAAAGAGGTCATCAATATTGAAAGCTTATTGAGAAAAATAATTTTGAATGTCTTTCCCCAAAAGTTTCTCTACCTTACTTTACAAGTGACGATGTCGGATCACGAATCTTGCAGTCTATTCAAGACTCTTTGCTTGCTTTGCCGTCTTAATGCTTATCCAAAAGGTGAATGTTTCTTCTCCATCGCCTTGAAACAGCATTTTTTTTCTTCCTAAGACCTCAGAAATTGAAATATTCAACGAATTCATGGAGAAGGTAAAGAAAACAATGATGGGGCAACGTAGGAATGATTTCTGGGAATTGGTCAAGACAGGTAAATACATACTTCATATTCTACTTCTAAAGAAATATTCAGATTTGCTAATGATGAACCAAATTGGTTCGAAACCTACGATCAAAACATGTTTACGTGCAAGTCATTGATTCTTTTATACTTGGAATATTTTAACCATTTATATCACCTGGACTTGTCAAACATTTTAAAATGGAATGTCAATAATATGAATATAAAATTTATTCAATGATTGTCGTCGCTTGCCTCATTCTCCGTGAGATACATATTCAAATGCATTCTTCTATTCTGCCACTGTCCAGTTTATAAAATGATTCAGTTGCTGCTGTTGGTAGAATTTGCAAATACCAGATGAATCTTTAAAATTGAATACTTTTAAATCTTTTAAATACTTGCACATTTAATTTTAAAGTTTCGCAAAGATTGGAGCCTTATGCTTTATTTGCGTCGAAGCACCGGATGAGCCAGAAATAAGCTCTCGTTTTTGAACATTGATAGTACCAAGAATACTTACAGGGGCAGGGTCACGTAACCGTAAACAAACCTGTCGTCTCTAGAATCTATGTCGTTGCCCACACGTGGCCATTGTGTTCTGCACATATTTCGGTAGATGGGGTGAATCCACACTAAAGTTACTTCTGAAAATCCACCTATGTCTCTGCAATCGTACAACATATGAGTGTTTTGTTTGTTTATCTACGAAGTACAAGAGTCCATCTTTAAAACAGCAGCTTCATTTTGAGAGAAGTAGCGGAGAATCTCTGTGATATGGCCTATCAAAGATACTGCAAAATCGTCGTTTCGAAAGAAGTTTGTTTAAATTACGTCACCCTGCCTCTTTAACCGATCTCAATGATTCGAATTCTCGTTCAATGTGGAAAGACCGAAGTATTTTATGATTTTTGTTGCGTTGGTATAGGCAATGAAAATAGGCAATGAAAATATTGATGTATTTAACATCACGAAAATTTCTTGGTTATAAAACCACTGAAAAAGGGTCTAAAACAGATTGATTCTATCGTAGTGAATCTCCTTACACAGAGCAGCACCAGGGCATTACACTAATCTTGGTAATCATAAGAAAAAGATTTTGAAACAAAACTGAAGTTTTCTCAATCACATGGCAATGAATGTGCAGAGGATATCTCTTACCCATGAAAATATACGCTGTTTTCATTGTTCTGTATCAGAAAATCCTGCATGATTTGATCAAGGGTTTCATGTCTTGTTAAGCATTTCGCAACCATAAGATTTTCGTCAAGTGGAATTTACTTACATTTCCTGCGTTCAAAAGAACGTGAGAAAAGGTACTAAACTACTTCTATCTCCCTGTTATCAAGCAAATGTGAAAAGATTTTGCAAAATATTAAATAAATTTCCACATTTTCTATTTAGTTACTGGCCCTTGCATGATTTGTTTTGATGACTGAAAATCGTGTTTTCGAGGGCCTCATTTTATCAGTTGGTAAATTATTTTGCAAGCCTCGTTATTTTCTCCTGTTTCTTTTCCTTGTAGAAAATACCGGCTTAATCACTGCCAAGGAGAACAACAAAAGCACAGTATCGGATGAAGATGCATCACAGGTATACGAAACATCCATTTTCTCAGTTAAACAGGAAAAAGTGGTGATTCATGAAGCGAACAATCTCCTCAGCAAATGTTTATTACACCTTAACCCTATCTCACCTGGGACTAGACTTATGACGATGAGTCTCTTGTTTCCCTGTGCTCTTTGACTTGATGATGGCGCTTCGGTCAAGAGACCTCTTGAGCAAGGTTTACCGCAGGGATACAAGGGACTCATTACCTGATCCCCCCCTGTTTTTCGTAGCCGTTCTTAGAGATATGAGGCCGAAAATTGTTAGAAATGTTAATCATCATGTTAACAATGAAACTGAATCATCAAAACATTGTTGTTGTTGTCAAAGCTATCGATGTTGTTGTTGTTGTCAAAGCATCATAAGCAACAACTAATTATATGACGTCATATTTATGAAAGCATATTAAAAGTAAATATAATAAAATTATTTTTGCAAATATTAAAATTAGATATCAAATTAAATATTTACTGCAAATTTGGGCTCAATCAGAGCAATGACGAAAGCACAGGATAAAAACAAAGTTGAATCTCTCAGAGTACATAGCAAAACATTGGTTACCATGGAAACGGTTCTAAAATTAGAACGAATTTTTTTTACATTTTGATTGCAATTAGATAAAGGATCAAAGTCAGGAGATCTCAGGATCATCCCGCACATACTGAACAAGATGTAGCCAAAAATACAGTAAGGGGGGGGGGGGGTTGGAATCCCCTTACAGTCTGTAGATAGCATTATGGAATGTTATGTAGAAGAATTTGAAGTAGAATTAGAATAGAATTGAAATTGAATTGAAATTTGAAATTTGAGACTGAAACTGAATTTGTGACCAACTTTAGCTCTCCTCGATTTATCATGAAATTTTGATTTTTTTGTAGTTCTTCGGTTCAATAAAGGAAGAAAAAGAAGAAGAAGCAGTACCAGAAACGCAAGAAGATGTTGATGACCTCGTAAGTGGGAGCTTTCTTCTGTATTCGATGTTGAAGCAAATGAAGTAAACTTACGGCTTGCCTCGAACATCTATCGTTTGAAGGGAAAGAACTTCCACTCTTGAAATTTGAGATTTCTTATTCTTTAAGATAATTCTTAGTACAGTAAATCCCCGCACATAAGAAGCTACCAAAATGAGAACCTAGAGGCTGTTTTCTTAAATCCTGCACCTTACAATGAACCTGTTTCAGTTTGATGAAACATGGGCTCTTATTGCAGGGGTAGCAAAGGGCCTACACGTTCTATACCTTGAAATCAGTCGTGGTAGCTTTGAAATAAGAACCTTTTTCAGCCTGGCTCTCAAAAACGTAGGTTCTCATATGTGGGGATTTACTGTATTTGATAATCCAAAACATGACCAACGAAAGCAAAACCAAAGAAGCAAAGGTGTGTTACGGTTTTTCTTCGCGCCGTTTATGGACTGTGCCATAGAGCTCGATTCATTCACTTTGACGATATCATAACGTTTGTTCTTCGAACGAGGGCTTTTTGATCTGGGAAAATATACTGTTGAGTGTCTCTATTTGACGTAATCAACGTAGGTCCCCTGTCAAATAAGATAGTTTCATATGAATTTTTTATCACCAATTGATTTTCATACTTTTGTTGGACACTTCTGTCTTCTGAATATTTATAAAAGAACGGTTGTTTTTGCAAAACCAAATTATTTCATCCCACAGAGATTAGTACGCTTTTTTCTTTATTCAATCAAATTTTACAATAAAAGTACTTATCTAACGCTTCTTACTTACAAACTACTTTACTATACCGGGTGAGCCAGAAAAAAGTCCCCACTTTTGAAAATTCATAACACAAAGACTAATTCACGGATTTGAATCATTCAAGTTCTAGTTAAAAGCCGAAAGATCAAAGTATTTTTGTGATTTTTCTCGCTGTCCTACCAGCAGTACAAATATAGTTTAATTCAAGTACAAATATAGTGGAAATTAGGGATAATAGCAAAGGGTGGCATGATCGCTAGCGATTGTCAGACAATGTTCTCTATCTAACGTAGACATTGTGACAACTTCAAATATATAAGGCTTTGATATCTATGGCCAAGTTTCAAGAACTGTATGTCAGTGTATCAACAGCGTTAGAAACTGCAGAAAGGGACAGATCAGAGGGACTTGCTGACATGACGGATGCTCTCTTGCAGCGGAAAGTTACGACTTGAATTTGCGACTATAATTGGATTTTATTTGTGTTGTTTGCCTGTTTATTATTAAACTAGGGATAAGAAGAAGCTCGACAAGAGTTTATGCTTCTAAAAGACTCTGGAAGCACGATTTACAGCAAGACAAGTTTCAGCAAGTTTCGAGACACGTGGGCCTAAATTTGATTCGCACGCTCCTCAAGAAACTCGTATGAAATGGCTGAAAGCTGCAAATTAGAAGAAGTGATCATCAAGGCCATACCTGAAATAAGGGAGAAGGGGCACAAGAAGCCTGATATGAACACCATCACCAAGAGACTTGAACAGAAAAATTGCAGTTATAGTGAAGGAGAAATAAAAGAAGTTGTTGAAAGACTCATTAGACGTGGACAGGTAGAAAATCGTGGGAAAAATGGAGAAGAATCCCTTTACGTGGTGACTCCTGATGTAATGCAAAATCCCAATCCTTGTCCCAATGCCAATGCTAAATGTACCCCATATGAAGAATTTATTTTGCTTCGGACACAAGTAGAAACCCTCCTAAAGGCATCCAGGAGTAACCATGGAAACAATGTAGGCAAACAATCTGAAAAGGAAAAAGAATTGAAAGAAGAGTTATTGTTGCTGAAAAAAGAAAATGAATCACTAAAAAATGAAATTAGAAGAAAAGATCTTTTGATTAATAGCATGGAGAAAACAGAGAAACCAGACACCAGCGAATTCCAATTCCCAAAGAGAAGAAATGTTGCAAAGATTGATTCGTCGATTTGCCCATGGGACTATATTTCAACGAGTAACAACAGGTTTACACCCATAGCCCCGTCACTAGAAGATGTGTCTCTAACAACAGAAATTCAAAGGCGAGACAAAGAAATTCAGCCAATGGAAAGTGCTGCGAAAATCTCAACTGGGTTAACCAGAGTCAAAACATCAACAAATCAAAGCGAATCTACCCGAAGTTCTATGGATAAACGTAAGAAAATGAGATCCTGGATGAGAGCGCCAGTGCACAATTCAACCGAAATCATCGGAGATTCAATGGTGAAGCACATTCAAGGCTACAAAATGAGTGAAGCAACAAATGGCCAGGAAAAGATCTTTGTTAGGGCATTTCATGGTGCAAAAGTGGATGACATGAATAGTTATTCGGTGCCAACAACAAAGAAAAACCCAAGGAGAATCGTCATACACTGCGGTACCAACGATATAAGCAGTGGAACAGCACCAAATGAAGTCGCCGAGGAAATTGTGGATTTAGCAACAAATCTCAAAAGCCATGAAAACGAGGTGTTCGTGTCAAGTATAGTCGCTAGAGGAGATCGATGGAATGAACGTGTAAGTCAAGTGAATAACGTTTTAAAGGCTAAGTGTAACAGAGAAGGATTACCATTTATTGATAACTCCAACATAGAACCGGCATATCATTTAAATCGTAGTAACTTGCATTTAAACCCTGAAGGGACACGTATGCTCGCCAATAACTTTTTGAGAGCTTTAGGCCATTATTGACTATTATGTAGAGACGGAAGAGTGCAGGCTCCAAATGATGCAATAATTAATTTAGAGAACGATAGTCATATCTCGGAAGATTCAAATAACGGGTCAAATATCTCGGGGGTAGAAGCGGCTACACCTGATACCTCTGCAGATGGAGCTATAGATGCAAAATCTTCATTAAAATTGTTAAGACTAAGAAACATTGGCCGGGTGATCGTTGGATATTTAAATATTAATTCCATTCGCAATAAATTGGATGCGCTCAAAGATATAGTTTCACAAAATTTAGATGTACTCATGATTGCTGAAACAAAAATTGATGCTTCCTTTCCAACGGGGCAATTCACCATAGAGGGATTTGCGACTCCGTTTCGATTAGACCGAAATGCAAATGGCGGTGGCTTACTGGTCTATGTCCGAAGTGACATACCATCGCATCGGTTAAATTCTTTTAAATTTTCCGATGGCATAGAATGCATCAGTTTAGAAATAAATTTGCGGAAAAAGAAATGGGTATTGTTCAGTGTTTATCGACCACCAAATCAGTCACAAGACTATTTATTTGAAAACTTGGGTCGTGCACTCGACCACTACAGTGAACATTTTGAAAACTTTATGTTTATAGGAGATTTCAATATGACTGAAACTGAGGAAGAGTTGAAAGATTTTCTGGACCTATATAGTCTCAAAAATCTTGTACACGAGCCAACATGTTACAAATCTCAAACAGCAAAGTGCATAGATCTTGTATTGACAAATCGAAACAGGAGTGTGCAACAAATTACTACAGTTGAAACTGGCTTGTCAGATTTCCATAAAATGGTTGTCACCGTTCTTAAAACCACTTTCCCTAAACACGGACCCACTGTAATTAACTATAGAAACTACAAAAACTTTAACGAAATTGCTTTTAGAAATGATCTGCGAGACGAATTAGGGAAAATAGAACCATCTAATTTGAATTACACTTCTTTCGAAACTACTTTTGATAGAGTTCTAGACAAACATGCTCCAATTAAAAAGAAATATGTGCGTGCAAATGACAAACCATTTATGACCAGAGCTCTGCGTAAAGCGGTCATGTTACGTTCTAGACTTCGTAATAGATATAACAAAGATCAAACCGTTGAAAATTGGAACAAATTTCGCAAGCATCGCAACTCCTGTGTTAAGTTATTTCGAAGGGAAAAAAGAAATTATTATAATAATCTAGACATTTCACTTGTCACTGACAATAAGAAATTCTGGAAAACTGTGAAACCATTTTTCTCTGACAAATCACAATCTAAGAATAAAATTGTTTTGATTGAAGATGAAACTATTATTTCCAACGATCTCGAAGTAGCAGAATCCATGAACGAATTTTTCGTCTCAGTAACGGATTCCCTTGGTATAAATGAAAGCTGTGGTTATGAAAATGCAACAGAAGGAATTACAGATCCTATTGATAAGGCTGTACACAAATTCTCCAATCATCCTAGCATTCTAAAAATCAAAGATCAATATCAAAATGCTGGTTCCTTTTACTTTCAGAAAGTTACCCCCGATGCTGTGGACAAAGAGGTCAGGAATCTAAATCCTAAGAAAGCTACAACGCACAAAAATATTCCTCCTAAAATCCTCAAGTCAAATTCTGATGTATGTGTAGAACCTTTGACGCAAATCTTCAATGATTGCATAGAGAATTCGTCCTTTCCTGATGAACTAAAGTGCGCGGATGTCACATCTCTTCCCAAGAATGGACCATCTAATTCCAGGACTAACTTTAGACCAATCAGTGTTCTGCCTACGGTCTCAAAGCTGTTTGAAAGAATAATGGATAAACAAATAGTTGCGTATATTACACCCTTTTTATCGTCACTTCTCTGTGGTTTTCGAAAAGGCTACAATGCCCAGCACGCTCTGATAAGGCTCTTAGAAAAATTTAAAATTAGCCTTGATGAAGGTGGTAAGGCAGGGGCTGTATTAATGGATCTCTCCAAGGCATTTGATTGCATTAGACATGATCTATTGATCGCGAAATTGCACGCCTATGGCTTCTCTCGCGAAGCATTAGCACTAATTAACAATTACCTCACAAATAGACAACAAAGAGTTAAAGTAAATGGGTCATTCAGTTCTTGGAAAAGCGTAGCACGCGGTGTTCCACAGGGGTCAGTCTTAGGGCCTCTGCTATTCAACATCTTCATTAATGATCTTTTACTCTTTATTCAAAACTCGGATATATGTAATTATGCAGACGATACTACAATCTATACCTGCAATAAGAACCTTGACAATATAGTTCATAGGCTTGAAAATGATTGTAGTATAGCTTTAGAATGGTTTGCCGACAACTTTATGAAATTAAATGCAGATAAATGCCATTTGTTGGTTCTTGGGCAGAGATGTGACGATCCTGTTACTGTGAGGATTGGAAGTGCTGACGTTGTAAATAGCTCTGAAGAGAAGCTACTCGGAGTTCAAGTTGATAGCAAACTTTCCTTCGATAGTCATGTTTCCAAACTGTGCCAAAAGGCTAGCAATAAACTTTATGCACTTGCTCGCATATCACCATACATGGATCAGAAAAAATTAAGAACTCTCATGAGGGCTTTTATTACCAGTCAATTTCAATACTGTCCTTTAATCTGGATGTTTCACAGCAGGCAGCTGAACAAAAAAATTAACAAAATACAGGAAAGGGCTTTGAGAATAACTTATAAGGATGCCGAATCTACTTATAGTGAACTATTAGAAAAGGACTGTGCCGTTACTATTCATACAAAGAACCTTCAATTACTTATGACTGAGATGTACAAAACCAGAAATGACCTGAATCCTTCTTTCATGCAGGAAATTTTCTTAGAAAATGAAAGTCATTATAATTTGCGTAGCAATAACGATTTCGTTCAACCTAGGGTGAGATCGGTCGGAAATGGCACAGAAAGCGTCAGATTTAAAGGTCCACAACTATGGCAAATATTACCGCAAACAATACGAAACTCTGAATCCCTTGCTCAGTTTAAAGCAAATATAAAAGATTGGAAGGGAGAAAATTGTCCATGCAAGCTGTGTCGCACTTTTATTCCGAATTTGGGCTTTTTATAATGTTTTTAGAATTTGTTTTTATTGTATACTTTGATGGATTGTAAATAGTTTAATTTTCTAAATATTTTACTACACTTGTAACATACATTTTTAGCGTTGGAATTAATTAGCTAAATATTATTAGCTATCTGTTATTTTAACCAACGAAAAAGAAATTGATAATAATAATAATAATAATAATAATAATAATAATAATAATTCAACTTTACAAAAATTTCATGATTGCAAAATGACTGAAAAATGGCCTAAAACATCGATCAATGCACAAATGACAACTTGCACAGAATAATGAAGGAAATGCAACTTCTCATGGGTGAGAGATATCCTCTAGGCATTAATTGCCTTGGGATTGAAAATCTTTCGTATTTGTTTGAAAATCAATGTCTTATAACTCTTGAGGGAGGTGAAACGCCCATAGCCTATTGTTCGATTTGAATAGATTCCTTACGATTTGATCAATGTTTTAAGCCCTTTTTCCTTCATTTTGCAACCATGAAATTTTTATAAAGTTGAATTTACCAATACTTCTAGTGCTGATAGGACAGCGAGAAAAATTACAAAAATAAATCGATCTTTCGACTTTTAACTAGAATTTGAATGATTCAAATCCGTGAATTAGTCTTGGTGTTATGAATTTTCAAAAGTGGGAACTTTTTTCTGGCTCACCCGGTACTTCAAAGACGAATACCATGGGGAGCAAAAATCTATGGCAACTCTGCAGCTTTGACATAGAAAATATATTGAAAATGACGAAAAAGGAACTTAAAGTCTACCTGACATTAGACGTCATAAATTAGTACGCATCAGGGAGTGTTTATCCTATTTATTCCAAAATTCCAAAAAAGATGAAATTTGTCGTTCTTAAAAGGGTGTGATGTGCCAGTGCGATTCATATTGATTCAGACGAGGATTAATAGTTCAATTTTCCATCACCACTCAGCGTAACATAAAATGATTTTAAGAATTCTGTAATGTGTAAAATGAATCTGTCACAAAATCTCTGTAATGTGGCAGGCAGTCCTAAAAAAGCTAAGCTTGGAAATTTTATAAGTATGTGTAATGGAATGTTACACCCATCATTTCAAAGATTTGAGTCCTATGTTCCTTTGCCAGCGTTTTACTGTCATCAGTTATGTACCGCTTTAAATGAAATACCACTTCTTTTGTAGCAAGAGGCCTAACTTACCGATTGATTAAAAGAACCTGAACCTACCTTACTGAAGCCAGGGATCCCTGAATGAAATCTTGTACACAAGGGTTCAAAATTGAGGTGAAAGAAGGTTATCAATATCGCACCTCAATTTGACCCCATTATATTGTTGTTATTTGTATTTAATTAAATTTCAAACAACCCTTTAGAACACCCTGTAACAGACTCAAGAAAGTTTCGTACGCTTTTCAAGGCAGTTTGGATATTTGGATAAAGAAATTTTATACCAAAGCTTGAAACTTTGCGATTACGTTGTGTGTGAATGAAAGATATTAGTTGTTTTTCCTTGCTCGATATTCTACACAGTCGAGCGATTGATCCTGGTGGCCTTTAGCAACCACCACCCCGCAAATATCTTCCTTTTTCACTTAGTTTCTTTTTATTTTTTAGTTGGATATGATGTAAAGCTGGCGTAAGCATGCAAGCAAGGAAGATTTCCGCCTGAACCTCTCTCTGCACTCAATCAAGGAACTCCAATGAACTGTTCACGCTCGAGAAATACAGATACCGCAAAGACACTGTAATGATATCTTATCGCTGCACAGGGAACGTTGTGTCAAGTTATATGGTATTATTTTTATGAAAACTTTAATACCGCATGAGTCAGACAAGTTTATCCATTGTTTGAAAAGTTGTGCAGCAACATCCTTTTTATATTCAATATAAAATATTACAAAACGAACGACTTAAGACACTACGTGCGAGCTACAAGGGCAGATTTTGTAATACAATAGCATCAGTCGCTTTGATTCACACCTCAATCATCATCATCATAATCATCATCATCATCATCATCATCATCATCATTAATTTATTTTAAGTAGGCTATGAAAACTAGAAAACAAATAGCCATATTACAGCTAATTGAGGCCTACTTTATACAATTTTTACAATGTCTAAAAGGATTAAGAAAAAAAATATTTTACAATGTATATACATAAATATAAATTACAAGATAAAAACGACTATCCTGTTAGGAACCCAACTTGCGGAATATATATTTTACAAAGTCTGCAGTTGCATTCACTACATTTCCAACATTTAATTCGTTTTTGAAGATAGGAAGGGTGTTTGATTGTTTTATTTCTTGCGGCAATAGTTGCCACAATCTGCTACCAAGATAGGCTATGGTCTCAATCCCAAAGGACGTGGTTCGCACCTTTGGCACTTGAGCATCATTGCCATGTCTTAAATTGTAGTTCATATTTCGTTCCTGAAAAATGGCCTTCATGAAAGGCGGATTTAGATGGGACTTTGTTTTAAAGATTTCCGTCATTAGCAACTGCAGGTTCCGTACATGGATGGGCACCGAATTGCTCTGCTCCAGGAGATAACCAAAATCATTTCTGTGATCTTTATACGCAATGCGCAATGCCCTTTCATGAACATGATTTATGCTATTATTCATGGTCCTATCATAAAACATCCACACAAGTGGGCAGTAGCTAAAATGAGATATAACAAACGCTCTCATTAAATGCTGCAATTTTACAGTGTCCATGTAGCAGGAGACACGGGCAAGAGCATGTAGTTTTTTGGCCAGCTTTTCTATACAAGGTCTTGACATGTTCTTTGAAAGAAAGTGATTGATCGAAAGTGATACCGAGAAAGTTTTCTTCCGAACTTTCCTTCACGCAAGCGTCGCCTATTTTGATTGTCGTTTCATTACCTCCCCTCGCACCAAAAACAATTAAATGGCATTTGTCTTCATTTAGTTTCATAAAATTATTTGGGAACCACTCAGTTATTTTAAGGGCATCATGTTCTAAATGCGCAATGACAGTTTCGATCTTAGGACCACACGCATAAATAGTCGTATCGTCCGCATAGTTGCAGACTTTGGTTTCCTCCAGGAATATGAAAAGGTCATTCAGATATATATTGAACAAAAGGGGCCCTAAGGCTGAACCTTGCGGTACACCCAAGAGGGTTTCTGTCCATGTGCTGAATGAACCATTGACCTTTACTCTCTGCTTCCTGTTGGTGAGATAGCTATGGATGAACAGCAAGGCAGATCTACTGAAACCATATGCATTCAATTTTGCAATTAATAATTCGTGATTTAGACAATCGAAGGCTTTCGAGAGATCCGTCAGGACGGCCCCGGCGACGCCTCCACTGTTTATTGACTTCTTGCAGGTTTCCACAAAATGTAGAAGTGCATGCTGTGTACCATAGCCCTCTCGAAACCCACAAAGGAGTGGCGACAAGAAGCTTTGGACAAATGGTAACATTTGATCTCGCATCATCCGCTCGTATATTTTAGATACTGACGGTAAAACTGTGATGGGTCGATAGTTCTTTTTCATAAAAGCATCCTCTTTTTTGAACAGCGAATTAATGTCTCTGGCCTTCAATTCTTTAGGAAAAATGCCTTTGGATAAACCATAGTTGTACAGATTTTGAATGACTGCACAGAAAACATCAGAAGTTTCCTTAAGAATTCTTGCGGGTATGGAATTGATCGGAGAAGCCTTACTCGCATTAAGTTTTTTAATTTGGACAGCAACATCTTCAGTGGCGACCTCTCTAAAATCAAATTTAACGGAAGACGTAGTATTTTCTTTGATTTTTCGTATACTTGGATGCGTTTGAAATTTCATTGCAGCTTTGTCGATCGGATCTACTATGTCATTCGTCGACACTAATAATGATTCATTGGTAGAGATCCCTAAGCTTTCTGTAATATTCGCAAAATAGTTGTTGAGAATCTCTGCTATTTCAGAGCTTTGCTTACCATTTTTCCGTCCTCATGCAAAGTGACGGATGAATTTACCTGCACCTTGTCTGAAAATAGTGGCTTTACTGTCTTCCAGAATTTATGATTATCAGTTAGGTCGCCAAGGTCGATGTTCTAATAGTGATCAAATTTGGCCTTACGCAGCAATTTCACGCATTTGTTCCTTTGCTTTTTATATGCTTTGAGGTTTTCCTCAGTTCTATGATCGTTGTATCTATTACGAAGCTTGGTTCTATGCATATTTTCTTTACGCAAAGCTTTCGTCATGAAAGGCCCATCATTGGCACGAATATATTTTTGCTTAACAGGTGCATGTTCATTCAGCACGGCCATAACCACAGCCTCAAAAGCACCATAGTCCCCATTCTCACTTAATTCGTATGAGATCATATAAAAGAGATGATGCTTTCTGAAGTCTATGCTGCTAAAACGGCTGTAGTCTCTATATGTGATAATCTTAGGCCCCCTCTTAACGTATCCACCTTTTAAGACAGTAGCAATCATAAGATGAAAGTCCGACAAACCCGTTTCTATTGCAACAGTACTCTGGAAATTCCTGTTCCTATTTGTTAGAATTAAGTCAATACACCGGGGATTGTCGGACTTGAAGCAAGTTGGGCTTCCAACAAGACTAGCTAAGTTGTAATTGTCGACAAAATCACTGATAACGTCATCATCTATTTCGCAGTTAAAATCACCAATCAGAATGAGATTTTCATAAGCTCGCATAAGCTAATTCAAAGCGATTAGCGAATGCAGACAAAAGAAATTCTCTCAAGCAGAAATTCAAAGCAAACGAAGCTGCAAAGTTGCCCTGAAACCAGTACGGCAAACTCTCTTTTGGCGGGTGAAGGGAGGTTTTTAAGAGAAGGTATGTGCTTATAGCGAAAGAAGAAGGGTAAATCTAAAGTTCTGTCGCGCGGATTTTGTTTATTTGATTCGGAAACCGAGGAGAGGGCATTACAATTTTTGCATATTTATTGCTCAGATGTACGCCGTCACTCCTCAGCTCCTGAAGGATAGAGGAAAAATTTTCGAACCAAAAGTAAACGTGCGGCATTTTCAAAACGGTTTTCATAGAGGATGGTAGATGAATGAAGCGTTTCTTGCTACCAAAAACATAGGGGAAATTGCTAAGGAATTCAATTTTGACCTGAAATTGGGCAGGTTTACCTGTTTTTTTGCGAGTTGCTTTCAAGTGGAAACATAGAGGAAAAGTGTTCAAAGCAAGAGCAACCGCGCGGCACTTTTAAAGCGTTCTTCATTGAGGATTGAAAGAGAATGAAGCGTTTTTTGCTACCAAAAGCATAGGGGAAATTGCTAAAAAAATCCAACTGGTGAGGTGAAATTAGGCTGGTTTACCTGTGTTTTTGCAGGTGCTTTTCAAGCGGGAACATAGAGGAACAATGTTTAAAGCAAGAGCAACCGCGCGGCACTTTTAAAGCGTTTTTCATAGATGATGGAAAGAGAATTAAGCGTTTTTTGCTACCAAAACCATAGGGGAAATTGATAAAAAATCCAATCTTTGCCGTGAAATTGGGCTGGTTTACCTGTGCTTTAAGACGTGCTTCTCATTCGGAAACATAAAGGAAAAATGTTCAAAGCATGATTAACTGCGCGGAGCTTTTAATACTTTTCCGCTTTGTTTAAATAAAAGGGGGATTCCCTGGGTGTCGTAAAATTTCTAAAAAAATTATTCAACATTTTTCCTCTTTGTTAAAATAAAAGGGGATTCCCTGGCAGTCTTCAAAAAATTTCAAAAAATTATTTAACATTTTTCCTCTTTGTTGATGTAAAAAGGGATTACCTGGATGTCCTAAAAATTTTGAAAAAATTACTTAACACTCTTCCTTATTGTTATAATAAAAGGGGGATTCCCTGGCAGATTCAAGAATTTCTAAAACATTAATCAACATTTTCCTCTTTGTTAACACATAAGGGGGATTTCCTGGCAGTCTTCAAAATTTCTAAAGAATTATTTAACATTTTTCCTCTTTTTTGATATGAGAAGGGATTCCCTGGGTGTCCAAAAAGTTTTAAAAAAATTACTTAACACTTTTCCTCTTTGTTAAAATAAAAGGGGGATTCCCTGGCAGTCTTCAAAATTTCTAAAGAATTAAATAACATTTTTCCTCTTTTTTGATATGAAAAGGGATTGCTGGGTGTCCTAAAAGCTTTAAAAAAATTACTTGACACTTTTCCTTATTGTTAAAATAAAAGGGGGATTCCCTGGCAGACTCAAGATTTCTAAAACATTAGTCAACATTTTTCCTCTTTGTTAACATATAAGGGGGATTCCCTGGCAGTCTTCAAGATTTCTAAAGAATTAAATAACATTTTTTCTCTTTTTTGATATGAAAAGGGATTCCCTGGGTGTCCTAAAAGCTTTCAAAATTACTTAACAATTTTCCTTATTGTTAAAATAAAAGGGGGATTCCCTGGCAGACTCAAGAATTTCTAAAACAATATTCAACATTTTTCCTCTTTTCCATATAAACATGGATTCCCTGAGTGTCAAATAAAATTCTAAAAAATTACTTTACCTTACTTCTTGCCGAAAAATCGGTCATTTCGAAATGGGCCTGCTTTTGGAAAAAGGCCAAGGGGTTAACCTTACTTTTTGCCGAGAAATTGGTAATTTCGGAAAAGCCCTACTTTTGGAAAAAGGCAGGGAGATTAACATTACTTTTTGCCGAAAAATCGGTAATTTCGGAAAAGCCCTATTTTTGGTAAAAGTCCAAGGGGTTAATCTTACTTTCTGCCGAAAGATCGGTAATTTCAAAAAGGCTTGTTTTTGGAAAAAGGACAAGGGGTTAACCTTACTTTTTGCCGAAAAATCGGTAATTTCTAAAAAGGCCTAATTTTGGGAAAGGCCAAGGGGTTAACCTTACTTTTTTGGCCAAAAATCGATAATTTCAAAAAAGGTCTATTTTTGGAAAAAGGCAAAGGGGTTAGTTAACATTACTTTTTGCCGAAAAATCAAAATTTCAAAAGAGGCCTATTTTTGGAAAAGTACAAGGGGTTAACCTTACTTTTTGCCGAAAAATCGGTGATTTCAAGAAAAGGCCTATTTTTGGAAAAAGGCCAAGAGGGTTAACCTTACTTTTTTGGCGAAAAATCGGTCATTTCGAAAAAGACCTATTTTTGAAAAAGGCCAAGGGGTTAATCTTACTTTTTTGCCGGAAAATCGGTAATTTCGAAAAAGGCCTATTTTTGGAAAAAGGACAAGGGGTTAACCTTACTATTTGCCGAGAAATTGGTAATTTCGGAAAAGCCCTATTTTTGGAAAAAGGCCAAGAGGTTAACATTACTTTTTGCCGAGAAAATCGGTAATTTCGAAAAAGGGCTATTTTTGAAAAAGGCCAAGGGGTTAACCTTACTTTTTGCCGAAAAACCGGTAATTTGGAAAAAGGCCTATTTTTGGAAAAAGGCTAAGGGGTTAACCTTACTTTTTTGGCCAAAAATCGATAATTTCATAAAAGGTCTATTTTTGGAAAAGGCCAAGGGGTTAACATTACTTTTTGCCGAGAAATTGGTAATTTCGGAAAAGCCCTACTTTTGGAAAAAGGCCAAGAGGTTAACATTATTTTGTGCCGAAAAATCGGTAATTTCGGAAAAGCCCTATTTTTGGTAAAAGTCCAAGGGGTTAATCTTACTTTCTGCCGAAAAATCGGTAATTTCAAAAAGGCTTGTTTTTGGAAAAAGGACAAGGGGTTAACCTTACTTTTTGCCCAATTTCTAAAAAGGCCTAATTTTGGGAAAGGCCAAGGGGTTAACCTTACTTTTTTGGCCAAAAATCGATAATTTCAAAAAAGGTCTATTTTTGGAAAAAGGCCAAGGGGTTAGTTAACATTACTTTTTGCCGAAAAATCAAAATTTCAAAAGAGGCCTATTTTTGGAAAAGTACAAGGGGTTAACCTTACTTTTTGCCGAAAAATCGGTAATTTCAAAAAAAGGCCTATTTTTGGAAAAAGGACAAGGGGTTAACCTTACTTTTTGCAGAGAAATTGGTAATTTCGGAAAAGCCCTATTTTTGGAAAAAGGCCAAGAGGATAACATTACTTTTTGCCGAGAAAATCGGTAATTTCGAAAAAGGGCTATTTTTGAAAAAGGCCAAGGGGTTAACCTTACTTTTTGCCGAAAAACCGGTAATTTGGAAAAAGGCCTATTTTTGGAAAAAGGCTAAGGGGTTAACCTTACTTTTTTGGCCAAAAATCGATAATTTCATAAAAGGTCTATTTTTGGAAAAGGCTAAGGGGTTAACATTACTTTTTGCCGAAAAATCAAAATTTCAAAAGAGGCCTATTTTTGGAAAAGTACAAGGGGTTAACCTTACGTTTTGCCGAAAAATCGGTAATTTCAAAAAAAGGCCTATTTTTGGAGAAAGGCCAAGGGGTTAACCTTACTTTTTTGGTGAAAAATCGGTAATTTCAAAAAAAGGCCTATTTTTGGAAAAAGGCCAAGGGGTTAACCTTACTTTTTGGCGAAAAATCGGTCATTTCGAAAAAGACCTATTTTTGAAAAAGGCCAAGGGGTTAACCTTACTTTTTTGCCGGAAAATCGGTAATTTCGAAAAAGGCCTATTTTTGGAAAAAGGACAAGGGGTTAACCTTACTCTTTGCCGAGAAATTGGTAATTTCGGAAAAGCCCTATTTTTGGAAAAAGGCCAAGAGGTTAACATTACTTTTTGCCGAGAAAAACGGTAATTTCGAAAAAGGGCTATTTTTGAAAAAGGCCAAGGGGTTAACCTTACTTTCTGCCGAAAAATCGGTAATTTCAAGAAAAGGCCTATTTTTGGAAAAAGGCCAAGAGGGTTAACCTTACTTTTTTGGCGAAAAATCGGTCATTTCGAAAAAGACCTATTTTTGAAAAAGGCCAAGGGGTTAACCTTACTTTTTTGCCGGAAAATCGGTAATTTCGAAAAAGGCCTATTTTTGGAAAAAGGACAAGGGGTTAACCTTACTCTTTGCCGAGAAATTGGTAATTTCGGAAAAGCCCTATTTTTGGAAAAAGGCCAAGAGGTTAACATTACTTTTTGCCGAGAAAATCGGTAATTTCGAAAAAGGGCTATTTTTGAAAAAGGCCAAGGGGTTAACCTTACTTTTTGCCGAAAAACCGGTAATTTGGAAAAAGGCCTATTTTTGGAAAAAGGCTAAGGGGTTAACCTTACTTTTTTGGCCAAAAATCGATAATTTCATAAAAGGTCTATTTTTGGAAAAAGGACAAGGGGTTAAGGCGTTTTTCATAGAGGATGGAAAGTGAATGAATTGTTTTTTTCTAACAAAAACAGTGGGGAAATTGCTAAAAAAATCTAACTGGTGAGATGAAATTGGGCTGGTTTACCTATGTTTTTCGAGGAAAAATGTTTAAAGCAAGAGCAACCGCGCAGTATTTTTGGGGCGTTTTTCATAGGGGATGGAAAGAGAATGAACATTCTTTTGCTACCAAAAACAGAGCGGAAATTGCTAAAAAATCCAATCTTTCGCGTGAAATTGGGCTGCTTTACCTGTGTTTTTTAAGGTGCTTTTAATCCCCCATTATGCGTTCAAGGTGCTTGTGAGGTCTTACTGTAGTTTATATGAATCTGATAAACAGTTTCACAGCCACAGCAGTTCAAACGTCTAAAAATTTCTTTTATTCATCCGGTATTTTGAATTAAGCTTAATGCACAAAATACGAAACATTGTAGGAGAAATGAGTCAAGCAAAGGACGATATTAGCTATGAATGGTTATCTATATTCACTGGCAAAACTGATGATAACATTTAAAGACGTTCAAAACATCTATCTACAACACATTACGGTTATTGATCATTGATAAGCTAGGCTGTCTGGCGTGATAAATTTATCATCTGGAATTAAACAAATATATCTGTAAATAAATGATATAAAGAACGTGAGATATGTATGTATGTACGCAACCAATGCATGTTGGTCGAGCGATTGATCAAATCTATGACCACTGGGTCTCCCAAAAACTGAAAAAAATTAAAGTCTCTGATGCCAAGAGTTTGAACCCAATTACCAAAAGATTGCCAGCCCTCGATGGCCAAACTAAATTTTCACATTTTGCCTACGGTTATCAATAGCTTGATTGCAAGTTATACGGTAAAAGCTCATTTAAGTGCCCCCCTTTCTAATAAGCCCCTCTCCTCTGATTCCAAATTTCAAATCAGCCCCCGTTTCTATTAAGCCCTCCAGTGACATGAAATTCTAGAAATCATCAATAAATTTTCGTATATTTCGCTACACAAGCTTGCGAGTTAGTTTTGATATTGTTTGGAATGGAGAATATGTCGAATTTGTATACTTTACTGGTCGAATTGTTGTTGAATGGGGTAAAAGAAAAGAAAAGCTATTGTTTTGAATAGAAAATCAGTGCCATCTATGGTGAAGACCCGGTGATTTTATGTCTTTTTTCACTATGGATGGCACAGTGTAATATAACAACATATATTGTAGCTTTTTTAATCTTGATAGAAAAAAGTTCCCAATAATTCAATTTTCATTGTCGAACACAATTCGTAATACAGTGCAAAACATTATAAAAGCTGTATTCTACACGGCCAAAGAAAAGAAGAGCTTATTTTGCTTGGGCCGTTAAAATCGCTAGCTCTTCTTTGCTGGAAGCTCTGCTTTGGGCCCAAGAAGAAATTTCATAATTGCTGATTTATGCGTCCTTCGGAAGGGAAGTTAAACTAGGGGTCCCATGCCTGGATGCGGCATGCACAGTGGGCCTGAATTAGCCTTCAGTAGCTAGAAATCCTGACAAGCCCACTTAAAAATAAATCGAAAAGAAACAATGCAACTGCATCATGTCATATCATAGTATTTTACTTATAGAAAATCTAAATAGAAACCAGAAAATGGTAATTCTTATTATACAGACTTCATTTTATATAGGAAGCTCGTTTGCCTCACGGGGAGGGGGGTTCTCGCTTAAATTTCGGGTAGGGGTGTGCCGCCCACAGTTTCGAAATGGCACCATTGGCAAGACCAATTTTTGTGAAAATGATTCCCTTGGCTAGACTAATTTCTTCATCAAAAGTACCATGAGTTGGCATTTTCTGGACAAAACTTGCCAAAGTCTTGCATTCTCTGAACCAAAATTTGAAAAAATTTGGGTTTCTTTACAGGAATTACCGAAATATGACATTTCTTTGACCGAAATTGCCAAAAAGCATACCTTTGCCCAGACTAAAATCGACTAAAATTGTCAAAAAGCATACCCTTGCCGAGACTAAATGGACTAAAATTGGCAAAAAGTATACCCTTGGCTAGACTAGAAAGTTTGGAAAAGTATGCCCTTGCGGGTGGCACATCCCCAGGCACCTTTACTATGGAAGAACCCCCCCCCCCTCCGTGGTTTGCCTAGATTTACAGTTTCTAACTGTCACATTTCACAATGGCCGGATGCTGGCGAAACGTCAAATTCTTATTGATCTAAATCTAACGTAACCGAAAAACAGGCAATCTCTTTCAATACACTCCATAGCAAGTTTTCCCCGTACACAGCACTAACCATCACTCTTCAAAAGAACCGGAATGCGACGATCATCATCTTTCTACTGGTTGTAATCATGACATAGAAAACAGACAGCGGTTCTTCAGTCTTCTCAATGCGAACCAAATTTACTAACTGATCATTCATCATGTATATATTTTAATAAATCGACCGGACTGCGGTCACCTACATAAACACAAACATCATCCTATCACTGGAACAGGATCACAGTCATTAATAATATTAGTACTACCTTTGCGTGATGAACTGTTCACTGTTTCTCTTGAATAATTGCATAATTTTGTCTCTTCTTCAGCATTATTAACAAGTTTTCTCGAGTCACTTGAGAATTCTTTCTCTTCTTCAGCATTTATCAAAGTTTTCTGTTCATTTGACATGTTTTCTTTGTCTCTACAAGGCGTAGGTTTTGTGGTGTGACGATAGACCCTTGATTTGGTTGGGTCATGTCCATTCAGTGTTTTTGATTTGACTAAAATGTTTGAAAATCGTTCTTTAAGACTGGATAGTTCATCTTCGAAGAGCGTAGCTATCTTCCTTGTACGGTGCACCTGAAACAGAAGATGGCAATTCTTTGGTATTGGAAGTACATTTATAAACAAAAGGGGCACTATTAAAGGCACACTGTCGTGGCACTGATTGGGTGAATAAGACAATAAAAAAGAATAGAATTTGGCAACCTTCAGTAATTTCGCTGTACAGAGAAATTCATGAAGACGATAACGATCTGACAGCCTTTATTCTCCAAACAAAGTATGGCCCAAGGACATAAAGGCTTGGTAATTGTTCAGAGGCCATGTCTTTTGTTGGTAATAGACCTTTTAGCTATTCTTCAAAAGAGCCTGGATCGAGCGTTATTTTTATACATTTTTCTATCCGAAGTTCGATCGAGTGGCGTTAGAGCTTCTATCACTATTGTGCACATTCGAAAATTCTACAAAATGTAGCAAAGTATCGTTCGATTGAGATTCTTTTTCAGAATAGCTAAAAGGTCTATTTCAACACCACGATTAGCCAATCAAAGCCAAGACAGTGTGCCACCACACATTCTCACATTTTGTTGTAACAAACCAAATAAAAGTGAATATGCATTTCCGTTATGATAAAGCATGTTCTTGCAAAGCTGGACTTTCTATCTATCAACTGACCATGGTGGGACAAACAAGTAAATAACATAAAATATAAACACTTTGATACGAATTGAATCATGTGCATCAATTAATTTTCTTTCAATTCGCATCAAAGTGCTTATATTTCAAGTTATTTACTTGTTTGTCTTTGTACTATGGCACTAAACACAGCAAGAAATTTTTTGACCATGGTGAGGCACAAATAAACCATAGTAAAGGAATACACCACTTCGATTAAGCAGCCTCGTTTTGGAAATTTGTCGAAATTCCTTCCTATTGTTCTTATGAAAATTTTGAGCCCAGATTCGGATTTAGCACCTAAACATTAGTCTAGTTACATGTTTTTAACCTGCTGGCATTAGTGATATTGATTTTATGACAATGAAAAGCTCAAAGATTTATAAGGGCTTTGACCGTGAAAAATCGTCGGGGGGGGGAGGTGAAACTTTACATCCCGAGTCATTTTCAAGGTCAAATCCCTTGCAGATTTCCAAACTTTACGTCGCCATAAAGTTAACATCACTACTGCTAGCAACATGAAAACCTTTGGTTAGACTAAAGTTTGGTTGCTAAATCCGAATTTGGCCTCCAAAATTTCATATGAACGAATTTTGAATAATCTCCAAAACGAGGCTGTTAATCGAAGTGGTGTATTACCGCAATATTAGGTGGAAATTCGCAGTCTCACAATAAAACGGAGGGCAAGCATGACGATAAAAAGAATCATGTTTTCATAGTGGTTTCAGCACACCATTAATTTCAGAACATCATTTTCAAAGATGACAAATCTACGTGATATAAAATATTAATTAGGACGAATCCATTTGACAAATCCAGGTGATATAAATTTTAATCTGGACGAATCCATTTGACAAATCCAAGTGACTTAATTCTTTGTTTTTGCCCTATTCCCTACTTAATGGCTGTTTACGCCCTATTTTACACTCTGATGATGGACATTGGAATTGGTCCGAAATGTCCTGATTACAATTAGGTCACTTGGATTTGTCAAATGGATTCGTCCTAATTAAAATTTATATCACTTGGATTTGTCGAATGGATCCGTCCGAATCAATATTTAAATCACTTGGATTTGTCACCTTAGAAGGTGATGTGCTGAAATTAATGATGCACTGAAACTACTATGAGCAAGGGTGTTAGGACACGGATGTTTTGCTTGATTATTTATTTACCTTGTTTTGATCCGTGTGTCTTGTTTTGTTGTCTTGTTTCCTGTTCTGTTTCGTCTTCAACTGATGTGCAAACTGAGCGTGATTATGGCCCAACCGCTCTCAAGTTGTTCGAATAAAGCTAAATAATCAAGCAAAACATCCGTGTCCTAACACCCTTGCTATGAGAACATGATTCTTTTAGTCGTCGTGCTTTCCTTCAGTTTTACCATGAGCGTCAGGACACCCAGTGTGTAGCAGTTTGAAATTTGTATCAGAAGCGAGCCACCTTAATAGACCTTTTAGCTATTCTGAAAGAGAATCTCAATCGAACGATGCTTCGCTGCATTTTGTAGAATTTTCGAATGTGCATAATAGTGATAGAAGCCCTAACGCCACACGATCGAACCTCGCGTATAAAAATGTATAAAAATAACGCTCGATCCAGGCTCTTTTCCTGAATAGCTAAAAGGTCTATTTATTGTATTTTTGTCTTTTGAAGTTATCTTTACTTGAATAGTGATAGAAGCCCTAACGCCACACGATCGAACCTCGCGTATAAAAATGTATAAAAATAACGCTCGATCCAGGCTCTTTTCCTGAATAGCTAAAAGGTCTATTTATTGTATTTTTGTCTTTTGAAGTTATCTTTACTTGGTATACGGTTAAGGTGGCTCTGCACTTAAGGTGGCTCACTACCGAAAAATCTCAAAATTACGAAACAGTGAAAGGTGGTTGTATACCAAGTAAAAATACACAAAAATACAATAAATTAAGGTGGCTCACCTGTAATATAAATTGCAAACTGCTACACACTGGGTGTCCTAAGGCTCATGGCTTTACCGCAATATTTTCCTTCAAACTGTAAAATCATGGAGATAAAATATATGTGCTAGGAATGTGCTAATTTTTTATGACAAATGAAGATCTGTGACATCACGAATGCAAAATGATTTTTTTAGAAAACAATGTTTTGGTATTTTCCTTCTCTGATTGCTCTTTTCTGTAACGGAATTACATTCATTGGGCAGCGGAATCATGTTCTCTAAGCTGCACAAAATGAAAACGATTTTTTTGTCCAAAAAACAGTTTCAAAAATATGGACCTTCATAGACCTTTTAGCTATTCTACAAAAGAGCCTGGATCGAGCGTTATTTTTATACATTTTATACGTGAGGTACGATTGAGTTAGTCTGAGTGGCGTTAGAGCTGCTATCACTATTGTGCATATTCGAAAATTCTACAAAATGTAGCAAAAAATCGTTCGATTCACATTCTTTTTCAGAATAACTAAAAGGTCTATTCGTCTCAGAATATTCCCTCGTTTTCCAGTCGATGGTTTGGAAGATGTGAAAAAACATGAATTCCAAATTTACTTTGGAGCACGAAATTTGAATGAAGAACAGAGGTCAATCATTCTGCAAACAAAAAAATTTCCAGACGACTTAAAATCCATCGCTACGTTGAGTTTTCACAAATGTTGACCGGAAAATTGTGGCGATGATTTAACTCAAAATGAGGAGTCCAGGATTCAACATTGTCTTTGAATCCAGTTTCACGAATAGTAACCATTGCTTAAAATGGCCATCATGCAGCAACTCAAAGATAGCTATAAAATAACAAGGCTATGATAACTGTTTCCGAGGGCAATGCCAGAAAATATCAACCTGAAGCCGTCAGTACAAGACCGAAGCTTGCGAGGTTTTGTACAGAGGCTGAGGGTAATATTTTCGGTAATTGACCGAAAGAAATAGTTATTATATAGTTTATTACTCTTTGAACAGGGCAGTATGCAAGCCTTTCGTTATTAACAAAGTAACATATGAGTTTAGGGCCAAATTTATAGTTGGCTTAGCATGAAGCCATAGACCTTTTAGCTATCCTACAAAAGTGCCTGGGTCGAACGTTATTTCTATACAATTTTATACGTGAGATTCGATCGAGTGGAGTTAGAGCTTCTATAACTATTGTGCATATTCGAAAATTCTGCAGAATGTAGCAAACTATCGTTCGAATATGATTCTTTTCAGAATAGCTAAAAGGTCTATTGCAGACGAACCCACTTGTTACTTTTCAAAACTGTTGCTCGACATGTTCGAAACACCGATCTGTGTTTCGAAGTCGATGGCAATGCAATGAGTGGGCATTACCGGAAAATAATGCCATATCATTACGTCATATTCGAACGTGTTCAGCCAATCAGCTTGCATAACAGACTTGCTGCCTGACCATAGGATAGTAAACTGTGATACAAAGCATTTGACAATAGCTTTTGATTTCTGGGAGCTAGTCATGATCTAGTTCGTGAAGCTTTTTTCGGGTCACCCGCAAGGTAGGTATAACAATCCCCGTTTAAAAGGGTAGTTCTCCCTGGATATAATATTTTCGTCAGTTCATGAGATTCATTCCATAAAATCTTAGTGCCTTTATCCTTGGCTTCTAAGGTATTCAAATGCGTTTGAAATATCACTTGATAGTTTGTTTCTCAACTTAACTTACATCGATTAAGCCGGATCTCCACCAGGCGGAAAAAGTCGAGCCGCGAAAAGTAGAACGTATTCCTGCTATTCGTGGCTCGACATTTTTCCGCAGCGACAATTCGATCGGCCAATTAGATTGCTGGAAATTATTCCGCCCCCACATTTTTCCGCCTAGTGGAGATCCGGCTCTATTTAGATACAACTAGCTTACTGTATACAAATCTACAGAGTACACTAATCTATACAGCATGCTTGGCTCGGAGTGAAATTATACTATATTCAGGGTTCAGTTCCAACTGCCTATGTTTTGGTTTTCATTGCGCTTATTTTCATTACATTTTCAAAAAAGTCGTTCGCATGTGAAACTTACGGCATGATAAAGTTTCCACCTACCTCCGACTCTAATTGTTTCATTTGCGTAGCAAGTGCCGTTTTGGGTGGAGAATCCTCCTCTTGGCTGGATTTCACAGGTGAATGGAGTCTTTCAACTTCAACAGATTGTCCACAGTGACAGCATGTTCTATTTAAAAGGAGAAATACTTTATCTTTTGGCCACTGAAGCAGTCCAGCTAGCACTTCAAAGGTCTTAGACTTATGACGATGAGTCCCTTGTATGCCTGCGGTAAACCTTGCTCAAGAGGGACTCATAATGAAACAGTGAAAAAACCGGCCCTATCTCCTGCATTCGATTGATCGAATAAGGATAGAACGACTGCCGTAGCTCTGTTCAACTGTCACTAATCGGAAAGAAAATGCAATGAAAACCACGTTAATAATCAACGAAACTTGGCATAAATCTGAAGAAGGATGTTCACTTTACCTGGTGAACGCAAAATCAGTCATTCAACGCTACATTTTCCATGTTTTTAAGACCAAAACAAACCAGAGAAATCTTCAGCCACCTGCCGTAGCAACTTTGTTCAAAATCTAGTCAACTGCATTATTCGAATCAAGAATTCGACAGCATTGTTCTTGGCCAAATCTTGCAATCTGATTGGTACTGGAGGAATTGCGAAGTTTGGTCCTACACAGGGCCAGGTTTTTCAGAGTTATACCATGAGTCTCTATTGCCTGAAGCGCCATCCTCAAGTCAAAGAGCACAGAGAAACAAGAGACTCGTCGTCATAAGTCTACAAAGTCCTAACAGTCCGGCAGGATTTGTCCGTAAATATTAAAGGGTGTGCGTCACATGACTGTGAACAAAAACTTCGCTCGAAAAGGTAATTTTGCAGTTTTCAGTAGGCCAAATCTCAGAGACTTTCCAACAGATTTCTCAAACAGAAAGTATTGCCTTAACGATGGATTCTTTAATTTCAGAGAGAAACGAACAAAACATCCATAAGTTGTAAGATTACAGAGATATCGGTGCCTTTCTAAGAGGAATTTTATTATGGATTCATCCCATCCATCAAAATATGTACATCAAATAATAGACACGTGCCTAAAACAATACAGATGCTAGAGGTTACAGGTTTGTTTATGGTTACGTGGCCCAGTCCCTTTAAAGGAAAAATCCAGGGTTGGTGAACAGAGCAGAAACTGCGCACCCATGCACGAAAATTCTTAACTTTGAGCCCCCTTTGCTCCCTGCAACTGATCCCTAAATTAGGCAGCACTTGATATTTTCTTCTTTCTTCCTTGAACTCTTGATTCACCATTTCAAAAAGCTTATCTGCCCAAATATTTCCTTATCTCAGATTGGTCGACAACGTCATTTTACGCAGTTCCTGCTCTGTCGGATTGGTACGATTGATGACATAATCAAAGATTATACTATGACGAATGTTGAAAAGTACTTTTACCCATCAGTTTATCGTCTTTTCTCTGGGATATTACGTATTCAAAATGAACAACCCGTGCGCAGAGCCGTCATTTCGCACAAAGGCATATGACCGTTGACATCGCATCCAATGCGAACGAGGCAGCCCTGATTCATGCCCCCTGTGTCGTGAAAAGCCTCTTTCTCGTAGAAACGTAGCAACTAATGGCGAAGAAATTTGGCCTAAATCACTAAGAATGTTTCTTGGGAGTGTGCTATGGTAAACAGGCTTCTTTATAAACAGAATAAAGAAACTTCAGATACAGTATATATTGCTCGTTGGCTTCCTTTGTTCACGGCGAGTGTCCAAGTTCGATTTGAATAGATATTTTTAGATTGTTTTGTTCTTTGAAAATGCAAGCTTTAAACCCTTGCACAAACCCTTTAACAAACTGACATTAAGTAAGTTAAAGTAAAAGTAGTTTTATAATCTTATATCTAGCCAACGGTTACTCAAACCGACATTACACCTTACCCCCTGGCCACCGTGCTTAACAATATATAGCAGGATGCAGCCAGACAGCGCTTATAACTACGAACCAGGCACCCATTTATACTCATGGGTGGAGACAGGCATAATTTGTGTTAACACCTTGCACAAGGATGCTATCCTCAAATGTGGCCAGTGCTGGTTTCGAACCCATGACCCTTGGATCGTGACGTGAGCCCAAAGCCTTACCACTATGCCACCGAGGCCACTAAGACAGCTGTAAAGAACGTCAAAGATTTGAAATCAGTTACGATTCTAGTTTAGTAGTTGGTAGGTTTGCCTTCTAAAATTGATTTCATAAACCCTGATTTGTCCTTGGAAGAAAACTTACACCTGTAAAAGTAGCTAAAGCGACTTGCTTGTGGACAAACTCTGGGCTATCAGGTATCAGTGTTTCCTGTTGAAGAAGATCAGTTACCAAAATATGGCTCGGCACATGTCACTTCCCACTCCTTTTGCATGGCTACTTTTATCGAATGCTTACATTTCCCTAGGAGGAAAGCTGATCCTAAAGAATTCACAACCAGCAGCTGCATCAACTGGGGAAAGTTTTTGCGGAGTATTTGGCATTATTACATAAACAGTGCCAAATATTTAATCTGAGGCTCAGGCCTCGGGTCCCCTGTGCGTAGAAAATGTAACTCACGCTTGTTTTTCAGTTTTTTATTTTGTTTGTCTCTTGGTATAAATTGCCACTCATTATTATTTAGATTCGCTGCAGATGAACCTAGTTGGTTCGAAACGTTCGAATTACAAATAAAACATGTTTACGTCTAATTAATCAATTTTTTGTATCTTAACTGGAAATGTCTTACTGGATTTGTCGTACTAGATTTGTCAAACTATAATATGGAATGTCTCTAGATATGAAATCTAACAAAATGACTGTCGTCGCTTGCCTCATCCTTCGTTTCTTAATTAAATGGCGGTTTCCACCAAAACAGTCCAATTTCAAATATTTAATCTGATTAGGAAAACATGAGAGGAAAGAGAGAAATGTTAAAATAGGTGATAGACTTCAAATACATGTCTTTCAGGGAGCATTTGGGTTACACGTTGCAGGGAGCATTTCGTAATAAACAAAGCAAGTCAGAAAATAAAGGTAAGTCCTTCCACAATCTGGGATCATATCGACCAATCAGGTTACGCCGCGTCGTCGGAGGACTTCTCTGTGTTAGACAGAGCTAACAATGACTTCAATTTACTTATCCACAAAAGTCTACTTATCTTGCGTGACCGTCCTGCACTTAACTCCCAACAGTCTTCTATTCCCCTAGCTTTGTATTATATCATTACTCCTTTGGGCCTGCCCTTTTACTTTCTTTGAACATAGGAACTGTAAACATGCAATTTTAGTTGTGTATTGCTGTTATTAGAATAAATATAACCTTGTGCTTTTGGAACATTTAATGCTGATAATGCAGCACAGATATTTGCTTCGAAACGTCAATCAACCAAGGACTAGTCAATTATTAAATTCTTTCTTTTCTTATCAATATCGGATTTGTCACTAAATTTGGAAATGTCTTAACCTTGGAATTGTCTGTTTGAATATGAATATGATCATCCTTGAAATCTTGTACTCCGTTTCTTGGTGAAGCTTCGACTTCCTGCCCACTCTCCGATCTCTACATGTCTTTCAAAACTTTGAAATATAATCTGAGCTGCTGTTTGTAAATAGCTAAAATTTCAAATTTATCAGTAGATTATTTACCTGTTATTGTTTTCTGTAGGTAAGGTCTGTGTATCAAGTTTTTCGTTTGTCTGTACATTTTCCTTTTGTTTTCGAAGTTCCTCTCGCAGATCTTTCACCAACTGAATAAGATATTCTTTCTGAAAAAGAAAGAGCAAAAAATCAAGCCACTTGTTGATCACATTGACTAAATCAAGCAAACTAAGATATTACTTGTCAGATCAGAAAGAAATGGTATAATAGTTGATTAAACGTAAGATAAAAACCTACAAAAGGGCTTCATGGCATTATTGCGAGTTTCCCAAAATAGTACGCAGAATTGCTTGGATCCAGTGATGTGAATTTAGCTTTTATCAATGGGTAATCTCTTCAAAATCTTCCTCGATAGTTAACTTGAACATAGACACCTCTTTTGGTGGTACTGGTGCTTTGAGACCAGAACTATTGATCTTGAAACCTCAAATTTGAGTCCACCTCCAAACCAAAGCTTTGGCCATTAGGTCTCAGTAATTTCCTAGAGCACATCGAAATTTTGAAGAAAGTTTGATTGTCGAAGAACATCAAATAAAGTCAACAATACCTTTGATAAAATGTGAGAAAACTAATATCATATTACACTTTGATTGCTAGAAGCTACTTATTGTGCCATTTTTTAAATTTCTTCGACCCTCACCGACTGGCTCGATGTTGTATCAGGTATGCCCCAAGGTTCAGCTCTGGGTCCTTTGCTATTCAGCATTTACGTCGATCTCTTTACTTATTTCATTCAAAATACAGAAATTTGCAAACGATATCTTTCGGTACAAACTCACCAGCATTCAGAGGAGGCATTCTCCGGAATGCCACGCCTGATACAATAAAGAGTGCTGAAAACATACCCAGCTTTAAAAAAGGCATAAAAGCCTGGAATGGAGACAAATGTAGCTGTAATATATGTAATAAGTAGATTAACATTATACTTTTTCCGTTCCTTGTATGTGAATAGTTTGTATTAATTAATTGAACATAATTATTTATGTATATTAACTATCTCTCTACCAACTGTAAATAAAGGGATTATTATTATTATCATCATCATTTCTGTAATTTTATTCTACATTTTAGATGTGGACCTTTCCAAGTTTTTTTGTAAGAAAGAAAGTTATTTCTTACAAGGAGACTTGGCCAAGTCCATGGTATCTGATATAACATATAACTCACTGGTTGATTTTCAAGGTCATTGTCATCATCACCATCATGACTATCGTCGTCATCAATCTCCATACTAACGTCACTATGCTGTCTCAATCCATTGATCTTCGTAATCTCCTCCCTCACGTCTTCCTTTGTACTCCTGATATCCTCCGATGACCTCGACTTATAACTTGGACGTCTTACAGCATCTCTGCCGCACGTATAAACCGTCTCTGTTGCGAGCTTTGGGTTTTCGCAGGCACTCTTTGCCGTAAAACCCATTGCCCCATATCTGTCATGACTGACTCTTGACTTCTCTTTATAGTTTACTTCATTTCTTTGCTCCCCTGAAATTCCTGAGTCAAATGAAAGACTTCTTCCAATAAGATTTCTAGCTTTTAAGAACTCGACTTTGTTTCCAGCTGAGTCTGATTTTGTTGTTCGGATTATAGGCTTTCGTCGACTTCTCCTAGGCGCAATAAAGTATGATTTACAACCTATTCCAATGGAAAGAACTTTTAAAGGTGTGTATGATTGGTAGTAATCCTGAACAGAGATCAACAGAAACGATAAACGTGCACTAAGGGTGCCACATAAATATTATGATGTATCGTTTGAAATGGGTCTACAAAGAGAGGCAGATACAACAATATACGTTACGAATCTTCAAAAAACTAATGTTTGAGGTATTTAAAACTCTGAATTCGCTGAATCCCTCATTCCCCTAGGATTTTTAGCCCTAAGCAAATTGAATACAATTTGAGGATTAAAAACTTAGGTTAAATTGCCTCAAATAAAAACTCACGCCTGTGTATCACTCTGTGACCTTCAGAGGCAGCATCCTTTGGAACACTTAAAGTGACGATATAAAAATATGTGAAAATGTGGCAACTTTCGAAAAGCATGGAAAGGGGCAAACTGCAAAAATTATGTCAATATGACCTTGTGTTTTGTTGTATATTATGTAACTATTTTTAGTCTTTGGTTTCAATTCGTTATGCGGGAAAATGATGCGGGATAACGTTGGGGAGGCCACGAGCCTACAGTCTTCTGAGTGGATGAAAATGATGATTTCCAAGATATGGCGACCATCCAGAATGAGTGTTTTTCAACTTCACAATCACACTCTCACATACCATGCCCAAATTGAAGAAAAAACGGCCTTCTAAATCATCATGTAAACTACTACTTCAGTAAAACCCCACAAACAGGAACATAATTTTCTAAAAAACAGACTGGCTAGGTTCTTACAAATGAGGTGCTTATGACATTTTCAGGGTGTTGTTCTTATGGCAAGGACACTTCAGACTATGATGAATATATAGCTACAGTATATAGTATGTGTTAAGTTAACCTCTGGGTATAATGACTGCATTTAAATATTGGAGAGTATGGTATTTTTGTTGTTGACAAAGCAGTTTATATCACACGGCTTGATAAAACAATTTGCATATCCCTGAAAACTGATAGAGGTGTTCAGTTATCGATAGTTGGGAGTTTGCTTACGCTGATATGATGAAATTTCATAATAGACGATTACGCTAAAGATGGCGGCGAGGAACTTTTTACCAAGATGCACTGCGTTCTAATTACAAATTCTTAACGATTCTATAGGAATTCGATTAAAGAACGCAATGCATCTTGGTAAAAAGTTCCTTGCCGCCATCTTTAGCGTAATCGTCTATTACGTGTAACATCTCATAAGATCATTGAAGTAAAGCCTGGTTTCCATATGATCGTAACAGTCGGCGACGCTTCAGCGACGTGTCGGCGACATATGGAAACGATCACTGCTATGATCATATGAAAACCACACTTTAAACTCATCCCAACTCTTTTGATGCGTCCCCGTACCGTCCCCGTCTGATCGGCGACGTCGGCGACGTCGTTCAGAAAATGTTTCCATTTAACGCAACCGTCCCCGATGTGTCCCCGAGCCTGCCTCGGCGACGCGTCGCCGACTGTTACGATCATTTCATTTTTTCATTTCATTTAAAATTATTTATACACGAAAAAAAACCTTCAGCAATTAATATAAAAAACCTACTTACAAATTTAAATCTAGAAATCAAATTCCTAAAAAGCCTAAAATCCTACATTCCTAATCTGCTGTTGTTCCAGGGAGTCGTGTTTTAAAAATGAGTCTAGCCCTTTAAATGCGTTTTTAGTCTTTGTTTAAAACGATTTAAAGTCGGTAGCTCACGAATCGTGGAAGGTGTATCATTCCAGACTTTCAGCGATGCATAGTGAAAACTCTTTTTGAAAAACTCTGTCCTGCATCTAGGGATTTGAAGATCCTGAGAATTTCTCGTATTGTATGAAGAAAAACATGATCTGGGCAAGTATTTATCAAAAAGGTTTTCAGGACATAATCTGTTTACGATCTTGTAGGTCATCACGTTCCTGTCATAACGGATAATATTTTCTACATTTAGCCAGGAACTAGACCAAAGATCTTTAATTTTTGCATTCTCTATTATTGACAATGCTCGGGATTGAAGACGTTGAAGAGCAGCTAATTTTGTTTTACACAAGCTACCCCAAATAACGTCGCCATAACGCAGATGACTCTCGACAAGAGCATAATACACACTGCAAAGCTGAGATTGTGGTAAAATATTTTTCAGTCGTTTTAGAGCTGAAAGACCAGCACTCATTTTGCCCTTTACACGCCTTTATCATATGGAAACCAGGCTTAAATCAGTGTGTTTTTGGTTCTTATCCTTGAGTGTCTTTTTCCATAAAATCAGTCTGCAGGTTCTTATTTTGCTAAGTTCTTCTTTGCGGGGTTTTACTGTATTTCATAACAACGTCCATAATCAGAGTTTTTCAAAAAGAGTTTTCACTATGCATCGCTGAAAGTCTGGAATGATACACCTTCCACGATTCGTGAGCTACCGACTTTAAATCGTTTTAAACAAAGACTAAAAACGCATTTAAAGGGCTAGACTCATTTTTAAAACACGACTCCCTGGAACAACAGCAGATTAGGAATGTAGGATTTTAGGCTTTTTAGGAATTTGATTTCTAGATTTAAATTTGTAAGTAGGTTTTTTATATTAAGTGCTGAAGGGTTTTTTTCGTGTATAAATAATTTTAAATGAAATGAAAAAATGAAAAACGTCCAACAAAAGTATGGTCGTTCACAGCCAAAGAAATCATCGAAACAGAGGCCTCGTCCACACGTATCCGGATATTTTTGAAAACGCATCTTTTTTTATCCGTGTTCAAAAAGATTCGCGTCCACACGAGGAGCGTTTTCGAAAATATCCCCGTCCACACGAAGACGCTGCTACATTCAAACTTCGCTGTTCAAACTTCGACAAAAGAAAACAGACAATAAAAATGCCCTTTTGTTGTCCCCAAAGATCCGTGCGCATGCTCTGATACGTCGTAAATCGATGCCTTGACGTCAGCGTTTTCGAAAAGCTCCGTTTTCACCCGTCCACACGACAACATGAAAACGGCGTTTTCAAAAAGATCCACTCTGGAGAGCGTTTTCGAAAAGCTTCGTTTTCGGTGACTGAAAACGCCGTCTCCGTGTGGACGGGAACCCAAAACGGATAAAAAAAGATGCGTTTTCAAAAATATCCGGATACGTGTGGACGGGGCCAGAGACTGCCAGGATGGTGTACTGGGTTGTGAGTCAAAAAGAAGTTCACAAGTTTGGTGGACTAAGGAATCAACAGTATGCAGCCGATATTCAAAACTGACATCTTGATCTATCATTCAAAGGCTAGCGTAAGGCGGATTTCCATTCAGTGCATTTCGTCACGCGCGCGACAATTTGCGATCGATTTGCAGTCTGGGCATGCGTACTTTGCGTTATTTGGTAGCACGATCAGAGCGCGCGATCGCACAAAAAAGTAGAAGCTCATCCTACTTTTGCGATCGATCGCCAACGTTGTAACAGACCCAGCAGGGAAGGTTAGGCCATACGACGTGCCCATTTGCCCTGGTTCCTATTATTCTTGTCATTTGCATCATCTCCTCCGTAGGAGTAGCAACGGCTTTAAACATCTATTAATAGGAACCATCTTTGATCACGTTATTATTTGAAATTGGAGAGCTCGAAGATGCCTCTGGACTACTTATCGGAATTGAAAGAAAGTTGTGCGATCGCTAAAAGTCGATCGCTAACTGTCACGCGCGCAACAAAAATCACTGAATGGAAATCCGCCTTTAGATGTGAAGAATTTTTTGCTAAAATCACTCATATTTTAGAGCCAGAGATTAGGAAATGCTTGTATGGGTATGTATGGGAAAGAGAATTCCACTTTCCATTCTGGTCCATGATTTACTCTCCATTGAAATGGAAATTCAATACCATTCTTAGGTTCCAGAAATAGAATTACATTTCAATGGCAAGTAAATCATGGACCACAATGAAACGTGGAATTTCCGTTCCCATACAAATCCCCTGCCATCATTTCCTGGCTCTAAGGGCCTGTTTATATGAGGAAAAACTTCTCACTTGCCAGACCCGGTGCTGAGAGGTGAGATTCCACCTTCCAATAAAATCCTTTGTTCTTTCATTTCGCGTTTACATGAGGAACGCAACACCACCGGTATAGTGAAGTCCCACCTCACTAGAGGTGGAATCTCACCTAGATGAGGTGAAATTTTTCCATATAAACGAAACACCACCGGTATGGTGAGGTGAATTGAATATATTCGTTGACTCTCATTGGTCAGTTCATCCTGATTTCACGGAAGGGAGACTTTACTCCACCTCACCTCTCAGCCCCGGGGCTGACAGGTGAGGTGAAAAATCTCATATAAACAGTGACTGAAATCTACCTCGCCTCTCAGCCCCGGGTCTGGCAGGTGAGGTGTTTTTCCTCATATAAACAGGGCCTAAAACATGAGTGACTTTAACAAAAAATTTCACATGGAAGTTAGCCTTTGACTGATAGATTTTACATTCCAGTTTGGAATATTGGTCACACACTCTTTACTCCACAGCCGACCAAACGCGTCAAATTTTCCTGACTCAACAGGGGCAGGTCAATAGACCTTTTAGCTATTCAGCAAAAGAGCCTGGATCGAGCGTTATTTTTATGCATTTTTATACACGAAATTCGATCAAGTGGCGTTAGAGTTTCTATCACTATTGTGCACTTTCAAAAAATCTACAAAATGTAGCAAAGTATCGTTCGATTGAGATTCTTTTTCAGAATAGCTAAAAGGTCTATTAACAAAGAAGCTTCGAAGGCTGACAGGGAATATTGTTTGAGACATTGGGACTACCGATAAAGACATAAAATTGACTCTCCTAAAACTTCTAGTGGGTAAAACACACTTTTTAACAAAAATATTCACTCGTACATTTTTCAAGCAAAATTGCACATACCTGGTTAGAGGCGGTGAATTCAATACCAAAGCTTCGAGGACTGAAAAGAAAACATAAACCATTAACTCTAATTAGCAGAAATATAACAACACGATTCACCAAGAGATGATGTCTACTTATCTCAAGGGGACAGTAACACTCCAAGTAGTATATTGAGAGGGCTCCTCCTTAAAGGAGCAGGATCACGTAACCGTAAACAAACCTGTTATCTCTATGATCTATATTGTTGGCCACACGTGGCCACTGTGTTCCGCTCAGACTTTGGTGGATGGGGTGAATCGACAATAAAGTTACTTCTAAAAATCCACCAATATCTCTGCAATCCTACAACGCCTGAGTGTTTGGTTTGTTTCTCAAGAAAATTCAAGCGTCCATCTTCAAAATAACACCTATATTTTGAGAAAAGTAGTGGAAAATCTCTGTGATATGGACTATCAAAAATCCTGAAAAATCATCGTTTCGAAAGAAGTTTGTTTACATTACGTGACGCTGCCCCTTTAAGATATTCCAAACACACAAATTTCCCGCAAATCATTTTCTATATCGTTAATTATATTCATATTTTTATGTTGTTGTTATAAGATGAAATCGGTATTATTGGAATTTTAAAAAATGAAACTTGAACTTGAGTAGTACCGTTCCTTGAAAGAAAAGTGATCTTTCAGCAAAATGGCCTGCTCGTCAGTAAATGGAGGAACCTTGCGTCTACGGAACTTGGTAAGCTGGAGAACATTCCATGTAAAAAGGGGCTCTATGGTTCAGAGAGAGGACATTCATCCATTTTTAGCCTCAATATTCCTTAGCACAGAGCCTTGCAACCCAGGCTCGAATTGATGCAGATTCAAATGAAGTTCAAATGTTTAACACTTGCTAAACTGTGCATGGCGCTCCCTGATGAGGCCTGATGAAAAACTTAAGAGTTTCTTCGGCCCTGCGAGGGCTCAATGTAATAATTCTTTCATATTCACCCTAGTGAATGTCATCGTGGTGTAGTGGAGGGTGACAAGTTAAATTCCTCCATTGTATTGACGATATCCTCCACTGTACTCCACACTCTCAAATGTACTTCATGTTAGCCCCCTTCAAAAGCTACTACCTGGTAGCGTAGCCCCTCACTGAACTCCGCACCCTCCACTATATTTGACACCCTCCACCGTGCTGCGAAGCGAAGACAATCTCAAGGTGATATTTGTTGCAAGCTGTTGCTGAACTTCTCAAACCTTTTTGCAAAAACTTTTTCGAAGTTTTTCTCCAATAACTGCAAATAGGATAAAGACTCTTTCCTTACAAGATGCTCCTACTTTGGTGTGAAAAGGAAAAAGGAATGAACGAGTAATAAAAAAGAATCGAAAATATCATATCGTGATGGATTGAAATTCATGCCAGCTTTACTTTCACCCACGCAATTGAATAACTTATTTGCCATGGAGCAGATGAATCACGCACATATTCACTCAAAATATTATTCTCGTAGCAATAATAAAAAGTCAGAAATGACGGAAAAACATTATAGTTCCCTAATTGTGGAGAAAAAGCTTGTTTCCTTACGAAAACTCGATATTGCCAACGTCATTATTTCGAGAATAAAGTCGAAAAATTTGTGTTATTTAATCCAGTACCATAGCAAGAGAAATACTAATTGGTATTGGAAGGAGCCTGCAAATCGCAATGTACTCATATTTTCGTCAAAATTGGCCTTTTCAAAGTCCTCCGTTATGGAGACGCCAAGCAGAACCCTTCACTATGCATCCTTTAAAACCAAGTTACCTAATCCTGAACGAGAGAAAGAACTTGTGAAGCGCCTGCCTATGTGTGCTTGTGAAGAATTGTGACGCATTTACTGGCAGGTGTATTTTAAGCTCAGTTTTCAAATAGGCAAGAAATTCTGATCACATTAAGATATAGCGGGTTACTTAACGAACATTTTCCAAGCTAAATCACGCAAAGCTTACTCGAAGCAGGAAATATGAACACAAATTTGGAATCAGCATGTAATTGGAGGGTTTAAAGGGAATTGCAGTAGCTAAAGACTGGTCTGGTCTGCGTTTGAAGGGAGCTGGAGTAGTTAAAAGCTAGTCCAGGCCAAGTTAACTTTGCCACATGCCGGCTCATTGTGCAGCTAAAAAAGCAAACAGTGCATCGTTTTTCTTTTTTTTATACAATATAAAAATTTTACAAAAGCGAGGTACCTAAGACCATACTTACAAACTACTGGACTACATAACAAGGATGACGACCCCGGAAAGCAAGAACCCATGACTATCCCAAAGGGTCATTACATGAAACACTAAACTAACTTACTGACAAATACATACAAACGAAACATGGAAACAAAAAACAAAAAAGACAGTTAATGCGCTAAACGAATACATACAGATACATACTAGGATCTGTTTCACATTGGAGGTCATGCCAGCACTGGCAACATTGCTGAGCTGCAGAGGCCCCGGTAGAGAGAACACCACCGTCAACCATAGTCACCGCTACTATCCTCCCCCCAAATCCCCTACCGCTCAAAAACACCGCATCCGTGCTGTCGCAATATTACGGATCGTTTTCTTTAGCCTGTTGATAGTAGCCACTCGACGTAATCGGTCGCGCTCTCCTCAGTCCCTTTCTCCAAATTGTGAAAAGGTCTATTGCAAACATTCCCTATCACAACATTTTGAAAAATAACACATTACTGACCAAAATACTCCGAGATGTCCCAGAAAATAATATACAGATTAATATGCCCTTAATTGGGCGATTTTTTTTCTCGCGAAACTTTCTGCCTGCGAAACTTTCTGCCCCTAAAGTAAGCAGTTTCTTACAACAAAATACATACAGACCTTAATTTCTGGTAACTTCAGATTTCTTAAAACGATATCAAATTGTTAAAAATTCTTCCCAAATTTTTACCACTTTTGGGGATGAAATAATTATCTGTGTCAATGTGAAAGTCTACCAATTCTAAATAACGTCAGAATAACGAAATGAACTATTGATGTTAATTCTTGTTGAAACTTTATCATCATCTGATAAAGTTTATCATCTTTATCATCATCTTCAAAAGCCTTAATGTATTTCTGGAAACAGCATTCGAAGGATTAAATTTGTGATCAGAAAATATAATCTTTCAGAGCTTTGTCAGTTTGGCCAATGATATGATCACCTGATACACGTATCAACACGTAATAATGAGTGATTCGCTTGCTCATCACGTCATTGCTTACGCCATAAATTCCACAGAAGCTCCATGGCCTGGTCAGCCAACCGAAATACGTCCCTGAGCCCGCAAGCTGGCCGCAGAGGTCATAATGAATCAAAGGATACGTACTGCCTAATTGAAACACTGTCATTTCACAAAATATTTCCTATTGCAAAGGTGTAACAATGCACATCTTTCTCGAAGCATTGAAATTTCAGAATTACACGTATGTTTTCATAAGTAATTGCTCATAAGAAACTCAACTCTCAGATCGCCAAAAAATTAAGAAACTCCAGTACTGGTAAAACATAACTGAAGAAACTATTCATTTTGATAAAGAAAACCGTTATCATATCTTTGCTTTATTAACACATTTTTACATTTGTTTCTTGTATCATATTACTGGGAAGATACTTGAGTAAGATTTAGACATCGGAAAGGCTTCAAACTAGCATGCGTGCTGGAAAGGCTTCAAAAACTTCATTTTGAAATGTTCATGAGGGTGCATGTAGTAAACATGAACATTATTCTGGAACTCGTAAGAAATTTGCAAGAAACTCAGAGTGTACTCAAAATCTGATAATTATAAGAATCTTTCAGTGCTGGGCCAAATTCTCAGTTTCTTACCAAAAATTGGGTGTACGGTTATATTAACGCAGGTATCATTTTATTGCCCCTCAACCCCTCCCCCCTCGCGGGATATGCGGGACTGTGGCGGGGCAATTCACCTCTTGTTCACTGAAAATTTCGCTCCAAGGTGGCGATTCACTTCCCTTGTACCGTTTAAACAACGCATGAGCAGTAGCGTTATTTTCTATCTACAGTGGCGTCAAGAAAAGTCAAGAACAAAAAGAGCTGCTTAAAATGTCGTCATTGTTTGAGCAAAAGGATTGCATATTCTTGTGTCCTCACTTTACAATAGCTTGATGAAAAACACAGCAAATGGTAGGAGTTAGGCGGGCACATCGCTTCCTTTTTGGGACAGTGCAAAATTTATTTTATAACATGGCCGGTGCAAAATGTAACGGGGCAACTACTTTTCTGAGCTTGTACACAACTGTGTCAACACTTTTTATTAAGCAAATATGAAAGGGCTTGAACGGGGCAGTAACTTTTTATGACCTCAAGATAGGACGAGCTTTTGAATATAAAATGGCTCACCTTGAGGACAAAATTGTGAATCATGCAAGTTGAGAAATGCATGCTACGATGTACATGACGCCAACAGTCATTGACAAAGACTCTTGAGAAGTTTAGAATTGCATGCAAAGAGTGTTTTAATGACGCCAGATTTCCTTGATAGTTTCTTGCAAGAAGGAATCATCAGCAATTGACAAAGATCTTACAGTTTGGCTAATTCATCGGTGGTACTAAAGTACTATACAACATCTATTGTTCATGAATACTGTGCAGTTGTATCTTTTAAAATGATTTCATACGGGGCGAGCAGGTTTTTTTGCAACGATTTTCCTTCTCCGCCGGCCATGTAATACAATAAATTTTGCGTTGTCTCTTACTCAAGAAAACTGTGAATGACCCTGCATATGCCTTACTTATCCTGGGGTGAGGGGAGGGGCAGTGGCGTAACGGAGCAACTAAGGGCCCTTAGTAATTTAGCTACGCAGGGGCCCCCTGAGGCGGCAGATAGATCAACAAAAGTTTGCCAAATTTCCAACATCAATACGGTGTTTTTATCGGCAAAATCAACTTGAGCCCCGCACATCAAAACCTTCCAAGCCGGCGTCTATGGAAGTATTTTAATGAAGGCATGTTTGCACAAGAAACATGTTGGGGACAGTGACTGAAACTGAATGATTGCGAAGCGAGCTACACTTGGGGTAGTCCATCGGGAAAATTTTTTGAACCATGCTCTCTAGAATATCAGAAAACGCATCTTTCGTTGAGTTTTCATCATCGAATTCCGAAAAAAGATAGTAGTCGACATGCTTCCCAAGGAAACATTCAAATGTTAAGTTCAGGTATGAAACGAATTTTGGTAAATTCATTTTGGTAAATTCTCATATTCGCTAGAAGGTAGCAAGGCATTTTTGAAAAATTTGCAATTTACACCACATATACCAATTTAAACTTGCAGTTAATTCATTTCACTGCGGTGCACAATTCACTAGAAGTCTGTGGGTCTCTTTGGAGGGGCGCTAAAGAATTCAGTGTGAATCAAAACGACATGCTGTTTCGCCAAAGCTACATTAGTACATTACTGAAAATCGCAAGGGGCCCCTTGGGGGCCCCTAAAGCTCGGGGGCCCTTAGGTGTTGCTCTAACCCCAACCACCGTGCGTTACGCCACTGGGGAGGGGCCAGCTCAGGCAATAAACTGATAGCTACAAAATAAGATGTACAGTCGACTCCGGTTATAGTCACACCAAATGTTTTCAAGAAACATGTGACTATAAGCAGAGTGTGACTTTAAGTGGAGTTACCCAAATTAGCTGTATAAATACTATTTAATCGATTTTTATAGCCTGATTCAGGCGTAGGAAGTCTTTGCAAGGACTTTGACTCCAATAAATAACGTTTTCTATCTTCTTCTTTCAAAAAAGACTTCATAAGCCCGTTTATAACCGATGATTGCTCAAAACATTCTTACAATAGACTCATTACATGAAACATTGTTACATGGAAAAAATACTTGCTTCCTCCTGTTTCGTAGTAAAAACTCCTTGTGATTCTTTCACACATTGCTAGGGGTCCCTGGCCGTTGCATGAATTGAAGTAGGTCTCCCAAAACTCTAATGATGAAAGTAATATAAAAATTCGTCGACATTTTTCCCAATATGTGACTGTATAAAGAGTATTTTGTTGTTTGGGAAGGAAAAAGTAGTGATTATAAGCGGAGTGTGACAAAAAGCGGAATGACTGTAACAGGAGTTCCTTTATAAAGCCGCTTTATAAAAAGCCCTGGCAAAACGACTGGACATTTGCACTGAACATTGACTGGACATTGCTCACCGTGTCCAGTGTGTGAACACATGAAAAGATTTTGGGGGTGGCAAAACGACTAAACATCGTCCAGTGAACATTTTCTCTGCGATAAAGGCAGGGGCGGACTGGCACGTAAATAGGGGCCCGGGCGATTCCAAAGAGAGGGGCCCAAAACCGAATGCGAGCAAAGTGAAGAGATAAATACGGGGGGGGGGGTCCGGGGTACTCCCCCGGAGAAGTTTTGCAGCCATGCACTTCATATTGGCTACATATCACACATATTTCAAAAGCTTAGAAGTTTTATCTTCAGATAGCATTTTATGCCACGACTTGAAAACATCATACCTCTAGACATCCTTGGAAACTTTTTTGGGTAATTGTACTATATGTTCAAAATTTCTAGCCTCCTGAAGTTTTGCATGTGAAGCTACATTAATGATTAATGTAAAATATTAGATAAATATATCTTGCTCCATGAATATCGAAGTATGCTTTTGACTTACCAGAAACAGTCAATCCAGCAGTTTCAGTAATGTGTCAGGCGTCAAGCGTTTAGGTTTCGATCGAAATTGCTTAACGCAATGTAATGTCCCTCAATCAAAATGGCATTTCGACTGATCAAATGCGGTTATAGCATGCGTGATATTTCATTTCAGGAATAAGAAGAAGGAATTCCAACCAGCGGAAGTTCCCGCTTAATTCCTGGCATAAAGACTACTGAATAGATTCCTGTGAGCCAAATTCTAGACAAAAGCCGAAACACCGAAACATTGTTCTTATATCGAAATATTGGCAAATTCGATAACATAGGAATCAAATATTTTTGCCGAATTTTGCTCGTGGCCCATGGCCGGAAACCATCAAAATCTCGTTTTCACGGACCAATCACACGGCGAATAAGTGTGGAAGACAAAAGAAACGAGTGAAGATTTTTCTAAATTCTACCTACCTTCATAAAACGCAACCAGGACAAAAAAGTAATGCTTGAAACTTCCCGAATTTTTTGAGGCGTCATAACTCCTTGGAATCAGGAGATATTTTGACCGGCATCCAAACTTGTATACCCAAACGTATGAAGAGAAGAGTTCTTCAAAAAAATTCGAAAAGTTTCAAGCAGTTTTTTGTCCTGGTTGCATTTTATGAAGGTAGGTAAAATTTAAAAAAATCTTCACACGTTTCTTTTGTCTTCCACACTTATTCTCCGTCTGATTGGTCCGTGAAAACGAGATTTTAATGGTTTCCGGCCATGGGCCACGAGCAAAATTCGGCTAAAACATTTGATTCCTATCTTAAATTTCTGGGTTTGCGAATTGCCTGAAAGAAGCCAAACACTTTATCAAAACGTAGTTCAATTTTTTATCTATTTAGTTCAGTTTACTGTATGTATTGTATGTAGAAAGCAAGATTGAAATAATCGATATCAAATAAGAAGACAAACAAACAAAGTAAGGAATTCCTTACACAGAGCAATGCCCCAATGCATTCACATCTCTCGGCGATCATAAGAAAAAGATTATCAAATAATTACTGAAGATTTTCAATCCCGTAGCAATAAATATGTAGACATCAATGCCTTACACCTGTGAAAAATCGTACTTTTCCATCGTCGAGGAGTTGGTGAAATGTGTAGGCCCTTTTCAGTCGTCTTGCGACAATAAAATATTCGTTAAATTGAATTTACCTATATTCCCAGCGCTCAAAAAGATGCAAGAAAAATCACAAAACGCTTCAATCTCTCGGCCATAAAGCAGAATTCGAGGCCATAAATCTTCAACAGTCTAGTAACTATTTTTTTGCTTACTCGGTACAAACAAGTAGTTATAAATGACGTATACTTGACCAAACCGTTTTACAAGTGTAGCAATCTATAAAGTTCCTTTGAAGTTTTGGCCAATTCTTCAATCACATCTTCGTTTGAAATGGTAAGTAGCAAACGACGCTCAATACTCATTAGCATGAGGGCTTCTAAACGTTCTTGCCCCATTATGCTCCTTAATCGACTCTTGATTATCTTCAGAAACGAGAAGCTACGTTCACATTCAACTTGTGTGACTGCCAGAGTCATCATAAACTGGTAGATGCAGTAAAGCTCTGAATAAGCTGTGCTGTTAAGTCCAAACTCGTAAAGAACTTTGAACACACATGCAAAGCATGATGTGCAGGAACTGCCACGACATAACTTCTCTCCTCCCTTCTCCATTCTGACAGAGACTTTCATGGGAACATCATCTTCATTACCATAGTTACCATCATCACCATCGCCACCACTACTACCAGCACCACCAGCACCAGCACCACCATCATCATCATCATCATCATCATCATCATCATCATCATCATCATCATCATCATCATCATCATCATCATCATCATCATCATCATCATCATCATCATCATCATCACCATCACCATCATCATCATCATCATCATCATCATCATCATCATCATCATCATCATCATCATCATCATCATCATCATCATCATCATCATCATCATCATCATCATCATCATCATCATCATCATCATCATCATCATCATCATCATCATCATCATCATCATCATCACTGCTTCGTTCAACATCACGCTGATACTCTTCCGGAAGGGTCATTGCAAGTCTTGGAAAAGCTTCACTGAAGTTGTACAGTTGCTCTTTTCTTACTCCACGATCTGCTGCTAAGTCGGACACCTCACATAGCTTTTTGAGAGCTTCATCAGGGATTCCTGTTCTCTTGAACTCACCAAACCTTCTTGGGTCGAGGCAGGAAAAATCCTTGTAGAGATTAAAATGTTGTAGAAATCTCCTTTTCATGCTTGAAACCACTTGATCCATGATTGTATTGTGTACGTCAATTTCAAATTTCTTCACTGCACATACAGCCTTGGATGTCGTTCTCGTTTCAGGAAAGGTTGTAGCTACTCTGATTAATATGTCATTTTCCCCTGCTCTCTCTTGCAAGATCACATTTGCGCTTTCGGCAAATTTGACGGCTTTCTTGTGAATTTCCTTGAAATCTCTGCTAATATTTACTAGCCTTTCAGTATCAGTCTCAACCATTCTCCATGCTTGCAACATATCTAAATTCCTTGCTTGCAAATACTCTGATAGTGAGGCGGTGATTGAGAAGATTCTGTTGAAAACAAATGCAGTTGTGATGGTCTCGAAAAGCAGGAGCTTGCTAAGTAGATTATTTGCTTGATCTCTGGTTTCGGTGTTAAATTTACGCTCTTTGCAAATAATGGACAAAGTAGTCACCAAATCTACAAAAAGTCCCTTCTCTGCTGCATCTTCTTCGTGAAATGATCCGAATATCTTACGAATCGCTCCAGATTTTGCCCACCATCTTGTTGTGCCAATGGTATTTAGCCTTCGGAGTTTTGCAGCTCCGATCTTAGACAGCATGGCTTTTTCCCACTCCTCCATTCTCTTAAATGACTCTCGAAAGAAAGTTGCACATTTATTGAGAAGGCCAAAGAGACTGACAGTTGAGACATTTAGAGCAGTGGTGTCACCAAGAACCAGATTGAGTGTGTGTGCATAGCACCAAACATGAATATGTTTAGATGCTACATCGGTAATCTTGGCTTGCACTCCTTGATACTTGCCAGACATATTGGCTGCTCCATCGAAGCTGTCCCCAACGCAGTTGACAATATCAATCTTAAGCCGATTTAGGGTTGTCTTGAGCAAATTGAACAGCTCTAAACCGCTGGTACCACCTGCTTTGACAACACTCAAAGGCCTTTCATGAACAGATCCTTTGTCCGCATAGCGCACAACGATAGAGCATTGATCTTGGCCACTGACATCTTGAGTTGTGTCCATCTGAATGGAATAAATCTTGGCCTTTTTCACTTCGTTGGCAATTTTCTTTTGGATCATGTTTCGGAACACCTGCAGCAGAGAATTTACTGTTGACTTGCTAAGAAATGTGACAAAACTTCCTCGGCCAACTTTGCAAGCATCTATTATCGAATTCTTTTCCTTTGCAGCATTGCTTCGCTCGGTAACTTTTCTGAGATGCTCTTGAAGTGAATTGTCAAACATAGCCACCAATTTTATCATTTCCAAGAAGTTTCCATGGTTTACACCATCATCTTGGAGGCTGTATGCAGATTCATTTCTCCTTCCTCTAAACGCAACCCCTTGCTTCCCCAATGTTTTGATTACTTCAATGATCCGAACAAGGACTGCACGTCGCTGCTCCACTTGATGCCTGTGTCTTTCAATGGCTGGTCCCTGGAATAAACGTTGGATTGACCCAGATTTCGACTGGTAAATCATGTAGGCTTCCACTGACGAGATGTGCATTTTTGAGCTCTCGTGTTCCTTCAGTCGTGTATAAACATGTTTTCTGTCTGAAACACTCACTGAAAAGGGAACCTCGACTGTTTTGCAAAAAGCAAGGCAGATGAAACAAATTAGACTATCATGCTCTTGTGAGTAACTAACCCATTTTCGCGGAACCTGGTCTCCTTGCAAGGACAAGCGGTTATAAGCGATAGCAGGGTTGAAGGATATTCCTTGTGTCGGCGGCTGACAAGGGTGTTGCTTGAGAAAGGTGATCAACTGAGATGACGAGGGTCGAATGAAACACGGAGGTGCGGAAGCCTGAGAAGCTGCATCATTTGACACCAACTCTTTACGAGCCATGGTTGCAGCGTGATCTTCATCGCTGTACAGTATCTCAGCAGTGTCATCATCTCTAGCGACTTTGCAAGGAGGTGAGTCTTGTTCCTCTTGTGAAATGAGCACTGCATCAGCATTTTCAGTGACTGAATCTTCTGTTTCGGTTGTTGCTAAAGGGAACGAATATTACTTCTCTTTAACAAACTTGAGACGATTTGGAAGGCCGTTCGACTTGCTATTGGATCTTACAGACCATTTTCATGTCATTTCTGATCATGTTGTAATTTTGAAACGAATCACGGTGTTCAGCTCCGTTTCCATTGCGAGTAAGAAGGAGAGTGCTTTCAAAGAGACCTTGTAGTTTAACTATAGAATACTTCCTACGATAAAATGTCTTTTAAGATTATTAAATGTCTGTGGCCTTGGAGGGGGGCATAGGGCCTTTTCTGTATAGGCTTTACTGCCTTCAGTTCCTTTGGCTTTAACCAAGAAGAATAAATAATGCATGATCAATTGAGTAGGAGAGTTGTTCAAAGTATGGTTTTGCAATTATGTGACAGCTATATTGCACGCTGGAGACGTTTTTTTCTAAAGGAAAGGCCTTTTTCATGAAGTAAAACTAACCTAACTAGATACATTACAGGGCCCATCCACAGCGGGGAAAGACGGAGTCACCTTGTTGCCACTGCAGCTGGGGCTTAAAAAACATAACGCACTATTTCCCAAAAGAAAAGCTAAAAGCAAACAAAGCAATGAATATATAAACAAACAAGAAAAAACAATGTAAGAAGGAAAATAGAAATAGAGGGAGGTCGCTGATATGAAATTACTCAAAAAGAGTTTCCAGCAAAATCTCTTGGATCATTCAGTTATGGAGATTGTTTCCTCGATAATCAGAAAAAGCCTATCTCACCATTAAACAATTCATCTGTTTCCAAATGTGCAGATGCTGACGCTGTAGGAGAATGAATTGCAGCCGGAACATTTGCAAAATAACTTTTCACATTCCGTGATTTTGATGCATTTTCTTGAAGCTGTGCTAGTTTCTTTTCTTTTCGCTTTTGGCAACCACTTTTCGCTTTCTTTTTCTTTTCGGACATGAGCTAAAAGGCTTCTTGCACAGCGTTAAACCGTCCGTCTGAGAAGAAATTTCAAGGCAAATGAGCAAAACAGTATTTTTCTCAATGATATGATCGTTGATCCTATTCGTTTCCTGTTCCAATCTGGAGGTATACACTTGCAATTTCCTGTTATCCATGAGGTTGGATCAGTAATCGGCAAAACACCTTATTGCAGACATAACTCGCAATCATAAAATAGCCCAGAATAGCCCGGTAATACCAAGGTGACTTGACCTTGTCAAACAATTTTAAACACTGCAACTATTACCAGGATAGTGTTGTAGGCGTGAATCATAATTAAGAGCCAGGCATGACAAGTTTAAGGGCGCCTTCTTCTATTCATGTTCCTGCAGCCAAATTAGGTCTTTAGGCCCGACATATTGAAGCTGCTCCGATCGTTACAATTGCAGGCTCTCGAGAAAATTTTCAGTGACTCATGAAGCGAGAGCAAGGGAGGCCTTATGTCACTCAAGTCATTAGCGACAGTAAGAACTGTGGCATTAGTTTACTTATCCATATCCATATGAAAATTTCAGAAGGCCTTATGACGCCTTTGGGAACGTTGTCTTGAAGGGCCTTTTCTAACTATTTTCGCTATTCTTGAGTTCTTGCACTGGCACTAGCTTTGGCGTAATGCACAGTAGATGCGGCTAGAGCAACTTCTAAGGGCCCTCGAGCTGTGGGGGCCTGTGGGGGCCCCTTGAGCTCTTCAGCAAACGAGTACTACTGGTACCGATTTTCACTAATCAATTCAAATACGTAGCAGGGAAGTTTGCTGCATAGCGTGGGGGCCCCCTACCGCTCGGAGGGGGGCCACGAGTTGCTCTAACCCAAAGCACTGTGTGTTACGCCACAGCACTAGCTATACTACTATCTCAAATTATATAACTTTGAAAAAATTTTCCACAAGAAAAGGGGCCCATTATAGGCCTTCCTGATGGGGGCCCTTCGGGCCCCAGCCCGGTTGCCCGACCGGCCAGTCCGCCCCTGGATAAAGGGAGCGCGATTTTTGGAGTCTGGACTTTTGTTTTAGGAGACCGGGGTAAACTGATCATAGGATGCCAAGGGGATGAAAACATAAAATCTGCCGCCAAAATTGTGACATCAATGATCATCGATTTTAAGAGAAAAGTTGAAGATCGATTAGGCCAACTGCTTGTCCCATCAATATCATCGTATCCTCGTTCTCTGTGATCGCTCTGGTCATCAGAACTGCAATTGATCTTGTCAGAGGAATCCTCGTTACTGTCTGAATACCTTTCCCTGCTGTTCATAGAACTAATTGATGCTGATGACTCCATTTCTTCCCCGTCATGACGAAACTCCCCTTCCTTGCATTTGTAACGCGCTTGCGCAAACTGGACAATGTTCAGTGGGGTGGCAAAACGACTGAACATTTTCTTCAAACAAAAGAAATTTAATCTTGTCCACTGAACATTTTTGACTGCCTTCAAAATCGACTGAGCAGCTCTCAACATCGCTGAACACGACTGAACAAGATTGGACAAGGTGGCAAAACGACAAAACATTTTGCACTGGACATTTGTCCAGTGCATGTTCAGTGCAAATGTCCAGTCATTTTGCCAGAGCTTAAGGGTTTGACCACAACTAAATTCGGGAAACAGTAATATGGTGATTATAACAGGAGTATGACTATAAGCGGAGTGACAAAAACCGGAGTCGACTGTACTACTGATGGGCTTTTTAATATGTTCCCCTGGATTTCCGCAACTCAGGCCACCAGTTTTCATTTCCATGCTCTCATTTTCTAAGATCGTGATAGAGACACTGTGACAGAGAGCATTCCTTCGATTGCAAACGTTTGAACTCTCTATTTTCTGTGGTACAGAAGGTCCTTGAACGAGAAAACACACTCAAGAAACAGACCGTCCATGTGTACCCAACCTCGAAATTTCTCAAACAGCTTAACATTTAAAGGTCAAAGATCTTTGAAATATGACGTCAAAGAACCATGCACGTGCTAAAGAATCCATTTTCCTTTCGGAAAAAGATCATCCATTGCTCAGTGATGACGAAAAACGAGAATTTGAGAAAATAAATCGACCTCCACTTTGGAACTCGATTGATCAAATTGCAAGTCAGGAATTTCTTTTCAAATTATGGGCCGGTAAAGGGTAACAGAGTCATGTCACTTTCATTTATCTATATTTCTGCCCTGCATTCTGTCACCCTGCGGGGTGAGTCACAAGAAATTCCAATTTTCAAAGATTCATAGCACCAAGAGTACTTCAAGGATGTGAATGATTCAAATCCTCGTTACAAGCTGAAAGATCGAAGTATTTTTTGTGATTTTCCATGCCTCCTTAAGCACAGCCGCTGACCTGATAGAAAAACTAACTAAGAACTAAAGTGTTTTCCAGAAGAGGACTGGCCCACCAGGAAACCGGGAAATTTCCCGGTGCGCCCTTTCCATCAAGTTTGTTTTCCAAAAACAACTTGTTATTTTGTTATTTTAAACGGCAAACAATTATTGAATTGAACCAAAAATGATTACAGCCATCAATTGACCTAGCGGAGGTTGGTGTATCTGCCATTTCTTTGAAGGGTGAGCTTGCTTTCTTCATCTCATTATTCAAGCATCTAAGTAAAACGCTTCAAGATGATTTTGATTATATTCTGGCCATGGAAAGTATTTTGGAAAAAGCTGACGAAGAGAGAATTTGCGACATTGAACCGAAAGCAGACGAAGTAATGGGTATCCTTGAAAATCGAGTTGCCTGCAAAGGAACCTGCAAGCAGTGCTTGGTTTGCTGTTACAAATGCAAGAAATTCGTTAAATGCATCAACATTCTCTAACCTTTTCTTAGCCTATGAATACCTTCTCATACTTTCAATCACCCTAGTTAGTGCTCTTTCAGTAAGCTACAGCAAGTAAAAACACGCTGACGGTCAACTCTGGGTAATGGGAAACTCCAGGCATTCATGCTTTGGGCTCATCAGCATCAATGGGCCCCATCCCCTACGTTTTTTGAGAAATACACAAAACTTTCAAAACTTTAGAAATCACTGCTGGGTTGGAATGTAGTCATACATTTCGTTGACTTTCTTAACCCTACGAGTTTTCAGCAAAAAGAATCTCGCTTTCTACGTAAGTTGCTTTTTTGTAAAATCTTGGAATATAATGTCTCAAAAATTGATAAGTAGGTTTTGGGCTTTGGTTTAACTTCAACAATTATTATATCACAAAACAGCAATACATCATAATACCTATAAATTTTACCAACCGCGTTTATGTTTCAAATGCAGTCAGTTTAGATGGGAAATGACTTCTTTTTTTAAAGCAAATCGTGAATAAAGAGGCCTGTTCATTATGGGGCATCTCCCGATATTCTATATGGTGTATTTCTAAAAATTTCCAGGGGCAAGCCCCCGGACCCCCCACTTTACTCGCTTCGCTCGAGACCTGTCTCCCATTTTTAGACCATTCCGCAGCCCATGGTGAGGGTTTCGAAAAGATGTTATGAGATTGTTAAAAAAACTGATTCTCCGCCACACAGAGTTTTCGAGACCGTGTCACTAACCCCAAAATTGAGCAGCTTGACCACCTACTTGCGCCCTTTGGTTGCTTTTCCAGGTGGGTAGATTGGTTGCCAGTCCGCCACTGGTGTTTTCTTCCCGGGAAGCTAAACTATGGAATAGCCTTCCTTCTGAGTCTAAAATGGCATCCTCCCTGAATGGTTTTAAGAAATGGGTTAACGTTTTCTTTCTGTTGTATATATTGTATAATTGTAAATAGGCTTCTAAATTATGGTTTAAATATCGTTACCTTGCTTGTCCTCAATTCACAGTTTATCTGGGAGCAAATCAGATTTGCTGTACGGTTCTGTATGGCCTAAAATTTTGAACTGCACTGCGATTTAAAAGCCGTGATCTGAGAACTAATTCCCAGATCGACGCGGCCTTCTAAGGTTTGCATTGGTTGTGCGTATTTTCTGCTAGGCGGTACGGACAACCGGGAATCCAACCCAATTGGCTGCAACAAGTATGACCCGGTCGGACCAAAAGATCAGAAGGCTTCCACCGCCTCAAACGTCATGCATTGGCATATTTTCATAAAAACAAGCTGAAATTGCGTAGGTTGTATTATCTTAAGTTTGATCACCTGATGGTCAAATAGCCGCCGTATCGTATTCAAACGAATCCATGCTATTCTATCATATTTTCCTTTTTCCCAACAACAAACATGTTATCTCTCCGTGCGATCTATCCTGGTCACGTCATGTAACAAGGCAACACCAATAAGACAATAGCTCGGTAACTGGAAAAACAATTGCCTAATTAAGTATTACGTGTATACATTGTGGGCTGGATTTCGGACTGAATTGCGCCATGGTAGGCATTTGCTAATCCACGGCACCACGGCACTACGGCACTACGGCACCACGGCACTACGGCACTACGGCACTACGGCACTGAGTACTTTAACCAGTTTATAGAATTCTGTTGGAACATCTTCAAGAAAACTGTTCTGGCAATAATCTCATCGACCAGCCAGTAAAGTCCAAGGTACACCAGCTCGTTTGTGAACAGGCCTTTCGTTCCTTCAAGCCTGTCCAGAGGTTAAACAGTAAACATCAGCAGTGGTTTGGTTCACACAGGATGTCCTTGGAACCTTTTCTTTGGTTGCTCCTCAGCCGAAGTTGGGCAAGTTGCCCCACCTCTCCAAACAAAATAAAGTTATGAGTTGGTACCAGTACCCAAGACTTCTCCTGTCAGCCCCCTCTTGGGAGATCGGATCTTTCTTGGGGATCGTTCTTGAAAGCAAAGGAATTCGTGAAAAAGGAGTCCGAGGACAAGGAACCATTATCACCCCTTGGCTGATGTGGCCAGTTGTAATTTTAGTAGAACTAAGAAATTTTTAAAAGTTAAAATCAGGGATATCATGGTAAATATATCATTGAACCTCTATTCTTGAGCAATATTAACTAACCATTTGTGTTTCCAACATAACAAAACACTGTTTATTCCTATATAATGTTTTAAATATCAAGAAACATATCTGCTGCAGCGTTAGCGACCACATCGATAATTCTGCATTCAAAAAATAAGAAACAAGTGAAGAAACTTTTAGTATCAAAATGGACGAAATTCAGGTTAAATTAAGAAACTTTTAGTACTATGGCCTGATCCTAGCTTCTTATGAACAAAAACGTGTAGTACCACAGGGAAGAAGGGGCATTAAGGGGGCAAGAGTCCCCTATTGTGCAAGATATATTTTCCGCCTTATATAGGAATAAACAGTGCTTTTTATGTTGAAAACACAAATGGTTAGTTAATGTTGCTCAAGATTAGAGGTTCAATGATATTTTTACCATGATATCCATGATTTTAGCTTTTAAAAATTTCTTAGTTCTACTAAAACTATACCCTGGGTACCAGAGCCAAAAAATAATAAACAGAAAATCCTTTCATTTAAATTTTGAGGCTCTGGTACCCAGGGTACTAAAACTACAACTGGCCACATCAGCCGAGGGGTGATAATGGTTCCTTGTCCTCGGACTCCTTTTTCACGAATTCCTTTGCTTTCAAGAACGATCCCCAAGAAAGATCCGATCTCCCAAGAGGGGGCTGACAGGAGAAGTCTTGGGTACTGGTACCAACTCATAACTTTATTTTGTTTGGAGAGGGGGGGGGGCAACTTGCCCAACTTCGGCTGAGGAGTAACCAAAGAAAAGGTTCCAAGGACATCCTGTGTGAACCAAACCACTGCTGGTGTTTACTGTTTAACCTCTGGACAGGCTTGAAGGAACAAAAGGCCTGTTCACAAACGAGCTGGTGAACCTTGGACTTTACTGGTCGATGAGATTATTGCCAGAACAGTTTTCTTGAAGATGTTTCAACGGAATTCTATGAACTGGTTAAAGTACTCAGTGCCGTAGTGCCGTAGTGCCGTAGTGCCGTAGTGCCGTGGTGCCGTAGTGCCGTGGTGCCGTGGTGCCGTGGCGCCGTGGTGCCGTGGATTAGCAAATGCCGCCATGGTACAAGATTAGATCATTATTTATGGAATCTTCGTTATTGAAAGTTCACAATGTTGAATTCAAGAATTCTTGTCAGAAACCGCCTCTGAGGCTCTCCGATCACCAACTTGTTTCATGTATCATCTTATTCGGAAGGTGCTTAGGCAATGTCAACCTTGCTTTGCAATGTTGACGACGGCTCAACTGGAAACACAAAGGTCGTAATGGAACTTTTAAGAAACTCGAAAGGAACTCTTGAGTACTCTGTATCTGATAATTTTAAGAAATCTTCAGCACTGGCTCAAATTCATATAGAAGGAATACGTGTTGTCTGTGAGAACTCATTTACCTGTGTTGCTCCAAGTCTCGTCCGTTGGTTATTCGGACCACCCGATCGGTAGTGGAGCGAGCGAACGAACGGACGAGACTTGGAGCAAGTCTACCTGTGTTGCCATATACCAGGTGTCTCCAAAAAAGTACCCCTTTTTGACTAAACAAGGAAACAAAACGATAAAATATGTAAATATCGGGACTTTTTGCATATAGGCGTATTTGTTGATCTTCAACTTTAATGCACATACCTTGCATTTTAAAGTCGTCCTCCGAACACCGGGGATATGAGTTCACAAAGACAACTTTTGGAGTGCACTTGAAACCAGAGGTTTTGCAAAAGGGCCTGGCCATGATTTGATGTCACTGCAAAACAATTTCAACTTTGACCTTTAGCTTTTTCTTTTGAAAAGAATTATACTTGGAAATGCTTCAATTGTTCTACAAATAATTATTCCTTTGAGGAATCAATCCGTATATTGGATTCCATCCCATATGTCACCGGAGAGGAAGAGAATCACATGCGCCCTCATTCTGGAGATGTGGCACTACTTCATCATTCTTGCCACCTTTTTGTTATATTTGTTTAATCACGGCGATGTCCACGAGTCTTTAATTTATTTAAAAGCGAAAAATTGAAAGTTAAAGTTCAAACAGGTGCTTTGGAAAATATCGATGATACAAATCATGATGGCTAGGCCCTGTTTCAAAACCTCTGGTTTCGGGTCCACTGTAAATCTTGACTTTGCGAGCTTGTATCTCCGGTGTTTCATGGATGATCTTTAAATGCAAGGTATGTGAAGCTAAGTTGAGGATTGATAAATTTAGCTGCCTACTCGGAGAGTAATAATACCTTATCGCTTTGTTCCTATTTCCAGTCAAAAGGGGGTACTTTTTTGAGAGACCCAGTACGTGGTTCAGTGAATAATTATTATTGATATTAGAAAAAGAATAACAAGAAGTTTCATGTTTCAACATCCATTGATAAAAAAGATTTAACAATATTTCGCTGTACATCCATACAGCATCATCAGGTAAATAAATAAAAGCGTAAACAACTAAGATTTATATTACAAACAAATTGAGAAATGTAAAAATATAACTCTCTAAGGGTTTGCAAAGATCAGTCACAGCTCAAAAATAAATAAAACTTAAAATCACAGTTCGTGGTTAAAGGCAAATTGAACAATTTCAGTGAGTATGAGTATACACCACTTCGATTAACAGCCTCGTTTTGGAAATTATTCAAAATTCGTTCATATGAAATTTAGGAGGCCAAATTCGGATTTAGCACCCAAACTTTAGTCTAACCACAAGTTTTCATGTTGCTAGCAGTTGTGGTGTTCACTTTATGGCGACGTAAAGTTTGAAAATCTATAAGGGATTTGACCGTGAAAATGACTCGGGGTGTAAAGTTTCACCCCGAACGATTTTTGACGGTCAAATCCCTTATAAATCTTTAAACTTTACATTGTCATAAAATCAACATCACAAATGCCAGTAGGTTAAAAACGTGTAACTAGACTGATGTTTGGGTGCTAAATCCGAATCTGGGCTCGAAATTTTCATAAGAACAACAGGAAGGAATTTTGACAAATTTCCAAAACGAGGCTGCTTAATCGAAGTGGTGTATTATTGATATACTTTTAGTTGCATTAATATTTTTCTCGAAAAGTATTTTTTCGATAAGTGTTATCATATTGTCCCTGTATGTTACTGGTTAGGACCTTCCCATTTTTCGCAAAAGTCACTCTTTCAATTTCGGTGACCAACTCTTTCAAGTCCCAAGATTTCCAACTTGCATCATGGCATGGCAATGGTCATGACATATCCTTCATAACTCTTTGCGTATGGTGTAACTCCCTCATTAAGGCGATGCCCATTTGGGTCTTACTGACCATCTCGACAGATCTGCGGGGGGGGGGGGCACTTACTATATTTTGCTAAAGGGATATTTCCTCTTTCCAAGATATCGTTGGAGAAAATTTCGAAAATCAGCCACACTCGGACAAAATTTTGCCTATTTTCCTAGTGCCAGTTGTCAGGGGGGGGGGACTTTGTTGGCGTAGTGTTATTTCTTCATTTTCCATGTAGTTTTTACGTTTAAGAGTATGCTTTCTGCCAGTTTTTTCTAACGCCAGATATCGTTTTGAGGGGAAATACCTAAAGTCGCGTGAAAAAATCATTTCTTGGAGTTGGAGAGCACATCCCCTTACAAATGAAGTCCAAAGCCCCCCCCCCCCAGGCATAGATGTAGATGGAGATGTATAATTTTTTTGGAAAATTACTTGTTTCCTGCTCTGTTTGCTTTTTGGAAGTCAATGATCTGATCGCCCTTAAACATCTGCAACTAATGACATCGGCTGGTTTCTTACCTGCGATAATTATTGCGTTTTTAGGCAAGGACGCCATCAGAACAACGTGGCAGCAGCGTGGAACGATCGTAATATATACGTTTGTGTGATAAAATAGGTCAAATAATGTTAAAATATCATACAACTTCATTTTCCAAGCAAGTCTGCCTTCTAAGCAATCATTTTGAAAACCAACAGGTAGCCACGATCCTTAGTGGCCCCAAAGTCTGAGGGGAATTTAACTTATTCGAAATGCGTACGAGATTTTCTCAGAACAAAAGGATCTTTACGGATTTTTGACGGATTTTTCTTCATGCAAAAGGATTTTTGCCAAAAGTGTACGAGATTTTTGGGAGTAAAAAAAGTCCTTCGCGAAAGTCGAGTTTCGTGTGGGTTCAGTTCGTTTAGCCTTCACTTGACGCGCAAAGGATAATGGGTGGCAATGAGTCTTTAAAGTCATCTAACGGCTAAATACTAGGTCTACCAATAATATCTCAAATGCTCATAATAGAATTTTTGCACTTTCCTTGACAAGGTTTCAACTCTGATTTGTATTAAATAAAACATAAATAGGTCGGTGGTAGCGAATTTGATGCAAATGTATGAAATCTAGAGGTCGCCTATCCAAGCTGCCTTTAAAGAAAGAAGCCTTAAGAAGCGATGAGTGATCTGCGGTAGGGCACAACATGGTAATACTGCCATTACTTCCTGCATTTTTTCCAAGAAAAAGTGAGGAAAAAATTGTCTGTGAATTTCACAAGCTCAGCTATCTAACAAACCAAGTTAATCTGAAACCCTGCAGACTTAGCTTAGAAGAAATCAGTTTTCTAATACTCTCATCCAATCAAGCATTTTGTCCTAAGCTGCATGACTTTTCATGGAAAACAAGGCCATTCCAGCTGAGTTAAAATATCTGCATACGTTTTTAAGCTCTCTGTTGGGGGTACAAACATGAATAGAACATCACTTGAATGAACAGCAGATATTTTGCTAGTTTGGTCTTAATGAATCGTTTGAACAGGACTACAAAACCAAAAGTAGGCCAAAGAGTAGATGTCTCTGACTGTCTGTCCAGCAAATCCTTTTTTTTAGTCTTGCTTTACATTTGGAAAAGGTGTTCCCGACAATTTCACAAAGAACAAGGCATGATCTTGAGGAGATGACAGGGGTTTTCGGAAGCAAGAAAGCATGACCGAGAATGTACTTGGAGAAAGGGAGCATTGCCATGAAAGTTCAGAAACATCAAGCAGTGCATGGAATCTTTTGGGATGATTAAAAAGCTGGGGAAGAAAGTCCAACTTTACAGGGAGCATGAGTGCAAGGAAGCATGGGGGCAAGGAAGCAATAAGGGCAACAACCCCTATCGGAGCGTCAAAGTTCAAGCTCCCAGTATGAAGCAAGAATTAAACACCACCACTTATACATAGCACCACTAATCAACAATTTACTGTGGGCTTTGGAAGGAGGCCTATGGTTGCAATTTAGTTTGTAATTTAAGTAAGACCTGAAACAAAAATCTATTAAAGGAAAAGCCAAAAAGGTATATCTTTTCATGGACCTAAAATACTGAATCAGCTCCACTATGACATAAAACAGGCACCCTCCCTTGCTACTTTCAAACAAAGATTAAAGAGCATTGACTTTGGTATTCAGTTTATTTTATTTTTTATTTTTTAATTGTTTGCCAAAGCCCCCTTTAAAGCACTTCTTTTGGACTAAAGTGGCTACCGTGCTTAAAAAAGTAAACATTGATAAAAAATAAATAATGGCTCCCATGGCTTCCCCTAGGTATGCCATTGCCACTTTAAAACCAGTTTTTAAAGTGGCAATGGCATACCTAGGGGGAGCCATGGAAGCCATTATTTGTCAAACTTTGACAAACAGATTTATAACACAATTGTGCTAGATTTTCTTGTTTTACTGTAGAAGACAACCAGGAAAACTTTCTTTGAACTGAAATGGCTGTTTGATGACCAGTCATATTAACTTGCTGGTACTTGATCCTAAAGGAAGGTCAGCATATGTTTGTACATATGTTATCAAATTTCATTAATTTATTCATAAACAAAGAGGACCAATGCAAATATTTTTTGGCATGCAGTCATGGTTATATATTATTCATTGCAAAAGACACATTTATGCAAATCCACGTCAACTTGAAAGACACATCTTTCCAAGACCCCGGGGGGGTACTCCCATTGCGGCCTAACAGGGGGGTCCAGTCAGTTTGAGGGTCTTACCAACTGGCTACCAAATGGCCCTTTTTGTCAACCACATACTACCAATTAGGGGTATTCTAAGATTCAAAGCCATTTATTATGTTTCAATCCGGTACGCTCCTCTGCACACCAATTTAGTCATTACAGCATCAATAATAAATGAATTTTGAAAAATTTCTTGCTTTGTTCCATCAGTTTTGCATTAAACATCTTGAAAAACCGTAGAAAATTTTCATCTCTAAATGCTACCAAATGACCCAGATTTCAGGTTCATGAACTACCATGTGAGGGTTTTTGTAAAAAGATACTACCATTTGAGGGTATTTTTCAAAATTTTTGCTTTGGCCCTCTTTAGCCCTGACTGGACCCCCTGTCAGGCCACAATGGGAGTACCTCCCCCCTGGGCCAAGACCATGGCAAGAAAGTTAAAAAGTTCACTTTGAACATGTATTTGCCAGAGTCAAAGGCTCAAAGGTTCAAAGGCTTTACCAGATTCACTTAGATCAGACCTGAACTTACAGTAAATGTATCAATGTTTCTTTATTGTGGAATCATGCAAATAAATGCAGGCTGTCTCAAAAACTGTGCCTTTTTGTGCAGGTACTGACAATTAATTTCCTCTTTTTCATGTAGCTGCACATGGTAGGATATACTTCAACTTGAAGATTCTGAAATCTTGTTTGATCCAATCTGACAAATAGTCATTGGCTTATGGCACCGAAAAGTTAAAAGATTGCTTGCATCAGAAACAGTAGGTTCTCTCTGTATATGTGCCAATAAAATGGAAATCAAGTAGAAATTTCAAGAGAAAATTTTAATATTTCTTTTGAGTCATCTTTCGGCAAATTGAAAATAAGTTAAAAGCCATTTAAATGAGAAATTTTTGGAGCTAAAACAAAACAAGTATTATAGCGGATAAGATATCAAGCTGTGGTCATTTGATATCAAGACATCAAGACTTGCTTGCACTCATAGGATGCCCACCCTTCCTTATTCACTTACAGTAAGTGCCTTTAACCTATGACCTGATATAAAAGATGAGATCTCACTACTGTATGTAGATTAGATCTTCCAATAGCCTATCAATGTGCTGATTTTCAAACTTTCGAAGTAATATGATACATGAATAATATGATATATACATGAAACAAGTAAAGATAAAGTAAAACTATGGTTACAATTGTGTTAGTCAGAATAAATTGTTTCTTACCAGTTAAATTTTCCAAACACTGGAGTTTCATAATTTTTTAGTGATCTGAGAGTTGAGTTTCTATTTAGCAGTATAAAAATATACATGTATGTATGCTGATCTGCTGGTCCCTCAGCTGCAATCGTATGTAAATAACTTTTTCCCAGTGTTGGTGTTTCATATAATTTTAGCAATCAGAGACCTGACCTTAAATATTATTGAATTATGTTCCTCATGGCATCAAAATACCTTTATATACACAAGACCTCTTATGAAGAACCATGGTACTGCTGTCATTTTCACTGTTTCCATCTATCAATAGACCTTTTAGCTATTCTGAAAACGAATGTGGATCGAACGATATTTCATTACAATTTGTACAAGTTTCGAATATGGACAATTACGATCAAAGCTTTAACGCCACTCTATCAAACCTGGAGTATAAAATTGTATAAAGATATCGCTCGATCCAGGCTCTTTTGTAGAATAGCTAAAAGATCTATTGAACGAAACAATTCTTAGAGGAGCTCCTAAACACCACTAAAATTTTGCCAAAAATAATACACAAGAAATTTCAATAACATAACTCACCATCACTTTGGAAGTTCAAGGCTTGAAATCGGTAAGTAACTCTGTTAACTTGATCCCATCTGACTGAATTTGGTGTAGCAGAAATCATATTTGCAAACTCGCATTAAGGCTTCCTCTGTGGAAAAATTATTGAGAAATGTCAGGCTGCATGAAATAAAGACAGGTTCCCTCAGCTTTAATTAAAAATGATATTTCAGCTACTTTGGTTTCATGACAGAAATATTGAATGAGATGTGTTGAGCTGTGCTATAGAATTCATCCAAAACATTCCAGACTGCAATGAATACCAATAGGAATTGTGTTCTGGTGTTCAATCAAAACTTCTAGGTTTAATAAACAATTCTCTTTGTTATTCAGTCGCTCAACGTTTTAGCAGTTCAGCTCATTAACGATTGTAAAATGCATCAAGAACCTGTTCAATGCAGCCGATCTTTTAAAAACACAAAAAGGTTTTCATCACAATAATCATAGACCAAGCAGATTCAAAGCTGCAGGTTTACTTTGTCAATATCTTCGTCTTCAATGCTGTGCATAAAACGATTGATAAAATCGCGTTAAGGATCTGCTCCTGTTATTCTGTTAGCCAGTTCGCCGTTGATAAATTCTATTATATATTACATACGGTCTTTAACATTGAGGTCTTTACGTTATTAAAGCGTTAAAGCGGCAAAGAATGTAATTGTAACATAGATGATAGAGAAGTGCGAAGCAAACATAAAGATTTCTTGGTCAATAACTTCATTTCACTGGATCAAATAGTAGCAAAATAAGTCAAAAACCACTTCTGTCATTCTGCTGCCCTCTTGTACACCCGATCTATGGTTCAGTATTTATTACAGTAATAAAAAATTTTTGTTGATGTGACAATGCGTATAGGGACAGTAGAGGGCCTACTAACCTCGTTGATCAGCCAAGCAAATTGGTCCCATCCAAACATGAACGTTCACTCTGTTTATAACCTCACTTCATTCCATAAAACGATTTGAAATATGCTTCCAATATCCTGGTATCCCCTTGCCCAAGCACTCTTCAAATTCAAACCAGTATTACAGCGTCAAAAATCTTGATGACATTGAGGAACAGCCACGGGCCTAAACCCCAAGCCAAGCCAAGCAATTCCAGTCCAAACGCAAAGCAACCGGCAAATTGTTAGCTCTGTGATCCACGCCAACTGTTGATGATTAAGGGCACGTTGGAATTAAGCCTGAAACAAGTGCAAAGGCTATTAAGTTTTTAATCCCAGTATTCAAAGATTTAACGACACAGTTTCTCCTGCAACGTAAGTAACTCTTTCCTTCCCAAAAACAAGTTCATTATGAAATGACTGATGATTTTGTTCTCTTGTAGTGACGTCATAGTATAACTCTAAATGTCATCATTCTCCTGGCTATAAATGACAAGAAAGCATGCACTCATTTTTACCAAAGTTCCAAAGTTTCATAAACATTTTGGCATAAAGTTATCAGATGTTGCGTGCTCAGAGTTTCTTATGAGTTCTTATGAGCTTGATAGCAGTCTCCACTTTCTCTCCCCTCTTGAACGAAGTTTCAGAAGCATATGCCTTTCCCTTTGTTAGAGAATTTACTCCCAAAACTTGGGAATTTGGGAATAATTTGCTCCCAAAACTGGAATTTCTTACTGTTTTGTGATCTGAGAATTGAGTTTCTCATAAAGGCGTACTTAGCAAAAAATATATTCGTAGTAATAGACATTCGTAGTAGAAACGTATTTGCAACTTCAGAATTAATCATGCAAAATATTATTTTCCTTATCCTTCAGATGACTTCCTTGAAATGAAACGAGCCTTTGGTAATTCGTCGCAATTAGAAATACTGGATTTTTGAAATAACCATCAATTTTTTTCTGCATTTCTGCTAGCTTTTGGAATTATGACGTCATCAAATTACCAAATTGTAATCCACAAAAGCCACAGACTCTCACTTGTGCATCTTGGTCAAGGCCAAGGCAAAATTTTAATTACAAGGCCGTAGGAAGTAGCTGCTGATTTGGGGGACAATTGTTCTTAAAGCAATAGAGAACAATACGTCTAATCAATCCTTGTGACGTACACTTTCGTTGTCAAAATCATTTGGGGGATTGAGCCCCACCTGCCCCTCACTCCTGCTTCCGATAGACCTGAATTAGCAGGATTTTTCCAGAAAAATTTGTGAAATTGCATAAATTCTCTTAATTCATTGATTTCATTGGCCTAATAGTGAAAGAGCAAGGTCGTTGTTGTGTTGGAAAGTAACAATTTCAATGTTTATTCTGATACAGAGCTGCATGGTTTGTAAGAAACTGTGCACGATATTATAGATTTTAATTGTTAGTTCTCCTTATACATACACGTTTTTTATAAGAAACTGGTTTATAAGAATCTAGTACTAAGATGGCGAAAATTTTAAGAAACTCTAATACTATGTCTGAGAAGTGCTAAGAAACTTTTCAGAGTTAAAAGCATGAATTTTATAGCAAATAGATCGTTGTACCTTTATTATTGGGCAATATTATCTAACCATTCGTGTTTTCAACATAACAGCAGGGCCGTCGCTAGAGGTGTCAAGCTAGGGGGGTGCAAGCTCTCAGTTTGCCGACTGGTGGGCATGGCTTTGGAACGTTGCTTTTTTGTCACACACACATACTCCTTTGTTGAGGGGCTCAAGTTCCTCTCCATTTGTGGCGTAGCCAGGTACCTGCCTTTAGAAGGGGTAAATTGCGAATGATAGGGATAGAAATGGGGGTCCGGGGGCTTGCCCCCGGAAAATTTTTTGGAGTCCACATCCTTTAGAATGCTGTAGACGCTATTTTTTAGCCAAAGCCGCCCAGAACCATTTCAGAACCTAAGGATAGAAAGGCCAATTTCAATGAACTCGTCGCTAATATCTCGCGATTTGTACGTGTCCAAACCCTTAGGAAAAACAAGAATGTGCCCAAAGGAAACAAGAAGACGAACTTGAAATTTGGCTTGTTTTACAACTCTGATCAAAGTCTAGAAAGAACAACGATGCTCAGGCAAGGGAAGGGTGGCTTGTAACTCCACTCTTCCCTTTCATGAGCATTTTACTGAATACCTGGAATACGAAGAGAATGCGAGCGAAGCAAGCTGAAAATTTTTAGAAGAGCACAAGCACACAAAGAGTTTCCCCGTACTCAATGGTTTCACTACATTGTTGAAATATGACATTATCGTAAAAAAGGATGCAATGTTGATGAAAGTTAAGGAAGGTTTAAGCACGATGCATAGATTTTTGTAACGCTGGATGCTTGGGGAAGTGGAGAAATTTTTAAAGAAGACTTGTGGCATCATGTTACCAAGTACACATAGAAATCTTGACAGTAGTGCGAGCGAAGCGAGCAAAAATTTTTTTGAAAATGATCAATTTAATCTATATTATGTGCTAAATAGAGGAATACATTTAAAAAATTTGAAGAGATGCCTAAGTCAGATTCATTGGATCATATGATTCATTGGATCTAATAACGGTGCGTGCCTGCACACCATAGCAAGCTAAGCGGTACTACGATAATACACTGACGCATGTATCGAAATGCGAGCGTAGCAAGCAGAAAATTTTATGCTTTTGTGGCCTTAGATCGTTCCAAGATGTCTCTAAGTAAGTAGGATTTGTAAATAGCAGTTCAAATGACTTGCCGACTTGTTTGTGCTAAATTAAGGTGCAGATTTCAGGAATTTTCTCAATTCGCCGACTGAGTGTAACTTTTACTTGATTTGCCGACTGAGATATGGCCAGGGGGGTGCCGCACCCCCTGCACCCCCAATGTAGCTACGGCCCTGCATAACAGAACACTGTTTATTCCTATATGATGTTTTGAATATCAAGAAACATATTTGCAGCAATGCTAGCGACCACATTGACAATTCATGCATTCAAAAAGTAAGAAACAAATTAAGAAACTTTTAGTACTAAAATGGACAAAATTTCGTGTTAGATTAAGAAACTTTTAGTACCATGGCCTGATCCTAGTTTCTTATAAAAAAAAGTGTAGTACAAGAAGTTCCTTGATGTTTGACCGGTTTGACCAAACAAGAGTTTGTTTTCTATACAAGTTACAACATGCAACAACGTTGCTTGTAGAAAAGTGTAATCCCTGTGGATGTTTCACATAGCCTTTCATAACTCATAAATAAATTCCTGACCTTAAAGGGAATAGACATGGCTATATCTCGTAGCTGCTGTAAATAGGCCAGAGAAACGCCCACAAATCCATTGCATAGAGAAAAAGCCACGATGGCAGGCTGTGCGTGGGATCTTCTGTCACGGATCTGTGGATCTTGCTTGGACGAAGATGCTTGCAGCGAAGAGTAGCTAATAAAATGTAAAGGCAGGAACACCGCAAAACGACGCAAAAGAAAAGACGACTAGGTTGAATGTTGATTGTATATATTTATTCATATGAGCTGATATTTCGCCTCGGCATACGAGGCTTCTTCATATTTCATATTTATATTTTTTCATATTTGAATTTTTTAAGGAGGGTAGTCCTTCGGCAGAAGCCGTTTTTCAAGGGGCCCTCCGGTAAAAACTTAATTACAATATACAGTTAAAATAAAATATGACTAGAATAAAAAACCATAATCTAAAAGCCTATTTACAATTATGCAATATATACAATAGAAATGAAAAAATCAACCCTTTATCAATTTTTTAACTATTCAGGGAGGATGCTGTCTTTGACTCAGCAGGAAGGCTATTCCATATTTTAGCACCTCGGAAAGAAAAGCATTTTTGCCCATTAGCTGACGTTTTCTTTGGCAACCTCAAATCAGTCTCAGTGTTTCGGAGGTTGCAGGAGGAGCATGCTGAGTTTTTTGTGAAGAGGTTACACAGGTATTGTGGAGCCAAGTCATTGAGCGACTTGAAGACCATTGTTTTAGACTCATTGCTAATGAGCTCTTCAACGGTCTGCCAGCCCAACTTTGCAATAAGTGGTCTGCTTGAGGTATCGAAGCTGCTATTTGCAATGATTCTAGCAGCACGATTTTGCAACTTTTGCAGCTGGTTGATGTCTGTAGATCCAGCACAACCCCAGACAGAACAACAGTATCGAAAGTGGGGCTCAACAATACCTGTGTCTTCAGAGCTAAACAAACGTAATCACAAATGTACACTAATTATTCTAGGCAAGGGTATGCTTTTTGGGAATTTTGGACGGAGAGATGTCAAAATTCGGTATTTTTTGTAAAAAAAAACCCAACTTTTTCATATTTTGGTCCAGAAAATGCGAAAATTTGGCAAGTTTTGCCTAGAAAATGCCAGTTCAGAGCACTTCTGAAGGAAAAATTAGTCTAGCCAAGGGAATCATTTTCACAAAAATTGGTCTAGCCAACGGTTACATTTTGAAACTGTGGGCGGCACCCCCCCTACCCGAAATTTGGCCGAGAACCCCACTGTATACTTTTGACCTGGCCCGGGCCAGCTTTTAACCATGTCGATTCCCTTTAAATATTTACGTCAGAAGACTAACTAAACAGAAATGGGCCAGTGGCGGCGCCAGCTCTGAAAAATCTGAGAGAAATGGGGGGGGGGGGATTTTGACGTAATTTTTCAATCTAAAGGTATACCCAACTAATTTTATGCCATTTTTCTTTGACAGTTTTTGCCGACTTTTGAGAATTGGGGGGGACGAATCCCCCCAGTCCACACCCCCCCCCGTGGCGCCGCCACTGAAATGGGCCCTGATTGAGAAGACCTGCTTTCACGTTTGCAAACGCAACAAAGTCCTCAAATCTCAAGAAAGTATGCAGACCCTGAGCAGCATGACACATCCATAATCGTTGATTGACTGTTCTCATTCCTAAGTTTGATGACATCACAAAAGGTTGAAAGTCCTTAATCTGTGTGGTGTTACAACGTTGACAGTGCTGACTGAAATTCCAAGCCCAAAAAAAGTTTCGTCAGGAAGAAAGTATTGTGAGAAAGCCACAAAGCAACTCCGTCACGACAATATCTCAAGGACAAAGAGAAGTGGACTAAATCGTTTTAGGAAAGACAGATCATGGTAACGGAAAAGTTCGCTGATTGACTGTTTACATGTGACGCAGATCAAAGAAGTTTCAACCAGCGAACTGAGAGAAACTTTGGGAAAGATCACTGGTTCTTTGTTCGCAGCTGAAGGGCCTTTTTTATTTGATTCAAACATTTACACGTATCTTTTGGAGGGGCACTTCACTCACTGGAAAAACTGTACGTGATTTTTTCAGAACAAAAGGATTTATACGGATTGATGGATTTTTCTTGAAAACAAAAGGATTTTTGCCAAAGGTGTACGAGATTTTCGGGAGTGAAATGCCCCTCGTATCTTTTATAAGAAATTGCTAGTAAGAAACTTAACACTCAGATTGCCAAAAAATTTAAGAAACTCCAGAACCGAGATTATTGAATCTACAGCTGCTCCACAGCAGCGACAAACGAGGTATAAGTTTTTGGGACACCATGTTATATACTCTTGGAAGTGTCACTCAACCTTCTGTTGTCTATTTTCTATTGTCGTGAATCTTGAACGTTGGGTTGCCAGCAAATTTGACCAAGGATGTCTGCCTTGTTTTGAAGGAAATCGAAATGAAACATTTTTGTAAAATAATGCCTGTAACAAAGACAGATTTTGTAAAACAATAGCAGCAATTGCTTTAATTGACACCTAAATTCAAAGCGATTAGTACTGCAGGCAAAGGAAATTCTTTCAACATGTAAATCAAAACAAACACGGGCGCAAAGGTTGCCCCGAAACCAGTAGAGCAAGCTCTCGCCTTGTGCAAGCGAAAGGTGATTTCAAGAGAAGTTATGTACTTATGACGAAAGAAGAAGAGCAATTTTAAAATTCTGTCTCGCGGATTTTGTTTATTTGATTCAGAATGCTCTGCTATTTTTACTTGAATGGAACGATTCCCAACACAGCTCCTGAATCAAATAAACAAAATCCGCGAGACAGAACTTTAGATTTATCCTTCTTCTTTCATAAACACAAAGCCGCAAAAGATGTTCAGAATCCAGTATGGCTAACTATCTTCTTGTGCACGCAAGAAGGCCTTGTAAGGAGAACTCACGAGCAAAGATTGACAGAAGAACGATAGCTCTTAACATCTGCCTCGAGGATTTCATTTATCCAATTCACAAGCTGAACAGCAGGCATTAAGATTCTCTTATATTCTTATGTATTTCAAGCACTCAATGCCTAGCTTCTGCATTAGATAAATAAAATCCATAAGGCAGATGTTTCGACGCATCCTTCTTCTTTGATTTGAACCCACATCTTCTTTGAAAGCAGCTTTCTCTCGTTGACCGACACAGGCTGCCTTACTGGTTAGTTTGTTTACATAAACACCAGCAGTCGTGCCGAAGACGGGATTCGTACCAACAACGATATAAACCCAACAAAGTTAGAAACAATGCACACAACCAATCAACCACATTTGCTATTGTTAGAAATCTGCCCCTACTTATGGAAACGACTGCTGATCCATCAATCTGCCCCTACTTATGGAAACGACTGCTGATCCATCAATCTGCCCCTACTTATGGAAACGACTGCTGATCCATCAATCTGCCCCTACTTATGGAAGCTAATGGCAGTTGTAAAGGAAACAGAAAATTTGTTATTGACCTGCAGATCTTTTTACTGGGGTCGAATTTAACTCAGTATGCTTCAAAGTTCAGTTATAATGAACTGAGGAAATTCTCTACACCGCATTTATAGGTCAGTATGACACAGGCAACGAAAGTTGACCTCATCCAAAAATAAATAAATTGTAGGAAAGATCGCAAATGATGCGCTGTTGCTTTCTTATCACCACCGTTTCATAGCGCCTCTTCTCAAAAACTGTAGATTCTATGAAAAGAGTTTAGAACAGGAACGAAAGAATAAGGAAGTAGTTCTAAGCACAAAACTGCCGTTAGGGAGGTTGATGTGAATTATTTCATCTGTTGAATGAAGTATTGCAGGATACAACTGTTTGGCTGCCATGACATTCACTCATTCACTGTCGGATATTTGAAGATAGTTGAGAGGGGCGGCGTTTTATCGAAAAGTTTTTATAAAAGAACTGTGAGGAATGGATAACCTCAAAATGTGACGATGAGAACATACAATGAGTGGTCCGCCCGTTATCGGGAGGAAATCACAGTTTATGGCTTCCCTTCCATTGCCATATTCTAGAAGTAAAAGCCTGCACCTTTTAAAAAACGATAAAAGATTGACGATGTGACTCACCAAAACGAGATCAGATTTTTTAATACAATATATAGCTTCAGTTGATATTGCCTGCGTGGTTGCAATACCCAAGGAAAGGCATAGTTTGAGCAGCGCCACTCAATCTCGTTTATTGTATGTGTCAGCATTTCATTTCAGCATTTCTCCTTAGCGTCTGCTTAAAATTCCAGAGAATTGTATTGTTAATTAAGTGTGTTTAGAAAACAAAGTTAAACCTGAGGTTTATTGCCATTCTCAATTCTGACTGCTTCCTCGTTTCACGGGGAAGCAATGTCATTGGCTGTTACAAAACTAAGTTTTCTTTGTTGTCAAATAAATGCTGAAGCATGCACTACGTAAAAGTGAGCGTTGATGTGCAGACTATACCTTTTCCTTGGGTATATTCTGCACGCAAGCTACAGTCGATCTAGATAGACACCAGAATTCAAAGCTATCTTTAGACAAAGGAAATTTTCTTAATCAGTAATCCAAAACAAACCAATCCAGCAAAACCAACTGATGCTATTGTCTCAGCTGATCTGTCCTTGCTTACCACGTAAAACCGAATAAACACTGGGTTGACTCGCTGTATGGGCATACGTTTTGACCGTCACTTATCGAACATAGCCTTGTTTGGTTTTAGCCGGGTTTGCTCAGGGCTACAGCCGAGCTATTATAGATTGATGTTATCATATTCTGCCAGGAGCGAGACAATGAAACTATGCCATGAAAACTTTACTTTGAGCAATAGCATTTTACATAGCACAGCATAGCATAGCATTTCATAGCATAGCATTTCATATGATTTGTAGTCAGAAATCTTCAGTTGTAGTCGTTTATCTGAAACCAGAGTCCTATACGGTATGATAAAAAATCTTCATCAGGGACACCAGGAACCAAGCCAACTTGGGAGGTATGGTGGCCGCGGTGGCCACTTTAATGATCATTCGTTACCTCAGAGTGTGCCTTGTAGTTTCTGAGAGCGAAAAATCACACAAATTTGAAGCCATTTCAAGACTGCAATACCAGAAGATGGAGTAGACGCCTTACCTTGTTCTACAAGTTTGTAAACAATCTTAGTCCTGAATATACAGTAGGTCCAATAGACCTTTTAGCTATTCTAAGAAAGAGCCTGGATCGAGCGTTATTTTTATACATTTTATACACGAGCTTCGATTGAGTGGCGTTAGAGCTTCTATCACTATTGTGCACATTCGAAAATTCTACAAAACGTAACAAAGTATCGTTCGATTGAGATTCTTTTTCAGAATAGCTAAAAGGTCTATTCCCCTTCTTCACCAGTCGCAGTGCTGCCTTCGCAACCAGCATGTCACTGGACGACTGAATGCAAGGACAGAAAAATTCAAGTCGACATTCTATTCTAATTGTTTATCAGAATAGAATAAGCTAGAGCCTGAACTGAGACTTGCACCTTCTATTGCTGTTTTTATGAAGAAACTCTTGTCAATAATCCGTCCCCCTGTAAAATCTGTTTATGGAATTCACAATCCAAAAGGACTGTCCCTCAACTTAGGGTTGGTCTCAGCAAGTTAAATTTGATTTTAGAAGTACAATAAACCCGATTTGCCCAACAAGCGATAGCATTTAGGATACGGAGCGCTTTTTGTGCAATGCCCCTCTTTTGATGTTCAACGAAAAGATCTTCTTGCTGGAATGATTGAATTATTGCGACCATTTTTGCAAATCACCGATCTTTCAAATGATATACTCGAATTGACCTTACGTTTCATTCACGAAACTGGTCGCTTTGACTAAGATCTTCCAAATGTCAGCTGTGCACAGAGCAACCACCATGTCCGTTAAAGGGGCAGGGTCACGTAATGTCAACAAACTTCTTTCGAAATTACGATTTTGCAGTATTTCTAATAGGCCATATCACATAGATTTTTAACCATTTTTCTCAAAATGAAGGTGTTATCTTGAAGATGGACTCTTGAGCTTCGTAGAGAAACAAACGAAACACTCATATGTTGTACGATTGTGGGGGTGTTGGTGGATTTTTGGAAGTAACTTTCTAGTGGATACACCCACTCCGCCAAAATCTGTGCAGAGCACACTGGCCACGTGTGGACAACAATATAGATTATAGAGATAACAGGTTTGTTTATGGTTAGGTGACCCTGCCCCTTTAACGTAGATGTTCATTTACTTTGTAAATTCTGTCTCACATCATATGTCAGGCAATTGAATAGACCTTTTAGCTATTCTGAAACGAATCTGGATCGAACGATATTTCATTAGATTTTGTAGAATCTTCGAATGTGAACAATTGCGATCGAAGCTCTAACGCCACTCAATCGAACCTCGAGTATAAAATTCTATAAAAAATCGCTCGATTAGCTAAAAGGTCTATTACTTTAAATCACAACTCATAACAATGTAATGAGTTGTGGACTTAATTTTATCGCATCACTGACCTTACATCTGATGTGGGACGGAATTTTGTAATAGCATCCATTAGATATTAAACTGTCTGTAGTATTCGTTGTATTTAGGTTAACATTGCATATCTTTTCATATTGGACATGGGGTAGTCACTGTTTTTCGCTCCCCATGGCATTGTTGTATAGTAATTAGAACCGTATAGTAGAATGTAGGATTTTGTTGTAATATTTTTAATGAATAAAAAAAGACGGCAATATCCGAAAATTATTCAAAATTTGGTCCTTGACACGAATACACATAAAGAAATAGTTATACGTACGATCTGTAAGGGAATCAAATTTTCACGAAGGCGCACCTTGTTTTTTGTTCACCAATATGTTTGCGGGAGCATTATCTTTGTTTATCAAGTTTAGCTCAGATTAAAATGTCAACATCGTTTACAATCAAAATGAATAAACAGCGAATAAAGATGCAAATAAACAGATGCTAAGGGTCTGCAGCAAACAAACTGAAAAATATTGACAATCTAAACAACTGACAAGACACAAACTGAGAATTAGCGAAAAAAACTGGAAAACGGCTTGCCAAATTAATTTTTTGGCTATAAGTTAACTCGCAAATAGCGTTTCACAAAGGCCTATTAGTGAATAAGATCAAGTCAAATGAAAGGTAAAGGATGCAGGCGAAGTTGCGGTTTTTTAGCGCCGAGAGCTGGGGTCTTAAGCCGGATCTCCACAAGGCGGAAAGATGTCGAGGCGGAAAAATTTCCGGCAATCTCATTGGGTAATGGAATTGTCGCCGCGGACAAATGTCGAGCTGCGAATAGTAGGAATACGTTCTACTTTTCGCGGCTCGACATTTTTCCGCCTGGTGGAGATCCGGCCTTATCCTTTGACTCATTCCCTTAAAGCCACAATTCACATGCACATATTGACAATTCTCCCTACTGGTTTCCAAGCATCTTTTTGCGGCATTGATTTTTTTTAATTACTACTATAATTGAGAGAATTCCTTTTGTCTGCAACGCTCGCCTTTAACGGGAGTACAAAGACCAGCATGCTTTGCGCAAAGTAAGCGACTTGCTCTGCGCAGCTTACAGAATAACTGACTGTACGAAATTCACAAAAACAAAAACATAAATTGCTGTGTCAATCAAATGAAACTGATGCTATTGTGGCCTATTGTGTTATAAAATCTTTCTTTCTTCCTCTGTAGGCTTACTTGTATGGACACATTACCTTTAAAGATTTCCATACAAATGACAGCTTTTTGACTTGAACTTCTGTTTGTAATGGTCAATCTCCAACACACCTTGGTTCAAATGGAATCCTTCTAGCATGCTCAAAGCTAAAATCCTTTCTATGCCACTGATTTTCTGCTTCTAGGCTCCACATTTTTAATCATTAATGCGTAAAATCAACGTAAAACACTCTCGTATCTAGATTTGAACATAGCATGTCTATCGCAGTCGCTGCAGTCACTGCAGGAAGATTTCTCGATGTAACATTGTAACATTGAAACATCTGCTATAACACACAGATTCTCTCATGAGAGCATGAAAAAGTTGGATTTAAAGAAATAAAAACAGCGCAGAAAATCCATTCTTGCTATGTTCCAACATTGGTGTGGGAGGAATTTGCACTGATTTTGTTCAACTGCTCTGCAGACACACACCTTGTTTTCCTCAAGTTTACTCATTAATGATTATCAAAACATGCCAAAGGTGCCAATGGGCAAAAGAGATTGATCATTACTATCAGAAAATTGTGTCTACAAAATGATCTACAAGCTGTCATGACAAGAAATTATCTCACAAGGCTTAAAAAGCCATTGTCACCCAGAATAACAAATGATGCTTCACTAACATTTTCATATATCTTCAGGGACTCAAACCGACAGTAACTAGATGATATAGCTTCCTCTTTTAGGCCACTAGAATATTTCTCCACGTTACAAAGCAACTTGCTCCTCAGCAAGTCAATATTAAAGGGTCTGTTTTTTCCGGCATGCCTTGCACGTTGCACTTGCCGTCCCTTGGTTGGTCTTGTCGCCATTTTCATGGGTCATGAAAATAGCGAGAAGAAGGCCCAACCAAGAGGCTTTACTTGCAAGGCATGCTGGATGAAACAGACCCTTAAATGAACAAGTTGAGCAACAACCAAATCGTTCTTCCGCTGTGTCCATATCAATGAACATGATAACGTCAAAACCAGTACAAAAACCCCGAACAAACAAACGACTCTGCACACACCCCAGAGAGAAAATAAGATCTAAAATGACACCAGGTGTTATGTAAAAATGGTTCGTGTTTTGTGCTCTTAGCAAAGGAAACAAGCAAGTTGATATCTAATCTCCTTACTCTAACTAACAGTTTTCATATTTTTTTTGCATTTCAGAAACACAGAGAACTTGAGATCTCAAGCGACACTTCATTCAAACTTTCGCATGTGTTCCGTTACTCGAACCAATAATTACTATATCATCAACATAGCTACTTATCATACGTAAAATCCTCTTGTACGTCACAAACAAACTTGTCCTTCCGTTAACTCTTTATCAGTGAGGTGGATGTCCTACAAACTAGCAGGAAAACCTGAACAACAAACAACTCAACACACTCTCTGCAGAGAGAGGAAAAGATCTTAATGAAACCAGAAACATTATCAAAATAGTCCTTGTTTTTTATGCTCTTAACGACAGAAAAGTGAATTGATATCTGATCTGCTTACTCTATCCAATATCCTTCATATTTTTCTTGTATTTCAGAAATAAAGAAAACTTAAGCTCGTAAAGGATGCTTCACTCACACTTTCGCATATCTTCAATATCTTAAAGTTTCTTTTTCATCAACATTATTTCCTCTTATATGTCAAAAAACTTATTTGCACGTCAACAAACAATTTGTTCTTCCGTTGTGTCCAGATTTATGAACAAGTTGCCCTACAAGCAACGTAAACAAATAACTTTTTCTTCTGTTGTCTCCATATAGACGAAGAAGCTGACAGACAAGTTACGTTGAAACATTAATTTTTCTTCCATTGTGTCCATATTGACGAGCAAGATGACCTTGAAACCAGGACGAAAACCCCAACAAACAAACTGCTCTACACAATGCCTCAAGAGAGAAAGCAAGATTTTGATGTTATCAAACAGTTCTCATTTGTGTCCTTTTAACAACTAAAGAAAGCAAATTTGTATCTGAGCTGCTTACCTTGTTCAATATTTTTCATGTCTTTCTGGTACCTCAGAAACAAATTTAACTTGAGATCACAAACGACACTTCAATCGTACTTTCGTATATCCGTTACTAGAACCAATAAGCATTACATCATCAGCATAACTTCTTCTCACAGGCCACGTCCTTTTGTACGTCACGGGACAAACAGATCGAAGGATACCTCAGGTCGTTTGCCATAATTCCAGATAGAGCATTTGCGATATCACCATTATTCATGGAATTACAGCGTTATAAGCGTTATGAAAGGATGTACGAGAGGAGGTATCAGAAGCTTTGCAAAAAATTAAATATTCAATGAATTGTAAACTGATGGAGGAAAGTCAAAACAACTAATACAAGAAATACTCGGTTTTTTTACGAACTACAAGGTGGTAGTAAGCAAAAGTCTGTAGCTTTGATGGCTTACGATTTAGCATTTTGATGAAGTCACAACTTCAAAAACAGCAGAATTTTTTTAAATGCTGGAACTCTGAAAATAATGATGATATCAGAAATGCTCTTTCTGGAATTATGGCAGATGATCTCAAGTTTCCTTCAACCTATTCAGTCGGCGATGAAATTTTTACACATTTAATTTTTAAGTTTTGCAAAGATTCGAGCCCTATGCTCATGAACAAACGACTTGATCTTCCGTTGTGTACATATTAGTAAGCAAGATGACCTACAAACCAGTGCGAAAACAAGAGCAAGCAAATGTCTCTAATCGCACACTCTACAGAAGGATAACATCATAATTGATAAGAGCTACTATCTCAAAAGGGTACTTGTTTTGTGCACTTAACGATAGAGAAAAGCAAATTAAAACCTGGTCTAATTACTTTACTTTGTTTAACTTTCTTCATATCTTTCTTGCACAGCAGAAAACATAGAAAGTTGAATCACAAACGACAATTCATTCACACTTTCGTATATCTTCCGTTACTCAAACCAATAATTATCATATCAACATAACAAAACAACTTCTCATTGGCAAAGTTCTTTTGTACGGCACTAGACAACTTGTCCTTCAATTGTGCTTATATCAATGAACAAGTTGGGACAAGAATCAATGTGAACCAACGACTTGATCTTCCATTGTGTACATATCAGAAAGTAAGAAGACCTACAAACTAGTGCGAAAACATGAGCAAGTAAACTACTCAAATCACACACTCTAGAGAAAGGAGAATACAGTAAAAACCCGCGTATAAGAACCTAGTGATTAAGAACCTACAGGCTCAAAATTCTGACATTAGACCCCCAATATATAAGAACCCATTCAGCCTGAAATTGGAAATAGGTTCTTATTCGTGGAGATCATCAAACTAAATCAAAACTCTAGTTGCTTTGTCATAGAGCTTATACATACTGATTCTGTGATGTGTGCAAATTGCAAAGAGCTCTAAAGATGCTTTGAAAGCTTTTCCTTGCATTCTGTAAAATTTCTGATTCTTCCATGAACTGATGTTTTGATAAGGCCTCATGAACACAGGTGTCTCTCAACAGACAGTGGATAATGGGCTTGAAGTCTCAATCTGAACAAAATAAATACCTGGAAGCCCTGAATGAAATAAGAACCAATTTAAGAACCTGAACAGCCTTATTTCCTACTAAATACTAAATACATAAGAACCTAATCAGGCTGACTTGCAAAATTGCAGGTTCTTATACGCGGGTTTTTACTGTATCACAGGTTATAGGAGCAACGATGTCAAAATGGGTCTTGTTTTGTGCTCTTAACGATAGAGAAAAAGGCCGGTCTACTTACTCTATTTAACGTTCTTCAAATATTTCTTGTATATCAGAATAGATAGAAAGTTGCGTCACAAACGACACTTCATTCACACTGTCGTGTATCTTCCGTTACTCAAACCAATAATTACTTGTTCAGCACAAAAACCTTCTTATATGTAAAAAAAGACTCATTTGCACGTCACCAAGCAGTTATTTTTCCGTTGTGTCCACATTAATGAACGAGTTGACCCGCAGACTACGTGAAGCAAAAGCTTGTTTTTCCGTTGTGTTCATAGTGATGAGCATGATGTCGGCACAATGACCTACAAACCGGTACAAGAACATGACCAAACATACTACTCTACGCAAACTCTTCAAAGAGAGAGTGGAAGATTTTAATAATTCATTTGTAATCTCTCAGAGTCTGGTTTCACCGGCTCTGCATGCAAATAAGGAAGCTTTGTTTTGACGTTTTTTAAAATTTTCATCCTTTGCAAACAAAGCATTGACCTCATGTTTGCTTGGATATTCCGTTTGGAAATCACTCAATTGACCCTTTAGCAGCTTTGAGAAAGGGTCCGAGGATAGCGAGGCCCATTAGATCAAATGGGAAACCAACAGATGGAGTACAGCAAAACAATCACCTTGGATACTAGAAACTCAGAATGCTCCTCCCGTAGCTTCCGTAATACTGACTCTGACTTACGGTTACAAGAAATGAGCCAGCAAATGGCAAAAACTGACACTTCCTAGGACCTGAATCTCTTTTCTTTTCTCGAATTTTTGCAAAACTTTTAAATTTTATGTGTAAAATCTTATTGCCTATCGGAAGGAACTTTAGGTCCTTGGCCATAATTCCAGAAGGAGCATTTTTCATATCATCATTTTTTCTGGAATTTTACCGTCTTTAAAGGGCAAGTCCGAGGTTGGTATAATTGTTGATTATTCAAGAGGCTACACTGTTGTGAGTAGTGTGTAGTACTTCTTTCAATTTTTTTCTCTTTTAATCTGCGAAACTACATATTTCAGTCTGCTAAGAAGTGCGAAATGACTTCATTTTCTATGACGTCACTTCATGTTGACCTGAACGAGGCTACCAAAAGGGTTGATATCATACCACTCACATTACTAGCCTCCTTATCGCGCCTTCGCACACTCGTATAAAATACAAAATGGCGACGATATTTGGCTTAACTTACGAAGATTCATTAACCAATTTATGAAAGTTGGAGGCAACAAAGCTTGGAAAGAACTTATGATTGGTATTAGCAGTTGGTAAGGTTGCTTTTTGGCAATAATTTTATCAACACCGGACTAGTCCTGTAAGCTTTATGCAGGATGTGCGAGAGGAAGTATCTGCAGCTTTGACAAAGATTTAAAATAAAAGCACCGTAAATTGTAGAATGATCGAGGAAATTCAAAATGACCAATGCAAAAGATACTCAGTAGAAGATCCCCGAAAATTCCATTTTGTGACGTCATTGTTACCGGATATTTTGGAAATAGATCCTAATTCCCTTGCTCTAAGCCACGGGGAGGGGGGGGCTCTTCCATAGTAAAGGTACCTGGGGATGTGCCGCCCGCAAGGGTATGCTTTTTCAAACCTTCTGGTCTAGCCAAGGGTATACTTTTTGCCAATTTTAGTCCATTTAGTCTAGCCAAGGGTATAATTTTTGCCAATTTTCGCCCATTTAGTCTGGGCAAGGGTATACTTTTTGGCAATTTTGGTCAAAGAAATGTCAAACTTCGGTAATTCCTGTAAAGAAACCCAAATTTTTTTCAAATTTTGGTCCTTAGAATGCAAAAATTTGGCAAGTTTTGCCAAGAAAATGCCAACTCATGGCACTTTTGATGTAGAGATTAGTCTAGCCAAGGGTATCATTTTCAGAAAAATTGGTCTAGCCAACGATGCCATTTTGAAACAGTGGGCGGCACACCCCTGCCCGAAATTTACCCGAGAACCCCCCCCCCCCCCGTGCTCTAAGCATCAGGAATGATTTTACGTTATAGCTGGCTATGTTTGACCGTGATGAACAACGAAGAAGTATCGAATTAGCGAAATATTCATACATATATTTGTATGGAAATGTGACGTCACTGTACGTCATCGGAATGATGACGTCACACGTAAACGGTAATGAATTTGTTGGAAACATTGATAGTTGGATTCTACATGAAGTTTTGAATCTATTGGTACAAAAAAAATACCAATTTTAACACTAAATGCGAGCGGAATTACATTTCATTTTGACTAAAGATGGTAGTAAGCAAAAGTCTGTAGATTTCGTGGTCTACGATTGATCTTAAATTCTAAAAGTACAGTACTTCTAAAAACATTGACGACATCAAGAACGCTTTCTCCGTAATCGTGACGAATGACCTAAAATTCCTTTTGATCTATTCATTTCAAAGAGGTAGGCAATAACATTTACACTTCTAATTTCAAATTTTTTCAAAGATTCTAGCCCTATACTGCTTTTCTCTACTTGCTGTACGTAGGCTGCTATAAACTGCCACCACCTCTCTCTATCTCTATCCTAAGGCCTGGTTCACACTAGGTCGTTTCGGTCGTTAATGTAATTATGCAGAAAGACCCAGAAGACAAAGGAATCAAATCTCGAGTCTTTGTCCTTTGGGTCTTTTTGCACGATCCTAACGACCCAAACGTCCAAGTATGAACCAGGCTTAACTATTTCAGTATCCCCTGAAAATACCATGTGTACCTGCAACTCTTGCAAGGCAAAAATTCTGTAGCAGCTTGGTCAAAAATGCAAGACTCTCATACAAGCAAAGAAAATCTTTTGTAACAAAGGCATTAAAAGGGCGACTTCGATGGGGAAAGGTTTATGATCTAGGTTAGACTCGTTGCTAGTTCACGATGACCGCGTGGCTCAATGTGAGGCTACAATCCAAGAAACGCCCCACGATTTTTGGACTCACTTGGTAGCTATTTCATCATTTGAAAACTTTTTAATGCAGCATAAGCAAAACGTAAAGTGTCCACAACTTTGACCAAGGATTTTCGGCTAGTTTAAGTGCTGTCTAAAGACGCTTTGCTTAAAGAAGTATGTCATGTCGATTTTGTGGTAACTTCATTATAATTCAATATATACGACAACATGAAGTTTAATTCATATATTACCACATTTTTAATGAAGCTTATGGGTAGCCCCAATATATAAGGAGAACAAAATCCGCTTGCAGATGCATGGTTGATAAACAGATGCAGAAACTACGTCATTGATAAAGATGTCCAAACTGTAGAAACACCATCAACAGATCTATGCTTGGGGTGACCCAAAAACACTTCACGAGCTAAATCATACCAAGGGTGTTAGGACACGGATGTTTTAATTGACTTGTTTTGATCCCTGCGTCTTATTTTGTTGTCTTATTTTCTACTCTGTTCCGTCTTCAACTAAGCGTGATAGGCCCAACCGCTCTCAAGTTGTTCGAATAGAGATCCCTTGTATTTCTGTGTTTTAGTGCGCCTTCGCACAAGATAGGTTTTAAAACCGACCCTACAGCTACGGAACAATAAACACTGAGGATGGTCGCCATATCTTGGAAATCGCCATTTGCATCGACTTAGGTCACTGTAGGCTCCTGCCCTCCCCAACGTTTTCCTGCATCATTTTCCCGCATAACTAATTCAAACCAACTAAGACTGCATTCACACGAAGCCGGCGCATTTTAAAAACGGTGAAAAGTGTGACGGTAGCAGAATCTGAGCTAGCGTTCACATGATGACGGAAAAATTTGAAAACGCGGTACGAAATTTGGCAGTAAGAAACTCTTTTAAGACTTTGATGCCATAGAAAGGTACCTACACCCTAAGTGTTGATCAGTCTTGTTCCAACAGCGTCGAAACGAAAACTGTACTATTTTCATCATTTTCAAGTGTTTACACGATGCTGTTTCCAAAATGTGCCAGCTAGAGTTCAGTTTTCAAAATCTACCGTTTTCAAAATGTACCGGCAAAAAATGTGCCATTTTCATGAGAACGGGAGGCCTATCCGTCACATTTTTCACCGTTATCAAAATGTGCCGGCATTGTGTGAACGCTACGGTGGCCCACAACTGCCACGGCAAAATCAATTGTTCACGGCAAAATTTCAGTTTCCACAGCTGCCAGCAAATCAATTTTCACGGCATAAATGCAATTTTTCACGAAGCAAAATCACTCTTCCATGGCACAAACACATTCTCACGGCACAAACACTTTTTCACGGCACAAACACTTTTTCACGGCACAAACACTTTTTCACGGCATAAACACTTTTTCACGGCACAAACACTCTCTCACGGCACAAACACTTTCTCACGGCACAAACACTTTTTCACGGCACAAACACTTTTTCACGGCACAAACACTTTTTCATGGCACAAACACTTTCTCACGGCACAAACACTTTTTCACTGCACAAACACTTTTTCACGGCACAAACACTTTTTCACGGCACAAACACTTTTTCACGGCACAAACACTTTTTCACGGCACAAACACTTTTTCATGGCACAAACACTTTCTCACGGCACAACACGGTGTTTGTGCCGTGAGAAAGTGTTTGTGCCGTCAAAAAGTGTTTGTGCCGTGAGAAAGTGTTTGTGCCATGAGAAAGTGTTTGTGCCGTGAGAAAGTGTTTGTGCCATGAAAAAGTGTTTGTGCCGTGAAAAAGTGTTTGTGCCGTGAGAAAGTGTTTGTGCCGTGAAAAAGTGTTTGTGCCGTGAAAAAGTGTTTGTGCCGTGAGAAAGTGTTTGTGCCGTGAGAGAGTGTTTGTGCCGTGAAAAAGTGTTTATGCCGTGAAAAAGTGTTTGTGCCGTGAAAAAGTGTTTGTGCCGTGAAAAAGTGTTTGTGCCGTGAGAAAGTGTTTGTGCCGTGAGAGAGTGTTTGTGCCGTGAAAAAGTGTTTGTGCCGTGAAAAAGTGTTTGTGCCGTGAAAAAGTGTTTGTGCCGTGAAAAAGTGTTTGTGCCGTGAGAATGTGTTTGTGCCATGGAAGAGTGATTTTGCTTCGTGAAAAATTGCATTTATGCCGTGAAAATTGATTTGCTGGCAGCTGTGGAAACTGAAATTTTGCCGTGAACAATTGATTTTGCCGTGGCAGTTGTGGGCCACCGTAGAACGCGGTCTTAGAAGCATGGTAGAGTAATTTTGTAAGTAGTCTCATTAGTAACATGTCATTGTAACTTTTTTATTGGAAGATATTAAGCAACATAATTAGATCCAGAACAATGAAATGTTAAAAATCTTGCTACTTACCAAGAGTACAATAGATGCTATCCTTTTCAACACCTTGAAAATCGTCTGTTGTTTTGTTTGCGAGGAAAAATCTAAGCGAAGTTTTTGACTGCGTAAGTTCTTTGACCTAGTAACGTAGGAAAATTTCCACCTTGCATGTGGACAAAATTTTTCTTCTTAGACAAACGAGGCAGATGTTTAACTGTGAACGACCTATAAGACGTACATATTTGACGCAGGGAAACGGCTAGATTACTTCAGCTCACACATCCTCTTGACAGATTTGGAGAAATTGTGAAAATTTAAAGAAAAACCGCAGGCATGATCCGTTGACCTTGTTTTATTTCGCACAGAATGCCTCATTTGTTTGACCATGGGCTATAGGACATTGCTTAAAGAAATGATTACTTCTGCGGGGGCATAAATTGCAAAGAGGACGCTGCGAAGGAAAAGCGAAGGAGAAAAAAACGGAATAATCCTAACTCTCACCCAAACGAAACAATGTTTGTATTCCTTTACAACAAAGTACTTTGGTTAGGCCCTGGCTTCAAATTCTGAATCCCAACTGCAACAACATTCCGCCTCCCAATTTCGTTAGGGTAAGTTTGGGAGGCGGAATGTTGTTGCAGTTGGGATTCAGAATCGGAAGCTTACTGTCTTCAATAATCGTAAGCATCCTGATCATTGTACCAGGTGAGCAAAAAAAGCGCTCGGCGTTGAAAGGTTACTGCTCCCTGAATATACAAGCAATGAAATTTTGCAATATCTGATTAAATGGCTAACATGTTCAATTATTTTTAGAAATTTTCCTGGCTTAGATTGGTCACTCCGTTCTGATTCTGTAGGTAATTTTCTAAAATGAATCCCTTTGAAATACCTTAGGAACGTGCTAAAATTACAATCAAAAATCCCTACTGTGTTTACCTCACAGCGATGACTTTCAGCTCGCTTTAGCACATGCTTTCGTTTTGGCGGGTTGAAATTTGGATTCAGGTTTCCACATGTTTTTGAAGCTATGTAGGATTTGTAAAAACGCACTTTTGGTAGTTCATTGTCTTTATCGATATAAATATAGCCTCGTGCTCTTGGAATCTTGATATTCTGATGATGAAGCAAGTTTGCTTCGAAACGTAAATAATTATAAATATGGCCTAGTCTTTATTAATTTATCGGATTTGTCACACGGATTTGTCACATGGATTTGTCGTAATTTACTTGGATTTGGAATGAACTAATAGAAATGAACATGTAGACTACATTACATAAGTCCCTCTAACTTATGCTCGTTGTTGTTGTTGTCATCGCTTCAGTTGAGGGACTTATGTCCTTACGCTTCAGAATAGGGACTAATTAGGCCAAGTCCGCCGCGTTCACGGCGCGACCAATCAGATCACTACTTTCTTAATATGGTCAACCCACGTGCCTATTGTTAGTGTTTGATTGGCTCATTAGTTCAAAGTTCGACTTCTCGAAGCGAAGCGACGCTCGAAATGACCTTCGAAGGGACGTTCGACTTTTCTTTCGACGTTCGAAGGATGGAAGATGTTCTAAGTTTCTTCTGATTTTTCGTAAGATTTTAGTCCCTGTTTAGAATCAGTTTGGTCGTGAGTCCTTTGTATGAGTGAAATTAAAACATCAGATTATAAATGTTGAACGAATACAAGGAATCACGTCGTCAGTCTAATGAACATGATTATCGTCGCAATTCTTGCTCTTCGTTTTGGAAGCAACGATTAAATTTAAAATAAACCTGCCTATTAAATCACAGACTTAGCTTTAACCAATTGATTTAATTGAAGGAGTCAGAAATTCACTTAAAATATCCATATTTGTTTTCAGGTTTCCACGGGTCTTCAGGGTTTCCTTTGAAGTTCCAATAGACCTGCAATTTGAGTCAATGGCTTGGCTTTCACCGATTAATTCAACTAAAAGTGTCATAAATTCATTTACAGTATATAGCGCAATTTGCTTTTATATTTCCACAAGTCTGCAAAATTTCCAATAATTTTCCGATAAACCTGTGAATTGAGTCATTGGCTTAGCTTTCACCCACTATTTCAACTAAAAATGTCATAAATTCATTAACAATATCAAGCGCAATTTGCCTTCATATTTCCACGAGTCTTAAAAATTTCCATTAAATTTCAACTAAACCTGTGAATCCACCTTTTCAAGATAAGAAGTGCGAAAAGATAGTTCTTTGCTGTTTGAGATTTTGTATTTTTGAGGCTAAAATCTTGTTCCACGGTCAAAACTTAGTGCATTAACCAATTTTCAAATTCATGTCTGTCTTCATTTGGAAATTACGGTGAAATAAGGAATTAGAAATCATAAGGCCTTTGGCCGTGAAATCAAAGTTTGGACAGAAATTTGCCCAAGCATTTGATTTCACGATGAAATGAAAGCGCCCCCCCCGGGGGTGCATTACATATATTTGGGTATTGGGACGTGCCATCAGGAAGGGCATCTATTTTCCAGATATTGGTATAAAGAACGGTATCAATTTTCACAATTTTGGTATAAGGAACGGTACCTATTTTCAAGATTTTGGTATGAAATATAAGGTCAGATATACTTCTTTGAAAAATTGGTATAAGATCGGGTAAACTGTTTCAAAATTTGAGCTACCGTTCACACGATAGCGGAACAATTTGAAAACGGAGGAACTTAGACGGCAAAAACTCGTTGCAACACGTTGATGCCAAAGAAGCTTACCTACACCCTAAGAGTCGATCAGTCTCGTTCCAAAAGTGTTTAAAAATGTTCTCTTTTCATCAGTTTTAGGTGTTTACACGATGCCATTTCCAAAATGTGTCGGTTAGAGTTCCGTTTTCAAAATCTACCGTTTTCAAAATCTGCCGGCAAAAAAGTGCCGTTTTCGTGTGAACGGAAGGCCTAACCGTCGAATGTTTCGCCGTTTTCAAAATGTGTCGGCATCGTGTGAAAGCAGTCTCAATTTCTTGGCTTTACTGATCAATTTAACTGAGAAAGTCATAGCCTCACTTGGCCTCACTTACAATATATAGCTCAATTTGCCTTCATATTTCCACAAGTCTTCAAAGTTTCCATGAAATTTCCAATAAAACTGCGAGTTAAAGAAATTGCCTCGCTTTCACTAATCAACTTCTTGCATGTAAACTTTCAAACTGATTTCTACTTAAATCAATCTATTTTCGCATTCACACTATCACGAAGTTTACTGACGCCACAGAAATTAATTACTGTGCTCAGAGGCTATGATCAAATTATGAAAACCTTTTTGAAGTAGTGCTAAATTTCGACCATTGAGTGTAAATATTGCCATGGTTTTTATTGCATGTGCGCCGATAGATTAATTAATCGGGTTTATATGGCTTTGTATTCTGTTTAAGGCAAGAACTAACTCATTATGGTTGTCCAAATTTATATTTCAGACGCTAAATACGCAAAATAATAAAGCTCTCAAGTTTTGAAAGATTTTATTAACATTATTGCAAATTTCTGTCACCTGACGTTAAAAAGGATTGAAATAAAGAGATGGGGTCAAAGACATTTTGTTTTAAGATCTGGTGCGATATTCAAGAAATCAACCAGTCAGATCCATCAAAAGTTCATACGACGCACTAGACTGATGCCTTTTCGTCCCTTGTTTCCCTGCGTTCCTTGGTCAAGAGGGACTAATAACATTACTCTTAAATAGTGGGCCCACTTTAGGCCCGCGTAGGGTGGTTCCGTATTCACCAATCAAATCGCTAGAATTCAGTTTTTAACCAATCAGGGGGCGCTATTCAGAATGTTGTTGTTGGTACTCTTAAAGAACGGTTGAAGCAGCCTGGAGTTCTCGCAGCTTTGATGGATCTATTTTGCTTCTACAGAGGAAGATTCCTGCCTGAAACGTATGCATTTTGCGCTTTGTAGGTCAACACAACATCATTCTTTGTACTAAGACTTCTCTTTTCAATGTTCGAGCTCTTTAAACCAGATTTTGAAGCGATTTTGTTGAGTGTACGAGAACTCCCACCTCTTTAGGCCATTTTGAAAAAGTGGGCCAATTATATAAGCGTAATATTATGAGTCCCTATTGACCAAGTGATATCAGCAAATCAAAGAACGCAGGGAAACAAGGAACGAAAAGGCATAAGTCTAACGACGCACAGCATCATGGTAAAAAGTTCTATCCGCCATTTTCAGCGCTATCATCTGAAGTGAATCCACGGGGGGGGGGGGTTCTTCCATAGTAAAGGTACCTGGGGAAGTGCCGCCCGCAAGGGTATACTTTCTCGGACTTCTAGTCTAGCCAAGGGTGTACTTTTTGGCAATTTTAGTCGAGTTTAGTCTAGGCAAGGGTATGCTTTTTGGCAATTTTGTTCAAAGAAATGTCAAAATTTGGCAATTCCTGTAAAAAACCCAATTATTCAAAAATTTTGGTTCAGAAAATGCGAGCATTTGGCAAGTTTTGTCTAGAAAACGCAAACTGGGGGCACTTTTGATGAAGGAATTAGTCTTGGCAAGGTTATCATTTTCACAAAAATTGGTCTAGCCAACGGATACATTTTGAAACTGTGGGCGGCACCCCCCTACCCGAAATTTAGCCGAGAACCCTCCCCCCCCCGGTGTGAATCGAAATGGGAAAAATTCGTAGTCGCAATGAGCAGGCTAAAGAAACGCCGTCACACCCATTGTTTCCTAAGCTAAACAATGAAGCAGCACTTGTCAAAGATTTCAGTTCAATATTGAGTATTTCAGAAAAAACGCTACCCAACAATAATCCTAAAATCTTAAGAAATTGACAAATTTTGAGTAGAATAATGTATAGGCCTACCATATGAAAGTACAATCTTTCTTCTGTCTAATGATATGTAGTTTGTAGGTAATGATGAAATATACTTAATTTATCTTCCAAGCATTCCTGCGTGCTGTGGCCCACCCTGTGGCGGGGGTGTTGGCTCGGGTGTGAGTTTTCTGTCTAGCCGTAGTGGGGTGGGTCCTTGCATCTTGGTGGGCATTCTTGCAGTGGGGTGGGTGCATAGCGCGTGGAAATGGCTTGATTACTCGATATCCCTTATGTGCCGCACGTCGGCAGGCATTTTTGACTCAGACGGTATATCATGTCACAACGCAAAGCAGCAATCCCCCTCCCTTTACCTGTTTATTTTTTGTTTGTTTTTGTTTTCTTATTGGATCTAGTATAGTTGAATTGTAAGTGCCAGCTGCAGTGGAGACCAGATAACCAAGTGTCCTTCTCCGCTGTAGCTGGTACATTGAAATGTATCTATTTTGTATTTTTTAACGTTTTTTAGATCTATAAAGAAATATGCCGTTTGGATGCGTTAATGGAATCATTTATCATTAAATTGATATTTTCTCAAGTATGGCCATTTTCAAAAGCAGCATGCTGTCAAAAATTATGCAAAATTTTTTCAGAATAAATTCAGGCCTAAAAGCACTTGAGGTGATGCCTGGAGGAGGGGAAAGACCATTTCATCCTCGCGAGAAGCGTTTATAGGTAATTATGAAATATGCTCTCGCAAAGGTGAGTTAACGTCTATGTAAATTCAGGTAAATTCTCTATCACTTTCCGGCATCTAAAAATAGGCCATACTTAAAAAAGCGTCCATCAAGTAATAAAACATTCAGTTAATCCACCTAACCTGGATATCATTGGAAAGAAGATATATTTTACTTTTTGATGCTATGCCTCAAATTGATTCATATCTGATTATTAACAGAAGAATCTCGAATGATAGTCCAGCAGAATGGTGAAATAATTGTGGGTTTTGAGGTAAAAGCATGCAATTTGGCACACTTATAGAACTCGATATGCTGATTCTTTTAAAACTCAGACCCACTTTGAAAACTCGATGTTATGACGTCACGATGACGTCACAGTTAGATGGATTCATGATCCAGTTTTTGCTAGTTTCCCTTTGAAAGCATCAGGTTTTCTGAATAAGAAAATCTTCAGCCATCTTTCAGGACGATGTATAAATGGATTTATATCAATGGGACAAATCTATGGCCATAATTATGGTGTGATGACGTCACAGTGACGCCATGATGACGTCACAATAGAGATGTTGGTGGATGTTCAAATTCTGAGGTGTAGCATAGACTAGTAATGAAGCTTACAGGAATAGGATGATAGACATAGCCATAACTCACAACTCACCGTAGCCTTTTTAAGTAACAATGGCAGTAACGGTCATGATCAATCACAAAAAGCTACAACTTATCTGCAAAGCGCTCTAGATTTGAGCTGAGCTTTTAAGACATATACATCAACCAAAACAGCCTCCCCTTTTGGGATACCATCCACAGTTCTCTGCATGCTACAAATGCATTTGGTAGGGTCATTCTGAAGGGTGCAAGCTTCCTAGCTGATTACTTCAACCATCCCCAATAGACCTTTTAGCTATTCAGCAAAAGAGCCTGGATCGAGCGTTATTTTTATACTTTTTTGTACACGAGATTCGATCGAGTGGCGTTAGAGCTTCTATCGTTATTGTGCACATTCGAAATTTCTACAAAATTTAGCAAGGTATCGTTCGATTGAGATTCTTTTTCAGAATAGCTAAAAGGTCTATTGTATGTACATGGAAGCCCAGGATTCGCAAAAAGTGACTGGCCCTAGAAATACCCAGCCTGAATGACTTGTAACTCTTTAAACTATCGTTTTATGCCACACAGCCGCTACGTACGTTTCCCCAGTTTTGTTAGCTGTTTATGATATTGTGAACCAACCCCTGACCTGACAGCATTGCAATGTGAAGCGCGTTGGGGACTGTGGAGGGGGTTGGGTGGCTGCAGCAGTTGCTTTCACTGTTGTTCTCCCATCCGAGGCCCTATCCGAGGCTCCCATTTTTCATGCCTTTATGTTAATGGCCACAGGGTAGTTATTGTCTCTTGCTCTTTTTGGTCACGTCCATGTGGTGTTGTATAGTTGTACCGGACGTCCCAAAAATATTTCCCAATGTGAACTGTTATTTCAGTAAAAGTGCGTATTTGATAAAAACTATAAAAGAAATTAGTTATTTGATACAAACTATAAAAGAAATCTATTAATACAATGCCCAATTTAGATCTGACTGGATTTGCGCCGATTGATTTTCCCGTCATAGTTATTTTCCTGAAGAACAGAATACTTGAAATGCTAGAGAAAAAGCTAAAACACATGATCAATAAAATCGTTGAACCTGCATCTCACAATCCACGGAAATTCTACTTTTTAACTGAATTCTAATAGTATCGAGCTTGAATCCCATAAAGGGATGCAAGAAGAATCTCATTTGTCTATTTGGTCCGTTTGTAACAGAGTACGAGCTTTCTCGATTTTCGAAAAAAGTATACTAAACAAGACAAGATCCTGGGTCGCACTTTAGCGTATCGTCGAGTTCACATACCATTTTGTGAAACTGACAAGCGGTTGCATGGTTTCACGCCTGTGATGTAAGGCAAAGAAAGAATGGAGCATATCTCTATCGCTAGACTTTTCACATTTTCAAGGGTTTCTTGAGTAAAAGATTTTTCGAAAATCATAATTTGGAGGTCTTTGTTGAGCAAAATATCGGAAAAAATCAAATGGATCCAAGTTAGCCTTTCAGAGGGAGATTGCCGTTTAGATCGTTAAAAAGAGACAATGGCAGTTTTTCTTGAACCGTTCAAGTAGGGAAACTTTTGTCGGGACACCCAGTATAGTAATTAGAACGTATAGTAGAATGTAGATGTAGCATGTATTGTAACTCTTTATAAAGGGTGTTGCAGAAAAAACGCAACTCAACTATAACCTAAAATCTCAAAAAATTGACAAAATTTAAGTAGATGTATTGTATACCATTTGAAAGTACAATCCTTTTTCTTTCTAGTGATACGCAGTATGGATACATTAATCGAAATTTTTATCATTAAATTAATATTGGCCAATTTCAAATGCAGCATGCTGCAAAAGCAAAATCAACCCATTATTTCCGGCAAAAAATTATGAAAATAATTTTTGTGAAAGTATTTCAAGTCTAAAGCAGTTGAGGTGATGCCTTTAGAAGCAAAATAGGCAATTTCATCCTCATTGGATGAAGTTGAAGATAATGCAAAATAAGCTCTCCCAAAGGTGGATTATCGTCTATATAAATGCCCTATCACTTTCGGGCATTTAAAATTGACCATACTTACGAAAACGAAAACGTCGATTAAGCAATAAAAAATGCACTTGACTTTGATATCATCGGAAAGAAGATAGAATGTACTTTCAGATGGTATGCGTCAAATCTATTCAAATCTTATTATTTCCTGAAGAATCTCGAATGAAAGTGGGTTGCGTTTTTCTGAAACACCCTGACAGATATAAATAAGACCCAGCCTGGCAACTAGCTCAGTCGCAGTGCCAGCTCTAAAAATTCCGAAAGAAGTGGGCTGGGGGGGGGGGACTCTGACGTCATTTTCAGTCAGAAGGTGTATCCAACTCATTTTATCTCATTTTTCTTTGACAATTTTTGCTGACTTTCGGAAATTAGGGGGGATGTACCTCTTCGTTCACCAGCTCTTGATCTTGAATTTTTTCTCGCATCTCACTACTTTAAGCAATTCGCTGGGGCTCCTCCCTTGAACGTAAAATGCCAACCATCCGCTCCACGGAGCTGAAAGATAGCCTCCTCGCGTCCTCATTCTCCTCGGACTGCTCTTGTGCCCTCATTGAATGGACGCTCAACATGTGTAGTACATGTGTGTTATGGCTAAAACAACGATTGACAAGGATGAAGATTTCTTCAGATATATAAGTGCCTTTTACAGGTGAGGGTTGTCACTGAATTGGCACTCAACATGCGTAGTACATGTGTGTTAGGGCTAAAAACAACGATTGAGAAGGATGAAGATTTCTTCAGATAAGTGGTTTTTGCAAGTGAGGGATTCTAAACTTGAGACAGAACGATGTTTAAAGGGAAATTGGTTAATACTCGGGAAAACTTTTCTATCATGATCAAAAGTAATTAATTTATTCTCAAATGCTACACCAAGTTTAGCCTCAGTAATACAGAGTGCAAACATTTCTTCATTTAGCACATATAAGAGGCAATGATGTTTTGATGATGTCATATTGACGCCATAAAATGATATTTTGAGATGGGTCTGAGTTTCAAAATAAACAGTATGTCAAGTATTATCAGTGTGCAAAGAAGGATATAATACATTTAACCTCAATGATACAAAAGTGCAAGCATTCCTTCTTTTAGTGCATTAAGAGGCAATAAAATTTTGATGACGTCATAATGACGTCATAAAATGAGATTTGAAATGGGCCTGAGTTTCAAAATAAACAGTATGTCAAGTATTATCAGTGTGCAAGGAAGGATATAATACATTTAACCTCAATGATACAAAAGTGCAAGCATTCCTTCTTTTAGTGTATTAAGAGGCAATAAAATTTTGATGACGTCATAATGACGTCATAAAATGAGATTTGAAATGGGCCTGAGTTTCAAAATAAACAGTATGTCAAGTATTATCAGTGTGCAAGGAAGGATATAACACATTTAACCTCAATGATTCAAAAGTGCAAGCATTCCATCATTTATTGCATTAAGAGGCGATAAGATTTTGATGACGTCATAATGACGTCATAAAATGAGATTTTGAGATGGGTCTGAGTTTCAAAATAATCAGCATGTCGAGTTCTATCAGTGTGCCAAGTTTCATGCTTTTACCTCAAAACCCACAATTCTGCCATTATTTTACACCATTCTGCTGGACTATGAAAGTGGGTCGCGCTTTTTCTAAAACACCCCGTAGACTTTGACAGGGCCAGCTTTTAACTATGTCGTTTCCTTTTATCTTATTGGAGAGGTGGGTGATGTTTCGGTGGCACAGAGCAAGAAACCAGGGACAACTGGACGACGTGCAAATGATTTTAGCACACATCTTATTATTATCATTATTATTTTTATTTTATTATTATTAATTCTTTCATTTAAAGTTGGCTAAATGCTATAGCTAAATTGCTAATTAAGGCCAACTATTTACAAAAAAAATACATGTAAGATTAAAGTGAAGATATAATTTACAATGAAAAGCCTAAATTTGGATAAAATACTTTGCATAATCTGCAGTTGCAGGCAGTTGCAGGCATGGCATTTATGGGCTTTGATAACCCTTTTGAAACTTGAAAGGAATCCGAGTTTTTCAGCTCTGCTGGTAGTGTCTCCTATACCTTCAGACATCTTTTCAAGATCTTTGTCAACTTTTTGTGTATGCCCCCACGTCTAGTGATCAAGCATCGTAGCCATAGTTGCTTAAAAGCTCTTACGCAATTGGCATGCACTGCAATCGAGCATGGAGCTCAAATCCTTAAAAAAGGTCGGTGTAAAATCCTGTTACATTTTGCTTTGAGTTAAAGTGCTTGAAAGGAAGTTTGGATAATTTGCCGTGGCAATTTTATAATACCTTGATTACTTTCAAAATGGCGGCATTTATTAATTTTGAGGCTGTCACGTCATCAAATTTCTAAATCCTTAACCAGAAGAGCAACAGATATATGTTTGCAGCCATATTGTAGAGCTTCATAAACTATGGTTTTCATCAAGATTGTATCAATTTCCCTCGTGTAATTTAAGATTTGCGATGACTTTGATTTCTTCAAAATTTTTGATGAATGTTTGCAAAAATAATCAAAATGCAGTCATTTTGAAAATAATCAAGATATCAAAAATTGCCACGGCAAATTACCCAAAGTTTCTTTCAAACATTTTAATTCAAAGAAAGATGTGACAAAATTTTACACCCACTATTTTCAAGATTTGAAAGATTTTGCACCCTATGCTCTGCGATCGCTTGTTTTGCTGTTGATAAATTTCATGGACTTCATTCAATTCCCTGTGCTTTATGTTTATTCTGTAACATGGCCGGTGCAAAATGTAACGGCGAAACTACTTTTTGAGCTGTGCAGAACTAAATAGACCAATTTCGAGGAGGGGCTCAGTCATAAAAATCAGTCAGCCAGTAACCAAAAGTGTGCCTGGAAATCACACCATCCTTTGTCTTCAATTAACTTCACAGGAACTTTCGCAAAAACATGTCGTTATTGTCTTGTCTGATCTTTACGCTGCCACAGCACAGCCGCTTTAAACTGTACTCAACCTCGAGGCACTCCTCATTGCTCCATCCTCAGAGCCGATTGCTCCAAGTCCATTTCAGCACTAAGGATAATAATTACTTCTGCGAAGGCGTGATCCACGAAGAGGACGCAGCGAAGGAATAGCGAAGGAGAAGGAAAGGAAACGGAATTCTTTCTCATTCGTTTTTCCTTCGCAGCGTCCTCTTCTACTCAACAGACTTGGGGCAGGTCTAGCCGATCACTGCTAAGACAAAACAAGAACAAAAGTTGTACCAAAGTCCATTGATATATAAATGACACTGTGGCTACGTTAACAGTAACTGAAATAGATAAATGAAGTTGAAAAACAAGAATATATCAAAGATAACTAACGATGCAACATTTCTTAATGATATGTCACAAATACAATACCGGGTGAGCCGGAAAAAAGTTCCCACTTATAAAAGTTCATAGCATCAACACTAACTCACGGATTTGAATGATTCAAATTTCATTTAAAAGCCGAAAGATCGAAGTATTTTTGTGATTTTTCTCGCTGTCTTACCTGCACTAGAAGTATAGTTAAATTTAACTTGATAAAAATTTCATGGTCGCAAAATGACTGAAAAAGGGCCTAAAACATTGATCAAATTGCAAAGACTCTCCTTACACAGAACATTCTCGAAAAGCCTAAGAATCGAACAGTCTCGTTGTAAAAGCGTCAAGAAATGTTTTCTTTTCATTATTTCTGAATGTTCACACGATGCCTTTTCCAAAATGTGCCACTTAGAGTTCCGTTTTCAAAATCTACCGTTTTCAAAATCTGCCGGCAAAAATTGTGCCGTTTTCGTGTATACTGGAGGCCTATCCGTCATATTTTTCACCGTTTTCAAAATGTTCCGGCATCGTGTGAACGCTGTTTAAGCATATCAGTCGTTATGCTTAAACAGCGTTACAAGTGTGTGAAAATCTTTTGCATACAGTAAGAACCCGCAAAATAGAAACCACTTTATAAGAAACCTCAGGCTGATCTTTTTGAGAAATGGTGCCCTCATATAAGAAACCTCTCAGCCTGATTTTAGTAAGGTTTCTTATAGGAGGACCCCAAATATATAACATACTTCATCGTGGCTGAACAATTTGTGATGAGGTCAAATGCATAAATTCATGCAAAAGCATCCCTCTGCCCATATTTAGTATGCATGCTATGGTTGAGTAAATTGATGAGAGTGCTTGGTAATAAGAACATCCTGTTATTTTATAGTGTTTCCTTTGGGTTTTCTTTGTTTTCTTTATACAGCAGGTTCACATCACCTTTATAGGGGTCTTCTTTAGGCAACCTGCTTTAAGAAAATAGCAAATGTTTCTATGTATGTATGTCTGTATGTATTAACTGGAAATCATCGAAGGTTTCTTTCAGCCTATTTCCTTGATAAATGCACTTTTGATAAGAAACTAAGCAGGCTGTTTTGGACAAACTGGCTTCTATTTTGCGATGTCTTACTGTAGATATGACGATGAGTCCCTTGTATCCCTGCGGAAAACCTTGCTCAAGAGGGACTCTTAGGGATTATGATGGAATCATCCTTCGAATCTCAATCCCATGAGAGATTGTTCAATTCTTCAATCGAATCGAACATTCTATCACATTTACACCGTAACAATAGTAATTCACACATCTCGGAATCTGATTGGTACTTTAGGAATTGCGAAGTTTGGGCCTAAGAAGGGCCAGGTTTTTCAGAGTAATATTATGAGTTTCTGTTGACTGAAGCGCCATCATCAAGTCATAGGAAACGAGAGACTCATCGTTACAAGTCTAGTCTTACTGCACGCCATGGTCTGCACAGGATTGTAATTTCCACATCTTACCCTGGACAGTTCGGAAACTATTGCTGTGATGTCCAAACTGTCCATGAAGTAACTAAGCAGTGCGAGCAAGGGCAGATTTTGTAATACAATAGCATCAGTCGCTTTGGTTCACACCTCAATTCAAAGCGATTAGTGAATGCAGACAAAAGAAATTCTCTCAAGCAGAAATTCAAAACAAACGAAGCCGCAAAGTTGCTCTGAAACCAGTACGGCGAACTCTCGTTTGGTGCGGGCGAAGGGAGGTTTCTAAGAGATGTGATGTGCTCATAATGAAAGAAGAAGGGTAAATCTAAAGTTCTGTCTGGGGCATTTGTTTATTTGACTCAGAAACAGAGCAGCGGGCATTACAATTTTAGCACATTTATTGCTCAGATATACGCAGTCACTGCCCAGCTCCTGAATCAAATAAACAAAATGCCCCTGACAGAACTTTAGATTTACCCTTCTTCTTTCATTATAAGGACATTACATCTCTTAGAAACCTCCCTTCGCCCGCACCAAACGAGAGTTCGCCGTACTGGTTTCAGGGCAACTTTGCGTCTTCGTTTGTTTTGAATTTCTGCTTGAGAGAATTTCTTTTGTCTGCATTCACTAATCGCTTTGAATTGAGGTGTGAACCAAAGCGAATGATGCTATTGTATTACAAAATCTGCCCTTGCTAGCAGTGCGATGATTTACTTACCACACCAAACCAAGAACAGCAACCTTGACATCCATAGAACAACAACCTTGAAAACGGGGATCGCTTTGCTTAAGCATCCGGCTTGCAGTATCTCCCCTGTTTATGTTTTCCATAATGCAAAGTCATTTTATGCTTCGATGTAAACGTCTTGTCACAAACTCTGCAGTGAAAGTATTTCTCCTCTTCATCTGCATCCTTTTCCATATGAGTTCTACGATGCCTCCCCAAATTGCCACTTTGCGAAAATGCTTTGCCACATACCTCACATACACAAGGTTTACATTTCGTATGGACCTTCATATGTTCTTTCAAACCTCTCTTGGATGTTAATTGTTTCCCGCACAAGTCACAAATGCAGCTGCTTGAGCCGATGCCATGGAATACAGCCAAATGATTCAGCAGTAGATCTTCCCTCTCAAACGGTCGTTTACAACAGGAGCAAGAAAACTCTGGCTCATCCATCGCTCTGTTTCTTGCAGCAGTTATCGCATTGACCGATCTGACCGCAGTAGCCCCATGGCCCTGTCGATGTCGCATCATATTCCCATGCTGGTTGAAACCTTTATTGCAGATATCGCAAGTATATGGCATTTCAGTAGAGTGTACTCTCATGTGTGTATTCAGGTTTGCCTTTGTCGTGCATTGACGGCCGCATACCTCGCAAACAACGGTACTCTGGCCAATACCGTGAAAGACAGCTAAATGATTGTTGTACATTACGTCAGAGTCAAACGCTCTTCTGCAAGGGACGCACAGAAATTTTCCTTTTTGACTCTCAATCCAGGCATTATCACTGATTCCACTCGGTTCTCCCTCATCATCATCATTATTCGAGTTTCCTGCTGCAGAATGCGATTGGCCCCATTTGGCAAGCTTACTAAGTGCATCCTTTGCATGCACTTGAATATGTGCTTTTAATTCTTCCTGGGAGGCACAGTGCAAATGACAGAGTTCACATTTATAGGAAGTTCTATCGACGGCTTTATCTTCATCATCTCCATCATCTGAAGGCAATGTACAGCCAGCTTCGTGCCCTGTTAGAGATTTGTTACTCATTCTCGATGTCACTGCTTCCGTCTCTCCTTTGTCCTCGCCATTTCTCTCATTTAAATGCAACACTGAATTGGCGTCATCCACCTTAGTGGTTTTGCTATCATTTCTAGATCTTTTAGCTGCACTCACCAGCGGCTCATCATCACTGCCTGAATCTTCCTCACCTACGTCCTCATCATCTTCATCACAAATGTTGCTTTTACCTAGGTAAATTGGTCCAGTCGGGCCTACATAGAGGCCCTCTTGCTCCTCAGTATCATCACAAACTTCCCCTGGAACATGAAATCCCTTTCTCAGATGAACACCCTTGTGTACCTTCAGATCAATCTCTCTGCGAAATCTGACACCGCAAACGAAACAGCAGTGCAAGTTATTCATACGTTGCTTGTGAGTGCTTTTCTTATGTTCACTCAATTGATATCGGTACACATAACTGATGTCGCAATCAGGGCATGTGTAAACAGCCGGTGTGTGGTGTTCCTTGATATGCTCATTCAAATGCTCCTTCGATGAGAATCTCATCTCGCAATTAACACAATTCGCCATAACAAGTTCAGTTTCCTGGTCAGGCGCACTTGGGCAGTTCCCTCGTGTGGTATTATAATGCCCCTTAAGCTTTGTTTTGCTGCTGAAAGCCTCATGACAATTCCAGCACTGATGAGTCGGAATGAACTGACAGTTGCTGAGCAGATGGTAGTGTAGTCCTTTGGGTTTCTCGCATATACTTAGACACAGCACACACGGTATTTGTTGGGATACCACCATTGAGATATCCATGTTCTCAGCACCCACCGTAATTTGCGAGGCCACCACCGTACCCGTTGTTGATGCAGAAATAGGGATTTCTCTCACAGGCTGCTCTGCACTATCTACCCGGTCAACGTTATTTGCGGTTGCTTCAGCGCTACTCAAAATCCCATTGTCTCTAGCTTTTCCTTGACTCTCCAAGCAATCTAACAAATGACCTACAAAGTTTTGTGCCACATCGAAATACTTATTGCAATTTCCGCAAAATATTGGCGATCCCAAACTGTCAATATGACCTGATAGATGATGACGGTAATCTTTCAGCTCATCAAATGCATCGCCGCAAACGAGACAACTGTGAGGACTACGAATCTCTCCTATACTTGAACCACCGGTTTCATGATCAGCTGTGATTGGGTTTTCATGTTTTGATAAGTGATCACAGTAATCTTTGAGCTCGTCAAACGACTCACTGCATAGATGGCAGTTAAAGGACCTAAGACTTTCACCTTGGGGAACTGAATCAACTCTACCTTGATCATCACTGATTCCTGTATTACTTGCATCATGATTACTGCTTGCAAATGTTCTTGTATGCTCTAAGCAGTGATCATACACATCTTTGACTGTCTTTAAGAACAAGCCACAAATAAAACAAAACTTGTTGACAATCGTTTCGGTATTAAGATGACACTTCTGATGCTTTACCATCCCTGCAGCATCGAATGATATCTTGCACCTCTTGCATTGTCGTGTAGAAAAGCACCTGTTCTCTCTTAAATGATTGTCCAAATATCCTTGCGTTCGAAAGCATTTTCCACATCTTGTACAATCAAAAGAACTACGATCTGGATGCTTGGCTTCAATGTGCAGTTTCAGTTTATTTCCATATGGAAAGACAGCATCACAGTGGTGGCATTGAAATCTGATTTGCTTATGATCTAGTCGATTGTGATCAGTCAATTGGTTCCTGTTTGGGAATACCATGCCGCACACTTTACAGCGGAACACACCCTGAGAGTGCCTTGCACGATGCTTGTCGAGAATCTCTTGCGTCAAAAATGATTGAATACACATATCGCACTGAAACGGTGGTTTAAAATCAGCCATATCATGATTCGTAGCCATATGCCTTTTTAGATTACTCGCCTGGTTGAATCTGTGGCCACAAACTGAGCATGCATATCGAAAACCTCTCTCATGAATTCTAATATGCATCCCATATAACATCTTAGTTCTGAATCTTTTTCCGCAATCTTTACAATCAAAAGGCTTCTCTTCTCCAACATGCTTCGCCACATGTTTTTTATACTCTAGAACATCACCAGTAGCCCACCAGCAATGTGGACACTTGAGAGGCTGCAAGCTCATCTTTTGATGTACACTCTTCATATGACCTTCTAAATCAGTGAATGTTTGACTGCATATAAAGCATGTATTTGTTTTCTTTGTAGAATGCACCTCTCGTTGATGCTTCCTCAATAAACTACTCTTTGCAAACACCAGTCCACAATGCTTGCATAGGCCATCATTAACAGCGCTCTTATGACAGGTCTTGATGTGCCTTTTAAGATACTTTGCTCTATCGAATTCTTTATTGCATAATTCACAGCGATGTGTTTTCTTTTCTACTTTAACCTTCTTGCCAATACTCCCACTACCATTAACAGCTGCATCAACTATTGCACTACTGTTCACAACTTTGTGCTCTCTGATCCGCTCCTCAAGATCATTTGCAAGAGAAATCAGTTCGTCAAGATCAGCCTGTTTTTCCCTAGATGCTGTCCAGTTTCCTTGAGCTGCATTCCCATTACTTCCCATGCTGTCATCACTGTCTTCATATTCCTCATCATCGGAGACCGGCGAATCAGTGCTACAGTTCTGGTTTTGAACAACCACCTCTGAGATTATTTCATCTATGTTAACAATATCTTTAAGCTCGGTATGATCAATAGTTTGTGTTATGACTGCATCGTTCTCCTTGGATACTGCCTCCGTTTCTGCTACCACTGTTTGGTCGTTTTTTGGTGGCGACCATATCTCCTGTTGCTTCATCTCAACTGCCAAATCTTCCTTAGGTGATGAAAAGGCCTTCTTTTCAATGGTACCAGCTTGCTCTGTCTTATGTTCTATGAAATTCATATTCCCTGCAGCCTGAATCTGCTCATTTTCATTTGCGCTCTTGAGATCTTGGATTTCGGCCTGGTCAGTTTCATCATACTTCCTGTGTGGTAATGAACTGCTCACAATTTCAGATTCCGGTCTTGGAAAAACGATTTGGCTATCTGAAGATTCCTTCCCGTTGAACAGTTCCTTCGACACTTGTGGCAAAATGTCCAGATTATCAGACTGGGCATTCGTTTCCATTGAGTGTAGTGGTACACTTGAATTCGTTACTGCTGTCCCAGCAATCTGACTTTCATTTCCTGGACCAGAGTTGAGTGATGGCTGAAACTCGTTTTGTTTTCTTCCTGTGAGCTTTGTAGTACTGTCAGCGACATTCCTGTTTCCTTTAGTATTCTTCCCTTTAAATGTAATGCTTTGCAAGGCAAGATCATCATCTATCAGTATTGTTCTCCCGTCTTCATCAAAAACAACCTTGGGCACATGACGAGTGGCTTGCATTCCACCATTTTTACTCTCAGTGGCAACATTTCTCTCCAGAACAGTGAAACTGCCATCAGCAGAGCCTTCCTTAGCTCCAGACTGACTTACACTAGAACCGATACCCTCCTCTGCCGTCCTGTTGCCAAAATCCATGCTATTAGAAGATTCCGGCTCAACATGTGATGTCCAGTGTTCTTCGTAATGATACAGCTTGTCGAACAATGCCGAACAAAGTACACATTTGTATTTTCTGTCGCGTGCGTTGAGGCTAGATTTCACCAAAATCAATGGGATTTCTACGAGACTATTATTTGCGACTGGCATGCTCTTAACTTCTTGTGTGCCATGGACAGTATTTTCCTTTTTCCATTTTGCAACATTCTTGACAATATCAGGTACCTTTGTATTGTCTATGAATGATATTGGTTTATTAACACGGCTCAGTGGCGTATCATTGGACTTTTTGTGAATCTCTTTGCTTATTTCTCTCCCACCCTCAGCAACGCTGCCTCTAAAAATAAGGCCACCATCTTTCACTGTCTCAGTGTACTGTCTCCCTGTCTCCTTCCCTTCAAGCTCCTGACAATTCATTGCCACTGTGCCACTGTAAACTGAGCTGGCTTCCTGTAGAAAAGAGATGGGTGTTGATTGCATGAAGCTCGCATATAAAGCTATGCTGGCCAACTATCAATCAAATAGAAATCAAATCTACGAGTGGCATGCTTCGCAATGGCAACAACCTAAAGCTGATGTCTTCAATAATGAAAAGAGCGTTCCAAAATCAAGCCAGCAAACAGTTTAACAGACTGTTACCTACTGTTTGACACGATACAACTCTACACTCTTTCTGTAACAGGCTATGGAGAGATCTTTTTATGCAAGCTGACGAATGACTAATCAACTAACTCTTATTCCGAATCTTGTAATAAATATTCATTTTTATATTTTATCTTTCTTTCAATTTCAATTTTACTGTTCCTTTAATATGATCAGAAATACAGGGCACAAAACCTTTTTAGCTAGAGTTGAAGAGCCACACTTATGTTTTAGATATGCTCATAAAACCATGTATGTATGTAGTTTTACGTATGTAGGTTACATACATGCATACATGCATACAAATGTATTCTTGACTCACCTTACTAACGGACTTGCCATTAGCCTTGCTCCCCACCTTAATTCTTGGCTTCCCCTGCTGTATTCTGGGCTCGTTCTTATAAAAGTCGACATTGTCATCTTCGTAACGTTTGGGAGGCTTGATTTCTCGCTTTGACAGTACAGAGTTGCCTTTTCCCATAAATACTGATCGACTACTCCTTCGTAGTTTGTTCACTTGATTACCAGGTTCCTTGCTGGTTTCCAATGTAGATGGGATTTCCTTAGAATAACCACTGCGAAGGTCATGTTTGCTCGTTGCATGGCCTGAAATCCAATGACGTTAATCAACAAGTGGTGAATTTAACTTTGGTAACACCGTCAAGCCTCTTTAAAGCCCCCCTCCCTAATGATAAAGGTAGACTACATTACATAAGTCCCTCTAACTTACGCTCGTTGTTGTTGTTGTTATCGCTTCAGTTGAGGGACTTATATCCTTACGCTTCAATACAGGGACTAATAAGGCCAAGTCCGCCGCGTTCACGGCGCGACCATTCAGATCGCTACTTTCTTAATAAGGTCAACCCACGTGCCTATTTGTAGCGTTTGATTGGTTACTAGTTCAACGTTGGACTTCTCGAAGCGAAGCGACGCTCGAAGTGACCTTGGAAGGGAGGGACGTTCGAATTTTCTTCCGACGTTCGTAGGATGGAAGATGTTCTAAGTTTCTTCTGATTTTTCGTAAGATTTTAGTCCCTGTTTAGAATCCGTTTGGTCGTGAGTCCTTTGTATGAATGAAATCAAAACATCAGATTATAAATGTTGAACGAATACAGGGAATCAAGTCGTCAGTCTATGATAAAGGCTTCTTCAATTTCGAAGGCTATTGTTATGTTTTATGACATTGTTCAATTTTCCCAAGGTTATGGCACTTTCCTTGGGTTATCGAGCCTTCTTTGCCAAAATTTGCTTCGCCAATCATTTACATGGAATCAACACTGGAGATGCAATCTGATTGGACTTCACTTTCAAAAGGCAATTTCATTGGACTGAACAAAATACCGGGTATCCCAAAATGATGTATCATTGTTTGCAGAGCTGTACAGGGTGTGTCAAAAAATTGTTCGACGTTTGATTAAATGTTGAAAAATAACGATAACACGAACAGGCTCATGGGAAGATAACCCCGTACCTAAGAATATGAAATAATTTTAGAGACCAGAATCTTGCAAATCGATTGAAAATTCAAGGGATTGGGAGCATTGAACGATCAAAAATATGCAGCAGCTGAAATCAGAGATTCCCAGATTAGTTGTAAGGCAAAAAGCTCGAAGATGGAAGTAGAAGAAGGTTACACAATGTCATAAGTCTCATTAATATCAGAGCCAACCAAAAAGGGCTTCTAAAGTAATTTATCCTTACAATAATTGTTAAAGTTAGCTTAACACTGCATTAGTTCCAAACATAATAGACGAAAGACTGAATTTGTTTCATTGTTGTTGTTGTGAAATTATTTTAATTCGATTGAAAAGACCCTAGCTAACAACATATATACATATATACAAGTTCAATATAGCTACATAGCACAAGCAGTAGACTGAAGACTTCCATTGATAGTATGCTGAACAAGTACAGGGAGTTAATGTCCAACAATGATAAAAGGTCATGAGAGAAATTAGAAACACTTACCCTCAGCAGCAGATTCCTTCATCAGTGTTGACATGTCAGCTTTATTTGAACCAGGTTTATTGGATGTAACAACACTGGTCTTGGTCTTGATAACCGGTCTGACATTATTGGCTGTAAAATCCTTACTTCCAGATGATTCTGGCACTAGAATTGACTCTTCAGCTGGTATGCACTGTTTTGCAGATGCTGGCTGTGGTAACACATTGCTTCCAGAATCTTCTCTGTCTCCATTGGATCTGACTCGTTTCTTTTCAACTCCTCTGTCCTTCTTTTGCAAATCTCTTATCACTGCACCCCTCTTCTTTTGCGCCTTCCTTGATGGCCTGCTTGGCTTTTTTTGTTGAATGACTCCATGCTTTGACTTGGCGTATTTCCTCACCTCTAATGTCTTTCTCCTACCCATCTTACCAAGAAGTTGTTGCTTTTGGATTTGAGGCTGAAGAGGAAATTGATCCTTTTCAATCAAAGAGAATTAATTGGAATTGTGGGCTACCACAGTTGTAAATTAAAAGGTGTCCCTGCCTCAGATCGCACCCAGGATCTTGATGTCAAAAGTCTCTCTGACAAATCACTGTAGCACTCTAGTGCATTGAAATTTTGGAGAAATCTGAAGTCATTCAGATCCCTTGATCTACGCAACAGCTGAAGCCATTTTTGGTTTAGTCGTGTTTTGGCATGAAGCCTTCTTCAGATCCATGCATAATATAGCCTGTTATCCAGACCCTATTTCATTAACAGGCTATGCACAATATATATTTATTTTATTTGGCATAAGCTGACATGATATCTATCAAGAGTGGGCTACCACAGTTAGAAATCAAAATGTGCCCCAGCTGATCTTTCTGTCAAAAGTCTCTCCTGCAAAATCACTGCATCACTCAAGCAGAATGCAATTTCAGAAAGACATTAAGTCGTTTGGATCCCTGTCATTCACCAGCCCACTCTATTAAGGCCCTCAACTTACGCTCATCTTTTTTTTATTTAAATGTACATTGTCGTTTTGCCACTTCAGTGAGTATCTTAGTTCCAAACTGTTCTCAGAATGGACAAAAATTTCCTTCAGGGAACAGATCTGTTCCCCGACTAATCAGAATGGACGATGACGAGTAATGTGATCGGATTGGCTGATTTTTCTTCAAGTTAAACTTCCCACCAAAGACAAACAAAAACGTGTTCAACTGAATGGCCGCAACAATCAAAGTCTTGAAGTGCTGAACGAATTTATAGGAGATCTTTTGCATCCCCAAACAAACAAAATATCGTTTTGTAGATAGGAGTTTTTCAGGACGAGCAAAAAGACAACAATCATTGTTATTCATTCTATTCATTCGACATATCCAGTGGTTAAATAGGCAAAGGCCTAAAATTCAAATTCTACGACTCAAATCATTTTAGTGTTCAAATTTTCTAGAACGTTTTGAATCAACACGATTCATTATCAACTCATGAAACTAAGAGTAAACAAGCTATTTAATGCCATGTGGTATTCTCAAGATAAATGAAAGACATTATAAATTATGTAATTTAGTTATCAAAAGAGAAAAACACCGAGAAGAAATATATCTTGGGAAAACTAAAAAAGACAGAGTGGAATTGACGACTGTTGCGAATTCAATGATGGCCGGTATCGTGCTATTAGTAAACTCTCAAAAATTAATAAGTCAAACTCCCTAGAGGCCTTAGCTATGATGTTAAAATCATCGAGAGAACCAGCGTGCCCTGTCAGGAGATTCCTAGGAGTTTTTGCTGAAATAGCTTGAAGAAACATCCATCTAAGCACTGATTGCTTGTTTTAGGGTGTAGCACTTCAGGGAGACTGCTTTTTTCTGCGTTAGGGTTTGTGCTTTTGAGAAAAACCTGCAGGTGATTTAGGCCAAGTGGGTTTCTGGAAGCGTAAGAACGTAAGTCATAAAATGTGCAGGCCCTGAAATGAGAGGTGCTTGATTGAGCTTGAACGCCTCCACACTCGCCTCAAAAAATCCTACTGGCTCAATTGTTCAAGCACCTTGCAGATCAAAGGTGCTTCTTTCAATGATCCATAATTACATTTTGTGAATGTATTTGAAATAGAATATTCAGCCCAAACCTTCCTTTTTATCTTTGTAAAAACTACAATAAATTGTCTTTCCTTCTCTCCATTGACTCGTAAAATTTCCACTCCCTTCCAAAGTAACATTCACCGATGCTTTTACCAAGCTGCCTCGCTTTGATGCTGGCTGCCACTACAATTTGCTCAGCACACATGTTGAAGCAAAATAGCTCTGCCGGTCTGCCGGTGCTGACCATATGGCAGAATCATCACCGTTCAACTCTTGGGAAAAGGGGAATTGGGATTGGCCAGAAGTTAAAGTTATCAACAAGGAGCAGCAGGTTACAAATTTTCATGCAAACTTTGCAGGAGGCAAACCAAGGCTGTTCCATCTTGTTGGACATGCAGCCCAGCTCAAACGGCAATGCTGGCCTCTTCAATGATTGATGTGATTTTAACTGAAGTTCCCTAATTTCAACTTACATTACGACAACCTGTCTCAATGTACACAATCAAGCATGGTTTCAACATGTTTTGCCCATGTTTCAAGCATGGCCAGACTGGAAAGTTTGCATTGCGTGGCCGATTTCTCAGCCGCACACTTTAAATTTCAGCTGCGATATTTTCATAAAACAACAAAAGGAAACAATAGAACTATTATTTAGTGACACAAATACAGCCACAAAAGCAATTTTGACATAACAGAGATCCTGCGCATTCTGCAAACTTTCCAATCTGCAAGCATAGTGTAGTCCAGTCTGCATTCTTTGAAGTGCGTGGGGAAGATCTTCCCCGTGCCACTTCAACTGGTTCCAGCCCCGCAGCTGCCGCACCATAACCCTGTAGTAACACGATCTTTGGCAATTTGTTTATGAAATTTACCAAAAACCCCAACCCTCAGATGCGTCAAAATTTACTTCAGAATGAGCTTCCCCATGCCAAAATCAAAAATCCAAACTGGGGTATAGTGAGTGTAGCCCAGATTGGAAAGTTTGCCTTGCGCAGCCAATTTCTCTGCCGCACACTTTAAATTTCAGCTGTGGTTCCAGCCGCAAAATTTTCGTGAAACAACAAAAGGAAACAATAGAGCTATTGTTTAGTGACACAAATGCAGCCGCGCAAGCAATTTGGACATAAGAGAGATCCCCACGCATTCTGCAAACTTTCCAATCTGGAAGCATAGTGTAGTCCAGTCTGCATTCTTTGAAGTGCGTGGGGAAGATCTTCCCCGCGCCACTTCAACTGATTCCAGCCCCGCAGCCGCCGCGCCATAACCCTGTAGTAACACGATCTTTGGCAATTTGTTTATGAAATTTACCAAAAACCCCAACCCTCAGATGCGACAAAATTGACTTCAGAATGAGCTTCCCCATGCCAAAATCAAAAATCCAAACTGGGGGGGGGGGGGGGGTATATAGTATAGCGAGTGTAGCAACACACCAGAAATTTAAATAGACCTCTTAACTATTCCACAAAAGAGTCTAGATTAAGCAATATTTTCATTTACATTTTTACATGACATGTAATTCAGATCCCTTCAGATTCCTTGACCTTGTTTGCTTGAGAGAACAAGAGAGTGAACGCATATCAAGCTAAGCAGGACTTTTTGCTCACAAAAACCCGAGAAAATTTACCTTAGTTTCAAGATACATACCTTTTTACAGTATCACAGCTGTTATCGTATCGAAAGGAGTTGAACTGGAGAGGTAATCTATTTGCAATTCAATCAGAGAGTTCGTTGCGTTTGGAGTTTCGTTTAGGCCATTTTCTTATCTCCAGGCGGTTGATAAAGTGAGAACGAGGCAGATACATAAGGGCAGATTTCATAACAATAGAATTCGTGTTTGATTGACATGTAACGCACCAAGAGATATTCACGGCCTGGCTGAGGTATTTTATTCATCGGTTTTTGCTTTTCCACGAAATAGATGGCTGGCTACCTAAGTAATATATAGATTGCTGAACTGAAGTACAACCTGTGTTACAGACTCTCCTTTTTGCAACAGGGGACTGGAGGGGTCTGAGACACAAGCTATAAGTTGGCATTAGGGCGTACTCTTTTGGGCATCTATTGAGGCGTAGTTTGGGCATCTTCTGAAAACGGTAGAGTTGGAAGAAGAGAAAATCATATTCTTTTGTTTCCATTCTGCCGAAAACGGTAGACTTCGCAGACTTCACATCGCTTTCATGAAACCCATTCTTTTGGTCATCCTGTTTTCGGTAGACTTCCGAGAGATCCGAGGCTTCGGAAACCTTCTGCTCATGAAGCTGGCAGACTTTGGAAAAAATGCAGAGAGCATTTAATTTCATGAATGAAAAAGTTTCCAAACCATCGAAAAAACAATGACACTTTGCATATTCTTTTCTCTTGGGACTGGCATAACAAAAGTACATCGTATTGCAGCTTCGGTTCGCTCGAGTCTGTTAAATGGCGTGCCCTACGTGCCCTCGTGCCTTCGATGTTGGCGTGCCCTCGTGCCCAAATTTTCGGCGTGCCTTCGTGCCTTCCATGTTGGCGTGCCCTCGTGCCCTCGTGCCCGCGTGCCCAAATTTTCAGCGTGCCCTCGTGCCTTCTATGTTGGCGTGCCCTCGTGCCCTCGTGCCCGCGTGCTCAAATTCTTGGCGTGCCTTCGATGCTGGCGTGCCCTCACGCCCAAATTTTCGGCGTGCCCTCGTGCCTTCGATGTTGATGTTCAGGACACTCTTGAGGGATTTTACCCTTGAAATGTTTCTTGAAAGTTTGAAACTTAGTGATCCTTTTTTTCTAAATTTCATCCGAGAAACCTGAGCAGAGAATTTGAAGTGAAAAATTTAAAACATGGATAAAGTTTTGTAGAGACAAACATCTACGGAACTTAACAACAAGCACACGTGACGGTATCTAATTAATGATAGGGACATTAACGGCTAGGCTGCACCAAATAAAGGAGATAATTAAGGATAACACGTAGTAAAGTGGACTATTTTGGAAGTTTTTTAAGGATACGCAGAAGAGACTGCAGCTGAGGGCAAACTTTTCAACTTTGTTTTGAAATTATGTCCTTGGGTAAGTTTATCCAGCAAAAATGTTTTTGAAATCTTTTTCCACTGTCTTACAAAAGAGGTTTCTCTGGAGACCACTTCGCTCAGTTCATTTTACCCCGACACGGGGTACAGTGAAATACTGAGCAAACTTTTCAATAAAACCAATCAAATACCAGGGGAACCTGGAATCGTTATTCACTTTGCGACTCTAAGCAGTCCTTTGCATGTCAACACCAAAAAATCGAATAAAATTAAAAAGTGAAATGGTGGCCTGTGTTGAGAAGAATCTTTGCAGAATCAATATATTTACCAAAAACTATTTTTAGGTACAAATTTGAGTCACATACTGAATACAAATCGATCGATAATCATGGGAATACACTTAAGAAAATGTTATATTGCATATAGATACCATATCACCACGGAGAGAAACACTTTTTTCGAGGTAGTTCACTTTACCCCGAAACTTCTCCCTGAGGTAAAACCAAAACTACAAAAAAAATCTTATGCAGTTATCAAGCTCATGGTTATGACCATCTATCTTTCCTGTATCGATAGATATCCTTGTTTCATCAAATCAAACAGAAGCCTTGAAAGTACCCCCGTAGTTCACTTTACCCCGTCTTACCCTAATCATCACAGAAAAAAATTGAAAATTGCGAGCACTTAAAATGCAGGGTACGTGGTGCAGTCGTCAAAATAAATGAAAAGTCGTCAAGTTCATGTCAGATGTTATCCATCGTTTTAAAGTAACACAGGCACGAGGGCACGCCGAAAATTTTGGCACGAGGGCACGAGGGCACGAGGGCACGCCAACATTGAAGGCACGAGGGCACGCCGAAAATGTGGGCACGAGGGCACGAGGGCACGAGGGCAAGCCAACATGAAAGGCACGAGGGCACGCCGATAATTTGGGCACGCGGGCACGAGGGCACGAGGGCACGCCAACATGGAAGGTACGAGGGCACGCCGAAAATTTGGGCACGCGGGCACGAGGGCACGCCAACATCGAAGGCACGAGGGCACGCCGAAATTTTGGGCACGAGTGCACGAGGAGATTGAAGGGCACGCAGGGCACGCAGGGCACGCGATTTAACAGACTCGGTTCGCTCGGTCGAACAACAACATTCGAAGTCTCTTTCTGTTACAATTCCCATTTTTTGGCATTTTTCCCTGCGAAGTCTGCCAACTCTACCGTTTTCAGAATTCCTATTCTTTTGACATTTTTCTCTGCGAAATCTTCCAACTCTACCGTTTTCAGAATTCGCATTCTTTTGGTAACTAACATTTTTCTCTGCGAGCTCTACCGTTTTCAGAAGACTTCGCAGACTTCAGATGCCCAAAAGAATAAACCCCATTCCTTCCTTGGTGTCATTCTACCGAAACAGTACACTTCACAGCCATCAGATCATTCTGTTCGAAAACAGGTTTTTTTGGTCATTCTGTTTTCGGTAGAATTCCCACAGATTATTAACGTATTCTTTTGGGCTCTTCTGAAAACGGCAGACTTCCGAGACTTTAGAAAACTTCTGCTCCTCTGAGCCTTGTTCGTGATTTGCATCTCTCCGCAACGCATTGCATTCGAAATCCTTCTCACACTTTCAGCATCCTTATTCCTTTGTGATTTTTATCTGCGAAATCTGCCTATACTACCGTTTTTCAGACTGTGTATAGATATTGCATTTAATTACAATAGAATGTTGCTGCACGTGACAAATCGTTTATTGTGAACCTCAATCGAAAGACGTTTGTTTACATTTTGAAGAATTTTCGAATGTGCACAATAGCGATGGAAGTCCTAACGCCACTCGATCGAACTTCGTGTATAAAATTGTATAGAAATATCGCTCGATCCAGACTCTTGTAGAATAGCTAAAGGTCTATTGCTTGGAAAGTTGGAAACAAACTTTCTTCAGGCTGCTAGAACACCAGCCAGCCAAGACCCATTAGGATTTTTGGGCCTAGCATATGCAAAAATCTCGCGAAAACATGAGAGTTTACTGCTTTCCAGCCTATACAAGTCAAGGTATCAGGTTTCTTGGAGACATACGATGGAAAAGTAAGTATCATTTGAAGACAAGTTGCGTTTTGGCTAGGATGAAAATGTCTCCTTATTTCTGGAACCACAGTTCTCAACAAAAATAATCAAGCGTTTGGAACTGAATCATATCATAAAAAATTCAGACGATGCAACGCAAAAAAGCGATTGATATCAAAATTAACAACGCTGAAGCCAAAATTCTACGGATGTAAGTTTCAATTTAACACCCTATTCACACTGCAAGTTAAACCAGTTTAAACTGAACCAGGTTTCGAATGGAGCCTTCTAATTGGGCAATCCAGCAAATCTAATGCATTTGATTGGTTGATATCTAAGGCCCTGTTTATATGAGGAAAAACACCTCACCTACCAGACCCGGGGCTGAGAGGCGAGGTAAATTTCAGTCACTGTTTATATGAGATTGTTTACCTCACCTGTCAGCACCGGGGCTGAGAGGCGAGGTGAAGTAAAGTCTTTCTTCCGTGAAATCAGAGCGAACTGACCAATAAGAATCAACGAATGATTTCACTTCACCTCACCATACCGGTGGTGTTTCGTTTATATGGAAAAATTTCACCTCACCCAGGCGAGATCCCACTTCAGGTGAGGTGGGATTTCACTATACCGGTAGTATTGCGTTCATCATGTAAACGCAAAATGAAAATAGAAAGGATTCTATGGGAAGGTGGAATCTCACCTCTCAGCCCCGGGTCTGGCAGGTGAGGTGTTTTTCCTCACATAAACAGGTCCTAACCTAGTTTAAGTAAAGCTGGTTTAACTGTGTCAGTGTGAATGCGATAAAGAAACTTGGTGGCAGTACAAAAAACTAAGCAATGGAACGAAACTGAAAGAAGTGCTGTTAACACACTTACATTACTTATTACTGAATTTTACTTTTATATGACATACATCTTATTTACAGTGAAAGTGGTAGAAGCGGTACAACCCATGGTGTCAATATTCAAAATAGAATGACATCTTCATTGGATTTTAATTTCTCTGTATGAAGGAAAACATTGAACATAGGGAAAGAGCTCATGTTGTAATCCGTCGGACGCTCGGCCAAACGGAAGCAATGTTCGAGTTGAACGGAAGCAAATAACAAAACAGTATTCGAATAGTCATCCAATCATGAAAGTCTATTTTCAAATAATCTTCGAATTTATTACATCTCTAAAATAATTTTCAAATATATTACATCTCGTCAGCTGAAGAATCTTAATCAAGAAGCTTTCCTCTCAGATCTCTCTGAGCTTGATTGGGAGGCATTCGTACATAATGCTGAAGACAATGATGATGCAGTATGCAAGTGGACGCTTCTGCCGCTTTAGGGCCTGTTTATATGAGGAAAAAGACCTCACCTGCCAGACCCGGGGCTGAGAGGTGAGATTCCACCTTCTCATAGAATCCTTTCTATTTTCATTTTGCGTTTACATGATGAACGCAATACTACCGGTATAGTGAAATCCCACCTCACCTGAAGTGGGATCTCGCCTGGGTGAGGTGAAATTTTTCCATATAAACGAAACACCACCGGTATGGTGAGGTGAAGTGAAATCATTCGTTGATTCTTATTGGTCAGTTCGTTCTGATTTCACGGAAGAAAGACTTTACTTCACCTCGCCTCTCAGCCCCGGTGCTGACAGGTGAGGTAAACAATCTCATATAAACAGTGACTGAAATTTACCTCGCCTCTCAGCCCCGGGTCTGGCAGGTGAGGTGTTTTTCCTCATATAAACAGGGCCTTAGACTTACGAGGGAAATGTACGAAGTGGAGTGCACGGGAGATGGTGGGTTTGTGAAACAGACTTTTTAATTCGATTGTTTTATAAGAAAAATCTACCAGTACTAGCGAAAAGACTGTGTAAAAAGTTGACCATTCAGTAGATACCCGCATAAAAGAACCTGTTTTTATAAGAACTTTGAGGCTGAAAATGGGGGAGCTTCTTTTATAATAGCTTTTAAGTTATTTGATATCAAAATCACCGGCTAATGTGCAACAAGAATTCTTAAGAAATCTTCAGAGTTTGTCAGAAATTTCAAGTATTCTTGACATTCTGATCAGATTGGTGGAAGAAACTGTCAAATTTTTACACAAGAATTAGAATTCTTGTGTTGAAAAAAAAACAGTATTAATGAGTGCAAGGCGTGTATGTCTTTAAGAACCTTCCAGGCTGGAATAGACTATTTTCACAATGACGTCAGTTCTTTTGGAATAATTCCAGGAAAATTACTTGCCTCAATATTATGTGGATCTAAATCTCAAAAGCGTGCATTGCTCTCAGCAACGCATGAAATATCCTTGCATGTGTATTTGTAACATTATGATATGGTGTAGATTTCTTGCTGTACAGGGAATCGCATCACTTGCCTCCAACTGAATTTAATTGCAAAATAGGTCTATTTAGACTAGCAGCCTGTTGATTAAGAGCCTATCTAGGCTCCCTAAGAAATACCTAGGATCTCTTATGCAGGTTTCTACTATACCGTTAGCGTTAATCATCGTTATATTCACTACACATGATCTTTCTTAACGTGTCGGTTAACATGCTGTTTGTACCTTGATAAAGTGTTACTAGCCCATGGGCAATGGGAACATTTGTGTTTGAATCTATCCAGGTCTTTATGGAACCTGTTCATGTGTCGATCGTAAATAAACTTGGTTTTAAATGCTTGGTGACAAAGACTACAGCTGTATTTTATCATATAACTATGAACACACTGCATGTGTTGTCTCAGATATTCCGGTCTGCTGAAGATAGTCCCACACATTTCACAAAGGGATACCTCAGGATTTGGATTGTGGCATCTCCGCATATGTTCTTTCCATGACAGTCTTTTATCGTATACTTTGCTGCATATTTCACATGGGAATCCACCAATTTTTACGTCTCTGTGCTGGTTTGTATTATGATGCCTTAACGTTTCCTTAGTCTTGAACTTCTTGTTACAGAATTTGCAAGTCAGTGGATTGCTGCTGTTAGCCCATATCTTTTTGGGATTATGTGTATCAGAATTGTGGCATCTTCGCATATGTTCTTTCCATGAGAGTCTTTTGTCGTATACTTTGCTGCATATTTCACATGGGTATCCACCAATTTTTACGTCTCTGTGCTGGTTTGTATTGTGATGCCTTAACGTTTCCTTAGTCTTGAACTTCTTGTTACAGAATTTGCAAGTCAGTGGATTGCTGCTGTTAGCCCATATCTTTTTGGGATTATGTGTCTCAGAATTGCGGCATCTTCGCATATGTTCTTTCCATGAAAGTCTTTTGTCGTATACTTTGCTGCATATTTCACATGGGAATCCACCAATTCTTACGTCTCTATGCTGGTTTCTATTATGATGCCTTAACGTTTCTTTGGTTTTGAATTTCTTGTTGCAAAATTTGCAAGTCAACGGATTGCTGTTGTTAGCACATATCCTCTTGGGACTGTCTCTTCCAGAACTCCTTGCTGAGGGCTCACTTTCAGCATCTGCAACGACAAAATAAATCTAAATACAATGCTGCATGTAGACTGATTACGATGAGTCCCATTGATCGTTATTCAAAATGAGAGTACTACACCCTACCGAGATCACTCAAACTGGCACTCATAATATTACCGCAGTTTCTGGACTGACTTCTTTCGCTTTGAATGCCCACTGGAACACGCCTGCTACATACAGTATGAACAAAGTGTACAACGAAATAAAACTCCATGAAGAATTTGTGGAAATCTGATTGACTGATGTCGACCAACGGAAATTCGAATCACAAAACTGAGTTAAAGAAGCTTAGCCTGACAGAGCAAGGTTTTAAGAACACAAATACCATGGAAGCAGTTGGCATCAATGTCAAACCTTGTGCGTAGGTACTATTTTCTTGCTTTCGCTAAGCATTAGCTGACTTACTGTGAAGTTTTCAAATCAAGAAGCGTCTGATGAACTTTGTCGATTCGAAAATGCTATGTCTAATCAAATTACTTCAGTTATGAGAAAATTCTAGAAAAGCTACCAATCTACCAGAATTAAAGGACAAGTCCGGGGTTGGTAAAATTGTTGATTATTCAAGAGATTACACTGTTGTGAATGGTGCGTAGTACTTTTTTTCAATTGTTTCCTCTTTTAACCTGCGAAATTACATATTTCAATCCGCTAAGAAGTGCGAAATGACGTCATTTTGTATGACATCACTTCACGTTGACCTGAACGAAGCTGCAAAATGTGTTGACATCATACATCATACCACCCACATTGCTAGCCTCCTTATCGTGCATTCGCACACGCGAACCAATACAAAATGGCGAAGATATTTGGCCTAACTTACGAAAATCGATCGTCCCATTTATGGAAGTTCAAGGCATGAAAACTTGGAAAAAACTGATGACTGGTGTTCAGCAATTGGTAAGGTTGCTTTTAAACAATAATTTTATCAACCACGGACTTGTCCTTTAAGGCTAAAAAAGGACCCATATAAAGGGAATTTCAAATGAAAAAACCCACCAATACGAGCGGCACGTCCAGTATAACTTAACAATCAAGTTCCTCCTCCCCCCCCCCCACCGGGGTTGCTACCTTGGTCCAAATCTGCTTGTGCCGCATTGCTCGTTTTGTGTTAATGGTTGAGAGAATTTCCTTTCTCTATGCCTGCCATCACTAATCGCTTTGAAATTAGGCGGCTCATTAAAGTAACTGATGCTATTATCTTACAACATTTGCCCTTGTTTTTGGCACACGAAGCATACTAAGGAACGACCTACCTCCACTGGTAATCTTCCCTTCCAGTTGCGAATCAGCAAGCGTTTCGTTACCAGCCTCCTGCTTTTCTCGCATTCTTTCGTTGAGGTCATTTGCAAAATTTATCAGTTGATCAACGGTTCGGCTCTCAGTGTCATCGCTTCTACATCTTTCCTCTTCATACTGCAAAATGATCATTTCTCCTTCAGCATGACTCTGAACATCATTTTCATTAGAAACAATCTCTTCATCATCTGGCATCGAGGGCTCCAAGTTGTCTTCTTCTTCGTGAATAACAATTTCAGATAACACTTCATCAACCTGCGATAAAAACAACAAACGGCAAGTCAAAAAAATGCTTACACCGTAGAAGAAGTACGAGGCCGATTTGCCATGACTGATTATGATATATTTGACATTGAAATTTGAATTCAATGCAGTTCTCAGCCTCAGAAATATAATTTTATGTTAATAGCAGATAAATCATGGACCAAAGTAGAACGTGGAATTCTCGTTCCCATGCATGCCTTTTCATTTTCAACTCATTTTCATATACAGACATTTACAGTTGAATCATCAGGACGAAACCCAGACTGATTCCCTCTAACAAGACGATTGGCGTTAAGGTGTTCACATATATCGTCAAACAGGAGCTTCTCAAATACTTTCCCATATATTGGTAACAGCGAGATTGGCCTATACTTTTTCTTGCTTTGTCTGCTCTCCTTTTTGTGGATTGGATAGTTTTGTGCTTTGTCTGGTCTCCTTTTTAGGCTATATTGTGGATGCGAAATAGAGAGTCAGCAAGAAAGTCAATGCGGTATGCATTCCGTTGCAACGCAGTTGCGGTAAAAATGGAATTTAAAGAAACGGTTACCGGTTCTTTGCTTACTTAGTGGCGGTAAGTGGTTTGTTCCGTCCCCGAGACCAGAGGCGTAGCTAGGATTTTTCGGTGGGGGGGCAAAGCCCAGCAGTGACCCGACAGGTGAGCCAGTCGCGGGTCTATCCCCAGAAAATTTATACAATTTTTAGTCGCTTTGGGGGGGCAGCCGCCCCCCCCCCTGCCCCCCTCTATCTCCGCCACTGCCCGAGACATTGCCTTTTACGTTGCTTTTACTGGATAAACGTCATTATCTATCGAGGCTTCGCATAGCTGTAAAAGTGCGGTCATCGAAATTAGTAGATTCACAACAATTTTCTTAGATCTCCTGCCTCATTTAGATGGAATAGCAATCCTAAGAAAAGAATATTTATCCTACTGAGAAGACTGACGCTCACAGTTTATGAGAGAAAATGGCGGTTGACGGGTAAGAACGCGAATTTTGGCGGTTTTGTGGTATAGAGGTACCCAACGATAGACCCCCTGTAGAGACACCGTCATTTAGATATATTTGTCGCCGTTGTTGCGTAGATTTGCTAAACAAACGAAAAAAGTTAATCGATGATTTGTATACAGTCAACTCTCGTGCTTTTATGAAAGTAGAAGGCCTGCAACACACAATCCATCCCCGTTAGTAGTCGAAAGAAGAGTTGATTGTACGCAGAAAGAAGTGAACCTTGTCCTTCAAATTCGAGCAGAACCAGTCTTTCCGAGACCTGTTTCCTCTCCTCCCTAGTGGAGCCAGAGTCTGCGCGCAGGCTATGTAAATGGGTCTAAGGAGTAGTCACACTTTTCTGCTCCCCGTGGTACCTTTCTTGTACTATTGCAATGTAGTTTGTAAGGAGTGAAGTTAGCAATACATCTTTAGGGAATTCTAAATGAAATAAACAAAGAACAAACAACCTTCGATTTCAAATCTGCAGGGTCTATCATTCGTATGATAACAGCATCTTCCCTTGACCCATGACATATATCCTCAAGGGTATTCCCGGAGCTTCTTGCCGTCGGATTTGGTGATGACGCCTCTCTGGGTGCTACCTCCTCCTCCTGGGATTCTGCCTCTTTCTTGTGCAACTCTTCTTTCTGTACATTTGAGCCAATTGTTAAAACTTCCGTCTCTGATGAGCAAGGGATCTCGTTAGATGATTTAGCTTTATTTTGAACGCATTCTTCGGGCTTATATGGCATTGACGTTGCAAAACTGCTCTGGGCAGCTAAAAAAGTCTTGTTGGTGTCAAACACTGAGAGAGCCTCGGTCCTGGTTGAGCAAGGCACCTTTCCAATAGATTCAGTGCCATCAGAACCGCAATCATGTGGTTTATTTGGCTTCGAAATTGAGCCAATGTCATGGGGCTCATAAAACCCGTCTTCGTAGCCCATGACAAGAGAGTTAACGTTCTTCAAATTCATAATATGCTTACTGTTTCGGGTATCCCTGCTCAAATTTGGTGAAATTTCCGTGCCATGTTGATCTGACATCACAGCAGGTTCTTTCTCTACTCCATGAACGGTTTCGTTTACTGCTACCAAATCATCTTTACAAGAAGGGCTTCTTTCTCTACTGGGTGTTTCTAACTCTCGGGGCACCTCTATTTTTGAAGGAGGTCGCTGTGAAACAAAATCTCCAGTTTCTATGCTATTTTTAAAAATTTCTTTTCTATTGCTGTGCTGACCAGGGGCTTCTGAAAAATTACTGCTACTGTGTAATTTCTCATCACTAGTTAGATTTAAATCAACAGCTCTTGGCTTGGTTCCCTTTAGTATAGAAAAGCTTTTTTCACAAACATCTTTATCATCATCGTTATCAAATTGAGATCCAGGTTCTGCCATGCTATTTGGGGATATGAAAAACTTCCACTGCATTTGCAAACTGCCTTGTGCCTTGATATGAGATAGCCAATGGTCTTCATATTGAGAGACTTTATCCAGTAACTTTGAACAAAATACACATTTATATTGTCTGTAGCGTGACTCAAAACTTGATTTTACCACGATAAAAGGAATCTCAATAAAACCTCCATTCGAGATGAATTTGCCTGGATTAGTTTCTTGTGACTGTGCATTACTATCACATGCCTGTTCTCTGCTACCAGCAGTTAATGAAATATTGCAGTCTGCCTCTTCTCCTGCTTTTGAATGATATAGTGAAGGTTTATCACTTGCATTTGGTTGGAATGTCTGCTTTTTACAGGTAGATGATGGTCTAAACAGAGATGGCCTCTTAAAAGCCCTTTTTTGTAGCCAGTCTACAAAATTTGCATTCATACTGGCTGATTTGTTAATTTCATTTGTTGAACAGTTACCATTTGATTGCTGCAAATCTGAAGCTACAAAAGAAGGTGAGACAGCCCCAGGAGCTATCGACACTGTGTGGTTAGAATCATTTTCTGCAACGACTTCTTCACCTGAACATGCTCTTTCAAGATGTTGACACACATCCACACATTGTGCCATCAAATTCTTGTAGTCTAGTGTCGTAGGATCCTCGCTAGATGTTTCATTTGATGTTGACTTTACAAACAAACAGTTCCTATCTGCAGTTAATTCGTTTTGGCTATGCAAAGTACCAGAATCTCCAAATCTCTTTAAAACTGGCCTTCCTCTTTTATTCTTGAGAGCATGACTTGTTTTACTGGCATTAGTGACACATTGCAATTTTTCAGGCAGTCTCTTCTTTTTCATGGTTTCCGCTGTGTACATTCTATATATTGTGATTCTCTAATTTTTCATTCCTTTTCTAATGGCCAATTTTCATTCACAAAACACAGCTCAATTCTGCACTCAGCTACAAAAAAAGAATACAAAAAGACTTCAAGGCTTGTCACAAAGTATGGCCAGGTCGTGTGGAAATGCAAAAACCATGGAAATATAATATTCATTACTTAGAATCAAAAAGTAAAACATCTTCAGTGGTTTTGGAATAATTGATGTATATACTTGGCAAACAAATTTGAGACAAACAATTTCCAAACTATGACCTGATGCAAACTTGATTTACAATAGATTTATGAATCTTATAAATCGACAATTTTTACAGATGTGTCTCCTGTTTTGGAGATAAGCTCACATTTAGGAGATGGGCTCCAATTCAGGAGAGTTTCTCTAGCTGACTCATGTTCAGTTTTCAAAGAAAAAGATGGTTCACGGTTGCTGCTGGCAGGTAATTAACTGAATGAAAGTCTCCTTTAAGCCTATTGAAGGTAGTGTATAGGATACAGTAACTGGTTGTTGATAAGTTACAAGATCCTGTTCTTGCTGAGGCATGAGCCATCCACATTGTGGTTTCCTCCTTGAAATGAAAGATTTTAATGGAAGTTTGTTGGGAATTTGCTCATCCCAGGTTGGAAAACATGCATGATTTGGCCTATACGCATAATAGCAAGTGAAATAGATTTGAAGGTGCGAGCTGCGAGAGATGCAAAATCAACAATAAATCTTTTGTTCTCACATCCGAGAAGCTGTTAATGCAGCTGCGAGCAGCAGGTTTGACAGAAATTTCATACTTCTGAGTGAATGCCAGTTTTCCAACCTGGTGCATCCAAATCGAATCCAAATCATGTTTTCTATAAAACTAAAAACACAAACATTGTTTACACAGGGGCGGATCCAGACTGAAGTTGAAGGGGGGCAACTTGGAGAGGGGGCGCCAAAAATACAGTGAAGGGTTAGCGCACCGAAGGCGCGCGAAAATTTTTGGGGCTTTACTAGAGAAAATTATCTGGTTTTTCTACAGAATAAGGCCTTAGTTTATATGTTTCGCCGCATTCAGAACGAATCACTGAGAAAAGAGTGCATTCGGGTCAGGAGAAGGGGCGCCTTTCTTGCCAAAAAGGGGGCGCCAAAGCTGAATTTTCATCGTGAGGGGGGGGGAGTTGCCCCCATCTGCCCCCCCTAAATCCGCCACTGTGTTTACATCCTAGCTGTGCCAGTCAAAGCAGGAAAAGACACAAGGTCATCTGGTCCCTAATCTGGATGACAATCACCCTTTGTTACTGTATAAGATACAGTAACTGGTTGTTGATAAGTTACAATTACGCTTATAAAACTTTAGTAGAAAAGTTGGGTAAAATCAATTGGCTTGCCTAGCCTATCTACCAAAGGCAAAACGGGCCTAAAATATTCCACATTAATTAGGCCCAGAGTTTTTAAAGCAGTAAACCCGGGAATAAACTAGTAAACTATAGTATATCATAGACTAGTCGTGATATATTCAAATACAAATGGTTAAAGATTTTCAAATAGAACAAACCTTGCTCTTTACCTTTATTTAGGAGAGGAAAGAATGTTTCGCTCGTCATCCGACATTTTGATTTCACTGAGATCATGAAACCTCACATTCAACATTCAAACAAGTTGTCAACGAAACGACCGAGGACCAAAAAGAGGCTAATTGCTACTGATGGAGGAGAGCCAGGGATGGATTGAAATGGCACTAAGCACTTTTCATTGAATATGGCAAAAATGAAGGGAAAAAATTAATGACTAAAAACATACTGGGGTGTAGCCATATTAATGAAGGAACACGGTCAAAACAGTCCTCAGACGGCGCTCCTACTTTTCTCCTTTTAGACGGGATTAATTGAATATATTTTCCAAAAAAACTTTAAAGATTTTAATAAAAAAATTTCGATTGAATAGGTGTATGAGATCATAAAAAGATGCAGATGTCAATGCAAACCTTTGAATAGGCGCGATAATTCATCAGAGCATTGCGGATGCTGGGATACAAAGATGTGAGAATTCATCACAGAATTTGTGATGCCAAAAAACATCTACTACAGAGAAGTGTTAAATTGGTCAAAATGTCCATTAATCAAAAAATATCGATTGAATAGGTGTATGAGATCATGAAAAAGATATTGATGTCAATAGGAACCAAATGATTAGGTGCGAGAATTCATCAGAGAATTGCGGATGCTGGTATACAAAGATGTGAAAATTCATCAAAGAATCTGTGATGCGCAAAAACATCTATTATAGGGGGGTCACTGGGGGGTATGCCATTCCGCATTTCCGCAATATTTCTGCCCTGTTTCCGCAAATCTGCAGACAGAAATTGGCTATTGCCGCTATTCTTCAAGATTATGAGCGAAGTCTTCCTACTTCATATAAAACACAACATAAACCATTTTCTTTCCATTTAGCACGTGACTGATCATACTTAAGCACTTGCAGTCATCATGGATGATCATTCGCGTGAAAAATTTTGTTGTTGCTGTTGCCATTGTCGCTGTTGTCTTCAGATCTTTGTGATATGTATTGTTTTCGTTTGTTTAAGTGCCTTCAAGTAAATGTGACACAATATTTTGACGGAACGAACATCAAATCTGCGATTTTTTAGCAACTAATATCAATTTTGCATAAATATCCGCATTCCGCAAAAACGCAACAAACATCCGCAATCCGCAGAAATGACATTCAATTTCCGCATTTCCGCACCGAAAATAGGCCGATATCCGCTATCCGCAAAACCCCAGTGACCCCCCCCCCCCCTATTATAAAGAAGTGTTAAATTGATGAAAGTGTCCATTAATCAAAAAATATCGATTGAATAGGTGTAAGAAATCATAAAACAGATGCAGATGTCAATAGAAACCAATTGAATATGTGCAAGAATTCATCATAGAATTGCGGATGCTAGGATACAAAGATGTGAGAATTGATCACAGAATCTGTGATGCGCAAACAGATCTACTACAAAGAAGTGTTAAATTGATGAAAATATCCATTAATTAAAATATATCGATTGAATAGGTGTAAGAGATCATAAAAAAGATGCAGATGTCCGTAGAAACCAATTGAATAGGCGCGAGAATTCATCAGAGCATTGCGGATGCTGGGATACAAAGATGTGAAAATTCATCACAGAATCTGTGATGCCAAAAAACATCTACTACAAAGAAGTGTTGAATTGATAAAACAGTCCATGAATCAAAATTATCGATTTAATAGGTTTAAGAGATCATAAAAAAGATGCAGATGTCAATAGGAACCAATTGGATAGATGTGAGAATTCAGCAAAGAAGTAAGGATGCAGGAAGAGAAACATGCGAGGATACGCAAAAACATCTACTACAAAGAAGTGTCAAATTGATGAAACAGTCCATTAATCAAATGATATCTATTGAATAGGTGTGGGAAATGTCAATTATCAATATCAACGTTCTGGACCTTATCGGTTTTGATCCAATGATCATACTAGGAAATCGAACATATTTCGCTCTGAGTCTGTTTTGTGACTTCTTCGGCCAACAAGTTTCTTTCCAATTTTACCATGTTTTTACTGCGACAGATATCACAGATAATAGAATACTAGTAAAAGAAAGCTTTTCAAGAGTTCTCTATTGCCATTAAAAATTTCATTCTTAAATGCAGTTTGGGTCTGAGATGCATCAGACTTCAAATCATCCTTACAGCTTCAATTTGTCGGTTATAAACGATCTTTACACATATTAAAACTGTTTTGGCTTCTTTGCATTTGACCAAGTATTATGCCACCTGCATTGCCAGTATTATGCCGACAACTGAAGTGATAATAAAAACATAAGAGTTTTTATTGATTTCACTTAACAGCACTTCAAATATCGTCTATTGACGTCAAGTTGATGATTTTTTAAATGCAAGAAGAATAAAAATGTGTTTTGGCTTCTTTGCATTTGAACAAGTGTAGTAGCACCTGCATTGTGAGTATTATGCCAACCATTGAGGTGATAATGAAAAAATAAGAGCCTTTTATTGATTTCATTTAACTACACTTCAAATCCCGTTTGACATCAAGTTGATATATTAAATGCAAAGAAGAGTTTAAAATATTTTGGCTTCTTTGTATTAAACCAAGTTTAGTAGCATCTTCATTGTCGATATTATGCCGACAATTGAGGTGAAAATGAAAAAATAAGAGCCTTTTATTGATTTCATTTAACTACACCTCCAATTCCGTCTATTGACATCAAGTTGATGATATATTAAATTCAAAGAAGAGCTAAAAGTGTTTTGGCTTCTTTGTACTAGACCAAGTTTAATAACACATGCATTGTCAGTATAATGCCGAAAATTGAGGTGAAATTGAAAAATAAGACCCAATTATTGATTTCATGTAACTACACTTCAAATCCCCTCTAGTGACATCAAGTTGATGATATTTTTGATAGAAAGAAAAGTTAAAAGTGTCTTGGCTTCATTGTATTAGTCCAAGTTTAGTACCACCTTCATTGTCAGCATTATGCCGACAATTGAGGTGATAATGAAAACATAAGAGCAATTTATTGATTGAAGTTAACTACACTTCAAATCCCATCTATTGACATCAAGTTGATGATATTTTCAATAGAAAGAAGTATAATAAGTGTTTTGGCATCTTTGCTATCGACTAATTTAATAGCATCGCATTGTCAGTATTATGTCGACAATTGAGGTGATAATGAAAAAATAAGAGCCTTTTATTGATTTCATTAAAATAAACTTCAAATCCCGTCTATTGACATCAAGTTGATTATATATTAAATGCAAAGAAGCGTTAAAAGTATTTTGGCTTCTTTGTATTAGACCAAGTTTAATATCACCTGCATTGTCAGCATTATGCCGACAATTGAGGTGATAATGAAAAGGTAAGAGCCTTTCATTGATTTCATTTAACTACACTTCAAATCCCGTCTATTAGCATCAAGTTGATTATATATTAAATGCAAAGAAGCGTTAAATGTGTTTTGTCTTCTTTGTATTAGACCAAGTTTAATATCACCTGCATTGTCAGCATTATGCCGACAATTGAGGTGATAATGAAAAGGTAAGAGCCTTTTATTGATTTCATTTAACTACACTTCAAATCCCGTCTATTAACATCAAGTTGATTATATATTAAATGCAAAGAAGCGTTAAATGTGTTTTGGCTTCTTTGTATTAGACCAAGTTTAATATCACCTGCATTGTCAGCATTATGCCGAAAATTGAGGTGATAATGCAAAGGTAAGAGCCTTTTATTGATTTCATTAAAATAAACTTCAAATCCCGTCTATTAACATCAAGTTGATTATATATTAAATGCAAAGAAGCGTTAAAAATGTTTTGTCTTCTTTGTATTAGACCAAGTTTAATATCACCTGCATTGTCAATAATATGCCGACAATTGAGGTGATAATGAAAAGGTAAGAGCCTTTTATTGATTTCATTTAACTACACTTCAAATCCCGTCTATTAACATCAAGTTGATTATATATTAAATGCAAAGAAGCGTTAAATGTGTTTTGGCTTCTTTGTATTAGACCAAGTTTAATATCACCTGCATTGTTAATAATATGCCGACAATTGAGGTGATAATGAAAAAATAAGAGCATTTTATTGATTTTATTAAAATAAACTTCAAATCCCATCTATTAACATCAAGTTGATTATATATTAAATGCAAAGAAGCGTTAAAAGTGTTTTGGCTTCTTTGTATAAGACCAAGTTTAATAGCACCTGCATTGTCAATAATATGCCGACAATTGAGGTGATAATGAAAAAAAGAGCCTTTTATTGATTTCATTAAAATAAACTTCAAATCCCGTCTATTAACATCAAGTTGATTATATATTAAATGCAAAGAAGCGTTGAAAGTGTTTTGGCTTCTTTGTATTAGACCGAGTTTAATATCACCTGCATTGTTAATGATATGCCGACAATTGAGGTGATAATGAAAAAATAAGAGCTTTTTATTGATTTCATTAAAATAAACTTCGAATCCCGTCTATTAACATCAAGTTGATTATATATTAAATGCAAAGAAGCGTTAAAAGTGTTTTGTGTTCTTTGTATTAGACCAAGTTTAATATCACCCGCATTGTTAATAATATGCCGACAATTGAGGTGATAATGAAAAGATAAGAGCCTTTTATTGATTTCATTAAAATAAACTTCAAATCCCGTCTATTAACATCAAGTTGATTATATATTAAATGCAAAGAAGCGTTAAATATGTTTTGTCTTCTTTGTATTAGACCAAGTTTAATATCACCTGCATTGTTAATAATATGCCGACAATTGAGATGATAATGAAAAAATAAGAGCCTTTTATTGATTTCATTAAAATAAACTTCAAATCCCGTCTATTAACATCAAGTTGATTATATATTAAATGCAAAGAAGCGTTAAAAGTGTTTTGGCTTCTTTGTATTAGACCGAGTTTAATATCACCTGCATTGTTAATAATATGCCGACAATTGAGGTGAAATTGAAAAATAAGAGCCAATTATTGATTTCATTTAACTAAACTTCAAATCCCGTCTATTGACATCAAGTTGATTATATATTAAATTCAAAAAAGATTTAAAAATATTTGGGCTTCTTGGTATTAGACCAAGTTTAATAGCACCTTCATCGTCAGTATTATGCCGACAATTGAGGTGATAATGAAAACATAAGAGAAATTTATTTACTACACTTCAAATCCCGTTCATTAACATCAAGTTGATGATATATTAAATGCAAAGAGGCGTTAAAAGTGTCTTGCCTTCATTGTATTAGTCCAAGTTTAATAGCATCTTCATTGTGAGTATTATGCCGACAATTGAGGTGATAATGAAAAATAAGAGCCTTTTATTGATTTCATTTAACTATACTTTAAATCCCGTCTATTGACATCAAGTTGATGATATATCAAATGCAAAGAAAAGTTTAAAGTTTTTTGGCTTCTTTGTATTAGACCAAGTTTAATAGCATCTTCATTGTCAGTATTATGCCGACAATTGAGGTGATAATGAAAAATAAGAGCCGCCTTTTGTTGATTTCATTTAACTACACTTCAAACTCCGTCTATTGTCATCAAGTTGATGATGTATCAAATGAAAAGAAAAGTTAAAAGTGTTTTGGCTTCTTTGTATTAGAACAAGTTTAATAGCATCTTCATTGTCAGTATTATGCCGACAATTGAGGTGATGATGAAAATAAGAGCCTTTCATTGATTTCATTAAAATAAACTTCAAATCCCGTCTATTAACATCAAGTTGATGATATATTAAATGCAAAGAAGCGTTAAATGTGTTTTGGCTTCTTTGTATTAGACCAAGTTTAATATCACCTGCATTGTTAATAATATGCCGACAATTGAGGTGATAATGAAAAAATAAGAGCCTTTTATTGATTTCATTAAAATAAACTTCGAATCCCGTCTATTAACATCAAGTTGATTATATATTAAATGCAAAGAAGCGTTAAATGTGTTTTGGTTTCTTTGTATTAGACCAAGTTTAATAGCACCTGCATTGTTAATAATATGCCGACAATTGAGGTGATAATGAAAAAATAAGAGCCTTTTATTGATTTCATTAAAATAAACTTCGAATCCCGTCTATTAACATCAAGTTGATTATATATTAAATGCAAAGAAGCGTTAAATGTGTTTTGGCTTCTTTGTATTAGACTAAGTTTAATAGCACCTTCATTGTCAGGTTTATGCCGACAATTGAGGTGATGATGAAAATAAGAGCCTTTCATTGATTTCATTTAACTATACTTCAAATCCCGTCTATTGACATCAAGTTGATGATATATTGAATGCAAAGGAAAGTTAAAAGTTTTTTGGCTTCTTTGTATTAGACCAAGTTTAATATTATGCCGACATTATGCCGACAATTTAGGTGATAATGAAAAAATAAGAGCAATTTATTGATTTAATTATTATTACTGATTTTATTGTTCCAAGTAGAGTCAAATCACACAAGTGACACAATTACTTCGCTCAAACATAGTTCACATATAACTTAGCTTTTCCACTTAAAACGTATTCATTTCAAATAACTATGCGTAGAAAGACTGAGTATTTCATTCTTTGCGAAATACCTACACATTTTAAGGTTACGGTAAACGTTTTTGACACGAAATTTGGTTTTCGCTCCCTAAAAGCCGAACTATTGACGGAATCTAGGTAAATTATACATCATTCGATGCACAAGAAAGTGGGGATTCTAACCATATTAAAATTATTGGCAAATGCTGTAAAATGATATTTTCCAGGCAAATTTATTGCTTAAAAGAGTGTACGACCTTCAAAAGCTATTTTGTACCCTTGCGTTTGAAGTAACAGAATCTGACTTACATCAACAGGAAGTGCAGATCCTAAGCTTTTAAAGTGTGTCTGGGATTTTTCAAATTCCTTTTTCCTTTGAAACTACATGCTGTCAAAAATTAGCAAATGATTTTTCTGCCCTCTCGCAGTTGTATTTGGCTATAAAAGACGGACCAGGACACATACAAAAAATTTGGGACACACTTTCTAAGCTCCAAGTCTGTCCTGGTCATTTGCAAATTTTCGAGCCATTCGATTGGGTCAAAGGGTACAAAATAGCTTTTTCGTACCTGTACCTCATGGATTTGTGAGTCCTGAGAAAAATGGTTTTTACTGTTCTGCAGTCGTAAAGTACACAACGGGACCATATAAACCACACTAATCCGGATCAAGTCATTTGGGCTTAAAAATCAATTAGAGTCCTCAAATAATTACCCGATAAACACAAGCATACAAGAACGCGCAATGCTATTTCACACAAACCACAAGGAGTTACGGATTATCGGCTTAACAGGTCAAGCATTTAGGTATGGATTTTGAAGACCACAAACAAAAAACTTTGATTATGAAATTGTGGAAGCCTTCGTTTACATGAAATTTCTTCCATTTTCAAAACTTCTGTTGGCTTCAAGCAAGGTATCATTGTGTGCCTTGAAAGTTCGGCTAACAGAATCTGAAAAAATTGAAAAATGGATATTTTCACCCAGAAAACGTTTACCGTAACCGTAAGCGACCTATCGTAGATATTATAAGACATGGACTACTTATTCACAAAAATTTACAAAAAAGCAAGGAACACTTCAATTGGATGAAACATGCTTGGAAAGTATGCATTTGAGGGCCTCAAAAATCCAATGTTATATGACTTGGTTGACTGATTGATTGATTGATTGATTGGTTGATTGATTGATTGAATAATTGATTGATTGATTGATTGTTTGATTGATTTGATTTCATCTATTTATCCGTGGTAACGCTCGGCTAGAATAACTGATATAAACTTGGCCATGCTAAAAACTGACTATAAATGCAAACTTAGTGATATAAATCTATACTAAATTACAACTTGTCATAGATATTAAGAAAAACGAAAAGAATCGTCGACCTTCATGTTTGCACCTTCCTTCTGTTAAAAGTATGCCAGGGTTGAAGAATTTCTGACTTCAGTGTAAAGACTGTTCTAGAGTCTAGTTTCTTGGTATGCGAAGCATTTCTAACCCCCCCCCCAACCCCTTCCAATTTTGATAACAAAAACTAGATATTTAGAAGATTTTCAGTTTCTTTAATATGAAGGTCTTCGCGAGGACATTGATTTGAATAGGCCTAACTCAACGTTTTCTCCTAATGATGCCTGGCTCCGAACCCAGGGGCGGACTGGCACGTAAATAGGGGCCCGGGCGATTCCAAAGAGAGGGGCCCAAAACCGAATGCGAGCAAAGTGAAGAGATAAATACGGGGGGGGGGGTCCGGGGTACTCCCCCGGAGAAGTTTTGCAGCCATGCACTTCATATTGGCTACATATCACACATATTTCAAAAGCTTAGAAGTTTTATCTTCAGATAGCATTTTATGCCACGACTTGAAAACATCATACCTCTAGACATCCTTGGAAACTTTTTTGGGTAATTGTACTATATGTTCAAAATTTCTAGCCTCCTGAAGTTTTGCATGTGAAGCTACATTAATGATTAATGTAAAATATTAGATAAATATATCTTGCTCCATGAATATCGAAGTATGCTTTTGACTTACCAGAAACAGTCAATCCAGCAGTTTCAGTAATGTGTCAGGCGTCAAGCGTTTAGGTTTCGATCGAAATTGCTTAACGCAATGTAATGTCCCTCAATCAAAATGGCATTTCGACTGATCAAATGCGGTTATAGCATGCGTGATATTTCATTTCAGGAATAAGAAGAAGGAATTCCAACCAGCGGAAGTTCCCGCTTAATTCCTGGCATAAAGACTACTGAATAGATTCCTGTGAGCCAAATTCTAGACAAAAGCCGAAACACCGAAACATTGTTCTTATATCGAAATATTGGCAAATTCGATAACATAGGAATCAAATATTTTTGCCGAATTTTGCTCGTGGCCCATGGCCGGAAACCATCAAAATCTCGTTTTCACGGACCAATCACACGGCGAATAAGTGTGGAAGACAAAAGAAACGAGTGAAGATTTTTCTAAATTCTACCTACCTTCATAAAACGCAACCAGGACAAAAAAGTAATGCTTGAAACTTCCCGAATTTTTTGAGGCGTCATAACTCCTTGGAATCAGGAGATATTTTGACCGGCATCCAAACTTGTATACCCAAACGTATGAAGAGAAGAGTTCTTCAAAAAAATTCGAAAAGTTTCAAGCAGTTTTTTGTCCTGGTTGCATTTTATGAAGGTAGGTAAAATTTAAAAAAATCTTCACACGTTTCTTTTGTCTTCCACACTTATTCTCCGTCTGATTGGTCCGTGAAAACGAGATTTTAATGGTTTCCGGCCATGGGCCACGAGCAAAATTCGGCTAAAACATTTGATTCCTATCTTAAATTTCTGGGTTTGCGAATTGCCTGAAAGAAGCCAAACACTTTATCAAAACGTAGTTCAATTTTTTATCTATTTAGTTCAGTTTACTGTATGTATTGTATGTAGAAAGCAAGATTGAAATAATCGATATCAAATAAGAAGACAAACAAACAAAGTAAGGAATTCCTTACACAGAGCAATGCCCCAATGCATTCACATCTCTCGGCGATCATAAGAAAAAGATTATCAAATAATTACTGAAGATTTTCAATCCCGTAGCAATAAATATGTAGACATCAATGCCTTACACCTGTGAAAAATCGTACTTTTCCATCGTCGAGGAGTTGGTGAAATGTGTAGGCCCTTTTCAGTCGTCTTGCGACAATAAAATATTCGTTAAATTGAATTTACCTATATTCCCAGCGCTCAAAAAGATGCAAGAAAAATCACAAAACGCTTCAATCTCTCGGCCATAAAGCAGAATTCGAGGCCATAAATCTTCAACAGTCTAGTAACTATTTTTTTGCTTACTCGGTACAAACAAGTAGTTATAAATGACGTATACTTGACCAAACCGTTTTACAAGTGTAGCAATCTATAAAGTTCCTTTGAAGTTTTGGCCAATTCTTCAATCACATCTTCGTTTGAAATGGTAAGTAGCAAACGACGCTCAATACTCATTAGCATGAGGGCTTCTAAACGTTCTTGCCCCATTATGCTCCTTAATCGACTCTTGATTATCTTCAGAAACGAGAAGCTACGTTCACATTCAACTTGTGTGACTGCCAGAGTCATCATAAACTGGTAGATGCAGTAAAGCTCTGAATAAGCTGTGCTGTTAAGTCCAAACTCGTAAAGAACTTTGAACACACATGCAAAGCATGATGTGCAGGAACTGCCACGACATAACTTCTCTCCTCCCTTCTCCATTCTGACAGAGACTTTCATGGGAACATCATCTTCATTACCATAGTTACCATCATCACCATCGCCACCACTACTACCAGCACCACCAGCACCAGCACCACCATCATCATCATCATCATCATCATCATCATCATCATCATCATCATCATCATCATCATCATCATCATCATCATCATCATCATCATCATCATCATCATCATCATCACCATCACCATCATCATCATCATCATCATCATCATCATCATCATCATCATCATCATCATCATCATCATCATCATCATCATCATCATCATCATCATCATCATCATCATCATCATCATCATCATCATCATCATCATCATCATCATCATCATCATCATCATCATCACTGCTTCGTTCAACATCACGCTGATACTCTTCCGGAAGGGTCATTGCAAGTCTTGGAAAAGCTTCACTGAAGTTGTACAGTTGCTCTTTTCTTACTCCACGATCTGCTGCTAAGTCGGACACCTCACATAGCTTTTTGAGAGCTTCATCAGGGATTCCTGTTCTCTTGAACTCACCAAACCTTCTTGGGTCGAGGCAGGAAAAATCCTTGTAGAGATTAAAATGTTGTAGAAATCTCCTTTTCATGCTTGAAACCACTTGATCCATGATTGTATTGTGTACGTCAATTTCAAATTTCTTCACTGCACATACAGCCTTGGATGTCGTTCTCGTTTCAGGAAAGGTTGTAGCTACTCTGATTAATATGTCATTTTCCCCTGCTCTCTCTTGCAAGATCACATTTGCGCTTTCGGCAAATTTGACGGCTTTCTTGTGAATTTCCTTGAAATCTCTGCTAATATTTACTAGCCTTTCAGTATCAGTCTCAACCATTCTCCATGCTTGCAACATATCTAAATTCCTTGCTTGCAAATACTCTGATAGTGAGGCGGTGATTGAGAAGATTCTGTTGAAAACAAATGCAGTTGTGATGGTCTCGAAAAGCAGGAGCTTGCTAAGTAGATTATTTGCTTGATCTCTGGTTTCGGTGTTAAATTTACGCTCTTTGCAAATAATGGACAAAGTAGTCACCAAATCTACAAAAAGTCCCTTCTCTGCTGCATCTTCTTCGTGAAATGATCCGAATATCTTACGAATCGCTCCAGATTTTGCCCACCATCTTGTTGTGCCAATGGTATTTAGCCTTCGGAGTTTTGCAGCTCCGATCTTAGACAGCATGGCTTTTTCCCACTCCTCCATTCTCTTAAATGACTCTCGAAAGAAAGTTGCACATTTATTGAGAAGGCCAAAGAGACTGACAGTTGAGACATTTAGAGCAGTGGTGTCACCAAGAACCAGATTGAGTGTGTGTGCATAGCACCAAACATGAATATGTTTAGATGCTACCTCGGTAATCTTGGCTTGCACTCCTTGATACTTGCCAGACATATTGGCTGCTCCATCGAAGCTGTCCCCAACGCAGTTGACAATATCAATCTTAAGCCGATTTAGGGTTGTCTTGAGCAAATTGAACAGCTCTAAACCGCTGGTACCACCTGCTTTGACAACACTCAAAGGCCTTTCATGAACAGATCCTTTGTCCGCATAGCGCACAACGATAGAGCATTGATCTTGGCCACTGACATCTTGAGTTGTGTCCATCTGAATGGAATAAATCTTGGCCTTTTTCACTTCGTTGGCAATTTTCTTTTGGATCATGTTTCGGAACACCTGCAGCAGAGAATTTACTGTTGACTTGCTAAGAAATGTGACAAAACTTCCTCGGCCAACTTTGCAAGCATCTATTATCGAATTCTTTTCCTTTGCAGCATTGCTTCGCTCGGTAACTTTTCTGAGATGCTCTTGAAGTGAATTGTCAAACATAGCCACCAATTTTATCATTTCCAAGAAGTTTCCATGGTTTACACCATCATCTTGGAGGCTGTATGCAGATTCATTTCTCCTTCCTCTAAACGCAACCCCTTGCTTCCCCAATGTTTTGATTACTTCAATGATCCGAACAAGGACTGCACGTCGCTGCTCCACTTGATGCCTGTGTCTTTCAATGGCTGGTCCCTGGAATAAACGTTGGATTGACCCAGATTTCGACTGGTAAATCATGTAGGCTTCCACTGACGAGATGTGCATTTTTGAGCTCTCGTGTTCCTTCAGTCGTGTATAAACATGTTTTCTGTCTGAAACACTCACTGAAAAGGGAACCTCGACTGTTTTGCAAAAAGCAAGGCAGATGAAACAAATTAGACTATCATGCTCTTGTGAGTAACTAACCCATTTTCGCGGAACCTGGTCTCCTTGCAAGGACAAGCGGTTATAAGCGATAGCAGGGTTGAAGGATATTCCTTGTGTCGGCGGCTGACAAGGGTGTTGCTTGAGAAAGGTGATCAACTGAGATGACGAGGGTCGAATGAAACACGGAGGTGCGGAAGCCTGAGAAGCTGCATCATTTGACACCAACTCTTTACGAGCCATGGTTGCAGCGTGATCTTCATCGCTGTACAGTATCTCAGCAGTGTCATCATCTCTAGCGACTTTGCAAGGAGGTGAGTCTTGTTCCTCTTGTGAAATGAGCACTGCATCAGCATTTTCAGTGACTGAATCTTCTGTTTCGGTTGTTGCTAAAGGGAACGAATATTACTTCTCTTTAACAAACTTGAGACGATTTGGAAGGCCGTTCGACTTGCTATTGGATCTTACAGACCATTTTCATGTCATTTCTGATCATGTTGTAATTTTGAAACGAATCACGGTGTTCAGCTCCGTTTCCATTGCGAGTAAGAAGGAGAGTGCTTTCAAAGAGACCTTGTAGTTTAACTATAGAATACTTCCTACGATAAAATGTCTTTTAAGATTATTAAATGTCTGTGGCCTTGGAGGGGGGCATAGGGCCTTTTCTGTATAGGCTTTACTGCCTTCAGTTCCTTTGGCTTTAACCAAGAAGAATAAATAATGCATGATCAATTGAGTAGGAGAGTTGTTCAAAGTATGGTTTTGCAATTATGTGACAGCTATATTGCACGCTGGAGACGTTTTTTTCTAAAGGAAAGGCCTTTTTCATGAAGTAAAACTAACCTAACTAGATACATTACAGGGCCCATCCACAGCGGGGAAAGACGGAGTCACCTTGTTGCCACTGCAGCTGGGGCTTAAAAAACATAACGCACTATTTCCCAAAAGAAAAGCTAAAAGCAAACAAAGCAATGAATATATAAACAAACAAGAAAAAACAATGTAAGAAGGAAAATAGAAATAGAGGGAGGTCGCTGATATGAAATTACTCAAAAAGAGTTTCCAGCAAAATCTCTTGGATCATTCAGTTATGGAGATTGTTTCCTCGATAATCAGAAAAAGCCTATCTCACCATTAAACAATTCATCTGTTTCCAAATGTGCAGATGCTGACGCTGTAGGAGAATGAATTGCAGCCGGAACATTTGCAAAATAACTTTTCACATTCCGTGATTTTGATGCATTTTCTTGAAGCTGTGCTAGTTTCTTTTCTTTTCGCTTTTGGCAACCACTTTTCGCTTTCTTTTTCTTTTCGGACATGAGCTAAAAGGCTTCTTGCACAGCGTTAAACCGTCCGTCTGAGAAGAAATTTCAAGGCAAATGAGCAAAACAGTATTTTTCTCAATGATATGATCGTTGATCCTATTCGTTTCCTGTTCCAATCTGGAGGTATACACTTGCAATTTCCTGTTATCCATGAGGTTGGATCAGTAATCGGCAAAACACCTTATTGCAGACATAACTCGCAATCATAAAATAGCCCAGAATAGCCCGGTAATACCAAGGTGACTTGACCTTGTCAAACAATTTTAAACACTGCAACTATTACCAGGATAGTGTTGTAGGCGTGAATCATAATTAAGAGCCAGGCATGACAAGTTTAAGGGCGCCTTCTTCTATTCATGTTCCTGCAGCCAAATTAGGTCTTTAGGCCCGACATATTGAAGCTGCTCCGATCGTTACAATTGCAGGCTCTCGAGAAAATTTTCAGTGACTCATGAAGCGAGAGCAAGGGAGGCCTTATGTCACTCAAGTCATTAGCGACAGTAAGAACTGTGGCATTAGTTTACTTATCCATATCCATATGAAAATTTCAGAAGGCCTTATGACGCCTTTGGGAACGTTGTCTTGAAGGGCCTTTTCTAACTATTTTCGCTATTCTTGAGTTCTTGCACTGGCACTAGCTTTGGCGTAATGCACAGTAGATGCGGCTAGAGCAACTTCTAAGGGCCCTCGAGCTGTGGGGGCCTGTGGGGGCCCCTTGAGCTCTTCAGCAAACGAGTACTACTGGTACCGATTTTCACTAATCAATTCAAATACGTAGCAGGGAAGTTTGCTGCATAGCGTGGGGGCCCCCTACCGCTCGGAGGGGGGCCACGAGTTGCTCTAACCCAAAGCACTGTGTGTTACGCCACAGCACTAGCTATACTACTATCTCAAATTATATAACTTTGAAAAAATTTTCCACAAGAAAAGGGGCCCATTATAGGCCTTCCTGATGGGGGCCCTTCGGGCCCCAGCCCGGTTGCCCGACCGGCCAGTCCGCCCCTGTCCGAACCAAAAAGTTTCTACTCCACAGTGCGGGACTGCTTGATACTGAGCTAAGCTGGAAGATTCCTGGTTCTTGAAAATTCATTTGAGATGGTTCAGTATTCAAATGTTCGTTGTTAAAGCCTTTCATGTAATTTGCTATTTGCTGTAAACTTTCGGCATCAGAAATTTCTTGAAAACTGGATTTGCTGTTGCTGTTCGTGACTTCAATAGCTGTTTCCTACAAATTGAGACAAGACAATGATACAGGCCTAACGTATTTCAACACACCATTGGTACCTCAACAATTTTTCTTTGTTTAGGTAAGCAATGTTTCGAGGTGTATTTTGTATCATCCTGTTTGAAAAGCCATGTCACTCAAGCTCCTTTAGGGCCCTTGCATTGTTTATTTTATAACATGGTCGGTGCAAAACGTAATGGGGAAACTACTTTTTTGAGCTTGTACACAACTGGGTCATTAATTTTTATTAATCAATGATGAACGGGCTTTTGAACGAGACATTAACTTTTTATGAGCTCAAGAAGGAATGAAATTTCAAATATAAAATGGCCCACCTTGAGGAAAAAATTGTGAATCATGCAAGTTGAGGAATGCATGCAAAGAGTGTATAAATGACGCCAAATTTCCTTGATAGTTTCTTGCAAGAAGGATTCATCAGTTATTGACAAAGATCTTACAGAGATGGACTGCCTTTCTTATGGTCTTGGCTATTTCATCGATGGTTCTAAAGAAAGAACTATACAACATTTTTTGTTCATGAATACAGGGCAGATGCATTTTTTAAAGAACAAGGTCGGGGTTGCTGTAATTGTTGATTATTCAAGAGATTACACATTTTGAATGGTGTGCAGTACTTTTTTTAAATTTTTTTCTCATTTAGTCTGCGAAACTACATATTTCAAGATGTTGGGAAGTGCAAAATGACCTTAAAAGTCATTGCTGTCAGGCAGGAATACTGGAAAACGTTCTTTGTGGTTTATACGGGGCTTCCTGCACAAAATCTTACTTGTTATTAAACAGAGTGGCCTATTTCCGTCACGTAAATTTTGAAATAGGTTTAACGCGATGATTAGACTTACTATAGTCGTCGTAGATTCGCTTCCTTGATGGGAAGATAATCGTGCGGAGTGCGGTCATTCAATTTACTAAAGAAATTGAATACTGGGACTGAAGTATTTAGTCTAACATGTCGATCATTAAATGAAATGCTTGTCAATACCGTCGTCTTGATATCTAGGGAGCCGTAGCCTACAAGTATAGCTTCGTAGACTCTTTCTTCCTTCAGAGAATGGGCCTACTTGTAAGCTAACGAACACAGGCATTTCAAAAAGGGACTGTTACTTCACAAACCCTGTAGAAAAGTGAGTCAAATGCAATCCCTTGAGATATAAATGAGACTTACCATTCCATCATAAGAATATTGATAGTCGTTTATCCCATCTTCACGGGCATTTGAAGAGCCGCTGAAGAAATATCTTGCCAGTGACGTATCAGATGCACTGAACATTGATTTAATTGAACCAAGAATCGTTTCTTCACTTGACGTGCAGTCGTCGTGATTCAATACAACTTCAGAGCCACTGTCATCTATATGCAAGCTAGTAGTCCGGTTAATAGGAGAGCTTGTATAATCGCAGAAGATGCCTCTTGCAGAGCCTGTATGATTATTTGAATTGGAATAGGTCATTGTCATCAAGATGATCTATCTCAGATACTACCGGGTGTCCCACAAAAAACTTTCCCTGTTTGAACTGGTCCACAGCAACAACCACTGCCTCGTTTTTAGCGATGTAAATGGCAAGTGCATATTATTTTACGGGATTTTTTTGCTGGTCAAAAGACCTCCAAAATATGGATTTTTCCAAAATCATATGCTGGAGAAGTCCTTGAAAAGGTGGGCAATCTACAATCTAGCGATGGAGATATGTTCCCTTCCTTCCATGTTTCACATCACAGGTGTGAAGGCATACAGCCACTTGTCAATTTCTTAGATTGATATTCAAAGTCGGCAATACGCTAAAGTGCAGACCAGACCAGAAGACCTTGTCCTGTGTACTATTCTTTTTCTTTGAACGTCAAGCCGCGTCAAGCATAATCGTACTTTTTACGGACAAAACAGACAAATATGATTTTTCTTGGTACCTTTATGAAGTTCAAACTCCGTACTGTTGGAATTTAGTTAAAAAACATGATTTCCGTGGATTTTGAGGTGAAGGCTTAACGATTTTATTGATAAACCGTTTTTAGATCTTTCTTGAGCATTTCAGGTATTCTGTTTTTCAGGAAAATAATTATAGAATATCAATGCGCGCAGATACAAAATGAAGCAAATACTCAAATCTAAGTTGAGCGTTGTATAACAGATTTCTTTTAAAATCTTTATCAAATAAAGCACACTTTTACTAAAATAACAGCTCAAATAGGGAACATGTTTTTGGTACACTCGGTACAATACAATAAGATCTACTGAATTGATAGCATCAAACTAAGCTTCGTATTACGTGCATTGTCACCAAAATAGTAACATTTCAAACATTGAACCAAATTTCAAATCTTACTCATTGCTATCAAGATAAATTATTTCAGATTCGATAACATAAATATGTATAAATTATTACAATCTGCTGAATTGATAGCATCAAACAAAGTTTCATATCATGTGCAATGTCACCGATACAGTACCACTTCAAATGTTATCAAACTTATAGCAACTACTGAGTAAATGGCATCACAAGGTTCACATCTCATGCATTACCTTACCATCAAGTTGCTACAAATATATTTCAGTGCTATATGTCATACACGTCTTTCTGATAAGAATTAATGGTTAACCCTATAGTGGTTGGGCTATTTGATAGTCCTATTTTGGTTGGGGGGGGCAAAAAAGCCCTCCCTACCTAACTCTTGACTGGTAATAGGTAGTGCAACTAAATTTGGTGGGAAAAAAGCCTCAGGCATGTACTTTCTGTAAATATGAAAATTAACCTAAGAATAGCCATCATTTTTGCTCACGTCAGCATTTTCCTTTGTGTGGTCAAGAAATGCGGCAAACTTGGCCAAAATCAGGAAAATTGCAATAAAATTACATTTGGAGCATATTTTCAATCCAAACATCATACTTGTGATAGAGTGCATCAAATAACACTACATTACTAAAGATTTGCAAAATATTCCACTTCCGCTCCTTTTTTAGCGATAATTGAGATTTGAGAATTTGCGATTTTTCTTGAGTCAGTCCCAGAAAATGGTCTCCCGCCCCCTCATTTTTCAAAATATTTCAATGAAACTTTTTGAAAAGTTGTAAAATAAGTAGTTGCAATAAGTAAAGAAGTTTCAAAGCTATCAAATTCTTCCTGGCAGAGTTATTTAAAAGACTCTATTAGGAGGGCAAATTCCCCCCAACCAAAATAGGGTTAATCTCCATTATAGCGAGTTGTAGCGATCGGTTCATGAGATTGCAGTTGTACCGCAGGAGAGTCGATCTCTATCTCCATTTATACCTTTGGTTGCTGGCGATTCAATAGAAATTGAATTGGAAACAAAACCTGGAATCCAATTGCAGGTCATTCCCATGTTTACATCATCACAAACACGGCAGGCAATGCATATTGGTACTTGTATAATTAAACAGCTTGGAAAATTAGTGTGTTTGGGAAGCTGCGTTTTGTGTAAGAAATGATGAAGAAAAATTCAAAAGTCACCTAAATTTCCCGAAGAACATGTGCTTGGATGTTTTAGAAACTCATTTCCAAGGTATAATGCTACTAACAGGCCCTTCGGAAGCGAGGGGGGCTGGGGGCCTGGGAGCCAAGGTCGTAGGAATGAAGAATCAAACTCGTGTATATTCGAGGAAGCTACCAGACTCTATCAAAAATGCAACATCTTTTGATCTCATACAAGTCAAAAATTTCAAAATTTTCACTAAAGACTCTCATTATTCGTGATCCTTTGCTTCCATTTTCCAAAACTTTGGCGTTATCCAACGATCTAAAGGTATTGGTCATGAAAAATTAGCCCCTGGACCCCCTTTTTGCTCGCTTCAGCCCCCAAAAATAAATTTCGTTCTGACAGGCCTGCTATTAAAGTGCAGATGACGGAAAATGCAGCGAAGAAAATAAAAGAAAACGTGGAGCAGCCTAACGTAAATATAAACCGATCTAGCCTTACCCTTAAAGGGGCAGGGTCACGTAATGTAAACAAACTTATTTCGAAACGATGATTTTTCAGCATTTTTTGATAGTCCATATCACAGAGATTTTCCACTACTTTTCTCGAAATATAGGTGTTATTTTGAAGATGGACTCTTGAATTTTTTAGAGAAATAAACCAAACACCCATACGTTGTAGGATTGCAGAGATATTGGTGGATTTTTAGAAGTAACTTTATTGTGGATTCACCCCATCCACCAAATTCTGAGCGGAACACTATGGCCATGTGTGGGCAACAATATAGATGATAGAGATAACAGGTTTGTTTACGGTTACGTGACCCTGCGCCTTTAAGTTGGTGAGATGGCTGATTCTGTGTACCCTGTCTGACACCAAGGTAAGTTGTTTCCATTTTATTGGATGTCAGACCTGCAAATGTGCATGAGCTACACAAAGTAGTCGCTGATTTCGTTGCTGTACACGTTTCTTCATGTGTATTCATCGGAGAAAAGCTCTTCAAGTTGGACGATAGTCTATGCGGCTCAGCAAGTGGCTGCGATATAGAGAAGCTACTAGCTCTAGTCGATTGAACATTAGACTGAACTGGAGTCAATTGTAACTCTTCTGTTTGAGGTGGCACATCACAAGCTCTTAGAGCTAATGCTTTATTTTCTGTTTGAGTCATTGTTGTATTTTTCCCTTGAAAAAAGTGCGAATATTCTGTTTGTGTTGTGACTGGCTGTTCATTTCGACCTAATTTCAACTCTTGTATTTGATTTGAAACCGTACCATATGGTAACGCTGAGAATCTATCTCCGGTCTGAGCGATTCTTGTATTCTTAGATAGAATATTGATATCATCATCCACACTCGTCGATTTATCAACTGCTTTTCTTGGATTAGTTTGGCAAGCAGAATTCGTTTTGAGAAAGCAGGAGATCTCAGTTTGACAAGAAGTTGAATCGTTGTATAACATCATTAGACTGTTGTCAACAATTGTTGAACAATCCATTTTGTTAGATGTTTCAGTTTGGCAAGAAGAATTCGTTTTCAGAAAGCAGGAGATGTCAGTTTGACAAGAAGATTGCCTGTTCTGCAACTTCACTAGATCGTTGCCAACTATTGTTGAAGCATCCATTTTGTTATTCGTTTCTTCAGTTTGGCAAGAAGAATTCGTTTTCAGAAAGCAGGAGATGTCAGATTGACAAGAAGATAACCTGTTCTGCAACTTCACTACATCATTGTCAACTATTGTTGAAGCATCCATTTTGTTAGGTGTTTCAGTTTGGCAAGAAGAATTCGTTTTCAGAAAACAGGAGATGTCAGTTTGACAAGAAGTTGAATCGTTGTATAACATCATAAGTTCTTGGTCAACAATCGTCGACTTGCTCCTGGAGTCTGCCATTGTCGCTGTCTCTTTGAATGCAGTTTGATTGCTAACATCTCGTTGCTGCTGAGGTAAAAGATATCAAATGAGTGACAAAGGTTAGAAAGATTGGTTCCAGTGTTATTGGCAGTTGTTTTTGATTTCATCTCAGGTAGTCGTGTTTGTCGGAGCAGCAAGCGCAATTACTATAACACCATAAGTTTGAGTAAATCGCAGCGCCCATTTTTTCCATCTTTCGTAAGGTAGTGCTTTGTAGACTTGACTCAAGTCGCGCTCGTCTCACCGAGCAACGAGCGAAGCGAGCAATGTTTCGAGTGCAGTGACTGCTGCGCTTAAAACTCGTCCTTTCAGCTTACTTTGCTCGCCCTTCGGGCGGGACATGGGGCAAGTCCATGTTTTTGTAGTAATGTCTCTTTGATAAAGTTTACTATTTGTTGATTAAGTACAGTCACTGCTATTCATAACGGGAGCTCGATGACCATATGTCTTTTTCCGATGTGAGTCTATTAAAAATATCTTTTATTTTTAGGACAAAAAGGTTTTACAAATAAAATCTGCAAAATTTGCTACTTCACGGAACAATGAAAGATTTTGATAGTTATTCGTCTCGTCGCGCTAAGAAAGCTTAACATAACCTTCATATTCACACACTTCACAATACTTCTCATTCTATTTTCTTCCCATGGGAGAGTAACCTCTTATCCGAAAAAAAAAACATTTTGAATCGAGAAAGCACCTTGGCGTTCTTAAAGGCACACTGTCGTGGTGCTGATTGGATAAACAAGACAATCAAGAAGAAAAGAATTAGGCCAGATTCAGTAATTTCGCTGTACAGTGAAATTCATGAAGATGATAACGATCTGAGTCCCTTTATTCTCGAAACAAAGCATGATCCGAGAGCATAAAGGCTTGGTAATTACTTAAAGGCCAGAGCTTTGTTCTTGATTTCAATATCACAACTAGCCAATCACAAGCACGACAGTGTGCCTTTAAGGTTTTAAGTCATTTTAAACTTACCAATGGGTGTTCACTCTGAGAGGCAACATGTTCTAACTCTGTTGAAGGTCCTCTGCTAGCTATTTTGTTGTAGGCCAATATTCCAAACGCACCAGCTGCCGTTCCAGCAGCAAAAGTAATTACAGCACTTTTATTTAAAACCATAATGCTATTGTGTCGCCAGAAATCGGTTCTTTCTGTTTGAAAATATCCAATTTAGAAGCTCCCAGAGACATTTCCAACAACTTGCACGGCTCAATGAAGAATTAACATTGAACTGTGTTGTCCATATTTCAGTTTCATTTCGGACCAATCAATTGATTTGACGTCAAACTGACATTTTTCAGTGATCACATCAAATGAATGAACAAGTAAATAAAATAAAAATTTGAGCACTCTGATGCGAATTTTAATGAGCACAACGTTTCTAACATATACATCTTTGTTGGTGCACCAAAGTAAACAGTAAAATCAGATCAAGAGAAAACAATAGCATGTGTCAGTTTTCTCCTTGTTTTTTTTGAAAGATAACATTATCTAACCTCTTGAAAAGTCTAATCAACAATCCAAATTCCGATGATAGATGCATCAATGTGTTTCTTATGAACTTTGATTGGATTTAAATCATTTTGAAAACCTGAAGGATATTTGCAATGCATTTCAAAATGCACATGGTTTGTCAACTTCCGTTTATAACATTGACGTCATACCCATAATTGGGTATAATGATTCAAAAGGAGGGTGCCTGCGCCCCGGCCAGTGGCCGGGGCATGGCTAGGGCAGGCCAGGGCTACTGGCCGGGGCATTTCCAGAACTTTTCCATTTATTTTGCCAACCCCGGCCAGCCCCGGCCATCTTCAAGTGTATTTATGATCTAATTTGCCATAGTTGCTTAATTTAGCATATCTCTGAGAGGTAAAAAGCTTACGTATTCTTTAAAGGGTTTGTGCAAGGCTAAAAGCCTGCATTTGCACAGAGCAGAAAAATCTAAAAATAGCCCATTGAAATCGATGGCCCACACGTGTTGGGAATAATTGATAGCTAAAGAAATAGTGCTGTGTTTGGGCATTTTCTTTGTTCTATTCATAGAGAAGCCTATTTACCAGTGCACACTCCCTTTAGGGCAGAAAGAATAAGGGATTTGGATCAACTGCTCCCTCCCAGTGTGATCAAAGTTGGAAAATTTACCAAACAAGAAAAAGGAGGTGCCCGCACCCCGGCCAGTGGCCGGGGCTACTGGCCGGGCATTTCAAGAACTTTTCCGCTTATTTTGCCAGCCCCGGCCATCTACAATTGGGCTCCAGCCATCAGAACTTTTCCATTTATTTTGACAGGGCACCCTCCTGATTGAAAGCTCGAGAACGAGGTTTTAGAATCAAAACATGGGCCTGGGCATCAGCAATGGCGGAAGCATTGTGTGGAAACGAAGGTGCGGAGAGATCACAATGCATCTCTAGCATGATGGATGATCAATTACCGTTAGAGCTGCTCGTAAGAATCCTTGATTGCTTACCAGGACGGCAAGTTCGCAGATGCAAATGTGTCTGCAAAGCATGGAGAATTGCTGCTGAAATCGTCCTTTTAAAACCAGGAAGAATTGGGCCTAAAACAGCTGTATTTTGGACGATGCCAACAACGAGTACAAATCCCAATTCTCTAGTCGAGTTAAAGAGTTACATTGAAGATAACTGTGTTGATAGTAAATGTGTTATTCTTCTCAGTCAAAGCTCGCATTCAGCCCAAGATGATAAGTCAAGCTGTCAAAATTTAATGAAAATGTTTAAAAGTAGTCAGCAACAAGGCAAGGAGGGACTTGCTGAGAATCACGAATCTCTCAAAGTTGTTGGCTGCACTGTAGACTGTCCCTTTGGACCTAGTGATGCTCGGTTCACAAGAGCGCTCATAGAGACCAGCATGATAAGCTCCACAACAACAAGCGTTTTATTATTACCAAGATCAAAGACGTACAAGATAGGGCAGTTTCACATACCAATGAAAAAGAAATATGACATGATACAAGGATTCAAGCACTTCTTACCAACATTCTCACAGAAAGTTCCCCTAGTTTTGGCTTTCATACATCCAGTTACCCTTGGCAGATTGTGTAACTTTGTGAAAGCTGTCAGAGAAGCTTACTCAAATGACACTTGCATTGTTGGTCTTTATTCGGAACAATGTCTTTACAATTCATTAACTGTTACCACCAATGAGATAATGGGTATTGTTCTAAGTGGTGATGTTGAGTGTATGTCAGTGCTGATAGATTCTAGAACATTCTTGCAGGATTCTAAAGTAAAAGTTCAATCATTACATGAAAGAATGGAGCAAACTGTAACAGAGAAAGATTATTCTAAGATTCTACTAGTTTTTGCACCAAAAACTCTACAGTATTCAAGTATCTTAAAGCTGCTAGCTGTGCTAAGAAAGACTTTTCTAGGTGCACCAATTTTTGGTGCCTTTGTGAAGAATGCTTTTGGTGCTGACCACAATGTTGGTGAATGTGGTTTTGCTGGAGGAAGAGACTATCTACAGAGTAAATCTGTTGTTCTTAGTTTGATTTTGATAAGGAAGGGAAACTGAGTTGAATTTGCTGTTTTACTTTTGGAAGTTTTTTCATGGAAATTCTTGTAAAACGTGAATTTTTAGTCCAACTCAAATATAACCTATCAGCTTAGGTCTGTTTTACCCAATTCAAGTTTCCTGACCATACTCTTGTATGGTTTTAGTCATTAGTGTCATACTTTTGTCACTTCACATTCATGCCAAAAGTACCAGGGGGTACTCATTAACTTTCAATGCTGGGGGGTGCATGCAAATATTTGGGGTACAAAATCTTACATTACATCAATATTTGGGTCCTATGAATAACATCATAATGTTTTAATCTTTCATGTTTAAAGGTTGTCAGCTTTGCTTAAGAATTAGTAATGAAAAAAATTCTGGGAAGACCCTCATGTAGTGATACAGAAACTCCGAATTCAGAAAAGTGAATTCAGTTCAGTTTTCAGTTTGTAAAAATTTCAGCATTTAAACTCACCACATACAATTTATGCTAACAATACAAAAAAATGACTACACTACAAAGATGAGAAATAATGGCACAGCATGAATCATTAACTTTGATGGATGCTGGAATTTTTATTGATATTTTTACAATGAGCACTTTCATTTGATATTGTAATTTTGAACTTTACAAAATTCAAGAATTTAGTTGTTGCTTAAAACTTTGAATTTTAGAACAATTTTTTTACTGCAAGATTAAAGTTTGCTATGTTTTGATAATATTAGTACGTGCTCGAAACATTGTGTTTTCCTTTACGTCTACGCTAACCCGGTATATTATATATTTACCAATATTTCCTGCTGCCATGCAAGACTACTTCAGAGCGGCTATGTTTTAGTTATCAAAATTGTTCATAGCATAGGCTCCAAATCTTTAAATCTACGAAAAAAGGTGGATGTAAGTTCAATGACCTATTTCTTTAAGCTGAATGACTTGAAAGAAATTTTAGCCACTTTTCTATGATTCTACCGTTGGACTTTTTAGAAATCTTGATTATTTGTCGAAATTGCAACCCTTTTTATATTTCACCTCATTTTATGATGAGACGTCATCAAATGTCTAAATCACAAACCAGGAGAGCGAACGAGTTTTGCTTGATATCCTATTGTAGAAACCCATATAAACAATATCGTTTTCTTTTGATGTTTCGTCAACAGGTTTAGAAATCACGATAGTTTTAAGTTTCTCTCGAAAAGTTTCTCAAATTCAACAAAGGAGGATGACACTGTAATTCTGAAAATATTGATGATTTCAGAAAAGTCCACCCAGCTTTTTATAGATTTGAAACCTATGCTAATGTTTATGTAATCAAGAAACACAACGTGTCCTCCAATTACGCTCGCTGTTCCTGTAACAACTTGAGCACTCTAAGTAACTCTAAGTATACGTTGAACCACCTTCTCCCCAGTATATAAACATAGTTTTATTGAATGCCAGCTCTGAAGGTCTTGTAGTACTTTGAGAGCATCTCTGAAGTCACAGGGCAACTAAACAGTTTGTAAACAATTTCCTTTTTTGGAAAATTTGAAAAAAGAAAATGCATTTTCTCAAAAGTATTTTCTCAAAAATTTCTTGGTGTTTGGTACTTAGTTCTGCTGAGTGTACTTTTGGATTGAGCAATTTTGCTCCAAGGAAAACGTACAAAGAAAGCTAAAATCCTTGCAAGAAATCTATTTTTAACATCAACTACTGTTCTCCCATCGTTCTGTCAAAACTTATGGGTCTTAGTTTCTTATAAAATAGTTTCTTACAGGCGGGACTTTACTAAGTCATTAATAATTCTTTCACTTCCCCGCCCTATTTGGCCAGAGCTGCTTCAATTTCATCAAGTTCTACAATTGCAGATTCTCCCAGCTCATACAGGCCCATATACCAGTGGACAGTAATTCAACACAAACAGGACAGTGCCAAAGGAAATTTCGCATTACCCTTATCTTAAAAACTAGGGCCCACGTGCACTCTTTGGACATCTTCAACTGCAAAACACACACGTTGTTAACAGAATTATTACATGGCCCTTTTAACCAGTTTTTGTTAATTTCAGCTAGTTGCTTTGCCACAGTCATAAATTTCGTACAAAATTTAAAATCTGAAGTATTTTTCTTCAAGAAGAGAAGGGGCCCTTGCTGAGGGGGCCCCTTGGGCCTCAGCCCGGTAGCCCGACTGTCCAGTCCGCCCCTGACTTCTACTGACTATTTCACATGAAGTTCACTCTTGCTTACCTGAAACTAAAATACATACCATAGTCAACTAGTGCAGCACTCTATTAACTTTATTTAGTTAGCTATTTTTTGTTTTCAAACTGTGTATGATATCGCAAACGAGGCTTAAACCTGCGCAGCTTCCAAAATAGCTGCACGAATTTTCGCGCTCTTCTTACTTCAGAACTGTGCAGACATCCTTTGCAAAAGCTTTGAACTTGTCTTCAAAAATGTCGAAAAGAACGGCTCGATATCAGTTAACTGCAGAAAATTATGATGACGAAGAAGATGAAGAAAGCAAGGAAGCTAAAGTGAGTATGATTTTGATCACCTAAATGCTACAAAAGGACTCAACCAGACCACAATGAATTTAGGCCCATTCCGCGTCGCTTCTTCCACATCTGCTTACTGCTTCCATTTGATCGAGTTCCAGTAATCACTATTAAAAATGAGACTACTACACCAAAGCAAGACTGCTTGTACTGGGACTCATTATGTGGTGGCAATTTTTGGACTGATTTTTTCACTAGCTGTTTGTTATATACACAATCATGTATGCCAGTCTGCATTCTTTGTAGTGCGCGGGGAAGATCTTCCCCGCGCCACTTTCGCTAAAACAATAGAGTCTATTGTTGAGCCATTGTTTTCACCCGCGCACTTCCCCGCCCAAGGAACATCGAGTGCAGTCTGGCATGTATGATATGATGGATGGCTTGATAGGCCTCCTTGTAATCTGCATTTACTCTCCAGCATTTTGAGGGCGAGGGCGCTGCGACCCTGTTTGCAGAATATGGCACTTTTTGACAAGATCTCCGGTGTGCATGCAAGAAGAATTTCTTTTGTGCTCTATAGTCTATTTTGAATAGTCCATTGAAAATCTTCAGTGTGCAAATGCCATACTCTGCACATCTGGCTGCGATCAAGATTGATTCCTTTAGTAGTGATTGCAAGTGCCCACCATGGGAGTTGAAGTTGTTCCTACTCCCACAAAGCACCCAAAAATCAGTCGCTTGTGATCAGATTGATCTCTAAAACAGTTTGATCAACTGTGCATGCTCCTATGTTTGGCTGTAGCGCCCGCTAACTCAAAACACTTGATATAGAGAGCAGCCTTAAGAGGCTGCAAACAAATTGATTCTTTCATGCAAAACATCCAATAGACGTTTTGGGGGGATGGGGTAAAAGAGCCAGATGTTTTCAAAATTTTTGTTTCATCAATATTTCTTCCAAGAATATCTGCGAGGAACTTTATTCTACAGATTTCACTCTCTGTACTGTATATTTTGTTTGTGAAAGAATTTTGACAGCAGTGAAAGTACAGTATCTTATCCGTTTTTGTTGAGTCTGATCATGGAAAGAAGGTCGCTGAAGACTTCATAATCACTTGGGCCCATTTGATATGCAGCAAAAACAACAGTATGGAACATTCTTGAGATTGGAAAAATTATGGCAATTTTCAATTGGATGTTTTGGGGGGAGGGGGTGGGGTAGTTTGAAAGCATCCAATGGACGTTTTGCATGAAAGAATCAATTTTTGTGTGCAGCCCCTAATGCAGGCTGCAGGTTACTGTATGTTTCATGGCCAAGGGCAATGTGGCTGTACTAAGGGGCTGTCACACCCTGTAACGCTATCACCCTGGAAAGGGGGATACGTTCTGGAAAACCTTCAAGCCATTGTTTTCAGATAAGGAAGGCAATAGAAAGATCATACTGGTAGAGAATGGAGAAGTACTGTTGGACGACAAACAAATAAGTGAGTGCTTCAATGAATACTTCATAAATATAACAGACACTCTCAACATCGTAGCACATGACATTGTAATAGACGTTAACACATCTGAAGATCCTGTATTAAAAGCCATTAGCAAATACACTCAACATCCCAGTATTCTACTTATAAGAGAGCACGTTGCCTCTCGCCATGCCTTCGAATTTACCCCTGTAGATTCATTAGCTGTATTAAATGAAATTAATGCGCTGAATACTGGGAAAAAGAGCAGTGGACCAGTACCGGCAAGCATGCTTAAATGTGCATCAGGAGTTTGCTATGAGGAGATTACGCGACATGTGAATAAATCATTTGAACTTAATACCTTTTCCAGTAACCTAAAAAAGTCTGATGTGACACCAGCCTTCAAAGCAGATGATTCAACTTGCAAGAAAAATTTTCGACCAATAAGCGTCCTGTCCACCCTATCAAAAATATATGAAAGGTTAATGTATTCCCAAATGCTACCTTTCATCAAGCCAAAGTTGTCAAACCTACTGTGTGGCTTTAGGGAAGGTTACAGTACACAACATGCCCTCTTAAGGCTGGTGGAAAGATGCAAAAAATGCCTAGATGACAAAGGCGTTATAGGAATGGTACTAACAGACTTGTCAAAGGCATACGACTGTCTCCCTTATGATCTCCTCGTGGCAAAACTTCATGCCTATGGCTTTGGCCTATCTAGCCTCCAAATGATATATAGTTACTTAACATCAAGAAAACAGCGTGTAAAGATAAAATCAACATACAGCAGCTGGCTGGATGTTAAATCAGGTGTCCCGCAAGGATCTGTATTAGGCCCTTTGCTTTTTAATGTTTTCATCAATGACATTTTCTATGCAATAGAGGCTTCTGAGATCTGTAACTTTGCTGATGACAATACAATTTATGCGTTATCTCATGATGTTGAATCAATGATTGCCAAATTAGAAATTGATCTTTATAATATACTAAAATGGTTTGATTCAAATTTTATGTTGGCAAATCCAACAAAATTTCAGGTAATGTTTCTAGGTCTTAAAAAGAACCAAAATTTGGTTTTGGAAATTAATGGAGAAGCGATAGCCGCCTCCAAAGAGGTAAAACTACTTGGTGTCACAATTGACTCAAAATTGAACTTTAAAAGCCACGTCAAAGCTCTGTGTATGAAAACTAATCGAAAAGTGAGTGCATTTGCTAGGGTTGCTAGATATCTAGATCTCCAAAAAGCAAAATTATTGTACCAATCATTCGTTGCATCAACGTTCAAGTACTGCCCCTTGATATGGCTTTTCTGCGGAAAAACAGCGAATGAAAACATAGATAGAGTACACAAAAGAGCTCTCAGGGTCCTACTTGACGATCATGAATCCACATTTGAAGTTTTACTTGCAAAGAACAATGAAACAACTATCCACATCCAAAACCTTCATGTACTTATGATTGAGATATACAAAACACTCAATTGTACTAATCCGTCATTTGTGCAGGAGTGTTTTGTCAGAAAGGACACCAAATATGACCTCAGGACGAAAGATTTATTGCAAATTCCTGCAGCGAAAAGCATTATGTTTGGCATTGATTCTATAACGTTTCGAGGCAGCCTCTTATGGAACAGCATGCCTGATTTAATAAAGAGCGCTTCATCAGCTGCTATATTCAAAAGAAACATAAAAAATTGGAGTGGAGACAAATGCAAGTGCAAAATTTGTAGATAGTGATTACAGATATTTTATTGTATTGTATTATAGGTTTCTTTTTGTGTAAAATTGTAAATAGTTGGTGTAAATTAGTTCACATTAGATTAATGTAGAACTAGAATTGTAACCAACTTAAAATAAATTGATTATTATTATTGTTATTATTATTATTATTATTATTATTATTATTATAATTTTTATTATTATTATTTCTGTGTCAGGGGGTTTTGTTCTCAAACATCATGGGCAACAGAATGCAGCAAATCATTGTTGTAGTCAAGATGAAAACCACATTTTCGTATATTTTCCAGGTTGGTGAATTTAGTAAAGCTTCCAGTGATGTAATGTCAAAAAGGATGTAAGTTTCTGGTTGTGATTTTGTTTATGTGATGAATTTACGTCATTTTAGCATACTAGTAGTGATTCTGTATATTTTAAAGGGAGGATCTTTTGGGAGAATTAACTTTCAGGCTTTCTTGCGTTTTGGCTGAATTCACAAAAGTTTATTCTAAATATCTCCCTTTAAAATATTTCTAATGTTTATATATTCTATATATATATATATAAACAGACACATTTGATGGGGTGAGTGGCCAAAGGGCTTATATGGTCTTTGCCAGGTGACTGAAGTGAAGCTTGGCTGAGTAACGTCAAGCTCCAGATGTGTGACCTTTGGGGCATGACTTTGCAACTCACCTTGCCATCCTCCAGAAGGGACATTTAATTAGGGGTCCCATGCCGCACTGTGGCACTTTGATTTCAAACACCTAAACTATATTCTTTCTCCCAGTAAAAGGGACCCAGATTTTAGGTATATCATCTATCTGGTTGTTTATTTATCATTTGCTGTGCCCCTTGTAGTGCCCATGATATCATTTTGTATTTTATATATATACGGTTTGTTCTGTAATTTTAGAAGTTTAATGTGAATGAATATGAAAGTGAATAATTGCAAGTCATTGTTTAGAGACAGAAGCTTCACAGTTTGTTCTTGCTGCCTTCAGTTTCAAAGTTCTGTACCTTTGTTTTATTTCACAGAATCAAGAAAGCCAAGAGACGAGGGGATGGTGGAGAGGTTAGTTTATGATTTTGTGAATTTTTATCAGGTGAATAAGAAAAATACTTAATGATGAAAGTCTCTCACTTTCACACCATTGTAAGATTCTTTTGGCAAAATATTGAGTTTATTTGCCTCATGTTTCAAGCTTGATACTAACTTGTTTTGAGTATGATTTGGGCATGTTTTTGAGCTTGATTCAAGTAAGAATTCTGCACCACTTAAGTTACGGTAGGAATCAGATGTTTCAGTTGATTTCTGCTTGTAGTCCATAGCCTAAAAATCCAAAGCCTCATTTTCAAGGACCAATCAGATGGCCAATAACCAAACGAAGATTTCCCCTCCTTCATGAAAAATGCGTAAAATTTGTGTTTTCCTGGCAGTCTAATTTCTTTTTTTTGTCAAGTGTGATGGCAATGGGGGTAGTAATGATATTTTGCTCCTCGTGGGCTTGTGTCCCTGTAGTGTTGCGGAGTTGTATTGTATTAAAAAAAATCTTCTTGCTGCGTGTAGTGCCACAATACAAAGACAAACAAGTAAATAACATAAAATATAAGCACTTTGATGCGAATTAAAAGTAGCGACGTTTCGAGCATAGCCCGTTATCAAGCCAAAGAACTTGATAACTTGTTAAGTTGATAACTTGATAATGGCTTGATAACGGGCTATGCTCGAAACATCGCTACTTTTAATTCGCATCAAAGTGCTTATATTTTATGTTATTTACTTGTATTGTATTAGCTTGTAAAGAAGACACGTAGTAAGTTGCATTGCAAAATTCGTATCTCGATACAATAAATAAGAATATACTACTGTATTTCATACTGAATATGCATATTTTAAAGATCTGGAACTTATGAAGGTCGTTTTGGTTGTTTGTTTGTTTTCAATTTGATTTGAGTGGGCTTGTCAGGACTTCTAGGTACTGAAAGCTAACCTAGGTCCATTGTAAATGCCGCACGGGACTCCTAGTTTAACGTTTCTTCCAAAGGATGATGAGGTGAGTTGTGAGGTCCGGCCTCTGAGCTCACCCTTCCGGAGTTTGACCTCACAACCGAGCTTAACTGCAGTCACCTGACGAAGACTGATTGTTGTAGTCATTGCTTGAATTGGATTAAAATAAAAAGTGAAATGAATGACAAAGTTGCTTTTCAAATTCTTTGACACATGCAATATAGATTTAAAATGTTGTCCTTAGGTAAAATCATCAAATCCATTTGGAGGATTAGGTGGCTTCGGTCCTTTACAGTCATCATTTGGTAAAGCTTCATTCCCATCAACTGGATTTGGCAGTGATAAGACAGTGGCATCCATCAAACCAACTTTTGGAGTATCTTCCTTTGGAGCCCCATCTTTTGGAACGGATGCAAAGACGACAGGCACTGACCAGTTGTTCAAATTCACAGACAAATCAGATCATAAAGTCATGCCAGAGTTTGGCCTAGCAAAGGGTATGTTGTGATAAATGCTGGTAGGGCTGAAAAATATATTTTTCTATCTGAGACCGCATAGAGACCTGAGATCTGAAAATTTTGTGAAACCAGTGGTGTTCTGGTACGTTTTTTTCACTCATGACAATGAGAAGTCTAAAATCTGATGATTCTGTTGGAATATTTGAATACTCACGAAAATAATTCTTTTGAATTTCAAATGTAACTATCTGTACATCCTTTGAAACGGGAAGCTTTTCGACACTGCTGTTAAAGGCAGTCTATCACGCATTGGATTGGTTGATATTGACAATGCAAAGAATAGGAAATTTGAATGGCTGCAAATCCTCTGACGTTCTACGAGCGTAGAAAGTAAAGACGATTAGCCCTCCTTTGTTTCAAAGGCACAGATTCACAAAGAAATCTGTTGTGTTCAGCTCTGAATGCTACGTCCAATCAGATGCTTGACAGCCTGCCTTTAATCAAGGAGCTCACACAAGATTGTAGGATTAAACCTTCTGACTGTTCCGTTTACATTTTTATTATCAATTTTTATTTAAATGCATCCATTAAATTTTCATTGTTTTCGTCCATCGAGAACGTCAATTTTACACAAAAGTTCCAATCTAGGTGAAGCCTGCATTCCCTAAAGGAAGTAAATTTAATTGCTGCAAACAAGGCGCTCTGTTTCAGAATCTAAACATTGCTAACAAGTTTCGTGGGTTGCCGTTAGAGACGCATGCCGTCGGGTGACTTCAGAGCGAGGCGAAACCGGCAACTCTGTATTTCAATAAAATGTTGCGATTTTGTGTAAAGGTCGATGCAAACTGACACAACCCCCTTAGCGTAGCTGCTTTTAACTCCGTTGATTTACTTTAAAAGGTGAAACTTCAGCAGCTAGGGGAGACGAATCAAAGGTCGATCCTGATGAGCAGCCTACAAATGGAGTATCAAAGGTCACCGATGTCAAGGAAGAAATCACAGATGCAGAGCAACAGAATCAAGAACAATATGCTGAACAGATCACATCATTGAATATCAGCTTTTTAGGATGGATCAAACAACACATTGACAAGGACCCCTTGATTGATCTAACGCCTGTTTTCAAAGACTACACAAAGCATATGGAAGAAATTGAGAGAACATACGGAAAGACAACAAACACAGATACTACTACGTCGAAAGTAGCATTTGCAGATACTGATACAGCTTCGAAGAGTCAGCCTACCTCGGTAGAGAAAACGTCAACTGCGAATGCTTTCTCCCTCGCTACAGCGTCAGTTCCAAGTGTCTTCTCTTCTTCTACAGCTACAACTTCTGCACCAAGTGTTTTCGCTCCTCCTTCGGCCACAACTGGTGTTTCCAACGTCTTCTCGCTCGCTACAACTGCAGTTTCTAACATCTCCCCGGCTACAGGTTCTGCTGAACCAAAAACCAGCGTATTGTCTGCGACACCTTTATTTGGAAACAAGGCAGAATCAAAAACCGCAGGTACGAGAGTCAGCTTCTTCTTCCAGGCTGTTCACAGGGAATTTATCTTTTGTGTGTCCTTTAACCATGCAAAGAATGTGTGATCTGTGTGTGTCCGTTTACCCGTGACTATAATGCAAAAATATTGTTACCTTTATGTTTCCTCTTGTCTGTGACTAATCTTTTTGCATTATAGTCACCGGCAAAAGGACACACAAAGATCACAACATTTTTGCACGGGTAAAGAATGCACAAGGGTTAAATTCCCTGTGAGTTGATTATAGTTGTTGAGTGTAGAAAATGTAGGAGATTTGAGTTAATCTATCAACTGAGATATTGTTTCAATGATTCTGAGGGTCACGAGAAAGTGATCAGTAAATGACTTGATTATCAAAAAATAATGTAGATGTAGAAACATGGTGTTTTGAACATGTTATCAAGTGAATCAATATCTAGTCTAGACTTATTACATGAGCCCTTGTTTTCGCTCCATTCTCCCCCACGATACCCCAACAATAATGACTATAACAGTAAATAAAAATTCAATTCAATGGAGCAAAACTTAGCCGAAAGTCATCAGTCTGTATCTAGTCCAGCGAAGGGAAGTTGACTTTCGACAGAAAAGAAAGAAAGTGAGATGCGATGCAACTTAACCGAAGTAGAATTTCAATTCACTTAAAGTTTTCAGGCTTAACAAAAACTAACCTTTTTTCTGCGTCCTAGTCAAGTTACTTCACGTCGCATCTCACATCTTTTCCCATCTGTCAAATGGTCAAACATCATCTTCATGATTACGTACGACTAGTAACTCTTTCTACCTGATGAAGAAGTTAGCTGGAAATGTTCTGAATATTCTTATTCTTCGTCAGTACTCGTATTTTTTAAGAAGTTACGGTTTTATTGATACAAACAACGTACAACATGCACAGCAACATTGTTTTCTTTTTCTTTGAGCAACTTGGTTTTTTGAGTGACGAATGCCCGAACTGCTTGGAATTCTTATTTCATTTTTACTTTTAAATTCGATGGCGCCATGCTTTTTGTTTGTCTAAAGACCCTTTGCTAACCGTTAAGCTTTGTGCATAAGGAAACAATATAATTCCTGTTGCTATGAGGCTTGAAGAAGGACGAGCTCAGAGAAGAGACCGCTCTGCGTTCCTCTAGGTGTCCTAGACGGACCATTCTTTTCACTGTATTCATTGAAAGTTGGCTAACCAATCGTTATGCACATAGTAATCTGATAACAAAACATTGGCCTAATTTTACAGACTTTAATGTGATTTGAAAGTTAATATGCTTTGAAAATCCTTTCGGAATGCATTGTGTGATGGCAACATTGCGCTGGTTAGCAGAAAGTCTTTAATCACCTACTTTGATTGATCTTTCAATTTTCAGATGTATCATTCAAACCTCCTGTAGCTGGATTCTTCAGTGCTGCTCAAACGTCAACTCCTTCCACATCATCAGCAGTATCGAATGACGATAAAGAAGTGACAAAAGACACTGAAGATAATGAAGTTAAAAAACCTGAAAGAAAAACGTGAGTAGTAGTAGTTGTTCTTGTTGTAATTTTATTTTGATTCGATCATATAGCTATACAAGTAGCTAACAATATATATATATATATATATATATATTGCTCTGAAGATGCCCCAGTGGGCGAAACTAGTTCGCACTGAAATATAAAGCGCAAAAGACCAAATTGATGCCTGCTCTCTGAAGATGCTGTCCCTCTTCTTCTCTATGAACGTTCACTATGTATATATATATATATATATATATAAAGGTATACACGTTAACTAATCAAACTCAAATATACAAAAAAAAAAGAATCAAAATTAATATTTTCTAAATTTACAAAAAATTTGGCATGAAAGTACAGGCACTACATTTGCAGTTGGAACCGTCCCATTTTTTGTATCCGCATGTGAGAAGTTACTTGGGACCACTGTCTCAGGACTTTCCAAGGAAATGAAGCGATTACTGGTTTTTATGGTCGTTTTCTCTTTTAAAGTTTGGCCTTTTTGTGGTATATTGATTAAAGAGTGTTGTTTACAGTTCTGTTTTGTTTACAGGATTGTTTACAGTTCCGTGACCCTTCCCATTTAATGTATTGAAACACCGTACAGTTTGAAACATCGTACGAGAAAGCAGCGCAATATATTTATATGGTGGTATTTCTATTTCTATCACATTAGCTAGACTGATTATTTGGCTGTAGTTATCGTTGTTAAAAGGCTGCCGGACGCTCCTAACTACAAGCAGTTCAATGACTACGAGCGGTATCGGTATGAGCAGTCTCGGTTTCCTGTAGTAGTCTCGTTTTGAATAGCGATTACTGGGAATCATTGTAATCCATCTACATGTTGTCATTTCTGCGAAATAATATTTGAAACTATCCTTAATTTTAGGTGCAATAATTTATCACAAGTGGGCTATCACAATTGGAGAATTTAAATGTGCTCCTGCCCGGGATCGAAGTCGGGACATTTGTGTCAACAGACTCTCCAAAACTTAATTTTAGGTGTATTGGTGCTTCCTTAAATTAGGAATTTGCCAAAGGTCGTCTTTCTTGATATGTCTAAAACGAGCTGAAAATTGCTCTATTCAAAATCGCTTAGATTTTGACAGTTTGATGCCCAGCATTGCTCATCTCATTACAGTCAGAGGGAATAAACTTAGCTATACCTTGTAGCCGCTATTAATAGGAAAAGAAAGCGCCTACGCATCCATTGTTTCCTTGGCTCCAAAATAGTGAAGCCGGACGTGTCGAAGTTATCGAATTCAATAGATTATATTTTTAACTTGGCCCGGGCTTGCTTTTGACTATGTCGATTCCCTTTAAATATCCGTTGTGATGTACGGACAAATCCATGTTTTAGACAAGTGGATCAAACCCCAGTGATGAATCAGTTAATAGAAGATGAAGTCATGTTAATTATTTTCAACGTTTCGAAGCAATGCTGCGCTTTATCATCAGAATTCCAAAGTTACATAAGCACGAGGCTAAATTTACACCCAACAAGGCAATATTCTACCAACTACTTAATGAAAAATATAATCTTTATTTTGTAGAATCGTAGAGGAAGATGCCTTTTACACATCAAGGTGCAAATTGTTCTTTAAAAATGACCAGGAATGGAAAGAGCTCGGAATCGGGATGCTCTACTTGAAATCACCGAGCAACAAAACACAGTTGCTGATCAGGATGGAGACAGCTGGCGGAAAAATCCTTTTAAACATCTCTTTGCACGATAAACTACCAGCAAATAGAGTCGGTAAGAACAATGTATCAATTGTTTCTGTACCTAACCCGCCGGTTTTTCTTAAAGAAAAAGATGGGGACAATTCTAAGCCTGTAACTTATTTGATAAGAGTAAAGGACAAGCATGAAGCTGATAGTTTGCTGAAAGAAATTGAAGAGAATAAAAGTAAAGCTTAGATTTTTAACCATTTTGTTTTTTATTAGGATGCTTTGTACCTTTGCCTGCAGTCATTTGTATCTTGTAGATCTGATCCTTCATAGACAAAATCAGCCAAGATTTGCTGTACGTATTTTAAAGAACAAGTCCGGGGTCGATAAAATTATTGTTTAAAAGCAACCTTAACAACTGCTGAACACCAATCGTGGGTTAATTCTAAGTTTAGATGCCTCCAACTTTCATAAATTGGTTGATGAATCTTCGCAAGTTAGGCCAAATATCGTCGCCATTTTGTATTTTGTATTTTGGCGCGATAAGGAGGCTAGTAATGTGAGTGGTATAATATCAACACATTTGGCAGCCTCGTTCAGGTCAACATGAAATCATATAAAATGACGTCATTTCACATTTCTTAGCAGATTGAAATATGCAGTTTCGCAGATTAAAAGAGAAAAAATAAAAAAAGTACTACACATGATTCAAAACAGTATAATCTCTTGAATAATAAGAATGATACCTACCCCCGGACTTGTGCTTTTCATCGTGTGACCATAATCTTGGAAGCTTACGTATTTTACTCCTTTTTGCATTTATAGCACAAATTTCATGCCCGAAATACGTTAAAAATATGTTATCAAGATACAGTAAAGTCCCGCCGTTAAGAAACTCATTTCACAAAGACAGCCTGATTGGTTTCTTATGTTAGAATATATTTCCTCAAAGCAGGGTGTGTATACCATGGTATAAGAAACACTTTTGTATTCCAAACAGCTGTCAAAATTGTTAAGAAAACGTTTTTTAAATACGCGCAGTTGAACAAGAAGCTGATAGTTTGGGTCAGTACTGAAAGTTTCTTGAAATTATAATAATTTGGGCTAAAAACTTTCATCCTTATTTCTAGAGAACTGAGACTTATTGGAGCCATATTCAAATATATGCCATAAAATATTACTATGTACCATTATAAAAGAAACTGAAGATGAATCAGCCTGGGTAGTTTCTTGTAGACAGGTATTTTATTTACCAAAATCAGGCCTGAGTTTCTTATAATGCAGTTTCCCTAAAGGCGGGACTTTACTGTATTAGTAACATGACGGACGTAAAGTGGGTGTACACAAACCTTAGCCAATTTTGCCTGAAACATCACATATCCTTTTTGATTTACAGCTAAATTCTCATGAAAATCATCAAATTCAAAACACTACACGGCACCCTCATAAGCCTTACTTTTTGGTAGACATTTTATCAATGGTCTTTATTGACGAGGTGAGCCTGCTTTCTGCACTAATGGGCACGGAAACGAATTCTCGGTTTAACTGAGTATTATTAATTCAGTGACCTTCAAAATGGGAAATTTTCAGTTTTTGGCGTCGAAGGTAGTTGTTGTATGGCAAATACAAGAACTATGGCTATTCAGAAGAGACTATATTCTTTCCCCACATTGTATTGTCCAAATGTGACACTTTTTAATTCATATGATGCTGAATAAGTTATTCATGAAATTATTTAGACATATGACAATATGTAGCTCTCAAACCATTCATCAGATTCCTGTAAAGCCAACAATACCTGCGTATCAACCAAGGTAATTATTCGGGATACCATCAGTGACAGTTTTTTCGGATTTTCTTCAGAAGAGCTAGACCTCGTCTAAGATTTTTGAATTATACGCAGCAGCAATTTCAGGGTCACCCTCTTTTATTTTTCCTTTGTGAATTGGCGCATGTCCCAAAACGCTTCGTTCATCCCATTGGTCAGCGAGCCAATCAGAGTTAACTTCTGTTCCTTTGTGATTTTCAAAAGAGGAAGCTCGCAGTATTCCGAAGAAGTAAGAAAATTGGCTTGTTGAAGTCGATCACGTCGTAATAAATGCATCTTATGGAAATGACTTTGTCTTTTCCCTTCCCCAGGGAATGAGCTCAAGTGCTTCTGGCCCCGAAAAATTTTGAGAAAATCTGTTTCCTATTTTTTGCGGTAAAAAGGTGTTGATTTTACTCTTACGGCATGCATGCAACAAGGGCAGATTTTGTAATACAATAGCATCAGTCGCTTTGGTTCACACCTCAATTCAAAGCGATTAGTGAATGCAGACAAAAGAAATTCTCTCAAGCAGAAATTCAAAACAAACGAAGACGCAAAGTTGCCCTGAAACCAGTACGGCAAACTCTCGTTTGGTGCGGGCGAAGGGAGGTTTTTAAGAGAAGGTACGTTCTTATAACGAAAGAAGATGAGTAAATCTAAAGTTCTGTCTCGCGGATTTTGTCTATTTGATTCAGGAGATGAGGAGTGACTGCGTACATCTGAGCAATAGATATGCAAAAATTGTAGTGCCCTCTGCTCGGTTTCTGAATCAAATAGACAAACTCCGCGAGACAGAGCTTTAGATTTACCCATCTTCTTTCGTTATAAGCACATACCTTCTCTTAAAAACCTCCCTTCGCCCGCACCAAACGAGAGTTTGCCGTACTGGTTTCAGGGCAACTTTGCGGCTTCATTTGTTCTGAATTTCTGCTTGAGAGAATTTCTTTTGTCTGCATTCGCTAATCGCTCTGAATTGAGGTGTGAACCAAAGCGACTGATGCTAGTGTATTACAAAATCTACCCTGGTTCATGCATGCACTAAAATATCAGTATTACTAGCAATAACATAAGGAAGTGCAGCATTTCAGGAAATAGAAATAAACTAAACGAACACGAGGAATGGAAGAAAAGTAAATAAGAGACCTTTCAGGTTCCGTTGACATTACAAGATGCCTTTGCCGCCTCCCCTCCGTCTCGCAACCACTCATCCTTGCAGTCAGTTTAGTTCTGTTGGCATTACCTCACAAAAGCAATGCCCGTCTCCCTACCCCTGTGTCAAGACGATTACGAAATCAGACAAATACGTATTCCATTATATTCCATCGGATAAGAGACAGATTACGAAGGCTTTGTTAACATCGCCGCTGACGTTATCACTATTATGTGATCACAATAGATGGTTGTCAGCGAATTGTCTTATTTCCACAAATCCACAGAAAGATAGAGGATATCGCAACTTCTTGCTTCTTCTTGAATACAGTAAAAACCCGCGTACGAGAACCTATAATTTTGCAAGTCAGCCTGACTAGGCTCTTATTGATTGAGTATTCAGTCGGAAATGAGGCTGTTCAGGCTCTTGAATTGATTGATTCATTTGATTTTTGATTCAAATTGATTTTTCTGTAATGCCCTTGGGTGGGGGGGGGGTACATGACGTGCGGATGGATGGGGGTCTGCCGCCCGGTTTTCAGAAAGCTACCCTCTTCTAATTACCGACAGTTGCCGTCATACCCACCTTTACGATGAATTTTGGCGGAAAACTACCCATTTTTTGCAATTTTTTTGCCAATTTCTGGAAAACTAAACCATGTTTAAGGAAAATCTGCCGAAAAGGGACCCTTGTTTAGCGAATTTCAGACCCCAAAACCCATCCACATGGGCGGCACATACCCGTACCCTCAACATGTTATGCTACCCCCCCCCCGGGCTTTAGTGTGCGGCAAGCTGCAATCATAAACCATTCCGGTGAGGTATCCAAACTGCAAATCATTATGAAATGGAAAGATTGTACTTTCAGATGGTATACTTACCAGAGTAAAACAAGGGCAGATTTTGTAATACAATAGCATCAGTCGCTTTGGTTCACACCTCAATTCAAAGCGATTAGCGAATGCAGACAAAAGAAATTCTCTCAAGCAGAAATTCAAAACAAATGAAGCCGCAAAGTTGCCCTGAAACCAGTACGGCAAACTCTCGTTTGGTGCGGGCGAAGGGAGGTTTTTCAGAGAAGGTATGTACTTACAACGAAAGAAGATGGGTAAATCTAAAGTTCTGTCTCGCGGATTTTGTTTATTTGATTCAGGAGCTAAGGAGTGACTGCGTACATCTGAGCAATAGATATGCAAAAATTGTAGTGCCCTCTGCTCGGTTTCTGAATCAAGTAGACAAACTCCGCGAGACAGAACTGTAGATTTACCCTTCTTCTTTCGTTATAAGCACATACCTTCTCTTAAAAACCTCCCTTCGCCCGCACCAAACGAGAGTTTGCCGTACTGGTTTCAGGGCAACTTTGCGGCTTCGTTTGTTTTGAAATTCTGCTTGAGAGAATTTCTTTTGTCTGCATTCGCTAATCGCTTTGAATTGAGGTGTGAACCAAAGCGACTGATGCTATTGTATTACAAAATCTGCCCTTGTTTACCAGAGCCTCAAAAAAGAAGAAAGAATTATTCTTTCTTCTTTTATCTTATTTTTGAGGCTCTGGTACCCAGGGTAGTGGTATATATTACAGTAAATCCCTGGGTATAAGAACCTACTTTTTTGAGAGCCAGGCTGAAATTAGTTCTTATTTCAAAGGTACTGAGACTAACTTCAAGGTATAGAGGTTCATAGTTGAAGGGTGCCTCATGTAGGCCCTTTCAGAGTCTCACAAAGATATTCAGCCCGATTGTTTGTTTTGGAAGCGTTCTTATGAACCTAATAAGTGATTGGGGAGGAGAATAAAACTTTCAAAGCCAACTAGGACCACAATGACCTTGATAACAGCAATCAAAGATCAACTTTGCAATCCCTGCAATAAGAACCTTAAGTTTCATCAAACTGAAATAGGTTCTTAATTGTAAGGTACATGATTTAGAAAAAATAGCCTCCAGGTTCTTATTTTGGTAGGTTCTTATATGCGGGGATTTGCCGTGCTGCTAAACTTTTAAGAGTTTCAATTACAGTTGGGTTACTTTTTTCTGAAGTACCCTGTATAAATGGTAGACATTTGAAATTCATCAGATAAAGTTGTGAAAGTTCTTGATGCATTTTTAGAATGCGGTAACATTACTTTTAATTCAATTTACGATTTTACTGTTGTTTTTCGATACTTAATCATGCTTATAACATCACATTTTATCATCTTGTGATATCTTGCAATTTGTTCCAAGAACCATGCTAAATGGAACAGTGCTTGAACCTTTACAAAACTTTAGAATTAAATGTTTAAATATTATTCTAACTGAATGAACCAACAGCGACTTTAGGGCAAAAAAGCCCACCCCTCCCCATCTAACTCTTGACTGGTGATAGTTAGAGCGACCAAATTGGTGTGCTAAAAGCCTCAGGCATGTACTTTCTGTAAATATGAAAATTAACCTAAAAATAGCCATCATTTTTGCTCACCTCAGCATTTTCCTTTGTGTGGTCAAGAAAAGCGGCAAAGTTGGCCAAAATCAGGAAAATTGTGATAAAATTAAATTTGCAGCACATTTTCAATCCAAACATGAAACTGGTGATAGAATGCATCAAATAGCACTACATTACAAAAGAAATTTGCAAAATATTCCACTTCTGCTCCTTTTTTTGCGATAATTGAGTTTTGAGAATTTGCAATTTTTCCTGGGTCAGTCCCAGAAAATTGTCTTCCGCGACCTCATTTTCCAAAATATTTTCAATGAAACTTTTTGAGAAGTTGCACAATAAGTAGTTGCAAAAAGTCAAGAAGTTTCATGGCTATGAAATTCTTCCTGGTAGAGTTATTCAAAACAATCGACTAGGGGCAAATTTGCCCCTCCCAACCAAATAGGGTTAAAACATGCAGTGTTCAGCAACAGACATTTTGATGTAAAACGAGTCAGATGGGGTTTGTTGGAATTTTGTTCAGTACAAGAAAGATTAGATTAGTTAAGGAAACTCAGTTTGTCACAAGCTGTCATTTCTATCCACATTCGGGGTAATCCAAAAAAAGTTAACTTTCTCCAGAAATTACCAAAAATTGATAATGTGGCATGCTTTTCTATTTAACATCGGATTATTTTCAAAAGGTATTTCGTATGTTGCTGAAATTGGCTTTAAGATAACTCTTTGACACTTTTACAAAAACTTTCTTTTAAGCTTTCAACAATTTTGCATGCCCAGACTCAGATTTCTAGGAAGTAGTTTCGATTTTCACAAAAAGCTTCAATGTGCTGTATATTGTGGATTGCTTTCACTGCTTGATTCAATGTACAATACCAATCTTAAAATAAATTCTGACCATCAAAGCAGGTCCGAAATGTGGTTGTTCAGGGATCATCGTTAAAACTAAATTCAGCCAGTTTTAAATCAATTTGCCTCAAATTTTAAACCAATCAATTATCAAATTTTAAACCAATTTGCAATTGAAGAATCTTCTTGGCTGATGTTCTCTGAGGAGTACCCTGGATCAGAGTATTTTTTAGTACTTTTTTGAAAAAAATCTGAAATTTTTTCTTTTTTTTGTTTTAGATTTTTTTCAAAAATACTCTGATCCAGGGTATCTGAGGAGACACCTCTGTTTGAATTTCAGTTGCCCTCGGAACAACCCATTTTTACAACCATCTTTGCTGGTTCAAAAAATAAAGAAAATTGATTTGTCTTGCTGTGCAAAGAAGCATTTTATGAGATTATCAAAATTATTCTACACGCATTCTTGGATGGGCTGTCTTTGGTCTGCTAGATTTAGCAGCCTCAATTTTTTTCTCAGATGATTTATCTGTCATCCAAGCTCTGTTATCTTCTGTAAGATACTCCAGAAGAAGCCCTTTCCCTTTTGCCTCTGTTTCAATTGCCTCTTCAGTCATTGAATCAGACACATGTTCAGACTGAGGCCCATCATTATCAGCTAATTCAGAGTCTGGTGACATACTTGACAAATGGCTATCAGGATTGTCACAACCTTGTGGGTCAGGTCTCTGAGCCAACTTGAGTTCTTTGGAACGCCATTGATAGCCCTTTGACCTTTCTTTGATTTTGGTACTTTTAGGTGCCACTTTAGAGTCAGTTTTTTTCAGACTTGAATCAACTTTAATTTTTGAATTCTGCTTTTCTTTATACCTCCTAATTCTCTCCTTTTTCAACAATTCATCGTCATCCGATTTAACCCATGAATTTTTCAATACTGGCTTCTTATTTCTCACTGACCGCTTTTCACAAAGCCACTCATCGTAAGATTTTCTTGCTTTCAACTGACCATCCCTGTCCAAATTACTAGCTTTACTTTCTGCACTGCCCTGATGACTGCTTCCTGCATCTTTACAAGACATTGATTTCTTTTTTTGCACCTTATTCTGGCCACTTGCATTTAAGTCTTCAACTTTGCTTTGCGTGTCTCCACTTGTCTTTCTACTTGGTAACTTCTTAAAAGTATCCAAAACAGTATAACCTTTTGGCCCATTGTCCCCATTAATGACCTCATCAATCTCACATTGTAATGGAGACACCTTTTTATTTCCAGACATCTTTCTTGCAAGTCTCTGCTCTTTCTTCTTTGATCTCATCCAATCATCAACAAGTCTATCTGACAAATTTTTCTTGCATAATTTTTCCAACTCTTCTAATTTCTTTGTTCTTTTCTCTTCCTTTTTTATCTTCCTCTCTTGCCTTCTTTTTTCCTTTGCCTCCTTATTTTTGTTCTTCAACCACTGTAGCAAAGAAGCATTACTTTTTTCACCCCATGAGTCATCCAAAGGTTCTCTTTCTTTGTGTTTATTTTTCTTATCCCCTCTCTTCTTATTATTATCAGTTGGTCCACTTGATAACAACTGCTTCCTGCCTTCAGCCTTGCTGCTTTTTACTTTCCCATCACTTGAATAATCAGTACCCGGCTGATATTTTTTAACATTAGTCCTTCTTTTAATCGCAGAATCACTTTCAGAATCATGTTTACATTTCTTGTTCCTTTTCCCTCTTTTACTCACAAAGAGACTGTCAAGCTCTGGCAGGTCCACAAGTCTCAGTGTGGTCATTCTGCAATTGCAGTTTGTGCAAATATTAACAACATCATCCTTGCTTTTCTCCTCCAAATCAGACACCTCACTATTTCTATCACCATCTGAGCTTCCTGGATCTGAAGAATAAGCCTTCTTATTCCCAATGGACTCACTTTCCTCATCTTCTGTATCAAAATTATCAGAATATTCTTCCATGAATGGCAAATCAAATGAGACGCTCTTCTTTCTGATGCTGTGCTCACTAGAATCTGCTTCAACATTCTCAACTCCCTTGGCTTTTTCAGCTGCAAGAGTAGCAGGTGAAATTTCCATGGTTTCAACTTCAGAAATCCTATCATTTGGGCTTTCCACTTTTTCAGCAATCAAAATCGGACTATCAAATTCGTCAGTTTTGTCTATGTGTGATGGATGCTCATTTCGCGAAGTTTCGTCTGTATCATTTGATACAAAACTTTCGAATTCATGCTCAATTTCGTCAGCTTTGCTAATGTCTGATGAATGCTCATTTCGTGAAGCTTCGTCTGAAGTATTGAATTCAATGCTCTCGAATTCCTGCTCTCCTTTGTCAGTTTTCTTTGCAGTTGATGAATTCCAACTTTGTGACGTTACTGTTTCTTCTGTAGTATCCGATGCCTGACTCTCTGCTACATGTTCTACTCTATCTGTCCGAGGGTATGATTCAGTTTCCTCATCCAAATTATCATTTATGAAATCCAAATCGTCTGCAAAGTCGTCAAAATTGAAATTGTTCCTTCGAAAGCCATCGTTCTCATTCGAAACAATGTCGATCAGCAGGCCTAAACTGTGCTTTGAATTCTCCATGTTGCTTCAACCAACGAAGCCTGATTTTGTGTTTGAAACGAAAACAACAAGCTCCGTTGCTCAGATGGTAGTCAATAATCCTTTATCTGTTAAAATGTGGCTGAAATATCCTCTTTCTTAGATAGGTATCTTTTAGAGCAGCAATTTTGCAGCAGATATCGATGCCAAAGCTGCGCTAAGCTGCATTGTTGCCGTGTCGTCTGTCATCCCTTGTTTTCAGAGAACATAACAAAAGTAACAAATCTATTATTTATCACTGTTCCCTTGGCGATTTGTTACCATAGCTTCCTTCTTCGCAACCGGAAATGAATAGTACAGAAACGAGGCTGTGACGCTAATTCCAGGAATTTAGACTTTAACCACCCAGGTGAAAAGACCATTGCTAAACCATGGTCAACCATGATATAAACATGGTAAATCATGGTTTTAGGCCATGGTTGGCCATGTTTTGCCCATGGTCAGTACATGGTTAACCATGGTGAACCGTCATTGACAAATGAAACCGATGGTTGAACCATGGTCAAACATGGTTGCAGGAGGGGAGCATCTTGCTACTTCTATCATGGTAAACCATGGTTTATCATGATAAAACAAGGAATCTTTAACCATGATCATCCATGGTTTATCATTTCTCATGACATTTTGCATGATCATTTACCAACCACAGACAAACATGGTTGATTATGGTTGAAGAGCATGGTTGATCATGGTTGAAGAGCATGGTTTACCATGGTTTGACCATGAAATAACCATGATCAACCATGAACAACTGTCAACGACAAATGAAACCGATGGTTAACCACGTTCAAACATGGTTAGAGGATGAAAGAACATGTTTATGCATGGTAATCTATGGTTGATAAATGTCACAATTGACCATGGTCACCACAAGAAAATCTCTCTAAACAAATTTTATTGCTTTACGTTTTTGGTAATGGACATGGTCAAGCCATGGTTAGATCATGGTCAGTCAGCAGTATTTGACCATTCAACCATTTTATCAACGTTTTTCCAACCCTATTTTCCGTTTTCCCCCTGGAAGAACATTGATAAAATGGTTGAAGGGTCAGATATTGCTGACTGACCATGGTCTGACCATAGCTTGACCATATCCCTTACCAAAAAAGTAAAGAAATTGGCCTATGATATTCCTCAAAATGTCTGTGTTTCAACATGGTTTACCATAGGTTTCAGAGGTTAAAACAGAAAATCTCATCAAATCAGTGCAATTTCCAATTCACTTTCCAGTATGTTCGAAACTAAACTGAAAGTATAAAATAACATTAAAATATATGTTCATTAAGTTTCTTCTCTCCAAATATCAGAGTCACTGATAAAATTGTCACTGGGTGTAGGCTGCAATCCCATTTTAAGCTGCAATTATGATCCTAGAGTAAGTCATCTCTCCAAGATAGTGGCAAACCTGTGGATTTATGAAAAATATGACATGAGTAATGATGCATTTCAATATCTGTCTCTGGAAATGCATGTTTCATACAATACATCGTGGCACTCAAGCCCTGGAGAGAAACACTGAATGAAGCTCTTTGCTCAAGGTGCCTACCAGGCCAGATCAGACCTGAATCTTTCCCCAATGCAGAACTATAGAAATAAGCAGCAAAACTTGAAAGCAGAAGTTTTACTTACCAGGCAAGTTCCTGCTGTTTTCCCCTGAATTTTACTGCTCCAAGCCAAAGAGTCTGTCATCAGTGGTCTCTTGCTAAACTTCAGTTGGCATGCCAGTCAACTGACTGCTCAGATTCAAATAACAAAGCTATTGTTTCTACATCTTCCAGTTCAACCAATCAAAAGAAGTCTGTTCTCAACAACCTTTAGAAAACTTAGATAAGAATGTTGATCCAATTAGTGAGTGGGTGTGTGATAACTTGCATAATACAATCAGCAATATTATTTCTGTGTGGTTGTTATTCTTTACATCACATTTGAATGCCTGAACTGATTTATTTCAAACTCTGCTGGAAAAGTTGAAGTGAAATTATTTTTATTGTTCAAAGTTGTGCTCTTATGATAGTGGACCATGGTGGACCATGTTTGAGTATTCTACCATCAAGTATTTCAATAAAAAATCAATCAATACTGAAAAGAATAAACAGTGAATCTTATGTCTTTTTGAATATTCATGGTGGTAATGGTTTGAAGTTGTGAAAATCATCAGTCAATTAACCGTGGTTGAGCAATGCTTGGACCATGTTTATATCATCATAGTAGTTTCAATGAACTATGAGTACTTAAAGAAAAAATCAACACAGAGCATTTTCGAACAATTTACATTTACTATGTTCAGCCATTGCAAACCATTGTTTTGATTTCAATAAATTATCGCAAACCATTATCAAACATCGTAGGACATGTTTACAAAAACATGTGTAACCATGGTTATTCATGTTTTGTGTTTTTATCAATAATCAATTGAAAAGAGAGTGACTTTGAAATAGTTGAAAATCAAATACCATGAATAACCATGAAAGACCATGCTGGATCATGACCATGGTTTGTCATGGTTAGACATGGGATTAGCAGTTGAAAAATTTTCGATTTTTTAAACTCTGAACCTATTGTCCCACCAAATATTTCACTGTTGGTTAGAAAATCAAAAGAAGATGGTTTTTATAAAATCAAATACCATGAATAACCATGAACAACCATGCTGCATCATGACCATGGTTTGTCATGGTTAGACATGGGATTAGCAGTTGAAAAATTTTCGATTTTTTGAACTCTGAACCCATGTCCCACCAAATATTTGACTGTTGAAAAAAGCTCAAATGAAAACCAGGTTTTCATAAAATCAAATACCATGAATAACCATGAAAAACCATATGCTAAATCGTGACCATGGTTTGTCATGGTTAGACATGGCATTTAGCAGCATTTAGCATGCTTGACGTTTTTTAAAAAGATCTTTTTGCAAATAAGTTGCCAAAAATTGAAAATCATTCAAATGCTGAGATTTACCTGCTTTTTGAATGATTTAAATGTTCCATGTACAACCATTGCAAACCATGGTTTTCTTTTTCAGTCAATAAATTTCAAACCATTTCCAAACATGGTTGGGAACGTCTACAAAAACATGTCTGAACCATGGTTATTCATGTATTGTGTTGAATTCAGCAAAAAAAACTGGTTAATCCTTCTGGAATCGAAGGTTAACATGTTGAAATCTTAATAGATGATGTAATTGCCTTAATGCCGCAAAGAACCGCAATTCTTAGCTGATCTTGGAAAAACATGTTCGAACATTTCCTACCATGATTCATACCAAACTTGGTGGAAACCATGAGGAATTTAACACTGTTTTGTAATATTTCATCCAGGATGTTCCTAATTTGATTCAAGACACTCTGATTCACCAAAAAAGTCTGTTGAGGTCTGTTTAAACAAAATCTATGTTTCATTGCTAACCATGGTTGTGTGACCATGGTCAAGCAAGATTTTGAATCACAGTTAACCATGTTCAAACCATGTACAACCATGGTTAGCCATGAGTTCATGGTTATGTTTTCGCAGGGGCAGGAATCTGGTAAGAGGAGGAAAAAGTGGAAAAAGTGTAAATTTTTAGGAAGTCTGCTTGAAACTGAGAATGACATGGACAGAAAAAAGATTCTTGCAACAAATGCATATAACCAACCAAAATATGTCTTTGAAAGTATAAAGAAAACATCAAGGGAAGTAAAGATAAGAATCAGGACCATCACCAGGAAGCATGAAAATACAATTGACATAATTCAGAGAAGATTGATCAGAAAAATGCTAATCATCAAATGGCAAGACAAAGTATCAAACGGTCATCTTTATAAAATAACAAAACTGACATCATGGAGTAATGCAGTACAAAGGCGAAGGCTATAAATTGGTATGGCAATCTCCTGAGACTTCCAGAAAAAGTACCAGCAAAGCAAGCACTAAAGGAAGCAAAAAATATATGCAGAAAACCTAGAGGAGGGCAGAAAGTGACATGAATGAAACTGATTGAAAAAGACTTAGAAAACATTAACATTAACCTGGTAATCAAAGATCGCGACAAAAACACAAAATTCATCGAAATAAATGATCATGAAAAAATTACAAAGCGCAGACATGTATGAAAGCTTGTGGTAGACTGCGCAGTGAGTCTTGCAAAGAGTTGCTTACTGCCAAATTCCCCACAGTTTCCAAATTGTTCTGGGATCGTGTGAACGCTAGCTCAAATTCTGCTATATTCTGCTCCTGCCACATTTTTCACCGTTGGGAACTTCAAAACTGGGAACTTTTCACTGGCTCACCAGGTAGAATTCAGAGAGCATCTCATTTCACCATAAGCTGTTATCTTGGGGACATAATTCTACAACAATATTGACATATACAACAATATATACTATGAAATAACAGAACAAATAAAGTTACCAATCATATCTTGAACAAGTGTAAACCCTGTCCTCTAAAATAATAGTCATCTGATCTACTACCTGTGCATTCAAAGTCAAGTCAAAAGTCTTCTTTTGCTTCAAAATATGATGGAGAAAATTCGTCAAATCCGATATAGATATGGCCCATATCTGAAATTTTCACAGGATAAATAGTTACTTGTTTAGGACGTAATGGTACTTTTAATTTACCAGTCTTCAGTTCTATTTTCCATCGGTGCCAGGGGCAAACAATGCACAGAATATTCGCCTCGCCAACTGTTTCAATGTCACCAAGATGAAGAGGTCCCCCTGGAAACAGAAAAAATAATCCATGATCAGAAGTCACTAAAACTATTATCAAATTCAGGGGTGGCACCAGAAATTTTCTGACAGGGGGGCCAAAATGACTGAAAAAGAGTGTTTACTGTTTTCGTGCGCTATTTTGCCAAATTTCCTCTAACAAGAACCAAAACTTCCTCCAACAGGGGGCAAGATGGCTCTGATGGGGGGCTGTAGCCCCCTAGCCCTCCCCTGGTGCCACCACTGATCAAATATAAGTTTTGCCTTCTCTATTTATCAAGCAAAAATATCTCTATGAAATTCCTGTTTTAGATGTCAATCTAGATGATAAAACCTTTGTGTGATTTGCTTCTGTTTGGAGACTCACAGAATAATGTCAGTATCATCAAATAATCTTCAAAGCAACAATTTCTGTTATCAAAAATACGAAAAAGGTTTCCAAATTAAATTCAAGCACAAAAAAGGCGGCAAACACGTATTTTATTTCATAAGAAACAGTAGGCTTAATTTTTTGAAAAGTTTAGAAACAACCCTACGTTAATTCAGACAGCTACAAAACTTTTGTAATTTACCATTGAATTTTCCCAGGTCACTCAAAATATGCTTTGCCAATGTACAGTAAAAGCAACTGTTTGAACCTTACTGTGCATGCAAATTATGTTACTTACTTGTTTTGGGATCTTACTAAGTAATATGAGAGCCTTTTTATCAAATCATATGTCATGAATCAACTTATATACTGTATAATCATGGAGTTTGGCTTTGCTTTTCAAAATTTTCAACTAAGGTCAAGGACCGAGATCCAGGGGTGTCCAGGGGGGCCATAGCCCCCTCAAAAAATTTCAGTAATTTCTGCAGTATATATACCTTTTATTATCACAGTTTATCAGAATATATGATAGGTATACTCCATATGTGCTAATATCTTTCTACTTTAGTCTAGCTCTTTAGGCTATGTCCTTAGGATATGTCCAACAACAAGCTTGTCGCACAACGGAAAAACGATGATATTGCTCTACAGAATCTTTTGGGAAAATAAGGCTTTTTGGGGGAATGTTTACAATATCCATCCTAACATAGATTCCTCGTTTAGTCAGTTTGTATTGACAAACAAAAATGTGCACCGTTCAACAAAGTCTGAATGGCTTGGTCTCAAATTTTTTCGCTCGCCTGGTTTCCCTATGGCTATGGCCCCCTCAAGCAAAACATTGTATCTTGGTCCTTGACTAAGGTTTGAAAATTACTTGAAGTGATTTCACTTACCTACATGAGGGCATTTTTCATCAATAGCATAGACACATTTTCCATATCTGAACACAGCAATTTCTTTACTATTTTGATAAATAAGATGGCCAGATTTCATTTTTGTCTCAATTGCTGAGAGTCTCCTCACAAGTCGTTGCCTGTTACTATCCAAAGAATTGCTACCAAAGTCATACAGATCTGAAAACGAGAATCAAAAGGATATTATATAACCAAGAATGAATGATTCAGAAATTTCTTATACAATCTATTGACTAGGCCTCCTCTATTAAAACTCTAACTTTGAATTCAAAAATTGTGTATACAAGAAACTAGTTTAGTTTCTTTTTTCATTCTGTTTCATTTTTGAAAGGTTTGATCATTGGGCTGATACTTGACACATTGAATGTGAAAAATTCAAAATTACTGCACCAGGTAGAACCCTAAATGGAAAGTGTGGCACTTGCACACCCAAGAAAAACAAAGAGGTATTCAAAACAAACAATAGATGAACAAAATAGGACCCTTCTTGCACACCCAAGGTCTCGGTGAAAATTAACCTACTTTCCATACTGGGGTAGGACTTGAACTTGGCTTAACAAAAGGTTTCTTAAAATAAGGTTTCTTCCATGAAGTCAAAAGTTTCTAAGATGAAACAGTTTACAATGAAATATTCCTTTTGATTTTATCTGAAAATTGTTTTGCCTGTGAGCTAAAACAAACATATAGACAAACAAGCAAATGAAAACAGAAACAAAATGAAAACAAATTAACAATAATGAAAACAAACGTTCTTTTTACAACTCCAGATTAGAAAGAGACAATTCAAAGTTTATAGTAAAACAGTTGTAATTTCTTGGTCATTTTGAGCAAGACTGATAGCTTCCAAATCTCTCTTTAAATGAAGGAAAAATAAAAAATAAACAGCTAAATTGCTCTTCATATGATGATGAACTATAATGTTTGGAGGATATTTCTAGCACAAAAAAGTTTGAAGGAAATCAACCACTGCACCGTACAGGCCTTGCACTCATTTCATGTGGTTTTTCTTTGTAAGGATCCCCAAAAATTTGAGAGAATAGTCTTATCTTCTTTAGAATTCTTGTTTGAAAACAATAAGTCAAGGATTCTTATTGGAATGTCAAGAATTCTTGAAAACTGTAAGAATTCTTTCAACACAAATAATGAGCGCAAGGCCTATACCTGACCATCATAAGCAGGGAAATTGTTGCTGAGACCTTGGACTTGGTGTGAGAAGGGCTCTCTATCATTTGTCTATTGTGTGTTTTGAATACCCTATTGTTTTTCCAGGGCCTCCGATGGCGGGGGCCAGGGGGGGCCATGGCCCCTCCACTTTTTTGCAAAAATGCAATTCCAAACTTCTTTGATAATCATTCTAATTCTCTTTAAAAACCCTATGCTCATTTACATTCAAGCAAATTTCCTTGCATCCATTTGATTAAATCGATCAATTCGATTCAATGTTAATAAGTGAAATTTCATGTCAGAAACTAACATGATAGACAATTTTCAGTTATATCAAAACCTACTGTACACATCTCAAATCACTATGAACATACTGTAAAATAAGGCTACAGAATCTGCACCAGGAAACAGATAATCAATGCAGAAGGCAAAGACTTTGTATCTTTTGGGCATAAATCTAGGCAAGTGATGCTTGCAAGCCAAAGAAAATGCTACTTTCCTTTCTTGGTAGGGTGTCTTACAAAAATTTACTTCTCAATTCTGACTGCTTAATTCAAAATGGGAATTTTTCAACGAGCTGAAAGGTGTAGTCTAAACAATTTTTCAGGGGCTTTCGCTCCCGGACTCCCACGTTATGACCGCTACGTTAGGATTTTACGCATGCTTCAAGCTCACACACCTCAGTCACTTTTCCATCAAGATCCATCCCTGGGAGGGCAGCTTATCATATTGTGCTATGGTAAATTTTCATATCAAAATTTGGCCCCTCCACTTTTCATGTCTCGTCGGAAGCCTTGTTTTCAAAAGGTGTGCAAGTGCCACACTTTCCAGACAGGCCTCCCCGCCGCGCATCCCCTAAGTTTTTTAAAAATAGAATACTGCTATCGTTTCTTACCATTGAAATTCAAGTTGTCAATCCGGAAAAACATGTAATCATCGTCATCTTTTTTATCCTTTCTATTGTCTTCAATCTCACTTTTATTTCTTTCTCCTAAGGACAGGGAGGCCATGCTCGATTTTAGGGTCTCTTCCGCCGCAAACACATCCTTTTCTTTATCGTATTCAATTTGTAATTTGGCATTGGCTTGTCCCTTTCTTGTTTGCAGATCGATTGGACTCATGTCAAAATATTCTCACAGACTCATTGAAACTGTTAGAAACAAGCAAATGATCCAGAAAGCTGATGCTGTCTGTCACACATTTTCTTGCAAAGCTTCCATATGAGTTGTTGTTTACGTTTTTCAGGCCTCAACAGTTCAGTCTTGGTCAGCTGGAGTGAAGACTTGAATCTGCGTCATTTCTTTAATTGCATCCAAACCAAATTACTGCAGCCAGCAGATCACTTGTCGTCCAATGTTTTAAACCAATCTGCAAAGCTTCAAACAGTTCCCCAAACGAATAAACAGTTGGTCTTTCGATTAAATTTGATCGGCCGCCAGGTCTTCCCCTTTTGCCGCCAACTTTCGCTTTGATGTTGAATGACGTCATGGGTTGAGCCACCTTAAATAAGGAGGCTCTGTACGGTTGAATATCGCCATTATTATTATTATTATTGAGTTCCAAGTCCTCGGACGTCACACGAGGGCACTATCATTTCAGTGATGTGCTGGAAGAACTTTTTTTTTTTTTTTTTTTCTCTCTCTCTCATTCTGCTTGTTCACAAATGTGTTTATAAATTTTCTTCATTTTTCCTCCTAGTGTTATAATCTCTTCTTCTGTTCCTTCAAGCTCTATCAATCTCTGCCAAGTCTTTTTTCTGTCATCATTGTCTGCAAAAAATCTTTGTGTTCCTTTGCAAGATAAGACATAGTGTCTCGTGGATTGTTCTTTTTCTAGACAAAACGCACATCTCCATTTCTTTTTCCAATAAGGTTTACGCGGCGTTGGGTCTAGTTGTCCTGATCTCGCTCTCATTATTGCCGTTGCTGCTTTTCTTTCCAATCGCATGTATCGTTTTGGCTGGCCTACTACTATCTTGTCCGTTGCAATATATTTTTCACTCTCATTTCTTTGTTGGTCAGTTTGTCTTCGTAGGCATTCTTTTATCCGTTTGGTTACCATATTTTTCCATTTATTCTGCGACATCTGTTTTACTATAGTTAAATCTATGTCATATTTAAGTGCAACTTTTATTATTTGTTTAACCCAGGGTAGTTGCGATTCCACTTGCTCTTTTACTGCAGCTTTTATTGCTTCATTCGATTTTCCTTCATTCATTTTATGCCACATCATTAATTTCATTTTATTTATTTGATCAGCTGCTGGTAATATTCCAAACTCATTATAAAGTGCAACTTTTGGAGTGCTGATTGGAAGATTTGCGAAGTTTCTGATTATTTGTCTTACAATTTTCTCAAAGCTTTCATCTTCTTGTTTTGTAGTGGCGAAGGCTGCCATCCCGAAAATAAGCTTTGGAAGTATGCTTTTTTTGTATATTATGATCAAGGCCTGAATCTGTGCATTTGCTAAAGTTCCATTTTGAAGTGTTAGACCCAATGCTGCTACCATGTTTATAATCTCAGTCTCTTTTTTATTTATATGGGCTATGTTATTGTTTTCTTCATTGAAGAAATGCCCTAGAACTTTTTCCTCCTTTGTATCCTTTATCTCTACTTCACCTAACTTTGTAGTGTAAAATTCATGGTCCTTTTTCTGATGTTTTTTCCCAATTATCAAAACTTTGCATTTCTCCTCTGAAAATGTAATTCTGTTCTTCACTGCACTCTTTCTCAGTATTTCAGTGATCCTTTCTTCTTCCTCCCTGTCTGATATTATCACGGTAATGTCATCTTGCCAGCCGATCGCGGGAAAGACTCTTCCTCCAATTTTTATCCCATTATCAATCTCCTCAAGGTCTTCAATTATCTTTGCAGCATGTTGTGCATACAGGATAGCAGATTTGGTAACTATTCCAAGAAAAAGCAATTTCGTAAAGATTAAAAACTCCTGAAACGAACAATTTCTTCCTACGAATGCTCCAAAATCTATGTGCATTTTGAAATTATCTTGCTTCTTAGTGTTGTAACGTCAGTGTGAGGGACTGAGGTGAAATGACAAGGGGTTTTCTCGGGAAATCTCTTCGAGAAACCTTTAGAATTTTATTTAAGGAAATAAGCACGAATTACTGGCTGGCAATAATTCATTCGTTTGGTTTCTGTGCAGAGGAAGGTCATCAGAATTTGTTTAGTTCCCTTTGAATTTTACCAATGAAAGTTTCAGCACAATGGACATTTTAGCTATTCTAAAATAGAATCAGAATCAAACGATATTTTTCTGCATTTCGTAGAATTTTCGAATGTGCACAATGGTGATAGAAGCCCTAACGCCAATCGACAGAACATCGAGTATAAAATTGTATGAAAATGACGCTCTATCCAGGCCCTTTTGTAGAATAGCTAAAATGTCTAGAGAGATAGGGCTCCCGCTCTAGTATCATTCAACCGAACCTTTCATTCAAATATGTTAAAAAACATCGCTGCGGGAACAATGGGGTTTCATGACCGTCTTGTGTAATGATTTGAAGCAAATGATAAAAGCGAGGCTATGCATTTATAGCGACAGTAAGACTTTAATTTAACCACCTTGCAGCGAGGACTTGAACACGCTGTACCACGCGCAATCATCTTTTTCACCAAAATTATGAGAAACTTATGCAGGGGGATTCCGTTTTCCATCCACGTGTCATTGCTGTTAGTTAGGAAGGAAAACCGATGAAATTTGATATTCGTTTTACTCTTTCCTTGGAAGGTTTCGAAAGGTGCTTTTTGTAGAAAATATCCCATATCCACTGGAAGGAATGACCGATTAAAGCCAAGTAGATTTCTGGATCTCATTGAACACATCGGCAGTGAAACAAGACAGTTTCCAGCTTATAGATAACACCATTTGTTCAAACGCCGTGTGATTTTGACTCACCTGGTAGACGGTTGCTCTAAACATGTCGTCAGGGAATTTTCCATAATGATTCGAATAATAAATCGACAAATCAAATCAGTCGAACTTCTTTTTGACGCATAGCATCATGGTACAAAATTTCTTGGCACATTCTCTAGCACAATGATGTACGTATAATCAACATTTTGCAATAACGATCAAAATAAACACGCATGTGAGATTTCACAACATAAATCACGATGTTGTTCTGAGCATTATTTTTTGCTTTATGTAACATAAAAATAACATCTTCTAATTACACTTCTGTCTGAATTCTATATTTCTAAGCAGATGAATCACTTCAGACGAACGTCTTCTAGCGGTGTTACGAAGTGATTACACAATTGAGGATAGCGTCACTTTTTTCAGATATTTACAAAATAAGCACAAACATGATCTGACCAGGATTTATTCACCAGATCAGGGTTTATTTCCCATCTTAATTTGCTGTAATCGTCTCTTTAGATCATCTAAGTTCACTTCTTTCTTTTCCTTCTTCTCTGTTGTTTGCATGAGATCGGGCTGAAAATACAACAACAAACAATGAATTCCAGTTAGAGCTACCGGGTGATGGTGCCAAACGCTCACCGTTAGAAAGGCTCCTGCTCCTTAAAGGGACAATCCGAATGACGTAATGTAAGCAAACTTCTTTCGAAAAAATAATTTTTCAGTATTTTTGGTAGTCCATATCACAGAGATTTTCCACTACTTTTCTCAAAATGTAGGTATTATTTTGAAGATCGAATCTTGAAGTTTCTAGAGAAATAAACCAAATACTCATATGTTGTAGGATTGTAGAGATTTTGGTGGATTTTTAGAAGTAACTTTATTGTGGATTCACCCCATCCACCAAAATCTGAGCGGAACACAATGGCTACGTGTGGGCAACAATATGGATCATAGAGATAACAGGTTTGTTTACGGTTACATGACCCTGCCCCTTTAAATATACATATAAGCAATAACATTTTGCACTATCTGATTAAATAGCCAATATTTTCAATTATTTTTAGAGCTCTTTCTGGCTGAAATCGGTCAGCCCTTTCAGATTTCACAAGGGATTTTCTCGAGAAGTCCGTTCAGGAACCTTAAAACAGTGCTAATATCACGAGCAAATTTCCCTTACATTTTCATCTTGCGACAATGACTTGAAAACGCTTTAGCACGTGCTATCCTCTTGGGAGGACTGAAAAGTCTTTCCCCAGGTACGAATAACTTATTCAGAGGGATTCCTTTCTCTCAAGAGGAAAAAGTACACGAATACAAATACGTGTCATTATTGTTAGGAAGAAAACCAAAGAAATCTTGTTTGTCGTTTTCACTCGTTTTGCAGGGTGAGTGGCCGAGCGGCTTATGCAGTTTTCGTACGGTGACAGCAGTTCAGCTCGGACGAGTGAGGTCAAACTCCGGATGGGTGACCTCGGAGGGCTGACCTCGCAATTAACCTCGCTCTCCTTCGGATGGGACGTTAAACTAGGGGTCCTATACCTCACCGCGGCATGCATAGTGGGCCTAAATTAGCTTTAAGTAGCTAGAAATCCTGATAAGCCCACTCAAAACAAATTGCTACTAGTACTGGCAGGTTTTTGTAAGGAGCTTTGTGCAGAAAATCTCCTTTATCCACGGGAAGGAATGACCAATTGCAGCTGAGTAAATTGCTGAATCTAATTCAACATACGAGGGATGAAATAAGACAGTTATCAATAGTATTGCTTTGATATTCACATAGCATTATTTTTCAAACACCGAGTGCTTAATCAATTTCCTATACAACTCTTTTATTAAATTTCCTTACGCTTTGTTATTTTGTGATGGATTTTTCACAGTATGATCGAGTATTCTAGGCCCTTTCTCAGCGATTTAGCAACAAACAAATTTTCGTAAAGTCCAGTCATGAGCGTTAGGACACCCAGTGTGTAGCTGTTAAAATCTATATTGGTAGTGAGCCACCTTAACTTATTGTTTTTTTGTGTCTTGAACTTGTTTTTACTTCGTATACAACCACCTTTCATTGTTTCGTAATTTTGAAATTTTCAGTAGTGAGCCACCTTAAGGGAAGATATGCGAGAAAGACCACAAAAGACTTCAGGCTTTCTCTTTCCAAGTAAAGCTCAGTTCATTCCAATCCACCTAGCAAGGACAGATTTTGTTACAAATAACAATTCCTCTAACTGACATCTCAATTCAAAGCGATTAACGACTACAGACAAAGGAAATTCTCCCAACCAGTGAATCAAAACAAACACGACCGCAATAGTTGCCCCGAAACCAGTAGGGCAAACCCTCACCTTACTTAAAAATAACAGCCAGGCAACATACTAACTGATTGATCTAGCGGGCAACACTTGGGCGTAACTATATTGTTACTTAGCCTCCACACTCCTCCACAGTGGTGCAAGCGATATGTGGTTTTTAAGACAAGTTATCTGCTTATAACGAATGAAGAAGGATAGATCTAAAATTCTGTCATACAGATTTTGTTTATTTGATTCAGAAGCTGTGTGGTAATTGTTTCATTTAAGCCATAAATATCAGAGAATTTTAATGCCTTCTGCTTAGCTTCTGAATCAAATAAACAAAATCCGCGAGACATAACTTTAGATTCAACCTTCTTCTTTCGTTATTAATTTATGACTTTCCTTAAAAAATAATCTTTCGTTTGCAAGGCGAGAGTCTGCTCTACTGGTTCGGGGCGACTTTTGCGGCCGTTTGTGTTGATTTACTGGCTGAAAGAATTTCCTTTGTCTGCAATCACTAATCGTTTTGAGTTGAAGTGTCAATAGACCTTTTAGCTATTCAGGAAAAGAGCCTGGATCGAGCGTTATTTTTATACATTTTTATACACGAGGTTCGATCGAGTGGTGTTAGAGCTTCTATCACAATTGTTCACATTCGAAAATTCTATAAAATGTAGCAAAGTATCGTTCGATTGAGATTCTTTTTCAGAATAGCTAAAAGGTCTATTAAAGCAACTGTTGCTATTGTATTACAAAATCTGTCCCAGTTGCACCCAGTATCAACAAACAACAATCAACAAGATAGCAATGAGTATGATTACCATTTTTTCGATTTGATTTGACGGTGGTATGTCAACGAGAGGTTCCTTTTTCGTTTCTGATGTTTCCTCAGCCTCTTCCTCCTATAATAGAACAAATATACATGTTAGGATAAAGCAATAGACAAAGGCAATAACCGTCTGGGCCTGTACATCAACCTTAAATTAATTGTCTAATCGTCGAGGTCCGATTAAAAGGGTTGCCGTTTGGCATAAAGGCGGGTTTCCACTTATGCGAATGTGGTCGCGCGACCCATGCGATCGTTCGATGGCAGTCGCACGAGCCAGTCGTGCGACTGCGCGACCAAGGGCATGAGCATGCGTATTAAGTAATCACTGCAGAATCTAAGCCATTTGATTGGCTCTGCTCTTGCTGGTCGCAAAGAAGTTGAAGTCAATCCAACTTCCAAAATCAGTCGCGCGATCGCCGATGACTGGGGAATCTTCATCATTGAAACAAACTACGCATGCCCAGACGACTGGTCGCGCGATCGTGCGACCTAATTTGCACAAGTGGAAACCCGCCTTAACCGATAAATCGAAAAAGTAGAATAATCCATTAATCCAGCGGCAAATTTTTTAGGGCTTCTCGAAGAGATTTTTTTTAGAGAGCCCCTTGTCAAAAAGGAACGGAATAGTTACAAATAGTAGATATGATGCTTCTGCAAAGCCTATCATCAAGAAACTTTGATGGCACACTGTTAGTGAAATGATTCAAATGGAGACTTTGAGTATGGTATACAAATCTATCAATGATCTGGCTCCCACTTACCTTACAGAAATGTTCTCAAGACTCTCAGATTCAAGTAAGAGAGAATTACGCAATACTAGATCTGATTTAGAAATTCCCATGCGAAAATCTGCAAATGGCCAAAAATGCTTCTCACATAAAGGTGCGACAATGTGGAATAGGCTAAGCCAAGAATCAAAATTGTCCCAGACATTGAAAACTTTCAAAAAACAGCATAGCAAACCATGCATTTAACTAATTGTCTCTTACATCATATCTACTAGATGCATGATCATACCTAAATTTTTATACACTTTGTTAATAGCTGTATAGATCTTATTTCTTTTTCGATTTACGTGTAAAATTATATATTTTCTTTTGTAAATTATTTCAACAGGGTACATTGTAAAACAGTGTAACTGAATGTTTTACCCTGTATAAATATTATAAAATCAATTAAAATCAAATCAAAAAACCGATTTCAGCCAGAAAATATTCTAAAAATGATTGACTATGTTAGGTATTCAATCAGATACTGCAAAATATCATTGCTTATAGACTCAGGGAGCAGTTGCCTTTCAAACACCGGGCCTTTTTTGACACACCTGGTGTATGAAAATGAATGTCTGATGTATTGTCAAGTATTTTTACCACGAATTTCAATCAAGCAATGAAGACATCAGTTTGGGTTGTAATCAACGAGGGGCGCATAGAATGATATAAAAATATTTCCACTAGGGCTCTATGGTCTTCAGGTATGTCAATGCAACTTTTACCTTTTTCTCCGCATTGACTTGCAAGTATTTTTCTCGCAGCATTTTCAAACGATCAAGATACTTGTCAGCTCCTGTAATAATGAAATTTAATTGATCACTTTGATGAACGGCACTTATATTACCAATAATTCAGTTACGATGGGATATTAATTTCAAATTTCTGTCAAAAGCAAATATAAAAATATAGGCAAAGGAAGAGAAGCGGGTCTGCTTGGTCAAAACTGGGTATGTCAAATTCAAACAGTCGAGTTTGATTGGATAGGCAAGCATATAGCTTCCCTCTCCCTTTTGGGTTCAAATGAGCACCAGTTTCATGCAAAATGCACCGGCCAATTTATACGTCATGCTTAATTCGCATCGAATCATTTATGAAGTTTCGAAGTTTTCTTAGTGTCACTTCAGTTCGAGATAAGCACAATGTGTAAATTGAATTTGGAATGAAGTTCGAATCAAATGAAAAGCACGATGCAAGTTCGTCGTCGCCAGTCGCACTCCACGACGGAAGTGCGATTTGGATTTAAATGTCGCGCTCTTGATGAATCAGATTGAGTTGATTTGTTTCCAGTCCGTACTCGGATGAAAAAGCTTCGTATCCAAAAGAGCGCCAACAGAGGTAGCTTCGGAATTACCGGAATGAATTGGCACGGCAGAAGTCCCGGGGGGGGGGGGGTAACTACCATATATGCAGGTACGGGATGTGCTATTTTTTGGAGCGCCTTTTTTCGAGCAGAAAATAAATTTTGATTGATTTTGATTTTGATTTTAAATTGTTTAGGCACGGTGGCCACGTCAGTCAAAGGACTGATTTACAGTGGGCCGTGCAAATAAATACAAAGCTAACAAAAGCATACATAAATAAAAAACCCTATTTACAAAATTTTCTTATAATCAAATTAAAATGATGCTAACTATAACATGAAAGAGAGAATCAGCATTCGGTGTTGGCAATTATTAATTTGGGGTATCATTTTTGGTAAAATCACAAGCAAACATAAATTTTAGGGTGTCATTTCAGAAAAATAACTCTTTAGGGTATTGATTTTGATCAAATTTGACTGACTTGGTTAAAATTTTGGATGGCTGCCACAATTTTAGGGTATACATTTTCAATGGCCTGTAAATTTTGGGGTATCGTTTTCGCGAAAATTTATAAATTTTAGGGTGCGATTTCAGACCTCAAATGGCACACTCCGTCACCCGCCTATTGAAGTAAATCCCCCGGGGCAGAAGTGCAACGTTTAACTCAAATCAAATTTTCATGACGTGCATAACTTGAGCTTTCGTTGATATAAATCCTAACTGATTCGATGCGAGTTAAGCAGGACGTATGGATTGGCCCTAAGCTACCTCATAAAAATGTGCACTTTCAAACAAGCCGACCATAACAAACAATGTAAGTCAACAGCTTTCGTTTTGGCGCGAATGAAATAGTGAGCTGAAATAATAAAATATATATATATCTAATTTACCTGTGGACGGTGCCCCAGCCGAATTTGATGAATATTGTGTCTGTCCGTTTGTATTCAGAGAAGAAGAAGTGCCTACGAGTTACAAAATATAGGAATCTTAATTGAGAAAGCAGCTAAAAAAGGTGCAACAAAAACTGTGAAGCTGTCACTAGTTTTGAATCTAATTATTAAAAGTAGAACAAGAGATAAACATTTTTACGAAGAATCTAAAAAAATAGTAACGGGGTCGATGGAATAGCTTACTGAAAGAGTATGGAGTACGGTGAACCGATCTGAAATTCAAATAAAAACTTAGCCTGTTAACCGGGCTGATAAAAACAAAGAAGTTTCTTATCAAAAATTTATATGTGTTCACCGTACACCATGCTCTCCTCAGCAAACTTTACAGCAAAGCATTGATTTCGTTTTTGCAAGTTTTTGAAAGAGGCTTTCAGCAGAAAATCTTCCATATCTGAAGGAAGGAATTTCAGATTGAAGCCGGGTAAATTACTGAACCTAACTGAACCTATCGGCAAGGAAAACAAGATAGTTTTCAGTATCATTACTCTGATATTGGCAGAGCAGTATTTTTAAATCGCAGGACGGCTTTGTTTTATTAAGCCGGTACAGATTCGCAAACTATCGTGGTTGACCAGGGCGCTTTTCACACACGTCAATAGGGACCTCAAGCAACCAGGACGGCGACTGCAACTGCAACGCAATGCTGCATTTGTTTCTGAACTTCATTTTCAATAAATTTCTTGCTTCTCTAATGAATTCGCTTCCCTTAAAAGATCGTGATGCTGAATGTTTCAATTCCACAACTTGGCAATCCCGTTTCTGACGTGCTGTTCTTCAGATCTAGGTCTTCGTTCCAAGGTACTTAACTAAGGAGGTTCTGTTTGGCTTCTTTAAGAACATGTGAAGGTAAAGTGTGTGAAAAATACCCGGCTTGTATCAGAAAAGATGATGTTCTTGCTGGCGTTGCCGTCCTGGTTGCTCAAAGTCCCTAACACAAACACTTTAACTGATGAAGTTATTTCAACTTACTTGATGGTGGTGCTTTTCCTTTTCTCTCTTGCTCAATTGCTTTCAATCCACGTTCAACATAATTTCTAAAGAACTGTGATGTTTTCGAAATATAAGGTTCAACATCCTCTTCAGGGTAATTTTGCTTGAATTCATAAAGTTCTCTGAGACCCTAAAAAGAAAGTTTGCAACTTTCAAATTGCCTTAAATAACGAACTCATCATACTAAAGCTGTAGACGCAACAAAACCACCATAATTTGTAGAAAGAAGACTGTTAACTTGTTCGAGATACTATCAGTGAAAGTCTTTCGGATTTTCTCCAGAGGAGCCAGACGCCCGCTGAAGCGCTTTGGAGTCTGCGTAGTATCGATCTCAGGGTCATCGCCCTTGATTCTTCCTTTGTGCAATTGTGCATGCCCCAAACCAAACGCTTCGCTCGTCCCATTGATCAGCGAGCCAATCAGAGTTAACGTCTTTTCCTTTGTCATTTACAAAAGGGGGAGTTCGCAGTATCCCGAACAATAACTCCTGTAAAAGAACAACAACCAAAATAAACCTGCAACTAGAGAGATAACTGTTGAAACCTGCAAGTGAAAACGAATTAATCTTAATATATGAAAGGAAAGAATTAAGCTAGGAACTCACCAGTAACTGAAATATAGAACAAAGATTGAATAACCAAAAACGCGTTTCGTCGCACACTCAACAGTTCGGTTCATGCGAAGAACAAATTAATGATACAAACAGGCCGTTTTATTACCAGACAGAAAGGAATTAAAAAATCACATGTCCACTGAATCTGAACCGTTCATTGGCTATACTCAGTCAACAACTGCCAAATATCAAGCCTTTGGCGCCGGTTCAAAACAATAGCTCATTTTGCATGACAAATCATTTGTTTCATTATCAAATTGTGACTTTCTCTACCAAACTACCGGGTGTCTCAAAACAAGTACTGCCGTTCGAAAAATCGCCAAATTCAATTATGAAAGTTATCGTAAATTTCCTTTTTGGTCATTGATCTATGGATACTAACTAAAAGGGTGTAAATTATACTGATTCATACATAAATTATACTAAATCATACTTTTCGGTAAGCTTTCAGTAAAGTATCAAACAAGTTTCACCTCTTGACTATTGTCTTTGGAACCAAGTTTCTTGAAAATGTTTTGAAGAATATCAGAAGGCGATGTGCTGCTCTTGACGGCGCTTGACTTGGTAGTCTACAAGAGAAGAGATCATCAAAGTCTCCTGAAACATTTATTACACACAAAAACTAAACATATGCGAAAGTAGTACATTTCCCCCTCAAAAAAGCGTGCACAGTACAACAGATTAATATTAGAAAATTTTCAAACATTAGAAAGTTCAAGAATTCTCAAAAAGAATTCTTAGATGGTTCAGGAAAGCCTGTAATACTTCCATAATGAATCCCTAAGACTTCAAATCTCTCAAGAATTCTAAAGAATTTAAAAGAATTCTTAAGCACAAATTTGCATGCACGAACAATTCTTAAGGATCTGTAAGAATTCCCAGGAAGTTTCAAGAGAATTTTTCATATCATGATAGAATTCTGAAAGGCGCTGTACTGCGGGACAATGTACATGAGTGTCAATGGAAGATTTTATAAGGGAAATGATGCTTCAAAGTATCCGCTCGCATCGAACACAGAAGGCAGTTTTTTGATGTATTTTTTGGTGCAAATGTTACAGGAAGAATTCGTTGATATATTCAGAACACTATTTTTGACAAAAAGCTTCTAAAAATGCTTCTATAGGCTGCTAAAACAGAGTTCTTAAAACATAAGAATTTTCTCAAGAATTCTCAACAAATTGTAAGAATTCTTAACCTCGAAGACAGTGCTAATGTGCAAATGGCATATGTACAAATGACAAACATCTAAATACTGGTAATAGAGCTTCAGCTATTGTACAAAAGAGTTTTTGACTACATCAAACAATCTGAAAACAATAGAAATTCAACAGTAAATCGGTGCAATCTCTATATGAATTTGATGCCAAAGAAATGCGCCTACACCTTTACAACAGTTAAGCCTCATTTTGAAAGCGTTGAACAGTGTTCCGTTTTCATCACTGTCGAGTGTTGACACAATGCTGTTTTCAAAATGTGCAAGTTAGAATTCCGTTTTCAAAATCTACCATTTTCAAATTGTGCTAGGCCTTGCAAAAATGTGCCGTTTTCGTGCGAACGAAAGGCCTATCCGTCACATTTTTTACCGTTTTCAAAATGTTCCGGCATCGTGTGAACGCAGTCTGATTCGAACGATATCTTACATGTTTAGTAGAATTTTTGAATGTCAACAACTGTGATAGAAGATCTGACGCCATTCAATCGCACACTTTAACAAAGATACCACTCGATTCTTCAGATTCATTTTCGAAATAGCTAAGGGCCTGTTTATATGAGGAAAAACACCTCACCTGCCAGACCCGGGGCTGAGAAGTGATATTCCACCTTCCCATAGAATCCTCTGTATTTTCATTTCGCGTTTACATGACGAACGCAACACCACCGGTATGGTGAAATCCCACCTCAGCAGAGGTGGGATCTCACCTGGGTGAGGTGAAATTTTTCCACATAAACGAAACACCACCGGTATGGTGAGGTAAAATGAAATTATTCGTTGATTCTTATTGGTCAGTTCGATCTGATTTCACGGAAGAGAGACTTTACTCCATATCGCCTCTCAGCCACGGGGCTGACAGGTGAGGTGAAATATCTCAGATAAACAGTGGCTGAAATTTACCTCGCCTCTTAGCCCCGGGTCTGGCAGGTGAGGTGTTTTTCCTCATATAAACAGGGCCTAAGAGGTATATTGTTTTCAAAACATGAAAGTAGCAATCAACGTGATCTTACCGTAGGAGAGACCTTTGTGGATCCGTTTGAAACAGCAACATTATCATTTGTCTTTAGCACTGATTTTTTCAGGAATGGGACCAATTCACTCGCATCTGGATCTTCAATTAATATTGTTTTATTCAATATCTACGAATAGAGCAAAAAAGAAATAAAAAAAACTATTTGTTTTAACTGCAGGTTAAGGGTGGAAAAAAACGAACCTCACATGGTAAGATCTTTTAAGGATCCTTTCAGTTTCATGCAATTCGGAACGGAACCAAGAACTTTTCATAAAATCTAATTTACATAAATTTGCAATGCTCACAAAGTCGCAAAATAATCCAAAAACGCTTCAGTTTCTCGGCTGCCAAGCTACAAATTCATTCGAATCCATCCAGCATGCATGCAGTACTCGAGGTAATAAACAAAATCTATTCATTCAGTATTCCACTGTGACTATGCAGTTACAAAATTGGGAAACTTTCTCTGGCTAACTCAATGCATCAGAACATTAAAATAAACTTCTAATATTCATGTTTCCTCAAAATCGAAATTGAAAAAAAAACAACTTACCTCGGCACCTAGCAACATTAACAGGGTGTGCAAAAAATATGCGAAATTAATAAAGTTCATGACTTACGCGAAATTGAAAAATACCTTACGTCGGCACCTCGCAACATTAATAGGGTGCGCAAAAATACGCCAAATTGAAAACAAGACTTACATCTGAACCTAGCAACTTTAACAGGGTGCGTAAGAATACGCGAATGGTTTCCATTGGTTTCCTATCTGCTCTGGTTCTCCAATATGATGACGGGTACGTCTTTAGGAATATGTGGATGTCCAGTAGAACTTCATCAACGCGAACCTTTTGAATTATGTCAGGGAAGTTTCGAGCAAGTTTCCAAAGACACTACAAATTAAAAAAAGGCAATATTAGGGCCTAAACTAAAGTCAAATCTAGAATGGGTTTGATTCACTTGCGTCTAGTTTTTTTGATTATATCCATGGGAATTAGGTGTGAAAAGGAAACTAGGCTGCAGCTACACAAAATTCTGGACGATCTGGTGATGGGAGAGTTTCTAGATGCAAGACACGCTTTTCCAGAACAAAGAAACACAACTGTAAGGTCACAAACCTTGAGATGTAGGTCTGATATCTTTTGAGGTACTTCTTGTTCAATGCCATCCATCAATAGCTTAATGAGAGCCCTGTAAGAAAGAAGAAACTATTTCAAAATACGACAAAAATGCAATGATAATAAAATATCACAGACCTGTGCATCATGCTCGATAAAGAATGCAACAATCACAATAGCCCTTCATAAAATCAAGCCCTGGTCAAATAATGCCGACATCCCCAAAATTTGTTATCATTGCTCCGTCTGGTACGTAAGTAGTCAAATGAGGCCAAGAACATCAAACAGAACACATTTTCACTGTAAATTTTTCGGTCACGATCTAAGTATATTGAAATAGGCTCAAAAAAGTTGGTTCATCAAACAAAGTCTAACGGTGCCAGCATTTCACTGAACATCAATCGCAAATACAAATTCAAATTCAAAGCGAAATTTTCTCACATAAACAAAATAAAATTTGCAAATTGGAAATTGGAAAATTCGACGGAGTGGAAATCAGCCTTTACAGTTGTACGAAACTTTCTAGTTTATGGAAAATGGAAAAAAAAAACTCACCAGAAACACGACGTATGGTCACTGTGTTGTATGATCTTTAGCATGATAATATTATTCGTCTTGATAACCAAATCACTGTCCTCTAGCGCGTTAAGTTTACTATCATACATGCAGTTCAACAAAAAATGTGAAACATCCTTCAAAACGTTCTTTGATACAGCAACTGCTAGTGATTCAGTGGTAAACGTAATCATGAGTCCATTCAATAAATACTTCAACAAACGAATTATCTCTTCTTGTGAATTCTCCTTCGATTCTAAATGGCGTGAGAATAGCATTCGAAACTGCACCAGACACGTGAGTAGATACTGCGAAAAGAATAGAAAAAAGGAACGTTGCAATTACACTAGGTCAAAGGGTAGCTTGATAACTAGACGCAAGTTCAAAAGAATTAGTTGTCTGTTAAAGGAATTGACTCCATACAAATAGTTGAGCGTTAACGCTGTCCTGAATTTTTGCTGACAAACCGCTCACGGCCCTTTGCTATCGCACGATAGTGCTAAAATCATTAGCAATGGAGACCAAAGACTTAATCGTTGCATTATCCTGAAGAATTTCTTTGGTTAAATTTCAATAGGGAATAAATGACAACTTTTGTTTCATGATTGAAAAGAATTTGATATTGGTCATGAGAGCGCTATTTATACGGACTTGATGCCTTTAAACACGGGCACAAAGCTTGATCGAGCCTCCTTTTAATATTGCTCAGAATCCTAGGATTCGATGGAAATTTATGCGAATTATTTGCTGATTTTTTGCAAACAGGCCAATTATCCATGTCGTTTTTTTCCAATCCTTACTGAAAAGGAAACATTGCAGTTTGAATACCACTTGATTACTCTGTTCCGCCTTGAGTAGAAATAGTGCCCCGTTTGTGTGGCTACTGCGGAAGAGCTGTAGATTCAATTATATTGAATTTTACACAGCTGCATAGGTCAAGCTTCAGCTTAGAGTTTGAGACCTTGTATGAGTGAATCTGACAAGAGGCTGCTGATATGTGGCAGACAACGGCAAATTAAGTGGTTGCTTACGTTTTCAAAGAATAGTTCTAGTGTGGTATGAAAATATTTTGCCAAAGTTTTTAAAGTGTTAGCAGTGCAGACCAATGATATCGTTAACTCAACCCTGACCTGACAGCATACGTTTGCCATCTCGCGCCTATGCTGGCCTGACATCCAATGTGGAACAGATTCCAGTATGTGTTAGTATCAGTATCTAGTCTTAATTTATTAAATTTTTTATATATATGTCTTTATGTTAATGGCCACAGGGTAGTCATTGTCTCTTGCTCCTTGTGGTCCCGTCCCTGTAGTGTGGTAATGTTGTTGAGCAATTAGAAAGTATAGCAGAACGTAGATGTAGCATGTAGTGTAATTTTTTATATGGATACATATAAAAAAAGCAGTGCTGTATATTTATGAGAGAGCACTTTCTACTTTTTAAAACAAGTATTGAAAATTTTAATAAGATGCCAGAACCCTTTCTTTACAAACTTACTTTATTTTGACACTGCTGGAGAACAACATAAGTGCTGTTTTCGAAGCAACCACTTATTTTGCCTTCTCTCTACCTTATCAGCAACCACTTGTCAGATTGACTCCAAAAAGGTCTCAAACTTTAAGCTGAAGCCTGACCTATGCAACTGTGTAAAATCCACAATGACTGAATATACAGTTCTTCCGCAGAAGTCAACAAACGGGGCACAATTTTTTGGGACACCCTGTTTACCTGATCGATCTTTTTGATAACTTCTGAGTCTTCATTATGCCTCTTAAAAACTTCTTCAAATTGCGCTAATGCTTCCATGCTAACATTGATGTCACTATTATTGATCTGTGCAATCGTTAAATCCAACCATGCACCGATGTCCCGTGCTGCCGATGTTAGCGCCGTTTTACCAGCAACGTTCACCCTGTAAGAAGAAAAACCATTCAATTCTCAAAGATAGAGCAAAGTGAAATGGGGTACAGTAAAAAACCGCACATAAGAACCTTCATTTATCAAGAACCTACAGCCTGAAATGGTATATTTTGTACCCAATAAATAAGAACCATTTCAGCCTGATATTTTAACCAGGTTCTTAATAAAGGGTATAAAATTTCGTTCTTTCAATCACTGGGAATAAGTTCAGCTAGGACGAGAAGACTGTTGATGACAAATGAACTCATGGCAGGACCTAAGGGAAGACAAGGAATTCTTCACCGAGCTCTTAGAAAAAAGACTGGCTGTCGGATGACTGTGGATGGGTCAGGAGATAAGAAAATTCAGGACTAAAGGATTATGTTTTTTAAAGTAGAGCTTTGCGTTGCTAGCCATGTTGCCATCATGTTCACCTTCAAGTATCCTTTGTTTTCTGGCATTTGTTTAGGACCTTATGTTAAAAACCTACAATCTGATTGCGGGATGTACCTCATAGCATAGGAACCTAAACAGGCTGGGTTCAAAATGTTAGGTTCTTATGTGCGGGTTTTTACTGTATATTCTTTCCTTCATAAAATCATACAGGATCTATCGATGCAGAAGTTTTGTTTTTGGTTAAACGAAAATTAATGAAAGCATACTTACATAGGCTTGGCAATCGTTATTTCATCTTCATTGACGTCAACTTGAATAAGATTTGGCTTGATAGTTTTTATGACATCTCGTCCTCCTTCGATTTGGTCGTAATCAATGTCAAATTCACGCTTTACTCGAGGGGCCTCCTGGCCAGCAGATGCAACGCTAGAAGGAATATCAAAATTGGAAATATTTCATTTTCTTTGTTAATATTGATCTAAGACTGACTACGTAAAAAAGAGCGAATCTTGGACTATATTTGCACTAAATGGCACAAAGTTTTTCTATATTCTCATAAAAAGTACAAACAACCAGTGGCGGCATTTCGACGTAATTTCTCAATCAAAAGCTAATTTTATGCCACTTTTCCTAGCCAATTTTTGCCAACTTTTGGGATTTGGGTCCTTCCAGTCCCCCCATGGCGCTAGCACTGCAAACAACGAACAAAGATTACAAGACTATGCCACAAGGAGCATGGAGATACAGAGCAACTTTGCATCAAAAGTTTCTTACACTATATACTTCGGACTGCAAAATTTCGGAAATTAAAATTTTCGGATGAATGAAGTGTGCGAAATATTCACGTCCGAAGTCTTTAGCTTTTAATGTAATCAATCAATAAATAAATAAATAAATGTAATAAATAAATAAATAAATAAATAATCAATAAATAACATACCTTGCGACACTTCCTCTAGGTTTCATTTTCGAGACAACAACAACATCAGAATCAACTTGATCTTTTGGTTCAGGACTTTTTCTCGCATTTTTCACTTGCTTTGCTTCATTGGCTGGCTTCTTCGGCTCCGCAGTGGGGGGTGGTTTCACCTTCCCAGCTCTTTTGATTCTTTCTTCTAAATAACCTTGATCTTTGTCACTGATCTGTCAGCAATGAGGTATGGACTATTATTAAAAACTTAGGGATAACAATAGGTGAAAACCATATAAGCATCATGACAAAAAAAAGAATGGTCTAATTTAGTCAAGGCAATAATAGTAGACAGACTAAATGAAACAAATAAGAAAAACTCAGAAACTAAGTTGCGCCTGATTAGAAACTCGCATTTTGGATTCAAGGCTTATCTGAAGGATACAAGAGCATCAGATCCGCTGATGCTTAAGTTAAATATGATAGATTTAAAAGCAAACTACCCGGCTAAGTATAAAGACAATACTAGTAGAAGATGCGGAAAACATAAAGAAAATGTAGAACATCTATGGGAATGTAAGAAATTTGACATGAAAAATTCTAGCAAAGATAAGATCTTTTCAAATGATCCAAAAGCTCTTAAGGGAATAATGAGGGAGGTAAAAAGATTTTGTAAATAGTGTTGAGATATGTTAGGTTCAGTTGTTTAGTACTTGTTGTTAGTTTAATTTGCTTTAGTTTTTGTTGTTTTGTTTTACCAGTGTTACTAGTTAGCTTAAACTTTGTAACTGCTCCGAAATGGAGATTTGGTAGTTGATATTATTATTATAGCAAAGCAAAAGGTCCCGGATTTCAAAAATTCTTGTGTCTTGCAATCTTACAAAACAGCAAGGCCCTGCATTTAAGAAACCAATTTTACACACCTTGACTAATAAGATATTTTCTCTGAGGTATGTTTTCATTTCTTAAGCTGAAAGTATCAAAATTTTCTAATTTCGTTTCTACGAAGTCCTAGAAAAATACGTTACAACAGAATTGGAGTGTTTTAGATACATCAGCAGTCTCTCTTGACTGACAGGGTAACCATAAGTAAAAATGTAAAATGAAAATCAACCCTATTTATCTGCTATTTATGATTTTCAAGGAAGTATTTAAAAGATACCGTAGGTAAAGAGATATCTTGGCAGCAATTTCTCGTGAACCCTACATGAAATGGAGCGCTTTCATAACGTAAAACCAGGTCCTAGTGTCGAACAAAACACAAGGCACTTACTTTAAGTGTGAGCCTCAAGTGCTTCTTATATGTAGGAGAGCTATTTACTGTTAGCTAGCCTGAAGATTTCTATTATGCAGTTTCTTCAATACAGGGCCTTACTGCAATTATATTCCCCAAATTGATGAATTTTCCGTTTGACTTCAAAGCTCTAGGGAAACCGGCAAGCATTGCAGTCCTATTTGTAAGAGTTGCCCATTTTCAGAACTATAGCAGAGTAAGTAAAGTTCTTTTTAAGCCATTGAATCAAACAAAAGATGTGTAACCAATTGTGTTGGCGTTTAGCAGACTTGTGACCTAAAGTCCCTTGTTTCAATGTGCTCTTTAACTTGATGATGGCATTTCGGTCAGAAGAGACTCATAATATTACTCTGAAAAAACTTGTCTAGTTTTAGGCCCAAACTTTTCAGCTTCCTAGAGTATTGATCAATTACGATATTTCTGAATTACTATGGTAACTGGCGTGAAATCATCGATCGCTTTTCATGGCAATTAAAAAGGACAAGAAAATAGTACATTCACTTACTCGACCAATCATTTTATAGACTTTATCTCCAACAATGTTGTATGCTTCAACGATAGCATTCAGAGCTGCAGATCTAACACCATTGTCTCTGTCACCAATTTGGCCCGCCATCTCCTTGAGTGCTTTTGGTGGCGTTGGTTGACATACATTAATTCCAAACTTCGAAATGATCATACCTAATTCCGTCAGGCATTCTAAAAGAAGAAGACGATGGATCCAGTAAGGGTGTGTTTGATTGGTATAAATTCTGAAAACGGTAGACTTGGAAGATTCGGAATTTGTCTTTGACTGACTACCAAATTCAGAAATCGGCAGGTTTGGCAGGCCTGCTGAACCTTCTGCTTCAAAAGGCAGAAGGTTTGGCAGACTTCGGAGAGATTCTCGATTTCATTTGCAGAACTCTGAAAACGAGGCGACTTTCCTCGCGTTGTTACGGTAATCGATAACTTTACTCTTTGTTGCCAAGCACTAGACTCGTCTTCGAGTTTTTCAACTGGAAACCTCGTCTTCGCCAGGATAAATCTGAAACCTGCTGTTTTGAATAATTTTGTGTTTGATTAGGAACTGTGTTTCCATCTCTGCAAAGTCTACCATTTTCAGAATTTGGTAGGTTTGGAATTACCAATCAAACACACCCTAAATCCCTAGACTCTATGGATGTCGTATTTTCGCATTATGACTGAACTGATGCCACTACTACCACACCCACTCCCCAGTAACGACACCGCTGGACCATGAAAATAAAGCGGGGAAATTACAAAAACATAAATTTTCTGCGGGGATTAGAAATATAATGATGGAGGAATGAAATTTTAGGCTATCATCTATGATGGAACTTGCATAATTTTGACGGAGAAGCAAAACTTTCAACGGGGAAACAACAAAAACAAGACGGGGAAAGTGTTTAAACTCAAAACTTAGCGGGAAACGAGTTTTCTTGACGGGCCATCCTTCGACTTGGCGGGGCAATGTTTCAGCGGGGTCGTTACTGGGGGGTGTACTACCGGGTGAGTCAATAAAAATGCCCGACGTTTGAAAAATTCCTGCTCCCCGAATATAGGAGAAATGGTATTGAAAACTGTTTTGTTTTATTCCCGACATGTCCAATTAGGTTCAGTAATTTGCGCAGCTGAGATTATTCCAGAACAGGTTTAAAAAATGTTCTAAAAAAGGGTTCGAAAGTTATCTGAGCTCTCCGGTAAACAGTTTCAACTCAGCTGCATTAAAAAAAATTGCACCACCATCGTCTTTTTAGCGATTAAAAGCCCTTACAGAATCACATAAATTCTCACCCATTCTTGTTTTTGAATTTTTTGATGCCAAACCCTCCATCAGATATGTGAACAGTCTCGTAGCTGGATAAATATCCGTCATCTTTCTGAACAACGTATGGACTGACTTACGAACGTTGTCCTTGGGGTCACCAATCTACGGAAAACAGGTCAGATTTATAATAAATTATCTTCATTATCAAGTTTTGATTCCAAAGTTCTTTGCAATCCATGAGGCAGCTTCAAAGTCAGTAAAATAGCCACGCTCATCAGTGTACAGAGTGTCTCTAAAAATTGTTCGACCTTTGATTAAATAATAAAAACCAGCGTTATGCTGAATGGGAACTTTGGTCAAGTAACTCTTTTCCTGAAATTTTAAATTAATTTTTGACGCAATAATCTTGCAAATCCGCTAAAAATTCATGGAGCTACAAGCCTTCGAAGTTCAAGTTTGTGCGAAAGCTAACAACCAGCGGCCTCTCAATGGAATTTTCGGTAAAAGTCCAATGGGCCATCGCTTTTGTTATTTGTCAACTATTTCAGGGCAAACCAAATGGGATATGGTGACGTTTTCGAGAAACAAACCTGCAATTGTTTGGATTCTTTGAGGAAACAGATGCAGCCTCTCGTCGATTATGTTTTGAAATACTGTTTTTGGATACAAGCAAGGTTAAGTAGATTTTGACGATGATTATAAGGATTAAACTACTTTTGAAGTCCTGTTTGGTTTGCTCTGATATCAACGAGAGATATGACATTGGATAACCTCTTTTACCTCGATCTTCGACCTGTTTCATTACAAGTAATCTGGGGGCCTCTGGTTTCAGCTGCCGCCTGATTTTGATCTTTGAAAGCTCGCAACTCAGTGAATTTTCAACCGATATGCATGATTCTGGTCTCTAAAATCATTTCAAAATTTTAAGGGCGGGGTAATCTTCCCATAAGCCTGTTCATGTTATCGCTATTTTCAATATTCAATCAAACGTCGAGACACCCTGTAATTGATAAACATTTTGCTTTGCAAAGAAACTGACAATGTTACAAATATTGAAGAGATTTTTGAAAAGTCTCAGACGACGAAATTACTCTAGATTGATTGCATGCTCGCAGTTATCGCTATCAGACTGATGGACGCTCACACTACGACTCACGGATTTCACATTGACCACTGAGACGATACTTTCCCCTACTAATTTCATGAACAAGCTAAACCTTGTATACTCGCACTTTGTTTGAAACTGTAACACAACAAAATCAGCTAACGATGAATGAAAACAACGATAATGAGACACGTGAAACATACTTTTATCGCAAGTTTTCTCTCCGTTTTTCATGGGTTTCTCCAGCTGATAATTTTCAGAAAATCTACATCTGAGGTCTTTTAGTCAGTGCAAAACTCGGCAAAATAATAAGGATCTAAATTATCCCTGAAGCAAGAGAATGCTGTTTCAATTGCTCGAAACAAGACGATGGTTGGTTTAATGGAACGGTTCTAACAGGGAAACTTTCTTGAACACCCAGTGTGCCTGTGAAAGGTAGTCTAACATTGGTCCTTTCTCGCCCATTGTGAAAAATGTTGCCTCTTACCTTGAGCACCAGATAGGGCACAAATGATGATCCTTCATATTCTGACAATTTCGTATCCTCTTCAGAAAGCATATCAAATAAACTTTCGAGGAATTCCAATGATTTCAACAGCACACTTGTATTTGTATCAAAAAACCTCAATGTGAACCAACGTAGGATGATATCTAATGACTCAATCATTGCTTCTTTCTTTGATGATATGGCCTGAAAGAGAACACAATAATAATTAAAACCCCCTCTGAAAGGCCACTGCCACGGGATGGAGAGGGGGTTCTTCCATTGTAAAGGTACCTGGGGATGTGCCGCCCGCAAGGGCATACTTTTTCGGACTTCTGGTGGAGCCAAAGGTATGCTTGTTGGCAATTTCAATCGAATTTAATCTAAGCAAGTGCATTCTTGTTGGCAAATTTTGTCAAAGATATGTCAAAATTCGGCAATTCCTGTAAAAAAACCCAATTTTTTAAAAATTTTTGGTCCAGAAGGGGATGCCAAAATTTGGCAATTTTTGTCTAGAAAACGTCAACTTAGGTCACTTTTGATGGAGAAATTAGCCTAGCCAAGGGTATCATTTTCACGAAAATTGGTCTAGCCAACGGTTACATTTTGAAATTGTGGGCGGCACACCCTTACCCGAAATTTAGCCGAGAATCCCCCCCCCCCCGGGGGCCACTGCTCCTTGAATAGCACTACGATGAAACATGGGGGCAGATTTTGTAATACTATAGCATCAGTTGCTTTTGTTCTTAGCTCAATTTAAAGTATTAGCGAATGCAGGCAAAAGAAATCCTCTAAACGAGCAATTCAAAACAGACGCAAAGTTGCCCTAAAACCCGTTACGGCAAACATTCGCTTGGTGCTAGCCTGCGTGCAGACTCTACTGATCCCTATTCAGACAGGTTCTCCTCCTGTAGCGGTTTTTAAGGGGGCGTTTGATTGATACCAATTCTGAAACAGGTAGACTTGTTACACTCGGAATTTGTTGTTTGATTGGCTCCCAAATTCCGAAAACGGCAAGTTTGGTAGATTTAGGGCGTGTTTGATTGGTAATTCCAAACCTACCAAATTCTGAAAACGGTAGACTTCGCAAAGATGGAAACACAGTTCTCAATCAAACACAAAATTCTTCAAAACAGCAGGTTTCAGATTCATCCTGACAACGAAAACGAAGTTTCTAGTTGAAAGACACGAAAACGAGTCCGGTGCTTGGCAACAAAGGCTGAACTGACTCAATTACCATGGCAGCACGAGCAAATTCGCCTCGTTTCAGAGTTTCGCAAATCCAAACGAGAATCTCTCCAAAGTCTGCCAAACCTTCCGCCTGTCGTAGCAGAAGGTTCGGCAGGCCTTCCAAACCTGCCAAACCTGCAGTTTTCGGAATTTGGTAGTCAATCAAACACAAATTCCGAGTCTTCCATGTCTACCGTTTTCAGAATTGGCACCAATCAAACACACCCTTAGAAGGCTCCAAGAGGCAAAAAGTTTGGCAGAATTTGGAGAGATTCTCGCTTACACTTGCAAAACTCTGAAAATTAGGAGAATTTGCTCGCGTTGCTACAGTGGTAGTTCGTAACCTTACTTGTTGTTGTCAAGCACCATACTCGCCTTAGTATTTGTTAACTGGAAACCCCTTTTCAGCAGGATGTATCTGAAACAACTGTTTTGAAGAATTTTGTGTTAGATTGGGAACTATGTTTCCGTCCCAGCGAAGTCTACCGTTTTCAGAATTTGTTAGATTTGGAATTATAATCTGCGAAACTACATATTTCAATCTGCTAAGAAGTGCGAAATGACGTCATTTTCTATGACATCACTTCATGTTGACCTGAAGGAGGCTGCCAAATGTGTTGATATTATACCACCTTACCACCTACATTGCTAGCCTCCTTATCGCGCCTGCACACACTCGTACAAAATACGAAATGGCGACGATATTTGGCCTAACTTACGAAAATTAATCGTCGAATTTATGAAAGTTCAAGGCTTGAAAACTTGGAAGAAACTCATGAGACTGGTGTTCAGCAGTAGGTAAGGTTGCTTTTTAACGATAATTTTATCAACCCCGGACTTGCCCTTTAAGCTAGATCTCCCTTTGACTGCATTTATCATCCCTCCTTTCCCTTTCTGTTTGAACAGCAATGCAAAAATACAAGCGAATGCAAACGATTTTTCTTCAACATGGCTCTAAGACTGTTTCACAAAATCCTTGAAAGTAACCTCGAGCTCGTATATGAGGGTCCTCTTTTTAACTAACTGCAGATAATTTTATTAAAAACATTATAATTACATAAATCCGAATAGTAAAAGAATAGTTCTATTATAAAAAAGGCATAAGATCAGTTCATATCTTCCAAAATTTCTGTTTAAAATTATTAGTAAAGTTTCCTGCCGACTTAATACTAGAATCCAGTTTATTCCAGTCATCAATGAACACTTGCTTCCCCCAATTATCTTGACACTTGCCATCAAGAACTATCGCCGCTCCTACAAGCCGGGACCGTTTGTCCGGGACTTCGAACAGTAAGGATAGGGGTCGGTATGAAATGGTAAATTCAGTTCAAGACAGGTTGGAGCGAACACAACGTATCAAGCCATAAGTCTAGTTGTTCAATATCCGGTACAAATCTATAGATATTGATTTAGTATACAGGTTTATAATTCTATTCAAGGATAGCACCACCAGTTATATCACAGGCGAATTCAGGGTGGCGTATTAATCTTAACCATCAATGCAATTGCAATCCAAAGAGAATCTCTAGGAGTCTACACTAAGCAGGGTTTTTGATTTTGTATCAAGATACTCCCGTTGTCATAAAGGATAAATACCGCGTGGGACAGAAAATTACAGCACTTCAAGTTCAGAATCAGACGCAACGAGGAGAGTTTAACAATGGCAAAATACGCAGTAAGAATCGCAGTGTTCTTGTTTGCCTCTCACGAATTGATTGAACCACTGAAGTACCAGTTAGCAGCACCAGGAGTGTTCTTCACTGTACATTCAGGAGAACCGGAGAGTTCAACAAAAGATGAGATGAGCCTTCAGCAGCGATTTTTCGTATGTGGAATGAATTCAGAATGCTCTAATGTTGCCACATCTACCAGTGATGCAAAGTCAGAGACGAGCGAAGGGAAAGTTCAAGGAGAAAGTTCGAGTAGCCGAAAGGGAGCCTCGTGGAAGAAAATACAAGGTAATATTTAGCTTGAGATTCAACCTTCAAGCGGTTTATGTCCATGAGCATCATGACAAAGGGTCACTCACTCGATAGAGTCTTCCCTGTTTATGTGGTCCCAGGACTTGGCGCTAAAAGACGCAACCTGATCTTCACTGTTGCCATCTGGGGTGATCTCCACTGCTTCGGAATACTTTTTTCTTTTTTCTCTATTCATAGAAAATACTTGCAATAAATCTTACAGTATACTATACTCATCTAATTACTATACAACACCACAGGGAAGACACAAAGAGGCGCGAAAGACAATGGCTACGAAAAGTGTCTCGAAAAAAATTGTTCGACGTTTGATTGAACATTGAAAAATAACGATAACTTGAACAGGCTCATGGGAAGATAACCCTATTCCTAAGATTATGAAATAATTTTAGAGACCAGAACCTTGCAAAAATCGGTTGAAAATTCACTGAGTTGCGAGCTTTCAAAGATCAAAATCAGCTGAAACCAGAGACCTCCAGATTAGCTGCAACACAAAAAAGCTCGAAGATGGAAGTAGAAGAAGGTTATACAATGTCATACCTCTCACTGATATCAGAGGAAACCAAAAAGGACTTTTAAAGTAATTTATCCTTATAATCATTGTCAAAATTTGCTTAACATTGCATGTTTTCAAAAACAGTGGCTCCAAACATAATCGGCGAGAGACTGAATCTGTTTCCTCAAAGCATCCATATCAAAAACTTGTTCAAATCCCAACTGGTTCGCCCTGAAACAATTGAGAAAAAACGGAAGCGACAGCCTATCGGATTTTTACAAAAATTGCCATTTCGAGGCCTCTGGTTTCAGCTTTCGCTCAAATTTGAACTTCAAAGGCTTGTAACTCCATTAATCTTTGGCTGGTTTTGCAAGATTCTTGTGTCAAAAATTCATTTAAAATCTCAGGAAAAGGATAACTTGACCAAGTGTCGATTCAACGTATCGTTATTTTTTAGTATAACGATTCTACGTACAACGTATTCAACATATTGTTATTTGAGGGTGTTGTGGTGCCGTGTTGTAATCCACTAACTTTGCAGCTAGAACAGTCAGGCGGACGGGGTTCAAATCCCACCAGTACCTTTGAGCGTCATCGACTAGCATCTATTCCCTTGAGCGTCATCGGGATTGCGGACTCGACTAGAGGGGTATCGCCCTGATTGAGGGTAAACGCATTTTGACCGATTTTAACTGTCTTGCGTTTGTTGCTGAATAACAGGAGTTTGGGTCTAGTTGAAACCAAAAAGTGGGCGAAATCATTTTGGTGACTCCATTTGCTACATTTTTTCTTGTTGGTGTTTCTTAAAATTCCGTCCACAAACAGAGGGAAAAATGCGCAACGAAGTTCACCTGAGACGTAACTGTAAGTATCCGCCATTTTTCCTTTCACGTTTCGATGCACAATTTTCGTTTTGCTTGGTTTCTTGACGTTGTTAAAACTTTCACAACAAACAAATGGCCTCTCGCCAAGCTCCGCTTGTCCAGAATAAGTACTTCATGCTTCTTCAGAGACATGACATCCGCTTCCGCCACGACGGGCTTCTTTTTTCCACGCCGTCTGATTGGCCTAAAGTCGCCCTGATTGAGGGTACTGTGGTATCTTTCGGTTTCCGGTTCTTGAACGAAATCTGCGCTGCCAACGCATGACAGGCGAATACTATTTGCTGTAAAAGGACATATTACGGTGCAAAAAAAGGTTTGTTCTATCGTTGGACTGTAGAAAATATTGTTTTGTCATGAATTGATTTAAGCATCGTTCAGTTCACCGAAGGAGGAAAACTTAATGTCAGCTTGCTTGAAAAGTCTTTGAACGAAAGCGGCAACAAAGGTCAGCGTTTAGGATAACGAAACACAGCAGACACAATCAGAAAACATTTCATAACAACAAAAACTCTTTATCTGTTGATATGCTGCTAATTTTCACACCAAGTTATCTTAAATTTACCTGAAACCATGTAAAGTTTGGATACCCTCAATCAGGGCGACGTTGGAAATTTAGGCCCTCTCGAGCACTATGTTCTTGAGTAGCTCGCACTTAAAGACAACATCACCAATGACAAATATATTTTATATCATCAACAGTGAAGAGTTGACGAAAGTGTTCATGTTAAGTTTCGTTCTGAAAATTTTTTCGTTCAGCAGGAATATTCGACCGATGTAGAATACCCTCAATTAGGGCGACACCCCTCTAGCACTTAGCTATCTCTGCGATCCCAGCGCTAGGCGCTGAAAAGCGCAACTTCACCTTTACCTTCACCTTCACCAGTATTTAATCAAACGTCAAACAATTTTTTTGAGACACCCTGTACAACACCGCAGGGACGACACCAAGGGACGCGATTGACAGTGGCTACCCATGGCCAAGACATAAGACACGCAAAATTAGACTACATACAACAACGTACGACTGAAAACTAGTGGATACAAAACTAATAGATTCCGTCTGACATTGGATGTACGGTAAGGGCTGGGTTGAATCGAAGAAAGTTTCGAGCATAACTCGCTCTTTAATTAGAATGAATAAAATGCCTGACATTTAATGTAAAACAGAATTTACAAAAAGAAGAGCATTTAACTAAATTGACTTGGTGGTTGCTTAGTACGTAACTGATGATTCAAAAGGGCTCAATCGAATACACCACTTTCGTGGCTGAAACGTAAAGTGAATTCGAGTCTATTTCTGTCAAGTCAAAAGAAAGGTTTTATCACCATCAAATGAAAGTTGCGTCAAGGCAACATTATTTGAAAGACTGGCGATTTGTACAAATGATCGTGGTAATTTATGCTTCCAGTGACAACATCTTGTCGTTGAACATCAAAAAAGGCAGAGCAACAAAAGGTGCTCTGTATCCTCAATGGTTTGTTGGGCACAATGGGTTTATGGTATCCCTGAAATTATGTTTGATTTTGTGGGAATTTAACTTGCAAAGTAAGGGGATGGTGAAGGTGAAGTTACGTTTTTCAGCGCCAAGCGCTGGGATCGCAGAAATAGAGCAGACCTAATCGACTTCGCGACCCCTTGTCATGACGCTCAAGTGCTGGGGCCGGGATTCGAGCCCACCCCGCCTGACTGCTCTGGCTGTAATGTCAGAGGATTACACCACAGCGCTACAACACCTTCAAGAAGAAAGAATAGGTCAAGTAAGATAGGAAATCCTATTAGATCGCGAACTTTCACGACAGATTTGGCAGGGGATGGGGGGAGGGGCAGAATATTTATAAGAACTTTTTTGTTTAAAACTGCAACAGAACGTGTAAGTCTCAACCCAGGCACAGGCGTATTCCATTCAGATGAACAATTAGGATAGTAGCTAGACATGAAAATTTCAGTCCTTGCCTTTAATCGCCTAATAAAAACCTAGTTGCGAAGACGGTACTGCCACTGATGATGAGGGGGATTGGGATCTACAATATGCTCAGATCTAAGATCATTTACAAACTTGTAGAAAAAGGCGTCTACTCCATCTTCGGGAACCTAATGACTCCCAGCCAAGCTTCTCTCGAGATGTTCTCCCCCATCATCCTGCTTCGGCAATGCGCTTCTTGCGGACGACTTAGGTAGATCATCGACAGGAGTTACAAAAAATAGACCCATCGGATTTGAATTACAGTTCATTTGAAACTGCTTTTGACAGAGTTCTAGACCAACATGCTCCAATTAAGAAAAAATATGTCCGGGCAAATGATAAACCTTTATGACACGTGCTCTGCTTAAAGCTACCATGTTGCGTTCTAGGCTGCGTAATAAATATAACGAAGATCGCACTGCTGAAAATTGGAACAAGTTTCGCAAACAGCGAAATTCTTGTGTTAAGTTATTTCGAAAAGAAAAAAGAAATTATTAGAACAACCTAGACATCTCACATATCACCGACAATAAGAAATTCTGGAAGACTGTGAAACCTTTTTTCTCTGAAAAATCACATTCTAATAACAAAATAATTTTGACCGAAGGAGAAAAAATTATTTCCAGCGATGTTGAAGTAGCAGAAACTATGAATGAATTTTTCGTTACCGTTACTTATTCTCTTGGAATAAATGAAAATTCCAATAATGAGAGTGCATCAGAAGGAATCTCGGACCCTGTTGAGAAAGCTGTACAAAAATTTGCGAATCATCCAAGCATTCTAAAAATCAAAGGTCACTATCAAAATGCTGGCCCCTTTGTTTTCAAAAAGTTACCCCTGATGCCGTTGACAAGGAGGTTAGGAATTTAAATCCTAAGAAAGCTACAACACACAAAAATATCCCTCCTAAAATTCTTAAATCTAATTCTGATGTGTGCATGGAGCCTTTAACACAAATCTTTAATGATTGTGTTGAAAATTCGACTTTTCCTGATGAGCTTAAGTGCGCGGATGTCACATCTCTGCCCAAGAATGGACCAACCAATACCAGGACTAACTTTAGGCCAATTAGCGTTCTGCCAACGGTCTCAAAGCTGTTTGAAAGAATAATGGACAAACAGATAGTTGCTTATATGACACCCTTTTTATCTTCACTTCTCTGTGGTTTTCGAAAAGGTTACAGTGCTCAACATGCTCTCGTAAGGCTTTTAGAAAAATTCAAGATTAGCCTTGATGAAGGTGGTAAGGCAGGGGCAGTACTGATGGATCTCTCCAAGGCGTTTGATTGTATTAGACATGATCTCTTGATTGCAAAATTGCATGCCTATGGCTTTTCTTATGAAGCGTTAACACTCGTTAATGATTACCTCACAAACAGACAACAGAGAGTCAAGGTAAATGGTTCCTTCAGTTCTTGGAAAGACCTAACACGAGGTGTCCCTCAGGGGTCAGTCTTAGGCCCTCTGTTGTTTAACATATACATTAATGATCTCTTACTTTTCGTTCAAAATTCAGATATCTGTAATTATGCAGATGATACCACAATCTATGCTTGCGATAAGAACCTGGAAAACATAACTCATAAGCGTGAAAATGACTGTAATGTAGCATTAGAATGGTTTGCCAACAACTTCATGAAATTAAATGCAGATAAATGCCATCTGAGTGTCATTGGGCAGAGATGTGATGATCCAGTTGCTGTTAAGATTGGAAGTGCCGAAGTCGTTAATAGCTCTGAAGAGAAATTACTTGGAGTTCATATTGAAAGCAAACTCTCCTTTGACCATCACGTCTCGAAACTTTGCCAAAGAACCAGTAATAAACTTTATGCACTTGCCGCATATCCCCGTATATGGATCATAACAAACTAAGAATCTTGATGAGGTCATTTATTACCAGTCAATTTCAATACTGCCCTTTAGTCTGGATGTTTCACAACAGGCAGCTGAACCAAAAAATCAACAAAATACATGAAAGGGCATTGAGAATAACATATAAGGACACCGAATCGACTTTTAGTGACCTATTACAGAGGGACTGTGCAGTCACTATTCATACAAAGAACTTGCAAATGCTTATGATTGAGATGTACAAAACTAGAAATGACCTAAATCCCTCATTCATGCAAGAAATTTTCTGTGAAAATATGACTCACTACAATTTGCGTAACAATAACGAATTTATTCAACCAAGAGTGAGATCAGTCAACAACGGCTCAGAAAGCGTCAGATTTAAAGGTCCGCAGCTATGGCAAACGTTACCACCAACAATACGCAATTCAGAATCCCTTTATCAGTTTAAAACAAAGATAAAAAATTGGTACGGAGAAAATTGTCGATGCAGGTTATGCCGCACATTTGTTCCAAACTTGAGGTTTTTATGATGCACATTTTTAGATCTCTGTTTTTATACTGTTTAATGTTGATAATTTGTAAATATTTTATCCATCCATTTTTATGTAATATTTTCATTGTAATGTTTTTAGGTTGGAATTAATTAGCTAACTACTTTTAGCTATTTTTACTGTCATCCAACAGTAAAGAAATTGATAATAATAAACTGAGAAACGGCCGTCTACACAAGAGTGTTTCTCAGTTACATGTCACACGAGATTTGCGAAACACGCAAAAATTACTTATGAAAACACTTAAGTTGTTTCTATTAGCTGACATTTCATTTGACATCTAATTGTGACAGAATTTATGTCTACGCATAACCATCTGCACCATCTTCTTACAAGATGTGAGAATCATGCTCCTTGTTTCTATTTTAGAACAAACTCTGATTTCAAGAGGCAAAAATACAAGTCAGTCGACAACCGAGTGGTGGGGCTTTAGTTCTAATGCCGTTGACGGAAACAGAAATAGTGACTCAAATGCTAAATCTTGTACCCATACTAAAAGTTTTCTTACAGTCCCGGCATGGTGGAGAGTTGATTTAGGCCAAAGAGCAATGATATACAATGTGATGATTACAAACAGAGGAGATTGCTGCCCAGAAAGATTGCGGGATTTCTCAATCAGAATTGGATTCGAAGATAAGAATGGGACCAATCCTGCATGCAGAGAGCGTGTTGGTATCACAACCAGCATCACTGTTGATTTCAAATGCAACGACGCTATGCCAGGGCAATTTGTTTACATAGAGTCAGCACTTCCTACGGACGCATTGACCCTTTGTGAGGTCGAAGTTTATGGATATCACTTTTGATTGTTTTAATGGACAGAACATAAACCTACTGAAACTACAGCACTTTCATTTCATTTCAAATCAATATTTAAAGTTGGTATTTACAGTAGTATCAAGCTGACACTAATTCAAACCAACTATTTACAAAACATAGTATATACGAAAATAGAAAAAATAGTATTTATAATCAGCGACATATTTTACAGGTGCATCTATCTGCTGTCCAATCTTTGATCCTCTTTTTAAAATGTGACAGAGTTGGTACTTGTTTGATAGTGTCATCAAGAGTGTTCCATAGGAAACTACCTCGAAAAGACAGTGAATCGAGTCCGAAGCCAAGTGTCTTAATCCTTGGCAGCTTACACAAGTTTTGTATTCTTAGATTGTGCATTATGGGTTTCTTTTCATGAAATTCCCATACAATTGAAGGGTTCAAGTGATTCATGGACTTGTAGATTTCTGTCATCAGTTTCTGCAAATTCTTTATATGCATGTTATTGCTGCCACTTCGAGCGAGCAATGTTTCAAATGAAGATTCGTAGTCTTCATAGAGGATCCGAAGCGCACGTTTATGAGTGCGGTCAATTTCTTTATTTGCACCTTTATTGCAGAATAGCCATATCAGGAGGGGTCACTGGGGGGTATGCAATTCCGCATTTCCGCAATTTTTCAACCCTTTTTCCGCAAATCCGCAGACAGAAACTAGCTATTTCTGCTATTCTTTGGGGCCATGAGCAAAGTCTTCCTACTTCATATAACCACAACATGAAACATTTTCCTTTCACTTTGCATGTGACCGATCAGACTCCAGTGGTTTGCTGTCATCATGGGTGATTCTTTCGGGCGAAAATTTTGTTGCTGTTGTTGCTATTGTGGCTGTTGTCTTCAGATCTTTGCGCTATGCATTGTTTTCGTTTGTTTTAGTATCTTAAAGTAAATGTTGCACAATATTTTGACGGAATGGGCATTAAATCTATACTCATGACATAAGTCTCAATAGTATCGCTATATTTTCTATTTTTTTTTATTTTTTCGCTCACTTAGTATGAGTGATAAATAAATATCAGATGGAAAATAATGAACGAATACAAGGAATCACGTCGTCAGTCTACATTAAATCTGCTATTTTTTTTGCAACTAATATTAATTTTGCAGAAATATCCGCATTCCGCAAAAATGCAGCGAATATCCGCAATCCGCAAAAATTATGTTTAATTTCCGCATTTCCGCACCGAAAATAGGCCGATATCCGCTATCCGCAAAACCCCAGTGACCCCCCATATCAAAGGGCAATAATAGAAGTTCGACAAAATTACCGCATTACAAACTGTTAATGCCTGCTCTCGAGAGATATAATTATTCAGCCTAGCAAATGCACTGACCTTTTTGTTGACTTTGGAACATAACGTTTGGAACATAACTTCCTACCTGCGGGGTGAGTGGCCGAGTGGCTTGTACAGTCTCGTCAGGTGACTGAAGTTAAGCTTGGTCGAGCTAGGTCAAACTCCGGATGGGCGACCTCGGAGGCCTGACCTCACAACTCACCTCGTCGTCCTTCGGAAGGGACGTTAAACTAGGGGTCCCATGCCTGGATGCGGCATGCACAGTGGGCCTAAATTAGCTTTCAGTAGTTAGAAATCCTGACAAGCCCACTCAAAACAAATTGAAAACAGACAAACAAACAGAAACTGAAAGGCCACCATCGTTTAGCTCTGACGAAGCCTTGTACGCCGAGGCGAAATATTAGCTCTTAAAGATTATATTTAATGAACTGTTATTTTGAAGAGGAGAATCAACATTTAGCAGCCAACTGGGACCACAGTTAAGTCAGTAACAAAAGTCAAAAATCAACTTTGCTACCCCTGCAATAAGAACCTGTGTCTCATCAAACTGAAACAAGTTCTCAATTACCAGGTGCATTAGTTCAGGAAAAACAGCCTTTAAGGTTCTTATTTTGGTATGTTCTTACATGCGGGGATTTACTGTAAAGCAAGAACTCCCGCGAGAAGATCTCTGCGTCATTTCTGACTTGAAGTATATGAAATCGAGGGGCAAATCACTGATTCTTTTCCGTACACCTCCCTTGAAATCACAAAAAAAATCACTTACAAAAATCCCAAAATCACAAAAAATCACATACGGGAAGCACCAAAAATCACAAATCACTGAAAAATTATTGAAAAATCACACGAAAAAATCACTAAAAATCACTAAAATCACAAAAAAATCACAGAAAAAATTATGTGATTTCAAAATCACAAAAATCACGTACACTATTTTGAGGAGTGATTTGCCCCTCGTATGAAATATGAGGCCCCATTTACACGATGCCGGTAGAATTAACAACGGCATGAAAAAGTGCCGTTTTCGCCTCCCGTTTACACGATGCAGGGTGCCAGTAGAATTTTAGTCTTATTTCATAGACAATAACAACTGACGTCAAATGACGATGAGTCCCTTGTATCCCTGCGGTAAACCTTGCTCAAGTGGGACTCGTAATGAAACAGTGAAAAACTTGGCCCTATTTTCTTCAATCATCAATGGAATCACGAAAGAATCACGGCTTCGAATCTCCATTCCGTGGGAGTGTTTTCAATTCTTCACTCGAATCAAAAATTCTATCACATTTACACCTTTATGGTGGCCCAAAACTGCCACGCAAGTTTCTCTTTGTTTTTAACATTATGAGTGATTTTTTTGGTTAATAATTTCATTTCAAATTCCATTTCTTCGATAGTCAATTTCATTGATATTTCTACATAAAATTCCCTTTTCGTCTTAAGACTGTAGAAAACTACTTTTAAATTTTTCAATTTCAAATTAGGAATTTTGTTTTTAATTTGTTATTTGAATTCAAACTGAAATGAATTCAAAATGAATTCAAAATGAAATCAAAATGAATTCAAAATGATTTCAAATCAAAATCAATCCACTCGACATGGCCCAAAACTGCCATCGGACCAAAACTGCCACAGCCTAACAAGGGCAGATTTTGTTTTGAGCCAATCAGCGAGTTTGTTTATATCTGGAAGATTGACCAATCACACTACGTAATCTAAGATCACGTGATACACTGTGATCTTGCGGGAAATCAGAAGCTGTGTGGATGAATACAAAAATACCCTTCCCCAAAAACAGACGAAGTGCAAGTGGACTTTTGACCAACCATAAATGTTTTTACATTTTCTGTTAGACTACAAGTTTGTCGAAAATTCTACCGCCTCGGATTTTGATATTCAACTTAGATCGAGAGAAATCTTTGTTCGAATAACGCCTTAAGATCAGGTCAGCGCCCAATTTTTCAGGTTTAACAGAAAGATATTTCTTCACCGACTACTTCCATCATTGCACAGTTGCTACAAACATTGATTCGTAGACAACATGTAACTTATCTCCATGAAATTTTCGGTGTTGCACAGCTTTTAATAGGGGCAGTTTCTTCTACGCCATCGAGAGCGGTTTCGTTTTCTAAAGCACTACAATCACAGTCTAAAGGGCGAAGTCCGGAGGCAATTTCAACAAGAAACTCTACCAATAATGTTACAAACAAGGTGTAAGTCACAAGGTACTCACCAATTCTCCATTTTCTATGATGAACCAACATTGGATGAGTCCAAGAAACGATAGGTTGCATGCGAACAAACGAACTAAGACAGAAAAAATTGAATATTTCCACAAGTTTGAACACCACCGCGCTACAGTGTTGATGAAATGTCTACTCCTCTCAAATTCTGAGCTAAAATGGAGCAAGACTGATCACGTCTCAAAAAGTAGCATTAGTTTGCATAAACAAGTCGATTTCAGATCTTTCGATAATTATTTCGCTGTTTTGAGATAACAATTTGGGAAATAGACAACAGTACAGGAGACTAAATGAGTTGTACATTTCATTTGACCTGACCCCTTCATCAGAATCTGTCCTGATCCTGTTGTCTATTTCCCAACTTTTCCCTCGATAAACCGAAAAATAATTATCTAAGGATAAGAAATCGACTGGTTTATGCGAACTAACGCTACTTTTTGAGACGTGATCAGTTTTGCACCATTGTTAGCTCAGAATTTGAGAGGAGTAGACGGAGGACTGTGCTTCTCAAACTAGTGGAAATAATCAATTATTCTGGCTTAGTTCGTTTGTTCACATGCAACCTATGGATTTTTCGACTTAACCAGCCTTTGTTTATCATAGAAATAAAGAATTGGTGAGTACCTTGCACCGTGTGACATGCATTTTGTTTTGGACATTATTGGTAGTTTCTTGTTGAGTTGCGTCAGGACTTAGCCCTTTACAGAATGTGATTGTAGTGCTTTAGAAAACGAAACCGCTCTCGATGGCGTAGAAGAAACTGCCCCTATTAAAAGCTGTGCAACACCGAAAATTTCATGGAGATAAGTTACATGTTGTCTACGAATCAATGTTTGTAGCAACTGTGCAATGATGGAAGTAGTCAGTGAAGAAATATCTTTCTGTTGAACCCGAAAAATTGGGCGCTAACCTGATTTTAAGGCGTTATTCGAACAAAGATTTCTCTCGATCTAAGTTGAATATCAAAATCCGAGGCGGTAGAATTTTCGACAAACTTGTAGTCTAACAGAAAATGTAAAAACATTTATGGTTGGTTAAAAGTCCACTTGCACGTCGTCTGTTTTTGGGGAAGGGTATTTTTGTATTCATCCACACAGCTTCTGGTTTCCCGCAAGATCACAGTGTATCACGTGATCTTAGATTACGTAGTGTGATTGGTCAATCTTCCAAATGTAAACAAACTCGCTGATTGGCTCAAAACAAAATCTGCCCTTGTTCCACAGCCTCGTTATGGTACTATTCGCGCCAGATTGAAAAAATTGGAACTCTGAGTAAGGCCTTATATTGTTTTCAATGGTGCAGTGGTGCACGATGAATCCACAAGTAGATTGGAAAGATGGTCGCCATGATCGCCTGGAAGACGCCCTTCGTTTGTATGCAAGACAGGGCTTATAGAGGGTAGAAATCCTAAGCTGGAAACGGATTTCTCTTGATAGCAGTCAGTGGAGTTTGAGAACATTGGACAGACGTCTCGGACACTCTTCCATCTACTGATCTGATCGAAACGAAGTCCACAAGAGCCTCGTGCTGTGCTGCCGTTGAAAGCAAACTGAATGGTCCTGGTGAATAGTTACTTGGATGCAAATGAAAATACAAGAGCGATGCAAAATGCTATTCGACAGAAATATAATTTGAATTTTTCAAGAGCTGCTGTGCATGACATAACTAACTGGGCACATTCACTTTAGGGAAATGCAAAGGTAAGCAAAGATAATGGGATACCAACGGGACACATTACCAATTGCCATTATTTATGGGTCAATTAAGACCAAAAAATAGTTGCAAAATTGTACTTTGACTATCTCAACGAGAAGAGGATAATTGCATGCAATTTACGTAGATGGACAAGGGAACTGAAACAGGAGGGGACATGGCTACTTTGCATTCCTATCTTAGAGGCCTACATACAAGATGATACCTTATCTATGGAGCGTCTACTTCAAATCAAGTAAGTTTCTTCCTTTATTAGAGGCTTTGCGGTTTACTTGAGTAAAATGGGTAAGTTTAGGGTAAAATGGATTGGGAAACTTTGGGTAAATTTACTAAGTTCTTTGTTCACAGTTTTCCTCTTGCTAAAGCCACTAAAACTACTCTGAATGAACATTTATCTATCAGTTCAGGGTCCAACTGTTTTCAAAAGGCAGTCAAAGTACCATAACGAGGCTGTGGCAGTTTTGGTCCGATGGCAGTTTTGGGCCACGTCGAATGGATTGGTTTTGATTTGAAATCATTTTAAATTCATTTTGATTTCATTTTGAATTCATTTTAATTTGAATTCAAATAACAAATCAAAAGCAAAAATTCCTAATTTGAAATTAAAATAATTCAAAGTAGTTTTCTGCAGTCTTAAGATGAAAAAAGAATTTTATGTAGAAATATTAATGAAATTAACCATCGAAGAAATGGAAAAAAATTTGAAATGAAATTATTAGCTAAAAAAATCACTCATAATGTTAAAAACAAAGAGAAACTTGCGTGGCAGTTTTGGGCCACCATACAAGAGACTCATCGTCATAAGTCTATAATTTTTCATTTTCATTTTTCATTTTCATTCTATTAAGGAGGGTAGCCCCTCAACCAGAGTTGTTTTACGAGGGGCTCTCCACTTAGAAACCTTAATATACAATTACATACTAAAAAGAATAATTACAATACAAAAACCATGGCCCGGTTGTTCAAAACTCCGATTAGGGCTAATCTGAGAATAAAATGCTTAATCCGCGAATAAAATTTAAACTCCGATTGCAGAGCGTTGCTCGAAGCCCGATTAAGGCTAATCGGGGGTAAAACAGTGGATTAAATTTAATACAGCTCGGTAGGTGTATTAATTTCAAATCCTGGTATTAAATCCGAACAAAATGGCGGACTTACTATTCCAAAATCGTACAGTTTGTAGAAAAAGTTTTGACACGAATGGCATGCCGTAGTTTTTGAAGCCTTAACAAAGTTTAGATATTGAGCGTCTACATTGCTTTGTAAGTATTGCTTACAAGAAATTTCACTCTCAGATCGCCAAAAATAAGAAACTCCAGCAAAAATTTGAGTTAAGACACTACTTATTTTGGTAAAGGAACCCTTAGCATACTTTTACTTCATTTCCCCTTGTTTCCTGTATCATATTTCAAAGAAGGCACGTACAGAAAACGTAAACATTGGAAAGGCTTCAAAACTTTTATTTTGAAATTTTCTCGAGTGCACGGTGGTAAACATGAAGACTGTTGTGGAATTTCTAAGAAGCTCGTAAGAAACTCCGAGCACTCAAATGCTGGCTCAAACTCTTTGTTTTCTATGGAGTAAAAACTAAACACCGGCCAGCCAAGAGTTTGGGGAGAGGGACAGCAGAAGCAGAGCAAGGACTATTTGTATGTGGTTATTTTTCACTAAGTACTCAACAAATAGTGGTCCAAATTCTTAGTTCTCCATAAAATGCTAAAAACTACGAGTACTCGGAGTTTCTTACCAATGTTATCTAGGCGCCATAACAATCTTCATATTTTTACTGATACCCGCATGAAGATTTCAAAACAAAGTTTTTTGTCTTTTCATTGTCTAGACATTAGACATATTTCTTATGATAAGAAACTGCTCATAAGAAACCATAGAAAATAAGTTGGTAAACCTAGATTTGACTCTAATCCTGTGTTAACTTAATCCGAGTTTTGAACAACCGGGCCCATAATATAAAAACCTAACACAATATTTACAAAATCTAACATAAAAGAAAGGGAAAAGGAAAAATTCCTAAATAGATTTTTAAAAACTATTCAGGGAAGATGCCTGTTTGGTATCGGCAGGAAGTTCATTCCACTCTTTTGCTCCACGATAGGAAAAGCATTTTTGCCCAATTTGACTTTTTCATGGGTAATCTTAAATCTGTCTCTGAATTGCGCAGGACATACGAAGAGCACTTTGAGGCCTGGTTCAGACGTCGAACTTTTCATGCGCCGAACTTAATGCAGCGAATTAAGTTCATGAAAAGTACGACGTCTGAATCAAATTGGTTCTGTACTTATCATTAAGGTCGACCTTATCATTAAGTTCGACCGATCCGGTCGTACCATGAGTGGTGGGACACTAGTAAATTAGATTAGGTTAATTTAGCTTCTTTACCTACCTTGACCTGCCATAAGATTCTCTTCCTTGACATTGGCAGCCTTTCTCAGCCATAGTTCTTGCCTTGAACTGAAGAGCTCTATCACATGTGCTTTCAAAATGTTTGGGCCTAATTGAACTTTGTTATCTCCTGCGCATTGCTGTGCCTAGTTCAATTTAGGCCCAAACATTTTGAAAGCACATGTGATAGAGCTCTTCAGTTCAAGGCAAGAACTATGGCTGAGAAAGGCTGCCAATGTCAAGGAAGAGAATCTTATGGCAGGTCAAGGTAGGTAAAGAAGCTAAATTAACCTAATCTAATTTACTAGTGTCCCACCACTCATGGTCGTACTTAATGCAATAAGTACGGTTTCAATTCAAACGTCGAACTTTTCATGCGCCGAACTAAATGCATAAATTATGCTAATGTAGCACCTATTATCCACCTTGACGCAGGCTATTGTTTCCAGTTCTCCCCTCGACAATGCTCGGAAAAGTGTGTGCAAAATTCTTGGAAGTTTATTGTTGGATTTGCAAATGGCGTCGTCGTCTGATACGTCTGACAGAAACGTTGTTGAATCTTTGTACAACTTGCCTTAAACTAATGAAGTATTCCTGGATCAGTTGTCCAACAATGGTTTGCAATAAATGTTCCTTTTCGAAAACGGTGAGGAGCCTGACGGTTGAGTCACTCGAAAATCAGTTGGCTACTGCAGACTTTGCTACGACGAAAGGCAAACAGCAACATCCCATCGGAAGAGCCAAGGTCACCAACTCCTCCACAAACATCAAGAAAAAGCTACTTACCCGTTCCTCTATCTAACTTTATACTTTTAATTCTCATTGTTGGTAACTCAATGCATCTCTTTTTCCCTTGAATTTAAACTTAGCAGATATTCCGTCGCTTAGGCCTAACAATGTTTGCATCGACCGAACTTTGAGTAGGCCCTCAATCAGAGATAGAAGCCAAGGCGGGTATGTCCTCTGTCTCCTCTCCTTTCTTAGTAAAGTCAGGAGAAGTTATAATTCAACAAATAACGAATTTCAAACTATTTTGGGACAATATGAAGCCAGCCAAACATTTACCAAAATTTTGTTTGGCACCTTCAAGCCTGATTCGAAACTCCGCGGGGCAAAAATTGTTTTCCATCTCTCCAGCTTTTCTTGCTCACGAAAAATGTTCTGGAAACTTTTTTACATAGTTTTGTTTTTAAACAGAAAACATAAATCTCGGTGATGAAGGTGGTGAAATTGAGGGTGACACTGATCGCGAAGCTGCAGAACAATAAGTTCGGCACATGAAAAATGCGACGTCTGAATCAAACGGGGATTAACTGTATTTGGGTCGACCTTAATTGGCATTAAGTTCGGCGCATGAAAAGTTCGACGTCTGAACCAGGCCTCAGGCCTCAGGTCACACAAGTATTGGGGAGCCAATAATCGATCAAGATATATAAAACAACTACGACAATAAGGACAATAGGAAGGATTAAAAATATTAGCCTCGTGACCAAAGCGGCATAAAATTCTACCGGCAAAGTGCGCTTAAACGATGCCGACAGAATTGAAAACGACCGAATTACAAACTTTGCTGTTTTGCTGACAGAAGCAAAATTCAACCGGCATCGTGTAAACGGGGTCTGAATGGGAATCATCATAAATGACCTGGAGATTAGAACATCATCACTAACATTTGCAAACTGTAAAACAATGTCAGGATATCCCATTAAAATTCATTAAGAACATAGCCTTGTTTCAAACACAGTATATTCTTCTCTTCTGAAGTTTTACAGTAATTCAGGGTGGCACATTAACTCAAACCGCGAAGGACAAGAACAATAGAAGTACTGGGCAAGTTCCAAAGACGACAAACGAGATTTGCCTTTGCGTGAAATAATTCCTTGAGACCAAGCCGGAAAGTATCCAAAAATAAAATAGTAAAAAATCAGACGCGACAAGGAGATTTTAACAATGGCAAAAGTCGCAAAAAGAACCATAATATTTTTAGTTCTTTCTCAAAGTTTGATCGAACCACTGAAGTGCCAGTTAGCAGTACCAGGAATGTTCTTCGCTCTACAATCAGGAGAGCTGTTGAGTCCGTCGAAAGATGAGGTGAACATTTGGCAAGAGTTCTTCGAATGTGGAATGGATACACAATGCTCTGATGTTGCCACATATACCACTGATGCAAAGTCAGAGGAGAGCGATGAGAGCGAAGTGCAAGAAGAAAGTTTAAGTGGTGACAAGAAAGCCTCGTGGAAGAAAATGCAAGGTAATAACCTCAGGATCAATCCAGTTTTCAAGATAAGAGGTGCAAAAGCGGAAGATTTTTACAGTAAATCCCCGCATATAAGAACCTACCAAATTAAAGGCTCTTATTCAACCAGAATGCCTTGCACGTGTCGCCTCTTGGCTGGCCTTTGTTCTCGCCATTTTCATGGGCCATGAAAATGGCGACAACAAAGGCCAACTAAGAGATGACGCCAGCAAAGCATGCTGGTTGAATAAGAGCCTTTAAGAACCTAGAGGCTGTTTTTCCTAAATTATGTACCTTGCAATTAAGAACCTGTTTCAGTCTGATGAAACAAAGATTCTTATTGTAGAGGTTGCAAAGTTGATATTTGATTGCTGTTATCAAGGTTGTTGTGGTTCCAGTTGGCTTTGAAAGCTTTAATCCCCTCCCCAATTACTTATCAGGTCAAACAAGTAATAGGGCTGAACATCTTTGTGAGACTCTCAAGGGGACTACACAAGGCATCCTTCAAATAAGAACCTTTGGGATTTACTGTACTGCTAGTAATTTTGCACCTTTTAGGCTAAAACCTGGTCCTGCGTACAAAGTTAGTGTTAAGACGAATTTTCAGATTCGTATCTGTCTTTAATTCATTTTCATGGGAAGAATGACTTTTTGAACTCTCAAAATCGCCATAACTTTGCAATAAAGACGCAAATGAGTGTGAAACATTGTCTCTGTACTAAAATATTTAAGCAGAGAAAGCTCGAGAGAAAGGATGTTGCCTCAAAACTGTTGCCTGGAAAACTGTAAAATGAAATGTGTAAAATGTTTATGTAATGTTTGTATTATAATATTTTTAGGTTGGAATTAATTAGCTAACTACTTTTAGCTATTTTTACTATTGTCCAACGGTAAAGAAATTGATAATAATAATAATAATAAATAATGTTAAAGTCTAATTCTGTCAACTGAACAGATCGAAGGGAAGCGTAGGTCGTTTCCGATTACTCCAGAAAGAGAAGTGTTAATAGAATCATCATTTTGGGATTGCAGAATTTTTAAGCTGTACCAAAGTAAAAGTAACAGTCACAAAGCAAAGTAACAGTCACAAACAGTAAAAGCTCCATAAAATCTAAAATGATTGAGAAGAATCAATATGACCAATACAAGAAATCCCGGAGGGGGGGTACTTCACTTTGGGTAAGACGGGGATGTGCGCCAGTTTTGGGTGGTTTTTGGCCTGAAAATTCTGGGATTGGGGTATCCTTTTACTGGAAAATTTCTGTGATTGGGGTATACTTTCACTCGGAATTTTCTGGGATTGGGGGTTACTCAAAATTCTGTAATGGGTGTTGAATGAAAGAGCATTTGCATACTTCCAGAAAGAGCATTTGCGATATCATCATTATTCTTGGAATTACAGCATTTTTAAGATTTACGAAAGTATGTACGAGAAGAGGTATCAGTAGCTTTGAAAAAGATACACCCATAAAAGCAACACAAATTCTAAACTGGTTGAGGAAAGTCAAAATGACCAATACAAGGAATAATCAGTTTTTGACGATCTGCAAGATGGTAGCAAGCAAAAGTCTGTAGCTTTTATGGTTCACGATTTAGCATTTTGATGACGTCACAACTTCAAAACCAGCAGAATGTTAAAAATGCTGTAACTCTGAAAATAATGATAATATCAAAAATGCTCTTACTGGAATCATAGCAAACGCCCTCAAGTTCCCTCCAATCTATTTAATTGAAAGAATAAGGTAATAACACTTTACACATTTAATTTTAAAGTTTTGCAAAGATTCGAGCCCTATGCTTTCAATCCATGGAAAAAATTTGATGCTATTTTACACCCACCTTTTAAAGATTTGAAAGATTTGAGCCTTGGCGTCCGCTGGTGGGCCTATGGGGGACGGGGGGCTTGCAGCATGGAGACATTCATGCTGTGGGCCTTCTTGGTCCTCCTTGTGCCCGCTTGTTGGTGCTGGGTCCGGGGGTTTATCGGTGGCTTCTCTCGCTGCGGCCGCCGTGGTCGGTATTTGCGTCGGGAGGGGGGGCTCGGGCGGCGTGTGTGCTGTCTCCCGGGGCTGGTCGCCGTGCTGGGCCTCTATGGGGGGGGCTCTTCTGCCTTTATCTTGTAAAATATATGTATAGTACTTTTCATGTAATCGAAAATTTATTATGGACATTGTAAAAAGTTTTTTATTTATTTTTTTACGTAGGCCTTAATTATCTTTAATTTGGCTATTTCTGATTTAAGCCTACTGCAAATAAATAAATGATGATGATGATGATGATGATGATGATGATGATGATGATGATGATGATGATGATGATGATGATGATGATGATGATGATGATGATGAAATCCCCGCATATAAGAACCTACTTTTTTCAGAGCCAGGCTGAAATAGGTTCTTATTTTAAAGGCATTATTATTATTATTATCAATTTCTTTACAATTGGATGAGAATAAAAATAGCTAAAAGTAGTTAGCTAATTAATTCCAACCTACAAACATTACAAAATACAAATATTGCATAAAAAATGGTGGATAAAAAATTTACAAATCATCAAAATTAAACAGTATAAAACAGATATCTAAAAATGTGCATCATAAAAAGCCCAGGTTCGGAACAAATGTGCGGCATAACCTGCATTGACAATTTTCTCCGTACCAATTTTTTATCTTTGTTTTAAACTGATAGAGGGAATCTGAATTGCGTATTGTTAGTGGTAAAGTTTGCCACAGCTGCGGAACTTTAAATCTGAGCATACAAGTCAAATCTTTCAATAGGGCACAGGGAAACCCATAAATCTTCCAATTTCACGCTTATCAGCCAATGGTGTTGCCGTATTCTCGTCACATGACCGAAAATAAGCTCATTGAGACGAATTTTCAAGTACCCTTACAAAAATCACAATGGACATTCGAGTAATAAAGATACAGAGCTGCTTTTGCCACGAGTCGATTCTACAGGCCCTACTCCATACTTTACATTTTGCATTTCAAGAAAATCTCATCGGGGATCAGCACTACATCGAATTTCATGCAACCAAAAATAGGCCTATATTCAAGTATCATTTGGGAACGCAACAAATAAGTTATAGCTTCCAAATTTTCACACCTTACGTGAATTATAGCAAGGAAATAAGCTTAAGATGTTTCTTTGCTTCAGTTTCCCAAATCCTTGACGAGTCTCAGCTATTTGCGACGAAGAAAGCTATTGGGCCTACCTTCATCCACTGCATAATGCCATTATTCTGTTTCAAATCGGCTTCTTTGCTGTAGCAAGGTAGCAGAGCTATTCACCAACAACATAACACCAATTTCCACTATTCTCCGCTGAAAAATTGCCATCAACTTTGGTAAAACGCGATGAACTTTCAACAGCTCTTCGCCACACTATCTATTCTAAATTTTGAAACAGTGTGCTCACGCGGAAAAGATTCTGTTATTGTCAAAGCGCTCATGATGTCATGGTCAAGAGGTAGGTCTCGTATCATCCTCTCTTTACAAAGACTTGGCCTTCGTTTTGGTTTAAAAAAGTGGAAGGGATTGAGGCCGGGCTTTCAAAATTATCTGTATTTCTTAAAAAAAGAAAAATGGTGAATGCATATTTCAAAATAATTTAAATGAATATGAGAGTTTTTTCATGGAATTTTAAGGGTATTGGAGCTTGCGAAGATTCCTAGGCCCCCTATCATTTGAATAATTCAAATTAATTTGAAATATGCATTCACCATTTTCCTTTTTTTAAGAAATACAGATAATTTTGAAAGCCCGGCCTCAATCCCTTCCACTTTTTCATACCAAAACAAAGGCCAAGTCTTTGTAGAGAGAGGATGATACGAGACCTATCTCTTGACCATGACATCATGAGCGCTCTGACAATAACAGAATTTTTTCCACGTGAGCAGAGTTTCAAAACTTGGAATAGATAGTGCGTGTGGCGAAGAGCCGTTGAAAGTTCATCGCGTTTTACCAAAGTTGATGGCAATTTTTCAGCGGAGAATAGTGGAAATTGGTGTTATGTTGTTGGTGAATAGCTCTGCTACCTTGCTACAGCAAAGAAGCCGATTTGAAACAGAATAATGGCATTATGCAGTGGATGAAGGTAGGCCCAATAGCTTTCATCGTCGCAAAATAGCGGAGATTCGTCAAAGATTTGGGAAACTGAAGCAAAGAAACATCTTCAGCTTCTTCCTTGCTATAATTCACGTAAGGTGTGAAATTTTGGAAGCTATATCTTATTTGTTGCGTTCCCAAATGATATTTGAATATAGGCCTATTTTCGGTTGCATGAAATTCGATGTAGTGCTGATCCCTGATGAGATTTTCTTGAAATGCAAAGTGTAAAATATGGAGTAGGGCCTGTAGAATCGACTCGTGGCAAAAGCAGCTCTGCATCTTTATTACTCGAATGTCCATTTTGATTTTCGTAAGGGTACTCGAAAATTCGTCTCAAAGAGCTTTTTTTCGGTCATGTGACGAGAATACGGCAACACCATTGGCTGATAAGCGTGAAATTGGAAGATTTATGGGTTTCCCTGTGCCCTATTGAAAGATTTGACTTGTATGCTTTAAATCTGACGCTTTCTGAGCCGTTGTTGACTGATCTCACTCTTGGTTGAATAAATTCGTTATTGTTACGCAAATTGTAGTGAGTCGTATTTTCACGGAAAATTTCCTGCATAAAAGAAGGATTTAGGTCATTTCTGGTTTTGTACATCTCAGTCATAAGTATTTGCAAGTATTTGCAAGCAAGGCACTAAGACTTACTTCAAGGTATAAAGGTTCTTATATGAAGGGTGCCTCTTTGGAGTCTGTGCAAATATGTTCAGCCATGTTACTTGTTTTACCAAGATTGTTACGGACCTAATGATTAATTTGGGAGGACATTCAACCATCAACAGCCAACTGGGACAAAAATGTAATGCAGCCATCTTGATAATGACAAAAAAGTAAAATTTGTTACCCCTGAAATTTATTTTTCATACAACGTACATAATTTAGGAAAAACAGCCTCTTGGTTCCTAATTTCATAGGTTCCTATACGCGGGGATTTACAGTAACCATGCTCTAGACTTATGCCTTTTCGTCCATTCTCTCCATGCGTTCTCTGATTTGCTGATATTGCTTGGTCAACAGGGACTCATAAAATTACAATTAAAAAGCCAATTTAGGCCAGCGTAGAGTGATTCCCTATTCACCAAGCAAATCGCCTAAGTCTAGCCTCCAACCATTGAGGAAGTGTTATTTAGAAAGTTGTTGTTGTTGCATACAAAAAAGCCGTTCATGAGGTCTAGATTTCTCGCAGCTTCAATGAATCTGTTTTGTTTCTACAGAGGAAGATTACTGCCTGAAGGTATGCATTTTGAGATTTGTAGGTCAAGACAACATCATTCTTTGTACTGCAAGTTTCTTTTTCAATGTTCAAGCTCTTTAGACAAGATTTTGAAGCGATTTTGTTGAGTGTACGACACCTCCAGCTAATTTAGGCAATTTTGAAAAACAGGGCCCACTTTCAGTGTAACATTATGAGACCCTTTTACCAAGTGATATCAGCAAATCAAAGAACGCAGGGAAACAAGGGGTGAAAAGGCACAAGTCTAAAATGCTCCTTGCTTCTATTTCAGAAATGACTCTGATTTCAAGAGGCAAAGATACAAAACAGTCGACAACCAGGGGAGACAGCAAGAGTTCCCTCGCTGTTGATGGTAACAATAACAGTAACTATTTCGCTGGTTCTTGCACCCATACTGAGGACCATTTGCCTATTCCAGCATGGTGGCGAGTTGATTTAGGCCAGAGAGCAATGATATACAATGTCATGATAACAAACAGAGGAGACTGCTGCGCAGAAAGATTGCGAGATTTCTCGATCAGAATTGGATTCGAGGATAAGAATGGAATCAATCCGTTTTGTAAAGAGCATGCTGGTATTACAGCTAGCATCACTGTAAATTTTAAATGCAACAACGCTCTACCAGGGCAGTTCGTTTACATTGAGTCAGCACTTCCCAATAATCCATTGGCCCTCTGCGAGGTTGCAGTTTATGGACAACACTTTTGATTTATTTAAGGGATACTACAGAAACTGACTGAAAGGTATCACCGCTGACTTCAAATGCGACTACACTCTGCAACGGTAGTTTTTTTTACATATAGTCAGTACTTCTCAACGAATAATTGACAATCTGCCATGTCGCAGTTTATGGGTATTAATGTGCTTGCCTGCTATGCTTAAGAGAGAGCAGAGACTGGTAAAAGGACTTTCTGCTTGTAGTTGCTGTTTATTCTTTTGGTATTGAAAAAACCTTTTATAATCTTTGAAGATCTTTAGTTTATTGACAAAACAAAACTTTAATTCTAGATGATATGCGTTGAATAAGGACAGATTTTGCAATACAATGTCATCGCTTGCTTTGGTTCACACCTCAATTCAAAGCGATTAGCGATTGCAGACAAAAGAAATTCTCTCAACCAGTAAGTAATTCAAGACAAACATAGCCGCAAAGTTGCCCTGATACCAGTAAGGAAAACTCTCGCTTGGTGCGGACAAAGCCTAGTTTTTATGTGCGAAGAATGAGCACATTATGTGATGGGGGAGAGTTTGTATAGGAAGGAAGCGAGCTAGGTAGCTAGGTAGCTAGCTAGCTAGGTATCTACGGACGCTTTTCGTGCCAAAAGTGTAACAATAGGTAGGCATACCTAAAATAGTTTGACCATTGAAGTAGTCATCAGAGCCTCAATTAGGCTAGATAATTTTGAACTTTTATCTGGCAACTTGACAGCGACATTTATGATGAAAATTAGCTGTTAACAAAGTTAAGTGAGTGCAGCTCAGAACACTTAGATGGAAAAGACAATCGTTTGCCAACCTGTACTCACTACCATTCACCAGGAATTTGAATGATTCTTCTCACTTGAAATGATATGCAAGTGCAATTGTTTTCCTTCCGGATTCATTAAGCGGTTTTACAAAGCAACTGTTTGAAAATTCCACCACTCCTCCCAGCCTTTACTCTTGAAAAGAGAGGAAATTTATCTGCGGGAGGAGATTGCTAATAAGTTGCTCGAGGGGGCTTAGACCGCTTTTTGAAGCATGTCAGAGCAAAGAATTGTCTGGAAATTGTATGTTTACTAAAGCCGATATTTTAGGGTAGAAGTTTAGTTCCCCACGTAAACAATGAGTAACTAGCTGAGACAGAAAAAAACAACTGATTTGTCTCACATCCTAATAGTTAACATGATCACTGGAAGTAACGAGTCCACTTTGTGTCGAAGAATTCCATCTGTATACTCCAAACACCCACTTCCAGTTCTCAGATTCATGGCTTTCACCTCGGCTTTCACATTCCAGACTGCTCCCTCGATCATCAAAAGAATATAAAATACAACAGCAACAAACAAGCAGTGTCCTCTTTGACACCACCACTCTATGGAAAACACAGAAATTCATTCTCGCCCCAATATTTTACATCCACCAGAATTCTTCGCACATCCCAATAGGGTCCCTATTTTTAAGAGAAGATATGTGCCTGTTATGAAATAAGAAGGGTAAATCTAAAGCTCTGTCTAGCGGATCTCATTTATGTGATTCAGAAGCCGAGGAGAACGCATTACACTTCTTGCATATTTAGCGCTCAAATGTTAACAGTTACTCCTTAGGAAAACTCTTGCTTGGTGCGGACAAAGCGCAGTTTTTAAGAGAAGTTATGTACATAGTATGAAATAAGAAGGGTAAATCTAAAGTTCTGTCTTGCGGATCTCATTTATGTGATTCAGAAGCCGAGCAGAACGCAGTACAATTTTTGCATATTTAGCGCTCAAATGTTAGCAGTTACTCTTCAGCTCCTGAATCAAATAAACAAAATCCGCTGGACAAAACTTTGGATTTATCCTTCTTCTGTCGTTATAAGCATATAGCAACACTTAAAAATCTCCCTTCGCCCACACCAAGCCAGAGTTTGCCGTACACTGGTTTCAGGGCAACATTGAGGCTATGTTTGTTATATTACTGATTGAGAGGATTTCTTTTGTCTGCATTCGCTAATCGCTTTGAATTGAGGTATGAACCAAAGCAACTAATACCATTGTATAACAAAATCTGCCCTTGTTTATGCGCTGACAAAATTTTAAGGCATATTTTTGTGGAAATTTTGTGCTCGCAGACGCAAGAAAATGTAGTGAGGTCTGCATTTTTATCAACATTGTCAAAGTAATACCAGTTTTATCCATAATCTCAAGCCTTATCTTCATAAATTCATGGCAATAGAACCACAATCTCCATGTGTTTTGTAGCACCAGCAATTAAAGCCTAAGTAAATTGACATTCTTTCTCTTTAAATCTTTTATCTTCTTATAACACCATAAATGTATCGTAAATATGTTTATGTTGTTGAAGACAATACCAAAACCTATCAACTTTCAAATGCGATTCAGCAGTAGTATTATATTATCTATGGCGAGCGCGTTGCCGAATGGTTAAGGCGTCTGACTCGTAAGCTAAAGGTCAGAACGGCCGTAGGTTCAAATTCCGCGCTGGACAGTTTGGTCGCTGTCCGTAACTCTAGCCCGGGTCGACCAGAGCCATGTGAGGAAAATCTGGTAGCTGTGGCGGGTAGCTGCGGCGGACTGATGGTAAAACATCCGTGGCCCCTGCTGGAAATAAGTTGCTCAGACTTTCGCAGGCTAGCCACGTTAAATATAAATACCTACCTACCTACCTACCTACCTACCTGCCTGCCTATCTACCTACCTATCTCTGTGATAAGCCGGTTCTCCCTACCAAGGGACCAACAGAACTTTGGTATAGCCTTTAGTATCTGTATTGTAAACTGGAGATTGTGGTTCAAACTAAAATTAAATGGCTCAGAAATAAAACTGTTGTTGGAGATTGTGGTTCAAACTAAAATTAAATGGCTCAGAAATAAAACGAGTGAAGAAAACAAAATCATTGGGGGTAATTATCGATCAAGGACTCAATTGGGAGGACCAATTTAAAGCTATCAAAGCGAAAGTACGCGGGGGCCTTGCTTCTTTAAAAACCCTAAAAAACATTGTTTCGCAATCTCAATTAAGCAATGTCTATCGTGCGCTCGTAGAGAGTCATATAAGATACGCTGATGTCATATGGGGTAGTGTATCCAACTCCAAAATGGAATCATTACAGCGTTTTCAAGACAGGGCCATTTTGATAATTGACACTGCCAGGATAAAGGATGACTGGTCGAAGAATTTTTTACAAGTTAAACAACTCATTACGTTTGATCGATCAGTCATAACATATAAGATCATGAACAGGCTATGTCCAGAAAACCTTTGGAATAAATTTCAACGGAGATCTCATTACTCTAACTATTATACTAGATTTTGTGAGAACCTTCAAATCCCAAAGTATAATCTGGAATATTCTAAAAAGAGATTTTCTTACACAGCTCTGAAGGCTTGGAACGAGATTCCTATGAATATTAGGGAGCTCCCCACCTTGTATCAATATAAAAAAACAGTTAAAAAGTCATTTGATGAGCTGAAAAGCAATGCAAACACGGCCCCCTGGAAGATCAGCAGTAGTTTTCTTTTTTTTTGTTTTAAAAATGATTGTAATTAGATTTATGTTTTTTTTAGCTAAAGTTATTTTGTTGCTGAAGGGTCTCGGTGTATAAAGAATTAGAAATAGAAATAGAAATTGTTTTTAGTTAAAGATCATTTAGGGTAGCCAAGCCTATCATGCTCCCAATGGACGATTACGCTAAAGATGGCGGCGAGGAACGTTTTAGCAAGATGCATTGCGCTCTAATTACGAATCCTTAACGATTCTATAGGAATTTGATTAAAGAACGCAATGCATCTTGGTAAAAGGTTCCTTGCCGCCATCTTTAGCGTTATCGCCTATGGTATCGCTCTGGTGAATATGTTTCGTTAAATTGTACATTTTGAGGTTGTGTATGAAAAAAAAATTCCCTATGTTCATTCTTTTACCGTCCATTATTTCCACCTGATTCATTCTCTACAGTCAATTCCCGTATAAGAGCCTAAAAACCCTTGTAAAAAAACCGATATACCCTCTGCGTAGGTATCAAATATAACCATTCACGTGTAACTTTTCCTTTTCAAATCGCTGTACACATTCTAAGCCTGAATATAACTATCACATAGCAGCTCCGAAGAAGTTCTGCATGGTTGGACAAACAATTGGAAACTGCATATGATCATTATTGACCGTACATATTCACCTTTGTTTTTGCCGTTTTGCAGTATTCCTGGTCTGTACTTTATCAAACAAAGAAATACCTGAGCAAAGAAATACCTGAGTAAAGATGGCAATTGCTTCTAGATGAAACTTGAAGTCTGCATGGAAAAGCTTCTTTATCATACTGGCACTAAAACACGGTGACATCTGATCTTTCAGCTGTTGAACGATCTCCTCCCTTGGTGTCGCGAAATTCCAGCGTAGTGTCTAAGATGAAAAAGCGATTGTTACTTTACGGCCAAAAACTTTCGCGGACAGAAAGTTTTGCGATAAGACAAAATCACGAAATAAAGGGCATAAACTTTCACGAATTACGATTTTGCCACAAATTTCGCGACATACACTTTCGTGATCGAGAAAGAAAGATGCATTTTCGCGTGAAAAAAACTTTCGCGACTGAAGAAAAGTAAGGGAAAAACACAATTTTCTATTCATTTTCAGTACTACCCACAGTCGAGGTGACAATTGACAAGGTTTTATAGCCAAAGAGACTAAAGATCGGGGTGATTAAGGAACAGCAATGCAAAAACTTGAAGAAACGAAAAAATTGGATAGAAAAAACTTTCGCGAGTCGATAATTTTCTGTTATTTCGCGAGCAAAAATTTCGCAAATTTTGAATTTAGATGATACGTTTTAGCTCTAAGGAAGCCTCGCATGCCGAGGCGAAACATCAGCTCTTGTATAACCAATATTCATAATCAATATTTAATCCAAATAAAATAGTCGTCATTTCTTTTGCGTTGTATTGTGGTGTTCCTGCCTTCGAATGATTCATATTACGTTTGTTGAGCTCAGCTGAAATATTTCCTGCAACTGTAAGATACAGTTAGGGTATCGGCGGTAAATTCCGACGGTTAAGGTTCGGAAGTCAATGGAGCCGAAAGTTTTCTTCCAAATTGAAAAACAGAATTATCAGGTTCAACTTACATTATTCTGTGTTTCTCTTCTTAACAGTTAACAATTTTTCACATAGTCCTGTGATTTCTGTAGCTCTTCTTTTCCGTTGGGTTGTTTAGGCCTAAATTCTCGCGTGGCGGTATATTCCGGACGCAAAGTTAATCGTCGATTTGGCGTGAAAAACGCTACGTTTCGTTGGCGATTCTTTTATATTTTATTCTGCTATCTCTTGAAAGTTATTTTGTGTAGTTTTCATCGGCATCACTCTGCTTGTCTTGCATATCTGACAAGTTGAACATCATTGACCAGTTGATTGCAAAAAGGAACGTTGAGACCATCTTTTCGAATGCACGCAGGGGCTCTGTTCGTTTATGAGGGATTTACAGTTAGCAGGAGTTTATTTCAGAAACTCAAGATATGCGAAAAGATCAAGTAACAGATGGAGAACATGAAAATAAAATGCAAGTTTCCTTTGCAATTGAAGGATTTGTAAAATGGGTTTCTTGGACTGATTGTCCGGCAAATACCGCCGTCCGGAATTTACCGCCGATACCCTATACTTACATATGTTACTTATTTGCAAACAAAACAACTTCGTCAGCTTGAAAACGAAGTGAGATGTCAAAATAATTTCACCAGGATTTCTTGTCATTTGACAGTACTATTCATTTGCATCAATGAAAATATTTGCTTCATGCAGCCTGTGATGCAGCCTTTAAAAGGGTAGGGTCACGCAACCATAAACAAACCTGTTATCTCCATAATCTATATTGTTGCCCACACGTGGCCATTGTGTGCTGCACAGATCTTGGTGGATGGGGTGAATGCACAACAGTTACTTCTATAAAATCCACCAACATCTCTGCAATCGTACAGCGTATGAGTGTTTCGTTTGTATCTCTACGAAGTACAAGAATCCATCTTCAAAATAGCAAATCCATTTTGAGGAAAGTAGTGGGAAATCACTGTGATATGGCCTATCAAAAATACTGCAAACATCGTCGTTTCGAAAGAAGTTTGTTTACATTACGTGACCCTGCCCCTTTAATCACTAGGTAGAATTTTTCGCAAACACGGTATGAATCACAACGTGTACAAACCTTGAGGGCTTTTTCATCCTTTATTCTTTGATTTTTTCCAACTGTATGTAACACAGCAGGTCCATCATCTTCCTCCTCACCTTTCTTTTTTCTACCAGTAGCTGGTGCAGAGGCCGGCTATCGATGAAAGGATATAACTTTCAGTAGCATGTACTTCCTGTAAGAAACTCTTTACAAGAAACGAAGCCCTCAGATAACCCAAAAATTAAGATATGTGAAGTGCAAACAGAAACTATGTACGGTAAAGCTGTTATTGGCCATAGGACTTGTATTGTTTTCCAAAATAATGCAAACTAGGAATTATTCGAAAGAGTTTAGCGAGCGGAACTTGATTCTTGCAAGTGTTGTAAAATGTTGGCTACTAGAGGGGCTTTAGTCACTTGGGAATTTTAGAAAATTTTTTGCTTCGCCAACTTTTCCAGCCTCCCATACATCATTCAAAAGTAACTGTATTTGCAGTTAGATCTTGCACAGAGTGACTGGTTCACAGTCACTTGTCATAGAATGTACTGTGGTCAATTTTCTGCTCCTACGCTTTCTTGCTAAAATTTAATGGAAATAACCCCGACCAAGGCCTTCTCCGGAACTCACTGTTTGATAAGAAACGACTCTTGCCATATTCTGCATGCAGATTCCTAATCAGAAGGCATCACAATTTTATCAGATGCAAAATTTGTTTTGCAACAAAGATAAACAAAAATCTTCAAATAATTGTTTCTTAAATGCGGGCCTTCCTGTGCTATAAAAATTTAATAGAGCATTCTAAACGCTTCTCATTTGATGTTCCCGCTGATAGAATCCTTACACAGGGACAAAATTAATCATTTTGGTACGATTTTCAGTGGCCTATTTCACTAGCTACAAGCAATTCTATTCACAAAGTCTGAAATCTGATGACAAAAAACATATATGATAGCTTTTCAGTTCCTTTACCTCATATTTGCGGATGCAACATACAATGTTACAAGCCAAATACATAAACTTGACACAGTTTGATCCCAAACCATACCAAAATTAACATGCAAATTTGTTTAGTTAAATAGACCGAAAATCTCTGGTAGTCTATGGAATCTGATATAAGTGTAGGGGGCTTATTCAAATTTTTACTCAGAGAGGACGAGCTTATTAGAGAGTGGGCGGGGACCTAATAAAGAGGGGGGCTAAGTAGAGCTTTTACAATGACTGGAAACGGCTAAAATGAATCTAGCATCGTCGATCAAATTTTGTAACGAGAGTACTTGAAAGGACAAAGTGACAACAATTACTTGATCACAAAGGGTTTTCTGAAATTATCAAAAGCAAAGATTTCTGAAGTGATAAAAGCAACGCGAAAGCCTGGTTCCCATTGCACGATGACTTTCCACAAGCTCAATCTCTGAAAAGCAATGAAGGTCATCGTGCAGTGAGAACATGGCAATGAAACTTTTATGCCCATCGCTTATTCTATGCCCAACGGAAACACATGTTCCAATTAATCACAAAATTCTTCAGAAACAGCAGATTTCAGATTTATCCTGGCGAGAACAAGGTTTCCAGCTGAAAAAACACGAAGACAAGTCTGGTGCTTGACAACAAAGAGTAAAGCAGGGAACGCCGAGTAAAGTTACCATGCCTCGTTTTGACAGTTTTACAAATGAAAACGAGAATCTCTCCACAGTCTGCCAAACCGTCTGCTTTTTGGAGCAGAAGGGTCAGCAGGTCTTCCAAACCTACTAAACCTGCTGTTTTCAAGATTTAGGAGTGAATCAAAACAAATTCCGAGTCGATCAAGTCTACAGTTTTCAGAATTGATATACCTTCTTAGACGTGGCCTTTTTGCTCTCTGCAGCTTTAGATTTTTTCGGTTCGTCAGTGGCTTTTTTCAGCTCCTTGATAGCATCGTCAGCAGCCATCGCAGGGGCAGCTGACGCTTTGCTTGATTTCGTTGCTTTGGCTTTCTTTGCGGTTTGAATTGGTACACAAGTCTCTCTGGCTTTGTCCAGGAATTCCATCAAAATTTTCTTCGAAGTCGGCTGAAAGTAAAACAGAAGCAATTTAAGTACCGTCCTGCTTTTGATATGCCCATAAATGATTGTAACAGATCAACAGATAATTATTATGCAATGATACCACTGGGGCAATGTAACTGCTTAACGACCATACATTAAAATCGAAAACTTTCGGACGATCAAACTTTCGGACAAAATTTTGTCCGAAAGTTTATTTGTTCGAACCGTGGTGATGTCCGAAAGTTTTTTCGTCTGAAAGTTTTAAATTCATCGAAAATAGAAAAGAACAAAGAAGCATAACATAAAATGTTAATTAATCAATGTTTTGCCAGTAGCGCTTAAATTTCTTGAATATTTTATCTAAAAGTTTGGTTCCTTGAAGCGTTTCTTGAAAATAGTTTATGCATAGCAACCATAGTCACACTTTTAAATTTTGTTTACAGCTGGTTTAACAATGGTTCAATCTAACAAAAATTACATTCAAATGTCCTTGTTGATTTGATGATCACCATGTACCTTCTGTAAGTTGATATTTATGATAGAATCACAATTAGTTTTTAACATCTTTTTGGTATCGTGCTTGCTTTTTAATGTCGTATTTGTGCGAAAGTTTTTTTGGCCGAAATTCCTGAAAGAGCGTCCGAAAGTTTTTCGTCCGAAGTTTATTTGTCGAAACTTTTCGGTCCGAAAGTTTTCGATTTTAATGTAAGTCAGTCTCAGAAAATAGACGCCATGTGAAACAGTTTGAGAATTTATCGACTATTAGTTTTGACTATGCATCAACTGATTTCCAATTGCAAAAGACTTTTATTACAAATACGAATGATACAAAACACATGGCACGAACAGAACATTACACGAGAACAAGAGGTAATCATTGTCCACACAAGGGTAGGACAGGAAAAATTCATCCAAATGGTTTTGATGCATGAATGCACCGTAAAAGCTCTATTTAGCCCCCCTCTCTATTAAGCTTTCCTCTCTAATGAGCCCCTTATCTCTGCGCCAAAATTTTAAATAAGCCACCTCTTTATTTAGCTCCCCCACTAATATCAAACTCAAGTGGCTACCAAGATTTTCCAATTATTCAAAGGGGCAGGGTCACGTAACCGTAAACAAACCTGTTATCTCTAGAATCTATATTGTTGCCAACACGTGGCCATTTTGTTGCGCACAGATTATGGTGGATGGGGTGAATCCACACTAAATTTACTTCTAAAAATCCACCAATATCTCTGCAATCTACAATATGAATTTTTTGTTGTTTCTCTGCGAAGTACAATAGTCCACTTTCAAAACAACACTTTCATTTTGATAAAAGTAGTAGAAAATCACTGTGATGTGGCCTATCAAAAATACCGCAAAATCGTCGTTTCGAAAAAAGTTTGTTTACATTACGTGACCCTGTCGCTTTAAGTAATCAAATTTGTGTGTTAATTTTGATATGGTTCAGGCTAAATTAGTGTCGAATCCATGTGTTTGACTCGTAAAATTGTATGCTGGATCGTTTAAATATGAAGTAACAGAACAGAAAAGTTATCATACAAATCCTTGCCATTTCATTCTTTGAATATCACCCCTCTCTTAAAGTCCCCCTCAGGATTTTCCAAAACTGAATAAGCCCCCCGGGGAGGGGGGTTAATAGAGCTTTTCCGGTATGTCAGCATTGCGGAATATCTGAAACAGAAGGAACTGCACATGGCTGAATCTGGTTCACAATAGGTTGTTGCAGCTGCTGGAGTTGTTGAAGTCGTTGGAGTCATTTGAGACGAATGACTGAAAAGACCCAAAAGACTGAATATGAACAGAAACTTGAAGACCTCAACGACTGAGTTTTTGGCAAAGAAATTGTCTCAAGTGTTTTCCTCTTGGAAGGATAACAATGTCTTCCCTCCTCTTGTAAAATTTTCCATCCTCCCTAAGAGAATAACAGCTGCTAATACACGCAGTTCTCATGGTCATCTGAACGAAAAACAGACAAAATCTTGACTGTCTTCTTCCTTATTCGTTTTTGCACAGTTTTGATAAAGTTTTCAGCCGAAATTCTTTCAACGCCACAAGAAGGACTGAACGATTAAACAAGATAAGTTTATAAGATTGCGTTCACACGATGCCGGCACATTTTGAGAACGGTGAAAAATGTGACGGCTGCATAACTTGAGCGAGCGTTCACGCGATGCCGGAACAATTTGAAAATGGTAGAAAATTAAGCGGCAAAAACTCGTTGCAAGACTTTGATGCTAAAGAAGTGTGCCTACACGCTAAGAGTCGATCACTATCGTTCCAAAAGCGGCTAAAATGTTCTGTTTTCGTCATTTTCAAGTGTTTACACGATGCCGTTTCCAAAATGTGCCGGTTAGGGTTCCGTTTTCAAAATCTACCGCTTTCAAAATATGCCGGCAAAAAATGTCTCGTTTTCGTGTAAACGGGAGGCCTATCCGTCGAATTTTTCACCGGGACAGGGTCTAAATCTATTGAACATATCGTCTATGAGATAAGACATTTTCCAACAACCATTGCTTTGATATTCAAGGAGAAGCATTTTCACAACCTCGTTCCCAGGGTGTTCTTACGTCATACGCTGATCACGAAGCCGAGTGAACACCCTGGTACACTTCGATCACATTTGCCCAAAAAATGGGTAAATGTGGAAGCCATTATGGATTTCACCGTTGGCTAGGCAACGCCAATCGACGGAAAATGGCCGTTGCTCTGGCGCTAATTCTTCACAAGATGAATGGAGAAATTGAAAACAAACACTTTGAGGACCTTATTTGAACCTTTTTGCAGGTATTTAAACAATGATCTGGGGTCGGCAAGTGTGTTTAATGTGAAAGTAAGCTCGGTTACATTGGAATGAAAATGGGCCTAAGTTACAAACTCGGGAAACTTTCACCGCAGAAACTTTCACCGCAGCTTCAAAAATGAAATGGCTCGTTATTCTTCGAATTTCGGAAATAAGTTTCAAATTATGGTCGGAATAGGTAAAGAATATGGTTTTAAGCTGAATTTTGACATGCCGAGGTCGTTTACCCAGCGCAAATCGGTGTTACGGCCCAAAATGGCGAACAGCCAATCAGATTGCCGAACGGCCTCTTGTATCCCAGAGTAGAGGTAGAGCAACGAACTCACTCTGGGGACGAGATTGGCATTTTCATAATTCAGATTATGACCTTATTATAGATTCGCAACATCCACCAAAATAGATGCAGAAAATAGTAGGCACGTGCCTAAAACAATAGATATTACACGTTTGCTTATACTTTAAAGGGAATCGGCATGGTTAAAAAGCTGGTCCGGGCCATGTAAAAAATATAATCCATTGTACTCGACAATTTTGTCACATCCAGTTTCATTGTGTGGCTAAAGAAACAATGGATTTGTGGGCGTTTCTCTAGCCTATTTATAGCTGCTACGAGATATAGCTACATCTTTTCCCTTTAAGGGCTCAACGAAGGAAGCAGCGTTGTAGCGGCGCTACCAGGAAGCCAGCTGAAATGCTCAAATTTCCCAGGAAGGAAGAAGCGAAAAAGGAAAAAGAAACAGAAAGAATGTGAAAATAAGGGAAAGAAAGGAAGGGAGGAAGGAGAAAGGAAGACGGAGAGAAAGGTAAAGGGACAGAATAAGGTGGTATATTTGGAAAGAAGAAGAAAGCGTGTAAAAAGAAATGAAGGTACTTGGCTTGCTACCAGGTAGAAAATTATTTTTTGGGTCCTGTATACTTCTACGACAAAACTTACATCGCTTTTGCCTGCAGCTTTGGCCATTGCCTCGAATCCAGTGTGGGCCATCATTAATGGTACCACTGCCTGTGCATTCTTTCGCAAATCGGCATTCCTATCTTCAAGACAAGACAGCAGTGGAGGAATCGATTCTTGTAGCTCAACGGGCAATTTCTTTTTCTCTTCTTTCAAAATTTCTTCCAACCAAGCAAGCAACTAAAATAATCAATGAAAGAAAGCCGCATCAATGAGTGCAAACAAACGTAACAAGGGCATAAAATGGCCATAAAATGGTTTTCCGGTTAGCTTTTGGTTGTGTTTATTTCGTTAATGTTCCGGTTTTCATTGGTTTTCTGAGAAATATACAGGGTGTTTCAAAATAATTCTGCCCGGTTTGTGTGGTTACTGTAGAGGAGCTTTAGATTCAGTTAGCTCGATATTGACACAGTTGCATAGAGCAGACTTCAACATAGAGTTTGAGGCCTTGTTTGAGTCAATTTGACTCGTGGTTGTTGATTTATGGTAGAGAAAAGGCAAAAATAGTGGTTACCTCAAAAACAGCACTTTTATTGTTCTCCAGCGATGTCAAAATAAAGTATGTTTTCAAAGAAAAGATATTCATCACGTTCTTTAACCCCCGGGGGGGGGGGTACATAACATGTTGAGGGTACGGGTATGTGCCGCCCATATGGGTGGGTTTTTGGGCCAAAAATTCTCTAAACAAGGGTCCCTTTTTCGGCAGATTTTCCATAAACAAGGGTGGGTTATCCAGAAATTGATGAAAAATAGCAAAAATGGGTGGTTTTCCGCCAAAATTCATCATAAAAGTGGGTATGACGGTAACTTTCGGTAATTAGAAGAGGGTACCTTTTTGAAAACCGGGCGGCAGACCCCCGTCCATCCGCAAGTCATGTACCCCCCCCCCCCCCCGGGTCTTTAACAGGTAGAAAGTGCTCTCTTATGAATAGGAAACACTGCTAACCGTTTGAAATAATTAGGAAAAATTTTAATATGATGCTAGAACCATTCCTTTTAGAAACATAGCCAGCCTTGTACACTTTCTTACTTTTTGCAAAGAAAATGATGTCATCAGTCAATCGTACAAAATAGGGGATAATTCTAAAACGAAACACGGTATCAAGGTATCAAAACATTTTAAACAACAGTCTTTATGACTCAACAGTACTATCTATTTGCTTTAAAATTTTGATTCAGATCATCTTTAAAGGCCTTTAAAGTTTCCTGTAACAGTGTTTCAGGTCCCTTCAAGAGCAGTTCCAGTTCTTAGTCAATTATTAACAACAACGTACACAACATTGCAATTTAACTGAAGTCTGGGGCTACAAAACATTGACTGATCATGAAGGTCCTTGGCGGCAAGGCAAACATCCACTATTGACAAAGAAAGTGCATTCTTCTTCTAACTGCTTGTTTTGCTAAGAAATTTGCACTCTCAAGGAGGGGGAGGGGGGGGTATGAAAATGAAATACAACTTACACCAATCTTTACATTAGGCTTTGGGCTCTTCATGGCTGTTGAAAGTATTTCATCTTGCAGAAAAGGAACCAAACCAATCTTTGAATGCCATGCTGAAAGTGCCTCTTTCGCAGCTGTTTGTAATTGAGGCTGAAAGCAAATTAATGGTTAGCTCGAAGAAATGACCTTGAACAGAGTTTATAGTTTGACCGATCAACCGGGATTCCTAAATGATGCTGGCTCTTCTGATCCCATCGATCCTTATTCTGAAACAAAGATTTACTCTTAAACCCTAATTCATTACAAGAATTGTCTTGTTTGCTTTTGTTGCCATCACAGAAAGTCCCAAAATTTTTCTTAACTCTTGAGTTGAATTGTCAAATGCGACAGAATGTATTTTAACAAGATAGCACCAGTTGCTTTGATTCACTACTCTCGAGTACCGAATAATCGCCCCCCCCCCCGCTTATTAATTTTAGAAAAATTTCCAACCCCCCCGCTCTTATTCCAACCCCCCCCCTTTTATTAATTTTTGGAAAAATGAAATGATAGTAAACATAATTTCTGAATAAACACAAGAAAACGTCTTAAAAAGTGCATTCAACAGAACCAGGGTTCAAAAATAAATGTATCAGTAACATCACTGTTCACATAAATATGTAAAAGATACTTGTTCACTAAGAAAACGACTATTTTCTATTTCTCCAACACGCCCCGCCCCGATTATTCCCACCCCCCCCGATGATTGTTATATCGAACCATTTCCAACCCCCCCCCGATTATTCTCACCCCCCCCGTTTATTCGGTACTCGAGAGTAAATAAATGAAATATTAGTGAATGTGCTACGAACAGAGCTTTGTAAATTTGAACAAAGCTCTGCTCGTAGCACATTAATACTTTATTTGTTTAGTTATCAATGTAACATTGTGCAACACGCAAAGTTTGTTCGTGTTTGATTGACGCCTATTCAAAGTGATTAGCGACTGCAGACAAAGTTGCTTCAAAACCAATATGGCAAACTTTCACCTTGTGCAAGCGACCGATAGTTTTTAAGAAAGGTTAGGTGCTCATAACGAAAAAGAAGAAAAAATCTGAAGCTCTCTCTTACGGATTCCGTTTACTTGATTCAGAAGCTAAGCATTACAATTCTCGGGTATTTTGGGCATAAATGAAACAATTAGGACACTGCTCCTGAATCAAATAAACCAAATCCGCGAGACAGAACTTTAGCTTTACCCTTCTTCTTTCATTATAAGCACAAAACCTGTCTCAACAACCACCTATCGCTTGCACAAGGTGAGAGTTTGCCCTACTGGTTTCGTTGCAACTTTTACGGTTGTGTTTGTTTTGATTTACCAGTTGAGAGAATTTTCTTTGTTTGCAGTCACTAGTCGCATTGAATTGAGGTGTCAATGAAAGTACCTGTTGCTCAGGGATGGAAAAAATAGCGGGCCACGGCACCAATGGTCCCAGAAAATTTTCAAGTCTCCAGAAAGAATGAAAAGGAGAGAGGAAAAGGGATGAATATGGAAAAGTGAAAAAATGGAAGTCAATTTTTTGTCAAAATCGTAAAGGCTTAATTGATGGCCGTTATTAAATAGGTTGTTACCAGACTTTGGAATTTCACTAAAAAAGATATCGTTCACAAGTCTTGAAATGGACAGCCGAAAAATCAACAAAATTTGCTCAAAAAGTATATCTACGATTGTGATTAAGACTGATAATCAGTTCTCGATTCTGTCGTATTCCTTACATATCGTGACCTGTCAAAAATGGGCACTTTTTGAAACAATGCAGGCAGAAATTTTTTCCAAGACTTGGTTTGGTCCCAGAAACTAAAATATTTTTTCCATCCCTGCTGCTGCTGTTGTATTACACAATCTGTACTTGCTCACTGCGAAGAGAATCTGAACAAGAAAGCAAGCTAACCAGGTGTCACAAAAAGTATTCAGATTCTGTTGGGTTCAGCAATGAGAACTTAGCTTTAATCGATGGCTGAACTCTCTCATAACGCTCTGCTATAAGGCCCCGTTCACACTATACCGTTTTCAAATGAATTCAAAGAGAAACAAAGGAATTATCCGTCTCTTTTTCAATCAATAACGAAATCGTTCCGTTTTCAAGCGTCAAAAGAATTTTGTATTTGAAATGGGCACTGCTTTTCTGTCTCTAAGAAGTCTACCGTTTTCAGAATTTAGTAGGTTTGGAATCACCAGTCAAACACACTCTTAAATTCTACCAATCACAGTGCGCTGCTTGAGGCTGTTCTTTCGCATCACGTCAGCATACTTTGACAATATGTATACGCGGCTGTACTTACATGGACATATTGCCTTTAAAGGACAAGTCCGGGGTTCATAAGATTTGTGTCAAAAAGCAACCTTACCAAATGCTGAACACCAATCGAGACTTTTTTCCGAGTTTCGGGATCTCTACCGGCTGTAACTTCGCATGATTTCATTCGTAAGTTAGGCCAAAATGTCGTCGCTATTTTGTATGATTGTGCGATAAGAAGGATGGCCTCGGTTTACTAGCCTCGGTTTACTAGCCTCGGTTTAGAGGCTATATTGTGACATCGGAAAATCTTCAGTTTTTTTGCGGGAAAACATCTTGTGTGCAAATGGGACGAAAATGCCGAAGTGTAAAGGATGTAAAAGTGTAACTGGCAGGAATCTTTGGTTCAGGTCGAAAGTGAAGCGTGCGAAATTATGACGTCATTTCTTACATCTCGCAGATTGAAACACGCAATTTCGCAGAGAAAAGAGAGAAAACGTTGGAAAAAAAGTACTACACACCAATCACAACGACGTAATCTTTCATTTTATCGACGATTATACCAACCCCGGACTTGTCCTTTAAAGCTAGATTCATATCATTGGACCCAACCTTCAAGTATCAATCTAAGAGTGCAAGAAAATATGACAAACAAACAGTCGTATTCAATAAATTACCTTAGCGTCAGCCATTGTAAGTATCATAGGCAGAAGTAAAGTGTTGGCGTGTTTCTTCATTCCTGATCCACCATTTTCAGATATTGTTTTACAAATACCAAGCGAGATTATTACCTGTTTGTTAAAGAAAATGAGAACCTAAAGGAGTTGCGTCATATTTTCACGGAAATGAGCTGCCAAGGATGAACTTCGTCATCCCTGTTGTTTAGTCTTTTGGCGCGTGGCTGCTTGGCGTTAATCGAGAATAATAAGCTCTTAAATTGATTATGTCAAAAGTTCTCCGTCGTTGGCTGCTTAATCAATAGACCAGTTTCACAATTAATGTCAATTAGAGGTAAGAGATGTGATTCCCTGTAAAGCAAGAATTCTACAAGAATTCTACATCATTTCATCATGTTGCAATGACGCGTACAAACTATTTCATGCGTTGCTGAGAGCAATGCTCTCTTTTGAGACTTAGATCCACACGATATCGAGGCAAGTGATGTTCCTGGAAGTATTTCAAAAGAATTGACGTCTTTGTGAAAGTGGTCTATTGCAACTTTCACGTTCGCATCTACAATGACAAAAAAATGATGATCTGAGAAAAAGAATAGCATGATATTCAAAAAACTCAAAAGATTATCATACCAGGTTCTTATTACTGTCTCCAAGCCTTGCTTTCATAGCTGTTGGCAGTTCACCAATATCAGGAAGAATAAACTTGTTCTCTTTCAAAATATCAACAACCTGAAATAAAATGGTCATATTTCACATAATATAAGCTATTAAAGGCAATCTGTCTCATTCATAATTGGCCGAGATTATAAAAGGGGATTAAAAATTTGTATGGCAGGATTAACAAACAAGAATTGGAAAGAGATCGTTTTGTGAATTGAACTGAATTTCTATCATGCGAAAAATTCAAAGAGTCTGGGCTCTAGCTCTAGCTCGTTTCCTTTGTCCAAGCTTTGTTCCCTAAACCAACCAGCTGCGTGATAGAGCTCCTTTAAGCCTACTTTCCATTAGGCGGAAATTTCTCTCGCGAAAATCTTTCTTTGTTTGCAAGCACGATTCCAATCGAAAGTTGAATCGGTTTCTACTTTTGAGCGACATCGCTTTTCCGCAAGCCAATCAGATGGTTGGAAAAGGTCGCTGCGAGCGGAAATTCTACCTAATGGCAATCAGGCCTTAGAGATAACGTAGAGCGTAAAAGGCGTTGAGTCCGTATAAATAGCGCGCTCATGACCAATATCAACTTCTATTCAATCATGAAACAAAAGTTGTCATTTAATCCCTATTGAAATTAGACCAAAGAAATTCCTTAAGATAATGCAAGGATTAAGAAGCCTTTGGTCTCCACCGCTAATGACTTTAGCATTATTGTGCGATAACAAAAGGCCGTCAGTGGTTTGTCAGCAAAAATGCAGGACAGCGTTAACGCTCAACTATTTATATGGACTCGATTCCTTTAAGGTAACAGTAAAACCATTAAAATGACAAACCTACCATGGGTGTATTTGATTGGTGATTACAAACCTACCAATTCTAAAAGCGGTAGACTTCGCAGAGACGGAAACACTGTGCCCAATCAAACACAAAAATCCTCAAAATAGCAGGTTTCAGATTCATCCTGGCGAAAACAAGGTTTCCAGTTGAAAAATATGAAGACGAGTCCGGCGCTTGGCAACAAAGAGTGAACTGACTCAATTACCATAGCAGCACGAGCAAATTCGCTTCGCCTTCAGAGTTTAAGAAATAAAAACGAAAATCTCTCAAAAGTCTGCCAAACCTTCCGCTTGTTGGAGCAGAGGGTTCGCCAGGCCTTCCAAACCTGCCAGACCTGCCGTTTTCGGAATCTGATAGTCAATCAAATACAAATTCCGAGTCTTCCAAGTCTACGGTTTTCGGAAATTGACACCAATCAAACACATCCTATGATATATACCTCTTGCAATCCTTCATTCCGCAGCTTCCAGTTCTTATCCATTAATTTCGTCATTACAGCCTCTGTTATCTTATCGCTGAAAACAAAAAGGTGAAATTTCTTTTAAACAAAAATTGTATCCATAAGATTGATTGCGTTTAAAAGTTTAGAAGGGTTAAAAAGCAACGTGTTAGGGTAGAAGTTACGTATTCTCTCCCATAAAGCAGATCTGCACAGCTGTGTTACAAGCTCCTTGGCTTGGATAGATTCCTCATATTACTAGTAAATCAGAAAAATGCTGAAATGTACGAAAACTTGTAGCTCTCAAATCATTTATCAGACTCGTACTAAGTGACATTGGCCGCGGTCACACTAGAATCTAATCAATCTGAATTGCTTCACTTTCTTGAAATTTATCTTTGACGTCAGAAGGTACGGCATTGGCAACCAAATCTGTACAATTTTTGAGCTACCCAAGATACCTGGTATTTGGTTTGTGATAGCTGCGGAGCCATGCGCTCGCAAATTTGATCCAGGATTTACTGCTCAGTTAGAAAAACGGACTATTTATTGCTCATTGCACTGAACTGCTTCAAGTACAATGATCATTCAACAAAATATCAGTTTTGAAAAATCTGAAATACCTGAAAAACTTAACTGAGCTGCGTAGGTGAAATAAGCCTCAAATACTTAAATCAATATCGAACGTGGGTATTATCTGCGCCAGGGCCCCAACAAATAATTTTCTTCCTTGTAACAAGCCAAGCACCTTCATTTCTTTTTACACACTTCTTCTTTCCCAATATATCGTCTCTTTACCTCTCTCTCCTTCTTCCTTTCTCCTCCCTTCCTTTCTTTCCCTTATTTTCAACTCCTTTCCCTTTCTTTTCCCCTTTTCCCTTCTTCCTTTCTGGGGAATTTGAGCATTTCAGCTACCTTCCTGGTGGCGCCGCTACCACGCTACTTCGTTTTTTTGAGCCCTGATCTGCAAAAAATTGACTAAAATAAGGAAATCCACTCACAAATTTGTATCTGTTTTGGTAACAATTTTTCAAATGTCAAGAATATTCTAACTGTATAAAAACTGCTTCTATTTTGCATAAAGCGTCCTTGATTACTGACCTGATATTAGTTCTGTCCACTAAATCATCAGCACACATTCCACCACCGGACTTTCCATCTCCAGTGTCATTATCACCCTCGTTTTCATCAGCATCATCCTCGTCTTCCGGTTCATCATCTTCATCACCGAGAATCTTACGAGTAGGTGCAGGGGGTTTTTCGCCTTTTACCTGATAAGAAGATATCTCATTATCTTAGAAATCTTGTGTATAGTCATTGTAAAAGTCACTTATAGTGGAGACTAGATGACTATGTGTCTGTTTTTGCTATGATTGGCTCAGACTGCGTTCAGACGATGCCGGCACATTTTGAAAACGGTGAAAAATGTGACGGTAGCAAAACTTGAGCTAGCGTTCACACGATGCCGGAACAATTTGAAAACGGTGCGAAATTTGATGGAAAAAAGTCGTTGCAAGACTTTGATGCCATAGAAGGTTACCTACACCCTAAGAGTCGATCAGTCTCGTTCCAAAAGTGTCTAAAAATGTTCTGTTTTTCATCATTTTCAGGTGTTTACGCGATACTGTTTCCAAAATGTGCCTTTTAGGGTTCCGTTTTCAAAATCTACCGTTTTCAAAATTTGCCGGCAAAAAATGTGCCGTTTTCGTGTGAACAGGAGGCCTATCCGTCGAATTTTTCACCGTTTTCAAAATGTGCCGGCATCGTGTGAACGCAGTCTCAGACTAATGTATTGTAGTTTCTTTAAATACTACATAGCAAAAGGTATTTTAGAACCAAAACTTAAAGACAAATGATTCAAAGACACAATCCCTGGATAGAAGAATAAACGATCCAAATGCACGAATAATTAGCAGAGGTGAAGCATCGAACAGGTTGACTGTTAAAAATTTACAACTCGACTTTGTAGTTTCTGTAAATTTTCTATGACTGTTTACACCAGCATTGCCTGAAACTGGGCAGCTGGATCTGAAATTGGGCTCTGCTGGCAGGCCAGGCTTCAAAGGACCCTGGATAACAATGTTTCTATATGGGGAATCAAAATAGTTAAAAGCTGGTAGAGGCCAAGTTAAAGATATACACCATTGTATTGAATAACTTTGACACGTGCTGCTTCATTGTTTAGCAAAGGAAATAATAGGTGTATAGGCAAATTCTTTGCCTTATTTAAAGAGGGCAGTGGCCACTCCGTATACATGGTAGTCAAACCCTACCCCCATCACCAGGGCTTACTGTTTTAAAATCCTTGCACAAAGATCTATATCTTTCAGTCAAAATTTACATTCTTTACAGACAATACCTTTTCGAATTCAGCATCAATTTGCGCTAACAAAGCTGATTTTTCACCCTCAAACACTGTGCGTAGACTTGCACCAACAAACATATACAATGTTGCCAAGAACTGAACAGCCGCAGAACGAACACCCTAGAAAGAGATCAAACTGACCGTCAATAAATTACAACGGACTATGTAAAACATAATACTTTGAGGGATTGCGGGAAGAAACTTTCGTGTGAAGAAATATTTCACAGGATAAACTTTGTGACTTTCAAAAATAAATACGAATAACGTGAAACTTTCTTCCCTTGAAGTAAATTCCAAAATATCCAAGTTTCATCTTCCATATTTCTTGAAAAATCGCCTGAATGATGCTTGCAAAACATGGAGCAAAACGTGTTGATTTTCGTAAGCAAGTCTGCGGGGTGAGCCAATAAACAGAGAGGCCTTCTTCAACAACCATCAAATTTAATCACGATACTGTCTGAGTTTATAAGCAATGATATTTTGCAATACCTGATTGAAAAGCTAACATGTTCGGTTACTTTAAGAATTTTTCCTGACCGAAATCGATCACTCTGTTCAGATTGTGCAAGAGATTTTCTGAAAAAAATCCCTTCGAGAAACCTTAAAAAACTTGCTAGAATTAGAAACCATTTTTTCTGATATGTTTCTCTAAGATCGATGACTTCAGAACACTTAAGCACATGCTATCCTGTAGGGGTTGAAAAAGTGTTCCCCTTCCCCCAGTATGAATAACTTATTCAGGCTTATTCAGGAGGATTCCGTTCTTCCAAGAGGCCAAAATGCATGATCAAATTCAAATGTCTAACCTGAGGACAGGCTTCAAAGAATCATCCGCAGCTCCCATATAAGTCCCTCGCAGTTCACATATAAGTTCTGTTCACAGGTTACCAAATGTCATCATTGACAGGAATGAGAAGAGAAAATCTTGCTTGTTTTTCTACTCGTTTTAGCAGGTCTTTGAAAGGGGCTTTCGCAGAAAATCTCCGATTTTGCGGGAAAGAATGGCTGATTAAAGTCGGGTAAATTACTGGACCTAATTGAACAGATCAGGAATAAAACAAGACATTTTTCAATATCCTTACTTTGATATTCGGGAAGTAGCAATTGTTTCAAATGTCAGGCCTTTTTATTGACCCGCACGGGAGAAAGAAAATCTTACAATGAATAATCTTCATATCTAATTTTATTCGTATTTATGATATTCATTTTTGACTCATGGAGTCTATGGGATCAGAGCGAATCCTGTCTCATGTCTAACGTCCGTCGTCCATCGTCCGTCGTCCGTGGTTTTGTTGTTTTCTCATGGCTCAGAGAGTCATTTTGGTAGCAATGGGGCCATAAATAGGGCATTGATGGAGTCAACATACAGACTGACGACATTTAAGCAGCTACGAACGCTCCCTGCGGCTCTCTCCTTCGGCGCCTGCTCCTTTTGGAATAATGACGTCAATTTCCGCAATAGAAAAACAAAGGAAAAACATTCTTTCCAACAATTACGAGGGCAGTTGGACTCTCCATCGACTAATTAGGTTAAATAAACAATGTTACGATAAAAGGATTAATACCAATTGCAATATCAGGGTTTTGGACCTTGTGTTTTGATCCATTTATCAGGCTAGGATATAGGACACCTTTCATTTCAGTTTGTATCTTGAATTCTGAAACCGACAATTTTCCCCTCCATTTTACTGAGACAGATATCACAAATGATAAGGCACGAGTAAAAGAAAGCTTGGCAAGGAATTCTATAACGATTGAAATTTCATTCTTTGCAGTTTGTCAATTTTTAAGCGGAAGATGAATGTCATCTTTAAAATGTGGCTTGGCTGCATGAGTCCCCCCAAGGGTTCTTTGATTGTAAACTTTTGTATCAGAAACGAACAAAACAGGCAAAGGTTTTGAAAAGCACATCTTACCGGATTCGTGTTTTGTAAGGATGTCTTAATAAATGCTACGTGTGGCTTCAAGTCGATTCTGAAAAAGAAATATTCGAGCTAAACACACGAGACAAAAAACTCAAGCTATGATTGTATACAGCTTTTGTTTCTGCATGCGGCTATAATAACCAATGAATTTGAACATGAATATCAAGTATTAGATAGTTTAATGCACGTGAAACATTCAACATTTTTACTGCAACAGGCAGGACCCGAATTCGGTTCAACGCAGCACTGGTCCAGGGATCATCAAACTACACTACTGAGAGTGTAACGAAATGATCGAAAGACCAGCAGTCGACGAATACCACAGTGAGTCGACTGCCTTATATAGGCAAATATCAAGCACGACTTACTTAAATCCAAACTCTGACAATGCTTCGCCCATCCAGATAAGCGCCTCTGTCTGTGTTTTTGGATTTTTCACTTCACTTGACACTCTAGCAACCTTTCAAACAAAAAGTGAGATGACGTATCTTGTAATGAGTTGCAAGCGTCTTCTACAAAGGAATAACAGCAATCTACAGTAGCTGTTCTTGTTGCTGGCAGTTAAAGAGCCATTGTTACCCAGGGTCCTTTGCGGGTAACTTGGAAAGAACTCACGATTGGTGATCAGCAGTTGGTAAGGTTACTTTTTAACAATAATTTTATCAACCCCGGACTTGTCCTTTAAAGATTCTCAATTCGTTTATTATTTCTTGAATAAAGAATTATCAATGTGGTCGCTAACACTGCTGCAGATATGTTTCTTGCAGGGGGCTATAGACGGGAGAGAAAACGAGCGCCGGCACTGTCTGCGATGTGATATGCGACCTCGTTTGTGTTGATGTAGCAACGGCGCAACGATAATTAGGTTTGCCTAGCAACGAAAGTCTTGCTGTGGAGAACGACCGGGAGGAAGACAAACAGTGTTTGGCTCCCTGCTAATTACCAGTGGCGTAACGGAGACAGTCGAGACCCTGAGGGATTTTTCCACTTGGGGCCCCCCAGCTAAAGCATTTGTAAATGATATGATAGAGACATTAAAATAGCTACCCTTTAGACTTGAAGTAAATAAGTTCCGCAGACAAAGATTATACAACTGCAGTGATCTAGTGTCAACATATGTGTTGTCGTAACAGGGGCGAATAAGTAGAAGATGCAGAAAATCGAGGGAGTCTGGGGGCAAAGCCCCTAGGAAAATGTTGAGGTCATGCATTGCACTTAATGTTGAGGCCATGTTGAGGCTCAGAATAGATCTCCTGAATCCGTTCCAACTTTTTGAGAAAACATCACTTACTATTGCTCAGAAGACCAATCTCGATCACATGTTTACCGTGCCACTTGAACGGTTTTGTGAAAGCTTTCTGTAAATCACCACATCCAGGAAACTTGCTTGAAAATAGATAACAAAAGAATTCTTTTCTTGGGGCCCCCTCGAGGCCCTTAGTTTTTGAACTATGGCACCCTAAACTGGTTACGCCACTGCTAATTACATAGTCACACTTAGCAAAAATACACTCCTGTAATGAAAGTATCAATCTCGACATCTAAATGCATCATAGAGTAATAGACAGTGTTTTGCTATGTTGAGAACACAAATGGTTAGTTAATACAGAGTCCAGAAAAAGATCAAACCGTCCTCCGGTGCCAATTTTGTCAGCTAAGCCTTCCTCATTACAACCATATCAAAATGAACCTACATTTGAACTAATCTCGTTGTATATTACCCTAGAATTTATACACCAGTTGCCGCTGCTGAAATCACAAAAAATTTTCTTAGATTTCTTGGTAAAGACTACTAAACCTTCCTCAAATATGACACCAACAAGAAATCCTTCCTCCGGCTCACAGCCGTGGAACCGTCACTTTTTCTGGACTCTGAGTTAATATTGCTCAAGAATGAAGGTTCAAGGATACATTTCTAAAATATCCATCCTTTTAACTTTTAAAAGTTTCTTAATACTTCTCAGAATCCTTGTTAGGATGATGTAAACTTTTTAAACTTACTTTTAAACTAACGTAATTCAGTGATATGTTTTCAGCAAAGATCTTGAGTGTTTCCTTCACTGCTTCCTTTAGCTAGGTAAAGAGGACGATGGAAATTAAGTACAACATTTTTAAAGATCGCGAAAAAGTCGCAATTTCTGCTCATTTTTGAGGAATGAAAACACTATGGAAGGGCTTTTGCTCCAACCGGAAGGAATACACCTATATATATATATATATATACACCTACCTACCTACCTTTCATACACAGTCTAATTATGCACAGTTTAAAAAGCATATTTACAAATACTACATCATTGCAACCATAAATGGGAATCACTACCCTGAATGATCTTAGAAATAAAAATAAAGATGCTAAAGGCTACAACAAAGATCCTGTTGCTCTCTACCCGCTTGGCATAGTAACGAAGTATACCAATCACAAGTATGCCAACCATAAAACATCTTAAACTTGCAGAATCAAACACTTGCAAATAATTTTGTATGGTGATAAAGATTTTCTCATAACCGCAATAAAAAATATTTGGAATCACACTAAACTTCATTCAAACATAGGAAAATTTCCTTCAGCAACAGGAAACAAAGACATAGGTCAATCAATCTTCTTGTAAATCCTTCTCTTATTAATCTTTAATCTTGTCATGATGCAATGAATGTTCAGGAAATGTATCTATGTTAATGAAGATTATGCAAAATCTGTTAACTTTCAATTTAGATTCAAGAAGTAGTATCGTCTATATATCTTTTGTACCTTGCTTGTGGACAGCACATAAAACTCGTGCAGAGATTTGATGTTAAATTCACCAAGCTGAGATATCCCACTCCGTTCTGAAACCACAAGGAATCTTTTCACGCGGCCTCCTTCAAAAACCTCAAAAATGACTGGCAATGATGATCAGATTTCGTCAGCTTTCCTACCTCACAGCCCCTCACATCAATGACTTGAAAACGTTTCCACAAGAGCTATTGTCATATCTGCAAATTGGGATGACTTTTTCATTCACCGAAGAAGAATAACACTTGCTAAAACGTGTTCAAGTAATGGTTGTATAGCAAAACTGCTGGAGAAATATGATCAAGATTGTAAAGGAGTACTTTATTACATTATGTTATATCAATTAATTTGTTCTCAACACCTTAGTCTGAAAAAAGTATTGATCCTGAAACTCTTTATGTGTGTAAATATTATTAAAAACACTCGGGTGATTTGTCAAGATTTTTGAAGGACGTTCATGAGAAAATTTCCCATAAAATCAGAACGCAGTGACCGCTTTCAGCCAGAAATGAATTAAAAAACGAATTTAACTTATCGGCTATTGACTAAACTGTTGAAATCAATTATTGCTTTGATATTGAGTAAACATTGACACTTCAGTAATCAGTAATCAACTACCATAATCAAGACAATCAACTCGAATCAATTATTAGTAAAAAACAAGAGTGACGGCCTACCTTTATATCTCCAATTTTTTCAATCAATCCAGTAATAGCGTAAAGGGCACTTCTTCTTGAGAATGGCTTCGAAAGTTTCGCAATTGTACCAAGGAGAGAGAATTTCAGTTTTAGAACCTTGAAGGAGAGTTCACAATAAATATCAAGCATATCTATCATAAAACAATAAGAGCCAGGGTATTTTTAGTGCTCTGACCAGTGGGACATTCGTCCAAGTAGGCCCTTTTGCTTGTCGCAGCGGTGAAGGGAGAATTAGTACTTTCACCGCACTGGCCTAAGTCAATATGACGTCCTTTTCATTTCCCTTGTGAGGAAAATAATGGTATTGATGTTGCTAGCTAAAATAAAATCTCGGAAAATCACTGATCACAACTGCAGAAAGAAACTTTTCATTGAGATACGTTATCGCAACTTGTTTTGTGCCAAAACGTCTAAGCTGTAATTGAACTGGATTGCATGAGAACAATGGAACTCTTCGCGTAGACTTATACAGTAAAAATTTCGAGGCCCTTTTGGCTGTTTTTCCCACTAGTGGAAAATCCTCAAAATATACCCTAATAAGAGCAATGAATGAAAAATGTGCTCAAAGGCCTACTCTCAATTCTGATCTGCCGAATGACAAGAAGAGAAATAAAACCGAAGCCAGAAACGATTTCATACCATATGAAAGTCTACTTTGGCACCACAAGGGATCATGGGTAGCAATGAGTCTTTAAATAGCCCAGTTTAGAGCACACGAGAGAAACTTTCGAACTTCATACAAAGAGCAAAACCAAATTCCATAGGGCGAAAACGCCTCTCGCACAAAATTGTCAATTTTTTCAAAAGAGATTGACAGGTAAGGAGTTCTTCCGGGTGTCCCGAAGAAACTCTTCCTGATTGAAAAAAGAATCATTATTTTAAACAAATGATTTGCGGTACAAAATTTTTACAAGATTGCAGTGATACAGGGATTACAGCATTTCTGTTGCGTCTATGGGTTTATTATGCTTGGTAATAAAGCGGCCTTTTTGTATCATTAATTTCTCCTTCGCATCAACCGAACTGACGAGTGTGCGATGAAACGCGTTTTTGGTTATTCAACTTTGTTCTTCATTGCAGTTACTGGTGAGTTACTAACCTATTTCTATCCTTTCAGATAACGAGATTAATTGGTTTTTCTCTTACAGGTTTCAACCGTTTTCTCTACAACGTTGCAGTTGTTTTCTCTTATGGCTGTTGCTCTTTTACAGTAGTTAACAGTCTGCTTCTACAGATTGCAATGTTTCTGTTGCGTCGATGGGTTTATTATCATGAGTTCCTTCACATTATGTTTGGCATTACAGTGTAGCTGTATATGGCAGGAAGTATCTAAATCGTTGGAAACCAATACAGTATATACAGTAAATTTTAAAACGACTGAGGAAATCGCAATGACGATACAAAATATATATACTCAGTTTTCGACGGTCAAGTTTTCGACGCAAAAGTATGTAGCATGTTTTACGATTTAGTTGTTTGATGACGTCACAACTAACAACATGCAGAAATTTTACAAAACATTGTAATTCAGAAACAATGATTAGACAAAAATGATCCCTCTGGTACTCAGGGAAATTACCGGAAGTATCATTGGATCCATTCAGTTGAAAAGATAAGGCAATAAACTTTTGCACGATTAGTCCTAAACTTTTGCAAAGATCCAACGCCTATGATGTGCAGGCTAATTGAGGTAGCCTCTACGAGGATAATTTTCCTTCTGGTGGAAGTTATAGCTACTGAGCTCAGATACAAAACTGTGGAAACTTGCTTCAAACAATCACTTAGCAAATATGACTTAATTCTATCATGTAACCACTACAAATGGCCAACTTACCGCTAGATTATTATCTTTGAAACCAGGTTTCTTTGCAAGGGTTCGAACAAGTGCTTGCGTAGTTTTGGTATCAGGAGTTGCCATGTTTCCAAGTTTCTGCAAAAGGCAAACAAAGAAATAGAACTGGTTAAAAGGTCATTCACTCCAAGAACAGTTTTTACGAGGTCAGTGCCGGAAAATATCTGGCCCGCAGCTTAACGTACGGACCAAACGCAGTGATGTCCGTACAAGAAACTAATAGATCGAGTAATTGTTTAATAAAAGGCATTATTATATGACAGGAACTGCGTATATCGAGACTGCGTATATCTTTTATTACACAACCGCAAAACGTGTTAACCGTTTCGACTCACCCGGTATATGAATAGCCTGTTAACCAGACCCTATTTCAAAGGAAATAGTGGTCTGTTAAATATTGACTCAAATCGTGTTCAGAGCCTCATTTTCACCAGGGCTGTATTCCAAGTTTTGCGGAAAATGTATGCACATAATTATCTCACATTTCAAAATATCATCTTGAAAACAAATAGCCAAATGGTTTAGGACAGCAAGGGAGACAGTGTAATTAATTGCATGATTGGACCCTTGGGTCAGAGATTAAATTTCTTTACAAAGGGTAATCAAATTTTATTCAAACTGAAATATTCTTTAACAGACAAATTTCAAAGAGCTTCGTGGATAAATAGTTTCTTTACACAACAAATTATTCTAAGCAATTCTCAAACGAGGTTTGAACAAGCCTTATGGCGGTACTGAAAAGACCACTATTTCCTTTGAAATTGGTTCTGGTTAACAGGCTAGTACATGAAGTATTAAAACAAAATTGATAGTTTCTACCTTTGTAATTTCTTCAACTGCTTCAAGTCTCTCTTTCCAATTCGCACTTGAAAGTTGTTTACAGATTGTCTCACCAAATAATTCTAACGCAATATCTTCCACAACTCCCTCCTGCATGACAAAGAGAGTATAAGTGTTAAAATTTCCTCAAAGTCTCTCAAAACATCTCTTTGCTTCAAGGACCATACGTTGGAAGGTAATCATCAAATCAAGATGGTTACCGTAAGTCCTCGAATAAACCTTCACCTTCGAATAAGCCTCCACTCAAACAATATTTTTTGCGAAGTAAGCCCCCACACTCAAATAAGCCTCCATGGGAACTTGACATTTTTGTTTTATTTACAGATAAATCTATTTGTTATTTTAGTGAATATTCTTATTTCTATTCTCTTTTTTTGACTGACATTCTGCAGAAAGTTTATAGTCCCAAGGTACCTAAGAACTGGGAATAAACATTCCTTGTTAACTCATTGAATTTCAAAGGAATTCAGCTTTCCATGCAATTTAAGAATTCTTTACAGAAAAGCAAGAGTATCCCCATCCATTGAGACAAGAATATTTTTACCTAGGGACTATAAACTAGCTCTGAAAATTTTCGACTGATTTGCCTGTTCCCAGCCTGAAGTAAAACACGTCCTTGTTTTAAAGGTCAGATAAAGGCAAATGCGATTTTTTTATATTTATAAATTTGAACTATGAGGAATCCGATGGCAATAATATTATTTATCTTTGCGGTGCGAAAGGGTAGGTTTGGGGGTTTTGAAAAAGGGCACTTCTCTAAAAAACCGCGTGATGATAGAGGCCTGGAACTAGCTAAATCGTGACGTGGAAAGAGTCATAAGAATTTCATCACTTGAGAGGCCCTAGGCACTTGAAGAAGTAATCTGAAGAACACACGCCACGTCGCGTGGCAGATACACATCGAACAGATCGAACAGCAAACAAAATAAATTTCGGATGCTGGCCCAGAACTTCTCTGATATTTCAAAAGATTGAGTATTCAGCGACACACCCTCAGAGTTTTCCCTCGATGCCGAAGAACGAACTGAGAACCGGTCATAGTCTGTGGTCAGGCCAAGCTTCCTGTGTTCTGCTCTCCTCAACTGGGACGGACTCTTGAATGAAAACATAAAAACATCATTTGAATTATTTTGATGCAAATTAGCAATGATTGTCTTTAGTTGTGAATGGCTGGATCAGTCATTGTCTCCATCAAACAGTTAACTATTGTGTTATTTGCAAAGAGCACAGAAAAACACGCCTTGATCATTCATTCTCATCATCAAGCCGAAGAGAAGCTCCTATCGAAGACACATGGCTTCACGAATAACCTGTAAATACATATTATATTGTGCGATGCAATAATAGGATCATCTAAAAAGTTTGCAAAGAACCAGAGCATTATCGAAGAAGACGAAACATAAATGTGGAGAAAGAACCTGCCCTTGCCTGTCCATGAGCGCATGGCCTAGTCCTGACATGGCAATTTGCGCGGTCATCGTGAACCTTCGAAATCTGGGTAAGTGTATTATTCGATTTCAACTACAATTTCATGTTCAGCACGTTGAAGAGTTCTGAGAAAGGTGCTCTGGAAGCCAGCCAGTGTACTTATAGCAACCAATGAATATTCAAAGTAGTTAGGATTGAAATATTTTGTGGAGACCCGCAATGTTTTCGTTGTTGCAAGTCTTACGGCTTCCCCACGCTGGAAAACATGTATGTTACGCCAAATATCTTTGGCGTGGAGAAACGTCAAGAACAATAGAAGAACAATAGGTCTATTGTCTTTAGACAATTGGCGTGGCGTAAACCTTTGGCGTAGCAAAAACGAACTTTCCACACTGGCGGCTTCCCTCTCCAAGTCAGTCCACAGCTCACTGCTGCAACAAGTCTAACCGCACCGAAGTTAGGAATAATGTGCACACATATTTTTCTCTGCACGAGGTGACTAGCCACAGCCATATACTACCCACTTTCTCGGCGTTTTCATTTGAGATAGTCAAAACAGGTAGTCGTTTCTAACTTTCGTGACTTGACCGTCAGTGAGTGCAAACAGACTCATCCATTCTCTCGCAGCTTTGCAATGACTCCTTCGACTCTTTCCACGTCACGCCTCTGCTAGTTCCAGGCGCTTTTGCTTGCGCGGTTTTTTTGGAAAATTCCACTGAAAAACGGAATTCGACAGACGATTTCGATAGGTTCCAGAACTCGTGTCGAAATTTCGTTTGAAATTTTGAAATCTCCAGGCCGTAAATGGCAGAAATCAATAAAAATGTCTTTTGCCTTTATCTGACCTTTAAAGATCTGAAATGGCTGTAAACCAATCCCTTGTTTTGGACTACTATTTGAGGATTTCAGGCATGCCACTTTCCTCAAAATAATTAATTTGGAAAATTTCCTGTGCCGCAAAAATTGCAAAAAATAATCCTAATGTAAGGGTAGTCATTTAGCAACAGAACACGTTTTAAGCGTTTTAATCGGTCTCTTACTCAATTTTCTATAACATCTTCCACTGGGTAACTTTTTTGGGTCATCGGGTAGTAGTCGAATGATCGGTTAATCGGCACTACTGGATTGATCGGTAAGGCAAATTTGTTACTGATTATTCAGATCTCAATCAACTGATCGAAAGATCGATAGAAAAGCAAAGAACATGTCAAAGAGGAACCTCATCGAAAATGGTCCATTCGTTGTGAAATTATGCAAAATTTTCTCGAGATTGTGGTTCTCAAATAATTGCAGCCATAAAAAATCTTGTGATTGATTGAAAAATCAGCAAGTTAGGCATAGCTATGTTGACTGGCCGCTATAAATAGGCTGAAGAGAATGCCTACCCTACCATTGTACCTTTTGCCTATACAATGAAACAGCCAGCGTCAAAGTTATCAAAGAAAATATATAGTGTAGATTTTCAAATTGCCGGGGAAAGCTTTTAACGCCGGTTCACACGATCATATCATCTTCACGTAAAATTTGCTTTACAGTTTTTATTTGATCACATAATGTGATCGTGTTTTTATTTGACCACAGAATGTGGGCGTCACACGTTGCTTGAAGTTATGTGACGCGACAAAAGTTAATCAGCTTTAATTTGCCATCACAGATTTTTCATTTGAAGGGTGGTCAAATGAAAAATCTGCGATGCCAAATTAAAGGGGGTTAATTTTTACTTGCTTCACATAACTTCAAGCAACTAGTGATGCCCGTCTACACGATCACATTCTGTGATCAAATAAAAAATGTGAAGTACATTTTACATGAATATGATCGTGTAACCCGGCCTTGTCGCTTCCCTTTAAGATTGGTTCACTCTATAAATGATATGATATCAACAAATGATATATTCCTTACCGGCAATTCAGGCTCAGTAGGTTCAGCTTCGTCATCTGCATATGCTGCAGCACCTTTCTTCGGTTTCTTCCCTCCTGGCGGTTTACTTTTCTTGGCACCATCCTGCAAATCAATAAAGTCATTGCAGGTGTTATCAAAACAAGAAACTACGAATTTGCCAATTCTTGATTATTAATACTTTTGGGACAAGATCACGTACACCCTTGTTCGAATTACTTGAATCACTGATAATTGGGTAACGTTTCTTGGCATAACCACACTGCGGGGTAAGTGGCCGAGCGGCTTATACAGCCTTCGTCAGGTGACTGAAGTTAAGCTCGGTCGAGTGAGGTCAAACTCCGGATGGGTGACCTCGAAGGCATGACCTCATAATTCAAATCGTCGTCCTTCGGAAGGGACGTTAAACTACAATCCTGGCCATAAGGTGTTGAGAAAAAAGCGACTTTCCCCAATTTTGTAGACCTCACTACCAAAATACAGTAAAAATGTTCACTTCCCCCCTCCCCCCATCTCAATGTTGTTTTTTTGTCTTCGGAAGACATGGCAGTTATCAGATTTAAGGATATCTTCACAAACAACATTGAATTGGGGGAGCGGGGGGTTGGTAAATGAAAACATTAGAGATTTTCCGAACATTCTCAACACATATGGCCAGGATTGTAGGTGTCTCATGCCTGGATGCGGCATGCACAGTGGGCCTAAATTAGCTCTCGGTAGCTAGAAATCCTTACAAGCCCACTCAAAATAAATTGAACACAAACAAACAAACAAACAAACGCCATACGTGCAACTGCTCTGCCTATTTTGTCATTCATAGTTACTCTAGTTCCATTTTGTATGTAGCTTCCAAATTTTGGGGTTATTCTTTCGAAATCCTGAGTCATTGCGATGTGACGTCACGATAAAAATTATGGGAACAACAGTGATCTCGTAAGTTATGAATCCTCCTTTACACACTTTGCTGTCCTGGGAGATTCAAGCAAATTTTAGGTATGTAGTAAAGCAAGAAATTCTGCCTCGATTGATGTAAATTGCAGTTTAGTATCGTTTTGTTTGGGATAATTCACTTATTGATGAGGCTATTATTGTTTAGACGGACTGTTGTTAACATTTAGCGATGTTGTATCAAAATTTCGAATCTAGCCACATGAAAAATGGATCACGTGTACCTATGAATGACAATATGAACAGAGCAGCCGTACGTAGTACTTCATACCAAGAGCTAAGAAATGTCACCCGATTATCAGTGATTCAATTAATGCTGTAGATTCAAGATGAACAGTTCATACTCTTGATTAATCTCTCCCATTTTTGCTCACGGCTTTTCTTTGTATGGCAATTTTGCCCCCTTTGTTTGGACTATTTCCTATTCCCATTAGCGTGTACCTCATTAGTATTTAATCGTAATTCCACCCAGTCAACTTGCTGAGGATGGACCTAGGAAGGTTCGAAACGTACTTAATTATTATGGCTTAGCCACTTGATTTATGTTAACATGGACTTGTCTCCTGATTTATTTTACTAATAACATGGACTTGTCACTTATTTAATTTAACATGGACTTGTCACCTTTATTAATAATGAGCAAATGAACTAATGAAATATGAGCAAATTGAACATGTTTTTCGTCGTCGTACTCGCCCTTTGATTAATCTCTGTACTCTATTCTGATACAAATAAAACCTCCATACGATTTTGGATAGACGAGATATAAATAGAAATTAAACACGTATCCTTTGTGATCTTTCATCTAAAGATCAGGGTGTATCTAGGTAAAATCTCTCCTCCTCAATTTGGCTGATTAAAAGGGAATTCCTCTTTTAAACTTTTATATTTGATGCATAAACCATGGATTGGTTACGCTGATTGCGTATTTCTTACCAAGCCCCTTCAAAGGGAGTTGACAGAGTTATACTGGGTGGCCGTCATTAATGGCAAAAGAAAATTTAACCAATGTTTGCTAATGAGCATACCTGTTTTGCAGATGAAGGCTTGGGCTTTCCACCCTAAAGGACAATTTCATAAATAAATGAATTTTCTTTTAAATAAAAGAGCCTGCAGAAAGAACCTATTTTGTTGATTAACACACAGTGATACTTCAATTTATGGTAGGTTTAAAGTTAAAAATAACATCTATTTGAGAATACCTTAGAAATTTGACTTATTTCGGAAGCCATCCCAGTTTTTCTATCAGATCCATAAACAACAACAAATACAATTTAAACATTGCAATCATAGTGGGAAAAGACAAGGTACATTTATTTTTGCAAATTTATTGTTGCGACCTTTTGTTGTCGGAATTATCTGTAATTGTTATTTGCTATTTGCAATTTGTAATAATATTAGTTTGAATCTCTATATATATCAAATGTTATGGTGCTGTGTATTTCCATGGGCCTCGTGGCATTGTCTTGCAGCTTTTGTTTGTTCGTTGTAAGATTTTATTGGCATATATAAAAACAGACAAGGTCATCAAGTGTCCAATATAATTGGCACTTAACAGTAATAGTTGTTTCTCAATGGTTAAACATGACAATTATAAAAGTAATTACCTTTATGAAAACTAAAAGAGATAAAAGACATAGTTGCTGCTTTATAAGAACCAGTTCCTGATTTGCATTCGTTTCCTTCATTCGGTGAAACAACTTGTTTCCTCTTCAATCATTTAGTTTTCATTCACATATAATTTATATTGATTTCGTTTAATTCCTGATTTACATTCGTTTCGTCGTTTCGATGAAACAACTTTTTTCCTCCTCAATCATTTTGTTCTCATTCACATCTAAATCAGAGCTTCATAAAAGGAGTAGCTTAAAAATGATTCGGAGTCCATAACCAAAATCTTTCAATCAGATATGACCAAAAAGATCTTGCAGTAAGGGTCATAAAAAGGGAAGTACAGGAGAAATTGCTAATTATTCTCCTTGCTTTCCCTCTGCTTTCGGGTGTATATGATGCAAAAGACTTTCAACAACACTATCACTAGCAGACCTGAATACTTACCGGCTTTTTTGTAGCTGCTTTCCTAGCAGGGGCCTTTGATGGCGCAGCTTTCGCAGGGGCAGCAGCCGGTGCTGCGGCTGGGGCGGCTGCCTTTGCTGGCTTTGGAGCCTTGGCTCCTGGAGCAGATTTGACTTCAGCTTTTTCGTAAAACTCCCTAACCTGAAAGAAATACAGACATTGCAGAGCAATCAATGAATGAATGCATTAAACGCAAAATATTTCGATAATAAATTCAGGGGACAAAATAATGTCAGAAAGAATTTTTGACATTATTAGAGAAGTTGCTTGGTCGTTGGAGAAGTTTCCCAGTCTGTTGGTTTTTAACGTACATTTCTTTTACTTTTGTAAATTAGGTTTCACTTTTTAGCTTTGTATATTTATTGTAAGTAGATTTTAGATGTTTTTATTTAGTTTATTGTAAGTTTTTATGAGGAGGGCCCCTTGAAAATCAGCCACAAGGGTGAAGGGCCTCCTCAATAAATTGAATTGAATTGAAATGAAATGAAAATACATAACAGCCTTGATGAAGGCCTACATAGGAGAACGAAACAGGTAACATGTATCATTTATACTTATACACATTTACCAATGTTTTTTCGTCGCATTAGGCTCTTTCCGCCTACAAACCTACCATTAATACCATTCTTATACTTGCCTTTATGAATAAGCCACCTTCCTCTAATAAATCTCCACTCTTTGAAGGACAAGTCCGGGGTTGGTAAAATTATTGATTATTTAAGAGATTACACTGTCAACCTTGATTGATCACATTGCAGTTAGTAATACCGATAACATTGTGGAATCTGGTGTACTGAAAATTACACTCAGTGATCATTACCTTGTATATGCAGTTAGGAAGTTCCAAGGTGGTGTCAAACGTCAACACAAGTTCATCCGAACGAGGCAAATGAAAAATTTTAGCGAAGAGGCCTTCTTATCAGAATTAAGATCTGTTGATTGGCAGTCTATATTAAGATATTCTTCTGATGTACGAGAAATCGTACATAATTTCACAAGTGTGCTTTCTACTGTAATAGAAAAGTATGCGCCTTTGGTTGAAAAACGAGTGTCCGATAAATATTCTCCTTGGCTATCTTCTGAGCTCAAACATCTGTTTAATACGCGTGACAAGATCAAAATCGCTGCAGTCAAAAATAAATCAGAGATCTTAATGTCCGCATACCGGCAGTTACGGAATAAGGCGACCAAGCTGAATAAGGAGGCTAAGAGAGCTTATTTTACGAATAAGATTCAAGCTTCTGAAGGAAATTTGAAAGAGACTTGGGCAACGATCAATAAACTCGTCAATAAAAGGTCTAAAACTACCAATATATCGTCACTGACTGTTGATGGAAGTTCAGTCACTGATTCTGTCGGTATTGCTAACTCAATGAATGAATTTTTTTTGTAATGTCTGCAATGAATTATGTAAAGATATCCCCGATACAGAAAACAGTCTCCTGAAAGGTGAATATACCATCAACCCTACTAATGCCACCTTTATTTTTTCGCCTGTGGTATCCAAACAAGTGATGCTAGCAATGAACAAATTTAAGACCTCCAACGGGTTTGGCCTTGATGAAATTTCCAGCTTTTTCTTAAAGGCCGGAATATCCATCCTGGCCGAGCCATTGAGTCGGCTCTTTAATTTGTCATTGTCGGCTGGAATTTTCCCCGATCAATGGAAAATTGCTAGGATTGCTCCTATTTACAAGGATGGTAAGAGCGATAACAGATCAAACTATCGTCCAGTCTCTGTTTTGCCTGTAATCTCTAGGTTATTCGAGAAGCTTGTTTACGACCAATATTATAATTTTCTCGTGTCAGGTCGTCTGTTGTATTCACAACAGTCCAGCTTTAGATTGCTACACTCAGTATTGACATGTCTATTAAAGTGTACAAACGACTGGTATTTGAATATCGAAAACGGTACATATACCTCGGTCACATTCATAGACTTGAAGAAAGCTTTTGACACGGTCAACCACGAAATCCTAATTAACAAGCTAAAACTTTATGGAGTTGCAGGCAAAGAGCTACGCTGGTTTCAATCATACCTTTCTAATAGGAAGCAGTGCTGTAAGGTAAACGGGAAGCTTTCTGACCTGGGAGAAGTAACTTGTGGAGTTCCGCAGGGATCATGTTTAGGCCCCCTACTTTTCATCATCTATATAAATGATCTTCCCCTATCTATTAAGCACTCACAAGTTAATATGTATGCCGATGACACCAGTTTATCTTTCTCCTCAAATAGCATTTCCACAATAAATGAAAAGGTTAATGAGGACCTGGAATGTCTAAACACATGGCTTGCAGGAAATAAATTGTCACTTAACGTTGCTAAAACAAACAGCATTGTGATTGGAAGTCGGAAAAAGGTTAAGGATATTCAAAGAACATCAGCTATAAAACCGTCACTTGTCATTCGCGATGAGGAAATTTCGATGATAGAGCACACAAAATACTTAGGGGTACATGTGGACCAATACCTTAGTTGGGATGTTCACATAGCCGAAATGATAAAAAAGATTTCAAGGGCGTTAGGTATGATACGCCATGCAAAACAATATCTCCCTTTAAGCGTACTGCAGACCATGTACAGAAGTATGGTTGAGCCTTATTTCCGTTTCTGTTGCCCTGTCTGGGGTGTTTGTGGCACCACAGCACTCAACAAGCTTCAGAAGCTCCAAAATCGTGCCGCCAGAATCGTGACAAATAGCCCCTACAGAATGTCTGCACCACCCATCATCAAGCAGTTGGGATGGCTAACGGTGAACGATCTCATAGAAACTGAAACATTGAAAATGGTCTATAGGTCTATTAACCATGAAGCACCTGAGTATCTTACAGGACTGTTCCAAAGGTTATCTGAAACCAGCGCTAGACAGCTTCGTAATACCAGCACTGACCTCGATGTACCTTTTCTAAGAACTGCGTGTGGCCAAAAATGCTTCTCTTATAGAGGAGCTAAACTTTGGAATGATCTAACTAGAGAACGTAAGATGGCAAATACTTTCACCCAATTCAAATCGTCACTGAAAAATGACAAATCCTGAGCACTGTCTCACATCTCCTTTTACTTTACTTTTGTATACAAATTTTTATCTTGAAATTGTAATTTTTATAGCTTATTTTCTTTTGTAACAGGGCAGTTTGTAAATCAACTTCACTTTTTGTATTGAATACTTACCCTGTATAAATATTATAAAATGAAATTATAAAATGAAATGAACTGTTGTGAATGATGTGTAGTACTTTTTTTCAATTTTTCTCTCTTTTAATCTGCGAAACTACATATTTCAATCTGCTAAGAAGTGCGAAATGACGCCATTTTCTATGACGTCACTTCACGTTGACCTGAATGAGGCTGCCAAATGTGTTGACATTGTACCATCCACATTGCTAGCCTCCTTATCGCGTCTCCACACACTCGTACAACGTACAAAATGGCCACGATATTTGGCCTGACTTACGAAGATTCATCGTCCACTTTATGAAAGTTGGAGGTATCAAAACTTGGAAAGAACTCACGATTGGTGTTCAGCAGTTGGTAAGGTTGCTTTTCAACAATAGTTTTATCAACCCCAGATTTGTCCTTGAAGCCCTTTCTGGGAATCTTCCAGATTAAGGAAGCCTTCAGGAAACTCAACAAATCTTTTGTGGTAGTCAGAATGATGATAATCATTTCACTGATTTGACTTAGAGTTGCACGACAAAGCGTTACCTTATCAGATTTTATCTTATCCAATGGATCAATGAATGGTCCCATCGCTTTTTCACCTACAACTTTCATAGCTGTGCCAAGTGCTTCTGCTGCACTGTCTCTGACGGCTGGAGCTGTGTCGTCCAATTTCTGCATTAAATGACATAAACATATAGTGCACAGTATATTTAATCGAATCCTCATTAATAAACGTGGTGCACGAGTGCCGCTCGCAAGCAAAGAATATCATTACATATTGGTTGCTGGTGTCTCAACCCTTCCAAGAGTGATTTGATTGCAAGCAAACTTTTCAAAGCCATTTGCTCACCGGCGTAGAATATTTTTGATGAAGCCTGACTTTACATACTAGTAAAAGCTCTATTAAGCCCCAGGGGGCTTAATTGATTAGAGAGGAGAACTTATTCAAAAAATCAAAATCACAATGATATAAATGATAAAATTTTATTTCTTTCACACTATTTTTTACGAATTCAACAGACACTTTCACAAGTCAAATCCGTTTGCACTCTATTTTGTACTCTGTTTTGCACGCTCATTGTGGAAAGGATATCAGGGCTTTCGGTGGGAAGCGGGCGATAGCGCAAGAGCGCGCAGGCACGCCCCAGAAGTGTCACAAGAGCGATAAATTACGCACCCAAATACTTATTGAAGAGCGAAATATAGCCACGTTACTTCACGTTACTGCATAGCTATCTTTGGATCCTGACCTCTTGTTTGGGATGCTGGATAATTTCATTTTCTGTTCTAGATAAGTAGGAACTGTTGGCTTTTTGTCCTAAGAGGCTTTTTGTCCGGTCGCAGGAAGGAAAATATTTTTCACACCCTAATTTGCAGTACGGTAGTGTACACACATATAGGAGAAAACAATTTCAATTTCAGGGATATGTGTCTTTTAAAATGAGATATAAACTTGAAATTGGGGTAATGTTTCTAAAGTTTCTTATTAGCAAAATCATGTACTATCAATGAACTTCTTGGACACTAGCTCTATCCTGATGATGTAAAGCACATTTCGATTGGTATTTGTAAGTTTTTGCTTCCAAGAAAAGCTGCAATTATTCCTGGGAGGTGCTTTCTGCTTCATTTGCATGCAAAAGTCTTGTTTTCATTTTGAATAGATACAAATTGACTCAATGAAAAGCTGGAAATATAAACCACTCTTATGTCAGTAATCTTTAAAGGCACACTGTCGTGGCGCTTATTGGGTTAATATAATAAGACAATAAAAAAGACTAGAATTTGGCAACCCTCAGTAATTTCGCTGTACACAGAAATTCATGAAGACGATAACGATCTGACAGCCTTTATTCTCGAAACAAAGTATTACCCAAGGGCATAAAGCCATGGTAATTGTTCAGAGGCCATGTCTTTTGTTGGTGATTTCAACACCACGATTAGCCAATCAAAGCCATGACAGTGTGCCTTTAAGTAAGAAGCAAGCATTTTTCAAACCTTTAGCCTGTTTTTCCTCAAAGGGGGTATTATTTTGAAAATCAGGGATGGTTTTTCTTAAATTGGTGTTTCTTGTATGCGGGACACTAATGTAGTTCAAATTTCATATTCTTTGTAATGTCATAATCAAGTGCAAGTCAGACTGCCTTTTTAAGACGATTCCCAAAAGTTTGTTCATAGAAGGGAAGATCTGTGCTACTGATTCACATACCTTAATCAGAACGGGAGCAATTTGCTTCAATAGAGGTTTTGGCAATGTAGCTTGAGTCAACTGACAAAACGTCCTGACTAAGAACTTCATGGTTTCATCTTTGATGCTTGGATTTTTGTTTTCCAAAGCAGCCATAACGTCTTCCATCATATTTGATAATGTTGTCTAAAGCAGAAGTAAGAAGTGTTTGAAAAACAATGTTGCAAGACTTGCCTTTGATCACATTTGATCAACAAATTAGATTATAATGCAACTGAAGACAAGGAACATTGCATGCTGCTATGTTGCTCTTAAAGGGAAAGGGTCACGCAACCGTAAACAAACCTGTTTTCTCTATAATCTACATTGTTGCCCACACGTAGCCATTGTGTTCTGTACAGATTTTGGTGGATGGGATGAATCCACGATAAAGTTACTCCTAAAAATCCACCAATATCTCTGCAATCGTACAGCATAAGTACGTTTCGTTAGTTTTTCTCGACGAACTTCAAGAGTCCATCGTCAAAATAGATCCTTTATTTTGAGAAAAATAGTGGAGAATCACTGTGACATGGCCGGACACAAAAACTGCAAAATCGTCGTTTCGGAAGAAGTTTGTTTACATTACGTGACCCTGCCCTTTTGAGGCTCATTTCCATTCAGTGGAATTTCCGAACAAGCGGCAATTCTACTGCAAAGCGCCCTGAAGAATATGCAAGTCAGGGCCTTTGTGGTCGTGTTAACCTGCCGTCACGCGCGGGGATTAATATGGCACCTTGGCAGGAGCAGTACAAACAGGAAGATACGTCAATATATCGCGCACGAAATGATAAATTAAGATAGGAATAATTTGCTTTAATACGTACATCTGTTTTTTTAAATTCAGTGTTTCCTAACTTGTAAGTGTGAATGGGTACAAGTCTTACCGTTAAATAAACAGCATCAATAGCATCTCTCAAAGCAATAACAACATTAATTTTCTTCTCTTTGAATTTCTCAAATATAACTGATGTTATCATGGGTGCATATGGATTGAATTTTTTTCGAAGTCCTGTTGCTAGGCCTTGAACGCATTTTGCACCAAGAGCAACACAAACGACATTACTATCTTTTCCAACGACCTGGGAAGAAATAATAAGGATCAAATTACACTGAAGTATCAAAACAAAACAAAAAATAATTCTTAGTGGGGTGAATGGCCGAGCGGCTTATACAGTTTTCGTAAGATGACAAGTTAACTTCGGTCGAGTGAGGTCAAACTCCCAATTGGGACCTCAGAGGCCTCATCTCGCAACTCAACTCACCGTCCTTCGGAAGCGACGTTAAACTAGGGGTCTCATGCCTCAACACGAAATGATATTGAAGAAAAAATATGGAACTATAATTGAAGAAAAAATATGGAACTATTCATCAGCACAATCTGCAACTGCTAATGATTGAAATATTCAAAACGAAAAACAATCTAAATCCAACATTTATGAAAAACATTTTCACAAAGAGAAATATTCCATACAGCTTACGAAGTGCAAATCATTTGCGGTTGCCAAAAGTTAAGACAACAACGCACGGAATAGAGAATATTCAGCACAGAGGTTGCCATTTGTGGTCCTCATTACCGAGGGAAATTAAAGATTCCAACACACTCGCTGAATTCAAACGAAAAATAAATCATGGGATGGAAATACTTGCATCTGCAGATTGTGCAAAGTTTTTATCAAAGATTTAGGGTTTTTGTAGGTTTGTTTGGGGCACTGTAAAGTAGGTTTTAAATTATTTTGTTGGCTTTAATTAGCTTATTAGCTATGTATATATATTTTTTTTCTTGCCAACGTAAAATAAATTGTTAATAATAATAATAATGATAATAATAATAATAATAATAATAATAATAATAATAATAATAATAATAATATATAATGATAATAATAATAATAATAATAATAATAATAATAATAATAATAATATATAATAATAATAATAATAATAATAATAATAATAATAATAATAATAATAATAATAATAATAATAATAATAATAATAATAATAATAATAAGATGGTGTTGAGGAACTGCAAAAGAAGAATGACAAATTTGTGCATCGCCTGGATCGATTATAAAAAGGCATATGACCTAGTTCCGCACTCTTGGATCAGGCGTTGTCTCGAATTTTTCAAAATCTCAGGAAAAGTTAGAAATCTGTTAGAATATGCAATGCCGCAGTGGAAAGTAGAGTTAACATCAGGAGGAGAAAGATTAGCAGATGTACAGATAAAAAGAGGGATCTTTCAAGGGGACAGTCTATCGCCTATCTTATTTGTGTTAGCATTGATCCCTTTGTCTATGATACTAAATAAAGCTAAAGAAGGATATTCTCTAGGAAAGGATAGGGCTAAATTGAATCACCTCCTTTTCATGGACGATTTAAAGCTATATGGAAAAGATAAGAATCAATTGGATTCTTTGGTGCAAACAGTGCGAATATTTAGTAGTGACATCGGGATGACATTCGGTATTGAGAAATGTGCTATGGTGGAGATGAAGAGAGGAAAATTGACTGATAGTGATGGATTAGATCTACCTGAAGGCCAGAAAATAAAATCCTTGCAAGATGAAGAAGCTTATAAATACCTTGGAGTATTGGAGAATGATAAAATCAAAAGCACAGAAATGAAGGACATACTCAGGCAAGAATACTTCCGCAGAGTCAAGAAGATCTTGAGATCCAAACTGAATGCAGGAAATATAATACAAGCGATCAATTCAAGGGCAGTATCACTAATACGATATGGGGCTGGAATCATTGATTGGAGAAAAGATGAACTGAAGGATATTGACAGAAAGACCAGAAAGTTGTTTACAATGCACAGAAGCATGCACCCCCAATCTGATGTGGACCGTTTGTACTGGAAAAGGGCTGAAGGAGGGCGGGGACTTAAGAGTGTTGAAGAGGTTGTAGAATTAGAGAAAGTAAGTCTTGGCTATTACCTGGGGCAGACAGAAGAAACTCTACTTAAGGAGGTGGTGAGAGATGGGTTATTTACAGAGTCAGTAGAACCAAAAAGGAAAAAACAGGAAATCATTAAAAGACGGAAAGCAAACTTTGACGAAAAGAAGCTCCATTCAATGTTTTTCAAAGAAACAAAAGAGGTTAGGGATGACAAGGATAGCTGGCTGTGGTTACAGAAAGGGGTATTAAAGAAAGAGACAGAAGGATTAATACTAGCAGCACAGGAGCAGGCATTACGGGTAAATTGGATCAAGAAAATGATAGATAAACAAGACTGTTCAGCCAAATGCAGAATGTGCGATGAACGAGACGAGACTGTAGCACACATTGTATCTGAATGCTCACAGTTAGCCCAAAATGATTACAAGAAGTGCAGACATGACAAAATTGCCGCAATAATCCATTGGAACTATTGCAAGAAATTTGGTTTTGCATGCACGGAGAAATACTATGAGCATTTTGTGGAAACAAAGATGAAAGTCCTTGAAAACGATGAAGTTAAGCTGTTATGGGATTTTTCTATACAAACTGAAAAGAGAATAGAGCATAACAAGCCAGATATTGTGGTCCTAGATAAGAAGCAGAAGTTGTGCCTCATCATTGATGTTGCATGCCCGTTTGACACCAGAATCAAGAAAAAAGAGCAAGAAAAGATAGAATACTACAATGACTTGAAATACGAAATTTTGAAATGTTGGAACAAAGAAGTAGATAAAGTCATGATCCTACCAATCGTCATAGGGGCTTTGGGAAGTGTGACAAATAATGTAAGAAAAAACCTTGACAAGGTAGACCTGCACCTGGGGGTTGATGCCATTCAAAAGACATGTCTTCTAGGGACAGCGCGAATTCTACGAAAGGTCCTCGATACAAAGTAAAGAACAAAGGAGTACTGTACAGAAGGACAATAATAAGAAGAAGGACAGAAGTGCTTCCCATCCTAGACCACGGGTAGTGGTTCGATGAGAAACATAATTTAGACAATTAGCCGGTTGTTAGATCAATACCGTGTAAAAGCAGAATAATAATAATAATCTAATATGCTTTGACTAACGAGAGCTACGAAATTAAAGTCTCTGCGTCAAATGTTTGTCTGGTAAATCTTCAATGTTCACTGTTCCTTTCTTCGTGTACTAACTTGCATCTTTCCCGCCAAATGATGTTTCCACCAATCATATTTGAGACTCCGCACCATTTCATCGTTGATTTTGCTTCTTCATATGACAGCCCTAATTTTTTTAAACATGTTCTTACTTCCTTGTGCACTGAGCCAAGTGATCCAAAACAAAGCACATTGATTTTTGCCTTGATCCCGTTTTGTTCAAGCACTCTGATCAACTCTTTATACTTCTCTGCTTTTCCTGAATACGATTGTTCCATATACATATCAAAACAAACTGTAATTTCAATGATTTCACACTCTTTTTCATTCTCTTTCAGTTCAATTATGTCTGGCTTTCTGCTGCTTATCTCTTTTGTTTCATTTCGAAGTGCTGGAAAAACTGTCTCTGCCATTTTATTTACAAATAAATGTGATGCTGGGTTCGATTTTTGGATTTTCTCACTTACTGTGCTTACAATACGATCGTGTCGCCGAGAGTACAAATCTTTAAATTTTCTGCACGAACTCATTAAGTGAGCAACCGACTCAATGTTATGATTGCATAATGTGCATCTCTTTTCATGTTCTTTGTTCCACATGTTGATTAGTTGATTGCAGGGAAGTTGATTCATTCGTGCACGTACGACAAATGTAACAAGACTATCTGACAGCTTCCATCCATAATAGATTTGGTGTGATATTTTCTGCTCTATGTTCTCCATTTTGATAAAATTTCCTTGCATTCGTAGTTCTAAACACCCTAATAGATCAATCTTTTCAAATTCTTTCTCAATTTCTCGTTTGAGGTTTCTCTGATTTATCTCTCTTCCATCAATGATAATCGTAGCCTTATCCTCTTTGTATACTACTCTCCCTTTGATTTTATTTACATGGTGAAGCAAATCTGGCCAGTCTGAATTACCCCCATATGTTTTTCTTTTCATTAACCTGCTGTTGTTGTCCAGCTCATACCCTAAGAAGCCCTCCTCTTCATTTATCGTTTTTACTCCCCTAGACCTCATGTCTAGCTTCAGAGATTCCCTTGCAATGTGTCGAATGTTAGAGTCATCATGATTTAACATTTTCATTAAGTGAGCAATGCGTGCTGCTCTGTATACGTTGGATGGTTTCTTAATACCTAATCCTCCTTGCAATCTGTTTATGAAGAATACCTTGTCCGTTGTCTTTGGGTATAGATTAAACATTCTCTTGACAGTGCAGCTAATTTTGGAATCCATCTCTTCGAGTTGTTTTTCTTCTAGTTTACTATTGTCAAAATGATGTAGCACCTTTGCTAAGGCCATATTGTTAAAGGCACTCATTTTCAACGGGATTGGGAGCGAACAAGATTCTATTTTGTCAATGATATTTTTGAAATCTTCAATGAATTCTCTTATTTGTTTCTCATCTTCTCCGGCTACAGTCAAAGATTTTCCTAGGTACTTGTACCCCTCATCTCTCTTGCATATTTTAATCTTTTCTCCTTGAACTTTCAAGGTAGGCTTCTTGTCACTTTTTCCTTTGTACCAATTGTTTCCTGATCTTCTCTCATAGAATAACGCGCATTTTGATGCTTTTACTCTTAATCCGGCTCTGTTGAACAATGGTTCAGAGACCTGAATCATTTCATTCAGCATTTCATAATCGTAGGCTATCATTGCTATGTCATCGGCGTACGCTTGAATCGGAAGGGGTCTTATTTTCCTTTCATTCTCAATGTTTAATGTTACCAAAGCATGGTTATAGGCAGGCTGCAATACTTTATTAATGATCATCAGGAATATTATAACGCTCAGTGGGTCACCTGTTTTAGTCCCCCTTGTGATTGTAATTGTTTGGGACAACGTATCTCCACACATTACTTGAAATGATGGGTTTTCATAGATGTCTTCGATAATTGCATTCATAGATGTCTTCTAATAATAATAATAATAATAATAATAATAATAATAATAATAATAATAATAATAATAATAATAATAATAATAATAATAATAATAATAATAATAATAATGCATAGTGGGCCTAAATTAGCTTTAAGTAGCTAGAAATCATGATAAGCCCACTCAAAACAAATTGCTACCAGTTCAGTTCTAACTATAGAATCTTAACCCTTTCACCCCCGGAAGGGCCATATGGCCCAGTAGTATTCATTGAGAACTGCGAATTTTTCAGGGGGGAAAGCCTTTAGAATTTGATTGATTTAAGAGGTTATGCACATTGCATTTATCTATTGCTTACTCAATCACTGATTACGATACCCCCTGGAAAATGACGATCTACATTAGGTTTTCCTGTTAAGCTTAATTCTAGCCGGGCGTGAAAGGGTTAATATACCGGATGACTAAAAACGGTGAACAAAGAATATATACCTTCTACGGAACAAAGAGGAACTAGCAGAAATCGAAGTGATTCGAACATTATATGGTAATGAAGGTATCACTACCGCAATCAAAAATATATACCGGGTGAGCCAGAAAAAAGTTCCCACTTTTGAAAATTCATAACACCAAGACTACTTCACGGATTTGAATCATTCAAATTCTAGTTAAAAGTCGAAAGATCGAAGTATTTTTGTGATTTTTCTCGCTGTCCTACCAGCACTAGAAGTATTGGTAAATTCAACTTTATAAAAATTTCATGGTTGCAAAATGAAGGAAAAAGGGCCTAAAACATTGATCAAATCGAAAGGACTCTATTCAAATCGAACAATAGGCCATGGGCGTTTCACCTTCCTCAAGAGTTATAAGACATTGATTTTCAAACAAATACGAAAGATTTTCAATCTCAAGGCAGTTGATGCCTAGAGGATATCTCCCACCCATGAAAAGTTGCATTTCCTTCATTATTCTGTGCGAGAAGTCATTTATGCATTGATCGATGTTTTAGGCCATTTTTCAGTCATTTTGCAACCATGAAATTTTCTTAAAGTTGAATTAACCTATATTTGTAGTGCTGGTAGGACAGCGAGAAAAATCACAAAAATACTTTGATCTTTCGGCTTTTAACTAGAATTTGAATAATTCAAATCCGTGAATTAGTCTTGGCGTTATGAATTTTCAAAAGTGGGAACTTTTTTCTGGCTCACCCGGTATACAAGTTGTATGTAATAGAAAAAGATCCAACGCCATATATAAAGTAACAAAACTCCTTAATTACAGTGGTAGGGATAGCATTAAATGGTAAAGCTGACCTTATTTCCATGAGGGATCGTCTCCAAATATTCGTATCAAATTCGTATAGGGAATTGGTAGCATTAATATATGATATTGATACGATATTCCATAAACCGCATACAAATTAATTCGTATCTTCACCTTTTAGAATTCGTTTCAAATTCGTATCCAATTCGTATCATAATTCGTATAGAAATCAAACAATTCGTATACAATTCTCATCTCTTGTGTGGCTATACGAATTAAATCGCATAACACCTTTTCACGTATACGATGGAATTCGCATCAGTTCGTTTAAAAACTATACAATAAATTGGAGACGATGCCTAATGGTTTCGTTGCTTGATAGCTATTAATGGCTTGACTGAATCCGTATTACTTTTACTAGTTTTGGACATTGCAAACTGCCAAAAATAATAATATACTGAAACAGGAATATCTCAAACCTGTCGAAAACATGGAATTGATATTATCAGTACAAAGAAATAACGAATACATTTCGCATTAGCTTGGCGAGTTTAAATTCCTTTGCTTACCTTCTTAAGACATCCCATGATTTCACCAAAATGCCCAGCTTCTATCTTCGGTGTAGATGTCAATTTATCCAAACTTTCAAGAGCTTCTTTTCGTTCAGACCACTTTGTATGAGCCTGCAAAACACATAAACATTTTGTAAGGTGAGATTCTTTATTCCGACTGTTAACCCCTTTGTACACTACAGACAATGTAAACAATTATATACAAAGTCATTTCATTATTCTCAAAAACTGAATATTCACGGTACATTCCCTCAAAGGTATCTCTGTAGGCAAAGCATTTTTCCATCTCAAGCTTACAAAGCCCTAGGGGCACACCAAGGATACTCATATGAGCAACATTTGCTTCGAAGCAAAAAAATGTGCTCTCAGTTTCAAAAAGTAATCTATTTGCCATAGATTTCAAACAAAGCATTAATTTTTCAATACCTCAAAAGTGCGACCAAATTTCCACAAAAACACAAAACCACAAAAATTAAATAAAACTAAAAATTTTAAACCCAACAAAAGCACGTGGGTCCTTATACCAATTTTCATGAGTCCCAAAATAAAAAGCCCCGTGATAAATTTCATCAGATCATTGAATCTTCAAAGAAGTAAATTCTATTCTTGGAAGGCTGGATGGTTTGGCAAGGTGAGGTGAATTACTAAAACTGAAAATGATATGTTGTTTCAACAGACAACCACGATACCAACTTGTATAAAATCTACCCTGCCAGGATATTCTGCTTTGCAATATTTATATATCACACAAATACAGGCTCCACATCTATCTATCTTGCATATGAAATTGTAAAAGAATCCATAAGGTCTCCATGCCCTTAAAGGTCATATCCAGCCTTTTGCGATTTTTTCACGTTTGTGACTTTCAAGCCCGAGGATTTCAATTCTGCAAAGGGAAACTGAAAATAAGTTTCGCAACCTATCGAAATCGCTCTCTGAATTCCGTTTTTCACTCAAATTTTTCAAAAATGGCGCGCAATCAAAATGGCCTGGAACCAGCAGAAACGTGACGCAAACCGAGTCGGAGAGATTCCTGCTGTGTGTGCAGGCCTACCAGTTCAATGGCCTACGCAGGAGAGGAAAGAGGACACGTTTGCAGGTGTTGTTCAAAATGCTGGTTATGGATGTGACACGTTTGCTTGTATGGCAAAAACTGTTGGTGGATATCATATCCTCGTTGCTTGCTTGGACGATGTCTGTAGATCCTGTGTAGATGGAAGACAGATGGCTTGGAGGGCCTCTTTGAACTCCCTTTGAACGAGTAGAACTGAAGAGGAACATCAGCTTAGGCCACACGATCAATCAATTCATCAGCCTCTATGTGTTTGCAGCCCTTCAATGCCGATGGTTTCGAGCAGTTCCCGTCGTTACCAGGCGTCGACTATGCCTCATCTGATACCTAGCTACAAAAGCTACTGGATACAAGCAGAGGAGTGGTGATATCGGCGGCACTCATGGACGATATACAGACAGGTAAGATAAACGTGATATGTTTTCTCCCACCCAGACTGCAGATAGGCCTAATCTCTCGTCTCATTTTGATTTTGCACTGCATTTCATAACTTTTAGTTGGCCTCAGTGATTGAGATGGTGTATCTCACGCGCCAATCTTTCTTCTAATTCTTAGAATCCAGTTGCTGTTGAAGGGTTGAGAGAGCTGTATCCAAAGAAAACACTTCATCATTGGGTCATCACTGCATCCAGGAAGTTTACTTGTGAATAGCCAAGGCTCAGCTTTTGCTAGGTTGTCAGAAAACATGGACAACCACAGATAATAAATACAATTTTGTAAATGTGTCAACAGTTCATTCCAAGATTGTTGTTAGGGGCAAGCTTTTATGTAGTCCCTGCTGGAAACAAGTCTCTCAGACTTTCGCAGGCTAGCCATGTTAAATATGATACCTTCCAACCAATCAGTCATACATTGAATGATTGGTTCATTATCTTTGCCCATCAATGGGTAGATTTAAAAGTGCAAATGATTCAAATGAACAATTTGAGGGTAGACTTTTGATAGTGGCAATCTATGGGTTTGTTTGCTTTTGACAAAGGTTCATCTTTTATTGTGGCTGGAGGAAGCAAAGGAGATTCCTTAGCACATGCCAAACAAATGCTTGGAAGCGGAAACAGTACAAGTTTGACATTGAGAAAGTTGTATTCTGCCTTTGCATTGTAGCTTATCTGCATTGATAGATTGTGCTTTTTTGATCTTTTTGATTTCATAATGTAGCTAATCAAAATGTCAGTTTTTTTCTCTCATCTTAATCCAAAATGTAGCAAACCAAAAGTTCTGTGTTTGGTTTCATATCTTGATCCAAAATGTGACAAATTAGAATGTGTGCTTCTGGTTTCTTATCTTGTTCCAAAATGTAGCAAGCTAAATTGTCTGCTTTTTGTAATCCCCATCTTGATCCAAATTCAGCAAACTAAAATTGTTTTTGGTTTCTCATTTTGATCCAAAATGTAGCAATCTGAATTGTTTCTTTTTTGTCTAACCCACCTTCATCCAAACTATACCAATCTAGAAACTCTGTTTTTGGTTCCTCATCTTGATCCAAAATGTAGTTAACTAAGATGTCTGTTTTTCTTTTCTCACCTTGATCAAAAATACAGCAAACTGAATTGCCTGTTTCTGATTTGGCATCTTGATCCAAAATGTAGCAAACTGAATTGCCTGTTTCTGATTTGGCATCTTGATCCAAAATGTAGCAAACTGAATTTCCTGTTCCTGATTTTGGCATCTTGATCAAAAATACAGCAAACTGAATTGCCTGTTTCTGATTTGGCATCTTGATCCAAAATGTAGCAAACTGAATTTCCTGTTCCTGATTTTGGCATCTTGATCAAAAATACAGCAAACTGAATTGCCTGTTTCTGATTTGGCATCTTGATCCAAAATGTAGCAAACTGAATTACCTGTTTCTGATTTGGCATCTTGATCCAAAATGTAGCAAACTAAAATTTCTGTCCTTGGTCCCTTATCTTGATCTGAAATGTAGCAGACAGAAAATTCTGTTTGCTTCCAAACTTCTCTGCAAGCAAACTACATGCAACCTTTTTTCTCCATACTGAAGATAGTCAAGCCTAACTATAGTGACTGCACAAAAAAATTTCTCCACGGCGAGAGCAGTATTTAGAATGCTGCAAGTTGTATTCATAATTATCATGGAGGGTAGACACACAACAGAGAGAGGAAACACAGAATTGATCCACATAATATATAAATGTATGTGCATGCCCCTTACATCATTTTATCACATTTATGATTTTTAATAAATTATTTCACTTTTACTTTTATCTCATACAAATATTGTCTGCACACTTCTTTTAATTCATGTTACACGAGCCTCAGACCTTTTTTCTGCAATGTTTTGAATTGGTCAATCAACAGTTCAAGTATTAATTACTGCTGCATGCAAATACCACTGAAGTTTTGATCCCTTTTGATGTTTTGCTGTACACACAGGGAATTAACTAAATCCTGAAATCACTGATGACACCACCATCAACTACTTGCTTATTTTCTTTGCAGGAGATTCTTTTGAGTGCGCAGGCAGAAAAACCTTGCAGCTCCAGTTGAAACATCTAGACCTGAAAAACAAATGTCGGACAAAAAATTAAATTTTATCACAATAAATGGTAGGAGCAAAATGAGCGAAATCTGTGTCATCAACAAGGCACTCCCCAAATGCAGTTATATCCCTCAATAAAATCTTGTCATGATCACAACCTCTGGTGTATCAATTTTAACCCAATGTTGAGGTTGACCAAGCTTTTGAAATTCTATGTTTTGAACTGATCAAATACCGTAATTCCAGCGACAAAGATTGCTCTGTAAGAACAGGGGCGGACTGGCAGTAGAATTGGGGCCCGGGCGATTCGGCAACAAGGGGGCCCGTAACTACGCGAGCGAAAAGTTTGCAGGGCACTCCCTTGGGAAATCTTTTGTGAATACACCCCCTGAATTGGCCTCAAATGATACTGGACTAACTTCTAACAATTTGAATGGTTCTCTATACGAGTTGCATTCTGCTTTGAAACTAAGTGCGAGCGCAGCCAACAAAGCTGGGGGTCCGGGGGCTTACCCCCGGGAAAAATTCTCATTGACACACCCTTTAGATTGTTGGAAAACGCCCCATTTTGGAGAATTTACCATTAAAGAAGCAGAGCATCACGACTGATGGGGGTCCTTCCGGGAAATTTAAGAAAATGACTGCAATTTCACGAGTAGATACATTATTTTTGAACTGCACAATATACAAAGGAATAGTTTGATAGATTCTGGCAACCTCCTGGAATAGAAATAACTTTAAATATTCATCTCTATGAGCTTGGCTTTCACAGCCTCTTTTACTTAAAAATGAACGAATTTCAGCAAAGTATTACGGGCTGAAGCGCCTCGGCCGACCGTTTCCAGCAGGCCTGTTGCAAGAATGCAATTTCTTATAGCATAAGTTGAATGTGAAACCAGAAATCTCAGGGCCACCGTGACCTTCAGGGCCACGCCCGCTTCGCTCTTCTTGGTGAAGGTCTGATTCATTGCCGAGAAATGCTTTCATTTGTCCTTCCTCAAACTTCAAGATCCAACTACTTCCGAAAGGGAATCCGTTTGACGAAAGACCTCGCTGGGAAAATTCTTGAAAGCAGAGCATCAAAATCGTCTACAAAAGGTCTTTTTGTAAAGTCAGTTACTGTACATGTTTTTGTATCATTGTTCTCGTATAATTTTCATTTCATGCCTTAAAGGTATCATTAGATCACATTTCAGAATCCTTAAATGTTGAATACTTCTATCCAGGGCGTACGCAGCACTGGAAGGTGGAGGGGGTCTGGGGCATAGCCCCAGGAAAATTCTTAGCAACCACGCCCTTTAGACGGTCGGAAAATGAAGGAAACGCCCTTTTAGCTATGCTTTGCATCGTAAACATGGCGACAATTATCACAGCAGGTCGCTTTGTCAGATGTGCAATGAGAGTTCATACCCATCATAGAAAGTTACTCTAGGAAAGTCAAGAAGAATAATTATTCAATAACGTCCAGACTAGTATATCAAAACACGCATTGCAAAGTTGCTTTACTGCAAAATGATTTGGAGCTGGTCCTTCGAGCTTGATAGGTGTCTCTTTCGCTCCTTTATAATTGTTTAGTCGGCCGGTGGCATCTTTTATGCAAGAAGCTTTGGCAAATTTCAACAGTAGCTGCAAATTAGGATCCCTATAGCTAGTGGCATGGTGGACAGGCTGAGATAACTTGGGATATTGAAATGATTAAGTGGGTCTGGGGGCCAAGCCCCCAGGAAAATTTTCGGGGATATGTATTCTATAATGTGTCGTTTCTGATGCAACGGTCTCCTAGGTCACTGTAACCGAGTGTAGATATAGGCAAAAGTTGTTTGAAATTAACAGACTGGCAAGGGCATGAGGTAAAGTGAGAAGGGGCCCCTGCATAAAAGACGCCTTCCTCGATCAGGTCTTTATTGGGCCCCTTTGGCAAAAGCTGCTCCAGTTTTGTCAAGTTCTACATTTGCAGATTCATCAGTTCACCTATCAGTCGAAAACAATACTATGCCAATTGGAATTTTGCAGTACCCTTATCTTACGAACTGGGGCCCACTTGCAATCTTTTGACATTTTCAACTGTTTGACAAACAAAGATAACTGTTGAAAGAATTATTACAGGGCCCTTCAACCAATTTTTCGTTGATTGAAGCTGGTTGTTTTGTCACTGTCAGAAAGTTTATCCAAAATTAACCATTTGAAGTATTTTTCTTCCAGCACAGAAGGGGCCCATGGGGACCTTTGCTGAGGGGGGCCCTTCGGGCCCCAGCCCAGTAGCCCGACTGGCCAGTCCGCCCCTGTGTAAGAACCCCTGAAAGGGTAGAACAGGGAAAGATATGAAAAACAATTCTCCATGTATACAGGGCTAAACAGAACTAGCATTGTTTTGTTGAGGCCAATCCTCCCTACCAGGCTAAATTGGTAACTTGTGAGGTGAGAATAGGAAAGTAAATCTATCAAAATCGTAGAAATACAAAATTGTGACATGAGTAGCTTGGGATTAAGTCAAGGCTTGTATAATTTTACCCTTACAGTTTATTCCTTTTACTCTGGCATGTAGGCAACATAAGCTGTAGTGTAGCAAAACAAAAACTCAGTAAAATTTATTGTTCAAATGTTTTCTAAAACTTCATCTTGAAAATTGAAAAGTCTTATTTGGTAGTAACTTCACGTAGTTGATGTACGGTTTAACTTTGCGACAACCTCAGTCGACTTCTCCAGTCGAGATATTTTGGTAGGTTTATTTTAGGCCCGCCATCATACGTACGACTGAACATGCCCTCTCACTTACCACGCCATAGCGCCAAGTGTCTGCCAGCCTAGTCAAGCAATTCTCTCTTCTCCTGGTGTTTTCTGTGTTATAATTTGCTTGTCAGATGCTCTTCCAACATCGAAATATAATCCCATAAGTTCAAGTTCGTTTTGCTTATCATATCGCATCTTCGCCATCATTGGGCCTAAGTGTTCCTTCCCTTGAACTGTAGCTCCTCCTTCCCCAGACATCGACTACGTTGATCTTCGACATCAACAAAATGCTAAGATGTGTCGTGCGTGCCCTTCATACCGGTAGATATCAGGAACACCTGCCATGTCATCAAACGTCGAGTGGCACCGTTTCAAATAGTGATGAATTGCAAGCACTTGTTTGGGTGGCAGCAAGAAATGGTCGCGCTTCCCACAGCAAAGAGCTGTTGTTGACGCAGTCACGCAGATCATCTTGCGACTCGGTTTGCGTCACAGCTCGACTAGTTCCAGACTCTTATCACTCCGCGTCTTTTTTGTTGAGTGGTCATTTTGCAAGCCCCTAAATCCCAATTTAATTGTCTCAAAATTCAAAATAAATCATACCATGAAATTCGCGATACGTTAAAGTACCTTCCATCAAAAAATCGTAAATGGCTGGATATGACCTTTAAAGCCAATCTTCAAATTGCCAACACACTACAACTGAAATTATGACTCGCTACAGACGTAAATAATAAACTGAGGTAAAGTAGCATTGATTACTCACGACTTTTTCATAAAAATCTTTGGGTATCTTAGGAATGATGTCAACTGCATCCAATAAATCATAAGGATCGACTGCTTCATCAGGCTCCTCATCTTCTACGGTTTCAGCACCTAAAAGAAAGATATATACAACTTAAAATATGGCTTTCTCACAATCATATCGTTTCGCATTTTTATTTGGTCTATTAGAGGGTATGTCTCATCCAGCATTCCTTGCACGTGACATATTTTCGTTAGCCTTTGCTGTCGCCATTTTCATGGACCATAGAAATAGCGACAAAAAAGGCAAACCAGGAGACGGCAAGTGCAAGGCATGCTGGATGAAACAGACCCTTTAAAACTTCCACAAACACATTACGAATTACTCTACCTAAAAACTATTTTGTACCACTACAAGGACCATACCATGGGGAGTAAAAAGACTATGGCTAACTCGTGGCCAATGCATGAAAAATGTTATAGTACATGAGTTACAGATATATACAACACACGATTAGAACTGATAACTTATCAACTTGAAGCGTATGCAACTGTGTAAAAACCGAGATGATTGAATCTACGGCTCCTCCACAGCAGTCATACAAACGGGGCACAAATATTTTGGGACACCATGTACTTTTATGGGTCACCTGGTATTAGCAAATGATTTTCAACATCTAGGTTAGTCTTTTCACTGTGAACTGGCATATACAGTATTACCCCGCCAATTAGAAACTCCTTTTTAAAACCAAGGCTACTTGGTTTCTTATAAATGCAGAAAAAAGATAAAACAGGCTGAATAATTCCTTATAATTACAGCAAGAAACTCACCAAATGTGCATCCAAAGAAACCATGAAATTTGATTTTATGTGGGTTACATTAAACGAAATGTTGGACAATGACTATTCAAATTCAGTTACTGTAACTTAAATTTAAAAACAGCAGAAAACATTAACTACATTAGTTACTAGCCATGTGATATTATTTTAAATTCTAAAAGCAAATTGTCAGATTGTTTTGTTTTGTTAGACACATAATAAGTTTTGTATTATGAAGTATATACTTGAAAAATACCACTTTTCCAATCAAAATTATTTTTAAGAAACCAAATTTAAAATTTCAGGCTGATTGGTTTCTTATATCAGGGTAGATGTTGGGCCATCTGGCAGGCTGCAGTTTCTTTTAAGTCAGTTTCTAAATGGCGGGGTAATACTGTATATAGTACGATGAAAGTGGTGCCTTATTCTACAGTTGATAAAACGCTGATACTTCCTTGACTCAAACGGCAGTGAAAGTCAAATAAAACATAAAGCATACCATCGGCAGTTTCTTCTGATGCTTCCTGTACTGGTGGAGCGGTTGCCATTTTCGCTTGCTCTGATATTGTATATCTCGTTGGTGACGGTTTCTTGGGATCTACATTCGAGAATTCTTCTTCGAGCTCTTTCATCTAAAAAAGGTAAGGTATGTGATATGCATTTAATGCACCAATTTGAAGACCAATGACAGATACATATAGAGTCTAGTTTAAAAAACAGAGCAAAAGATGGCTGCATCAACTGATTTGGTAATCTTAAAAAAAAGTAAAAAAAGTTTGTTTCGCATCTTGTCAGTTTGTTTCGCATCTTGTACGTTTGTTTCGCATTGGATGTTAGGCTCATTGGGCACAAATCCATTGTCCAAATCCGCGATCAAATCTCTAGTTTAGCCATTTTGTGATGACCTACTTGCCCAAAGTTAGCACGACACGCAAAGCGAAACGAACCTTAGTAATAACGAGTAAAGTTCAAGTGTATTTTTCGTAGCTGTATATTTAATTTTAGTTTAGTTACATGTTCTCTGTGTTAATGACTGCAGAGTTGTCATGGTCTCCTGCACTCCGTGGTATTGCCCTCGTAGTTTAGTAAAGTAGCTCGTACAAAAATAAATTTGGTAATCTCTCGAGATCATCAAATACAATGGAATACAACAGACCATAGTAAATCCCCGTTTGCACGGGATCGGAGCATAATCGACTGTTTTGAGGGGCGTTTACACGGGATCGGATCCAGAAATGTTCGAGTTTACACGGGATCGGATTCGTTTTGAATTTTATGAAGTCTTAGCAGCACCTTGCTAAATCTTTTGTCTCATTTTTAATTCGAACCTTTATGATTTTGCAGTCTAATAGACTCTTTGTCTTATCTCCGATTTCCTCTTGGAAATTTCAATCATGGCTTTTCAGTTTTATTGCGTCATTTCCCATCCGTACCAGCTCGGACCCGATTCCGGCGTTTAAACGAGACCTTTTTGGGATCAGATCCAACGGGATCACTTACGAAAGTGATCCCACTTGGGTATGGATAGCAGATCCAGATGGGTTCACATCCGTCGGGTCACGTGTTCTCTTTTTGTCTATTCATGTTAATTTAGGGTCTTAGCTAAAGATTAGCTCATAAATATTCAGAATCGGTCCAGGATACGATTCATTGTGGCTCGTCAAAAGTAGTTAGTTTATTTTGGCGCGATCGGTATATCCTCCTTTGTTAAAATAATTGAGTAGTTTAAATTTAGTTTGTCTAATTAATAAAGGAAAGAATGTCGGTTGTTACCTGTACAGGTTTAACGTTAGCCAACTGCGGTCGCAAAGCATCACGTATCCATCTGTAGAGTTCAACGGCAAGTGATTTCGCCTAAGAAATTAACAAACAATTACTCTCACTTTCAAAAGGATACACCTGTAAGTAACTGTAGGTTCAGTTATTCGGAAGTTAATAAACCGTGCTACCTTTACTGTATTGAAATTATTTGCGAGGGAACTAAGTAATTACTTGTTGATCTTGCGAATGAACTTGGGGGCCAGCTGAGAAAAAATGTTTTAACTCTACAGCACTTAAATAAAAAATTTAAGAAATTTATTGGAAAATTTAGTTGCGGAAACTATCCAAAGTGTAAGAAACTGCCTACCAACCCTGGACCTAATTTCTTATAAAAGAATGAGTGTAATCGTTAATGTATTAAAAGCTTGCGCTATCAAACTTGTTTCTATTTTGTGAAAAGAATTCCGTCACAAAACTACAATAAATATGTTTTGAGATATGAAGTTACAGGGTCTGTCTCGCCTTGCATGCCCTGCAGGTACCATCATTTCGCTGGCCTCGTTGCCACAATATTCATGGCCCATTCCCATGAATAGCTTCACTCCATAAGGACCCTCAAGTTACATTCATCTTATTGAGTTGAATTGTTGCTGTTGTTGCTGTCGCTCCACTGAGGGCCTTACTTTCCTAGAGCTGTAAAAACGGCAAAAATGTCACTGTCGTCTACTGGTCAGAATTTGGTTTAGGGAAAGGCGGTTTTTCCAATTATGGCAAAAAGGAACCTACTATGGCAAGAATGAACCTTTGCCGAAGTACTGATATCTAGTTTTATGGTACAGTAGTTCTAGAAAAGTGATTCTAAGCATGTTAGCCCCAGTGGTCGTGAGAAATAAGCAGCAGGTGAATTAGGCCCAACAGATATTTTACTAGCTATTCGAAAAAGAATTAGAATCAAACGATAAATTGATACATAACGTAGAAAGTTCAATTGTACACAATAGTGATGGAAGCTCCAGTCAAACCCTTAGTAGGACTGCTAATATGTTTTATATAGAATCAGTACGGAGCTAATCTGTTTCTACCAGCGTATGAAAATAAGTCGTATTTGTAGGGTTATCAGTTCAGGCAAAAGCAAAATCACGACATGTAATTGAGTTTAACTCATAAAAGCGCGGACAGCAAGGGCAAGTCAAGTGATGGCAAGTGCAAAGCATGCTGGATGAAACAGACCCTTTAAAGTACTGCTAATCAATTCTATATAAAACATTCTGTATCATCTTAGACTTTTCATTATAACAAAGCCGCGCAGTTTACAATGTGTGAGTGGTTCATTTCTTATGCTCTCCATAGCACTAAATTTCTCCACACGCAAATCAAACCGCAAAAGAACTGATTATCATTATAAGAAATCAAAATTGCATAAAGGCACGATCCTATTTACGTAAATTTAGATTCACATTTTCTATAAATGGGCTTTACAAGTTGCTTGAAGTTATGTGAAGCAATAACTAGCCTTCAAATGAAAAATCAGTGATGGTGAATTAAAAGGGATTAATTCTCGTCGCTTCACTTATTCAAGGAACTTGTGAAGCCCATTTACACGATCACATTCTGTGATCACGTAAAAAATGTGCAGCAACTTTTACGTAAATATGATCATGTAAACCAGCCTTAATACACCAAGAATTTACCATTACGAAAGTAAGAAGTGACACCTCGTTTTGTGGCGCAAATTTGTGTGTGTCAAAATGTGCCGGCAAACTAGGCCTAGTATAAAATGATTCGTCTTAGCAACGACCATACGTACCTCTTCTCGAACATTCTTATCTGAATGCTCCAATAACTTCTGCAAAGATTTTACGACTGGTTTCATTGTGATGACTTTACCACCAAACTCTCTGCAAAGAAGACTAAACTATCATCAAGTGTAATTTCGTAGCCATTAAAGTATAGCAAGATCCCTGTTTTCTTTAGCCTTCTAATGCAATTTCAGAGTCGAAAAACAAGGTGCGCTGGAATCAGGGGCCCGTTACACGATACGCGAACGACGTTTGCTGTGACAAATTTTCGGCGACGGGTTTCTCATAGTATTATTCACCAAAATTGCAAGTATCTGAAAATTTGACACGTAGAATTGTCTGGATTTCTTCAAACATGTTTGGAAGTCTGCGGAAATCCAGTTTATTTACGATGAAACACATTTTTGTCCATAGCATATCGTCTTCGATCATTTTGATCATTTACCTAGTAGTGCGCAGTATTTGAATATTTGTTTTTGGTATATTTTTCCATCTTACATAGAAAATTTTCTCGTTTAATGCTCTCTGGGTCACCTTAAAAAGAAATGAGAATAAACGAAGATTTGTAACGCATTGCTTTCAAAATCTGGCAAAAAGTTTGAGCTAGGTTCCCTGAAAAGGTTAATTTTTTCTACATCTGGTGCCATAGAAACTTTAAATGACTTAATTACCACCAGAAAATTTCAACTGTGGCGCAGTGATGCCTCTTACTTTGCATCCACAACAGTCAGGCAGTCTGGGTTCAATCCCAGGTAGAGCCAATGACAAGAGGTCTCGGACGCTATTAGGCGCTAAAAACCGCAACTTCACCTTCACCTCTACCATTTTTCAATGTGAATTGCTATCTTTTCGAATAGGCAAATTAGAGTGACGAAGTGATACCTGGAATTCGTCAACGTTTTCAACCTGATGTTTTTACTTTCATTTATACAAGGACTCACAACCAAACAGATTCTAAACAGGGTCTAAACTCTTACGAAAGACACTAAAGAAGCATCGAAAGTCTTTTTTCCTTCGAAGGCCGAAAAAAAGTCGAATGTCGCTTCGAACGTCACTTCGAGCGTCGCTTCGCTTCGAAAAGTCGAACTTTGAACTAATCTGCCAATCAAACGCAAACAATTGGACGTGGGTTGACCATATTTAAACAGTAGCGATCTGATTTGTGGTCGCGCCGTAAACACAGCGGACTTGGCCTAAATTAGTGCCCGTTTTGAAGCTGCCTTGTCTGAGTCTCAGTTTGAAGCCATATCATCATCAAATTCAATGCGAGAAACTTAGACTCACGTAGTCAGTCTATGGGCAAATGAAGATTCACGTTCACTTAGCATTCACTAACCTCAATGCCTGATTTACGAGTGCAGCACACGCAGCAACTATTTTTGGTTGCTTGTTTGCAAATCCATTGATGAGTTCCTCCTGTGAATAATATCAAAATGTTTGTCAAAGATAAATAAATGAGATTGAAATATTAGCTAAATCTGTTCTTGTTACCTGTATTTAAACACATGTATCGTTAAAAGAAACAAGGAATAGACAAAATCGGGTAAGATTTGTTTACAACTATTTTTTCTTTATCGACCTGAGCGAGGCGTCCTTTATGATTTGATCGATGCTTTAAGCCAATTTTTCAGTCACTTTGCAACCATGATATTTTTGTAAAGTTCAATTTACCTATATTCGTAGTGCTCATGAGAAAACGAGAAAAATCACAAAGATGCGTTGACCGTTTGGCTCTTAACTAGAATTTGAATCATTCAAATCTGTGAAATACTCTTGGTGCTATGAATTTTCAAAAGTGGAAACTTTCTTCTCTCTTGTCGGTACATTTGTTGTATCTTTCATGCGATGTGATTATCAGGCCCATTTGACCAACATACATTCATTTGTAATGATAACAGTGAGATCTCACTAAAACTTTATAAATAGCCTTACCATGACAATCTCTTGCTTTTCCTTCTCAATGTAAAGGAGACAAATATCTATCCCAATTTGCTTGTGCTTTGGTTTTCCATTTAATACTTTTGTAACAACTGCAGACACAACTTCAGAGCAAACCCTGAGTAAAAAGTATGACAAATGTTTCAAAAGGTTCTATCAAGCAATGATGTTCCAAAAAGAAAGGTAGAAACTCGGTTTATATGAAATAAGAAGACAGCTTGCAAATTATAAATTTTAGCAGCAGCATGGGGCTCTTTAGCGGAGGCTTCACAAGTATATAATCATTAAGGCAATTTCTTTAGAGTTTCTTAAAATTTTTAGCTGTATAGCACAATACACATTTCTAATAAACCAGTTTCTTGTCTGAAAAAGTATTTGATGCCTAAACGCAAAGCATACAGTAGAAGCAACAAGGATCATCCAAAGAAACATGTCATATTCTTCATACAAGTTTGGGCTGCTTTGTAATTATCTAATGTTGATTTCTTTTCTTTGATGATTTCAAAAGATTTTGATGCAAGATTTTGTCACACATGTAAAGAGATAACAACAAACCTTCCAGAGTCTGTAGAGTTCTCAATGCATGCCAAAGTTGCCAACAATCCCTTCTCTTGCGCAACTGCATTATTATCTGTGACAAATTTCTTCAGGAGTCCAAGGTATGGGAGGAATTCTCTACTCTTTTCATTGTCAATCATTTGAAATTTCTTCTTTGCCTCTTCATACCCAGCAACTCTTGCTTTCCATAGCTATGGGAAAAGGGAAGAGATAGGGTTATGCTGCACAAGTGCTGCAAAGCAAATACGATGTCTAAGGGATCGTCTCCAAATATTTGTATCAAATCTGTATATATAGGGAATTGGTAGCATTATACGATATTGATACAATATTCTATAAGCCGCATACAAATTAATTTGTATCGCCACCTTCCAGAATTTGTATAAATTTGTATACAATTTGTATATAACAGAATCCTGTATCAAGCCAGAGTCACAGAACCCAATCCAGAGTTGGGTGGCAAAAACCTTCTACCACCTCTAATGTTAGCGGTGGCAGATATCAGGGTGGCAGAACTGATATTCAGCCAATAGACAAGCACCTCTAGACCATCCTAAGATTTAATGTAATACAAAACCTGACACTTGTCACTCATGTGGTCACTTCTTTGTTTCCCTGCCCGCAAAGATAGCCACTTGATAATTCTTGTGAAGGGTCTGATATCAAGTGTCAAAATAGCGATTTCATATGGGCTCAGAGAGATTTTGGCTGGCTATGATTATTCCTTATTCCTAACTAACTAAATGTGCAGAATTCCAAATGCAGATTAAAGGAAACAAATTCGTGCACAGACAAATTTATTTATTTCATTGCAAATTCAAAAACTCACCATGCTGACCCTTGATTCAGTGTAAACCTGAAAAGTCTCTTTGGATGTCTTCCCTTCATCGTTCTGGACAGCCTAGTTCCATTTCATGATATTTGTCCAATGAAAATACATAGATATAAAGCAATTGGATTGGTTTATGACAGGTAAATATTGTACATACTCAAGTGCAAAGATTGCAACAGAAACCGAGCCACAGCAATGTTATGCTTGTCCGCCTTTCTTTCCTGATTCTTACTAGACTACCGCGCTTTTTCTGACTGATCAGACCCATCAGACAACCACATACATTGACAACACTTCATTGTGGCATGGAGAGAGAAATCCAAGAATTAATACCCAGATCATGTTTCATCATTCAACGTTTAACCATTCAAATGACCATTTCAAGTCGACCTTGCTACTGTTGCAATACTAACTTATGATGGATACTGTGGTAAAATGGACAAGAATAAAGTTTAGGCTAGTAAAAATGGTGATTCGCAACGTTGCATTTCATATTGCACCATGATGTTACAAAAAATTATGTATCACACGAACGAATATACTAAGCTACATAGCATTCCTCATGGATTAGAAGACTATTTAAAATCTCGTACATCTTTGGTAAAATCTTTTTGTTTTCAAGATAAAGCCGTACAAAACTAAATAAAAATACTGTTTCCTTTTTCAATCTGGTTTCACTTTTTCGGAGTAGTAGTTCACCCATAGACGGGATGGCGCGACCGGGGGCTTTAGGGGGCAGGAACCTCTCACAAATTCATTGAGTTCCCCGTAGAATTTTTGGATTTTCCTATGCTTTATTGGCATTTTGTTAGCTTCTGCTCGTTATGTATTTAGAGAATGTAGTCGCATTTTAAGCTAATCTGAAAGGTATGCCCGAAAACTCTTGCTTACGCTCGATGTCAGCACTCTGACAGTTTTTGTCCCCCTAGCTGCGCTTCCCTGGCGCCATCTCCCCCTTGACATTTCCTATGTCACAAAATCTCTTTGGTATGGAAACGAAGCTAGACGTGATTTCAAGCGTACGTTTTTCACCACTTTTCATTTTTTCATATGGCGAGCAATAAAAGAATCCTGTCATTGACATCGCAAGTCCATGAATATGAAGATGATGATGTTGGGAAAAATTCAATTTATTAGCAGACATGTCCAAATAGACCCCAAGATCTACCTGACTAAAACTAGTCACTCCGTCATGAAGTGCTAAAGTATGTGCAAGGCTTTGGTATGGGACATGGACGTGTGAGAACTTTCATCGTGATTTTGTGGAGATTTTGAAGTTTCTTGAAGGGGATTTGTCGATAATTTTAGGACGGAGTGGCTGATTCCAGGCATATAAAATTTAAAATATAATGCAGCATTTTTCCTGTAAAATGATACCTTGTCCGATATTATATTATTTTCTTAAAACCCAGGGGACTGTGGCCTTTGAAACGGGGAGTCTTTTTTGACTTACTGAGTATAAAACAATCACTAAAATTCTATTTTAAAGAAAACACTTCGCCCTTTTGATCATAGGAAATAGGAATCACCTACAGGTGTAATTTACTGGTTTAAATGGACAGTATGTCTGTCAACAGCGAATCATGGAATTATGCAACCGCAAATTATCAAGGATTTCAAATATAACCATGAATGTTTATTATGGTCAGGTCATTCATCGCCGCTGGACCAAGTTTGAAGCGGTGTTTGATAATGGTTGTGCAGAGGGCAGAGGGAAAAACTGTTATTTTTGGTGATAGACTTTTCTAAATTTCTTATATTTCATAGAGAACTCCAATATTCCTTATTCCTTCAATTAACCGATCGTTACTGGACTAGCGCGCCATTTCCGATTGTCCAGACAACCACATTCATTAACAGAATCTATAGGTATATAGCATCTTGTTATTGATAGTTTAACTAAATTCATTGAATACAGTGTTATGAAAGCTGAAAATTGATAACATTTAAGCTTAATAAGTGACAATGGACACTCAACTTCTTATTCCATCCTTCCTCTTACATGTAAAGGAAGCAACCCAATCTTGAAATGCTTTGCAGCCTGTGGTATTATTCATCAATGCATCAAGCAGTCTCAAAAAAAATTGTGTTTGGAAATATAAGATTTTGAAATGAGGGTTAAAGGCCAGGGAAGAAAACATCAAGCGTTGCATGAATTTGGAATCTGTTCTTGGAATGTAGGTTTAAGGCATTTGCAACATGGCTGTTGCCTTCGAGAATTCTCCTCAGGAGACTTTTAATTGCATTAGACGTACGACTTTTCTCATGTGTATTGAGAAGATCAAATACAGTAAGCTAATGCCAAGCTTAGAAATACAGTAGACATGCCAATTTCCCATTAATGATGAGAAAAGTCCCTGTACAGTACTCAAAATAGTATCGATGGAATTCTACAACTTTGCATTTCAGTTCCCATAAATTCTTGTGTCTTAAACTGACCATCTTGAACAGAAAAAGAAGGTTGCCGTTTCAATGAATAGAAATTGGTGATTGGCCAAAAGGGACTGTATTGGAATGATTTGAAAGAACCATAACAGCATTATTCTTAAGAGATTAGTCGTTTCAAATTTGACCAATGATGAGGAATACCTATTCATGCTGTGATGAAAGTCAGCAATGTGGGCCATTCACCGCTATAATGCAGTGGTGCTTGTTAATGGTTGTACAAAATAACCAATCGCATATGATTTTAATGTCAAGGACCAAAGTGATAACGAACTGAAAATTTATACAATCAACCTGTACCAGACGATGCAGAATACCAGACAATATTTACAGTCGTGACCAAAAGTTTAATACCCTCAATTTTGTCAACAACGTTTCTTAGCGCCACGAAATAGAACCCTAGCACTCTGCCTATTGTACTCTATTATAGCAAAACGGTGCAGAAATTCAAAAAACAACATCGAAGTTCGGAATCTACATGGAAATTTGACCCAAGTATAGTTTAAGAGAGTAAAATAGGGTTCTATTTTGTTATGTCAGGAAACGTTGTTGAAGAAAATGTGGTCTTAAACTTTTGGCCACAACTGTAAATATTGTCTCCTACAATCCAAATTCTAATCCTCATCAGCAGCTTCCAAGGAATTGGCAAAGCGTTCGTGAAGTCTCTTTGCTTTAACCTTATCAATTATTTCATAAGTTGCTACAGCAACAAGTTTTGCACCAAGTTGCTCTGGCGTTCCCCAAGCTATCAAAAATTTTTTCTTTACCACCTCTCTCTTTCTTGAAGAAAAGTAGTGTAGATCACCAGGACGTATGTCTGCAAAGTCAGCAAAAATCTCATCGTCGGATAATGCTGTGCATTCATCTTTAAGCGGTATCAACTTTGACGACAGTACTCTGCCCAAGTAATACCTTTTTATCCCAGGATGGTGATACAGGAAGTAGTGACCAACTTCGATCTACAAAATTGTACAGATAAGAAAGCAGGGAAAGGCGATGTTTTTACAATGCATTCTGATTGCCATACTGACGGACTTTTTTCATAAGTCCTCAGTTCTGGTTATATCGCAAAGAGAAATTGGTAAACATCCTCCTGTCTGAAAAACATTCAATCCTCCAGTTTGACAAACATTAATTTGATTTACCAGTTTCTTCATTCTCGCATGTCTTGTTCTTCTAACTTTAGTCAATTAACAGGTGACCATCGAAAGACTGGGCAGCAAGGTGGTGCGGGTAAAAATCAAATGATGCTGACGAAATAATTTTTGAACAGATAGTCTTGTTGGTGCTTATATTTGATTGGAGGTTTAAACTACTGTCACATTGCACTGTAAGCGACTATCCGTTCCTCGATAGCAGAGAGGTAAGCGTACGTGGCAAATTTTTTACCCTTTGTCAGGTTCATATAGAAATGATCGGATACAATTTTTCGATGCACCTTTTTACCAGTGTTTTTCAGACAATGATGATACAACCTTTGAGTACAGGTCATCAAAAGAAAAGAAAAGTAGCGATGGCAACGGTAGATCCTACATTCAGGTATTACAGTAAGATGAATTTCATATAGATGTTTCATTCACCTACCTCAGTTCTTTCCTCTAGTTTATTCTTATTCTCTTCGTGCTCTTTGTGAATCGCTTTTGTGCTTGCTATTTTACGTGGACTTTTCCTTTCAATTTCTTCGTTTTCCACACTCGTGAGCATGTCTTGACTTTCGTCATCAGAGACCTCATCAATCATTTTGAATATAACATCATCCAGACAGCTTACTGGATCCTGCAAAATTAATTCAATGTCATTTTAAGGATTTTAGTGAATTGTGCGAAATTTCACTTGGTCAATTTGTCAATCCATCTTTGATAGTATATTGCGAAAACAACTCGCCTGACGACCAGGAAAAGTTTCCACCATAACAGTATCCATGACCAGTTTTGAAGATTGATGATTTAAGCGTTATTGAAACAAAGGGATAAATTTTACTTAACAATTAAAGGTGATCAGTCAGATGGAGTGGATTGATACTTGATACTTGATACTTGTACGAGAGTCTCAGCACTGGGCAGATTTCTTTGTTTTTTATAAAAAGATACTCGTATGACGTATCCATTTACCTGCTGTTGTATTTTCTGTTTCTGCTTTCCATACGCATTCATTTCACGTGTCGTTGAGAGCACCTCAAATGGTTGCTCTGGCAAAATTTCCTGTAGAAAAGAAAGGCTTTGGCTCTTTAAACCCAAACATTCCTGGAAGTGGTTTTCGAAACTAGCAAAATCTACAAGGGTCCTTTTCCTTAGGTTAACAGCAGCTCAAAAAAGTTGGAAAAGCAGCTTTGCCCAGTGAGTAGCTGAAAATGTTCTCAATCGATTTTTCCTATGCATGTAAGTGATCCGATGAACACATGGCACACGCGTTCAAGTGTTCCTTTTGAAAGAAGCAATTTATTTCCTTTTTTTCACTGTTGCTAACACTAACGCACTTGCATGGTAAAACTTTAAATTGGGAATTCAATGAGCGTTTTAGCTATTCTGTAAAAGAAGGTGGATGGAACTTTTTGTAGAATTTTTCGAGTGTGCACAATTGCGATTGAAGCGTATAAAATTCGCTTCAATCGCATATAAAACTCGTATAAAAAAGCGTATAAAACTCGCGTATAAAATTTTATAAAAATATTGCTCGATCCAGGCTCTTTTGTAGAATAGCTAAAAGGTCTATTTCTGAAGCTGGAGGGACAAATATGAATGGTTGCGAACTAGCATCCCTAATTAGCGAATGTCCAAATACAAAGCATTCATATCAGAGGTAATACAACTTTCTTAAATCAGTTCTTGGTCAACTCATTGTATCAGATGGTGAACAAGAATGCCCGTCATCGTCAGTGCCACATGCCAGCTAGATATGTCCTGATATTTAAAGGCGAGGTATAAAGCTGCTGCGAAATCTTCAAATAATAACAAATTAAAAGTCTAGAAGATTAGGTCGTTCTGCAATAAGTGTTCAGACTGGCATATTGGTTTTAGACACACAGTAGTTAAAATACGTCCATCTTTGAGAAAGCAACCCATCCCACAGCTTCGTATTGTGACCTGAAAGTTGAATATACGGAAGTTAAAGCTTATAGAAAGAGTTCTCGACCTCTTTTTGAGACAACTGTTTGCTCGTTTTTGCTTCTGTTCTATTGCCTTCCAGTGTACCACCCAACCTTTCAAGCTACAACAAAGCAAGAGAGATTTCACCGCAAATGATAAAGGTAAGAAAGGCCCACAAAGAATGAGGGTTCTTCCACATATTGTATGTAACTGTGAGTTGAATGATTAGTGGATTTTCTTATCTTCCTACGGCTGATAGCGTAGCTAAATAGTTTGAAGAAGCTAGATTTCCTGGATAGTTATTAACTCGCATTTCAATTAGGAGCCCTAAACAGACTCATTTTTAAGAAACTGCTTTTAGGTGATGGTAGTGGCGGTCTCTTCAAGAAAACCAGGAGAATCTTCTCGAAGCAATCAAATGTCACCACCAAGTTTTGCAACAGCCATGGTTCTTTCGAACAATTTTCTGGGCTCAGAAAGCCATATTCCATGACTTTAGTGGATTACTTGAGTCGTGAAATTCCATTTTATGCACAATGATAAAACTCTGCATGAACGATTGCAACATATAAGAACTATTGGCAAATCTAAGGAACCAGTGAACAGCCAAAACTAATTCGTTTTGAATAAAGCTAATTTTATACCGGTTGGTCTCTGTCAGTACCAATAACTGAGCTTTCTGTTTGCAACTGTGGCATCGCTTCATGGTCGTTCAAAACCATCTGCAAGTCTCGCTGAAGTCTTTCAATTGTCCTATCTTTTGCCTTGATTGCACTATCATGCTGCTCCTTAATCTGAAATGGCAGCATAAACAATTGTAAACTTTATCTTGCAAGGCAACAGTTTGAGACTCGCAAACTTTAGATTTGGCCATTACAAATCGCTATCTGACTTTTAAAGTTGCGCCATGACTACCGAATTCGGATACCCAAAAGTGTACTTTGTTTCAGCTTGATGCTTCGTTACCTCATGTGGTTTCTCAACCACTGCAAGTAAATACGACATCTCGAAATGAAAAAAACCCTGTCCCGCTAAATCTTTGGACGAACGATTCTATTTTGTGTTCAAAAGTATTTGGTCGACACATAACTCTTTATAGCTATAGAAACCACCCTAGAGAGTTGAGACTTAAACAAGTAGATTACCCTTTGGATCTCAAGTCTTTTGTATGTGATAACTGAGTTGGCCATACTAAGCTGGTCCTCCAATGACAACGTCTTCTGTTGGGCCTGAAACGACAAGACACATTTTTGACGCAGTTTCTTAACAAAAGCAAAGGCACCACAAAACATGTCTGTAATTATCTATTATTTTGTAATCTAAAAGTATTGGCAAGATGCTTTTCCAAATCTAGGTATCCTTGGTGCATTGATATCCTTGTTTCAGAAGTGATGCGAAATAAGGGAAAGCAATGACAATAGATTTATCTTTCCCTGTGCGAGACTGAGGCGTTGCAGCTAGAATCACTTTCTCGCTGCAGCTAGAATCACTTTCTCGCACACTTTACCTTAAGAATGCAATAATACCTTTTCCAGTTCAGTAATGTAATCATCTAGTTGCTTCTGTAGGTTGGCTATTGTATTCTTCATCGTGTTTTGCTGAAGAAGAGAGGTGAAGATAACAGGAATTGCAGAAAGGTATTGCACGTTTTTCATTATGCACTCGTCTTTATAAATCTACTAGGATTTTGGCCAACTAGCACAATAATGTCTCAGAGAGATTTTTGTGATAAACCTTGGGAATGAATGAATGAAAATAAATAGAATCTAAAAAGCCATGATACTAAATACTTAATTCCAATTTTGATGATTGTTAATGTATATACAATTTTATAGAAGATGAAAAATGAAATCATTTCCTAAATATTCAATATTCAATATTCAAATATTCAATGTACCTGTCACATAGTGCTGGAATAAACGTGATATAGCCATCAAGCTTCGTATAGCTTTTTGCGCCCTTCCCAAACTTTGGTGCCTCTCGAAAAAGTCCGCTGGGGGCCATGGCCCCCTGGTCCCACCAGCCAGGCTGCCACTGTACCTCTGTCAAAGATCCCGGGGACAACTTCAATAGGTGGGTGACAGGCGACGGAATTTATTAATTTTTGCGGAAATTATACCCCAAAATTTACAGGCTATTTATTACCCTAAAGTCTTGACAACGACATAAAATTTTAACCAATAAAGTGAACTTTAATCAAATTCAATATCTTTAAAGAGTTATTCTCCTAATATGTCACTCAAAAATTTATGCCAACTTATGATTTTTCTAAAAATTATACCACAAAATATATTTCCGCTCAAAAAAAGGCAGCATACAACAATGGCACATGCCGTACCAGCAAACATGGTAGTTGCCCCCTCCCCTGGTGAAAAGTCCTCCGCCACGTGGTACATATTACATTACCTGCGCCTTTAACTGCTTGATTGTCTCATTTTGTGCACGTGTCTTTTCCCTTGCTGTCGCATTCTCTTCCGTGAACTAGGAGTTGGGTGGTAAAATATTACTAACTCTACTAATGGCTGGTATAAAAAAGGAAATAGTATTATGAAGCGCGATCATTGGCTTCGGTTGTTTCCTGGCTCTTTCTTCACTTGTCCTTAGACAACTAACAGCAAAAATAGACGTTGGCACATGAAAGATACTATTTTTCAATGCGACATTAGTTGAAGCCTGGTCTCCATATAACCATAGTGGGGCAGGTGCTGCAATGCAGTCTTGAGACTACTGCAATTAATGTTTCCATTAGACTTTCTCGTCTCGTGGCAGAAGCATCTATCTTGTGGGCCGGGAAAGTTGATTCAAATGAAAAATATGTAAAAAAATGTATGGCTGTTTGAAAACCAGGCTTAATTGTGAGCATCATCTGGGCATTTGTGACATTCAACAGAGTGATTTGCAAACTTCTCTGTTAACTGAGAAAAAAGACCGCCTTGGAAAGTTGTTTGGTATAAACCTACAAAGGATACAAATTTATCTTACCGATGTACTTGATTGATTTGAGGGTTGGGACTTGTTGGTATCTTCTATCCTGCCACGGACACGCTGTTGATGTAGAATCAGAATAAAAACATCTTTTCGGATAGCGTAAAGATGTGGGCCACTTATAGGCCTTTATCTAAAGTATTGCAGAGCCCAATGTCGCAAAAAGTGGTTGAGTGAATTTTTCGATGTAAACTTTGTGACAACATAATGTTCTATCTTATGTGGCATGCTAAAAGAAGATGAAAATGTATGTGCCAATTTTTCTGAGCACATTTAAGGGTGTTTTTCGAGCCTCTCGTCCTGGTATCAAATGCTGCTACATAGTTATGACATTAAGCCTGTTTAGTGAAAACTTAGTGTCCTTTAACAACGTAAAAGTGTTATATGTCCTTATATGTCGTCGGCTATTAAGATAGAAAGCCCATAATAGATTGAAGGCCTTGTAATTGTATTTACAATTGTATTTTCTCCGCCAAGCATCAAAATTTATCTGCTCACATCACAGATAAATTGGCTTTCAATGTCTGCAGCATCAGGGAGCCTTCTGCAGTCGGTCAATCGTTCGTCCAAGACGGGATGCACCTCCCAGAGGTGTTCCTGTAAGTGGTCAAGTGAAGTCTGCACATGTGTTTGCGAATGAATTAGTTGCGAAAACGCTTTGTTCTTTCACAAGATACAGATGACCATACGGGTTCATACAATGATAATGAATTCTCAAAACTTGTAATTTCAGAAATGTGACTGGTTGCTCGCTGGGATATCGGGGGGGGGGGGTACCCAAAACCCTGGATTGATTGGGCTCAGTGTTTGACTTCTTGCGGTCTGTCGAAAGTAGAATCTTATTTCTGGCACATTCCGCATGCAAACTATAGCGAACTCACGGGGGGGTTCTCGGCTAAATTTCGGGTAGGGGGTGCCGCCCACAGTTTGAAAATGTAACCGTTGGCTAGACCAATTTTTGTGAAAATGATACCCTTGGCTAGACTGATTTTTCTTTCAGAAGTGCTCTGAATTGGCATTTTCTAGGCAAAACTTGCCAAATTTTCGCATTTTCTAGACCAAAATTTTTAAGAAGTTGGGTTTTTTTTACAAAAATTACCGAATTTTGACATCTCTTTGACCAAAATTCCCAAAAAGCATACCCTTGCCTAGACCTAACTCGACTAAAATTGCCAAAAAGTACACCCTTGGCTAGACTAGAAGTCCGAAAAAGTATACCCTCGCGGGCGGCACATCCCCAGGTACCTTTACTATGGAAGAACCCCCCCGTGAGCGAACTGAATCAAGTATACTGAATCAAGCGAACTATACATTCACACAACCGGTCGACTAAATTAAGCCAAATGTAACTAAGCCACCACACCATGTTCATTTTTGTAACGTTCCCCTATCATAGAGTCTCGTTTCTCTGTTCCATTGTTCGTAATAGTTTCTCGCAATTGTATATTTAGTTGTAGTTTTAGATTAATATTCTTCATGTGGATGGCCCTGGGGTAGTCATGATCTTTTGCTCCCCTTGGTATCGTTTTGTGGTATTGTATAGTAGATCGTTCGTAGTCGTAGGTAATTCGTAAATTGTAAATTTTTATATTGAATCTATATAAAAAAATTGAATCAAGCAATATACACACAGAAAATACCTCATTTGATTTATTCACTGAATCAGCACGGGACCTTTCATTGAGCATAGAAATCGTTGCACTTCCTCTCAAGATCTTTGCTAAGTCATCATGCTGCTGCTCTTCAGTTTTGGTGTTTAAAAACCTAAAGGTGCTTGCAAAAGCTTCCTTTGCCCGCGTACTTTTCTTCAAAGCACCATTCTTCATTTTAGCTGCGATCTCCATCATTGATTTAAAACATCTATCACTTAAAGCAGCATGCCTTCTTGGTTCTTTGGGCATCTTTGCACCAACCTGACAAGATGCGTGTATACAAAGATCATATAAATAAATAATGTATGTCATATTACATATTTATCACACATAGGCAAAGCTTGTCAAATAAAAGGGGCTGGCCATCTTAAGTCACTTTCATTCATAATGAAAATTATATTATTCACTTCGATTTTATCTCGAGGAGTCCGAGGGGCATCTCACTGATTCAAAAAGCGTACGAGATTTTTACAGAACAAAGATTACGAATTTTGGATGGATTTTTTGTCCAAGATGTACCAGATTTTTTAGAATGAAGTGCCCCTCGAACTAGTCTGGAAGAACGCGGACGTGGTTCGATAAGTGGATAAATAGTTATGTTTTGTAATGGTTTCGTTTCATACAGGATGCTTTGCACGGGCTGTCTCTTGGTTGGCCATTGTTTTGTTTTCGCAATATTCTTGGAGCCCCAGAGGTATGTAGTGCTATGGCAATGTCCACTTTTTCACATTCATTATCGTCATTATCATTTTTATACACGAATGAACTCAACGGTCGATGCCATGTGAAATGATTGATACACCGTATATGATAGAAACAATTTATACTTACAGACAAAAATTCTCCAGGGAGGCGACGGCATGCTATTTCTTTGAATTTTTTCTTGTCCACCGGCGTAAGATTGTCTCCTGGAGATTCGTTAGGACGAAGATTTAGATTATTGGGGAAAATCGCAAACAGCACGCTCCTGAGCCATATAACGAGAGCCATATAATTTCCATACAGTGAAATGTTACGCTCTTCCATCGTTTCTCCTACAGGCTTCGGTAAAATAGGTCTTTGCCCTATCGCGAAAACCGTATTTACAGCGTCCACGCGTGCTGTTTCCAGACCCGGTAAAATGCCATCATCAGATTCTCTTAAATTAGGTGAACCTAACGGTGACTCACCAACTCGCTCTCCGGAAAGGATGGATCCCTCTTGAGCCTCGCTGCAACTATCTTCCTCGTCTAATTCACTGAGCTCTCTTTCATCGAAATTCATCCATTCTAGTTTTGAGGGTCTTGAAGTTCGTTCCATAGTTGGAATTCGTGGTCTCACTTCACGACACAAACTAGTATTGCTTAACTTAATTTAATGCTTTTGAATAGCGATGTCAGTTTTATATTCAGACGTCCGAAATTCCTGAAAGCCGTTCTGGGACAGTTTAAGCAATTTCCTGCCCATGACATTGCAAAATTGTGGCAAACTACGAATAACCAATTTCCTAAGAAATGAGTGTAACTTTATCTCTCGATTGCAAAATGTTTTACGCAAATGGAAATTAGAATTTGAAACACGAGCCAAAAATCAAACCAAGAAATCTAGCATAATCCAGTTAAAAATTTCGGTTTGTGTCGTACAGCTGTTTTTAATGAAAGGAATAAGTGCATTTAACATGATGATATATCACCATGAAACTGATTGTAGGAGTGAGAGCAGACTGATGTGATGGATTCAGGATGATGAGAGCTACACAATGATGTCATGGATTCAGAATTAACTGTGAGTATGCAAACTGATTGAATTCTATATATTTAAAGCAACAGATTTACTTAGTCATTTTCCTTTTGGTATAACTATTCTGTTGTCTGTTTTACCTCTTCCTTGGCGTCTTCCTTGTTGCTCGTTTTCGCCTCGCTTGGTTCACTGCGCTTCCTTTTCCTCTTCGGCTCGTCCACGTCACCGTCGTAACCCTTCATAGCACATTCCTCACGACATGCTTTTCGATACTTCCTATGCGTCTTTTTCTTGCAAACTTTTATCGTACTTTCTCCCTGTCTGTTCTCCATGTTTGTTTGAATTTTAAACGTGAAAAGTTAAAACACGAATATAACGAAGTTTGATGGATGGGTGTTCAATGTAGTCTAATGATTACTTGTCAGGTTTACCTGATATAGAATCTGAGGTTACAATGAAAGCGGAAGGAGCGTACCACCCCTGTCGTCAATATTAAGAACTGAATCGAATCTTCATTGGAGATTGTTTCCTCTTCATAAAGAAATCATTTAATGTTCTCATTCATTGTGGTTTCCAAGGAAAGGAACTCTTACTGTATTCTTTCTTAAGCCCTTGTCAAGCGCATCCAACATTTCATCCAACATGCGGAAAACAAAGGCCTGATTTCCATTAGGCGGAATACTCTGCGCGCAGCGACCTTTTCCAGTCATCTGATTCGTATACCGTGCACTTATCTTCATGAGGAGTCAGCTCTGTCAAGCGCTCTGTTAAACTAAATAGATTTGATTTTCTTCTAGCCTGAAGAAACATCTCTGCCGCTAGGCCAGATTTCTGAGAACAGAGGTTCAAGTACTAAGAAGGTATCAATTTTATCTCATTTCTATTGCAACCATTGGACATTTCATCCAGCTGAACCTTTAACTACCGTCAGTTTGGGAATATGCCTTCCTCAGTGCCCAGCTCCCGGGAATTCGGCAACAAATTTCCGCTGCCACCACGCGTTTGTGCATGAAATTTTTTGTTGACTCCAGGGCTACCGGGGGGATGGCTGGTCAGGGTAGGAATCCAACGAGATATAACACCATAATACACCATTGAGAGTGTTCTTTCTGTTGAATCGTAATGGTGGATAGTGATGCACCCTCTAGGATCACCCAGCACTTCAGTTCCAGAAGGATAGGATTAGAGGGAACTGCCTTACCTTTAGACATTGGCTTCAGAGAAGTTAGAAATTAGCGCTTGTTTATTTCAGGGAAAGATTCGTAAAGCTCAATGGATTGACGATGAAGCCGTAGCAGAAGGAATCATCAAATTTAAAGAGAAGGGTTGCTGCAAGCGACAATGCCACAAAAATCTAACGTTTTTAGATCTGAAAAGGACAAGGACATCATTCTGGTACTTGAGTGAAAGTTCTCAACGGGCAAAGATCATAAGTACAATAAGGGATCAAGAAAACGTAAACGACTTGAAGCTGTTCCTGCATGGAAAAAGAACCTGCATTAAATTTTGGTGCTTCAAGCATGGCATAAGCCAGGCCAGGTAAAGTTATCAAAACTTTAGTGGAAAGCATAGGCGACTCCATCCTTTTCTCATCCAAAAATAACACAGCCCTAATATTTTTTTTGCCAACTACGGGGTGGGCCAAAATAAGCTATGCACTTTTGACAGTCCATGATAAATCGTATACTGGGCCGGTTTTGATGATTTATGAGCTAATCTGCCTGCTAACTTTATCAGACCTGCTAAATTTAAACCTGCTAAATTTATCGAACCAATTGCAGAACATCTTGCTTCTCCTATGCCATATTATTAACTCCTGTATCGCGAAGTCAACTTACCCGCTTCAATGGAAGACAGCTCGCATCTCTCCAATTCCCAAAGTTAATGATCCTAGAAGCATTGACGACTACAGGCCAGTTTCCATCTTACCGGTTCTGTCAAAAATCTTTGAACGAGTAGTTATGAAACAAATTGTGAGTTTTATCGATAGAGAACAGCTTCTTTTTGAAAGAGTATGTGGGTACAGAAAAGGTCATTCCACAGTTACAGCAATACTTGGAATGAAGGACATGATAATGCAAGCAATGAGTAAGGGAGACGTTACCTTGATGGTTCTGGCAGATTTCTCAAGGGCATTTGATACCATCGATTATAAGACATTGATACACAAGATGCATGCACTTCGATTCTCCAAATGTTTTCTTAAATGGTAACTGAACTACACATCAACAAAAACGGACAGAAATGAAAACCGAGCAGTGTGAACGTAGCCTAGCCTAAGTATGTTAACGATCAACAAAAGCCCAAGTATATTGACATATCGTTGAGAGAAAATACCAGAAACTTGAGATCTAGTCCTACACCGCTTATCGCGTCGTCTCGTTCTTCCAACGCTTTCAGGAATGATGCGGCGTAGAACTCCATAATAAACTTCCCGCTGAAATTAGAACTGCTAAGACTGCAACTGAATTTGCAACTCAAACACGAAAAAACGTGTACATAGCTGCAAAGGGAAGACTTTTAACTTAACATTTAATGAACTTTATTACTTTCTTAAACTTACGGCTTTTTTACTGTAAATATTTTTGAGTATTTTTGTATTTTTGTTTTAGTCTTCTATTAATAGAGCTATGAGCGAGTTTCTTAAAATCTTCGATTTAGAAAACACTTTAAAATGATCCGAAATACGTTGATCAAATTTGTTAAACACTCAAATATGAATTAACAACAAGGGAATGTTTTTATGGTGGTTTTTGGATTTAGAAGTTGATCATTTATAATTCCAATGCACGTGTATTGGTTCTATGTTGGAAGGAATGTAAAGTTTGTAATGGTACAGACAAGTCATTATGAAGTCAAGCAAGCATGGAGTTTTGATCAATTTCTAAATTCCCGAATCATCATGAAAACGTTTTCTCTTTATCCATTATTGTCGAGTCTTTAGAAAATTTGACCAAGGTTTTGGGGTCGTTTTCAGTGTTTTCGAAATCGAAAATTTTAAGAAACTCGCCTATAGCTTCATATGCAGAAGACTAAAAATGTACAAAAGATAATAGCATCTAATTGAGGATCTTAGTTAAAGATTTGCTCAGAAGTCGTCAAGGTCGATCCAGCATACATCGTGGTCTGTCAAAAGTGCATAGTTTAGTCATGGGGCACTTGGTATACTTAATTTTTGTGTATTTTCTTCATCAAAAATAAGATAAACTGCTGAAACGAGAATTCCATAATAAGAAATGATCTGGAGGACCTGTAACTCGAGCCAAAGATTCTGCAAAATCTTAGATCTTGGAAGACGTGATGAAAAAATTTGGGCAACGAAATTCAACCTCTACAAAACCAAAGCAATATGCTTAAAAACAAGTACAACCCTTCATTTCTGTATTGCAGGTTCTATGTTCTCCTTGATGATGTGAGGAATTTCGATAGAGAAAACGCAGACAGTTTCAGAAAGACTGTAAGGACTCCTTCGTTGCGTCTTGCACGTGCAAGAAATTGGTTTCGAGTTTTCACGAGAGGTGCAGACAAAATGCCAGACAACGATCAAAAGTTGTTCCTTCCAGCATGCTACACCAAAAGGGAGATTTATCTCATGTACAAGGAGTATATCAGTCAGCTGCAACTGAAATATCCGATGAAATCCTCCTACAGACCGATCGCAGCATCAACTTTCCAGGCAATGTGGGACAATGACTTTGATCATGTAAAGATAAGAAAGGTAATTACAAGGAAAATGTTATTTATCGATGGAAGGTAGTACCGGTTGTCCCAATAAGTTTCCCCATATGAAGTGTCATTTTAATAAAAGTGTGCTTTATTTGGTAAACATATATGAAAGAAATCTATTTTACAATGCCCAACTTAGATCTGGGTATTTGTTTCATTTCTGTATCTGCACGCATTGATTTTTCTGTAATTATTTTCCTGAAAAACAGAATACCTAAAATGTTCAAGAAAGAGCAAAAAGCTGTTTATCAATAGATCATTAAACCCGCATCTCAAAATCTATGGAAATTCTACTTTTTTAACGAATTCCAACAGTACGGTGCTTGAACTCCATAACAGGACCCAAAAAAAATCATATTTGTCTGCATCGTCAATAAAAAGCACAATTTGCTTGATTGTTCCAAGGAAAGTAAACTACACAAGACAATGTCCTGTGGTCCGCACTTTAGCTTATTGCTAAGTTTGAACACCAGTTTACGAAATCATCAAGTGGTTGTATTTCTTCAACCACCTTCGATGTAAAACATGGAAGGAATGGAACATTTCTTCATCGTTAGACTTTTCACATTTTCAAGAGTTTCTCGAGCGTAAGATTTCCAGAAATTCGTGTTTTTTTTCTGGAACTGTTCAAACGGGGAAAGTTTTTTGGCGACACCCGATAAACAATAAAACTATGACCAAAACCACTGTTCGGCCTTTTACACGAGACCTGACATACAATTTATGCCACCTGCCATGAAAATTTGAGAAAATGGACTCTTATTTACAGTTGAGTCGATATCATATACCCCAAATACGTATGAAAATTCGATGAGCCCGGAGCTGCCTTGGCCTAGCTTGTGTTTTTTTTACAATACAACTACTGTGGCATGTGTAGCGAGGAAAGACACAAGGTCACCGGGTCCTCACTGCAAATGCCACTTACAATTTTCTACAAAATATTAATGGTAGCTTAAGGTGGTTGCAGAAGAAAAAGCTTTCGGAATATAACAAAATTGTGTTGTGTTTACTAGCTTGTGTACACAGAATGAAGCCGTCCCGACCATAAGATTTCCATGTTGAAAGCTGTACGCGTCTGTGGTCAGCTTGGGTACTCTGGTTAGGCAACGCATCCCGGCTGGGACATACTCTGGCTGATCCGTTAAAGTTACTGATTAAAAAACAAAAGCATCTTCTTCTTATAAATGCTTCTAAGACCTTGCAATGAAGAAATAAAGTTTTCGTTCATTGGAGAATTGGATATGAATAGAGTAGCGTATGAATGGATGCCTAGGTCCCAGGCAATCATCCAGTAACAAACTGAATTCTTCATCAGGAATAGTTTATAAGAAAGGATTTATGGTTATTAAATTGGATACGGGATAACAATGAAACAGCAAAATTCCCTTTTAGAGCAAGGGAAGCTTCACTGAATGTGGAATCTGCACATTGCTCAAAGATTTAATGAAAATGACGGACAATAAAGATAAACGAATGTCACTTTTCCAGAAGAAGATCATGCATAATGAACAACAACAGTCAGTAAAGCCTTATTATATGTACTAGTAGCCTAAGGGGATACTCTTCTGGGCATCTTCTGAAAACGGTAGAGTTGGTAGAAGATCAAATCCTATTCTTCTGGTACCAATCTACTGAAAATGGTAGACTTCGCAGACTTCAGATCGTTTTTCATGAAAGCCCAGTCTTTTGGTCATTCTGTTTTCGGTAGACTTCCGAGAGATGATTGACGTGTTCTTGTGGACTCTTCTGAAAACGGTAGAGATCCGAGGGTTCGGAAACCTTCTGCTCCATAAGCTGGCAGGCAAATGAAAGATCGCAGAAAGCATTGTTTCGTGGATGAGGAAGTTTTCAACAACATTCGAAATAACAACTTTGTAGATTCTTTTCTCTTGGGACTTCAGGACATGCATAACAAAAGTAAATTTTATTGCAATAGCCTGTGACACTTGTTGAAGCCCCTAGAGTTTGTATTATTAATGTTAAGTTGATAAGTAAACTTGGTACAGGTCTATTTCTGTTTTCTTATATTTTGAAACTGAGCTGCACAGTTTTTTTGTCTTTTGAGTAACAGAAGATACACCTGGGCCAAGTGGTATAGAAGAGACTTTCGTACAGGCCAATTGCCTAAGTCGATAACGCTGTTATATATTATATGATATTATATTATATCATATTATATTATATTATACTGTATCATTTTATATTATATCATATCATATTATATTACATTATACTATATTATACTATACTATATCATATCATATATTGTATTATATTATGCAATGGCTTCAATTCGCTCGGTCGAACAACAACATTTGCATTCTCATTTTTTCAGCATCCTCACCTCCCCTCTGCGAAATCTGCCAACCCTACCGTTTTCAGAATGCGTACTCTTTTGACATTTTCCCTGCAAAGTTTGCCAAGTCTACCGTTCTCAGAATTCCCATTCTTTTGGTAACTGACATTTTTCTCTGCGAAGTCTACCGTTTTTAGAAGACTTCGCGAATGTCAGATGCCCGAAAGAATATGCCCTAAAAGTGGCAATAGACCTCTTAGCTATTCTACAAAAGAGCCTGGATCGAGCGATTGTTTTATACAATTCTATACAGGAGGCTCGGTTGAGTGGCATTAAAGCCTCCATCATTATTGTACACATTCGAAAATTCTGAAAAACTTTGATGAAATGTCGTTCGATTTAGCTAAAAGGTCAATTTCAAATAAACATCTTATTAATCATTGTTTCATCGTTGCTATTTTTTCCAATATTCTCTTTATCATTGTGGATTTTCCTTCTCCACGAATTTCATAGGTCCATTGCTGTGGGGAAACTAATCTGTTGTTGCTTATGCTTCTAGCGTTGTTTTCCATCTTATGAATTGGACACTTTCTTTACAAACCAATGAATTTATTGAGTTAGCTTAAAGAAAGGACCTATTATGTTTTGAGTGTAGGCGCATTACTAGCGCACCGAAAAGCGTCGATCGATTTTAGTATCTAGTGAAGATGTTATGATTAAAGACTTATTTAGGCTAACTGCATTCATCTTTTTCAAACTGCAACATTATGACACTTGCTATCAACATAATTGACATTTTCAGTTATAACTGTTTTCTTCCAGATTTGAACGAGAAAAGTATTACCATCACATTGACAAGGCCAGGAAAAATCCAAAAAAATACATTTCTCTCATAGTAGACGGAATGGATCAATCAAAAACAAACATTCCTCACTGGCCAACAAAATCTAAGGTGAGATCAATTTTGACTCAGAAATAAACTAAAATCGCTTTCAACACCCATTCTAAATGGAATAACTTCCAAATGTTTTGTGTGTTAAATTCGATATTTTAGCAAATGAGCTAATGTCCGGGCTAGTAGGTCGTTTCGTGAATTTTAAGACAATATTGATGCCAACAGTTTGAAAGGTAGGAAGTGCTCTCTTATGAATAGACAACACTGTTAACCCTTCAAAAGATTTAGCAAAAATTTTGATGCGATGCTAGAACCCTTTCTTTGAAAACTTTCTTTACTTTGACACCGCTGAAGAACGGTGGAAGTGCTGTTTTTGAAGCAACCACATATTCTGCCTTGTCTCTGCCATAAATCATCAACCACTTGTCAGAATGGCTCATACAAAGTGTTAAACTCTTACCTCTTAGTTGAAGCTTGACCTATGCATACCTATGCAACAGTTTAAAACCTGAGAGGTTTTTGGGACACTGTAAATTTGACTATTCTTCAATACTGACCCAGATCCATTGTTTTTATCAAAAAGATACGTCCCAGATACGTGCATATGCTTTCTCTTGAATGACATTTGCGTCAGTTACCACTGCCGTTCAATGACCATTGCAAACTTGTCTTCTTCTTAAAGGCACAAAAGGATGAATTCTTCAAAACGCACGTCACTGGAATCATTTCACATGGAACTAATACGTCGTATCAATTCATTGATTTTCAAGAATATCCACACGATGCAAATCTGGTACTCAATACAATTCTAAGGGTGCTTTTGAAGATCTGCACGGTAAGAGGTTATTTGAGGGACAATGTAGATAATGGATGGCATTTCGTAGTTCTATGTAACCAAATGTGTCGTTGCACAGCTTTGTAGCGTATACCTAATCTCGTTTGCATGGGAAAATCTATGGTACAAACCCTTTGGATGTATGAATTCTCATATTCATAGATCTTCTACCAAAGACAGTCGATCTTAATTGCCCCACATTAAACCGGAGCTAGGTAATATTCCTTGGGTAAATGATATGTAGAGAGACTATTTCAATATTTCTGTTTATTTGCGGTATTTCTCATTTAAACTGGACTTGATTACGAAGTTGAAAACCCAGTAGAATCAATGCAAAATAGTGACAGAATACCGCAGTTGTTTAATTGTCTGCGAGTCAATCCAATATGTAACACAATTGCTGCACATGATGAGCCAAAGACAAGAAAACAGAATGGAGAATAGATATAATATCCATTTGCTTTATTTGAAATTTACTGCGGTGGTAATGCGATTTTAGCCGGCCCAAGACATTGAACTATAATGGACTGGTCCCAGAGCATTTAGGCATTTACAATTCCGCGCAGGTAGAACTGATATCAAGTGCTTCATTACATGCAATGGCACGAGTACACTGTATCATTTCTAGCATTTGTAGAAATACATTTACACGACGAAATGCATCAGATTTTCGTAGTGTGCTATGAAATATGTTACTCTGTGTGGCGTTGCTCGCATATGTATCAAACTACTCTGGATAGTGTAATAGGTAAGGAGTTTCTCCTTCACAATGCTACGGTGAGAGGCATTTAGTATTTACCATTGCTATTTTCTCTTTTTTAGAATGGCCATCTCTCGCCAGTTTTGTACATTCAACTAGACAATTGCTGGAGGGAAAACAAAAACCGTTTCATTCTTGGCTTCTTTGCATGGCTGGTGCATAAGAAAGTCGTTCGTAAGGTAAATGCTTATCTTCCTCGTTCATAACAATTATAACTCGACACTAGGCCAGGCTTGAGATTTGGAATCATTAACATCAGGTGCAACGATGCGCATTGAAGAGAATACACTTGCGGAAATTCTTGCAAATACTGAGGAACGCATTTGAGAACAACGTTGTTTGTTAACATGATTCATGTACATTCATGTAACAATGTGTCACCGACAAATAATTATTCACATGGTTTGTCCACAGGTGAAACTATCATTTCTTATGGTGGGTCACACACACGAGGATATAGATCAGGTAACGAGTCTTCAATTTACTCTCGGTTTTGCACATCCCGATCTTCACATGAAATGTCTAAACAATCTATAAGACCCTGACACCCAGATGAATGCATATAGCAGAAGCAAGAGATTCGACGCTATTTAAGAAGTTACAGTTTTCAAATCGATTATTTTTTAATATTTCTTGATATTAAGTTTTAAAATTGCAAGTTTTAAAATCGGATCGAGAAATTACTTTCGCTTTAAAATGATGTGACCCTGGAACCAGTCCTCGTCTGTTCTGTCCGCCAATTAGATCCTAGTTTAAATAAACAAAAGACTTCTTGCAGTGATTTCAGATGCGCATAATTTCTTTATAAGAGACAGCTTACAAGAAACGGAAAGTTCAATTTCTCTGGAGTTAAGAACCAACCCAACTTGAATTCAGAATGCCAAGATAGTATTGTAATTTGCAATTTTTCATTTTACCAGCTCACTCAAAAAATGTTTTGGTAATGTAAATTATGTTATTTAGTTGTTTTCAGATCTTGCAAAGTAACTATTGGAGCCCTATTAACAAAGCTAGATCATTTCTACACTTCCATCAAAAATATAAGAAATGTTATGAAGAAATGAAATGCAAACATATACACGATTGCGCAAAGGTCGCCAAGGTATCTTTTACCGTGATTTTTTGAATCTGGAAGAATTTCGATTGATCTCATTGGTCAGTTTATCATAGCATGCAAAGGATCGTGTTAAAATTCCCTAAAATTACTTCTAGCACAATCGTCAATTGAGTCTGTTAGAATTCTATATTTTTGAATTTCTTTTCAAAATGATAGATGTTCAGCAAAGGCTCACAAAAGCTGCGCAACAGAAAAGCAGTGACATTACCCCAGCTAGTTAACATTTTCCAGTCGTCGTATACGCCAACTCCAACAGTTGAAACCTTGAATTGGCTGTTCGATATCAAGAGTGAAATTGGAAAATTTGCTGAGGAACTCGTTGGACACTCCAAGCCGCACGTATTTAAGCTTGAACTTGGTACGGAAGGCGCAGTGCACCTAACGTATAAGCACTGGGCTAAAGACAACGAATGGAGACCGAAAAATGAGATTACAAGTCTTGTTGAGCCAATAGAAATCCTGCATGGAAACCTTCCGGAGAAGCTGTCGCCAACGCTCGTCACGCCAAACTTCGAAAAGAACGAAATCGATGGATTGAAATCTTTCCTGCAATCTTCAAGAGCACGAATGTCGCAAGAAGAGCAAACATGGTGGCAGCTATTCATCGGTAAACAGGAGCGAGGTCGTAGGTTCTGGGCAAGTCGAGCGGAAAAACTGATAAAACAGACTTGCAAAGACTATTGGTTCCTTAGACATTTAGGAACTTATATCGAGGCGACAGAAACTGAAGAAGATGAAGACTTTTTGCAAACAGAAAGAGAGGTGGTGACATTGCTTGAAAAAAGCCAGGCGTTCCCTAAGGTATGCAGAGAGATATTGATTACACTCAATCAGGACCGTCGACAGGTGTTTGCACCTACTTCCTCTGTTCGGTTTTAAATATGAAGATAGCCATCAAGTGTTGCCACGAGAATCTATAAATCGACGCAGCAGTTAGCACACAAGAAAACTAGGGAATAAAAAATTGTCTTCCTTTGTCCCCTGTGCTTTTGGTCACTTTTGCATCTTGGTCCCCGTGATCTAATTGCGTAGCAAGATTCTCCCCCGTGGTTAGCATGGTAACTAGCTACGATCCTCGCAAAAACCTCTTGTTATCAACTTTTTCAGCCAAATATTCCCCTTCTTTCCATGCCAATGTTGCTTGTCTTGACTCAGGACACTTGCTGCATGACTTTCTTCCAAGTTTCAGAAATCAACAGCATAGGCTTGGAGTTAAAGGGGGTCTTTGCTCTTTAGACCTACTTCGTTCCGTTTTGTGACAGTGACAATGGTTTTGGTGAGGATAGTTTGTTTGTTTGTTTTCAATTTGTTTTGAGTGGGCTTGTCAGGATTTCTAGCTACTGAAAGCTAATTTAGGCCCACTGTGCATGCCGCATCGAGGCATGGGACCCCTAGTTTAATGTCCCTTCCGAAGGACGACAAAGTGAATTATGAGGTCAGGCCTCCGATGTCACCCATCCGGAGATTGACCTCATTCGACCAAGCTTAACTTCAGTCACCTGACGAAGACTGTATAAGCCGCTCGGCCACTCACCCCGTATAGTAGGCTGCTCCTAGTAGCAGGCACGGATCTAGACCAGGTTGAACGGTTTGCACAAACCGGTCAGATTTCCAGTTATTTTCATTTGTTTCTAAGGGACCGTTCATTATTTAAGAGGGGTTGGTACCGAAGAGAAATTGGTTGGGTGAACCGCTCAAAATTGCGAAATGAAGTTTCACTGTACTTGCAGTCAAACACCGTTCTGTATTATCTGAGGTCAGTGGATGTTTGTAGTTTGACATTTGTGATCTCAAGATGGCTACAGATCTGGAAATCTTGAGGAAAGATCTTCAGGAACTTGGAGAAAGAAATTATGGTGTTTTTCTTGATAACGTTGAGCAGGGCCTAAGGCATGATAGAAAGTTTAAAGCATGCAAGGAAAAATGTTGTGGAGACTCTTGCTCCTCCATATGATCGCAGAGAGTGGCAAGCAAACCTAATCACTTTTATTGCGACTCGCTGCGACTCTTTGCGATTATATGGAAACCAGGCTTTACTGGAACCGTGCCTGAGAAGTGTAATAGGAGAGTAGTTCCTGTCATAAAGGAGCAAGAGTTACTGGATTAACAATCTAACTGTACATTCAAGCTAGTACTAATGTTCTCTCAGTTCATCTGAATTTAGTTGATGCACAGTTATCGAAAATAGGGAGCACATAATGATTATCAATTGCTAATGATTCTCTAATCCAGCGAGACCAAAGAACTCTTACACAATTCTGGCTTGATCTTTCGTAGGTCAAAGTTAAAGGAAAGAAGAAGGTTCTAACTGCAAAGGGTAAGAAAACAGTTGGTAAAGCAAAGAAGTAAGCCGTATCCTTTTCTTGTTTTCACCGGGGTAACTTCCATATGTAGAGCATCAGGCACGTGCCGCCCATAAGGGTGGGTTTCAAAGATCCCTAAATATGGCTCTTAAAATGTGATTGTTCCACTGGAAATGGGTATTTTTTTGATCCGGAACGAAAAATTTTCGAGATAATTATTTATATCATTGGGTTTTTTGGTCTTAGTTGTGAAAATCGGTTTGTGGTAACCTTATCTTCCATTAAGTATACCTTTAAAGGGAAATGAAAGTTGATTATTGGGAATTTCATCAGGCTTTGCCCCCCCCCCTGAAAACCTTAAAAATGGGTATGAAAATCGACCGAAAATCCTTAAATATGGGTCTTCCCCTAAAATGCTGGGGGCACATCGCCGTCAACCCAAGACTCGAGTTACTACCATCCCCGGGGATACTGCAAATGTGTGAGACTGACTAAATTTCGATTAAGCCAAAATATTTTGACCCAACAAGGCAAAAAAGGCATTAACGCATTGTTTTATGAAAAAAACTGGCTCCCATTCGGCTTTTCAAGACACAAAAATGCATTCCTATTTGAATCTTAAACGGTTAAAAGCTAAAAGGTTTCAAAAACACCATGAAAGTTGGTGTAAATATATGATAGATACATAAAACTGGCTGATTTGGCATGATGTTGTAATTGAAGGTCAAAGTTGTTATGAAAGTTTCTGCAACGTGATGATATCCAATATAAAACGTATGAAACAGAGCAAGAAAACTTCAAAATTAATTCATGAGCAATTATCACATTTCACTCATGTTTTCATAAATATCCTATCTCTTCTTGGAGAAGCATGCAAATAATGTGTATAAGTGTATTCTTGTTCTCTAGAGTCTCTCCTTGAGCTTCTTCAGTTTTTGCTTTTAATTTCTTTGTGAATTTTTTCAAGAGCTTTATTCTTCACATTCGTCAGCATTGCATAATTATGGCCCAATGATGATTTTATCTGTCTCCTAAATTTCCTTGTGTGGTTAACTTATAAAGCATGTGTGGCATTTTTGAAACATGAAGAGGGCTGTGCATTTGAATTCGTCTTTTTCTTCTCTTGCACTGTTCCTATCTGATCTTGGAGAAGCATACAGACGTTGTGTATATTTTTTCTTCTTGTTTATATATTTTCAGTTTCAGTTCCTAATTTCTCTATGAGATTTTTATCACAGAAATTTGGCATTGCTAACATAGGTGTAGGAGACAGGGGGCTAGGGGGGCTGCAGCCCTCCCAACTTTGGAAAAATTTGCAAAAATCAGCCATGATCAGGCAGAAAATCGGCCTAAAGTCGGGCAAAATTTTTGCAAACAATGGATCTGTTATCGGGCAGCCCCCCTAAATTTCATTTCCCCCTACGCTTGCAACCACCGAAAATGCCGCTTCTTCCCTCAGCCCTCTGCCCTCTGCACAACCATTATCAAACACTTGGGCCAGCGGCGATGAATGACCTGACCATAATAAACATTCATGGTTATATTTGAAATCCTTGATAATTTGCGGTTGCATAATTCCATGATTCGCTGTTGACAGACATACTGTCCATTTAAACCAGTAAATTACACCTGTAGGTGATTCCTATTTCCTATGATCAAAAGGGCGAAGTGTTTTCTTTAAAATAGAATTTTAGTGATTGTTTTATACTCAGTAAGTCAAAAAAGACTCCCCGTTTCAAAGGCCACAGTCCCCTGGGTTTTAAGAAAATAATATAATATCGGACAAGGTATCATTTTACAGGAAAAATGCTGCATTATATTTTAAATTTTATATGCCTGGAATCAGCCACTCCGTCCTAAAATCATCGACAAATCCCCTCCAAGAAACTTCAAAATCTCCACAAAATCAGGATGAAAGTTCTCACACGTCCATGTCCCATACCAAAGCCGTGTACGTGCTTGTCGACTTGTCGTGCCACTTCATGATAGAGTGACCAATTTTGGTCAAGTAAATTAGGGTCTATTTGGACATGTCTGCTGATAAATTGAATTTTTCCCAACATCATCATCTTCATATTCATGGACTTGCGATGTCAATGACAGGATTCAATTATTGCTCACCATAGGAAAAATGAAAAAAAGGGTGAAAAAAGTACGCTTGAAATCAGGTCTTAGCCTCCTTTCCATACCAAAGAGATTCCGTGACATAGGGAGTGTCAAGGGGGAGAGATGGCGCCAGGGAAGCGATGCTAGGGGGACAAAAACTGTCAGAGTGCCGACATCGAGCGTAGCGAGCAAGAGTTTTCGGGCGGGCATACCTTTCAGATTGGCTTAAAGTGCGACTATATTCTCTAAATGCATAACGAGCAAAAGCTACGGAAATGCCAACAGTTCATAGAAAAATCCAACACTTCTACGGGGAACTCAGTGAATTTGTGGGGGGGATTCTTACCCCCAAAGACCCTCGTCGCGCCATCCTATCTAGGTGTTACAAAGATGGTCGAGCCTTCTCTTTGATCTTGTAACCTGATATATCTATATTCTGTTATACATATATTAATGAGATGTAACCTTTGGACACAACTAAATCAGATTGGACTGAGTAAACTGGAAAATGGTTGCTTGAACAGCAACATGACCGACATGCTTGAATGGCAGCTAAGTAACTTGAATAGTTATGACGAACGTGCTTGGATAGCAGTCACTTTATAATCGTCGTTGGTTGAACCATATTATCAAGTGTAACCTGTTTAGCGAAGCATGTATTCACGTTTATTCTCAGCTATATTCATATTCATACTCTTGACTTTTATCACTCGGATCCTATTTAACATGGGGGTGATTTACTTCTCCGAAAAAGTGAACCAGATTGAAAAAGGAAATAGTATTTCTAGTGAGTTTTTTACGGCTTTTTTTAACAAAGGACTTTCTCAAAGATGTACGAGATTTGCGGGGGGGGGGGGTAACTACCATATATTTTGGTTGCCGGATGTGCCATTTGTTTGGGTTCCCTTTTTTGAGCCAAAAATTAATTTCGGGGTATAATTTTTGGTAAAGTTACAAGAAGTCGTAAATCTGGGGTGTCATTTTGTCAAGTGGACTTGTTTTTTTTGTTTGTTTTCAATTTGTTTTGAGTGGGCTTGTCAGGATTTGTCAACTTAATTATCATTGGACGCTACTTATTGTCAAAACATGGATTTGTCAAAATGAAAATGAAATTGAAATGATTTAAATATGAAGCAATCAAGCAACCAACAACATGATGTTTTTTATCGCTGTACTTGCCCTGAGATTCCTAATCAAGCTGCGTTTCCCAAAAGGGTGTCATTTTGATTGTAATCAAACTTCATTTACATGTTTTGGATGGCTGTCACAATCTTAGGGTATTTTAGGGTAGGGTAGGCTATACATTTTCAATGGCCTTTACATTTGGGGTATTTTTGGCGAAAATTTGTAAACTTTAAGGTGCAATTTTAAACGTCAAATGGCATACTCCCGTCACCCGCCTATTGATGTTACCCCCCCCCCCACCACGGATGATAATTGAAAGAGCAATTTTGTGTAGCATAGTATATTCGCTCGTGTGATACATAATTTTTTGTAACATCATGGTGCAATATGAAATGCAACGTTGCGAATCACCATTTTTACTAGCCTAAACTTTATTCTTGTCCATTTTACCACAGTATCCATTATAAGTTAGTATTGCAACAGTAGCAAGGTCGACTTGAAATGGTCATTTGAATGGTTAAACATTGAATGATTAAACATGATCTGCGTATTAATTCTTGGATTTCTCTCTCCATGCCACAATGAAGTGTTGTCAATGTATGTGGTTGTCTGATGGGTCTGATCAGTCAGAAAAAGCGCGGTAGTCTAGTAAGAATCCGGAAAGAAAGGCGGACAAGCATAACATTGCTGTGGCTCGGTTTCTGTGTCATAAACCAATCCAATTGCTCCATATCTATGTATTTTCATTGGACAAATATTCAGGGGCGGATCCAGACGGGTAAAACCGGTGCAGATGCACCGCATCCAATCAACTTTTATTAATTTGAAACTAAAATAATCACAGCTTTTCAGGATCAAATGCATAGGAAATTTCAAGCTGTCTGTTCTGCAAGCTTAACTTTCTAAACTTTCCTTTCGATAGTACTATTGGGCAAAAAATAGTCTGAACGTTGTTTATGGAAATTTCCAAAATCGTAGCTTGTTATCAGGCTACCAAAATTGTTAATCACTGCAGAACTGGAAGTAGGGGTAGTTGTGGAGGAGCGATCCATAACAACCAAAAATCAATCAATTTTCATGACGCCCTGTTGTCCATGCTGTATTCAGAGTTAACATGGCGGCAGATAGGCCTACTATTGCAGCGAGGTGTTTAAGATATTTTCAAGAAAAAGGAAGGGATTGAAAGAGAAACACAAGGATCAAAAGGTACGAAACGTTTTACCATTCACAGAAATGATTTCACTATTCAGCATTGCTGGTACAACAGTTCATGGCTACATTGGATACTGAGTTATCAAAAATCTTTCTTTAATGATATACAACAGATCAAGGGCTATAAATGCCTTTTGGCAGTCCATGCCATCTCTGTACTGCAGTGTGATAGGAAGCAGCTGCTGATTATTGGGGGGGGGATTGTACTTGAAACTATAGAGAACACTAAATATACTTAATTCTTGTGACAAAACACCATTGTTTTAAAAATTATTGGGGGCTTGAGCTCTACATCTCTCACCTCGAATATATAAAGGACTTTTTGCAAATTTCTTCTTTTCACATTTTTAGGCTGTTTAGGTGACTATCTAAAAATTTTTATTTCTGAAATGAATGAAAATGGGAAAACCGTCGTGCAAATTTTATGAAGACCCGACGTCAATGGGCAAAGAGAAAACTTATCAAAAGTGACTGTAGATTTAGACTGCGTTCACACGATACCAGCACATTTTGAAAACGGTGAAAAATGTGACGGTAGCAAAATTTGAGCTAGCGTTCACACGATACCGGAACAATTTGAAAACGGTAGGAAATTTATCGGTAAAAAACTCGTTGCAAGACTTTGATGCCAAAGAAATGTACCTACACTCTAAGAATCGATCAGTCTCGTTCCAAAAGGATTGAAAAATGTTCTTTTTGATCATTTTTCAGTGCTCACACGATGCTGTTTCCAATGTTCAGCCGTTTTCGAAATCTGTCGGCAAAAAATGTGCCGTTTTCGTGTGAACGGGAGGCCTATTCGTCACATTTTTCACCGTTTTCAAAATGTGCCGGTATCGTGTGAACGCAGTCTTAGAAATTGATTACTTGTAGTGTGCTTCACATGGACTGGCTTTGTCTTGGGAGAAATTTGAAAGTAGCTACTTTCAGCAATATAAATTGTCGGTACGCGTATGATCTCCTTCTATGAATTTTATGATCGGTATCGTTCAATTTGAATCCATATGAATGTTTTCTTTATCTAACGTTCTAATCTTTTTTCTTTTTCACTTCGGGTTCATGCTTAGCTTTGTCTGGAACAATATCGTCTTCTCTCTGCCGCTTAAGTGATTCATCGTAATTCTTGAGAATAGATGTGGTCTCATTAATGAAATTCTCTTGAGTCCAAGGCATGCGCGGATCAATCGTACGTGAGTCCGTCCTCTTCAATTTGGGAATTTTTTGTTGCTTCTCATCATTATTTGCCATGTTGATGATACGAGAAGGTTTTCGTTGGTAGTGTTTACGTTTGTGACTTTCTTTGCTGGTTTACAGTGAATTCTGAATTGACGCTAATGTGATTCCCAGTATTTAAAACATCTTGAGCTGTTTCCTTGAAATGATATCAACATAATCGCTTCGTGGTTCAAATTTCGTGCAAAAGATATTTTACGAGTGTGTTTTGGCAGATCCTGAGACAGTTGATGGGGGCTTCCCCATTCATGGTTGTAGTCAAAATTAGAGACTGAAAGTGAATAACTATGACACTCGAATAACAGAGGAAGCAAGGAGAATATGCTGAGGTTTAATGGTTACACAAGAAGGTACATTAGAAGGGGTTTGGTTCTAAAATTTCTCCAGGGGCTTTGCACCAGGATTCCCATTTTCATCTGTCCTCCCCTGGGGGCGTAGCAAGCATCTCAAACTTAGGGGGCACGGCACTTCGAGGCCACTTTTTCCTTAAGAAAAAGGGGCTTTTTTCAGAAATAAAAAAGGCACTTCTTCGTCTGTTGCAAAATCTTGGGGGAGGTGCCCCCAGTGCCCCCGGTTCCTACGTCTATGTCTTTCCCAATTCTGTAGAGGGGCAATTTTCCAGACCTCATTCAGAATTCCTCACATTTATGATAGACGGTACTATTTTCATTATGACAAGGACCGAAATACAAGGGGCCATAAGTCAACCGGTTAGCGAGCGAATCGAGCAGACATTTTTTAAGAAAGTCTGAGGTTCTTACCCGGAAAAAAAATTTGCGACCAAGCCCTTCAAATTACTTTATATGTTCTACAAAAGCACAGCAAAACAAATGGATCGAATAAGAGAAATACTGGAGCAACTACAGAAGGTTTTTTGAGGGAGTTACGGCCCCCCACCCAGCCCCAAGGTGTCTCGGACCTTGAATAAGTATTTCTCTTATTTTATCTTGATATGAGTTATCACGAAGGTGTTGTGGCGCCGTGGTGTAATCCTCTGACTTTGAAGCCAGAACAATCAGGCGGAGTGAGTTCGATACAGGACCCCACCACTTGAGCGTTATGACAAGGGGTCGCAGACTCGATAAGCGCCTCTACTTCTGCGATTCCAGCGCTTGGCGCTAAAAGCCGCAACTTCATCTTCACCTTCACCTTCATGATCCCCTTCCCTTGATTTAGTATCCCATGGTACCAATACCAACTTCAATTTGAGTGGAACCTGGTACCTTGAGAGTTGGTACCGGTGATAAACCCCCCCCCAGGATAAATAAACTCTGCGGTGATAATGTGATCTACGTGTCCTAGCCATACGCTTTCATGGCTCATATCAATCCTAACATAGATTCCATTGATGCTCAAAACGAGCAAAGCACCATATAATTTGACTTGAGATTTGCGATAACGCAAAATTAGTAACGCAAAACACACTGCCGCTTCTGTTCGCCGACTTCTTACCGAGCTGCTAGAATTATAACCAACAGCAGCTTTGACACCCCAAGCAGACCACTAATCGACCAGCTGGGCTGGAAGACCATTGAACAACTCGTCGAGAGTGAATTTAAAACAATGGTATTCAAGTGCCTGCGTGATCTGGCTCCCCAATACTTGTGTGACATTTTCACCCGTAACTCAAAGTGCTCTTCCAGTTTCTTGCGCAATTCAGAGACAGATTTAAGACTTCCTATGAAAAAGTCAAGTAATGGGCAAAAATGTGTTTGCTATCGAGGAGCAAAAGCTTGGAATGACCTTCCTGCCGATACTAGACAGGCGTCTTCCCTGAATAGTTGTAAAAAATCTATTTAGGACTTCCTCTTTTCCTTTTATATTAGATTTTGTATTAGGTTTTCATACTATGGTTTTTATATTGTAATTTTCCTTTTTTAATCGGCAATTGTATATTGCATAAATTGTAAGTAAGCTTTTTAAGTGGAGGGCCCCTTGTAAAACAACTCTGTTGAAGGGCAACCCCTCCTTAATAAAATCAAATATAAAAAAATATCATATACCTGCCGTTTTCGGAATTGGAGAGTCAATTAGACACAAATTTCAAGTGTTCCAAGTCTACCGTTTTCAGAATTGGTACCTATCAAACACATCCTGAATGTTAACCTTTCCACAAAAATATGTATTTTTATACACTTTGTTAATAGCTGTATAGATCATACGGATTGTAATTTTATTTTTTGATTTACGTATAAATTTAGATAGTTTCTTTTCGTTTGTAAGTTTTTTAACAGGGTACATTGTAAAACAGGATAACTGAATGTCTTACCCTGTATAAATATTATCAAATCAAACATCTATTTTAGGCCGGTTTTCCACTAGGTAGATGTAATAATATTATTATCATTCAGTGGAAATTGAAAATCAATTATCCGCCTGGTGGAAAACCGGCTTGTATTTGCATTGTTTATTTCTAACCATGGTCACTTCTAGTCGCTCCGCTACGCGCGTATTTGAAAGTCGGATTGACTTCAACTTTTCCGCCGCGTTCTATGGCGCTAACCAATCAAATCGCTCGAAAGCTCCGACACATGACGTCAGTGTCTAGGCCTATCTTTATTTGCGTCTTTGCACATTTTTACTCCAGTGGAAATTGAAAATCTTTTTCCACGCGTGCATTGTTTCAGAAACAACAGCCGCTCCGCTGCGCGCGGAAATATCCGCCTAGCGGAAAACCGGCTTTAGGCAGGTCGAATTTCATTTCTATGAATGAACGGTGGCCATTCATCGCTAATCGAAAACCGTGAGTCAACATATTTTTCATATTATGGGTATAACATAACAAAGTGGGTTCCTGCAAACCGTGGAACGCCCTGACGACTAATAACGAGTTATCAAATCACAGTATCGAGCTGTCTGTCCAAATGGGTGTATAAACCGGACCAACTTGAGCACGGAATGGACTGATCAGTCGATCAAAGAGACCCGGCAAATGTCTGTTTCTGTGGAAAACGAAGTCAGAAACAAGAAAACAAATGGGGAGCCTCTCTTTTAACTAGCCCTGTGGTTGAGAAATAAACATCGGTTTTAATTCCTAACAGAAACTTCCATACTCGTTTATGATTTATTTGACACTGAGTGGAATTCATGATGGCAGCTGTGTCATTTGTGACATGTTCCGGGGCGGGACCTTTGCCATTTGTTCTCCCATTTTAGGATGGTCACGTGCATTTCTGCATGAAGCTAGAAAAAGGCTCTCGAACATCAAACCTATTCAAACTTTTTCCATACCTGCCTTCCCCAATCATTTTGTGATAAATGCGTTGAAACTAAAAAACAATGGAATGAAATGGCCTTAATACCTTCTTTCTCTGTCTTGCACTATTATTCATTACCTGATTTTACCTGATATGGAACCAAGGAAATATTCAATGTTCTTGTGTCAGGAAAGTAAGGGAACCATTCTTTTCATCCTCTTAGCTACTCACATGTTTTCATTAAAAAAGGGATACTGGGGGCATAGAGAAAACACGATGTGAGCGGCAAATGGAACCCGTTTGCTTTCTTGTTTCTTCCCTCGTTTTCCACAGAAATAGAAATTAGCAGGGTCTGGTATCCCTTAAATCCATTGATCAGTCCATTCCATACTCATGGTGGTCCGGTTGATCGCATTTCCTATTAACGTAATAAGACAGCTAATAGACAGCCACCCAGGTCACGAGAGCCTTCCCATCGGTAAATTTGGCAGTAGAATGGAAGCAAAAATCATTCAAACCATGTAATAACCTCAAGGTGTTTACAAAGTGTTAACTTTAACTGATGGCAGATGAATACAATAATGCTAATCAAGGAATACCTGGAAGTCCGCACCAGACGAGTAATTTTGTGTGGTCCATTCAGTGTATTTGCATAAGGCTTATGTCATGCTTATAAAAAGGAGCAAATTTCACTTCTCCTTAGTTTCCAATGAAGCTATGTCATAGATAGATATATCGCTGCACACCGAAAGAAGGAAATGGATCAGAGACTAATGATAGAGTTGATAAGATTAGCCAGCCCAGCTGTTGCAGCTGCAAAGTTACGGTCGCAGAAAGAGAGGAAAGAAAAGGGATGCACATGTATGAACAGAACAGTATTTCCATGATTGTTCAAGAAGAGATAGGAGCTTTGCGGAAATGGTGAGAAAACTTGAGACAATTCACACTACAAACCATTCAGTCTACGAAATTCCATTGATTACATTAATTTCTTTCAAGCTGTAGCATTTCATTTGGGTCCGACGGCCCGTTGCAAAGCTGAGGACAATGTTTGATAAAAGTTTGCAGTGACTGATCTTGAACACTGAGTGACTCATGGTCGTGACGATTCACAAAATTTGGAAGATCATCTGGAGTCATCTACACCTGAAAAACACCTCAGCCATCATTGTTTGAACTAAGTGATTCATACCGCAGCTATGGAATAGGATACTACCATATGGTGATTGGTTCAAGGTTATGCCCGATAGTTGGAGCGGGAAATCATCTAAAGTCATCTGCTCCTTGAACGATTTGCATCTAACTTAGGCTGGTATGTAGTTTGTTAGAAGGATTCCATTTCCATCGTTTGCATTTTGACTTATTATCCCGGGGGTGCACTTGACTAGATTTTGGCCGGAAAAATGCCATCGAGGTTTCAAAAACATACCCGTTCCTTATACCAAAAATTATCGGAAGAAGTATACCCGACCTTATACCAATTTTTTGAAAAAGTATATCCTACCTTATATTTCATACCAAAACCTTGAGAATCGATACCGTTCCTTATACCAAAATTGTGAACATTGATACCGTTCTTTATACCAATATCTGGAAAATTGATACCCTTCCCGATGGCACGTCCCCGTACCCAAAATAGGCTGTTTTAGCTGCAAGACGCGGACGTCTTTGAAAACGCAGCTACTTTTTTATGTTTTAGAGCATTCTAATTTTCCTGCCTTTTCCCTCCCAGAAAGCTGCTTACAGACAGACAAATTACCTAAGAATGCTTTGCATTCTCGCATTTCCATCATTTGTGAATGTGCTCATGTTGCATTTTGCTTCCCTTCTCGACGTCATGTTTTTTGCACTTCGGCCTTCAAAAGAATACTTTTCAGGTTGTCAGTTGCAGAATAGAACGTACAGTAAGTCTCTCGAGACGCGCAAAAGTTTTGAAGTTGATTTCTCTTTGTAATTTACATCTTCAAACAATAGAATTATGCTGGCGTCTTCTTGACGCGCGTTTTCTTGCTAAAACAGCCTAATATATGTAGTGCACCGCCGGGCTTATTATCTCTTAGTTTATGGTCCGAGGGGTAATTGACCTAAACTTGTGCCAATGGAAAATACTTTCCCGGCTCCATGGAATGTCTGCCTTCAAATGATATCCGATTCAAGAAAATCTGTCTAATGTCACAGTATACTCAATTTCACAACAAGGGCAGATTTTGTGAAGCGATGGCATCAGTTGCTCTGGTTCACGCCTCGATTAAAAGCGATTAACCAATACAGACAAAAGAAATTCTCTCAAGCAGAAATTCATAACAAACATAGCCGCAATGTAGCCCCGTATCCAGTGCTGCAAACTCTCACTTGGTGTGGGCGAAGGGAGGGTTTAAGAGAAATTAGAGAGGCTTGTGACGAAAGAAGAAGGGTAAATCTATGTTCGAATGTACAGAATAGTGATAGACTCTATAAAGCCGTATCTCCACTAGGAGGAAAAATGTCGAGCGGCGAAAGGTAGAACGTATTCCTACTATTCGCGGCTCGACATTTTTCCACGGCGACAATTATATTGTCCAATTAGATTGCCGGAAATTTTTCCGCCTCCTCATTTTTCCGCCTGGTGGAGATCGGGCTTTGCACTGCTCAATCGAACTTTTTGTGGAGCAGCGGAGAGGTTTCAAATAGAATCAGTACGGAACTTTACCGTTTCCGCAAGCGTATGGGAATAGGTCGTATTTGTAGCGATATCAGTTCAGGCAAAAAAACCAAACTACGACATGTAATCAAATCAAGTCTACTATAGAGTTACCCTTATTCTATCGATATAAAAGCAAATAACTTATCTGAAAAACCTCCTTTGGCCCGCACCAAACTGAAAACTAAGCCCGGGGGGTACTCCCATTGTGGCCAGTCAGGGCTAAAGAGGGCCGAAGCAAAAATTTTGAGAAATACCCTCAAATGGTAGTATCTTTTTACAAAAACCCTCACATGGTAGTTCATGAACCTGAAAACTGGGTCATTTGGTAGCATTTAGAGATGAAAATTTTCTATGGTTTTTCAAGATGTTTTATTGTAAAACTGATGGAACAAAGCAAGAAATTTTTCAAAATACATTTATTATTGATGCTGTTATGACTAAATTGGTGTGCGGAGGAGCGTACCGGGTTGAAACATAATAAATGGCTTCGAATCTCAGAATACCCCTAATTGGTAGTATGTGTTTGACAAAAACGGCCATTTGGTAGCCAATTGGTAAGACCCTCAAACTGACTGGACCCCCCTGTTAGGCCACAATGGGAGTATCCCTCCGGGAAACGAAGTTTCCACTTGAAAAACACGAAGTCCGATGCTTGGCAACAAAAACTGGACCGACTCAAGTGCCATATTGCCATAGCAGCAGGGGCAAATTCGCCTCGTTTTCAAAGTTTCGTAAATGAAAACCAGAATCTCTCCAAAGTATGTGAAACCTTTCGCCTGTTGGAGCAGAAGGCTCGGCAGGCCTTCTAAACATGCCTAACTTGCCGTTTTCAGAATTAGTAGTCAATCAAACACAAATTCCAAGTATACCATTTTCGGAATTAGCAAATCAAGCATCAAGCCCTCGCAGTGATTCACTTTGCTCAGGCCGCAAAATCTAACTTAACATCTTATCTATGCCATGAACTGAAAATGAAAACTTTAAAACCAAAACCATGCATGTGAGGTTAGACTTAATAAACTTAATGCTCTTCACACTTATCATATCAGTATTCTTGTTCTTTTCTAAGCTAAGGGTATCATAAGTATCATCACTGCCTTTTATCGTCTTCTGGCCGAATACCAGTAGGATTAATATCGTTTGATAAAGAATATTTCACCTTTCCATTTTTGGAACGGGTTTGGTACTTTATATCTCATCATGACCGGCAACTTTCCCAAGTTTAAGTTGCTCCATCTCAGATATTTGAGTTTTCATTTATACTCATTTCATCCTTCAAATGTGGTTTCTCATTTGTAGTATAGTGGGTGAGCCAAAATAAACTATGCACTTTTGACAGGCCACGATAAATCGTATACTGCATCGATTTTAAAGATTTATGAGTTAATCCTTAGCTAAAGGCTTCAATCAGCGTATTTTTTGCGAGTTTCTTAAACTTTTCAATTCCGAAAACTCTAAAAAACGGTCAAAAAGCATTGATCAAATTTTTTTAGCATTTTCCTGATTTCTGGGTCTGTAAGATGTGGGATACTACCAAACAAAATTTATTATCTTAGATGAAAATTTCAGTATTAAATATCCGTCACATACTTTTTATTCCACGGCCCTCAAAACGCCTGTAAACTCTTTTTTAACTCGACCAGTATATAAAGCTAAGTGGTCCAATTGATCTTATCTTTCTCTAATTCATTTCTCCCGTACCTTATCTGTCATAGGCGTTTACGTTCTCCTTAATTACGTTCTCCTTAATTCTTACGACCTTCATCATCAGTGTTGGCATTTTTCAAACATTTTTCCTCATCCATCAATAAAATCTTATCATCTGTGATCCAACGAAATTTCGGTGTTGGTATCTTTACAGGTGCTAGGTGTGCATCACCACTCTGTCGAGTGGCGGCTTTGATATTCGCCTGCCTCTTTTTTTTATTCTGGTTTTCATGCTATCTGATATTTTGTTCTACTTTCCTCTCTGTACTTTCACCTCCATTTCTTCCTCCCTTTCTTTATTTTCTTAAAACAATGTCTCTCATTTTCATTCCTACGAGGTTGTGAACTGCAGTCTGCACATGGATAGATGTGGCAGAGTGTAACACTGTTTCTACATCCAACGGTTACCGTGATATAAGCGAGTTGAATCTCTGCTGATCTCCTAGCATTTTCCATTTGTATCGTCTTCTTTTAGGATGCTCAACAAAGTGTTCGATATCCCTAGCTTGTTTTTTCTGCAAATCTACGCAAATCTACGCAGTCTTTCAGATCTTCGTATATCTTTCCATTGCTTCATCTTCCTCATTTGTCATCGTTATATACATACTACTGTGTCTACGGGGTCTTTTTCAAGTTATATCGTCATCAATCTCGCATGTTTGCACATCACTTATATCACTTTTTGCGTAAGCTGTTATCTAATAATATTACTTCTCCATGTTTTCCCACGGGGGGGGGTTGTCAGCTAAATTTCGGGTAGGGGTGTGCCGCCCACAGTTTCAAAATGAAATCGTTTGGCTAGACCAATTTTTGTGAAAATGATACCCTTGGCTAGACCAATTTCTCAGTTAACAGTGCCCTGAAAGGGCGTTTTCTTGGCAAAAATTGCCAAATTTATTTAAATTTGTTTTTGTTTACAGAAATTACCGAACTTTTACAGTTCTTGGACCAAAATTGCCAAAAAGCATACCCTTGCCTAGAGTAAGCTCGAGGCGGGGGAAATAGGCTAACCATCTAACCAAGTGCCTAACTACAGTTTTTAAGGTTTGTAATGTTAGAAGAGACCATTGTGATCAATTTAAGACAATGTGCCACTTTAAAAAATTTTCGAATGTCACGTGATCGATGACGTCAGGGAAGGGCCAAATGTCCTAAATACTGCAATAACTTTTGACAGATGAGTTGAATTGAGGTGAAATTTGCATAGTTGAAAAGAGCGTTTGAAGAGCTTTCGATTGATGTATATTTTTTTGCATTTTGATGAAATTCAAGAAAAATGTATGACGTCATCAATAACATGACGTCATAATTGACAAATTTTAAAGACCATTGTAGAAAAAATTTTTCATTGATTCTTACTAAATCGACCATGTAGATTCCGATTCTGCAGTTAAAAAACACCAATCATTCATAGGAATGTCAATTTGGGCATGACGACTTTCCTATATAATGTGTCAGTAGTAACACAATAGGGAAAATTACGAGACCAAAATTGACGTTCTTATGAATGACAGGTATTTTTTGACTTCAGAATCGGAATCTACATAGTCGATTTAGTATGAATCGATGAAAAATTTTTTTCTAAAGTGGTTTTTAAAATTTGTCAATTATGACGTCAGGTTATTGATGACGTCATACATTTTTCTTGAATTTCATCAAAATGCAAAAAATCATACATCAATCGAAAGCTCTTCAAACGCTCTTTTCAACTATGCAAATTTCATCTCAATTCAACTCACCTGTAAAAAGTTATTGCAGTATTTAGGAACATTTGGCCCCTTCCCTGACGTCATCGATCACGTGACATTCGAAAATTTTTTAAAGTGGCACATTGTCTTAAATTGATCACAATGGTCTCTTCTAACATAACAAACCTTGAAAACTGTAGTTAGGCACTTGGTTAGATGGTTAGCCTATTTCCCCCGTCTACCCTTGGCTAGACTAGAGGTCCAAAAAAGTATACCCTTGTGGGCGGCAAATCCTCAGGTACCTTTACTATGGAAGAACCCCCCCCCCCCCGTGTGTTTTCCCTGCCTTTCTGCTCCTAAATATATGAATCTAAATTCGACAGAGTCTATATCAGCTGCTTCTTGCCACCTTACTTTGCACGTTCCAAGAATAACACCCCCCAGTAAGGACCCCGTCCGACCTTGTAAATACAGCGGGGAAATTACGGAAACATATATTTTCAGCGGGGATTAGAAATATCATGACGAGGAAATAAAATTTTAGGCTATTGTCTGTGATGGAACTTGCATAATTTTGACGAGGAAGCAAAATGTTCAGCAAGGAAACAACAAAAAAGGGCGGGGAAACTCTTTGAATTCAAAACTTAGCGGGGAAGCAAGTTTTCTTGGCGGGTCGTCCTTCAACCTTGGCGGGGCAATGTTTCACCGGGGTCGTTGCAGGGGGTGTAAGAATATTTAGTACATGTACTTATATTCATCTCGCGTCTTGCATTGTCTAGTTTTCTTTCTTGTAATAAAGCTCCAACATTCCACGAACCAGTTCTAATGTTTGTTTTTTCTGGAGGATTTCCCTGGATGGCAATCTGGTTAGCCTCATTTAACCTGGGTTGTCCTGGGTATGACATTAAACTGCATCCGGTTGTGGAGTTTTGACGTGGGATAATAAGGTTACCCTTTGCTGCAACTACCTTCAGGCACCCTTGAGCAAGGTGCAGTACCTGTCAGCTCTCCCCGAGACCACGAAATACCGGGTTGGCGTCCGGCGGGGGTTAGTCTGTCTCATGGGTGGGGGGAACTCTTCAGCCATGGTTGGCAATCCCCCTAGTGCTGGTGTCACGAAAAAAACACTGGTGCTTGCATGTTTGACCTAAAAGCCGCTTTTCTCAACTATCATGAGTCGGAGCAGAAACTGTGTAAAATGACGTCATCAACCAGTCTGAGATAAGAAAGTGTTTGAATAGATATGCATTTTGAAATGATAAATCAACAGTTTAATGCCCAAGGAAGAAATATCAAGTGTTGCATAATTTCAGGATCTGTTGCAGGGAGTTAGGGGGAGGGGCTCAAAGTTACAGGTTTTGCGCATGCGTGCGCAGTTTCTGCTCTGTCTGAATAAACAATTTAATACAAATCAAAGTAACGGCGTTAGGGTGTTAAGAGCACTGGAACCCTTGATGGTGAAGGTGTTGCGCCCGATTTCGATGAATTGCATTTCCGACGACCCTGTCTGGATCACGCTGGCTTATATGTGTTCCCAAATTCGAGCATTTTCAGTTAATCACGAACAACATACTGTTTTCGTTATCGGTTTTCATAACGGTTTTAATCAGTTCAGAGCTCACTGTAAACCAGTAAAAAGTCACAAACGTTGACACTCTGAAGGAAAACCTGCTTTACATATCATCAACATTGCAAATAAGGATGTGAAGCAAACAAATACCAAAATTGAAGAGGACAAACTAATCTACGATTGATTCGCGCATGCCTTGACTCCAGAGAATTTCATTAATGAGACCACATCTATTCTCAAGAATCACGATGAATCGCTTAAGCAAAAAAGAGAGGACGACATTGTTCCAGGTAAAGCTCAGCCTAAACCCGAAGTCATACAGAAAACAGATTTGAACGCAAGGGAAAGAAAAAAATTCATACAGATTCAAATTCAACGATAGAGATCATTAGATTCATAACTCATATCTATTTTTCAAGAACACCAAACTTAGTCTGTCTGTGGACCCAAGATCAAAGAAGCTAAATAGTAACCGACCGCAAGAAATTTACTCTAGACTCAAACATTATTGAGAAGATCTTGACATTGAACACCAAACAAAGGGTAGAGTACTCGGTAGAGTAACAAAAGTGCAATACTGACTAGCGACGCTTAACTACGTTGTCCTTATCGATTTACTTGTTGATTTCGCCATATAATATGCTACTCATACTTTCGTTTCATGACTTCTACTTTTCATCGCTGAATTGCCTACCTAACATGATACAGCTCCTTAAATCCTTTTCATAATCGTTCTTACATAGCATTTAATCCCATTTCATAAATCATTTCGGCAAACATTCAAGGAGTATGCAGCAACCGAGATTACTTTGCAATTCATGGCTCATATCGTACAACTTATGGTGAAATAACCTCGTAATTGTGTCTCGCATTTCGAACTCAACGTTCTGAAGAACCTGTTCCTTTCGCATTCCATCTGCTCGTTCCACTCCCACAAACTTGAACTGATAAGTCTTTTTATAATCTTGATATCAGCCTTTTCCTCAAAATACCTATGAAACTGTCCATACATCGTTTTTTCTGTTTATCTGCTTTCTGTCTCCGCCCAGGGGGACTTCTATTGGCATGTGACGGGGGAAGGGTCAGACATAGTATATTTTTGAAAAGCCCAAAAATGTACGAAATTTAGGACATTTTTAGACCTCAGAAATATATTTATAGCTTCATAGTACCGAGGGGCAAATCAATCCTGAAAATGGTGTACGAGATTAATAATCACTAGTGATTATTTTGTGATTAATTTGATTTTTTGTGTGATTAATTCAATTTTTTAGTGATTTGAGTGATTAATTTGTGATCATTCTAACATTAATCACATTTCCAAAACGTCCTTAACTAAGTTCCTATACTTTGAAAGTCGTATAAATACGGCAAGACAGAGCAAGATGCATATGACGTTAAGCTTCTTCATAAATCAAATCATAGACTATCATGTCAATTTGGCTGGAGCTTTCTTGTAATACCTAACAAGAAAATGCAAAATTTGAAATTTGGAAGCAATGTAACAATCTGCAACTAACCAAATGTAAGTTCAACTGACTCAAAAGAACTTTAGCAACTTGGCAGTCACATTACCTTAGAGCAACGTTTAATTCTGGTCGCGCTTACAGAAACGTCGTGGTTTTCGTAATGACCTTTGAATGACAACAAGGCTCCATTTTTGCTCCATCGCAGGGTTCGCAGAATCATGCGATTATGTGGTGTTCATGTTTTCGAGGTTGTGTTCGGATATTTGACAATGTATTCACATAAATTTGGGGACTTGGTAAAAGGGACCTTCTAATTATTCCCTTTCTTATAAATGTAAGCAAACAAACATGATTAAACATTCACAGTTTGTGATTAATGTGACTGCTGATTTTCGTGATTAATGTGATTTTTTTGTGATTAATGTGATTAATTTGTGATTATATTGTGATTATTTTCGAGAGTGTACGTGATTTTAAGCAGTGATTTGCCCCTCGCATAGTACTTGAGACCTAAAGATTTTATTGCATTGTTGGCCAGTGCCCTGAATTTTTTTGTGAAAAACTCAGCCTAGCAACCATCTTGTAAAAGTTTCTCTTCAGCAACCCCTAAAATATAGTACCAATTATGCACCACATAGCGTACCCAAAGGTATACTGGGCAACCTTTTACAAACCCAAGAAATGACTGTCTGACCCCCCCCCCATCACTTACAAAGAGGGAGTCCTCCCGGGGTAGTTTGTCATTTCTAATCGTTCGTAGTTCGGCTTAATCTCACAGAGTCTACTGTTTTCTCATCCCTTGCCTTCTCATTCAAAACGATTCTAACAAATTTCAGATGCCCTATGCACAAATTTGTCCTGGGTATGACATGAAACTGCACCTGGTTGTGGAGTTTTGACGTGGAAGAATGAGGTTACCCTTTGCTGCAACTACCTTCAGGCACCCTTGAGCAAGGTGCAGTACCTGTCAGCTCTCCCCGAGACCTTGAAATACCGGGTTGGCATCCGGCGGGGGCTAGTCTGTCTCATGGGTGGGAGGAACTCTTCAGCCTTGGTTGGCAATCCCCCTAGTGATGGTGTCACGAAAAAAACACTGGTGGTTGTGCAACCTAAAAATCACTTTTCTCATTAACTATTATGAATAATCAAATGGATCCAAATAACGGCGTTAACAGCACTGGAACCCTTGATGGTGAAGGTGTTGCGCCCGGCAGGCTTGGGGTACTTGATCCGGCTCCAGCAGGTCGTTATCCAGTTACGGATCAACAACCACATGTTAGATGGAGTAAACGAGATGTTGCTTCCTTGATGTTTTTGTTGTTCCTTTTATTTTTATCATTAATAATTGTTTTATCGTTTTCTTTCATTTTAGTTCTATCATTTGTCATTTAAAGGATATCATTTGTGGCATTTGTAGTGAGGACTCCGTGACCCTGTATCTTTCTTCGCTACAAATGTCACAGTATCCTATGTTGACATTGTTGTTTTTCAACTTTTGACTGATATAAAAAAGTAAAAAAAAATTGGTTATCATCAAATGTGTGCTTAGAAATATCATTTTTTTGACATTTCATCCAGAGGAGGTATGCACTTCAGTCACTACGGTGCCAGTCATTTTTAATCCAGGGAGGATAGAGGATAATGTTGCACAGTTCTGGAAAATTTCATACCTCATCTTGAACATAGGAAAAATTTTCATGCGCCATCTTCTTTCAGCAAAATGATTTAGTACCCCATCCAGAAGTCCTTGTGCATAAAGCATAGATCGATACAGAGGCGGCACCAAGGGGAGGACTGGGGAGGACACGTCCTCCCCAATATTTTTCAGGGCCGATTTTTCAATTCGTCGAAATCCGAGGAGAAATATTTAGGGGGGGGGGGGTACGATGGTGGCACATGAGAAAAAAGATTAGTTTGTCAGTGACCCTCTGTTAAAAATATTACAATTTTACCCAAGTTTACTTTAATTGCTTTTTGCATGATTTATGGATAAAAACCTTAAAAAGGCTCTTCTTTTTCCAAATGGGCGTGGCTTTCATGAAAAATGGGCGTGGTCCTAAAAATTTTTCTTGTCCTCCCCACTTTTTGAGGGCTGGTGCCGCCTCTGGATCGATAGCAAGTTGTCCTTGACGACTTTCATCCTGGTCAAATGATTCATTATTTCCAGAATGACTTAATCCAAAATGTTTTCAAGAAAATTGTTCTTTACCTCATAACGTAAAATTGCTTTGTATTTCTTTTCATACTATTATTAAAAAGTAACTATCAGGTAGGTTGAAAAAACGTAGAACAACCCAAAAATATGCTTACTGTAATAACGCAAAATTTCTTTAAGAATCAGTAATAGGGGTATACTCTGGAGAGTACTTGTAGGTTCACAGACTCTATGATCTATGTTTGAAGTTTTCTCTACTGATTTATTTATTTGAGTGACAAATCTCCTTTTGCACAATAGAATTGGTGTCTCTTTCTATGCCTTTTCTCACATTCCTTGCTATCTCTTGGGGGACAGGTGTAGAAAGATATTAAGATTCTCTTGTTTTTCTTGCATGTCCTATCTCGTCTGGGGGAAGGATGCAAAATATTGTGACATCGTGCCTGTGATGAAATGGGAATGAGACATAGGAATCCTTTTCTTCGCCCTCATTGTTCTCGTTACTGTGACAAAGCAAAGAAAGCCTATTTTGCCGTAAAGCCGGTTTTCCACTAGGCGGATTTTTCCCCGCGCAGCGGAGCGGCTATTATAATTGCATTGTTTATTTCTAACAATGGTCACTTCTGGTCGCTCCGCTACGCGCGTATTTGAAAGTCGGATTGACTTCAACTTTTCCGCCGCGTCCTATGGCGCCAACCAATCAAATCGCTCGAAGGCTCTGACACATGACTTCAGTATTCCACGAGAGGGGGAAAGCCACGGTGATTGACGAAAAACAGCTTTGAAAATATTTTAAAAAATTCTTGGTCATGAAATTTCTTTGAAATTGAACATATTTGTTAGTACGAGTGCATTGTTTTAGAAACAACTGCCGCTCCGCTGCGCGCGGAAAAATCCGCCTAGTGGAAAACCGGCTTAGGCGGATTATTCCGTGCGCAGTGGAGCGGCTGTTGTTTCTGAAACAATGCACGCGTGCTAAAGACGATTTTCAATTTCCAAGAAATTCAATGACCAAGAAGGTTTTAAAATATTTTCAGAGCTGTTTTTCGTCAATCGCCATGGCTTTTCCCCTCTTGTGGAATACTGAAGTCATGTGTCAGAGCTTTCGAGCGATTTGATTGGTTGGTGCCATAGGCTGCGGGGGAAAAGTTGAAGTCAATCCGACTTTGCGCTAAAAATCTTCGATTCTTTAATCAAAGCGATCCTTACCTACAATAGCGAGATATGGTTTCAGCTTTAGCTTTGACAACTGCACCTTCGTCTGCGAGAAGTTTCTCACTGTGACCGAAAAGCAACACCTTCGGTTCTGTAAGAGTATCCTCAGTGCTAAGAAAAGTTGTAGCAACCTAGCGGTTCTTGGAGACTTGAAAAAGACACCTATGTTTCTATTCTGTTTAAGACAGAGCTTGCTTTTTTCCATCGCCTTTGCTCCATGGATAATCATAGACTCGCTGGGATCATTGACGTAGGAGCCGGGGGGCACTGCGGGCACGTGCCCCCCAAGATTTTGCAATAAACAAAGAAGTACCCTTTTATTTCAGAAAATACCCCTTTTTTCTTAAGGAAGAAGTGCCCTCGAAGCGTCGTGCCCCCCATTTTTGGGATGCTTCCTACGTCCCTGGCTGGGATGATAAGTATAATTGGATGTCATCTCTCCATTGCTTAGCCAAACACCCAAACAGGTCAACCTGGACCTTGATATTTGTAGAACTAGGAGTATGAAAGCATCGACCTTTAAAAATATAATAACGAGAAAACTTAACAGTGCCTTCAACTTATACTGGTCTTGAGCTATCACTTCCACAGTTGGTCGATCAAAGAAAGGGTCTAATAAATTGCGAAGTTACCAGTCTTTCAAGACGCGAGCTCAACTGGATTCCTATTGTCTTCTGGGCGATATGGAGTTGCGCCTAGCAGTAGCTAAATTTAGGTGCAGTGATCATGACCTTCGAATTGAGACTGGGCGAAGGGAAGATATTACCCCCAGATGAACGCTAATGCCTCGTTTGCACAAGCAGCTGCGTCGAAAACGAACAACACTTTCTAGTAGATTGTCAAGAGTACTCTGATATTCGTAAAGAGTTCTTTACCATGGTCCAACAAGCAGTGCCCTTGTTTACTCGCATGAATTCTACTTGCAAATTTATTTACCTTCTCTCCCTTGAAAACAGTAAGATTGGAAAAGGTCTCGCAAAATACCTGAATAAAGCATTTGAACATTTGAAGTACTAGCTGACAAGTCATTAAGATCTACGCCCAAAGAGTAACTAGAATATTACGAAATATGTCATTGAGATTCTCGATTGAAAAGTTAATTATGATTTTGTAAGTTTAGTTCAGTTAAGTTTAGTTTAGTTAAGTTTACTTATACTCCTGTAAAAGTGAGTCATGACTAATAAAATGATGATGATGATGATGATGATGATGATGATGATGATGATGATGATGATGATGATGATGATGATGATGATGATGATGAGGGACAACGCAAAATTTATTATATTACATGGCCGGTGGAGAAGAAAAATCGTTGCAAAGAAACCTGCTTGCCCCGTATGAAATCATTGCAAAAAATACAACTGCCCAATCACCTTTTCCTTAAAAAATCAATCTGCCCCGTATTCATGAACAACGGAAATTATATAGTACTATAGTACAACCGATGAATTAGCCAATGATCATAAGAAAGGCAGTTCATCTCAATAAGAGTCTTTGTAAATGACTGATGAATCCTGCTTGCAAGAAACTAGCAAGAAAATTTGGCGTCATTTATACACATCTTTACATGCATTTCTCAACTTGAATGATTGAGAATTTTGTCCTCAAAGTGGGCCATTTTGTAGTTATAAGTTCATCCTATCTTGAGCTCATAAAAAGTTACTGCCCCGTTCAAGTCCGTTCATATTTGCTTGATAAAAAGTGTTGACCCAGTTGTGTACAAGCTCAAAAAAGTAGTTGCCCCGTTACGTTTTGCACTGGCCATGTTGTAAAACAAACTTTGCACTGTCCCTGATGATGATGATGATGATGATGATGTTGATGATGATGATGATGATGATGGTGATGTTACAGTTATCTTTTTTACTTAATTCACTGGTTCTTATATTGTTGTAGCAGATCATTGGTTACTTGTAATTATTTAGGTTAGTTATGTCCTGTAACAGGTAGAGCACTTGATGCGAAAAGGAAATTGGACTAATACGAGGTGCGAATCATTTTTAAAATCTCATACACCTTTCACGACTTGCTAAAGAAAATCTCTCTGGTCTCTTACAAATCGCTAGAATCTCAAAATTGTTAGAAAAGCTATAAACTCGTAAGAAATCTCATCCAAATCTTAAAATATTTTTTGAAATCCTGAAATCTTGAGAGAAAACAATCTTGAAATCTCTAAATCTTTCAGTAGCAAGATTTTGTCAGTTGAAACAAATCCTCAACAAAATCTTTACATTTCACGATCTTGGCAGAGAAATGTTTCAAAGGATCTGCCTGACCTTTTGTTTTATTATGGGTAATAGGTCAGCAAGTGTGTATCAGTAAGAAATTTTATCACTAGTGAGCCACCTTGACCTATTATTTTTACTTTGGACTCTATTTTCACTGGGTAGTGAACCACCTTATTGCTGTTTTTGATTTCAAAACTTTCAGTAGTGAACCACCTTAATAGCATATCCACTGTGAAAAGCATATCCACCGTAACTCATTGAAGGAGGATGCTTAAGGTGGCTCTGCACCAAAGGTGGTTGACTGCCAAGTAAAAATATTTCAGAGGTTTGCTTGCTTTTAATCTAATTTCACAGTGATACACACTAGGTGTCCTATTGCCCATGATTTTACGTTTGATTTCAAGTAATTCAACCTTGGAGATTCAAAACAGACTTTGACACATTTCCGATTTCCGCAGGAAAGTTCCATATTGATGACATCAATATGGGGCACTAATGTGATTGGCAAGCTTTGGAGTGATCTTACCCTGGGTACAAGAGCCTTAAATTTTAATTTCAGGGCTTGGAAGCCAAGGTCAATTATGGTGTCATAGGATTGAAGACATGATAGAAATTTCATCTGAAATCGACAGCGAAAACAATAGAATCCCAAAATAACAAAGTTCCTATCAGGGTGAAAAGGCAAATTGTCAAAGATGTTTTTAAAAATCCCTAAATCAGATGAAAGCTCTAAGAATCTTTTGTTCTACTATGGGGTTTTTAAAAATCTTGTATGTACACCTTTTCGGAAATGATTCGCCCTTTGGTCCAATTAACATTATAAAATGTGTTCTAGCTTTTCCAATTATATACGAAGTATAAAGTTGTTCATTTCATTTAGCAATTGAGCTTAAACATTTATTCATTTTCAGTTTTTCATAACTTAGTCTTCAATTAAATGTAGCCAATAGAATCAACAATGAATGGTAAAATATTACGTGCCTATTAATCCTTGTGTTTTTCTATAAATCCCACAATTAAGTGTTGTAAATGTGAGTGGTCAGAAAAGCGCTGAAATTCGACACACCACTATCAGCAACTAACGTTCTGAACCGAAAAGGCATCCAAGGATTTGGTGCTGTTGTTGGTTGATTTTTGTTGCTATCTTTAGACTTAACAATATTATTCATTAACAAATTCAATGGGTATCAATGAGCTTGCACATGACCAACATAATGGAGGGGATTAACAGTTCTGAAAGATCATGTGTGGCTACTTTGCCGGCAGGGGAACAAATGTCTGATCCATGCCACATGTTGTCAAATGTGTGCCGTTGTCTGATCAGTCAGAAAAAGCGCGGTAGTCTAGTAAGAATCAGGAAAGAAAGGCGGACAAGCATAACATTGCTGTGGCTCGGTTTCTGTTGCAATCTTTGCACTTGAGTATAGTATATACAATATTTACCAGTCATAAACCAATCCAATTGCTTTATATCTATGTATTTTCATTGGACAAATATCATGAAATGGAACTATGCTGTCCTGAATGATGAAGCGAAGACAGCCAAAGAGACTTTTCAGGTTTACACTGAATCAAGGGTCAGTATTATGACACAACTGATGCAAATACATAGACATTGAACGATTAATTGAATGGTGAGTTTTTGAATTTCCAATGAAATGAATAAATTTATCTGTGCACAAGTTTGTTTCCTTTAATCTGCATTTGGAATTCTGCACATTTACTTAGTTAGGGACAAGGAATAATCATAGCCAGCCAAAATCTCCCTGAGCCCATATGAAATCACTATTGCTATTTTGACACTTGATATCAGACCCTTCACAAGAATTATCAAGTGGCTATCTTTGCGGGCAGGGAAACAAAGAAGTGACCACATGAGTGACAAGTGTCAGGTTTTGTATTACATTAAATCTTAGGATGGTCTAGAGGTGCTTGTCTATTGGCTGAATATCAGTTCTGCCACCCTGATATCTGCCACCGCTAACATTAGAGGTGGTAGAAGGTTTTTGCCACCCAACTCTGGATTGGGTTCTGTGACTCTGGCTTGATACAGGATTCTGTTATATACAATTTGTATCAAATTCGTGTAAGCCATTTGAAAACACGATTCATATCAAAATCGTATAAGCAATTTGTGCGTCAGATGGCTAGGCCAGCAAGCAAGAGTGACTCAGCAAAGCATGAGGCTAACTGGGCACGAGGTTCACCTTTGTTTGGGCAATTCCCAGACCAATATCAAATTGTATCAAATTTGGATCCAATTTGTTTCATAATTTGTGTAGAAATCAAACAATTCGTATACAATTCTTATCTCTAGTGCGGCTATACGAATTAAATCGTATAACACCTTTTCACGTATACGATGGAATTTGTATCAATTTGTTGAAGAGCCATACCATAATTTGGAGACAATCCCTAACAGAAATCCCACAACAGTGTGCAAGCAACCTTTCCATCTGGGAAATCTTGCATAGAAGGATTCATCAAATCGTGTCATATAAACCACTCTCCAAGGCTTTTTGTTTTTTTCAGCATTTCAGCATCTCAGCATTTTGTGCTAAAAACCACAACTTCGCCTTCACCAATTTTATCTGTGTTTACAAGGAAATAAACCATTGTTTAGTGTTTGTTTTGTTCTGGCTTTTGTTTTGTTCTTTTTTCACTTCTTTGAAATGGTCTTCTCTTTATCAAAGAAGAACAACTCTTGGGGTGACTTCAAATCTGTTCTTCAAAAACGCAGATATGACTGTAGGGATATGTATTTGTTTTAAACAATTTGATATATGTTGATTTTTCCATACCCTAGCCTTTGTGAAGGCATATGTTTTGCAATATAATTTGGCATCCAATTTTTCATATCTCTGGATTAATTTAGTCGTAACATATTTTGGATCTCAATTTCCTGATATCCTCCTGTATGGTATGTTCACTAAGAGAACAAGAGGCACTCCTGTTTTCACTTAACAAATTGTATATACCTGTCTAGACAATTCACTGCTTGATTTTTGGCACAGAAGTACATTTTTCAATCCTTTTCTATTGTGTCTATTTGTTGTTTCATAAATAATTGCTTATTATTAGGTGTGCATCTGTCCTTTTTTCTAACTGGTGCAAGGAAAAATCATCTTCCCCACCAGATTGTAAAGTTTGCAGAATGCGCGGGGATCTCTCCTACGTCCAAATTGCTTGCGCTGCTGTATTTGTGTCACTAAAAAATAGTTCTATTGTTTCCTTTTGTTGTTATATGAAAATTTCGCAGCTGGAACCGCGGCTAAAATTTAAAGTGCCCAGCAGAGAAATTGGCTGCGCAAGGCAAACTTTCCAGTCTGGCTCCCCCCCCCCCCATTACAACTCCAAACTGGATTCTTGTTTCTTGCATGGAATCAGATGGAATCAAGTCTTGCATGTACAACATGAAGACAATAAAGCACAACTGGCTGGGGCTACATGTTTCTTAAAGATTGCCAGAAGAAAATGTTCTTTGCCAACATCAAAAAAATTCGGCTAGAGTGCAGTTTAGCGGGCGGCCCCTGCGCAGTAACGTCGTATTTGACAGGATTCGAATTCAAATCAAAAGTCAGTTTGAAACAAGCGTGGGTTCTTTTCACGCAAACATATCAACTGATAAACAACAGGGTTTGGGGGCGGTAGCCCCCAATTATCACGGAAACAAACAACGAGTTATATAACAAGAATCATCGTAACAAAGAAGCTATAATTGAAAGTCATCTAAACTGTTTGTGCTGCAGTCCAAGCTGGGTTTTGCAGGATTTTGGCGAATAAGCTGGACGTATCTCAACCTCATGTTTACTTATCAACAAACGTTTTCTCCCATGGTTAACGGTTACTCTCATTGGTCGCTCGAAAGAATCGCCATTGATTCGATGCTAATAAGCTATTGTATTATTGTTTACGATAATCTTGTTTCCCTGTGATCGCCGCCCGCTAAACTGCACTCGTCCCAAAAATTCAGTTTGGCATTGCAATGTAATGTATTTGAATGTTTTAACAAATTCCTGTTTGTCCCTCTTCTTATCTGTAAAACCTGCATACCATCTTTTTGCTTGCAAATAAACAACGAAGACTCTGATTAATACAAACTGATGAAATATTGATGTGCTCATATTCTTGTGAACCATTCGCACATAAAAGAGTAACATGCCTAGGCCCGTTTATTAAGAAGCTAGCCAATGCACAAAATGAAATTGATTTGAAATAGTGCGCCCTTCCTATCTCTCCCGTCTCGATGCGAACCCACACAAAATATCGGCAAAGATTGATCTATAACAAAGTTTAGACGTTGCGTTAAATCTATACCATGGGAGGAGACTAAGTAACATCAATAATTTAAGATAAAGTACAGATAAAAAGCGCGGGCTTGGCCTGGCCAAGTAAGGCCAAATGGGCCTAGCCATCGGCAAGGACAAAATCGGATCCTAATAAAACAACGAGGCAAACATCGCATCATGTTTATACCTTGTGTACAACTTTATCTTCGATTGGAAGTTTTTCCCACTCGTCATCACCCATATCTTTATCTTTAATTGACAATTTCTTCAATACAGATAGTCATCGATTATTGTTTGGAGCAGTTCGTTCGTTTATCTTTTTCAAATTTGCTCTGTGGTTGTAGCTCTTGCGTAATCCACCCATGTAAGATGTCACCAAAAATGCTAATCAGGCAATTTCATTCTGCGCGCGAAAATTAAACTCCCGTCAACCAAAGAGGAGGGAGGTAACGAGCGATGCTAAGAGCCTTTACTCTATTCAGCCCGGGTAAAATTCTTTGGGGGCTATTTTGGCCCTCCAGTTTTTCTTGAAGTGCCACGTAAACAAAAGAAAAGCCGTTGCTACAAAACTATGAAACAACATAGCCATAAATTCAGACTATTTTATTTTACGAGTGAAAATTAAGTCCTCAGAATGCGAGACATGGAGGCCTATGGAGTATTCAGTCTTTCTGAAGAATTTATCCCTGACTGATCTTTTATCGAGTCTATTATCGAATATTTTTTTCAAGAAGGACGTTCATTTATCTTTTTGCAAAAATGTTCAGAGGTTGTTTCTCTTGCGTAGCCCTTTGCTCGTATCACCAAAGACCCTTATCATTATTCTCCGCGCGAAAATGGCGCGAAATGACAACTTCGATCAGACTTCATCGAGAATTGTTTCGTAATTCGTAAATACAATAAATAATTAAATCATAGGGAGAAATTACGCTCTTGGTATTAAAATGCATTATTTTTAAGAAACTGCTAAAAAAGAAACTCGTCAACTCTCAGATCGCCGAGAAATTAAGAAAGTCCAGTGCTGGGTAAGAAGGTCGTATGAGCTGACAGTGAGTAATTTCTGGCCTTTTCTAGAACGGTTTTACCGTTAATGGCTTTAAAAACGACGGTTCTCCGGCTCAACTTTCCTCAACCTTAAAGAACATCTCTTCACAAATTTACCCATTTATGAAACTTGACTACCCCAAATCACTTTTAGAATACGAAAGTAAATTTTTCAACAAAGGACATGCTGTACTCTAGCTCTACAGTTTGTCACACTCTGTTGATAACATAAGTTTGGAAAGCCTTGTTGGCCCTTGTTGTCTTGTCAAAGAATCAGTGAAAAGTTCTTCTGTTGAGATCATGGTGAAAATTTCTTTTCCAGCAGCTTCAGCATAACATTCATGTAAAAATCGCATTTATCTTCTTTGCTAAATTTTAACGTTGGCAATCAAAATTCCATGAAAAATGAAGTTTCCAAAGGCATCATCAAATCCTAAAAGAAATGTTCAGGTTTCGCAGCAGGGACGTAGGAAGCATGTCAAACTTGGGGCGGGCACGACGTTTTGAGGGCACTTTTTCCTTAAGAAAACGGGGGCATTTTCTAAAATAAAAAGGGCACTTCTTTGTTTATTGCAAAACCTTGGGGGCACGTGCCTCCCTTATGGTTCCTACGTCATGTCTCGCAGCAAATCTCTAGCAATCACTCAAATCTATGCTCAAATCTACCGGGTCGTAAAGCAGAGGATAGGAGCCCAAAGAAACCGGGGATTTTCTAGACGAAGAGAAAAGTATTCTGGAGCGTTTTCTTGCAACTAGTCGAATTACTTTTTTAGAGATCTGACTTTTGCATTTCACAAAAAATTGCTCATTAGAAACGAATGTTATTACCCGATAGAACAACCCTCTTCTTGACTTTCTTGGTGGAATTGTAGAAATAAATATAGTCAGTGCTATGAATAATTGAATTCAATACCTCCTTACAACATCTTAAAGTCAGACAGTCACAAGTCTTTTCAAAACAAGATTTTTCTTAGTTTGGAAGTGAAAAGCTGATCGTTGGAAGAATGAGACATAAATAGTTGCACCTGAACTACCTGCTGAATTTACGGGGGGCTATATGTAGCATTTTAATACTTTCTAGGGGCATGCCTTCAAGACACGGTTGTTAAAAACTATTGGGATGAATCAGAAAAGGGCTTATGTATTTAGAAGGGCGAGTAGCTCTTAAACAATCTATCTGATTTCAATAGATTGAAAAGAAAATTTAGCTTCTCAAAATTGGTCGCATCATTCGTGAGTTACAACGATTTTCTGTAAATGTGACATCTCAAAATCCTTCAAAGCTGGCCTAAAATTCTGGGTAACATTGCTATCAATAAACCCGCACGAAAATTCAAAATAAATACATGTCTTTTATAAGAAACTGGTTCATAAGAAACTAGTAAGTCAGATGGCCAAAATTTTAAGAAACTCTTGTACTATGTCTGAGTATTAAAAAACTTTTAAAAGTTGAAAGCGTAGATATTGTAATAATTATATCGTTGAACCTTTATTCTTGAACAATATCAAATAATCGGCAAAGGTTTGTTTTACCCAATTCAATTCATTTGACCACACTCTTAGGAAGTTTTAGTATTAGTATTATCAACTAGTATTTAGTATTAGTATTATCAATTTAGTATTTAGTATTAGTATTTAGTATTAGTATTAGTATTAGTATTAGTATTAGTATTAGTATTAGTATTAGTATTAGTATTAGTATTAGTATTAGCATTAGTATTAGTATTAGTATTAGTATTAGTATTAGTATTAGTATTAGTATTAGTATTAGTATTATCAACATTTATTTTGCCAGTCTTAATTAACCTGCTTTAACAAATGTAATATATTATGCTACTTTCTGCACTCTTGGCATAACTTTGCATGACACAAATTATGTAAGAGAATCAAAAGATGTTTTATCAAAGATTTATCAAATGATACAAAGTGTACCTGAATGAACTCAGTATGTTTCGTAATAAACTTCGTATGCACTCAAATACACGTTGTATGCATCAGGACAAACTTTGCATGGCACGTATGGGCTCCCATACAGAACTTGATTTTCATTTTACAAAGTTTGTACCGGGTGAGTCAAAAAAGTTTTGGATCTTGAGTGATACGTTTCTGCAAGAGGACAATCATATGATCTGATATGTCTGTTAGCAACGATAGCTGAACTAGCTTTTGATAGTTGCTATCATATTGTTATACCGGGGACACCGGAGCGATGGTAGGGTAAGGGGGTCAAAAGGAACGCACAGTGGGCCAGAAAAGAAATGAAAAAATTTAAATAATAGTTTTATCAGTAGAATTTGATGTCATATAGCTCATAGAGTAAGGAAATCACACTCATGTTATCCAGAAAAATCCTTTTTATCAATTAATCAATTTCAAATCACAGGATGTTAACTGTTATTGAATGCTGCAAGCAGCTTACTGTTTTCAACTTCAATTTTACCAACTCCGTCTTCGGGCACCGATTTGTCTGCAAGCGACATTTTGATAGCATCTTCATAACGTTCACAGGCAATGATCTAAGTGCAACTGACTGCATTTCGATTGAGTACAGACTCCTATTCCAAAATTGTGATTTTGTTCACAGTACTTTAGAAACACGTTGCTGCCCTTTGTACGCTGTGTTTTAAAGCTAAGTACAAAATTTCGTTTGCAAACACCAAACATCTTCTTTGCATATTTACAAGCACGGAAGCATCCTCTATCTGTTTGATTTACATATGGCTGCCGAGAGGTGCCGTAGAAAATTCAACGATGGTTATTGCTACGGCAAAAAATTGAGGTGTATAGGGAACAGGGCACTGCTGAATAACTGCCAGATCGATGTCAAATTCTATTCATTTTTTATGCCAAGTCTGTTGCAAAGCCTGTCCTTTTTAAGAATCATTTAAGATTATCGATTTATAGTCATTAATTCTGCTTTTCTTATTATGGGTAAGTACATACCAGAAGTTATTTGATGCATTGACTTTGGCTGTTTCAACTAAGGACTTAGAAGAATTTTCCGACAACTGCGCACATAACTAAGCAAAGAAATTTTGTCTTAACGACGTTTTCCTTCGTAAGTTTCCAACTTTTATAGCATTCCTTACCATTTTATGCCTTGTACGATTTATGTCCAAAAAATCGTAATCTGGCCCACTGTGGAACGCAAGGGCACTCCAGACCGATGACGAGGGAAGCGAACCGAAAATTTAGATTCGCTTGAAATGCTATAAAGAATATTCTAGTATATGTAAATGATGTTCTCTTTTGCATATTAGGGACATAATGCAAGTTGCAATCATTATTTATCTTAAGGGTTAATGTCATGGTTTTACAATATCGAAATGAACGTTGTTAAAGAAATATATTGCTCCTTTAAACGGGCACTCTTGCTCCTCTTGCCCCTCTTAGAAAAGGGTAGGAGGGGCGCTTGCCCCCCACGCCCCCCTCTCCGGCGTTCCTGTGTTATACTATGGCATAGCAGTTAAATTCTACCCAGTTTGGCACTTGGTAGCCTGCGTGCAGACTCTACTGATTTCTTTTCAAAGAGGTTCTCCTCCAGTAGAGTCTGCGCATCGTCGACCAAATCCTTGTTCTGAGCCACGCGCGATTCCCTCTCTTGAGGAACCAAGTCACTGAATTGGATTCAATAGAGCGACCTATAGAGTGGGGAAGGCATAACACCTACACACAATAAGGTTTCATTGGCCAGCTTTCTCCATGGAAGAGTTCATTAAATACCTGCAGACTGGAACAAAGACAGAGACGCTCATGAAAGAAAGGGGATATGCGTCAGCCAATCAGGAAAGGTTCCATGTTTCTCATGAACTGACAACAAGGATTTGGTCGCTGATGCGCAGACTCTACAGGAGGAGAACCTGTCTGAAAAGGAATCAGTAGAGTCTGCACGCAGGCTAGCACTTGGCAGAATTCTAATGTCTTTGAGAGTTGCAATAACAATGCTTGATCCTTAGAGACCGCTCATAATTTACAGAGAGGTACCGATGAGAAATTGGTTGTGTAAAAGAGATTTTCTGACAAAGAAAGATTGGGTGAATAGTTTTTCATACAGTTGCAAGGTTGGGTAAACAAAATTTTCCCACTAATCAATGCTAAATCTTTGAAGTTCTAAATTGTCCATTTCATCATCAAAAGCTTCAGCACTTTCCATTTCACTTTTAATGTCTACTTTATTTCCATCTTTGTCATGAATATTTACAACATTTACGGTACTTAACATTTAAAATTTACAGTTTTGACATTGAAATAATGTTTATAGGTGGGAGCTGGGTAAACTATTTTTCATCCTAGAAAATGTTTGGTAGATCTTTTTTCAGTCACTTATTCAGTTGAGTAAGAAGATTTTTAACTAAAAACATTTCTCTTCAAAAGCAACCCCTCTGTAAATAATGAACGGTCTCCTAATTCACCAACATTATTGTTTTCCTTAGCCAAGAGTCCAAGTACTTCAGACCGGCAAATCTTTTGTTGATAAACTGCCATAGGGATAATTCAAATTATTTCTGTAAAGATTGCTTATGGTTCCTTTGATTCTACGTTGCAGCTGGCAAAATCTCAATGTCGGTTCTTTAAACCACAGTTTTCCACAATCCACAGATCAAAATTACCTCTAAAACTCATTTTATGAAGATTAGATTTGTGTCAAATCACCATACCCCCTGGAAGTATGTAGACAGGCAGACCAAACGGAATAGAATTGCTTCTGTGAAAGCTTAAAATCTTTGCAAGCCTGATTTTAGATGAGATAAAATGATTCATAAATTAGCAGATACCTGTAGATATCCCTTCTAAGTTCCGGTGTTTGCAGCCCGTGGTTCAATGCAAAGGACATCAGAAGAGCATATCAAAAGGGATGCAGGAATCAAATTTTTTGTGGAAGTAAACAAAGTTTGCAAGTTTTGAATGGTTTTATGACCGATCATTAACAACTCTTCTACCTGCCAGTGAGTACCGAGTAAAGAATTTAATGTCAAGGACATCAAAAGATCATATCAAAAATTATGCATGCAAGTATCTGTGGAGCCAGGCAAAGTTTGCGAAAAAGTATGATTTTATGTGAAATCAAGTGATTTTGTAAGTTACAAGATCTCACAAACAACTCTTCTACGTACAAATGATTATAGAGAAAAGAATTTAATGTCAAAGACATTAGAAGATCATATCAAAAATGATGCGTGCAAGTATCTGTGGAGCCACACAAAATTGCGAGCATGTACGATTTAATGAGAAATCAAGTGATTTGTAAGTTACAAGATATTCATAAACGACTCTTCGAAGCTCCAGTGATTACCGAGGAGAATTATGGCGATTATCAAAAAGTGTGCAAGCTTGTATGATTTTATGAGAGATGAAATGATTTATAAATTATTAGATACCGTTTAAAATGCTGCAGTGCACCTAAGAATAGAATTTGGCTTAGGAAGTCCAAAGATTATACAAAAAGAGATTCAAGTTTCAAATTTGCGGAGGCATATCAAGTTTGCTGGCTTGTATGATATTCATAAGAGATGAAGTGATTCATAAATTACCAGATATCGATAAACAGCCTTACAAAAAATCCTACAAACTGATGTCAAGACAGAAAAATTCGTATCAAAAAGGAAGTTTCTCTCCAGAATTGAAGAAGATGATCAAATGAATTCCAACACTTATTTGTCAGTGGCAAGTTAAAGAACTTTCCCAGAAAATGCTTAACGGCCGAACCTGCTTAGAGGTAAACTTGTTATATCTATATTTTTCATATTCATATATTGGATATGTCTTATCTGATTCTTTTTCGGAGGGTAGCCCTTCATACGATGCTGTTTTTAAGGAGCCCTCTTGTTTGTTACAATCTATGACTTCATGATTTCTGGCAAACTTATAGGCAGTAAATTTCAAAAAGATTAACTGGCAAAAAGCGCCATTCTATTGATAAAAAATCAGCCGGAATCTAGCCCTCTTAGGAGAAGGGGCAGTGGAGGAGGTAAACAAAATATAGTGATGAGTTGAAAGCCCAAATTTTCAGACCTAGAGGGTCTATTCAGATCTTATAATCAAATTTTGTGTACAGTAAAAACCCGCGTATAAGAACCTATAATTTTGCAAGCCAGCCTGATTAGGTTCTTATGTATTCAGTATTTAGTAGGAAATAAGGCTGTTCAGGTTCTTAAATTGGTTCTTATTTCATTCAGGGCTTCCAGGCATTTCTTTCGTTCAGATTGAAATTTCAAGCCCATTATTTACTGTCAGTTGAGAGACACCTGAGTTCATGAGGCCTTATTCAAAACATCAGTTCGTGGAAGAATCAGAAATTTTACAGAATGCAAGGAAAAGCTTTCAAGGCATCTTTAGAGACTTTAGAGCTCTTTGCAATTTGCACATATGGCAAAATCAGTACGTATAGGCTCAATGACAAAGCAACTAGAGTTTTGATTTAGTTTGATGATCTCCACAAATAAGAACCTATTTCAAATTTCAGGCTGAATTGGTTCTTATATATTGGGGGTCTAATTTCAGAATTTTCAGCCTGTAGGTTCTTAATCACTAGGTTCTTATACGCGGGTTTTTACTGTACCGGGTGAGCCAGAAAAGTTCCCACTTTTAAAAATTTATAGCATCAAAAGTACCTCACACATTTGGATGATTCAAATTTCAGCTAAAAGCCGAAAGATTGAAGTATTTTTGTGACTTTTCTTGCTGTCTTAGCAGCACTAGAAGTATCGGTTTGGCTTTATAGAAATTTCATGGTTGCAAAATGACTGAAAATGACAAAATATTTGTAACTGCTTGAATCAAGTTCTTATCATAAAGCTCCATATTCAGCAATATTCTTAATCTATTCTGCATCTCGGCTTTAACCCTTATTAACGCGTTTTTAATATCAAATTATTATTATTATTATTATTATTATTATTATTATTATTATTATTATTATTATTATTATTATAATCATTATTATTATTGTTATTATTATTATTATTATTATTATTATTATTATTAAATAAACTAAACCATCCTCAAAATTAACAGAAAAGTTAAAATAAAAAACACAACTGTTAAAAACCAGACGTTTCGATTATAAAATCTTCATTCAAGTCTTATAAAATCTTCAAATGATAATAACTAATAACAATAGTTTTGTTCATTTCGAACTATATTATCATCAGTGCAAATATATCGGCACCATATTGCTTTCTTACAATTGATTGAGGATAAACACTGCACATAGACTTAATCATGGCTCAGAGGCTTGCTCCATCAGTCCCCCCAGGGGTTCTTTGATTAAAGGGTCTTTTTCATCCAGCATTCCTTGCACGGTACTCCCATACTTGACTTGACGGGATGTGCCGCTCAACAGGGTGTCCTTTTACGGTAAAAATTATGCGACAGGGTGTCCTTTTCTGATAAAAATTATGCGACAGGGTATTACAATTGATAAGAAAATTATGAAACAGGGTATCATCTGGAAGGACACCTTTTAGAGTTATCGTGAAACAATGGATTTTGCTACAATTTTTATGTGACAGGGTATACTTTTGGGCAATTTTTTATGCGACAGGGTACAGGGTGTTGAGCGGTTTGCCGCACACCCCCGTCACTTCCGTAGTCAAGTACCCCCTTCGAATCAAGTTGAGAATGGTGACGGGGGGATATTGATGGTACCGGGTACTAGCCCCTACAGTACCTGGTACTGACACCTTTGGTACTGGGTACTGGCAGGAATTAATGTGATATCAAGGACATTTTTTAAAGACTTGGAACAAGAAAATCATTAATTCTATTCATTCCGATTTTGCCTGGTATTTTCTCGTGATTTTTGTTTTAAAATTGTACTGCTTTCTGGCTCCAATGGTCCCTGGTACTGACCTTAATGATACTGGGTACTGGACGTTTAGGTATTGGTACTGCCCCTGTGGTACCGCGGTACATATTAACTGTCACCATCCTCCAAGTTCTTATCATAAAGCTCCGTGCTCAGCAATATTTTTAATCTATTCTGCATCTCGGCTTTACCACTTAAAAGCACTTCTTCGACATTGAATGATAATTATTATTATTATGTGAGTTTGAAAGACCTCAATGTGCTGAAAAATCTGTCTGTTTCTTTGTGTCCGTTCTCTCCTGGTACCTCTTTTCATTGATAAATAATAGGTATGTCCATGCCAGAAAAGTTCAAAGAACCCTCTGCAAAAATGTAGACATTTCCCCATGTTGTTTGTGTTGGAAATTTTGGGGAAACAGACACTTTCCTAGCAGTTTCCTAAGAAACAAATGGAAATGTCCGTTTCCCTTCAATTTTCAAGAGAAACCTGTCCGTTTCCCTTCAATTTCCTTACAAAAACCACAGGGAAATTTAGATATTTCTTGCTGTCTTGACTCATGGTGCAAGCCTCTGAGTCATGATCAAGTCTAGGTACAGTGTTTATCCTCATAGCGTGCCGATATTTTGTCACTGATACTAATATTGCTCGACATAAAAGAAAATCTCAAAATGATGAAAGGTGTCCTATTTCCTGGTCTGATAAATGGATCAAAAAAACAAGGTCCAATACCTTGATATTGCAATTCATATTAAACCTTTTATCGTATGATTTTTTATTAACCTAATTGGCCGATTGAGAGTCCAAACAGGGCCTATTTTGAAATTGGTCACACTCAGAGAAAATCGTATTTTTGCTAATAACAGATTTCCTGTGAGTTGCAAAGTAATTTAACTGTTTTCAGTATTTGAAGGCGGCAGAAAGTAACTTATTTTATCATTATTTTCACGAAAAAATCGTAAGGTGTAATTTCTGTTGCGTGAAAACTCATTTTTGGTCAAAAACGTGCCATTTTTGAACTTGTTTTCACAGTGCTGAATGGCAACGAAATTTTCAGCTAGTATGGAGCTGAGAACCAATTCTTACATGGAATTATGCTGAATTTTACTTGAAGTAGCCCTATATAGTTATATGAGTCTCTAGTATGAAAAAGGCGCTGCCAAAAGGATAGGAAAATTTTGTCCGTCCGACAGTGTCCGTCCGACAGACGGACTGCATGCACTTAATGTATGCTCATGCTATGTAAATAATCATTTTAAGTAAAGAGATGGATTGAAATGCAATCCTGAAGAATTGAGCTATACATAGATACCAAAACTTCACAAGAAAATACTGTTTGGCAGCAAAGACATGCAACTGAAAAACAAGCGCTAAAAATTCGCTTTCTATCTAGTCCGTCCGACAGACGAGCAAAACCTGGATTTTCACAGGACCGGGAAGGTAAAATGCAGGTCCATAAGGTCTGTTTTGTAGACGACCAGATATCTTAAACAGGATTGCAGCTCAGGCAGCCATGCGCATTAAGGTTTTGGCAGGCGGTAGCTCCAAAGTATCAAATGTCCATCCGACAGATTTTTGAATTAAAAAATAGGCCCAACAGCCCTTATAGTCATAAATATTGGAAAGAACGTGTTCCTTTGTTTTTCTATTGTCCATTTCGGCAATTGACGTCATAATCCAAAAGGGAAGCAGGGAGCGCCGAAGGAGAGAGCCGCAGGAAGCGTTCTTAACTGCTTAGGTGTCATCAATTTGTTTGTCGACTCCATGCTACATTGCTGCCACAACAACCCATTGAACCATGACAAAAAGATAACTTGCACGACGGACAGGAAAGTAATAGCTATCCCATGGACTCCATGAGTCAAAAATGAATACTAACCACCAAATCATAACAGAAGGAGACAATCTAGACATTATGCAAGGGCTTTGTTTGTTGTCATAGAAGGACGATATGGATTATCTTTGCCATGGCTTTAAACTTGTAACGATCTCAAATTTGTTGAGCTACCTGGTTTTGAAGCATGCTAAGGAAACACAAAGAATTGTAACCAAGCCCTACCTGTCTATCAAAAATATTACAAATGGTTAATCATAACAACTAAGAATTTTGCAATCATGTGCGATTCAAGCATGGTCCTAAAATCATGGATTAAGGCTACTGAGTGACATATGCGTTGTTTAAAAACTTTAGGATTAAGAAAACGTTTTTCATGCTGTGATTTTGCAATTCTTTGGCTGCAGGATGGTTAATGTTGCTAAAAAGATCGGTCTGCGTTATGGAACTGATAGAAAAGAAATACAAGAAATTAAAGAATATTTCAAAGAAGCGTGGTCTAGCTTTTGGATGCGAAGACCTGGTATCTGATTCTCTACATGCACAAACTAGATAGTATCATTTTAAAGAAATATGAGAAAAAACTGGAAGTCTTAGCATTGATAAAAGTCTAAAATGTGATACTAAAGTTGTGCAATCATCTAACAATCGCTCGTGCGGCATCACTTTATTCTGCCAAGGTCAGTCCTTAGAGAAAATTTGATCGCTGTTTTCGATCTTTTAGGGGACACTGTAGGTAAAGATGTTTCGAGAATTCGAAAAATATCGATAAATAGGCATTTGAAAAATCAACCAAAATAACCAAGAACCATATAGGATATGGACAAAAGATCAAATCGAAGATATTTGGAATTGGCACCATGTGTGATTTATCCTGGCCTGTCGGAAGTGGGAACTCATGTCTGGTTCACCTTGTATATATGTAAGGAGTGAGCGGTAAAATCACATGTTTGCACAAAGATCTCTTACGTTTCTCTCTGAATATCACAGCTTTCTACTAACTAGAACTTAATTTCACCTTCTGTTAAAAACGTGATACTTTGATAAGCTCTCCACAGGAGCTGGAAAGCGCTAGCAAAGAGAGCGCTTTTAATTCCAAACGCTTTTACTTTCTCTACAAGCAAAGAGAAGGCCTTTACTTCGGTAGTGAGCCATCTTAAGTGCAGATTCACCTTAAGGTGGCTCATTACCGAAAATTCCAAAATTACGAAACAGTGAAAGGTGGTTGTATACTAAGTAATAATAAGCTCAAAACACGAAACCGCTAAGTTAAGGAGGCTCACCTTTGATATAAATGTCAAACTGCTACACACCGGGTGTCCTATCGCTCATGGACGAACCTTTAGTCAACGTATGTGTTATGATATACGTTGTCAGGAAGATCGGAAAGGGTTTTTAAAGATTTGAAGTGTGCTTGCTTGTTTGATTATATTTGGTAAAGTCGACCAAAGTCTATTTCCAAGGAAGGATATAGTCTCAATTCCATATGTTGTTGTATACACTTATGGAAGCTGCAATTCGTTACCGTGCCTTAGATTCTAACCAGTATTCAGCTCAGCGAAAATAGCCTTCATAAAAGGAGGACTTAAGCCAGACTTTGTTTTATCAATGTCGGTCATAAGCAACTGTAAATTCTTTACTTGGATAGATACCAAATTCCATTACTCTCGAAGAGACTCAAAATCTGTTTGATAGTCTTTGTACGCAAAACGCAATGCTTTTTCATGGACATGATTTATTCTATGACTTAACGTTCTATCATAATCACATATGGTTCTATCATAGAACATCCAAAGCAAATTGAGATAAGACGAACGCTTGCATTACCTGCCTTTTCCGTGTTCATGTAGCAGGATATTTTGGCAAGGGCATGAACTTATTTGAGACACCCAGTATAGATGGCTAGGATATGAATTAGCGAATCCGAAAACTCAAAAGCTCTAACTATGCACGGTCTTTATACTACCGGGTGACCCAAACAAAACTTCACGGGCTAGATCGCACATATTTTCTTAAAAGCAAATGTTATGAAGACAAACAAGGTATCAGCATGTAGCTGAAAGGCTGTGCTATCTTTTGAGATGTTGCTTGGTCAATTTAAGATATGCTTACTGTCCGAAAAACAGTTTCAAAAACATGGAAATTCATTCATTTCTCAGACCGTTCTTTCACTTTCCAGTCCAAGTTTAGGAAAGTGTGAAAAAAGCTGAATCCCGAATTTGCTTTGGAGCATGAAATTTGGATGAGGAACAGTAGCCAATCATTTTGCAAATACAAAATTTTCCAAGACGACTTCTAATCCATCACTATGTCGAGTTTTCACAAAATGTTGACTGGAAACTGATGGTGATTATTTCACTCAAAATGAGGAATCCGGAATTCAAAATTTTCTTTGAATCTGCTTTTTCAGGTGGTAATCATTGCTTAAAATGACCATACAGCATCTCAGAAGATAGCCACGCCTTTCAACTAAACTGTGATAGAAAGGATTGGGCAAAAACTTTTGATTTCAGGGAGCCAGCTATGATCTAGCTCGTGAAGTTACATTTGGGTCACCCGGTATCGGCTAAGTGAGTGAAAGAAAAAATGAAATCGTTTTGTGGGAAACAAGAATGAAAGAAATGCAATTCTATTGAAATAACTCGCCACACCCATAAGCTGATTGACCATAGCAATCTCAGTGCTGTTACAAAAGTACTCTTGCCATGAAGTAAAATTTTTGGAATCTATCACAAAAAATAATCCAAATTTAGGCTAAACATTAGATTCACAATAAGTGTTACTTCGAACAACTCTACTAACTGTGTGAAGTTTGAATTGAATTGCTTGCGCCGTCACTCGAATAAGATGTGTAACCTAGACGCATAAATAATAGAACAGTTTAAATCATATAAAGAGTGAAAAGAATTCAACAAACTTCTAATGCCACAAATTGTGCAGGGATCTATAAACATGCCAAGAGTCGCTTCTGCGCAATAACCAGATTATAAAGACGTTGAAATTTGACAGTCAGAATTATCGTGCGGTTCGCCGTTATCTATTAATTATTGATGTGCTTGAGACTGAACCGGGATTTGCTGTATTCGCCGTTTTGAAGACTACGTTTATCAGTTGTGATCAGCTGGAGCCTTTATTATTGCCTATGAAAAGCTCAAGTTAATGTTTTTGAAAGCCTGAAGATCAAATTTTATCAACAAAAGTTCACAAACTGTTCACAAACTGTAAGTTTTTAGTTGTGTATTCACAAACTTCAACCTCTTTGACAACCGATGACAACGACATGTCTCAATTTATGATTACTTCTATAAATCTCAAGTTAGTGTTATTGAATATCTGACGATCAGGCTTTATCAATAAAGTTTGCAGATTGTAAGTATTAAGTTGTGTATTTCATAAACTTCAGCATTTTTGACAATTACGTTAACGGCATTTCCCAGTCTATTACTGTCTCTAAAAGCTTCAGTTAATGTTTTTGAATGTCTGCAGATCCGACTTTGCCAACTAAAGTTCGCAAATTGTAAGTATTAAGTTGTGTATTTCATAAACTTCAATTAACGAGAAAGACATGTCTAAGTTGATTATTGTGTCTCTAAAGCTCCAGTTAAAGTTTTTGGTAGTCTGAAGGGGTCTGAAGATCAAACTTTATCAAGAAAAATTCAAAAAGAAAGTTTCAAGTTGTGCCTGCCATAAACTTCAACCTTGTCGACAATTGCATGATATACTGTTCTTACAGTACTTGATGCAAGAAAAATTGATGTCCCTATCCTTATTAAAAAGAATGACCTGAGATATATAGCGCTTTCCTAAAATTAGGACAAAAAGATACCTAATCCCTACATTGTCTTCTTTCGCCACGAGCTGGATTACAAAATACAATAGGCTATTTATAAACCTATGCGATCTCATCTTTTAACTCAGGTTATTCACTTTAAGATGACTTTCTATAGACTCTGCTTAAAGTTTTTCTGAATTGAATCATCATGTTTATTTGTGCTAGCTGGAAGTATGCTCCATGTTTTATAACTGATCGCTGAAATGTTTTTAGCGAAAATGACGTTCCTCGATTCATCAATGAAAAAGGCATATTTCAACTCACCCAGCTCCGCAGAAGGGGCACTACATTTTGCGACCGACACCCTATAGTGTAGAGATTATGACGTCAGACGTCTTCGAATTGTTGAGTCGTATGCCTGAAAAGCGACGGGCTTCTGTTTACAATTCTGACTTACCACATGAGACTCATGATTAACAGTCCGATCTTTTTGGAGCGTAGATGATAACAAAACCCTACATGATTGTAGCCACAGCTTTCCTCCGCTAAAATCATTAAACAATTTTATCCCAGCACTAACGTTCCTAGCATTTTAGCGATCTGACAGCTTATTTTCTTTGGTAAGTAGTTTCTTATCAAAGAATTTCGTGTGGTTTCATTTGACATGTAACGTCTGTAATGATTATCACACAATGATCTCGCCCGTCTGGATAGGGCCACAGACTCTTGCAGCAGCGAGACTGCCATTTAAAATTAAAAGATATAAGCTAAACTCATAAATTTTGCAAATTTCATTCATTCAGAAACTAAAATAAACTAAGTCACAAATCTTTTATTGAATACACCTAGATCCAAATTAGGCGCTTTCTTAAACGATTCTCATAACCAATTTTAGATAAGGGCGGGATTGTGAGGGTGGGTGATAAAGAAGGGCATAACCTTGTAATAATAGCATTTGTAATAACGTGCAGCCAAAATTCCAGTTTGAAACCATAAACCCAACAGCTTCTACTGGGACTTTACTATGTTTCTCTCGTTTCAACCTACAAGGCGAAATGAATTTGGTTTCTCCAGATTTCGTGACTGAAAGTCGATACCGTAAATCATTATCTTTTTTGTAATCACAAGGGTGTTAGGACACGGATGCTGTGATTGATTATTTGTTTACCTTGTTTTGATCCCTGTGTCTTGTTTTGTTGTCTTGTTTTCTGTTTTGTTTCGTTTTCAACTGTGCGTCTTTAGGCCCAACCGCTCTCCAAGTTGTTCGAATACAACTCCCTTGTATTTCTGTGTCTTAGTGCGCCTTCACACAAGATACAGAAATACAAGGAAGCTGTATTCGAACAACTTGGAGAGCGGTTGGGCCTAAGCACGCACAGTTGAAAACGAAACGAAACAGAAAACAAGACAACAAAACAAGACACAGGGATCAAAACAAGGTAAACAAATAATCAATCAAAACGACTGTGTCCTAACACCCTTGGTAATCATAGCTGCTTGCCTTCCTCTTTTTCGAAGTTGCTTGAAAGTAATCCGAGTTTCATGTGGAACACACTATGAACCCGCGAAATTGAAGCCACGTCTTTCAAGCAGGGCCGCGGAGAGGATTTATGGGCCCCGGGTCAAAACGAAACACAGGCCCCTGGCAAACTGAGCTGTGAAAGGAACGCTGGAGGTGCACCCATCTAGGGGGGTCCGGGGGACATGCTCCCCCGGGAAAATTTTTGAACTCAAGCTTGTTAGAATCGCTCTGGTAGCTATTTGTGCCTCTAAATACAATGATCAAGTCATCGAACTAGCCAGGAATTATGCACAAGATTCACGATATAATAACCAGTTGCCTCTTCTTGATTTTTGATACGTTATAACAGTTGGAGAAGTTATTTGGGCCTTTTTTGATCATGAACCTGGCAAAGACCTGAATTTGAGCTATATTTGAAAACCTGAGTTATTATTCATGGGCCCCTATTGCCATGGGCCCCAGGTTTTTGACCCCCCTGATCCCCCCTCTCCTCGGCCCTGCTTTCAAGCAACCTGTTCATTTTCCCATTAAATATTGTACAAGTTTTCTATATGAATCAAGCTTCTTATACAAGTTTCCTATATGAATCAAGTTTCTTATATGAATATATAAAGACCATTTCTGAAAAGAATTAATGTTAGGTGTCTTCAAAGAGGTAGTTTCTATTTTGTGAGTTCTAACAACAGTAAAGGATTGGCCAGGAAATCGAAGAATCGTATAAAAGAGAACAGAGGGATAAAAGACAGTAAATATGTAAAGTACCATTAAAACGCAGAGAACCACTTCTTTCAAAGGAACCAGTTCGCTTTCCAATTTAATATTGTACAAGTTTCCTTCGTTTCTTAAGGGTACCACTTCTCAATAATCAGTGTGGGTATCTACCGGGGAGATGGGGGTAACAACTGAAATCAAACCCTAAGTTAAATTTGAATAGACATAAATTACCATACCTTTAGTTAATTAAGTTAAACAAAGCTAATTACACTAGCCAAAGTGGAAGGGGAAATAAAAGAACCTTCATTGGGTAGAAGTCTTCGAATGCAATGATTTTTTTGGCATGGGTATACTTAAGAGACCAATATGTACCATTCCAGAATGATTTCTGTGCACATCGATCTTCAAGACGCTTGACAATTAAAAGTCGTTGTTGTCTCTATGACTTTTTTTGGTCTCTATTACATCAGTTGGATGGATATTTCAATGTGTTCATTTTAGTATGCTCGGCACTGAGACAGAGGCGCGCCAAGAGCGCCATTTGATCAGTGGTAGCTGCCGAAGGCGCCAAGCCCCCCGCAGGAGCTCAGAGCGGGTTTGGATTCCTGGTTTTATGTCTAAGGCTTGATTTCCGAATGAACGGAATTTTAGACATTAAAAGGTGGCTCAGCCGTAACTTTCTATTCGATTTCAGAGAAACACTTTCGCTCGTAAGCAACAACATTTCAGAGCAACATTTCCGCCGAACAGCAACAGAGCAACACAACAGAGCAACACTCCACCCACGCGGAAAATTCCACGGACTGGAAATAAACCTAAAGGCTGATTTCCACTCAGTAGAATTTTCCGATTGGACAGGAAATCTTTCGTTTACGTGTGAAAATGTTGCTTTGAATTTGAATAGAATGTTATGCTTGACTAACGTTTTATTGTGTCAAATTCAGTCCGCTTGGAAAATTCTACTGAGTGGATATCAGCCTTTAAAGATAATGTTCAGTCTGATCTACCCATTAAAGTCGTGGCCAAAACTTTGATACCACATTTTTGTCAGCAACCTTTCTTGGGGCAACGAGACTGAACCACACCGCTCTGCCTAGTTTACCCTATTTGAGTTTGTTTAAGTCCACTTTTCAAGTAGATTCGAGATTCCGAACTTCGGTGAATCTCTGAGCCATTTTGCTATGATGTCACAATGAAATCTAGAGAAATTCTTGGAAATTACAGAGGTTTTGCCGACAAGGAGTGTGACCATTAGTGTGACCCAAAACTGTGTTATTCAGTTGGATTTGACATCAGTCTATGCATAATTCATTTCTAGGATTTGTTTGCAAAATATCGAAACTCCACGAAGAATATTGTTTCAGGGAAAAAGTGGAAGGACTTCAGTCCACAGCTTTGAAACTTTGTTGACAAAGATTTGGTCTTAAAGTTTTGGCCACGACTGTACATGAAGTGCCTTTGAACACTTTCATTGGAAAGAACGCGTAATAACAATTTACAGAGATGATTACAAAAATTTCAAGTTACGTTTTTTGACCTTATATGAAAATTCGTGCAGACTAGCGTCTGATGAAATAATTTGCCAATGATTCCACTATTGAAGATAATTTCTTAAGGTACGTTATAACACGTCTTTTCAATTAATTCTTTTAACAGTAGGTTAAATAGGTAACCAAAGTAAAGTTTGATTGGACAATACGGTCTTAAACTCAGTGTGTTATATTGAAAATATTGCATACGGAAAGCAGATGTTTAGGACACATAGCTGCTCGAAAATCAAATAAAACAATACATAGGAGCGTAAATCTCTTTGTGTATTCCAGTCTTTTGAGTAAACTAATGCCTTATTGAGCTTTCATCATTATTTAACGACAAAAACATTACGAACAGGTGATTTCATCTAATACTGCTCAAATCGAGATCGGTGCTTTGCTCAAGAATTTAAGGTAGTTTTATGCTGTTTCATGTTGAATTCAAGTGTGCAACTCTTGTCATATCTGGTCTCGGTGAACAAAATTGGCTCAAAGCACGCCTGGTACCAAGGTGTGGATAAATACTCTTGCAAGTTTCACATCTGGTTGGTCTATTGTGAGTTTAATTGACTATTTATAGCAATATGTAAGAAAGAACGTAGGATAATTTGCACCATTTGATGTTGAAATGAAGTGTAAAACTCTGGTATTATCTGCTCTCGGTGAAAAATTCTGGCTCAACACAGATCTGGTACCAAGGTAGATGAATAATCTTGCAAGTTTTACATGTAGTTTGTCAGTTCTACTTTCATCTGATTATTTATGGCAACATGTAGGAAAGAACTTAAGATAGTTTGTGCCGTTTGATGTTGAATTCAAGTATAAAAGTCTTGTATTATCTACTCTCGGTGAATGATTCTTGCTCAAAACATATCTGGTACCAAGATAAATACTATTACGAATTAAAACGGTGGTTCATCTGTTGTGATTTCATTGCTGCATATGCACCTACAAACTTAAAACAGTTTCATGCCGTTTTATGTTGAAGTCCGAAACCTCGTCACATTAGCTGCGGTATAATTTTGCTTGATCAGGACATACGTCACTCAGTTCTCGGACAGATTCTATCCACAGGTTCGTAGACTATTTCTCCTGTTTCTATCTAGCTTTCACGGTCATCATCATCATCATCATCATCATGATCATGATGATGATCATCATCATGATCGTCATCATGATGATGATGATGATTGATCATCATCATCATCATCATCATCATCATCATCATCATCATCATCATCATCATCATCATCATCATCATCATCATCATCACCACCACCACCACCACCACCACCACCACCACCACCACTACCACCACCACCACCACCACCACTACCACCACCACCACCACCACCACCACCACCACTACCACCACCACCACCACCACCACCACTACCACCACCACCACCACCACCACCACTACCACCACCACCACCACCACCACCACTACCACCACCACCACCACCACCACCACCACCACCACCACCATCATCATCATCATCATCATAGTACTGCCAGAAATGCATGAATAGATAGCACTGCCAGAAATATTACAGCTACAGAATTACGACCGTGACACATTTCTGACGTATTTTCTTTCTTATGTTAACATCTTGTTCAAGGTCAAACTGAAGTGGGTGTCTTTGCCTTATCAGCTTGGAAGTAGCTAAATTGCTCGCTTCACTCGCATTTCGCAGTTCATGCGAAGGGCAAACAACATATAGGCAGACGTTTGACGAAACTCTGTATCAAAGGATCATTTACTGGATTGACCAATCAGCAGATTTCTGCAAATCTGTAATAGATTTTATGAAATGCAGTAAAAAGACATTTCTTGAATAAATCCAAAGTACAGTAAACTGTATCTGGTATGTGTTCATTTTGCTGTAGTTTTCTTGAACATTTTCCCGACATTTATCAAGGCATTTATTAGCACCGACCTATGACAACATAACTTTATAGCTTGTAGAAGTTCTTTTAGGGTGCAAAACTATTTATATCTATTGATATTCAATGCCTTTCACGTCTGCTGAGATAAATAGCAAGGGTGTCCTAGAAAAAAGTACTCCTGTTTGGGAAGACTTTTCACAGACTTCAGTCTGACAAATTTTGCGGTCAACGTGTGCAGCTCTAGAAAGAGGCTTACAAAAAGAACCAAAATGGTGAATAGAAATTAAGTTTGAACCTGGTTGTAACTGGTACAGGTTTAGTCGAATCACGCAATGTCAATATCGCTGAAATGAATCTGGACTATGGTACATTGCATTTCGGCAGGATTGTAACTAACTGTGCTATAAATCTGTGAAAAGTTTGCCAACAGGTAGATCGACTACATGAGCCTCCGTTTTCCATATTGAATTGAATGGTTGAATATATTTGATGAAGACAGTAATGGGAGTAATGGTCCATTGGAGCAAATATAAGGACTTCTGTCTTAAGTCTAGGCAATGTATAGCACACCTGCATCAATACAGCGTTTCTTACAGCTCCTATAATTCCTATGAGTTTGATATAGCCTTTATGCCTTCTTTTGGCGTTCATTGCTATCAAAGATTATTTGTGTTCAGTGTCTGGGTTACGAAAAACTTTTTTGTCTGGCAAATTTAGGATGATTTGTATCTTCACAGCTTTAAGTTCTGACGTATGTCCGCTTAGATTTATAGGTCGCTAAGACCCGTCTCCGTTATAGTTATAACAGTACTGACATTAGCAAGATCACTTATGATAAGAGTGTCATTAGATTTTTGTCTGATGGTTTTATACAGCATGTAGCTTATCAGTAATTACTATAGTCTGTCTCAAGTTAGATTGCATGTGAAAATACTCGCAAATAACAAAGCTTTAAATATTTTGCTGGAGTAAATTTGCGTTATCGCAAATCCAATCTGAGACAGACTTTCAACGTCTGCTGAGATAAATAGTAAGGGTGTCCTATAAAAAAGTACTCCTGTTTGGGAAATCACCAAAATTTTATTTTAAGGGCGATCTTCAAATTTCTTATTTTGGTAAGTAGATCAAAGACCAAATCATTGATCCAGACATGGCTGACCTTTTGATTTGTTTTTAGATTATTGAATCTAGCTCTTTTAAAATGCTGCCTGATTTTGAAGTATACGGCAAAAAGCACTTACAAGTACCTGAGCAATTTAGTATCGTCTATTGGACTTCTCGCTTTTGTCATAAATGTCAGAATGAAATACAAACTACTAATGTAGACTTGTTTGTTTGTTTGTTTTCAATTTGTTTTGAGTGGGCTTGTCAGGATTTCTAGCTACTGAAACCTAATTTAGGCCCACTGTGCGTGCTGCATCCAGGCATGGGACCCCTAGTTTAACGTCCCTTCCGAAGGACGACGAGGTGACTTGTGAGGTCAGGCCTCCGAGGTCACCCATTCGGAGTTTGACCTCACTCTCACGAGCTTAACTTCAGTCACCTGATGCAGACTGTATAAGCCACTCGGCCAGACTTGAAGGATGATGAAAAATTTCAATATAATTGCTCTTAGAGGTAAGATTAACAATGTTGCCTCAAAAGTATAGCTCAGAATGAGGTCTTTCGATTCGATATTTCGTTCCCTTTACGCAATGAAAAAAAAACAAGTCACCATCTTTGGATAAATTTCTACCATTGACAACTGAGATCAAAACAAAATTTTATGGTAGCTTCCATAATCGAATTTTAGCGATTTTTAAAAGGGGAGTACTTTGTTTAAAGGCATTGAGTCCGTATAAATAGCGTTCTCATGACCAATATCAACTTCTTTTCAATCATGAAACAAAAGTTGAAATTTAATCCCTATTGAAATTAAACTAAAGAAATTCCTGCGGATAATGCAAGGATTCATTTTATTCATTTTATATTCTTTATACACGGTAACCCCGTCGGCAAAGGCCGCTTGAATTGAATTGGATTAAGAAGTCTTTGGTCTCCACCGTTAATGACTTTAGCATTATTGTGCGATAACAAAAGGCCGTCAGCGGTTTGTCAGCAAGAATTCAGGACAGCGTTAACGCTCAACTATCTATATGGACTCAATTCCTTTAAGACAGCTGGTATATCAAAGTTTGTCGCAGCATCGCTTATAGTTGTGGTATTCAAAAGATAACAAAGTGCGCCAGACAACGTATTCAGGAAATAATTTTATGCAGGAAATCTTCTGTGAAAATGCAATTCACTACAATTTACGTAATAATAACGAATTTGTACAACCCAGAGTGAAATCTGTTAACAACGGGACAGAAAGCGTCCGCTTTAAAGGTCCGCAGTTGTGGCAAATGTTACCACCAATGATACGAAATTCGGATTCGCTTTGTCAGTTTAAAACAAAGATCAAAAATTGGTACAGGGAAAATTGTCCATGCAGATTATGCCGAACTTTTATTCCGAATTTGGGCTTTTTATGACAAAACAATTTTAGATTTCTGCTTTTATACTACCGGGTGAGTCAATAAAAACGCCCGGCGTTTGAAAAAATCCTGCTCCCTGAATATCAAAGCAATGATGTTGAAACCTGTCTTGTTTTGTCGTCGATACGTCAAATTAGGTTCAGTAATTTACCCGGCTTTAATCGGTCATTCCTTCCCGTCGAAAAAGGAGATTTTCTGCAGAAAGCCGCTTTCGAAAACCTGCAAAAACGAGCGAAAACAGCAAGCAAAATTTCCCTTTGTTCTCCTTCCTAGCAATTATGACTCCTGGATGAGCTCAAGTATTTTGTCCTCATGGGAGAATGGAATCCCCCTCAATATGTTATTCACACTAGGGAGAAGACTTTTCAACCATCAAAAACGAAAGCACGTGCTAAAGCATGCTGAAAGTCATCGCTGTGAGGTGAACACATTAGGGAGTTTTGCTTGCAATTTTAGCACGTTTTTTAACGTTTCTCAAAGGGACTCATATTGGAAAATTGCCTACAGAATTTGAACGGAGTGACCGATTTTAGTCAGGAAAATTTCTAAAAATAATTGAATATGTTAGCTATGTAATCAGATATTGCAAAGTATCATTGCTTATATAGTCAGGGAGCAGTAGCCTTTCAAACGAGGGGCGTTTTTTCTGACTCACCCGGTATATATTTTTGATGGCATGTAAATATTTTATCCACGTTTTTATTGAGTACTATTTGTGTTTTAAAGGATTATTTTGTATTTTAATTTTTAGAGTTGGAATTAATTAGCTATATACTGTAGCTATCTTTTATTATCCAACAATAAATAAATGAATAATAATAATAAATATTCAATACTGACAGGTCACAATGAATTAAACAGTAGACTAATTTAGGTGATTGGTGATCACAAAGGCATACAAAGAGTAGAAAATTTTCTGCAGGAACAAGAACTACTGTGTTTCTCAAGGCCTATGATATGCGCAAAGATTTACAACTTTCCCTTATTTTACAGGAAGAGTCAACGTGAAATCATGATGAAGACAGCCAAACTGCCAGACCCAAATAACACTTAAGAGAAGACTGCCTGACAGACGATTTATTTGGAAAATCAAATCTAAGATCAAGTTGAGTTGATCGAGACTTGAGGTTTAAAATCTGTCTCTCAAACAAGACAAGAAGCTGTGAAAGTCTCAACCAAGAATGAACTGAAATCATATCAGAATTCTGAATACCTGAAATTCTACGACAGAAGTAGTTGTAGCAAAAATTATTCCACTGACTTATTGGCAAGTCACACGATAAACAATGTTTACGAAATCAAAATCAATCGAATTAGGTGGCATTCAGCCTGAATTTGACCCTGATATTAATGGCCATCAACAACGTCGCAGATCCCATGCAGATATCGAAAAACTGAAACGCTCTGGTGAATCAATGCGCTCTGGGATTATAGAACGAGCAACATGCTCTGAGGAATTCCTGGAGACGAAGGATAAGCGTGCTATGAACGGGGCCACTGCACCGGGGAGAGCAATCATAACACAAGATACGTTGGATAAAATGAGGGAAGTCGAGCTGGAGGATGTCTTAATGAACGCACGAAATATAACAGAACCTGACCCGACTTCTAATATGTCATTCTGTCCCAGACCGGCACGAGTGATCGAAGGGTCGTTTAAACATACGGTCTCTGTGAGAGAGGTCGACTCAAAGACTGGAGCATTCCGACATCGGACCATTGAAATTCTACGAAACCCAGGAGATGAGTTGGGGTTTAGCGTGCGGAAAGGGGATGGCTGGGAAAAGCATGACGGGATATTTGTTTCTAGAATAAGCCTCGGAAGTGTATTTGATAAATTTGAACTAATGAGAGTTGGCGATGAAATTGTCAAGATTAATCGAATAGAAATGAAAAACATGGAAGTTGATGATGTCGTTAGATTGATGCATATACCCGAGAAACTGTCAATCACAGTGAAAATGCTCACACCGTTTTCTAAGAAACGAACATCCAAAAGTACAATTGCGAATGGTAGTAAAAAGGTTGCTGCAAAGAGTAAAATTGATCTTGTTGACACTGCGAATTCAACTTCTTCGATATATAAAATTGCACATATAAAAATCGGACGGAGTGCAGATGATGTGAAAAAGCCGACGGACAATCGTGACGCCAAGCGTGCGGAGCAAGCTTCAAAGGACCAGACAAAGAAAGAAGAACCGGCAACAACGAAAGCATCAACAACAGCTACCGGTCGGTCACCGTATAGAACCGGAGCGTCTCAACGACAGCTCTCACCTATTAGAGAGACAGCATCGGAGGAAAGAATGAACAAAGTATCCAGCGCATTAAATGTATCAGGTGCCAGGAGAACTTCTGTGACGTGGCTGGATCAAAGGAGCTTTAACAGTGACCCAGGTCGCTAGAAGTTCCTTGTACATGAACATCGCTAACTAAAAGACACTAACAGAGTTGTTACATCAGTCACAAATTGTGACCCAGGCCGTTCGAAAATCTATCATCAAAGTTTTAATAGTTAGCCGCTTATAGGTTGGACTTACTCCAAGTCTCGCTCTGGATCAATAAACAAACGGGAGGGGAGAAGAAGAAAAGGGAAGGGAAAAGGGAAGGAGAGCCTCGTTTTCGGAAAGCATAGTCCACAAATCTCGCTCTCCTCCCCCTTTCCCTTCCCTTTTCTTCTTCTTCTTCCCTCCCGTTTGTTTATTGATCAAGAGCGAGACGTGGAGCATGCTTGGAGCAAGTAATGTCTGACAGTAAGCCAATTGGTCATTGAAAACTTTTGGGAAGTTTGGGTTGATTCGAGCTTATCGAAAGTAAAGCACAGAGTAGAATTTCTTTTACTGTTCATCAACAAAACATAACAATCAACTATTTACAAATATTATGTGATCCCTTCCATTTTGCTCTATCAGTCTGACTGTACTAACTATCTGCTCGAACTGTCACTCAAAACGAGCGGATATGCCCAGAGGCGTCACCACGGGAGACGTGACCAGCACGTGGGAACCCAAGAGGACTGGGACCAAGGCGACACCCAAGCGGACGGTGACACCTCTAAACAAAAACTATTGAAATACCTTTGGTCAATGACTCTACGAATTGCTTTGTAAAAATGACCCGGACCAGATCAGACGGTGATTAAATAGTTAGACACTTAATCGCAAGATCCTGTAACAAAGGCAATAACAAAGAATGAACGTTTGACAGTAACCCAGGTTGCTAAACTCCGTTGAAATATGTTTGCTACATGGCCTGATGGTATTACAACAGTTAGATGCTGAAATGCTTAATCACATGTAGTTGCAGGTCAGCAGAGTATCAAATGTGATTTAACAGTAACCTGTTGTCAGTAGCACTGCTCTACGAAGGAAGTTTTTAACTCAATTTTTAGCTATAGTTAACTAATCAACTGAAAGCGCTCTGTTGGCTTTGATGCCTCATCTTTTCATCTGCTTCTTCTGGCAGTTTACAAAGTTCAACGCATCAGATATGAAAAGTTTGTTTGTGCGAGCGGCTATAATCACCAATCATTACATAAAATAACTTTAAATACAGTATATAGCCTAGAGCTTGAAGTACTGAACGTTTCGGGCTTGCCCCTTCGTCAGTGTCAAGCCCTACTGACGTTTCGGGCTTCACTACTGACGAAGAGTAAAGCCCGAAACGTTTACTACTTCAAGCTCTTTTCTGTATACTGTGTTTAAAATTATTTTATGTACAGTTCAGTGCAGTTTCCGTTTAGGGAGGGGGAATGGGTGAATTTCTTCAGAAATGTTGAACATCGACTATAGACTATAGCATCATTTATTGTACGTCTTGAATTAGCTGTTACTTAAAACTGCCTGTGAAATCATTGAAGGCCTTCGCAAAACTCAAGTGACATCCAATTTTATACGGAGTTTAGTCTCCCTCTTTCATAAGCAAGGCAAACAGAAAAATATTGAAATTTGATGCCAATTCTACCAGAATAATGCGAATAAATCTTACCTCAAAGAGAAAAGCATTTTGGATGTCTTTTAGCTTTTGACTTCCCATAGAATGGCCAATCTTTTCCTTCACTTGACCTTGGTCATGTGATTGGACACTTGATTTTTGTCACCCTCAGATGAACTGTGGCCTCACCCTTGATCTTTGTAATTCTCTGGCATTTGATCTTTGAAAGATGAACCATAACCTGACACTTGATCTACATCACCCTCAGATGAACTGTGAGCTGGAACATAAACTGTTACTGGTAAACTGCCACCTGGCACTTGATCTTTTAAACATGCAATGTTATCTGGCACTTGATATTTGGTGAACTGTGACCTGGCCTTTGATCTTTGCAATTCTCTGATAAACTGTGACCTGGGTACTTGATCTTCTTAATCTTCAGATGCACTGTAACCCGGAACTTGAATTGTTTCTGATGAACTGTGACCTGGAACTTGATCTTCGAAGAACTATGGCCTGGCCTTTGATCTTGGTAATTTCTGATAAACTGTGACCTCGTCCTGATCCTTTTCAGATAAACTGTTGCCTGGGACTTGACCTTTTCATCCTCAGATGAACTGTCGCCTGGAAGTTGAACTTTGACATCTTCCCACGGGAAACTCTTGGAACATACATAGGGTGGGGAGGGGGGGGGGAAGTGGAATCAGCCTGGAAAATTACTTACAATGAAAATATCAGGCCAGTGTCATTGCAGCCGTAAAATAGCAGTTCATTTTCACAGGTGATAACTAAAAGGGAGCGTAAGATATCCTGAAATGATGCAAATTAATGAGATCAGAATTGCATTTAAAGAACTAAAAAAAGTACCAGTGTGACACCATTTGACACCAAAATTATTAATTTCAGTATATTTGAATATTCTGACCGAGAAATATCGGTCTTACCTCCCTGTATATGCATGTACTGAGCGTAACTAGGAGGATTCAGAAATAATTTGGAAGTAGAGGTAGAGGTAGAAGAAATAATATTTGGAGCCAATACAGAAAAACTTGGAATTCGTTTGGAGGTCCAGTAAAAATAGAAAATAAAGCAATTGAGGATTCAATTTAATCAAAATTCACTCAAGGGTTTATTCTACTACTAATAATCTAAAAATAAATATTCTAACGAGTGACTTACAAGTACGCTGCGTCATTCAAAAGCTCACCAAAATTCCATGCTGCTAAGAGTTAACAAGAAATCCTATTTGTTCAGCTAAGCCTGATAACATAATTACTCTAAGAGGTCACGTACGTCGCCAATGAAATTTAGCGCTATTGTAAGCAATCAGCTTTTGGAACATTTTATAGGATAGCAAGGCATGATTGATAAATACGGATAAATACAAACAATGCCCAGTCTAAATGGCTCAAACATGAATGAATATGTTTGAGTTGAAGCTCTGTTCTAGACTCAATGCAAAGTCAGGGTTACAACAACAACAACAACAACAACAACAACATTTTCAAAATGGAATCGAATTGTTGTTGTTGTTGTCATTGTTCTATCTGTTTGAGCGAACCGACATTTTTCATGCTCCTGCGCAATAACGTATTTCCGTTGCAGTGATCGTAAAAATGTAATGGCGTGAAAGTATTGGGACGAGTGGATCGAATCTGATTGGTACTGTAGGAATCGCGAACATTGGGCATAAATAGGGCCAAGTTTTTCAGAGTAACATTATGGGTCCCTGTTGACTGAAGTGCCATCATCAAGTAAAAGAGCACAGGGAAACAAGAGACTCACCGCCATATGTCTAACCCGGTACACTCTACAGCTTAAAGTCATTCCTTCCTTCACAAAAAGGCGAAACGGTCATCAGGATATGTGTTACTCCCCGGAGGGGGCGGTACTTGACTAGGGAAGTGACAGGGGTGTGCTGCAGATCTCTCCACACCCTGTACCTTGTCACATAAAAAAGCCCCAACAGTATACCCTCTCGCATAAAAATTTTGCTAAAAGTATACATTATCCATTGTTTCAAGAGAACGCTGAAAAATTCCTTCCATAGGATACCCTGTCTCATTGCTTTCTTATCGATTGTAATACCCTGCCGCATAATGTTCATTACGAAAGGACACGCTGTCGCATAATTTACTGCAAAAGGACACCCTGTTGAGCGGCACATTCCGTCAAGTCAAGTATGGGAGTAACCCCCTCCTCGAGGTGTTACTTTGATTCTTCTCATATCACAGCCACCCAGACAAAAAACTTTAGCGGCTAGAAGCAAACCTGAATTTTGGTGATGTTCCCAACCCCGCAACTACTTTAAAGGGGCTGGATAAGAAACTGTAGGGGAAATGTTTGATTTGGCTGTTTTGTGATGAGCTAATTCATTGAGACTATTCAATAAAGATTCAAAATAAAAATTTCATTTTGGTGATTAGCCTTTGCACTTTCTTCTGATACAAACTGAGCCTCCATATGTTTTGGGATTGCTGTGATATAAATAAATTTCCAACCGGCATTTTCTTGTTGATCCTTCACCCAAAGATCAGCTTGTGCCTGGTTAAATTTCCTTCCTTTGACATTGGCTAATCACCAAGAAATTTCTCATTGCAAAATGCGATACTTGAGGCGTGAACTGTGGATTTGTTTACGTATTTCTTATCCAGCCCCTTTAAACCACATGATGCATCTTGCGTCATTATTTCCCCATCTAATAAACTACGCGATCTAAAAAGCTACTCTAGGATGTATTACGAATGCATTTGTTGGTATTTATAATGAGAAATGACACATAATTTTCACGCTAAATCATACTAAGAAAAGATATCTAATTCCCACAAAAATAATATCATTCATATACTGCAACATTTCTAGCCTCAAATTCGGAGCAAAGGCCGTAAAATCTAATCATGGTCGAGAATCTAACGTGGAATTATCGTTCCTATAAAAATCCCTTAGCTGCATTTTCCTCATTCTTGGGCCGAAGAGATGAGTGATTTCACCAAACAAATTTTCAAATCTAACTTAGCCTTCAACTGATAGATTACCATTTAAGTTTTGAATATCGGTTGTGTAATTTCTATTCCACAGCCTACCAAATGTAATAACTTTACCTTATTACTAACCCGATCTAAACAAGCCCAGATTTCATTCTACAGTAAAAACCCGCGTATAAGAACCTAGTGATTAAGAACCTACAGAATGAAAATTCTGAAATTAGACCCCCAATATATAAGAACCCATTCAGCCTAAGATTTGAAATAGGTTCTTATTCGTGGAGATCATCAAACTACATCAAAACTCTAGTTGCTTTGTCATTGAGCCTATACGTACTGATTCTGCCATATGTGCAAATTGCGAAGAGCTCTAAAGATGCTTTGAAAGCTTTTCATTGTATTCTGTAAAATTTCTGAATCTTCCAAGAACTCATGTTTTGAATAAGGCCCCAGGAACTCAGGTGCCTCTCAACTGACAGTGAATAATGGGCTTGAAGTTTCAATCTGAACAAAAGACGTACCTGGAAGCCATGAATGAAATAAGAACCAATTTAAGAACCTGAACAGCGAAATTTTCCACTAAATACTCAATATATAGGAACCTAATCAGGCTGACTTGCAAAATTGTAGGTTCTTTTACCCGGGTTTTCACTCCATCTGATATCCTGGAAGGTGGGAAGATTTCTCCTACAGAAACAGGCTCTTACGCTAAACCTATCTAAAATTTGTGGCTCAGGATTCAGTTATGTCTCTAAACTCGTTGATGGAATGACAAATCTGATGGTATTGGATAATCCTAAGGAGTTCAAACATGCGAAAACAGATGTCGCCATTATGGGAAGGAAGGGATAGGTTTGCAGAAGTTTCGCCTACACAGCACCTTTAATTTCCAGCCTAAATTGTCAATTTAAAACCAAACAAGGTCTTGAAACATGAAGTTGAAGGATTTATCAACATCATTACAATGCAGCCCTCTAAATGATCGACATTTTCCTGTGCCACCCTGCATCATATACTACCATAAAAATCATCCCTTACCTAAGCTTTTGACATACGTTCGATAGTTCCTTACTTTATCTAACAATTTCTCATTTTCATGATTCGACCACATCAACTCTTGCTGTAATTTTTCAACGACTTTCAAGATGGCGTCCCTTTCTTGTTCCAAACTTACCAGCCTCGCATTAGCTAACTTCATATCGTCGATCAATCTTTCATTCTCAGCTGCAGAGTCATTTAACTGGTCTGCTGTTCGTGGCCTGGTATCGCCAGTTCCATTTGTCAACAAAGAAGCCTCATATTGATCACTGCTGGTTAAGGTGTTCCTCAGGGATCCATGCCTGCAATTACAGGGGCACTCCTGCTCATTTTCAGTTCGATTTGCAATTGATATCTTGCCATTAGTTGACATAAGCACACACAAACGCTCGATGCAAATTTCCATCGGTGGGGGCAATGGTGAAGCTAGATACTTCCTAGGTTTGTCATCAAGAAGTTGCATTCCTAGATTCTCTAATTCAATCATTACCGGCATCTTCTTCAACAGATATTCATCCTCCACGAACTCACCGAGATTCTCAGCATTACTAAGTAACAACGATGCTTCAAGGCCCTTAACCTTAACATGTGCAAATCCCATTTCAGCGCCACCCTCTGCAAGCTCCTCCGCAACTGGTCCTGACAACATTCTGACGGCTACCTGAGGTTTTGAATCCAGCAACGAAATATCTTGCTCTTTGTCAGAATCTCTTCTAGCATTCGACAACCTGTGGTCAAGTGTCATTGCGTAAGTTGTATGTCCCTTGTCTTCTAATTTCACTGTTCCAATTGCAACTTTTACGACAGTGTTTGGATTTTCACTTTGAATTCCTAAGCGAATATCTTTGCATTTTAAACATAAAACAGAAACTTGTTGATCCTTGTACGTATCGTAAGTGGGCGCAACTGGCGGTTCCGCGTCTGTCTGGGTCCCTATTTCACTCATCTCAACATTTCTTAAAACCGTTCGCAAACGAGCCTCGGATTCGCACATCTCTAACAACTCAGCCTCGTTTTCTTCTATATCATCATCTCTTTCATCTGCATTATCATCTGACAGGGTCACATGATCAGCTGGGTTTGACGGTGTGTCAAAATGGTTTGTCTGCTCTACAGCGTCCTTCAAGGGATCACTCGCAATGGAATCACGTGCGGATGAAGGTGGACTGTCCGTTGCACTTGAAATACCACTAGAGTCCTCAATATCACTGGTTACATGTTCGGAGAGTCCAGGCTTTAGGTTGTGGCCTTTCGATTCTGGTGAATTAATCGTTGCAGCTCCACGCTCATTAGGACCTGATTCATTTCTGACCGCGTTTGCCTCGCAATGGGAATCACTCTTAGCAGGAGACGTCATCTGTCTACTGTTATGGTCACTCGAAGTAGAGGACGCTGTCTCTACTTTGGAATTTACCGACAATTCAGAATCACTGGAAGTTTGCAAATCCGATGTGGACACTGTCTTAAAATTATCACGATTCACACTGCCATTTGCACTTCTACCGCCAGTAACACTCTTTTCATTATGACTCGAAGCAATATCGTTTCCAATATCTGAATTGCTCTCTGCAAGTTTTATTAAGTCAATGAATCTTGTTAATTTCTTCGCTTTGATTCTATCCTCTAAGGACATCAATTGCTCATCATGCACCCCATTTGAAGGTGGTAAAACAAAATTGATATCCACACTAGGGACAGTCAAATGCAATGAAAAACTGCCACCTTTGGTAACCTCTTTATGAACGGGTGACGTCAACGTCTGAAACTGCAATGTATCTTGGGATACCTTTTCAGCAACATCAGCCAGCATTTCTTGCAGTCGAAGTAAGAAAACAAGCTGGAAATGATCAAGTTGCAGGTTAGTTGGTTTCGCAACTTGCAAAATACTGCCAATTGTAGGAATCTTTTTTGCCTGATCGGTTGATTTTTGCGTGTTGGTTTCCGATTCTGATGTAAAAAAGTTGCTTATGTCATCAGTTACTTTCGTAGGCAGCGGTGGCGCCTGTTCGTCTTGTGAGGTAGCACCTCCCGTATTTACTAATGTGTCATAAGCAGGAAGTTGGCTATACTGCGGTGGAAGTGACTCTGACGATCCACTTTGCGGGCTCAGTGCTCTAGTTCCAAGATGAGACGATGAGGATGGGGAATAAGGTGGAGGTGGGCCCGTTCCTTCTCCGAAATCTTGCAGCGAGGTGGTATCATCACCTTGCTGCGGCGAACTATGTGTGGTCGGCATCAAATCAGTCTCTGAGTAGCTCGTTCTTAATGGGTGATCCGCGAACTCTTCAGGAGAAGATGACGTCATCATTCTTCTTAAATCAGGCTTGTGTCTGGACTCACTTGGAATTGTTTGATGCGATCTACCAATTTTTACCAGCCCATCTTCAAAGTCTAATGTGTTACTGTTTGAGCTTTCTATAGACAAAGAACTATCGGAATCAGCGCTACTCACTGAAGCAGCCAATTGTGACAATGTCATTGTTGCAGGGAGGGATGCAGTAGAACCAGTCTTGACATGATGTTTTCGTGGTGGCTCCAGAAGTCTCCTGCCTGCTGTACCCTCTCGCGTCCTCTGTGTGGCATCCTCATTGTATTGAGGACTCTCTGCATTGCTTGCATTGGGGTTCAGATTGATAACATTGCTCGGCTTTGGAATAACGATAGGCAAACTAAGCCAAAAGCGGATTGGCACTGCATCAATAAGCGTCACAGGACGGCTGTATGACTTCTCGATCCCCACAAAATCCACCCAGATCTGCTCACACCATATACACCAAATAAGTCGTGGATCATCGTTGAATCTAGCCTGAGAAACACTTCTACCTCGGCCATCTGTTGGCCCGTTTTGGCTCGTTCTCTCGCGGCTTAGATCTACAGGTGTAGTGGCAGCTCTTTCCCGATACAAGTCATTTTGCTCTCGGCTCGCAGCAGCCTCGCGGTTGAACGCAGAACAGAATCTTCTATGAACCATGCTATAATCATTAACCCAGAACTCGTTTGGTAAGGGGCCATAGTCATTAGCTTCATTTGGAAACAATGAATTCTTTGGGTACAGCTTCGAGGCGAGTGCATTCTGCACATCCATCAAAAGGTCGGATTGAGAAGTCGCAACCCCGATGCGAGAGTTCGATACGACAGCTTGTGATACTTGTATCTGCAAGGCTTTGGGTCTGTCTTCTTGATGGGGTAAAGTTGGTTCTGTAGCACATGGCATTGTAACCTGATTAATCAAGGAAGGAGAGGCCATGCAGGTCAGGAATTCGACAACAAATACTAAATAAATCGGTAAGGTCTCGTAAAGTAGAGAAACGTCTTTTGAAACGACGATTTTGCTTTTTTTGTTAGGCCATATCTCACAGATTCCCCTTATTTTGCTCAAAATGAAAGCGTCATTCTGAAGGTGGTTGTTTTAATTTACAGAGAAACAAACGAAACATTCGCGAAAATTACAAAGATATCTGTGGATTTCAATAGTAACTTCATCGTAAATTCATCCTATTCATCAAAATTTATGCATACACGCTGAGGGGGTATCCATGAAACAATATTATAATTTGGTTGCGGTTATGCAATGTCAAGTGTTTTTTGTATCTTATTATATGTAGGTTCCTGTGCTTGTAAGCACAAAACAAATTTCACTCTACAGTTTGTCTATCAGCTACACATTCAAAGCTGTTTCGTGGCTCAATAAATTCTTTACTGCCTCTTTTATTCACACTAACGAGATATTCTTTCTAAAATGTTCGAAAAGGCTTTTAACGTTATTTCTGAACATTGGCTTTTTGACTGAATAGTTTAAGGGCCTGTTTATATAAGGCGGGCTGGCCTGTTAGCGAGGTGGCTCACCTTCAGGTGAGATCCTGCTTACCTGGTCACAACTTTGTAAACATCAGTTTACGTTTATATGTATGCCGGGCTGGCCCGCCTTGCCGAGATCTCGGTTATCGACTACCGGGATCCCGCCTCAAGCGGGCTGACTTTTCTCATATAAACAGAAGAAACGGGCCAGCCCGCCTGTGACGCACGCGCAGTATCACATTTGGCACCGTGAGTCAGAAAATATTTCCTTGTTCTTTCAATTTTACACAAAAGAATGACGGCACGTGGCTACTAACAGCCGGGCTGGCTCCTTGCTGGCTCACTTTCGAATCTCTCATATAAAACCGGGCTGGCTTGTTGGCGAGCCAGCTCGCTAACGGGTCAGCCCGCCTCATATAAACAGGCCCTAAGAGGGTTGCTAGGGTTCACCCTACAGGGGAATGGCTCCGTAACAGGTAACCTACACTTTCAAATCCAAAACAGCTTCCATTCTGACTTGAATGAGACTTTCTCTCTGATATCCACGACAATTCATTGATCCTTCAACTACAGAGGCTAGAGTTTGCCGAAAAATGTTCTGAACTGTATTGTTTCATTCCCGGTACGTTTAATTAGATACAGCAATTTACCCATCTTCAATTGGTCACTTGCCTATGGGAGATTTTAAGCAGAAGGTCCCTTTTAAAAGCTGCAAAAAAGAATGAAAACGAAGAACAAATTTCATAGCTTTTCTTTCCAGATAATATTGACCCTTATATACATTCACGCACTTTGTCCTTTTGGATGGGAATCCCCTTAAATAAGTTGTTCATACTTAGGGAGACTTGTTCACCCTCCCTCCCAAGAGGATAACAAGTATTAAAGTGCGTTCAAGTAATTGCTGTAAGGTAAAGATAAGAGGGAAGTTAAGAGGCATAATAGGACACTGAATGACTGATTGCCAAGACTGCTACCGAGAAGAATTGGTTAAAATGATTAACTGTAACTTACTTGGGGCATCAACGCTTCGATCCTAATGTCTAGATGTTCTGGTGGTCCAGTTTCCTTTGCCATAAACTCCTTGGTCCATTCCTGGATATAACACAACTTAGAGTTCAATTAATCAGAAAAGCATGAAAGCAAAGCAAGTTTGGCAGTATGAAACTGAAAGTCTCGCCTCACTCAATACAGAACTGGGTGCCATAGAATTAGGTAGTTGATGTTAAGTTCCATAATTTTATTCAGCAAAGGAGTCTTTGGGTAGAAAATTCCACAATATCTTCCAATCCTTTAAAAGTTGGATAATGCTGTAATTAATTTTCAGACAGTGATTCGAAGCTGTTCTTGTTGTAGATTTATTTCATATCGATTAATTAAACAAACTAGTCTGCTATGTGCAATCGAACTGTCCAAGAAAACTACAGTAGTGTCCCGCATATAAGAAACAACATTTTCAATTTGAGGTCTGATGTGTTTCTTATAAAAAGAGATATAAAGTTCCAATCAGGGTAAATTTTCTTAAGTTTCTTATTAGAAAAGTTATGTACTTTCAATGAACTACTCAGACACAACCTGTATGATTGTTATATAAAACACAGTTTGATTTGCATTTGTAAATTTTCACTGCCAAGAAAAGCGACAAATATTCAAGGAAGGTACTTTTTGCTTAATTTGCAAGCAAAATTATTGGTTTCATCTGGATAGGATCAGTCTGATTCAACTGAAAAGCTGAAATTGTCATGTTTTTCAAATTTCTAATACATAGATAGTTTCTGAATAAGAAACAACTCTTTTTCAGACCTGGACTAGTTTCTTATAAGAAGGGGTATTATTTGGAAAATCAAGGTCTGGTGTTTCTTAAATTCATGTTTCTTATATGCGGGACACTACTGTAGTCAAAATCGACGGAAAGTGCAAGAAGTTTCTATAATCTTCTATAATCTTTGACGAGAGACGTCGACTGTATTAAATGAATTATATATCAAATATAAGTTAGTCCCTACAATGTAAATCAAAATATGGATGAGCTCACTCAACAAATATGACATGAAAATCAAAACATATAGATTGAGATATCAGCATAGGTTTCAAATCTTTAAAAAGCTGGGTGTAAAATTCAATGACCTATTTCTTTAAACTGGACGGCCTCAAAGAGACTTGAACTATTTCAAAGAAAATCTGCCCTTGGACTTTTCTGAAATCTTCAATATTTTCAGAACTGCAGTGTTTTTCTTCTTTTTTAAGAATTCAAGGAAATTTTCGAAAAAAACTCAAAACTGTCGTAATTTCTAAACCTCTTGACGAGAGATCAAATAGTTTTCAAGAAAACCGTAGTTTATGGACGCCTACAATATGGTATCAAGCACAACTCTCTCACTCTTCTGGTCTGTGATTTAGAAATTTGATGACGTCACATCGTAAAATGAGCTGAAATAGAAAAGAGGCCGTAATTTCGACAAATAATCAGGATTTCTGAAAAGTCCAACGGTAGAATCATAGAAAGTGGCTAAAGTTTCTTTCAAGTCATTCAGTTTAAAGAAATAGGTCATTGAATTTCATACCCGCCTTTTTTCGTAGATTTAAAGATTTGAAACCTATGCTTGAGATATCAAAGACACTTACAAGCCCTGCAACAACACTCTGGATAAATTTGTTCAGCCAAATACAAGTTAGAGGATGAAACGTGAGCTTCACTGGGTTGACTTTCAAAAACATATTTGAAGGAGGAACTGAAATGTAGAGAAAACGGCAAATGAGAAGCGAGAAATATGATAAACCAACGGATGAGTAAAAATAAAGGATCCTCTTTTGAAAGTAGCAGACTTATAACGATGAGTCTCTTGTACCCTTGCGGTAAACATTGCTCAACAGGGACTCATAATGAAAGAGTGAAAAGCCTGGCCTTATTTTCTGCAATCATCAATGGAATTATGATGGGATGACGATTTCGAACCTCAATCCTGTGGGAGTGTTTTCAATTCTAAAATCGAATCGAAAATTTTATCAAATTTACACCGTAACAATAGTAATTCACAAATCTCACAATCTGATTGGTACTCAATAAATCGCCGAGTTTGGGTCTAAATAGGGCAAGGTTTTTCAGAGTAATATTATGAGTTCCTGTTGACCGAAGCGCCATCATTAAGTCAAAAAGCACAGGGAAACAACAGTCTAGTTTGAAAGGCCACTGCTCCCTGATCATCTAACCAATAATATTGGAAACCGTCTAGTTTCATTGCCCCGCGGGGCTTAGTAGTTATCTGTGCGTAAATGATATACGGGGCAAGCATCTCGATATATTTACTTCTGTTTTTGGTCTTTCTGGTCAAGAGACTGGTAATGTGTCTTAGTAGCCTTCAATTACTAATAAACATCCATGGCGTATACACTTCTGTTGCCTATATTTCATTTCAATGAAATTCCATTACCTTTACCATACCTTAGTCAAAAATTCATCCATTGAAACATCGAAGGACTCTCCGTTTACTGAACAGCAGGAAGTGTTGTATGCATAACAAAAACATCTAAGGATTGACAATCTCTAGTTTTAGCCTTCAACAAAAGTTTGGAGGTCACATCTCGGTATTCTTCCAATCAATTTAAATGAAGTAAACATTCGTTGATATGGTACGAAAAACAGTAATTTGTTGATACACAAAACTAATTGCTACTTCCAGGGAACAATGCAATAACAACATTAGAATCCCTAGACAGTTTTCCATAGCACTGGTACTGTCAATACCAAGACTTTGTTTCAAAATTCCGAGGATGTTATCCACTGGAACATTTGCAGGTTTGGAACTAGACTTATGCCTTTTCGTCCCTTGTTTCCCTGCGTTCTTTGATTTGCTGATATCACTTGGTCAATAGGGACTCATGATATTACGCTTATATAATGGGCCCACTTTTTCAAAATGGCCTAAATAGGCGGGAGTTCTCGTACACTCAACAAAATCGCTTCAAAATCTGGTTTAAAGAGCTCGAACATTGAAAAGGAAACTTTTAGTACAAAGAATGATGTTGTCTTGACCTACAACACGCAAAATGCATACCTTTCAGACAGTAATCTTCCTCTGTAGAAGCAAAATAGATCCATCGAAGCTGCGAGAACTCCAGGCTTCTTCAACCGTTCTTTAAGAGCAACAACAACAACATCCTGAATAGCGGCCCCTGATTGGTTAAAACTGAATTCTAGCGATTTGATTGGTGAATACGGAACCACCCTACGCGGGCCTAAAGTGGGCCCACTATTTAAGAGTAATGTTATTAGTCCCTCTTGACCAAGGAACGCAGGGAAACAAGGGACGAAAAGGCATCAGTCTAGTTTGGAACTGCACATACCTGGAAGATTGCTGTAACCGATAAAATAGTAGGACGTGAAGTCAAGCAGAAATGCATTCATATCCTCTGGGAGAAACAATGCTTCTTTGTCAGATGACAAAAAAGGCTTCGTGTCTTGTTTATCATTTGTGCTCACTTCCATTATCACAAACTTCGTGCACGAAATCAGGAAGAAACTCTCGTACATCAGAGGGCGTCTGTAATGTTGCGAGTTTCTTGACTGCTGTAAATGAAAATAAAGTTCTGATTAATGGCGAAAGATGCAACACACTAAATGTAGTTAAAGGCGTAGGTTCAAAGCCTACAGCTTCCTGTTCTGGAGGTCTTCAATCTTAGTTCTTAAAAGGGGTAGGGTCACGTAACCGTAAACAAACCTGTTAACTCTATAATCTATATTGTTGTCTACACGCGGCCATTGTGTTCTGCACAGATTTTGGTGGATGGGGTGAATCCACAAGAAAGTAACTTCCAAAAATCCACAAATATCTCTGCAATCGTATGACATATGAGTGCTTCGCTTGTTTCTCTACGAAGTTAAAAGAGTCCATTTTCAAAATAACGCCTTCATTTCGAGAAAAATAGTGGAAAATCTCTGTGGTATGGCCTATCAAAAATACTGTAAAATCATCATTTCGAAAGAAGTTTGTTCACAATATGAGACCCCTTTAAACTTAAAGGAGGGTAGAAAGTCAATCTGCTTTACAAATTGCCCTGTTAAACTAGATACGAAAAAAACATCCAACGGATATTCTTATTTTCTCATGAAAGTAAAATGAAAATAAAGTAATATATGGTGCAGTGGTATACGTAATTTGAGTGACATTTGAATGTTGATATCGCAAGAAACCCTTTGAAACCCCTTGAGGGTTGCTTGAAAACCGGCACGTCTGTCGAAGGGCTACCAAACCAGTAGCTTAATATATGAAATGAAATGAAGTGGAATTAAATGAAAATAAAAGAAATATAGAAATGAAATGAAGAAATGAAATGAAGAGACAGTTTCACTTCAGTGGTTTGATTGTTCTAAAGTGTAGAAACGAAATTGTGAATAAACACTTGGTTTTATTCAGGTTCAAATCAGCCTTATTTTTCATTGCACCTATGAGAACAATTTTCTGTTTTAAAAATATTTCACTTCCTGATACAAAGTAAATTTCATGAAGCTACTTCATAACTGATGAAATAGATTGGTAATTCCAAACGTAACAAATTTTGAAAACAGTCCAAAGGCCTTCTACATATACCAAACCTGCCGTTTTGAGAATTTTGCTGTCAGTCAACAACAAACTTCGCGTCTACCAAGTCTACCGTTTCAGGATTCGTACAAATCAAACGCAACCAAGATTCAGATATGAAAGTGTGACGGACTACTTACCTGACTTGCCATTTGACTGATTTGCTTTCCTTCGTTCTTCAAAAAGAAATCAAACAACTGTTGTGCCCATTGTCTTCTACTGAACAACGCATCATCATCATTCCTGTTCACTTTCCTTCTCAGCCCAGCAATATGATACGGGTAATGATCAAGTCTGAAATTACTAATTGAAATCATCAGAGCTCCTGCATCATTTGATTGCATACTTTGCTGTTTTTGAAATCCTGTTCCTTGCAAAGTCTGGTCATCACATAAGTGTAGATCAATTCGATTTGTCTTCAAATGATACGAAGTCTCCTCAACATCGTGTTCTGTGAAATGCTTATTCAAACTTAGACCTTGACCATGTCCTTGATATTGACTGCTGCTTCTTCGTTGGGTTGTTGCTGTTGTACCACCTGCCGGGGCGTGGTCCTTGGGTGCTTCACTGTGAGTAGCCATTGGTAGAAATTTCTGTCTTATCTTTAGCAGAAAATGAACGAATGACGATAGCTTGAGTAGTTGTGACTGAGTGAGGATCCATAAGATGTCATCTAAGATTATTTCCAATCTTGATGAAACTAATGAGCAATCATTGAGTCGCTTCTTAATTGTAAGCCGGATTGCTGAATTGTTTGTGATCAAGCGGATTGGGATTGAACCTTCTTGTGCAGACTAAATGAAAAAGGAACGAAACGTTGAAGTTGCTTTACATATTCGAGATTAGTTACACCAGGAGGACACTGTGCTGTGCAAAGCCACAGTTTCGATATTTTCCTGATGATAAGCATGCAGAGCAAATGACTTTACCCTTTTATCACCCTCTAAAGGACACAACATGATCTCCATTTCTAAAGCAGGAAAGAACGACAAAATGTCCAAAGAATCAAGTTAGAGCTTTGCCTTCTTTCTTTCAAAATGCAATTCAGAGCCAAGACATTGAGAAAGACCTTCCTATTCGACTGGCGTTACAAGAGGATTGGTTAAAAGGCATTAGTATGATATCATTATACAGAAAGGCTGCCTTCAATGATACTTCTTCAAATGATTAGTGAACACACTGTATACCAACTTACATCAGCATAAGAGGCATCTGCATCCAATCGCATTGTAACCCATTTGATTTCTTTGAATATAAGAACTTGGCCACGTTGTTCATCTTTGATTCTGGTCTTTCTTAGGTTATCCACTAGGTTCCAGTCTGGGTCAGTACTTTGAATTGTCAGCCTGGACATGCTAAATGTTGCTTTAAATCCTGGAGCTTTGAATGACACAAGAACACTGTTGATTGACACATACATTCCATCCACAACCTTTTCTGCAAACCCATATTTACTTGCCTTTGGTGGTACATGTTTCTCTTTGCTAATTAAAGTGAAAGATTAACACAAGGTTACAAAAAGCATTATCAACACATTCAGCATGAGACACATCCATGAGAAACAAGGTTTCTGTGCATCCATGCTCCCCTTTAAAGGCCTGAACTATCAAAATTTTCCTTGATGGTAAAGAGCTCTGTTTTCTCTGGGAAGACCAATTTTATCTCCAAACAAGCGCAATCACAAAAACAAAAGAAACTATTTTTGTGACATCTAATGAAATTATGGGACATCAAGGGAGACAATTGTAGCCCCATTAAAAGCTGATGCCATGTTGATTTCAAAAGTTGTTACACAGCTCACACTTTTCCTGTTTCACTCTGCCAATCAAGCAAATTTCCCCTGATCGAAGAGACATGGAATTCCTTTGATGCAAGGAAATTTTACCAATCTATGCAAATCCTCATATTGAAGGATGCAGGCCATGTTGAAAGCATAATAAATCAAGAAGTACTGCTTTCATCACAACTTTAAAGAAATTGGTTACATTACAGGAAATAAATAAGTGACCAAAAAATCAACTTAATGTGGCCCATTTCGGTAGTTTATCCATTTAGTTGAGGACGTCATTTACTTTCATACTCCAGCATTGATCAAAAATCTTTATTCACCTGGGTTGTCTGCCCTGAATATGAGTCTTTGGTGGAGGTGTCTCTCTTGCAACTTCACTAGCCAGTATTTCTACTTCAACACAATCCAAGAACTGCAGAAAGAAAGCAAATGAAATACAGCAACTTACAGTAAACTTGCATAATATGAGCTACTGTACAGTATTCAGTCATACCAATGATATGCCAAGTGGTTCTATATTGTACAAACAAAATAGCCCTACTTGAAGTGAAGTTCAAATATTGTCAAGCTCCTCTACAGTGCAGACTTGTGCACATTAACAACAGAAATTCTTAAAGGTGACCAGAAGTGGAAATTATTACTGGTGCAAATTAACAGAGCACTATTGACATACAGAGAAGGAAGCTTTGAATAAAACACAAGAATTAATACTTTCATACCAGTTTGATAGGGTCTGTTTTCAAGCTTGTCCAGTGAATCTGAGGAGATGGAATATGCAAAATTGAAATAGTCATATTACAATTTACTTATATTTTGTGTACTTAGAATAGTTTATTGTAAAAGTAAAAATGAAAGAGGGAAGGAATAATTTTCAAAGCCAAACATTAGCTAAAATATGGTCTACCAATGAAGAACACAGAGATGGCTTGAACATACAGTAAGTCTTGCATTTAAATGCCCACTTTGGTCATAAAATGACTTGCAATTACCATGAGTGCAACTAGACTGATGCCTTTTCGTCCCTTGTTTCCCTGCGTTCCTTGGTCAAGAGGGACTAATAACATTACTCTGAAATAGTGGGCCCACTTTAGGCCCGCGTAGGATGGTTCCGTATTCACCAATCAAATCTCTAGAATTCAATTTTTAACCAATCAGGGGCCGCTATTCAGAATGTTGTTGTTGTTGCTCTTAAAGAACGGTTGAAGAAGCCTGGAGTTCTCGCAGCTTCAATGGATCTATTTTGCTTCTACAGAGGAAGATTACTGCCTGAAACGTATGCATTTTGCGCTTTGTAGGTCAACACAACATCATTCTTTGTACTAAAACTTCGCTTTTCAATGTTTGAGCTCTTTAAACCAGATTTTGAAGCGATTTTGTTGAGTGTACGAGAACTCCCACCTGTTTAGGCCATTTTGACAAACTGGGCCCATTTTATAAGCGTAATATTATGAGTCCCTATTGACCAAGTGATATCAGCAAGTCAAAGAACGCAGGGAAACAAGGGACGAAAAGGCATAGGTCTAGAGCGCAACTACAACTCACTGCTATACACACCATTTCACTAAACAGCATTGTCTTGCAAATTGTTTAAATTTTCTCAAATTCAAAAACATAGACCTGAGATACGGACGTAGCACCCAAGCTAATCTGTCAAGACACAAGTTTTTAAATGGTGTTGTTGATATCAACAATTTGCAAGTGGGATCATATCACATGATTTAGAAAGGAATTGTAACAAACATTGTTTGCATTGAAATCTCAGCATGATACAACTGCAAATTTTTGTCTCTGAAAATCTCAATGAGACAGGTCATGCATACAGTAGTGACTTTGTACTGTACATTCAGAAAATGTATTCACCTTTTTAATATGACTTCTAGAATTATGGGAAACAATAAAGGGCAGGTAAAATCAAGTTTACATAAAATTTTGTGGCATACTGTTTTATGACACATGCAAACAGGTAAGAGAGAGACAATATACTGTAATAATTCTTACATTGAAGTTCCTTTTCTTAAATCTCAGTAGATTAAATTTTCAGTGATTGTCTCTCTTTAACCTATTGACACAGTCATTATTCACAGTCAAATACTTTTACAAAATTTCAAACTTTCATCATTCATAAAATCAATAATGCCACACTGCAGCCATAGCAGTTTGCTAAACTTTGCATCTAAGGGTCTACAGGGGTAAAATTGGTATATAATATTGATTGCCAAAAAACGAGAGATCATGAACTTTTCAGTCATCACTAAATACTTCAACTGGGATAGTTCCAACAAACATAGCTGGAGAAAATCGATATTCGCTACAACTATATCTACTATTGTGGCCTTAATCCTTATTGCTTGTAAGCTCTTGAGTATTCACAAATGAATATTTTCTCAAAAGAAAGTTGCTAACATATTTCTGCTTTAGCCATTCTACCCTAACCTTACCCATTTTACAGTGCGCAAGTACAGATCTTTGCAAATGCTAAGTTCAGAAACATTGTTTGAAGATCAGGAGGGCATTTTGAAAAATTTTCCACAACATGGCAACTTCATGATTACAGACCAGAATTACATACCTTTGCACAGATTCGGTTGCAGGTTGCCTTTCTCAATTGCAGCCATGGAGGTAATTCAAGGAGATCAGTCAATACTTGCTCATTCAGCTGCAAGTTTGTCAATTCTCCTTCACCTTTCAGGAATTTAAGACTGATCTGGCTTGGATCTAAATTCTTGACAAATCTAAACGAAATAGATTTGGGATTTTATCAATTCAGGTATGTACTGTATGCATGTTCCAGGAGGGGGACACTCTCTTCTAGTAGGTGATGGGGGTTAGACACTTTTGGTTTGCGAAACGCTGTCTAGTATATATACCTTTGGGTAAAATATTTGGTGTATCACATTTTTTGGGTTGCTGATGAGAAAATTTGACAAATCCATGTTTCTGAAATCAACAGAAATATTCTAATTATTTGCAAAGCAAGCATTGGCAGAAACATTGCAATATATGCATCTTTTGAATGCCCAGACTATACACAATGGCATCCTTTTCACCGTTTTCCAATAGGCCAAATAATGCTGAAAGAAATTAATTGTTTTCTGGCCAGGGTGGTTCTTTGAAATGCCAACTCACTGTTCAATGGAACAGAAACCAGAGTTACTTTGAAAAAATCAAAAAATATTTACAATAAAATTTACACAACAAATTTGATGAATACAAGTTAAGAACACCCCCTCTATAGCCAGCCAGACTGGAAAGGGTGGTTCCAGTTAATATCCGTACCCCCCCTATGGAAGAACAACTCATCAAGTCAAAGGCCCCGGATTTTTCATGATAACATGTGTTAGAAAGATCCGGATTTTGCTTCTAAAAGTAGAGGAATGTCCGGATTTTTCAATTTTACAGTCAAATTACCCTTATGTTGCCCCTATGGAAGAGTTGGCAAGCACCTTGAAGGTCTGGATTTTTCCTAATTTTTGTCACTTCCCCTGGATTTTTGCATCTCGGCAGCGGAATGCCCCTGGATTTTCAGGGATTTTTGCATACATCCGGATTTTCTCTTCCATAGGGGGGGGGGGTACGGATATTAACTGGAACCACCCAAACTGGAAAGTTCTCATAATGTATGACACCTACTGTATTGTTTTCTTTCTTGTAGCGTGAAAATTCTGTGGTTGGAACCGTGGCTGAAATTCAAAGTGGGCCGCAGAAAAATTGACCCTGCAAGGCAAACTTTCCAATCTGCAAATAGTGGCAGGGGTAGCATTAAAAATCAAGTTCCCTGGTATTTAGAGGTGGTTGCAAAAATTATAAACATTATTTTTTGGGTGCTTTTGGATAAAGCATAATTTAGTAAGGCTGAATCATGAATGTGGAGGATGCACATCTTTTCCTTGGAAGCTGTATCTGCTAAAGTGCATGCAGTTGACCCTATGAAATTGCCGCAGCGTCCACACTAAAAAGAAATATTTGCAACTAGGTATTGTGACAGAATGGTTACTCTTCTTTACGGACAAAGCAATTATAATATTTGACTTGTTTTCCCCATATGCTGTCACGCAATCCCATTAACAACAGACATAAACTCAGTCCTACTGGGGCAACAACAAACTTCAAAAGTATGTGAAGTACGCAACAAAAAAGTTGGTTTGTGTCGCGATCCTCTGTGGAGACAAACTGTCAGCGAAGGAAGGATACTTCCGTTGAAGGGCTAATGAAATAAGTTTCGGAATTTGACTAAATTGTCTATTCCAGTGAGAAACGCGAGACAATATTTAAGCAACGGGTAATTAAAATAAATACAGACTTCAATAGGGCCTAAAAAATCTCATTATACCTGGCCAGCTGTTTCGCAATTTGGTTCTTTGCCCAGCTTGTCATGATGACTGCTTCTGAGCTAAAACGGAGCTCAAAATAATACCAACATAGTAGAAAAACATCTAGTGCTCGATTCTTCCTTCATTTGTGGTTTATAGTTCTTTATTTTCGATGTTTTATTCCATAATTGTGGCTTCGAAGGAATCCAAAATCCACTCTTGCATTTCATGATGCAGCACGGCCTCAACTCTAAAATGTCATGATGTTCAGGAAGGAAACTTGGTGTGGCTGTGGAGGAGAGGCAATTTCAGTGCAATCTACATTTGAACAATTCAAAACTTCTAGACACGCTATGACATGAAAATGCAATACATGGTCAACAGCATATAAAAGTTTGACAAACAGCATTAAAACTAAAATTTGATAACAAATCACAAATACAGCAAAAAGTTAATTTACATGGGACTTTAAAAGGAGGATGTCTCTTGACAGATAAAAAGTAATCGGGGAAAGGGCAGAGAGATGAAAGGCGGATTCTGCATTCTGCTAAGGTGGAGTAAATCCATATCTATATCTATAGAGACAAAGCATGAATTTCATGAAAATTCAGAAAAGAAGGAGTTCCTTTAGAAGGTGAGAAAGAAAACCTTTCTCAATAACATATGAGTTCTAAGAAATTTATTTGAAGGAATCTAGCGATGGATGGCCGTAAAGAAACTCTTCTTCATGCTAAAGAGAAACGAAGACCTTTCAAATGTCAACTGGGGTCTGCCACTGTGGCTAAGATGTTGTTGAAATCTTGTTCTTGAGAAACATTCATTTTGTTTCAAAATCTTGTTTTGGGCCCTATAGAATCTGCAATGCTCGTTTTATATGTTGAGAAATATATTGCAGAAGTGGTAGAAACTACCTTACAATTTCTGCAACCAAAGAAGTGAGACATATATCTGAGAATATTTTGGAACTAAAATAGGTAAAGTGCATGTGGAATAAAGAGATTCTTGGGGTGATGTCTTGATAAAAGTTTCTTAGGAAAAAAGAGTGTGCTTACCAGAAATCTCTTTGTTTATCTTCCACCATTTTAGATTTGATACATTCTCGTATTACTTAACCCTGTTAAGAGGTTTGTAATTATTACTGGTATTACTACTAAAAACACAACTGTTAGAAACAGAGAACGTCTTGATGAAAAACATTCTGCACATTCTGTAAATTAACTAAGCGGTAGAGGTTTTGCCATTTGCCTGGGTGTAGAATAATCTAGGATCGTATTATTGCTCTTTTTTTCTATAATCCATTAAAATAAACACAAATATTTACAGCTACTGTGCCTGTCATGGCGGGAATAGACACTGGGTCATCGAGGTTCCCACCATGACATTCTGTATTATTGCTCTATTTTTGAAGCAGGATTTGCCTTGTTTTTCATTGGCAGTATGTTGCGATATGGACGCACCCCCTTGTTGATACATCACGTGCTACACGCTTTTGCTGCTAAATATATAACTTGTAGTTGTTTTCGTGTCGATGGCATGCACAGAAATGTACTCTTGCAAACGATGCCAGAAACGTCCCTTATTTGGTCGAGAGCAGACGCTCTCCGTGTTTGGACCTCGTATCATGCGAATAACATTTTATTGTTTGTTCCTATTTTTACTTAATTGTATTTTTCTTTATAAGGTAAGATAGGTGTGCCTTATTGTTTAACGTCCTGCTATTTAAGTTGAGTTTCTTAGGATTTTAGCGAGTCGAGACGAACACTTTGCCGAAGCCGAACCATTGATGCCGCGCATCAAGACGAATTAACCAAAGCCGTTGAAGAGACGAACTTAAGACGAATACTACTTGGGTTTTCTTTAAATATAGTTATAGTGTTTTAAGTTAGGCAGGACAAGCTTCATTTATCTAGTCGCTGCTGGAAGTTATTTCGTTGTTTGCATAAAGAGTTTATTGTAGAAGATCGTCATCCTCCTGCCGATTTGCCTGCTGTACTTGTTAAGGTCGTAAGTTTACCTTTATACCTTTTAATTTTGGGGTTCCTCAACAACTCACGCATTTGTTAAGCACGTCGGTAGCTTAACACTGGTACCCCGTGTGAGGAACAAGAAGAGACAAGAATCATTCGCAGGAATTTTCATTTTTCTGTTTCGAAGATTGTATCAAAAACCGTTAGCATTTGAATGGACTGACAAAGTTGCGTGAGACAAGTGATCTGTGATATTAACTATATTGAATTTTGTTGACTGATGTCGAACTCAATCACATTTGTCGGAACTTTTTCATCGATTCATGCATCAAAACTGTTTTGCAGTGATGATATTTTCTTTCTGTTGGTTTGCAATTCGTGATATTTTATGAATTTGGCACTTTGCCTGGTTGCATGCAACACGAATTGCCTTTGGCATTTTAACATTGTTATATCTGATTATTCCATTGCCAAACTGCGTCACATTGACACAAAGGTGAATTGATATCTGTATCGCTTCAATTGTTTGAGCGTTCTTTTACTTTGACCAAAGAATATTAATTGCGTGCTCTTTGACTTCTGAACTTTTTCACGTGTTTATTGATTGACCATCTATTGAGACAATGGAAGAAGCAGTCGGCGAGTTACAAACCCGATTAACTGCCGTTCAAGCAGCTCTTGAAGGCAATTTGCAGTCTGGTCTTTTCCAGCTTCGCTCATTTAACGGTTTGCCAAATGAAGACATTAATGAATGGCTCTCTCGTTTTGAAACTCTTGCCAAGTTTCACACGTGGTCAAACGCGAAAAAGTTGAGTGCGTTGCCACTCTCGTTGGGGGGCCCTGCTAAAGCATGGTACGATAACCAACCAGAAGAAACAACAGGTGATTTTAAACTTTTAACAGAAGGCCTCAAAACAAGGTTTGGCTCCCAAACACTGGAGTTTCTCTTCAGACAAGAGCTTTATGCTCGCAAACAAGGTCCTACAGAGCCACTTTCGATGTACACCGAGGATATAATCAAGAAAAGCCAACGTCTTGCCCTCTCTGACAAAGATTTAATGAATGTCTTCATCAATGGTTTGTGCGATGAAATCAAAAACCATGTTATTCTCAACCAACCAAAATCCTTTGCTGAAGCTGAAAATCTTGCCCGTTTGAGAGAAGCTGTTTCCAAAAATTCCGGAGTTTCTAACTCGCTCACTGTTGCTCAGTCTGTTCTTCAGGAACAACGAATTAAGGAGTTGGAAAGCCACGTAAACCTCCTTGTTTCCCTTGCCGCCCAGAAGAAAAGTGACATGTCTCCCCACTCAAATTTTGGTAATCAAAACGTTAACTCTGGAATTTCATCTCGGAATCAGTCAGCACAAGCTGTTTCTCAACAGCAGCCTGTGAATATTTCCGTTCTGGATGCCCCTGTGAATTCAGGAAACATGAAAGCCTTAAAAGATGAAATTGTAGCTGCCATAAACACTGGTTTTCAAAATAATCAACCTCGCAGAGGAAGGGGTCAGTTTCGGCCATCCCTGGGAAATCGTGGAGGTGCTCGTGGTAGAAATTTACGCACAACCGATGGGCAGCCTATTTGTAATTTTTGTCAAAAGGTGGGGCATGTTGCCAAGTATTGTAGTGAACGCCCCCAACAACCAGGTTCTTCCGTTGCCCAACCGCAGCAAACCTTTTATGCTGCTGCCCAGCCACCGCAAGCCGTTTATACTGCTCCAAATCAACCAAAAGTTGCTTATGCTCCTGCTCAGCGACCAACCCAGGGAAGCCAAAATTTAAACGGGATGGGGCCTTCAACATGGGGGTACTGAGGGCCCAAACAGTAGTTCAAGAGTCAAAAAGCCCCAAGCCTGTAGATAACACTGTAAATAGAAAAGATTTTGAATTTGAGCAGTGGGCAAAACAGCGTACAGACGATCAAGAGGGGAAACGACGACCAGATATCGACAAACAATGCGACGGAATTTCCCCCGCAATTTCAACCGATGACACGAAGGAAAGTAATAATTTCGAAAACAATCCGTTTGCACCAAAGAAAACAACGCTGAATGCTGTCGAACAATTTTCCCACTCGCCAGAATTTCCCAACATTCCAAAATCTTCTGACCATGTTATTCCCTCCATCGAAACCGGCAGCAATATTTCTTCGTCCAGCCCAACCAATGTTTTGGTCTGGGGCACTGTCCTAAAACAACCAACCAAATTGCTCGTGGACACTGGAGCCGCAGTAACTGTGATTAGTGACACATATTACCATGATATTTTGCGGCCTGTATATGAACTAAAACGCAACGAACAGCTTGAGAGTGTAAAAACAGCGAATGGGAAGAGTGTTCCTGTAACTGGGTCTGTGTCGTTTCCTGTCATGATTGGTCAGCTTGCTTACACATGTGACGCTGCAATTGTTCCTGGGTTAGCTTATAATATCGTACTTGGACGGGATTTCTTGCATAAATTTAGTGCAGTGATTGATGTACGCGGACAAACAGTGAAATTTTATGGCGACAATACCGTTTACTTTGCGAATGGTGATGCGCCTCCGCATGCTTCAGAGGTTAGAGCAGCGCAGACTGTAGTAATTGATGCTCACAGTGAATCTGTTATACCAGCTTATCTCAGAACATCGCCACCTGAGCCTGTCATAGGACTTATTGAAGCCATTCCAAAACTTTCGGATCGTTATCAGCTATTTGCTGCTTCATCAGTTTCGAGTTGTAATGAAAGTGGTAAAGTGTCTTTTCGTCTGTTGAACCCAACAGAACAGCCAGTTCTTTTGCACAAAGGAACAACGATAGGTCAGTTTTCAGAGCATAATCCAGATGATATCATCTTCTCTCTGGATCCTGAACCTTCTGTTTCTTCAGTCGAGCCTTCTGCTCCAATGGAAGCTAAGAAAGAGTTTCTCTCTCGCTTTGCCTCATTTCCGAGTCAAGCTTTATCTGACTCTGAGAATGAACAGTTGGCAGATCTTCTTGAGAACTATGCTGACATTTTTGCTTCATCTAGTCTAGACCTTGGCCGCACATCCATCGTGCAACATGCTATTGATACAGGCGATGCTAGGCCTATTAAGCAGTCACCATACAGGGCTTCTCAAGCTCAGCGAGCTGAGATAGAGACTCACATTTCAAACATGTTAGAACAGGGTATCATAAAGGTTTCTTCAAGTCCTTGGAGCTCACCTGTCGTACTTGTTAAGAAGAAGGATGGGACTACACGATTTTGTGTAGATTATCGGAAACTCAACGCAGTTACACGTAAAGATAGCTATCCGTTACCTCGAATAGACGATGTTCTTGATTCCCTGACAGGTTCAAAGTATTTCACCACACTTGATCTTCAATCAGGGTACCATCAAGTAGCTATGAGTCCAGATTCACAAGATAAAACGGCTTTTGTCACACATGCAGGTGTCTATTCCTATGATGTCATGAGTTTCGGGTTGTGTAATGCGCCTCCGTGTTTCCAACGTTTGATGTCACGTGTGCTCCATGGGCTCGAGTGGAGAATATGTCTTGTCTATATCGATGACGTCATTGTTTTTGCTCCGAGCCTCGATGAACATTTGTCTCGGTTGCAATTAGTATTTGATCGGTTACGTGAAGCAAACTTGAAGCTTAAACCTTCGAAGTGCTATTTTGCAAAGGCTTCTGTAAACTTTCTTGGCTTTGTTGTGTCTGCTGATGGAATTTCACCCGATCCAGAGAAGATCTCTGCTGTAAAGTCTTTCCCCACGCCAAAATCGGTGAAGGATATCCGTAGTTTTTTGGGACTTGCCAATTACTACCGTCGTTTTGTACATAACTTTGCTAAAATTGCTTCACCGTTGAACAGACTGACTCGCAAAGATGTACCGTTTGTTTGGACACCAGAATGTGAAGGAGCTTTTCTTGAATTGAAACGGTGTCTGTGTTCGCCGCCCATCCTTGCCTATCCTGACTTTAGTCAGCCTTTTCACCTGTACACGGACGCAAGCAACTCTGCCCTTGGCTACATTTTGGGACAGAGTATTAATGGCCAGGAATGTGTCATTGCATATGGTGGACGCGAGCTCAGTCATGCTGAAACAAATTATAGTACCACAGAACGAGAAGCTTTAGCTGTAGTTGACGGTGTCAAGCGTTATCAGTCCTACCTTTCGGGTACGAAGTTTTTCATCCATACTGATCACGGTAGCCTTTCTTGGCTCATGCGTATCAAGGACCCTACAGGTAGGCTTGCACGTTGGGCCTTGCAGTTACAACAGTATGACTTTGAAATCATTCATCGTGCTGGCACTGCGAATGGAAATGCAGATGCCCTTTCACGTCGTTCTTATGTTGCTCCTTTGTCTGTCTCTCAAGAGACACCGGTCAAGTTACCTTTAGGAGTTATCGAGCCACCATGTCCTCCTGCTGCTACTCTGTACACCTTACAGCGTCAGGACACAGATCTTGCCCCAATTATCCAATACTTGGAAACGGCAGAATTGCCATTTGAGGACAGTGAAGCACGTTCTCTGCTTTTGCAGATCGATTCATATTATTTAGACGACAATGGCATTCTTTGTCATCTTTGGACTCCTGGAAAACGTCACGTTCAGCCATTGTGTTCACAAGTAGTGATCCCTGCTTCTTTACGCAATGAGGTATTATCTGCTTGCCATGATGCTCCTACAGCTAGTCATTTCAGCACACATAAAACTTATGAAAAGATTCGCCGTCGTTATTTTTGGCATGGTATGTTTAAAGATGTTGAACATTGGTGTAAAACTTGTGTCGACTGTGCCATGAAGAAAGTTCCGAGAGGTAAGCGTAAGGCACCCCTTTTGCCAATTCCTGTGGAAGGAGCTTTTGACCGAGTTGCTATGGATATTCTTGGTCCTCTGCCTGTGACGAATGACGGTAATAGGTACATCATTGTATTCTCAGACTATTACACCCGTTGGCCAGAAGCTTTTGCTTTACCGTCTATTGAAGCTCCTCGAATCGCTCAGCTCCTTGTAGATGAAATCGTTGCTCGCCATAGTGCACCACGCACGTTACTATCTGATCGAGGATCCAATTTTCTTGCCGCCATTGTAAAGGAAGTCTGTAAGATCATTAACACTCGCCGTCAACATACTACCGCGTACCATCCTCAGACCGATGGCCTCGTTGAGAGATTTAACGCCACGTTGACCGAAGGTCTCTCTATGTATGTCAGCTCCAACCAAAAGGATTGGGATAAACATATTCCCATGATCCTCTTTGCCTATCGAGTGTCACCAAATGCCACAACCGGAGAGTCTCCTTTCTATTTGTTGTACGGTCGGGAGCCACGTCTTCCAGTAGATGCCGCTTTGTTACTGCCAACGTCAAATCTTTCGCCATCAGTTGCCCAGCACAGAGCTCGGATCGTGCAAAACCTCGAAGAAGCGCAGCAAATCATCGCCAGCAATACACAGCTTGCTCAGCAACGTATGAAACTGCAGTACGACAAGAACAGCGCACCAGTCCATTACGAAATCGGTTCAAAAGTTTGGGTCTACACACCCAAGACGAAGAAAGGACTATCGAAGAAACTTACTCACAACTTTCACGGTCCGTACCGTATTGTAAATAAACTTTCGCCGGTGCATTTCAAGTTGCGCACCCTAGACAATCGCGTGGTTTCTGTACCAGTTCACGCTAACCGTTTAAAGCCTTTTTATGATCCGGCCGATCGTCCCATCGACCCGTTGCCGCCAACGGATGACTCGTCACCAGATCTCTTGGAATCGGATTTACCATCGGACAGTTTCGCCGCAGAAGAACTCGCTGCTGACACAGCTGCAGAAATCGAACCTTCCAATGAGTCGAACGTTCCTAGTAAAGTTTCGAAAACTGGAGAACCTATCATTATTCGTCCGGAGGATATTTTTACTCCACAGACTATTACGAACGTTTAATCGCCGCGCAAGCCAGGCTTGTTTTAAAAGGAGGGGGTAATGTTGCGATATGGACGCACCCCCTTGTTGATACATCACGTGCTACACGCTTTTGCTGCTAAATATATAACTTGTAGTTGTTTTCGTGTCGATGGCATGCACAGAAATGTACTCTTGCAAACGATGCCAGAAACGTCCCTTATTTGGTCGAGAGCAGACGCTCTCCGTGTTTGGACCTCGTATCATGCGAATAACATTTTATTGTTTGTTCCTATTTTTACTTAATTGTATTTTTCTTTATAAGGTAAGATAGGTGTGCCTTATTGTTTAACGTCCTGCTATTTAAGTTGAGTTTCTTAGGATTTTAGCGAGTCGAGACGAACACTTTGCCGAAGCCGAACCATTGATGCCGCGCATCAAGACGAATTAACCAAAGCCGTTGAAGAGACGAACTTAAGACGAATACTACTTGGGTTTTCTTTAAATATAGTTATAGTGTTTTAAGTTAGGCAGGACAAGCTTCATTTATCTAGTCGCTGCTGGAAGTTATTTCGTTGTTTGCATAAAGAGTTTATTGTAGAAGATCGTCATCCTCCTGCCGATTTGCCTGCTGTACTTGTTAAGGTCGTAAGTTTACCTTTATACCTTTTAATTTTGGGGTTCCTCAACAACTCACGCATTTGTTAAGCACGTCGGTAGCTTAACAAGTACTTGTGGCTTTAGCCGAGAAACCACCTGAAATTTGAACTTGCTGAGTTAGCACTTGCTTGACTGAGAATTATAGTATTGATATTTTCATAGTTCCAAACTATGATATTTTCTCTTTCTCTTGCCGCACAGCCGTATGGGCAGACACTGGTGCGTTCTAGATTTATTACAGACGACGAAAAAACTTGGGGCAAGTTTAGCATTTCTTCATTTTTCCAAGCACTTTTCCCTCCTTCAGTACCAAAGAATTATGAGAAAGTTTAGGAATCTTACCCTAATAGTTTACTGATAAAAAATCTCAGTCTCTATCGCAAGTTTCTTCACGGGGGGGGGGGGGGGGTTCTCGGCTAAATTTCGGGTAGGGGGGTGCCGCCCACAGTTTGAAAATGTAACCGTTGGCTAGACCAATTTTTGTGAAAATGATACCCTTGGCTAGACCAATTTTTCCTTCAGAAGTGCTCTGAATTGGCATTTTCTAGGCAAAACTTGCCAAATTTTCGCATTTTCTAGACCAAAATTTTTAAGAAGTTGGGTTTTTTTTACAAAAATTACCGAATTTTGACATCTCTTTGACCAAAAATCCCAAAAAGCATACCCTTGCCTAGACCTAACTCGACTAAAATTGCCAAAAAGTACACCCTTGGCTAGACTAGAAGTCCGAAAAAGTATACCCTCGCTGGCGGCACATCCCCAGGTACCTTTACTATGGAAGAACCCCCCCCCCCCGTGGTTTCTTAAACTTCAACAGCATGAAACGTTTCTTGTGAGATGTTAAATTTCAATGTTCCAAATGTAGTATCGATTTGTTTCTGCTGAAAAGGATATAAAGATCTTAATACGATCTCAAAATGAGCATAGAAATTGGACTAAAAATAATACCAAAACATTTGCAAAGAATTATCACTTTATCAGTTCAACAGTGTCAAAACAGTTTTCCGTGGATTTGGAAAATCGCAGCTGCAATTTCCACGACTTAATGACTTCCAAACTGGGTAGCACGTAAACAAGGTCTTAATTACTGAAAAATTGAGTCTACAGCTTCTTATGAACTGTTCCTTTATCAAAAAATGTTTGCAAGTTCCTCCTGCTTAATCTTCCAGAAAGCATTGATCCCCCAGACATGCTTACCTTCTTGAAACATATGACATGCAATTTGAAAGGAAGCTAACCTGTTCTTTTAACCTCGTGATCAAATTTTCAATCCAGCCACTGGTTTCATAAACAATATACGTCATGACAGATGCAGGCAGATATATATTATTGACTTCACAATGTCAGGAAACATTGCAACATTATTTAACTGAATGATCTTAAAGGATTCACATTTTGCAATAAGACTTAGTCTGCAAATAACTTTAACCAGCTAGAACGCGTATGATGGGCTTCAAGGAGTAAACATTTTAAAATTCTAAAAGTCAAGGTTAATCTACACATGTCTCCAAAGAAATCGTTATGAATCCGATTATGTTTTGAAACAGAAAGTAAGCATAAAATTCTTTCCTCCAAGTCTCAAGCAAGTTAGTTGCTAAGCACTGAGGAATCATCTATCATTCTTACATGGGTACAAACTGTCCCTGCTGAGTGTGGACCGGTGTGCACATAGTGATAAAGTTAAGAATCGAAGAGATGCAGTCAGTCAGTCAAAGAGATTATCAGGAAAACCCTAAATATCAAATCAGCTTCATTGCAATTCAAACAACTCAGTTCATTTTGCACTTGAAACCAGACCAGAAGACCAGGATTACCTTTATAGGAACCAGAAATATCACTGTAACTATGCTTGATGCAAAGGAAATATCTTGCCATATTTTCAGCACCATGGGTACCAGACTCTCTCTCGAGAGAGAGTTTGGTGCCCAAGGTATATTTTCAGTTATTTGGACCCAAAAACTAAAGCCTTAATAATGTTTAAGTTAACTCCCGGTATCTGCATATATGAGTGCCCCTGTTGTCTGTTGATATTGGAGCATTGGGTGAACAAATGATTTGTAGTGCAAAGTTTCAAAATAGCCTTAAATAGCGGACTCATCATAATAAACCCACGGACGCACGATAAAAATGTAAATGTAACGTTCTAGACTGATATTTCATTACTCAGGCACCGTAAATAGCGCAGTCATCGTAATGAGCCCATTGACGCACAATGAATTTTGTAGCATGTAGAGAGAACACTATTGTCTCCTGTAAAAAGAACAACAATCAAACTAAAGAATTAACCTGTAACTAGAGAGAAACTGTCTGCAAAAAAATCAAGTAATTACTTACCAAAAACGTCATTTCAGCAAATTTATTTCACCAAATATACGTTTCGTCGCACACTCTTCAGTTTGGTTCATTCGAAGAACTGGACCAAACTGAAGAATGTGCAACGAAACGCGTATTTGGTGTGGTGTTGGTAGGTGATTACTTGATTTTCTTGCAGATTTAACAGCTTTCTCTCTGGTTACAGGTTTATTTTAAATCTTGATTGTTGTTCTTTTACAGGAGTTGATAGTGTTCTCTCTAAAGGTTACCTTGATAAATCTTGAACAAAGTATATAATCAAATTACTGTATGTTACATGCCTAGAACTCTCTTATTGTGCAGTTTTTTACTTGTTCTTCAGCTGTGATTTTAATTTCGATTGTGGACGTCAGGAATTTGCTCCGAACAAAAATCCAAAGCTATGGTTTGGAGATGGGGGCAAATTTGGGCTTTCAAGATTCATATTTCAACCATGTGTAGTTAGACACCGCAGTTATGTCTCAGTTTATATGCTGCTGCGGAGCAAAATTTTTCGTTTCTGCCGAGGAGACTTGAAGTTTTACGCTAGCTTCTTTGTAGTAGCAAATAGTTTCATCCTCGCAAAAGACCAAAAAGGCAATGAAGCACAACTGCAGTGTCTAACCACTTACTGTATGTTAAAAACGGGATTTTAATCCAAGTTTTCCAAGAATATCAGACTTTGGTTGACGCTAAAGTTTCACAGCTAGACCCAACCTAATATGTTTACATCTTATATGCGACACCCTGTAGATCAAACGATTAGTGTATGGTGCAAAATCTCAAAGAAAAGTAAAAGAATGACGTCTGGAATTCCTCTCAAACCAGCTTTAAAGAAAATCTACAGAAACGTTTGTAGAAAAATAATGCATTTTGAGGCAGTCGATTTATCTTCATTCCAATAGTTCCTCTAACTAACTTCTACAGTAGGTAAATGAATCATTAGAAACTAAGTATATTCACAAGTCTACAGAATGCTCGGATTTTATCATTGAAAACACGGTGTCCCAAAAAGTACCCCAGTTTAAAAAACATCAAAACTCGATAGTCAACCAGTCGTAAAATTTTCTTTTATCTGCTTTGTCAGCAATGATCCAGGCGTACTCAAAAATGGCAAGAGAACAAAGGAAAGTAGTCAAAATGCATTATTCTGAGCTATACACTTTTAGCAGCATCTGAATATTGCCTATGGGCCATTATTTTGAGATTTCTCATTATCTTAAAAAAGTCTCCAATGATAGTTCACGTTTCTTTCTGACAGTTATGACCAAAGCAGAAGCTTCAAATGCAAACAGATTTTAATCTAGCGATCATCCTTGCTTTTTGCGGTATGCTTCAAAACCAGGTAGCCATAAAAAGAGCTAAATTACCATAGACGCTCCATTTAGCCTCCCTCTCTATCAAGCCCCCTCTGAGCCAAATTTTAAATAAGCCCTCTCTCAATTAGGCAACCCCCCCCCGCTTATATTAAATTTCAGAAATTACCAACGATTTTCCATTTACTCAATGAAACAAGTTTGCATGTTGATTTTCGCATGGTTTGAGATACAATCTGTGTCGAATTTATGTATTTGAGTCCCCGGGGGGATAACTTAAACATGTCCATGGTACGGGGTTGTGCCATTCTTTAGGGTATCTTTTTCATGATAGAGTCCGGATTTATGGGTATGGCTTTCAACAATTTTTTGCATTTTCCGGATTTATGGGTATACTTTTTTGTACAAATTCATTGACTGGCGAGCTGTTTGGCATTTCCGGCCTTATGGGTATGATTTTCGGAAAATTTTCCGGATTTATGGGTATAGTTTTGAGAAAATTCTCCGGATTTATGGGTGGTACTTTTACGAGTTGAATAGCACGACCCCGTATCTTGGAAAGTCAAGTGACACCCCCCCCCCCGGGGTTTGAGTCGTAAAATTGTATGTTGAATCGGCAAGATCTGAGGTAAAAGAACTGAAAAACCATCATATATATCTTTGTAATTTGATTTTTGAATAAGCCCTTTCCCTAATAACTCCCTTCTCTTTTAAGCCTCCCTTTGGAGTGTCTGAAATAAAATAAGCTTCCCCGGGGGGCTTAATAGAGCTTTTACGGTAGACAATTTAAAAACCATGGGAAGAAGATCATGCAAATGAACCTTGGCGATTTTTCAAGCAGCGTTACTTCTGATAATTGAAACTTCTGATTCATTGGTTATCTTTTAGACAAACTAGCATAGGGGCTCCAAATCGTTAAATCGGGGAAAAAAGGTAGGTGTAAAATTCTATGACACATTTCTTTTTGTTGAATGGCTTAAAAAGAAGCTTTAGTCACCTGGATCCATAATTCTACCGTTGGACTTTTCAGGAATTTTGAATAATTTTCGACATTACAGCGCATTTAATATTTCCGCTGATTTGAGAATGTGATTGTTAACACTTGGGGGCTCCATCGATATGATGGCCTAAACTCAACTCAACAGAACCGAACTGAACCGACCACGAGATCCTAACTTACAACAACAACACCGGCTCCTCCGCATGGCCGCGTACGAAACAAAACGAGATTAACTAAATACTGCTGTCTAAATACTACAGTGATGTCAGCAAATTTCTAAATCATAAGCAAAAAAGTGACAGACTTTTGCTTGATGCCATATTGCAGACATCCATAAACTATAACTTTCTTGGAAATGATTTCATGTTGCGACAAACTGTTTAGAAATTGCAACAGTTTTTAAGTTTCTTTGGAAGTTTTTCTTGAATTCTCGAAAAGGAAGAAAAACACTTTATTTTTGAAAATATTGACAATTTCAGAAAAGTCTCACGGCAGAATTATGGCAAAATAGCTGAAGTTTGTTTGAAGTCATTCTGTTCAAATAAATAGGTCACTGAATGAACACCCAATTTTTAAAGATTTGGGACGTATGCAAGAGAAACTAAGGAGCTGCTACTTGCACTTTCTCTTTACGAATCTAACAAATATTCAGCTAGATTAAGTTCCAAGTTATCAGCAAGCGATTGAACAAAGTCTAGACTAACGAGGCATTTATATTTGGCTAAGTCGATTTGATCGTCTGCACTTACTTTTGCTAATAAGTTCAAACTCACAAGAGATGATACCTGCATCAACAGGTTCGCATTTGGGTCAATGTCAACTTCAACCATGCTGAAGAATATTGCCATTAGACGGTCAAGCGGGAAAGCTTTCGGTCCTGAAAATGAATACCAAATATAAACAAATGATTTGTGGCACACAATTTGAAAATAGAACTGAATAACGAACTCATCGTACTGTAAACGAAACAAAAGCGCCGTAATCTGTGGAAAGAAAACGTTTAACTCCTGTAGAATAACAACAACCAAACTAAGCCTGTAACTGGAGAAAACTCTCGAATCCTGCAAAAGAAAAACAAATTAATCTTAAATTTTGACAGGAAAAGAATAAGTTAGTTACTGCAATAAAGAATAACTTTGAATACCTATTGACGGTGCGACGAAACGTGTTTTTGGTTTTTCAGCGTTGTTTTAATACACTTACCAACTTATTCTTTCCTTGTAGGGTTTAAGATCGATTCGTTTTTGCAAGATTCAACAGATTTCTCTCTACTCTCGAGTACCGAATAATCGTCCCCCCTCCCCCGCTTATTAATTTTTGAATAAATTTTCCAGCCCCACCCGGCCATTATTAATTTTTGGAGGAATAAAATTATGAATTATGATAAGGATAATTTCTGAATAAATATAATAAAAGTAAGTCCTTCCGCTATCTGGGACCATATCAACCAATCAGGTCATGCCGCGTAGCTGGAAGATTTCTCAGCGTTGGACAGAGCTAACAATGACGTTGATTTACTTATCCACGAAAGTCTACTTATTTTGCGTGATCGTCCTTCACTCAACTCCCAACAGTCTTCTATCCCCTTAGCTCTGTTTTAAGTATTATTCCTTTGGGCTTGCCCTTTCACTCCTTGTTTTACACGAAGGAACTGTAAGCATGCACTTATAGTTGTTTATCGTTATGAGTATAAATAGAGCCTCGTGCTGTTGGAACATTTAATTCTGATGATGAAGCACGGAGAATTGCTTCGAAACGTAAATTTAATAACCATGGACTAGTCAACATCATCTTCTATCTTTTTACTATTAACATCGGATATGTCTAACTTGGAATTGTCTATTTTTCTAACTTGGAATTGTCAAACCTTGCCTAACTTGGAATTGTCGAACTTGTCAAACTTGGAATGAAATAATACAAATATGTTTATCGTCGCAATCCTTGTCCTCCGTTTTTTGGTGAAGCTTCGATTTCCTGCCAGTACTCCGATTTCTGAATAAACGCAAGAAAAAGTCTCAAGAAGTACATTCAACAAAACTAGAATTCATAAGTAAATGTATCAGTGACATCACTGTTCACATAAAGATGTTAAAGATACGTGTTTAGCTAAGAAAACGACTATTTTCAGTTTCTCCAAACAACCTCCCCCCCCCCCCCGATTATTCCACCCCCGCTTATTGTTATATCGAACCATTTAGAGTAGTTACAGGTCAGTTTTGGTTGCTGTTCTTTTAAATAAGTTAACAGTTTCTTTTCTAGAGATTTCAGTAATTTTGTTGCATTTACGGGTTTAGAATGATGAGTCAATTATTCAAGGCTATTTGCAAATACTAAATACTGATTACTTTTTAGCTATTGCTCAGTGAGATCTCTGATACTTGAAAGTGATTTTTTATATTCTCATAAAATTTGCACAGACAAACAATAGACCTTTTAGCTATTCTACAAAAGAGCCTGGATCGAGCGTTATTTTTATACAATTTTATACGCGAGGTTCGATCGAGTGGCGTCAGAGGTTCTATCACTATTATGCACATTCGAAAATTCTACAAATTGTAATGAAATATCGTTCGATCCACATTCGTTTTCAGAATAGCTAAAAGGTCTATTGCATCATAACATCGTTCGATTCAGATTCTTTCCTAGAATAGCTAAAAGGTCTATTGCAATACAAAAGCTAAGGGAGCATGGAAATATATAACAACCCTAAGACTTACACTTAACATAGAGACACAAATATTACAACATTGTTACAAGGTATTAAGCTACAAAAATAATTAGAGTGGTGTTGCCCATTCTGCCCATAGCGTCACAATTATGAGTAAATCCTCACAAAGGGTTGTCAAAGGAGAAAGCAAGTATGCCTAGGTTCCTAGCAAATCTGCTAACTTGTCACCCAGGCATGATGGGCAACACCACTCTAATCATAAAAAAGAAAAAAATTTTACACAAAAGAGAAAAAATTTACACGAGAGAATTAGAGCATAAGCATAGGTCCTCAGAAAGACCGCACGCACCCGCGCTATCCCCACAACGACCCAACACCCATGCTGGTTTTAGTAACTTATTGGAAACGTTCTGAGGCCTGAATATATTTTAATGTTGCCTCAAGAATGAATTGTATTTGAATTAAAAGGTAACTTTTCGTGGCCATAAAGGAGTATTTGCAATATGGTGATGAAATATAGATAGTGAAATATACCAAAAGGTCTGTCCTTAAATAGGTTATCTGTGCTTCAGGAAGCCATGATACTCAATTTCCTACCTATTTCAGGCTCCCCTGATAATACCATGTGTACATGAAACTTTGGCATGGCTAGATGCAGAAGAGACTTGGTTGAATATTTCAACACTCTGCAAGACTCCCATACAAGGTCTTAAACATCCCAAATTTTTCTGACAGATCCAGTTCGTTGCTCACAATCCTGTCCTATTGATAAAAACATTAAAGAAGTAAATCACACCTGTGAGCTTGCCGTCCGATGAATAACTCTTTATGGATGTTTTCGCTCTTTTACTCATTTTGCCATAACTTCGCTTGCAAAAGAATCTTCGATCAGTTCGCAATGGGTTGTGGGATGCCAAATATGCAGCAATCACCAGGTACTTGGATAGGTATGGCAATTCCAAAGCAATCTTTGATTTAACTGCAAGAAAAACAAACTAAAATTAGAGGATTTAGAAGTGAGCATCAGTAACTACGTAGGACGGGCGCCAATATAGTAGCCACTTTGAAAATCCACGATGACGAAGGGCTACTGTGCTAATGTATTTAAGAGCGCTGGAAGAATGTAGTGCAAACTTATTGTGCGATCGATGATCAGGATTGATTTTGAATGATAATTTTATCCACGTTCCAAAGGATCTGAAATAAAGTGTAGAAAATTAGGCATGTGGAGACTAAACAACGGGCTGAGTGGTCGAGTGGCTTATACCGTTTTCATTAGGTGACTAAAGTTAAGCTCGGTCGAGTGAGGTCAAATTTCGGATGGGTTACCTCGGAGGCCTGACCTCACAACTCACCTCGCCGTCCTTCGGAAGGGACGTTAAACTAGGGGTCCCATGCCTGGATGCGGCATGCACAATGGGCCTAAATTAGCTTTCAGTAGCTAGAAATCCTGACAAGCCCACTCAAAACAAATTGAAAACAAATACACAATCCGTTGGATAATATGGTCCGCAGATCTCTTCGAGCGTTAATGAATTGGGGTCCCACAAGGATCGGTCCTAGGCCCCTTGCTGTTTAATATCTTTATTAATGACCTCTGCCTCATTAACCTAGACTCTGAGATATGCAATTTTGCAGATGATAACACCTTATACTCATGTGGACATGATCTACAAGAAATAGTGACCAATTTGGAGAATGATCTCAGTAAATTACTCGAATGGTTTAAAAGCAATGGAATGGTTGCTAACCCTAAAAAATTCCAGCTAATGTTCCTTGGTTTGCAAGGGGAAAAAAGACTTCGTCTTAACATCGAGGAAAACAAAATACCTACAGCAGGTCACGTTAAACTTCTAGGAGTGGAAATAGACCATTTCGACAATTAAAAAAGGAGACTGGGGAGAGCGGTTTGTTCTGGTAAATGGCTGCCACGGAGCTTCTACGAATGATAGATTTCCCTCCACAAAAACTTTTAGTTTTAAATTCACGGTTGAAACTACAAATCTTTGAGAAAGAAGTCCTTAAAAAGTAGCCGCAAGGATGTCCCATGGCTCATATGCCTCGTAACGAAGGGGAGATCTCGCATCAAACAGCTTTGGCGGGAAAGCGGGAAGGTATTCGTCAGTTTCCTTCGAAGATATACGATCAGATCAGAATGCATCAAAGCAAAGTAAACAAACGTTTCGATATGGTTCCTGGCAATTTTGAGAAGGTTCCTGATGACAAAGCTGTGCCTCTCTGAGTACTGCAAACTTGACGAGATAGGAATTCAAATTCAGAAATGTTGTTCTGCTGGATAAAGGACGAAGAGAATGAAACGATAAGTCACTTACGCATTTGTTTTGGTTTGTTTTGTTGAGAAAACGTTGGCTTCGAAAGGTAGAAAGTCAGGGGGATTTTGAAAAATCTAACAAATTCCAAGCCAAGGCTCGTTGGTAGGGGTAAGTTGAAATATTGATTTTAGTTGCCTACGAGGAATATTGCTGCCCATATCTCCCTTGGCAGAAATGGCTAAACAAAGCAACTGATTTCTACCACCATAAAGAAGTCCACAAAACGGACGAGCTAACCACAACAAACCTTCGGTTTTATCAGCGAGTTGCAATATAAAAGCTGTCTACAAATAAGGAAATAGCTTACCTGTAAAAGGATCAAAACATTCTCTGCAGATGCTCCTCGACATCGTCTGTTGAGTTTCAATTTCAATTAATATCATTTAGAAGCACCTTTTCAGCAAGAAAAACGTTGTAAAATGACTTCTTTAAGCTGCTATCTTCAAGCCTAAACAGTATTACACCAAATTTTATGTCTTCTTTGCACAATTGAAAGATAAAATAACTGCCGAGTTCTTCTCCATACTTATCACAACAATGTTTCTTGTTTCTTGCTTCGTTTCTGATCTGCTCAAGCAACTTCGAAGGAAAATGACGAATACCTTCCCGCTTTCCCGCCAAAGCTGTTTGATGCGAGGAGGTCTCCCCTTCGTTACGAGGCATATGGGCCATGGGACATCCTTGCGGCTACTCTTTAAGGACTTCTTTTTCAAAGACATGTAGTTTCCAGTTTCCACCGTGAATTTAAAACTAAAGGTTTTTGTGGAGGGAAATCTATCATTCGTAGAAGCTCCGTGGCAGCCATTTACCAGAACAAACCGCTCTCCCCAGTCTCCTTTTTTAATTGTCGAAATGGTCTATTGACAGCAAATTAACGTTTAGCAAACACATTGAAACGTTATGTTCCAAAGTCAACAAAAAGGTCAGTGCATTTGCTAGGCTGAATAATTATATCTCTCGAGAGCAGGCATTAACAGTTTGTAATGCGGTAATTTTGTCGAACTTCAATTATTGCCCTTTCATATGGCTATTCTGCAATAAAGGTGCAAATAAAGAAATTGACCGCACTCATAAACGTGCGCTTCGGATCCTCTATGAAGACTACGAATCTTCATTTGAAACATTGCTCGCTCGAAGTGGCAGCAATAGCATGCATATAAAGAATTTGCAGAAACTGATGACAGAAATCTACAAGTCCATGAATCACTTGAACCCTTCAATTGTATGGGAATTTCATGAAAAGAAACCCATAATGTACAATCTAAGAATACAAAACTTGTGTAAGCTGCCAAGAATTAAGACACTTGGCTTTGGACTCGATTCACTGTCTTTTCGAGGTAGTTTCCTATGGAACACTCTTGATGACAGTATCAAACAAGCACCAACTCTGTCACATTTTAAAAAGAGGATCAAAGATTGGACAGCAGATAGATGCACCTGTAAAATATGTCGCTGATTATAAATACTATTTTTTCTATTTTTGTATATACTATGCTTTGTAAATAGTTGGTTTGAATTAGTGTCAGCTTGATACTACTGTAAATACCAACTTTAAATATTGATTTGAAATGAAATGAAATGAAAGCTTTTCAAATGAGATCGGCCTGTTTGATGATTGAGTTCATTTTATCGTTGCGGCGTCAGCCGCGAAGAGCTTCAAAAGAATCAACAAGCTGCGATATATTTTTTCTTTCTTTCCTTCTTTCTTTCTCGCATTCTTTCTTCCTATACTCACTATACTTACTCACTCACTTTCTTTCTGTCTAACTTTCCTTCGGTTTGTGGAATTATGGCCATCATGCTGTTCGCTTTGCTGTAAAAGACCTATTCTATTCTTATCGCACAATAATGAAAACGTCAGAGGCGGTGTCATCAAAGCCTTCTTTATTGTCTCTTATTCCATGGAATGAATGCGTGTTTGTTTGACTTGAGTATGGTCTTGACACAGTGGGCGGGGATACTTCTGACTTCGTTATAGTCTTTGAGACATTGGGCGGGGAGACGGGGAGCGATTTTGTGATGAGTGCCAACAGAACTAAACTGACTGCAAGAATGAGAGGTTTCATGACAGAGGGGGGGGGGGCAAAGGCATCTTGTAATGTCAACTGAATGAGAAAGGCCTATTACTTTTAGTTCATTCAATACGTTGGTGCAGTTTGTTCCCATTTCCAAATCGTCACACTCACAATAATAAGAGCTATATTTATACAGGGTAACCTTGTCAATTGTTATCAATAAGAGCCCTGTCCGAACATTAAAGAAAAGTAATCTATCTATTTACAATGTAAAAACCTAAAATGTCCTTCAATATCTATCTTTAAAATGTCCTATCCTTAAATAAATGAGTATAATCCTTGTAGATGTTCTCTTAGTCGATGATGCTATTGCTAGTTTTTATAAATGGTCGCCCCTCAGTTAAAGGGCTGGTTTACAGTTTACTTCTCAAATAAACTCTTACTGGGTTACACTCCTCTTAAGAATTACAATGTACACAGGAATTTTCTCGAAAAATTTTATCGAAACTTCCACAGAAGTGAAATCTTGCTGAAAAATTTCAATCTTTTATTCTTTGCAGTTAATGCATAGCAAACAGAAGGTAAAAGATCTGCAAACTTACCGGGTCCAGCCACCTCTTTTTGATGTCCTTCTTCCCTTCTCAAAGTGGTAACTTCTCTTAGGTAAACAGTTGTAAGACATTTCCTCAAATGGGGCTCAATGTTTCGCCATAATTTCCTCATATCTATCTTTGGATCTTCTTTTAAGGGTTCACAATATTGGGCAAAGTTAACTGAGGCCTGCAACCAGAAAAAGCAAGTTAAATCAAGAACATTGATATAGAATGTGGAGAGTCTTTTACAGAGGAAGTGGTATAAGTGGACATGTAATTTTTCAGTCTTCAAAACACACACACACACACACACAGCGTATCCTTTCAATGAAGTTCATGTAATGTATTATCTATAATTTTACCATCCAAAAAATATATATAACACTATTTATAAAAGGAAAGAGATCTAACTACAATATCTACAAATCTAAAATAATTAAAGGCAAAACTTCATGTCTAATCTAATAATCTAATTTAAAAACACCTCATGGTCAAAGATGACACGGATAGCATTAAAAGGTCAATGCGACCTTGTTTCCATAATGGTCCTTCATGTTGAATGCTATGCATGAATCATACTCCTCAAGATGTCAGCATGAAGATCAACCAGCTTCAAGAGCTGCGTGTTTTGCAAGCTTCCATTTCCACAATGTCCTCTTTGGTTCAACAGGCTCAAGCTAGCAGAATATGAACGAAAATTACATACAGTTATCAGAGCCATTGAAAATCTGTTTCCCATATTTATAACAGGACAGGTATTAAAACCTAGCAAGGTTGTGGGTAAATCTCAGCCCACTCAATGAGCATACAGTAAGTTTCTAAACAGCTTTGACTGCTTGAGATCTTGTTGCGTATGTGGTACGAGAAACAAAAAAGATGACATGCTCTTTCTCTATCACTGTCCTCATTTTGAGTTGATGTGCAGAGATCTCTTCAGTCAGCCTACGCATGTACCTTGGCTAGACATCACACGGTCTATGCAATCAATTGTGCGATGCAAAACCAGATTTATTATTCTTTTAGCCTGGGACTATCGTTAGTGATATCATTAATTTGCGCCTCTGCGAAGCAGAAGCAGCAAATTATTAAAATGCAGAGGCTCTGGAATGTCTTCCAAGTATCGGCGGTCGAGCTTGAGCGCGCTCGTGTCCACAAGTTTTCAGCCAATGAGATGATCGAATATGGCTGATTATGCGGAATTTCACGGTATTACGCGGGAATGTGTTTGTTTTGCGTTCGTTTTTAAAATAGAAAGAAAAAAATGAAAATCTTTTAATTGGTTGCCGAGAAAATCTGTGCGTGCGCATTCAGCCAAGCGAAAAGATTTTTGCCTTTTTTGGCAAGTTTTTGGTGAGATTTGGACAGTCGACCCAAGCAGGAGTGAGAAGGCAGGTGGTAACGTTGGCAAGACGAGCGAAGGTGAGTCGTAGTCTACTGTTTTATGTACCTCGACAAACTGATCTTATTTGCAAATATTGTATTTTTGATTGTTTAACTTATTGTGTGATATTCATGTACTCTGAACAGCTCTGAAGAAGAAGGAGGCTTCACTTTCGTGCTTGCGTAAACCCAGTAACGACCAGAAAGGCAGCCACCACAAGAAAATGGCAGTTGACAACACGCCCACTTTGGAGATCACAATGTTGTCACTAAGTGTCTCAGCCAACTTCACATGACTCTAGTGATTTCGGTTTTTATGGTCATAGCCCTCCGTTTCATAGTAGTTTTGGTCATCATTAATTGTGTTGTTAATTTATGATCTTAACTTTTTCAACAAGGCGAAGGGGAAGATCGAGCAAATTGTTGTCGAACTTGGAGAGTAGGAGAGAAAATATCTTATTTTTGATTGTTTAACATATTCTGCATGAGTTGAAGAAAAATAACGAAAGTTGTTTCGTCTTCTTCCTAATGGCTGCCAGTACAATGCAGAAAAACAAGACCCCAAAGAGTTACTCTCTCGCTGAGAAAATACGCCCAATGTCTTGATCGCCAGGTTGGCATCACTGTCTGGGCATGAAATGTCTCGAAGGAAGTGGTGCACATGATTCCAAATACTTTTATTTTTTACTGTTTAATTTTATGCTGCATGATTTTCAAAAAAATAACGAAAGTGCGCCAGTACAACATAGAAAACAAGACCCCAAAGAGTTGCTCTCTGTCTGAGAAAACACGCCCACTGTCTTGATCGCCATTTTGGGATTTTGGGAATGGTTGCATAGGCATGAAATGTCTCGAAGGAACATACTTCCCACATGATTGCAAATACTTGAAATCTTTTACTGTTTAACTTTATTCTGCATGACTAAAAAAAACGAACTTCTTGCTAACGAGAGCCAGTACAGCATAGAAAAACAAGACCCCAAAGAGTTGCTCTCTGTCTGAGAAAACACGCCCACTGTCTTGATCGCCAGGTTGGCATCATTGTCTGGGCATGAAATGTCTCGAAGGAAGTGGTGCACATGATTCCAAATACTTTTATTTTCTATTTACTGTTTAATTTTTATGCTGCATGATTTTCAAAAAAATAACGAAAGTTGTTTTGTCTTCTTGCCAACGAGAGCCAGTACAACATAGAAAAACAAGACCCCAAAGAGTTGCTCTTTGTCTGAGAAAACACGCCCACTGTCTTGATCGCCAGGTTGGCATCATTGTCTGGGCATGAAATGTCTCGAAGGAAGTGGTGCACATGATTCCGAATACTTTTATTTTCTATTTACTGTTTAATTTTATGCTGCATGATTTTCAAAAAAATAACGAAAGTGCGCCAGTACAACATAGAAAACAAGACCCCAAAGAGTTGCTCTCTGTCTGAGAAAACACGCCCACTGTCTTGATCGCCATTTTGGGATTTTGGGAATGGTTGCATAGGCATGAAATGTCTCGAAGGAACATACTTCCCACATGATTGCAAATCCTTGAAATCTTTTACTGTTTAACTTTATTCTGCATGATTAAAAAAAACGAACGTTGTTTTGTCTTCTTGCTAACGAGAGCCAGTACAGCATAGAAAAACAAGACCCTAAAGAGTTGCTCTCTGTCTGAGAAAACACGCCCACTGTATTGATACACCCCCCAGTAACGACCCCGCCGGACCTTGTAAATACAGCGGGGAAATTATGAAAACATACATTTTCAGCGGGGATTAAAAATATCATGACGGGGAAATGAAGTTTCAGGCTAGTATCTATGATGGAACTTGCATAATTTTGACGGGGAAGCGAAAATTTCAGCGGGGATTCAACAAAAACAAGGCGGGGGAACTCTTCAAACTCAAAACTTAGCGGGGAAACGAGTTTTCTTGGCGGGTCATCCTTCAACCTTGGCGGGGCAATGTTTCAGCGGGGTCGTTACTGGGGGGTGTATTGATCGCCAGGTTGGCATCATTGTCTGGGCATGAAATGTCTCGAAGGAAGTGGTGCACATGATTCCGAATACTTTTATTTTCTATTTACTGTTTAATTTTTATGCTGCATGATTTTCAAAAAAATAACGAAAGTTGTTTTGTCTTCTTGCTAACGAGAGCCAGTACAACATAGAAAACAAGACCCCAAAGAGTTGCTCTCTGTCTGAGAAAACACGCCCATCTTGATCGCCATTTTGGGATTTTGGGAATGGTTGCATAGGCATGAAATGTCTCGAAGGAACATACTTCCCACATGATTGCAAATACTTGAAATCTTTTACTGTTTAACTTTATTCTGCATGATTAAAAAAACGAACGTTGTTTTGTCTTCTTGCTAACGAGAGCCAGTACAGCATAGAAAAACAAGACCCCAAAGAGTTGCTCTCTGACTGAGAAAACACGCCCACTTTCTCTTGATCGCCATTTTGGGCATTAGGCATGAAATATCTCGAAGGAACATCACCACCTAGCTATGCCTGTCACACACTTACTTCGAAATGACTGCGATTTTTGAGGATGGTAATCTTCCACGCCATAATAATTATCGTCAAAAATAAATGTTTTTGTTTTTTATTTCACTTCATTTTAAATCTACAGTTACCAGCAAAGTGAGGGGCCGTGTAGGTCGTGCACGATAAGAACGTGCAACATAAGAACGTACAAGAACGGAATTTGAATTTTCCAACTTGGAGTGGAGGATAGGTGAGCAAGAGAAGGTTTTGAAATACTTTGCTGATCATTTTTTAACTGCATTCTTTGATATTTTCAGCTATTTTAACAAAAGTGGCTTTGCCATAACCCCAGTTGCCATCTGAAAGCAATCACGTCCTCTTTTTTATATCGATGTTTATAATAAAAATAATAATAATAAGACGAATATTAAGACGAATAATATTACGAATAACGAGACGAATATTACGTCGCCACAATATGGCTCAAAGGGAACATTCCTGTCACGTGGCTCTTAACAAGAATCGATTAGGTACAGTCGTAGTTTCGCTTTCTGACTAAACTGATAATGCTAAAACACTGCACCACTGTGTGGCCACAGCAGCAACAATTCAACTCAATGATATGAGCAGAGCTTGAGGGGCTGGCTACCTCTGGAGCCTGTTAACCAGACCCGATTTCAAAGGAAATAGGGTCTGGTTAACAGGCTAGCTACCTCTGACTATCACGATTGGCTCCATTTGGAGTAGACCTTCCAAGTTGTTACGTCACTCGATGGAACCTTGCGTATGAAAATGTATGAAAATAACGCTCGATCCAGGCTCTTTTGAAAGGTAGCATGCTGAAAGGTAGCATGAAATATGGCGCATTCATAGTCGTAACATGGCAAGGGCTTTCGAGCTTTCAGAAGAGCGAGTTGGCCCATTTTATTAGATCGGGACCAAGGGTAAGTGGAAAGTTGAAATATCGTAGATCTCCACACAATGTAACATTTATTTTACAGTGGGAAGTACAGTAGGCCTACCTATATAGGTGCTTTTCTTGCGGCTTCTTTTTTGGATGTAATTTTTCGTTTCTAGGTAGCCTATAGGCCGTAAAAAGGCCCACCAAATGAATCAAATGAATCAAGAATACGGTACCTACATCCCACAGAACTCCCAGTTTTGGGAAAGTGGGTCAATAAAAAAATCGCGAGGCCCCGCGGAACTTTTTTTGCACTTTTTTATGCTAACATACAGAACACATTCTCACCACCTTCGACCCATTAACATTTATGGTAATTTTTTTGAATTGACGACTACCCTGTTTCCTTATCAACAGGCAATCAACGCCAAGCCCAGTCGTCACAACAGTTAGTTATCAAACTTCAAGAATAGGTAAGTGAGAGATCGAATATATCATAATGTATATTTTAGTTTGGAATAATTTACTTTTGTTGGTTGTTCAACGTGATTGTGTATAATATATATTTATTGTCCATCGAAGAAAAGTTTGTTTCAGTCCATAATATTGGGGCCAAAAGAGTTGTGTAGGTAAAAAACACACCCATCTTTGAAGTTGCCGGCTGGCTTAGAACCCAATCACAAAGTGTTGCACTTTCTCTTTCTCGTGCTAACACTGCTCAAGATAACTTGAAACACTGTATTATCTTAATCACACTTCATGTCAATTTTGGTTAGGATGTGTGTTTGTAATCATTACATTCATAGCTTTTAGTTCCATTTAATGATTTTTCTCCGATGCTGAACTTTTTTTACCAGCCATTCCTATCCAGAAAGATCGGGTGTTACAGACTAACACCCAATGAACTGTTGCTACAGACTAGCAACAAAGGAATCACAGAACAGGCATGATTAGTACAAGTCAGACATTTTCCTTGTGAAGCAGCAAGTGTGGGTTATAATTACCTATTTTGACTTCATGGGATTATTTTGGTTGGACAAACAAACACGGACTGTTTGTTTTCTTTAGAATTTACGTCAAAATATGCAAATTTTCAAAGATGATTTAGGGACAACCAACTGATAGCAAATATGGCAGCCTTAAACCCACCAGAACCAGACTTTCAAGAAAATGAGGGTCTTGGATATGAATTTGTTAACTTGATCCAAGGTTCTTTCAGCCAAGGAGATTTGAAGTTTCGTGAAACTGCAGGAAAACAATGTGTTTGTAATTCTGTGATGTCTTTAATTTGGTCAAAAATAAAACATGTTCCATGGTGGAACAGTTTAGATTTAGATCATATATTGGATGAAGGAGATAGATTATACAAGAATTTGAAACTTGATAGATATCTTTCAGTGGAAGACATTCCTCAAAATTGTATACTGCATGACCAAAATGTTTCGATTAAATTTGTCGACAATTATTCTGGACTGGTTGATGAATCACATGAAGCACATTTTTGTAATGTGTTCAGGACTGCTGCCAGAGATATAAGAACAGGTCTTCTTTTGTTTGTCAATCATTACTGTATATCACTAACTTTTGGGAAAAAGGCAATTTATGTTTTTGATTCCCACAGCAGAAATCATTTAGGACAGCCAGTGGAAAATGGATATTCCATGTTGATAAAATTTAGACAACTTAATGATGTTGTAAGATATGTTCACAAGACGTACTTTTCTGATAGGAGTCGCACAACTCTTCCTTTTCAAATTAATTCAATTGAAATAGATATGGAAGAAAAAAGTATTACCAACATTAAGGCTGCCTGGAAAAAGGTGAAAGATCAGAATATTAGAAAAAGAGTAAACACAGGTAGCGTTGAAGATTTGCACAACAAGAAAAGGAAAAGGCTGGAAAAAAGGACATTACCTAAGGATGAAACTAACCGTAGGCTGGAAAAAAGGACATTACCTAAGGATGAAACTAACTGTCTTAACATGGAACACAACAACATGATTCTTAACTTTAAAAGAAAAGTGAGAGAAGGTCCTTTTTTTATTTGTGCTGTTTGTCAGCGAAGCCTTTATCAAAACAGTGTTGTTCCCTTTTCTCCTTGTAACTATGACATAGAGAATAATCTATTCTATTCACCAGTAGTAAATTTTGATGGTAGACAGTATGTTTGTAGGACATGTCATTTGAAATTGAAAAAGAAAAAATTACCTTGCCAGGCGGTGCACAATAAATTGGATCTTCAACAAATTCCAGATGAATTAACAGCACTGAATAGACTTGAAAGGGTTTTGATTTCCAGACGACTTCTTTTCAAGAAAGTTGTCATCATGCCCAAAGGACAGGCCCCCAAAATGAAAGGTGCTATTTGTAATGTCCCCATTGAGACTGACCAAGTTTGTAACATTCTTCCTAGGGATGCCAATTCTAGTGGATTTGTACTAATCAGGCTTAAGAGGAAGCTATCATATCGTGGTCATGAATTTTTTGAACCTGTGAGGCCAGATTATGTCAGAACAGCACTCCAGTATCTCAAAGACAATAATCCTCTGTACAAAGAAGTTCAAATTGATGTCTCCAACATTGCGTCTGAATTGCTAAATTTTGAAGAAGACAAACAAACATCTCCCTTTGTAGACGAAAAGAATGGTCTTGATGAAGATGAAAATCCTGGAGACATGGATAGGTTAGGATCAAACCAAACTATGCTCATCAGCAATATTCCATTTCAAGTTGAAAATGAAGACACTATTGCTATTGCCCCTTGTGAGGGTAAGATTCCCATAAGTATATTGATGGACCCTTTTTGTGAAGAGCTTGCTTTTCCTAATCTCTTTCCTAAAGGTCAATTTGGATGTAATATTCAGCGAGATGTCAAACTAACCCCAACAAAGTATTTCAACCAAAGATTGCTCAATTGTAAGCAAAGGTTTGCTTCTGACCCAGATTACATATTTTTTGCATTGTCTGTTCTCCAACAACTCTCACTGAATAGCAGCATCAATATCGCCATGAAAAAGGTTACTTCACGTGGAATCACTGCTGGATTATTGAGTTCAAATTACAATGAAATTATTAAATCATTCATAACTCAGGATAGAGGATTTTCTTTCATGAGCTCAGTGAAAGGAACTCCTGCTTACTGGAAGACATTTTTGTTTGATGTGTTGGCCATGATTAGGCAATTAGGCTTGCCAACATATTTCATGACTCTGTCTTGTGCAGACCTCCGCTGGAATGAATTGGTTGCTATTATTTCCAAGCTAAATGGGAAAAATATCACAGAGGAAGAAATAGAATCTCTTACCTATTTTGAAAGATGTAATATCCTTAATAGCAATCCTGTTTTGTTGGCTAGGCACTTCCAATACAGAGTTGAAGTGTTTTTCAAAGATATTATTATGGCACAAAACAGTCCATTGAAGCAAGTAAAGTGTTATTCGATACGGGTAGAATTTCAAGTGAGAGGAAGTCCACACATTCATGCCTTTTTGTGGGTACCAACTGCTCCACAGCTATCAATGGAGACAAAGGATGAATATATTAAGTTTGTAGACAGTGTTATCAAGGCCAGTAAACCAAATGATCACTTAAGTCCAGAACTTGCTCACCTTGTAAGCAAATATCAAGTGCACAAGCATTCAAAATCGTGCAGGAAATACAAAAACGGAGAATGTCGGTATGCATTTGGAAGGTTCTTTTCTGACAGGACAATAATTGCCATCCCAATTCCTCCAAGCACTCCACCTGGCCAGAAGAATGCAATTCTTCAAAAGAGAGAGAAATTGTTGGGCAGAGTTCAATCTTTTATTGATACAAATTTAGATCCTACAAAGTTAAATTTCAAAGAGGGCATGGATATAAAAGATATTCTAGCTGATTTAGGACTGAGTGAGACTGACTATTATAATGCACTTTCTATCTCAGTTGATGATGACTTCCACATATTCCTCAAAAGACCACCAAATTCATGCTTTATCAACAATTACTTTGAGACAGGGCTCCAAGCATGGGAAGCAAACATTGATATTCAGCCTGTGTTTAACTACTACAAGGCTGTCTCCTACATGTGTGCATATTTCTCAAAATCTGAGGATGCTACATCAGAGGCAATGCAACAAGCAGCAAAGGAAGCCTGTTATCAAAACATGACCAAACGTGAAGAAATGAAAGAAATTGCAAGGGCATACACCACAAGTCGTGAGTGTTCTGTCCAGGAAGCTGTATATCATATTCTGCCAATGCTATGGCTAAGAAAGTGTTCTCCTGCTGTCGTTTTTGCCAACAGCAATCTCCCAGAAAATAGAACAAAAGTTTTCCTCTCAGAAAAAGATTTACAAGCACTACCAGAAGATAGTACCAATGTTTTTAAGCGGTCAATGATTGATAGATATATTGATAGGCCAAATAATACATTCAAAAATGGAAAGTACAAAGTTGTGGATAGCTTCTGCTTTGCAGAATTTGTAGCTTATTACCATGTTGATTATTCATTCAGCGATGAGAATGACTGTCAACCAGAGATTCTTTCTTCACTGGAAAAGGCTACTGCTCATCCATTGGGTTACCCACTTAGTATCCCTTTGTTAACTTCAAAAGAAAAATTAAAATGCCGTAAAATAAGATCAGTTTTGCGATATCACATCCCCAACGCAAAAAAAGAACCAGAGAAATATGCACATCATATTTTGTTCATGTTCTACCCATTTCGGAATGAGTCTGATCTCTGTAGCTCCTTAGATGGGAAATATATGACAAAATTAACAGAGCCAGGTGTACAGGATATTGTTAATGAGAACAAAATCAGATTTGAGCCTTACGGTGACATGGTTGACTCTGCCTTGTGCACCCTTCATCAAGTAATGAATACTTTCACAGAGCCACCAGATAACGTCTTCAATGTTACTGTAACAGATGATGAAGACAGTCCTTGTGAACAACATTCATCATCATCTTACAATTCCTATAGAACATCGCCCATATTGTCTGATGATCAAATTACTTCAATGATTGACTCTCTAAATGAAAACCAAATGGATATCTTTTTAGTGGTGAACAAATGGGCAAGAGATTATGTCAAATACTCGACATTTAACACCCCTGCCAGCAGCGTGTCTCCTTTGCATCTTTTCATCACAGGTAATGGTGGATGTGGAAAGTCGTATTTGGTCAAAACAATATTTCACTCCCTTAAGAAAACTTTATGTTACAATGCAAAAGATGCTGAAAAGGAAAGAGTGCTGCTTCTCGCTCCAACTGGAATTGCAGCTATTAATATTCAAGGCACAACTATTCACTCTGCCTTGCACATTCCTATTGGTCACTTTGGTAAGAATATTCCCAAACTTTCAGACCAATATAGATCAACACTAAGAAATTGTTTTTCTGAGGTGGCTGCTATCATCATCGATGAAATCTCTATGGTTTCAAACAAATTGCTCCACCACATTCATCAGCGCTTACTTGAAATATTTGGTTCTTCAAATTCAGACCTGCCATTTGCTGGTAGAACAGTAATAGTTGTTGGAGACTTCTTCCAGCTACCTCCAGTACAAAGTAAGCCAGTGTACTCTCTTTTTAATGATGAATGGCAAAATCTATCACACCTGTGGACACTTTTCAAGATGGCAGAATTGACACAGACAGTCAGGCAAAAAGGTGATGACACATTTATCAAAATTTTGAACCATGTACGGACAGCTGAAGTTGATGAATCTGATGAAAGAACATTACAATCAAGGTTCATTTCCAAGGATGATTCTAATTATCCTTGGGATGCTCTACATATCTTTGCAGAAAATGCTCCTGCAGAAAGCCACAACTTTATCATGCTTCAAAAGAATGACAATCCAATTTTTGTCATTAAAGCAAGAGATGAAATCCCTCCAGACATTTCATTGTCTCAGGCAGAGAAGGCATGTCAAAGACAGCCAACACAAACTGCAGGGCTTTCCCAAATTTTACGTGTAAAAGTAGGAGCTAGAGTCATGCTTACAAATAACATTGATATTGATGATAGGTTGATAAATGGTCAAATTGGAACTATATTTGAAATCACCAGCAATTGTCATGGGCAAGTAACACAGATATACATAAAATTTGATGATGTTAATGCAGGGACGAAAAAAATGACACATGACCACTATGCACATCAGAATAGCGTTGTTCCTATAGAACAAGTGGAGGGACAAATAAGAGTGAACCCAGGAAAGGTTTCTTCTCCCGTGATAAAAAGAATCCAGTTCCCTCTTATATTAGCATGGGCTTGCACAATACATAAGGTGCAAGGGCTGAGTCTTATAAAAGCAGTAGTAAGTTTTGACTTGATGAAACAAAGGACATTCAACTATGGGCAATTGTATGTTGCACTAAGCAGGGTAACATCCCAAGACGGTTTGTACCTTGTGGGTAATTATGATAGAGCTAAAATAAGATGTGACCCAAAAGCAACACAAGAATATCAAAAATTACGTGAAACATCTATGATGCCACGGATTTACAACGGTCATCAGCTAAATGGCGAGACTTTAGCAATATCCTTACTTAACAGTAGGTCTTTGAAGAAACATGCCAGAAAGATTGGAAATCTTGCATCTTTAATGAGTTCTGACATAATATTATTTACAGAAACCCAAATCAAACCAGGTGCAGCAGATGATGTCACTGTTGGTGCAGAGTGTCTGAAAGATTTTCAAATACTTTATGACAATGAAGATGAACAACATAACAGTACAGCTTTCTGCTTCAGACCTTCTGTTCACACTAAAAATCATGAGCACTTAACTGCAGGATTCAAACTAATTGAATTCACAAAGGAAAGTTTTCTCAAATCATCAATAACAGTTTTGTTACTTTACAGAAAACATGATCTGTCTGTACCATGCTTTTTAGAGATTTTATCTTATTTCTTACAGTCTAGGAAAATTGACATTGTTCTTGGGGATTTTAATATTAATGCACTAACGACAAGCACTAACCTGTTATACCTTGAAGAAAATTACATTCCTTTGGTTCATGAACCAACATGTATATATGGCTCCCTCCTTGACCATGTTTATGCAAGTAAAAGTTTTTGTGACATTGTAGATTTTCAAACAACTATTCATACAGTATACTTTTCTGATCATGATGCAGTAAAACTTGTATTGATGCAAAAGCCAAACTTATCATGAAAAAGCTAAACTTATCATGAAAAATGGCAACGTATTGTCCTATTTTTTTATTCAGGCAAGATGAATTCACCATCACCTAAAAAACAAAAACGATTTTTGGCAAAGCCTGCTCCAGCATCATCAGGTTAGTATTTTTACTTATTCTATGTTAAGGGCAGGGTTAATTCTAGGGCAGGTGAGGGTTATGTTAAGGGTTAATTCTATGTTAAACCCAAAATTTTCTGAGAAAGAAATTACTTCTCCAAGTCAAAACAATCTTCACATCTTTGTTTTGCAGCCACAACTATTGACAGCATACATGCAAAATTTTGTATGCTGCTGTTTTGTATTCCTTATTTACACTGCAACTAACAAGACCATCAATGGCATCTTGAGCACTTGGATATCGAGAGATAACAAAACTTTATGAAATTTCTATTGAAGGTAGTGTGTCCATGTAAGTAGAAGGCTTCAAGGGAGGTATCTCAGAAACATGTGATCTTTCATCGTGTTTTCATGTGACCTGTTGTTTAGGCATAGACCCTGACTTTGTTTGTATTTATTCCTTGGTGTTTTTGTTCTTTCGCCTCTATTTGTTTGTTTATTTGTTTGTTTGTTCTTTTTTGTCAGAATCAAGTGATTCATACATTTTGAGTAATTTCAGGCTTGATTCTGGCCAGCTCTAGCTGGTTCTAGGTCTTTCCAGTGTTTAACACATCTGGTTACAAGTACTGCAAATTTTCTTTCAGTGAATACAAATACCGACACACAAGTTTCCCCAGAAAAACAAAAACTCTACCAACAAGCTTCATCCAAGGGCCAATCACCTGGAACAATAGGTAGGATCTCTTTCTGTCCACATTTATATATTTGATGATGTACTTTTAATCATATTTGTAGAATGCTTTACTTTTGACTTTCAGGACCATTTTTGAGCATATTGAACTTAAATTTCCTCTGATATTTTCTGGAAGTTATTTGTAATATGGTTTAAAAACCTGGAACTACTCAAAGACAACATATGTTCTATTCAACTAATTTTTGCAGTGACATTCTGGAATTGCTAAAAAATCATGTTCACCTAAGACTACCAACTTAGTACAATCTAGTGATACTTTATTGAAATTCACAACCACTTCAACTAATAATTTTTTTATAGACTACATGGGATACATCACACATGTCAGTGAAATCCAAAGAAGTTCATCGGGAAATCCATTTTACGACGTGCGGATGAAAACCTCTGCTGACAATTCATCACTCATCAGAATCATGACAAAGCAAAACCCAGGTGTCAAACGTCAGCTGTTCACAGATAAGATAGATTCTGCACAGCCACTTGCACTTAAGAAAGTTTATCAAACTGCAACTGGCGTTGCATTTTACAACTCTTACAGAGGAAGTTCCATCGAAAATAACGTTGATTCAATCGATTTTAAATTCGATGATACTGAGTGCATTAACCTTGCCAATCTTAATGCAAAAACAAGTGGCTCCTTCAATATCCATGGAATGATTAGGTGGACAGGACCAGAAGTTACAGTATACCTCAATAAAAAAGGGCATTCTGCTCAGAGTACAGCAAAAATATGTGACCAGCCATCTACTCGATCTCCTGATATTTCCAAAGAAGCTGGGACATCTTCCCATCCACACTCACCAACTGGAGTACCTAAAAAAGTCCGTGAAGCAGTTGTTTGCGACAATACTTCATACTTCCCAATGTCTGTATGGGAAGAACTGATTGACATAAAGGAAAATACATGGTATTTATTCTCAGATGTAACAATCAAGCATTATGAAGGAAAGAAGCTACAAACAACTCCTCACAGTACTGCAGAGGAAGTAAAACTTGAGGAGGTTGTTGACTGGACATTAGTTCCTGAAGAACTGATGGCACCTAGAGATTCTACCGCCCACAGGGTTTCCAGGAATTCAACCATAACATCTGCTGATGTTGTAAGTGTTGGTATAAATCTGTACCCAATATGTGTCAATGAGAAATGCGCAAGGAAGGTTCAAATTCTTCCAGGAGAAAAAATTGTTAAATGCAACAATTGCCTAAGGAAGATGTTGTCATCTAAATGTCCCTGTGGACTCAACTGCACATTAGATGTCGAAGCAGATGATGCACAAATTACGCTGACTGTTTTCCCAACCGAATTAGGCATCTTCTTTCAAGAGGATATCATAGATACCTATACTGAAAAGCCAGATGAGTTGGAGGAGAAACTCCTTTCCCTTGACAACATTGACATTACATACAATAAGAAAAATGTTATCACTAAAATAGTGCAGAAATAAGATAAAACACTTTTAAGTTGAAGAAATGGCATATCAAGCACAGAGAATGTAGCCTGTGTGCAGACTATACCCAAGAATAACATTGTAGTCTGTGCAACGCTGCTTGCTTTTGTGTAGTACGTGCTTCAGCATTTATTTGATAACTAAGAAAACGTATTGTTGTAACAGCAAATAACATTGCCTTCCCGCAAAACGAGGAAGCAATCAGATTTGAGAAGGACTATCATATGATTAAATCTCAGGTTTCGCTTTGTTCTCTAAACAAACATCATAAACAACACAATACTCTGGAATTTTAAATACCCTACAGCGGACAATACACAGATGCTAAGTAGAAAGGGCCATTCAAACTGTTATTGAAATGAAATGCTGACTCATACCATACTCGATATTGAGCAACTTTGCGCAGACTATACATTGTCCTTCGTTATTGTCTGCACCCAAGCTACAGAAAATGGTTCTCAAAATTTGCTACGCAGATTTTGTAACAAGGTGCCCAAAAAAGTACTACTGTATGGGAAAATGGCCAACATTTTAATGAGCCATTGTTGATTTCCATTTTTCCCTCACACCCGCCGCTATTTTCCTCAAAATCTTTTTGTGCTGATGTTTGCCTCTTCCCATAGGCACTGATCATTGGCAGGGACATTTAATCCATTGGTTCGTGCAGAAAATGTTATTTCTGTTGACCCCAGTTGATAAAAAATTTGGGGGTCGGATCATGCAAATTTGGCCAATACACTAACAGTCAAAACTATGCCCAATGATGAGAGAACAACATTGCTGGTTAGGGCCGAGAGAAAGTAAATATCTTGATATTTGAAAGTGTGCCAATAACCTTTGAGGGGCCTGGTATTCTCTGCTAATAAGAATTAGATACATTTAACTAATGAAAACAAACATTTCATCATCTTCAAATAATCTTAGATCATTGGTGAGAGGCATCTAAGAGAAAAGTTATGATAGGTTTAGTAATCAAATTTCTGCAATTTTTCAAATGCGAATACCTTCTGTTGTGACACCTGGTACAATCTAGTGGTCGTTGACTGTTCACATGTAGCACTCTTACAAACTCTCACAGAGAACGGAATGTTGATCCCATCCATTTTAGATTTGCCATGAAGTGCATTACTGTTTCCCTTTTTAACTTTGATACAAAAACGAATGCCCCCTTCAATCTCTCTATGTGGTATCTGAAAATTTGAATTCAGAATAGGACCACACACTCGTCAAAGTACACCTAAAGCGTTGGAATGTTTTCACTTTTCTTTGCTTTTTTACTAAAGTGTATTTACCTCATCAACAATATCCTCACAAAAGTCCACTTGATGAAGGTACGGGTTTATGCTGCCCATGATTTCTTCCAAATTTATTGTAACGCTTATTTGCTAATTGCAAAATTGTAACTTTAACTAAGGCTGGTATTGCTGTTGTAAATCAAAATGGTGAACTCAAAGATATGATCCACAGGGAGAGGCTTTCACAAACATTAGTTAACCCAAAACATTTTGAAATAATCCGGACCATCATATTGAAAGTATCAGAGCGTAATCCAACCTTTGCCTCCCTGTGGACGTCCTTTGACAGCACCCCTTTATGTCGTTGTTAGATTAACTCGTATTATTGATATTAAAAATTTATTTGCTAAGCTTTCCAGTTCTGTTTTGTTCGTTATTGAATTCAGCGTTTTATGCTATTGTGAATTCAACATGTTGTGTTTTTCTCTCTCTCCTCTAAAGAAAGCAGAAAGAACAGTTTTGTTAGTAAGTAAATTATAGTCACTACAATAATTGAAACACTTGCAAAAATGAAATTCCATAAACCGAATAGTTAAAAGAAAAAGAGCCGATGTTAACTTTTCAGCAAGGAAAGAAACCAGCAGAGTTCCTATTGCAACACAGCCTCAACTACGATTAAAAACTGTCTTCTTGCTCGCCGTGTTGTTTCTCTTACACCGGATTACAGTAAAAGCTTGATACTAGTAATGGTACTGTCGCTACAAGCATTATTATATTTCACGTGTCACCTCTAACGCGGCGATTGTCTACGTCTCCTTTCAAGGTGCTATTTGTCCTTTAGTTCTGGTCTACTGATAAACGGCAATAACCGGCCAGCCCTGCACGAAAGATGGCTGCACAAAAAATGGTTTTGCCACCCAGTAAGTTCATAGAATGAAAGTTTGAAATGAGACGCATCGCTACGTACGAGGATGCGCGCGAAATGACTTTTGAAGATGTGGTGCAAGAAGAAACAGCAGCAACCTTCCCTTCTCTCTCGTAATAGTACTTATAACTTTGCCCACATCAATGTTGCATAATTGGCCATGTTGAGAGGCGCAAATTTTCGGATAGTTATATCCCTTGTTAGCCTTGGTTTACGGTTAGCCACCTTTTGTGAAAGATAAATTTGATCAAGGATTTAAGAAATGGCTCAGGCCAAAATGTCAAAGATCTGGTTTGAACATGGATGCAAGGCTCTCAAAGCTTCGATACCAACAAACTAGTATGTTCAAGTTACTGTAGCTATCAAGGAAAATTTTGAGTTTGATTAACTACACAGTAGGTTGAAGCTAACTTCACATTACAGGAGCCAACCTAATCTGTATTACAGTTAGTATATACTTTTCTTGAGACACAATTCATGAAGGAAAAAAAAGCATGACCCCCTGTTCTCGGTATAACAATGCTAGCTGTCGCAAGAAGTTCTACAGATTTCACTAAACTTTTCAGGGAGTTAATGAACGATAACTTTATTCAAAGTGAGTTGGGAATGATCCAATGGAGTTTTGTTTGCCTTTTGGTCTTGTTTGTCATGGTTTTCCTTCAGTTTTAGCTGATTTGGGTTTCATTTTGCAAGTTGGAAATCAAAGTTTTCTGTTTTCAGCCCTTGTTATCCAATTGAAAGAAAAGTGAACTAACAATGAATGAAAATAACAAGAAACAAAGCAAAAAGATCAACAACATTTGCCTCTGGGTGAACTAAACCATGTTAACTCACTATAGTATGTGCAGATTTGTCAATGAAAAGCACTCTTAAAGATGTTTGGAAATCCAAAACAACCTCTTGCAACAGAAAACAGTGTTTATACCAAGAACAGATTCGAATAAACTCATTTTCGGTAAACAATCAGCTTACAGACAGTTGCATTCTGTTCTGTCGTGTTTGCTTAAGTGCACTAATGATTGGTACTTGAATTTAGAGGGTGGTAAGTACACAGCAGTTACCTTTGTGGACCTCAAAAAGGCTTTTGACACTGTGAACCATGAAATATTATTGCAAAAACTTGAGCTTTACGGTATTCATAATAAAGAAATGAAATGGTTCTGCTCTTATTTAAGTAATAGAAAGCAATGTTGTAAGGTAAATGGGAAGATCTCGAATATAGAATCTATAACCTGTGGAGTACCGCAGGGGTCCTGTCTAGGGCCTCTGTTATTTATCATATATATCAATGACCTCCATCTACAGATGAAACATTGTGACATTAATATGTATGCTGATGACACAAGCATTATCTTTGCGTTGGATTTGGTTACACATATTAACGACTGCGTCAATGATGACCTGAGTAACCTTAAATCTTGGCTACAAGGTAATAAATTGTCCCTGAATGTTGCTAAGACACATAGTCTTGTAGTTGGCAGCAGAAAACGACTGAAAGATATAAGTGATGATAGAGTAGCAAAGCCCTCTTTCGTAGTAGGCGAGGAGAATGTTTCCATGGTAGAAAATATCAAATACCTTGGGGTAATTGTTGACAAACATCTGAGCTGGGACGAACAAATTTCAGCAGTGATGAAAAAAGTTTCACGCGGATTAGGGATGTTACGTTTTTCCAAAAAGTATCTGCCCATTGTTACTGTACAAAAAATGTACAGAAGTTTGGTGGAACCATACTTCAGATACAGCTGCCCGGTATGACGAGTTGCCAGCATCAATGCTATCAATAGGCTGCAAAAACTCCAAAATAGGGCAGCAAGAATCGTCACAAACAGTGCTTATGATGCTTCTGCCCTACCCATAATCAGAAAACTTGGTTGGCCCACCATCAATGAACTTATTGAATCAGAAACCTTAAAGATGGTGTACAAATCGGTAAATGACCAAGCTCCCATTTACCTTACAGAAATGTTTGCCAGGCTGTCTGATACATGCAAGAGAGAACTTCACAACACTAAAACAGATTTGACCGTTTCTCATCGCAAATCGGCTTTCGGCCAGAAATGCTTTTCATATAAAGGTGCTAAATTATGGAACGATCTTTCGATTGAAGTCAAATCATCAAAATCTTATGAAATATTCAAAAAACATATCAACAATGCCAACACCGAATGCTGAGTCTCTCTTTCATGTTATAGTTAGCATCATTTAATTTGTTTATAAAAAGATTTTGTAAATAGGGTTTTTTAGTTATGTATACTTTGTAATTTTAGTATTTATTTGCACGGCCCACTGTAAATCAGTCCTTTGACTGACGTGGCCACCGTGCCTAAAGAAATTAAAATCAAATCAAATCAAACAGGGGTCATGTTTTTGCTTTCCTTCACAAATTTACCAGATTTAGACCCTCAATCCAAACCTCTTCTTAAGAGGTAAAAAGGTCTATGAAGTTACTTAGGTTCAAAATACAGTCACTAAGTGAATGACACTTTTTGTTTAGAAGTTGATACTAAAAGAGACAACCTTAAGCGTAGATAAAAAGGTTCACTCACCAAATGTCTCAGTTCACTGAGATCTCTGCAAGCCAGATAGAATACGCTAACAACAAGTCTGCAATATGTTACATAGAAATCTTTTGTGTATCCATCAGGGCAATCTTGAGACATAATTTCAATCAGCTCATTCTGGCTGTAATCATTAAAATGAACTTGGACTGGTATAGGAAATTGGGTACCAGACATGAACTTCTCAAGAATTATTTCAGTGACCAAAATGACACTGATATTCAACCTCGATAACTCAGATAATCGTAAAAATGCAGGCAATGGATTTGATTCCATGTTTCTCAGTCTTTCAGCTTTTTCAAGGATGATAAAGAATGGTGTCTCTGAATTACAAAGAATTCGTTTCAGACATCTAAGGAAGTCATTGAAGTTGTCACATCTCTTCTTGTTTTGGGTTTGAATGTCATTTGATTCCTCTAAGGTGTCAATTATAGCTTCAAACATCAGCTTTGCAGAGTAGAATTGTATGCAGTTTATGATCACATGATGATGCTATGAATTAGAAGGATAAACATGGTAAGAAATTATTGGAAAAGGCTCAGTCATAGAAAATTGAAATATATACAGCATGGGTGAGTTAAATGGAATTGACACAGATAAGACACAAAAGTGAAAGACAGAATAGATCGTACACCATCTCAGTGAATCTCACCAGGTTGGAAAGTTCGGACTGCGCGCTGAAGAACTTCGGGGCGCACTTCAAAACTTTGGTGCGTGAATGTAAAAAAATTGGGGCGCAGAGCGCATAAATCACAGGGATTCTTGCCACAATGAGTCTGAACAAGAGGGACTCTGAGTTGTAATTGGTATTTTACCTAAAGTTGAGATGAGCCAGAAATTAGAATTTGTCCAACTGAACGAGAACTCGCTGAACATGATAAGATTATAAAACATCATCATAAAAAATCGGAATTGGGCCATCCCTTGCTATTTCTATTTTAATTTTGGTGCGCACATTAATTTCATTTTTGGTGCGAAAAATTTTATCAGTCTCTTGGTATTCAGTGCGCAGTTACTGTAACAAACTTTCCAACCTGGGAATCTCACTTTCCAAATGCCATCTCATTGGATTGATAGAAATACACGTAGCATAGACCAATTTAACTGTGTCAATTTAGTTTAAAAGGAAGCATATTTCAGTATTATGCTGCAAAATTTTATTCACTTTTACTTCACTACCATCTTCACTCTTTCTGCAATTTCTGAAAGTTTATTTGCATTTTTAAAGCAGGAAAGTTTGCTTCTGCATGTCTTCTTTTCCCATGATTTCAGTTAAAGGTTTGGTTGGTTTATTTGCTAACAAACTTGCAAATGAATCTTAGATACTTCAGCACCCAAAAAAAAGTCAAGATTTCCTTCTGCGAAGAAAAGTTTTCCATTACGACAAACAAAAAGTAGTCTACTTCCTAATATTGGCCAGTCTTGCCTGAGCAAAATCTCCGGTGTGCAAGCCATACTCTTCTGCGCACCTGCTACGTGGTCCTGTATTTAGATCCTTTACATACTTGCCTTTAAATTGTTCATCATATTTCTCAGGACATGACTTTTCCCTGTTCCAGTGTGACCATAAACAAATATGGATGGAAATGCAATCTCATCATTTTCTGCTCCAAACAGACCAGCCAATGTTTCGATTTGAGTCTTCCTGCATGGACATAATGAGTGGATCCTCTTCAAAGCTGAATCTGTATCAATCTCAACTGTTTCTTCGTTTGCCATCGTTGACTTCTCTGTTTGCTCTTGAAAGCCAACCAAACAACATCAGATGAGCGGTGTCTTTCCATTGGACAACAAACAAGCAGAATTTTTCGAGGTAGCTAGGCCCATCCCGCGCTTTTCAAATTCCATAGCAAATAGAGGCTGATTAATGAGAGAGAGGCAGATAGAGGATTTAATTTCTGTCCATGACGTCATCATCGAAAAGATAAACCCTAAATCTTCACAAAATATAGCCAACTCATCACTTTACATGGTTGAAACTGAATGTTGTCAGGTGTCTGAATTTGCCTCACTTTTGCTCCTTTATGACGTCTCAACTCCTGACTCAATAACCCGACTCAATAACCCGATTTGCACCAAACATACTTTGGGGGCAGATACTTTCGCGGGCAGAAAGTTTCGCGATTTTCGCGTTTTTTGGCATTTTTCGCGAAAATTTTTGCCAAGGCATAATCTAAAGTCAAAATTCGCGAAAGTTTGTGCTCGCAAAATTACAGAAAATTCTCGACTCGCGAAAGTTTTTTCTTTCCAATTTTCTCGTTTATTCAACATCTTGCGTTGCTGTTCCTTAATCAACCCGATCTTTAGTCTCTTGAGCTATAAAACCTTGTAAATTGTCACCGTGACAATAAGTAGTACTGAAAATGAATATAAAACTTTTTTTCCTCTCACTTTCTTCTGTCGCGAAAGTTTTTTCACGTGAAAATGCATCTTTTTTTCTCGATCGCGAAAGTTTTTGCTGCGAAATTTGCCGGAAAAAGCGTCATTCGCGAAAGTTTATGCCCTTAATTTCGCGATTTTTTCTTCTCGCGAAACTTTCTGCCCGCGAATGTTTCTGCCCCTAAAGTACTTCAAATTGTTTGTCTGATTGACGCAAATTCAAATTTGAACAGTTTGATAAAATGTTACGGGTCAACAAGGAATTTAGTCACATTTAGGCCCATTTAGACCATTTTTGTGAGCCATTTTATCATCTCAGGGCCTAAGGTCACAAAATTTTAATGATATAAACTCCAGCTTTCTCCAACACGACAAACTCGACTGCATCAAATCGAAAAGACACGTTTAGCCTCATTTACAGGGCAAATTGACAGAAAAGAAATTTGGTGCACATGTCCAGGTATTTAGAGGGTGTTGAGGGTACCAGTATGTGCTACCCTTATGGGCATCCTAAAAACCGGAAAAGCTTCTACGATACCAAGCAAAATCTTATATTCAAGTCAACTGCCCATAAATTTTCGTATTGAACAAACTTAACTTCCGGCGGAGTATAGCTTGTTCATTGGCTCGTCCATGTAGGCCTCTCCGTCCCTGGCGAATAAACGCCAACAGATTCTTGAATTCGACTTTTCACTTCAACGACAGTACTTTTTTGGGCAACATTTACAAGCTAGCCTCCGCGTGGCCGCAACTTTCTAGGTGTGCACAGGCTATTGCAAGACCGTTTCGGACAGCTTAGTGAGTTCAGGAGAGTTCCAGGTCTGCTTGTATGTGCAAGTTGATAAACCAGGTAATATTTTAAACAGGAAAAACATCGTTACTGTGGGAAAACTGAGTTGTTAGATCATGGTTAGATATTGAAGCAAAACCAGCTTTAAGAATGCTGAGCCCCTAGAAAGATGCCCACATGTGCAAGGATTTATAACAAAAGCCTAAAACAAATAAACAGTGCTCGGCTTAATTTTCCCAGTGAGCTCCATTTATCAAACAACAGGGGAACTGTGGAGGAGTTAAGGAATACTTCGATTCGAATCTGATGCAAAGCTTATAAAAGGATCGAGTTTTGGGTGGTTCTTTTATCACAATAGCGAAGCAGAACTCTATCGATTACGGAACGTTTGGAATATGCGGAATGCGACTTACTTGCAACCTCACAGTCATAAAATGTATAGCAAACAAGATCAGGATAAACAATTATTTGTAAAGTAAACAAAAAATTACCATAACTACAATTCGAAACAGAGCAAATGCTTTCGTAGTAAATAGCAAGAGAACATTTTTGATCAGTATTGAACAGAAAGTTACTTGAATATCGAATTTTAAAGTTTGATTGAAATTAGTAGAATTGAAGTCGCAAGATACACGATCAACAAGGTAATCAAATGAAGCAGTCTTTCTTCTGCTGAGTGAAACATCTTATTGATTTGTTATTTACATCATCATTGCTGCATTTTATTGCTTGGTTATTGGCTCAACCAATATGGTTTTGACGCAACGTCCAGCCCGAAAACCTCAGAACTTTGACAACATAGTTTAATTGAAATTTCTTAGGATGGAAAGTTCACGAGAAATGATGAGTCAGTATTCTATTTAATCTCTACTCGTTTACGGAAAATATCTCATTTTGTTATCATTTGGACGAACCTACCTTCTGTTGCTCTTTTCGCTTAATCAATACTTTGTTGACGCAGCGGGTGGTCCAGTTCACGAAGGTTTTGAAATTTGTCAGCTTGGTAATGCAGTATTTCAAGCAAACAAATCATCGAATATCCATCTTGACCATAACTGCAGCACACTAATTCTGAAGATGACTGACTCTTATTCCTGCAAAAGAGACACGTGTCATTGGATCCAAGAAAACGCCACCCTGAGATGCAATAGCTGCGCTAAAAGGTACCTTCACGTTGACATATCATTTTTGCTAGGATTTGGTGACACTACTTTCTTAAAAGATTTCGAGGCCTTTGTAATGTTGATGCTATTCTCCCGAGTGTTTAGGCTAGCTTCTTACTAGATCTTCAGAGGGTAGTGATCGAAATCTTCGCTATACCGAAACAACGTTTCACATAGACTGACGACGTGATTCCTTGTATTCGTTCAACATTTATAATCTGATGTTTTAATTTCACTCATACAACTGAAGCGATGACAACAACAACAACGAGCGTAAGTTAGAGGGGCTTATGTAATGTAGTCTACGTTTCACACAAAGATACCTCTGTTAAAGACCATGCAGCAGTAGAAGCTTCTTAATCTCGGAGCTAAAAAGAAGCCAAAAGTGGTACCTTATAGAATGGTCCATGTGAATGGCACAGGCAGCAATGTAGATGACCAATTCTATACCGGTGTAGCGTAGTGGTAACAGCTGTCTTAGTGTTCATGATCGTAAGATGGCATTTCTAACGGCGAACCTTTTAGCTATTCTAAATAGAATCAGAATCGAACGATATTTTACTAAATTTTTTAGAATTTTCGAATGTGCACAATGCTGACAGAAGTCTCTAACCCTTTTTTATCAAACCACGCGTGTGTAGAACAGCATAAAACCAAGGATAAATAGTATTTATCCCTTCATAACACTATCGTTCGATCCATGCTCTCTTGCAGATTAGCCGTACGGAATACAGTGGAACCTCCATATAACAGACACCTATAGGACCAATTTTATCGTCCGTTGTAGAGAGGTGTCCGCTGTATGGAGGTGTCACCTTTTGCCATAGTGTATTATGGGACAAAAATATCTGTCCGTTGTTCGGAGGTGTCCGTTGTATAGAGGTGTCCGTTAATGGAGGTTCCACTGTATTATGTTCTTGTGTACTTTTGATATGCGTTTGGTAATACACCATAGGCCGAACCTTTCAGCCACATCATTCGATGCAGATTCACAACTTATTTCTCGCTTGCAGGCGGTATCATCTGCATTGTACTTACGTGGGAACCTTCTAAGTCTTTTATTCTTTATTTTTTACTTCATGTATGTAGTTTTTATTCTTATTTATTCGCAAAAATCTGACGAATGAATCCTATATAAAGAGCAACAGTTGTCGGTAACTCGAACAGGATAAGAAAAATAGCTAGGCTAACGAAAATAATGGATTGTTTACTTTAATTTGTTTATTATTATTTATTCACTATAAAGCTTTTCTTGTGAGTTTCTACCGCATTTCAAACACAAAAGTGATCATTGAAACAAGCATGAAGTACGTCATAGAGAGAACGTTCATACGAAATAACATGTTTGTGAAAGAGGCTGTATAAACAGGACTGGCCGTAAAAAGAGCTGTCAAACTTATCTAGTCATTGATTAACATCAGCGGACTGATGTCTTTTCGTCCCTTGTTTCCCTGCGTTCCTTGCTCAAGAGGGACTAATAACATTACTCTTAAATAGTGGGCCCACTTTAGGCCCGCGTAGGGTGGTTCCATATTCACCAATCAAATCGCTAGAATTCAGTTTTTAACCAATCAGGGGCCGCTATTCAGATATGTTGTTGTTGACCAAGTGATATCAGCAAATCAAAGAACGCAGGGAAACAAGGGACGAAAAGGCATAAGTCTATAATATCAGTACATAAAGCCCCGTGAATGTGTAGCAGCGACCGCGTAACCAAAAGGCTAGCAGGCATGGGTTGAAATTTCCGCATTTTGAGCAACAGTTGTTTGTTGAGGTTGAAGTCATATGTTTTGATGTTGGGTCATAAAAGGTTACCCGAAAATGGCAAGACCACGTACCATGGAAAACTTAGGTTATCCCCCAACCCCCCCCCCCCTATCCTGCGGAGAGTGACCTTTCGAAGAGAACGATCTCTCCTGCTATCCACTTGTACAAGCTAATAAAATCTTTTTCTGAAGATATTAAAAGTTTTCGGAATAAAAATACACCATGTCCGCCACCTTTCGGCAAAATCTAGCTCTTTAATAACAAATATCCTACATTATTCATTAATAAAAGTACGATAAATAACCATTTTAGCTCCATTCATCGTGCTAGCCTCTTGAAACAAAATAATATTATTTTTACGTGGAATCATTTAACAAAGTGCCGCCTGCTGCTCAAAAAATGCTTTAGACAACGCCATTCATAAAATTCATCATAGTTTGGTTTGAGTAGTACGAATGACTACCCTGGGGACCTACCTCAGAAAAAACGATGGGGATGTGCCTGCCATAGGAAAAATTTGGGACCATGTCCTGGAAAAGAATATTGAAAATAACAATACCGGTTGTGAAATACCATACAGCAAATGGCTAATCTTGTATTGTCCTTATTTGCCAGTGTCTTCACAAAATTTTGCGACTAGTTTTGGGAACATTATCTTTTTGCGTGCCCTTGACCCCTTGCATGCGTATGTGCTCAATGATTAGGTATAGGCTAAAATCCTGTCCTGGTTTTAGACCGAAATCTACACCCTATTTGTCAAACATCCACGGGTACTTGATCTAGTGAGAAGAACCAATGGGTTTCAAAGCCTCACATTTAAAAAGTTTGAGAAACAATGATTGCTGGAGAGCCAAAGCGATAGAGGGTTAGAGTTCAATGTCAAAGTATTGGGTCTTTACATTTCCTTATTAGTTCACATCATTTTAACTTCATGTTTACATTCCATGAAGTACTGGCCTCTCTCCCATGTGCATATAAAGGCTTCAAATGACCCATTGTATTGTGATTCAAAATTGTAAGTCATTTAAAAAACTAATCAAGCTTTTAAATATTTACTCTGAGGAGGAGCTTTTCTGAAATTTGTTAGGAAAGGATGAGTTTTGAGTTATGAAGTGATTGTACATTGGAATGGAACGTCGTTTCAGGCCCACGATTCTGGACTTGGATCATTGGAGAGGAGTGATTTGTGTAAGATACATACGTAGATATGTTGCAAGATGTAGCAAAGTTTTGAGCAGTTACTAAGTAGATTACACTGAACCGTTACTTCTAAATTGAGCGAGACTGCGTCATATTTGGAAGGAGAAATTTATAGAATTTCTTGCAGTTTGTGAAACAGGCAACAAAAGAGGGCAGCATAAAGAACTTCACTTGAAGTTAAACATACAGTTTTTTTATAGACAGAGATTAAAACAGTCCAATGTGACAGTTGCTATTTTCTTTGTATTGTATCATCATAGACTGTACTACCCCCGGGGGGGGGTACTTCACTTTGGGTAAGACGGGGATGTGCGCCAGTTTTGGGTAGTTTTTGGCCTGAAAATTCTGGGATTGGGGTATCCTTTTACTGGAAAATTTCTGTGATTGGGGTATACTTTCACTCGGAATTTTCTGGGATTGGGGGTTACTCAAAATTCTGTAATGGGTGTTGAATGAAAGTACAACTGGATAAATTTTCGAGCAACACGTGGTCAGTTTCAGGTGAACTGATTTCAAGTATTTTTGTGTTGAAAAACGTCCTCAGATCAGAACCTCGTTCCAATGGCCACTTGGAACCAAAATAACCGTTCCCAGCCCTCTATCCCTTATCCTTTTGACGTCGAATTGCTTTTGTTACTTCTTCGATTGGGTATCAATATCTGACAAATTTTCTGGGATTGGGTATCAATATCGGACCAAATTTCTGGGATTGGGTCGTAACAGAAATCCTTGCGGCGCACACCCCCTTATGAATTTATAGTGAAGTACCCCCCCCCGGGGTACTACCTCACCATTCCTAAACTGCGGAGGATAGCCGCTGTTCGAAGTGATACACGTGACTGATATGAGATGACATAACACATAACCAATCTTATTGTAATACCAATGTTAGACTTACGGCACAATGTGCACCGTCTCTCTGTTACTTTTTGCAAAAGCAAGAATTCAACACAACGAGGAACGTAATTTTTACATTTAAAGATGCCAGCCCTGGATGCAGCTTTTGAAGGCCGAAAAGTTCAGCTTATCGAAGCAATATCCTCGTCCTTTCTCCCACACATGGCGATTCCTTTTCCTTCTACTTGCTCAAATTGGTAGACAGCCAAGCGTGCAACTACTGAGCTATCCCTGCACTTTCGTTAAAGAAAGTATGTAATCAGAAAGCTGACGAAGAAAATTATGTAGTAAGTCTAGCCTACAGATGCCACGCGTTCTTAAATGATGTCATTTCTATATATTAGCACAGGCTAATCCCGTCTGTTTTAGTTACCAAATAAGATAACTGTACTGATACCCCATGTCACCAAGACGTATCCTGTATCTCGTCTGTATGTATTTAAATAAGAACTTAGCAAAATGCTTTAAATCTCTCAATACCTCAGTTGTTTATCTATCATTGGTAGTTGGATGAAAGTAGTTAAAGTTTGAATTAAGGACGCCTGTTTCTTTTATGTCAAGCTGGTTGATTTATGCTTTGTTACTTCATGCATACCGGCTTGCCTTTGCATGCGATGTGCATAAAGTCGGACGGAAGGCGATACGCGGCAACGTTCAGGTGTAAAATTCCCCTTGTTTTTCTTTAAGAAAATCACGCACGAAATATCATGAGACGAGAAGGAAATGTGGTAGCAGGGAAGGGAAAAATAAACGTAGCCTTTGCAGAGTACAGCGGATTTGATGACTAAGGAAAAAGGTAAGCAAATTTTATCCTTTATCAATGGCCTAAGTTCCTTGATCAGATATGAGGATTTAGTTAGATGAGTCTCGTCCTTTGCAGCGGCTCGAATCTTTTGCAAAACTTTTAAATCAAATATGTAAAAAGTTATTGCCTAATTCTTTCTTCCTTCTCTCTTTTCCTCTTACCAATTTCCTTACATGTAAATTTTGAGGCTCTGGTACCCAGGGTACAAGGAAACTTGAGGTTGTTGACCATAATTCCTGACATCATCAAAATTTTTTGAATCACAGCGTTTATAAGTCAGTTTTATGAAATATGTACCATAAGAGATAACGGGAGCTTTGACAAAGATTTAAAAACACGATGAATTTTACACTGCAGGAAAGTCAAAATGAGCGATGTACATACAAGAAATGCTCAGTTTTCAATTGCATTTCTACAAGATGGTAGAAAGCAAAAGTCGGTAGCTTTTATGGTTTGCAAATTGGCAATTTGATGACGTAACAACTACCCTACCCGAAATTTGGCTGAGAACCCCACCCTCCCCCGGGGTCCCATATCAAAACATACGTTGATTATAATTAGAGATTTGAACAATTAAGCATTTCAATTTTCCAGTTTCTTTATATGCATAATCCTGTTTTTATAACGGCATAGTGACTTGCAATAATTTCACCCTGAAGTGTTTGCAAAGGGTCAGTATCTTTTATTCAGGAAACAAAGCAAAGCTAAATTCAGATTTGACTGGATTTTAACCCCTTCACTTTCTTTATATCGTTCTGCCTCTTCTGCATATGGTTGTCTGATCACGCAAGAAACTGACACATGAAGATGAAATAACTTGAATAGCGTAGATTCTAATCCTATGACATTTTATGATTTAACAGAATTTGCAATTCGAGTAAATGTAAGTCCAATGTCACATATCTGTTACTGTTGCTATGCTTGTTTGCTGTTCAGGTCACAGCCATTTGGAAATTTAATCTATCGCTGTGGTTTCATAATGTAAGTTTCTCAATTCAGATCTCAATGTTTTGAGAGAATTTCAAAAATAAACTCTTTGCAAAATATAACTGTTAGGAAACAGCTCCACAGTTGATCGTAGCTGTGGGTTATTGTTTGCAGTTAAATCTTTCTTAGGCCTAAAACATATCTGATTTTGTTTTGTGGTTGATGAAAGTTTCTATAGCACTCCTTGGATAACTTCGAAACGCTATCAGCTCACTTCTCGTCATTTACACCTTCATTTTGGACGAAGTCGAACGGTTTACTCTAGCGGTCTGCATCAAATGGAGCTGTGGTTCGGTAAGTAAAGAAACTAAACATACATTTGGTTTTGAGTAAGACACTAAGAATCTTAGCCAGTACTGAAAATGATCAGATTTTGAATGCTAAGAGTTTCTTGCGAGTTTCTTAAAGGTTCCATAACAACCTCCATGCTCACTATGCTTGTGCCTTCATGAACGCCCCAAAACAAAGTTTTTGAAGCATTTCGATTTTTAAAAATGAAGCATGCTTAGAAATTACACAAAAACAGTCCAAAGTTGTATAGGAAACAAGTGAAAATGCATTAGAGATGTGACAATAATTTCCTTTGATAGTTTCCTAAGTTATATTATATATCCCCAGAACAGTTTTTGGGGATCTAAGAGCTGAGATTCTTATAAACCGTTTCTTACGAAATAATACAAGCATTGGCTCAAGGCTGGAGATAAAAATTGCGAAGAATGGTAAGTCTTTCAAAGATCTAATGTTCGTAACGAAGATTCCAATAGAGCAGCGTTGGTAAGACATGCTTCTGGAAAGCCATAAGCAACTAAAAATGAGGTTGTAAGCTAAACAGTGATATCAAACTGGACTACTCTTAAGACAGAATTTGCTAAGAATACTTATTTTACACATCTCTAAGACCTCTAATTTCTGTAAATTTTCAGTTGCATTGTTAAGGTATCGAGGGCTTCGCAAAGGAACGAGAAACTAGGCAGGCACCGACATAAATAGGTATTTAAGCAGGACAGACATAGGCATATGCAGTGTGGAGTTTTAACCAGGAAAAGTATATTTATGGAATCCTAACTGAAGCTTTTGTAATACAAATTGCACGTGCCAGTGCTACAGAAATGTTACGATCAAAATGGTGAAGAGTACCTGTTCGACATGTCTCTAGGCTTCGCAAGTTACTGTTGCGATGTCGACAAGGGAGTTTTTGCAAGTCATATCATGAGAGATAGGACACCGTGTGTGTTGCAGTTTGAAATTTATATCAGAAGCCAGCCACCTTCATTTCAAGCAAGCCACCTTAATTTATTATTTTTTTTTGTGTCTTTAGCTTATTTTTACTTGGCACACAAAATAAGTTCAAAACACAAAGAAACAATAAATTAAGATGGCTCGCTTAAAATTAGGGTGGCTCGCTTCTGATATAAATTTCAAACTGCTACACACTGGGTGTCCTATCGTTCATGGTCAAATGAGCAACTAGGAGGGGAGGCCATTTGAGTTATCCTAGGAATTTATAGGAACAAAACAAGTTTGAAGGCAAAATTTGTCAAGAGTACTATCAAGACAAACTTCAATGTTTATAATTATCTTTAGAAGTGTAAAAAAGGAAGTTGTTGTAGCCTGGTAGGGCAGCGTCCCATGAATGCAAATAGTTGATTGGAGTTGTACTTGAATTGTACTGAAGTTGTACTTACCGTTTGGTAAGTATTCAAATCAGACGAATTCTAAGGCCAGAAACACTATTTGGACATACATTTTCAATGACTGTAACTTTTCCGTGACATTGTTATTGTGCAAAAGCTTTACAAATAACTAGCAACGCAACTAAGGACTTTACATTTTGCAAATGCTTCTTACATTCTATGTCACTGACAAGGGAGACTTGGACAGCAATAAGAAGGTACGTGGTAAGGGTCAGCTTTTTTGAAGTCAGCCAGTTGTGAAGTTTCTATAGCCTCTTCAAGCAGCACAGCATCCTATTTTCGACAAACAGTTTTTACATGATCTATCAACTGAAACGAAATGAAATAATCCTGAAAACAGCAACTGTAATAAATCTAGTGCTGTTTTGAAAATAGAACAATGAGATCAAAGAAAGGAACCGTCGATTCTCAATATTATCATTCTTGCAGTCAGCCTCCAGTTCACCGTATCAGCAACTCAAGACAGCACCCAACGATACACCCCCAGTAACGACCCCGCTGAAACGATTTCCCGCGGTGCCCCGTCAAGGTGAAACGGTGCCCCGTCAAGAAAACGTTATCCCCGCCAAGTTCGAGTTTAAACTCTTACCCTGCCTTGTTTCTGTTCTTTCCCAATTGAAGATTTGTTTCTACGTCAAAAAATTATACAATTTCCATCATAGACAATAACCAAAAATTTCCTTTCCCCGTCATGATATTTTTTTATTCCCCGCTGTAAATGTATCATTTCATGATTTCCTCGCCGTATTTCTCATATCCGGCGGGGTCGTTACTAGGGGTGTAACGATAAACAGCTTGGAAATGCATCAAATGATGCTAACTTGCTTAAGATGTTCTGCAAGTGGTCAAGAAAATAAACAACTAACGAAGAATGGACAGAAAAAATTTAGATCGTTTGTACTTTATCACTTAAGAAGTTACTGTCTTCTAATACATGCACTCTTGCATTGCTCCTCCACAGAAAGAGGAAACTTTGCAACAATTGCATTGGCTGCTTTGATTGGCGATTGTTACGATCAATTAGCCAAAGTGTGAATGTAAACAAAGCAGCCCAAAATAGTTGACATGAAACCGTTATGGCTGACTTAGCTGCAAACTGCATGTGAAAAGGGTCATCAAGAGATGCGAGTTTAATGTAGGGTACGTTTTATATATTGCGTTCACACTACTGACGCAGTTAACCAGCTTTATTTAAACATGGTTAACTTTGAACCTATGAATTACATTGGTTGCCGGTGGTCGATGCCCATGGCTGTCATGGCTGTTCCTGAGGTCAACTCGATCTTTTAATTCTATCCCTGCCACTATAATTCGACTATGAACTAGGGGTGTTTTTAACTTGTATATATCAATTTGCTACGTAAAATGTATTGTAAATATTTTATTTATTTTTTCACTTATTTTTTCCTTTTTATTTAACCATTGTAAATTTTTTAAGTGGCAAATTCGTACATACATGCATGGTCGTTGACTAGAATGGTTGGTGGTAAGTGTGGTAAATGGACAATGTTAGTGTGGACGGTGGTATGTGGTCGGTGTGGTCAGTGGTTTACACCATGCTACCCTGGGTACCAGAGCCTCAAAATTTAGATGAAAGTACCCAGGGTAACACCATGCCCTAATGCATCATCCTTTCCTTTTCCAAGCGCCTTTTTCAAGTCCCAAGTGCAGGACAAGTTTGGAATTGAGTAACGAGTCCACAAATGGACAAGAGCCTTTTGAATTAATACTCAGCTATTTTATAATTCACTTTACAGATTTACCATGGCTACAAAATCACTTCGACTTCATGTAAATGGCACAAATTATGTGGTAACTGGTATATCTGATGGTACTTCATACAAAGATATACTTTGTACAATTGCTAAAAGTAAAACTGAAGACGAGGCTTGCATTGGACTGTTAACTCTAACCGAAATGAGGCAAAACAAAATCAACGCAAAACGAATTCGATCTCCTCGGATATGCAGGAGAGCGAGCTTGAACGATGACGGAATAAAAGAAACTGGGGAAGAAAAAACAGGGCCTATAAAATCTGTGGAAAAAATTTCTCGCAGACGAAAGGAGAGCTGCAGTAGTAAAGAAAAGCTTAAAACTTCGAAGAAAGAAAAGGAAGGCTCGCCACGAAGGAAAGAGAGAGCTTTGGATGACTCTGATATTGAAACTTTTCGTCGATCACGAAGGAGATTGAAAAACCAAATCAAACGAAAGGCAAGAGAAGAATCAGATGTAAAGGCGAATCAACATTTACAGAATGTTGCAAATTCACCAAGAAGGCAAAGCTCAACAGGTCAGAAACAATCAGGAGACATGAAATATCGCAGTTATGATGATGTCCAGAAAATATCTATTTACTATATTGATGAAAAGATCGATAAATCGCTTTTGGATTATGATGATATTGCGAAAAAAGCCTGTAGAGGGGATTCGCTGTTAGCAATACATAAGAGATCTTCAAGCCGAGAATCTGCAACTTCAGTTTCAGAAGTTGATCGTGGTGATGATTTAGGCCATAAAAGCGGAGCGGCTCAAAATACGGAGGATAAAGATAGCGGTATTCCGTCTTGGGAGTCAGAGGAATGCTCTTCTAAAGAAGGGAACAAAAAAGAGGACAGCAGTTTTAACTTTGATAAAAAGCGAGAGAGGAATCATTTTAAGGATATAAATACCAGCAAAGAGAGCTGCTCTAAAGCAGGAGCTATGCAAGAGAAACGTTTATGTACAGAAGGAGATGGGAGGGGAGAAGGATCAACTGAAGGGGTAGATAAGAAATGCGAGGAACGCTTAACGGAAGTGTTTGAGAGATCCTTATTTGTTGAACTGCAAAGAAATTTGGATAGCGATATAGTATCTAGACTTGGGAGTTCATGTCCAAGCTTGTTTGAAACTGGGAAGGAAGGATCAAAGAGGATTCCAAAAGTATCATCTTCGAATATGATACTCGATGATAATGGCAATGAATGTGGGATTGCAGAGGAATCGGTACCAGTATTGAACGTTGAGAACGATTTCTGCGAACGGAGAAGTGGCAGAAGTAGAAACAGCGAAAACAGTGAGGTATATGAAAGAGGGATAGAGACATCATCCAAGCAGACAAAGCCCAGTTATAACGGTGACGAGAAGACAGAAGGAGATGAAGTTCCTTCAGATTTTGAGGAAATCAGGATTCCCCCAGAATCACCCGTAAGCGCTGATTCACGGAAGAGGGAAGCGCTAGTATCAAATGCAAAGAAATTTAATACCAAAGGTGAATTACAATTCACTGCTAAAAGGGGGCCTAAGAAAGCTGGCGGTGAGAATGGGAAGAAAGAATTAACTTGTGAAAACAGTACAGTGAGTCAAAGTACCAGGACCACACAGCAAGAGAAGCCTGGATACAACACCGAAGCAGCTAGCACAAGTGACAACAATGTATTCAAGAAAGGCTTGGACGATTCTACGAGCTCTGAAGGTAGTGTTTTGTTGAGGGATCAAGAAAGACATGTGAGCTATGAGAATCGTGGCTCTTTCATTTTGATAGATTTTGATGAAACAGACTTGCATTTACCGTTTGTCAATTCAGAGGGCAACAACGTTAGCAATAGCGTACAAAATATTACCGGGAATGAAGGGGATAGGGAAAAGTTGGAAGAAGTATCAGATTTACACAGAATGGGGCAAACGTGCTCAGCAGTTGCATCAAGAGCAAATGACAATAATCTCGTCTTCAGAGATTGTGAGAAGGAAGAAAGGGAACAAAATCCTCAATTCTTACACGAGTCGAACCGATCGAATGGAGAATCGGACTGTGGATCGACTACAAGTAGCAATGAGCCTGGAGAAGCCGAGATAAAGAGAAAGACGAGTGCACAATCTAGAAAGAGTAGTTGCAGTAGTTTTGAATTAGATAATATGTCTGGTATCAGGAATAAACGAATCGTATATGTTGAGAAATTGAGTGAGAAGGGAGGGGATTCTAAACAAGTAACTGATGCAAAAGCAGAAGGCAGGAGGTCTCAGAAGAGAACAAGTAAAAGAGAAAAAGCTAAGAAGGCAACAAGTAATTCAAAAGAAAAGAGAAAAATATCTGAAGGGAATTATTCACAAAGAGCTGCAATAGGCACCATTGATAGACTCAGCAAAAGTTTAGAAGCATTTTCATCTGAAATGGATAGCACCTCATTAGAAATCGAAAATTGTAAGATTGCAGCGAGTAATGCTGAGACAAGAAAGGTGGGCAAGAAATCCTCAATGAAAAACGGCAAGGAAACAACAACCAACGATGGGAGAAAGCAGGAGAAAATCAAAGAACAACAAGAAGTAACCAAAAATGCGTTGCACCAAAGACAACAAAGTGATTTTGATGAAATTGAAGATTACAGAAACATTTGCGAGAATTCACTGAAAAATGGAAATGCAAAAGGATTGTTCTCGTGGTTCAAAAGGAAAGATAAAAAATCTCAAAAACTAACTGATAAAATGTTAAAAGAAAATTTGAATATTCAAGCAAAGATAACCAACGAAAAGGCGATGAAAGTTGCAGGAATGTTTGCACAAAATAACGCAAAGATAGAAGGTGAAAAATGCAGCTGTGGAAAAGATTTCGATGAAAACAACAACAGAAAGGAATCGACTGAGATTCAGCAAGATTTTAAAGTTGATTCAGGGAATATTGAAGCAGGAGGCGTCTTGACGGGAGGTTTGTGTGAACGAGAAACTACTAAAGAGAGTGGAATGATTGTAGAGGACATTGTCAAGCTGAGATTTGGACTTGATGAGCGAGAAGTCAAAGAGAATGATGGACAGCTGAAGGAAGATGCAACTGAGTGTGAGATTATCAAGGACCATGTACAAGAAAAGTATCTTACCAAAGAGAATGAAGGCACCAGTAGAGACATTTTCAGGCAGGAAGGGACATCAGCAGGCGATACAAAAAGTACTGTTGGGGAGGCGCTTTCGATAGGATGTGAATTCGATTCATTACGTAAACAAAAGAGTAGTGATGTTAAAACTGGTGATGATGAAATTGATGAGGGTAAAATTATGGAAAATTGTACAGTTGTAGATGAAAATCGCACGCAGGACAAGCAAGTTGCAGGTATAGTGTCTGGTGACATAGCAGTAAAAACGATGAGTGATATTGTCGATTCGAAAACATGCGAACTGAGTGCAGAAAAATCAGTGGAAACGGAAAACGTTGAAAATAAGATTTCGGATTGTATGGCTGTAACTGAGGCAAACGCTTTTGACAGGCAAAAACTGTGGATGGAATACAGAGAAGTTTGTGACAAAATCATTGAGATTGCGGAGAAACTCTTGTACCTTGATTTGATGCTTAATCAGAAGAGACATGAATTGCAGGAAATCCGGGCAAACCAACTTTTATATGAGGATGGCGCTTTGGATCATGATGAGAAATTAATTGTTAGGGATATCAAAGATTTCAGAAAATATCTCAAAACTGTCACATTGTTCTCGATGCGACAAAGAGAACAATTACAAGAGAATGAACAAGAGCTCGAAAAACTTGATAGAATGCTGCGTAAAAAGCAATCGATGCTAGAGTCACTTGAAAATATGGTTATGTTCAAAAGGTTTCATGACACTCCCAGACAATTGCTTAGAAAATACGCCAAAAGATATGTTTTTAAAATGAGTTTACCAATTGGGATAGAGGCTTTATGAATATGTACAGGGTGTCTCAAAAAAATTGTTCGACGTTTGATTAAATACTAAAAAATAACGATACGCTGAATGGACCTTTGGTCAAATCACCCAATTTCTGAGATTTTAAATTAATTTTTGACACAAGAATCTTGCAAATCCGATAAAAATTAATGGGGTTACAAGCTTTTGGAGTTCGAGTTTGTACGAAAGCTGAAACCAGAGGCCTCGAAATGGCATTTTTGGTAAAAGTCCCATAGGCTGTCGTTTCTGATATTTCTTAATTGTGTCAGGGCGAACCAAGTGGGATTCAAACAGGTATTCGATAACCTAACTGTCAAGCATATGGATGCTTTGAGGAAACAGATTCAGTCTCTCGCCGATTTTGTTTTGAACCACTGTTTTTAGGCCTTTGCAATGTTAAGGAATTTTGAGGATGATCGCAAGAAATAATTTACTTCAGAAGTCGTATTTGGTTTGCTCTGATATCAACGAGACGTATGACATTGAATAAGCTTCTCTTACCTCCGTCTTCGAGCTTTATACAATACAAGTAATCTGGGGGGTCTCTGGTTTCAGCTATCGCATATTTTTGATCTTCGAGAGCTCGTAACTCAGTGAATTTTCAACCGATTTGCACGATTTTAGTCTCTAAAATTATTTCATAATCCTAGGAACAGGGTTATCTTTCCATAAGCCTGTTCATGTTGTCCTTATTTTTCAATATTTAATCAAACGTCGAACAATTTTTTTGAGACACCCTGTATGTTGGGCGAGTGGAGATATGTACCAACTGTTTGAACAGTCGTACTGCCAAAAGCTGTACTTTGGATCTAAGAATTTAAAATTACTGGTTGAGAGAATTTCCTTTCTCTGCGATCGCGAATCGCTTTGAATTTAGATGTCAAAGAAAGAAACTGATGCCAGTGTCAAACAAAATCAGTCCTTGTTAAACCATTTCATAACTGTGGTCCAATGGACTGGAGACTCTTGGGCCCGAATGTTGTTTAATGGGCCTAACATGGGCCAAGATATTTAGATTTTTCAACGAAGAAGTTGAAAAGCGGAATTAAGAAATGCTCTCCATAATCAAATGATACTTCTTCGCCAAAATTTACTTCGTAATTCCTCCATATCAGATGATAGAAGGAGTGTTTTGGGTTTTACATTATTTTGCAATGTTATCAGATCAACTAAAGGTAAAATTAAGCCCTTCTTGGTTCGAAGGCTGGGTTAAAAAGCAAAGTGCACTTTTCCAACAAGGACAGATTTCGTAAGACAATAGCATCAGTTGCTTTCCTTGACACCTAAATTCAGAGTGATTAGCAATTGCAGACAAAGGAAATTCTCTCAACCAATAATTCAAGACAAACAAAGCTTCAAACTTTCTCTGAAACCCAGGTAGCTAGCTTGCTTGTTGTGCATTCCAGGAATGGTTTTAAGCACAAACATGAGAATGCATCGAAAGAAGTGGGATAAATCTAAACATCTACCGCGAGCGTTTTGTTGTTCAGAAGCTGAACAGCAAGTGGCTACACCAAAAATATACGAGAATTGAATCACTTCCAAATCGGCTTACATACCAAACAAATAAAATACCCGCTGTAGATGTTTAGTTATATCCTCCTTCTTTCTACACATGCTCATGTTTGCTCTTAAAACCATTTCTGGGATGCACGACGAGCGAGCTAGCTACCTGAGCTTCAGAGAAAGTTTGAAGCTTTGTTTGTCTTGAATTATTGGTTGAGAGAAGTTCCTTTGTCTGCAATTGCTAATCACTTTGAATTTAGGTTTCAACAAAAGCAACTGATGCTATTGTCTTACAAAATCTGCCCTTGTTAACTTTTCCAACATTTTAGGAAAGAAAGATAATGAATAATATTGTAATGTACTTGGCCATAACTTCCAAAAGAAATCACACATTTAAGAGAAAAAGAATAAATCCGAAATTGAGGTCAGGAGCATCTAAGAAATTAAAATTTAAAGCTTCCAAAGGATTGCGTAAGTTATCCATATTCATAGCCTAAAGGGCTTTTGCAGTACGATTTTTCAAACAGTTGAAGCATTTCTCAACCGTTCCGGCAGCTGTATTTGACTGTTTGTTCCCAATCTCCTAATCGATACAAGGCAAGAAAATAATCTCGAATATCTATGTGCCACGTACTACTGCCTATTGTGGTAACGAAAACGGTCATTTAAGAAATAAAAGCTAGCAATAGGAACAGACAGTAAAAGTGACGCACTTTTGAAAGCTTTTGCAGAGTGTTTCTGTGGAGGAGTTGTGGCATCAATTATCTTGATGTTCACGCAGTAGCATAGGGCAGGCTTCAACATAGAGTTTGAGACCTTGTTTGAGTCAATCTGAGAAGTGGTTGCTGCTTTATGGCAGAGAAAAGGCCAAATTAGTTGTTGTTTCAAAAACGGCACTTTATTGCTCTCCACAGTATTGTCAACATAAGTAAGATGTCAAAGAAATGGTCCTAGTGTTGTACTTTTATTTGTTCTTTTAATACTATCAACCCCTTTAAAAATGCAGAGAGAATTTGAATATGACGCTAGAATCCATTCTCTAAGCATTTTGATTTTGATATTGCTGAAGAACAACAGAAGCGCTGTTTTTGAAGCGACCACTTATTTGGCCTTTCCTCTACCATGAATCAGCAATCACTTACCAGATTGACTCAAACAAGGTCACTCACTCTGAACTGAAGCCTGACTTATGCAACTGTGTAATAATCAAGACAATTGAAGCTACAGCTTCTCCACAACAGCCACACGGACGGGGCGCAGTTTTTTTGGGACACCCTGTACATTTTGTAATTTAGACTGCGTTCACACGATACCGGCACATTTTGAAAACGATGAAAAATGTGACGGTAGCAAAATTTGAGCTAGCGTTCACACGATGCCGAAACAATTTGAAAACGGTTGGAAATTTGCCGGTAGAAAGCTCGTTGCAAGACTTTTATGCAAAAGAAGTGTACCTAAACCATAATAATCGTTCAGTCTCGTTCAAAAAGCGTCGAAAAATTTTCTGTTTTCATCATTTACAAGTGTTCTCAGAATATCGTTTCCAAAATGTTCCGTTTTCAAAATCTACCGTTTTCAAAATTTGCCGGCAAAAAATGTGTCGTTTTCGTGTGAACAGGAGGCCTATCCGTTGAATTTTTCACCGTTTTCAAAATGTGCCGGCATCGTGTGAACGCAGTCTAAGTTAGCCTTTCACTGATAAATCAACATTTCAGTTTTGAACATCGACCACATCCTTTTTATTCCAAAGCCCGCCAAATGGGTAAACTCTTTTCAACTCAACCGCCAGAAGTGTCTCACACAACATAAGGCAATGTCGTCCCCAGAGTGAGTTCGTTGCTCTACCTCTACTCTGGAATACAAGAGGCATTTCGGCAATCTGATTAGCTGTTTGCCATTTTGCGCCGTAACTCCGTTTTGCGCTGGGTAAACGGCCGCGGCATGTCAAAATTCGACGTAAAACCATATTCTTTACCTATTCCGACCATCATTTGCAATTCATTTCCGAAAGTCGAAGAATAAGGAGCCATTTCATTTTCGAAGCTGCGGTGAAAGTTTCTCGAATTTGCTACTTAGGCCCATTTTCGCTCCAAACAAACCGTTTTTATTTTCACATTAAATATACTTACCAACACCAGATTATTGCTCAAATACCTTCAAAAAGGTTGAAATAAGGTTCTCAAAGTTTTTGTTTTCATTTTCTCAATTTATCTTCTGCAGGATTAGCGCCAGAGTAACAGCCATTTTCTGCTGATTCGCGTTGCCTAGGAACTGTGAAATCCATAATGGCTTCCACATTTGCCCATTTTTTGGGCAAATGTGATCGAAGTGTACCAGGGTGTTCATTCGGCTTCGTGATCAGCGTATGACGTAAGAACACCCTGGGAACGAGGTTGAACATAAGGTCATTTGCTATTGAGTTCTTGCACAGTTGGTACTAGACTTATTACGTTGAGTCCTAGTAATCACTACCACCCACCCACCCCACAGTGGGCCAAAATGGTGATTTTGCAGACATTCGTGGACATCTCAAGGGAACTAAATGTTACAGGGGCAGTTGGCAGCTCATTTTGACGTATGAGAGGGATAAATCAAATGGTTCACAGAACAGCTTTAAAACTTTATATTCAGGGGGGTTAATACTATAATCAGGGCCTAATACTCTATATTTACACTCTGAGCCCAGAACCCCCGTTACACTTCCCGGTCTCAAGAAAATCAGCATTAGTGATTGATGGATCTTTTCAATGTATTCGGTTGGAACAATGGATAGAGTTGAATGTTTCACCATATTTTGGGGATTGGGACCCATATTATGGGGACTGGGACACATTTTCTAATTTTGGGAATTCTAACTAAAAATCTCCTTTCTGGTACATTCCAGTATAAAAAAGCTATGTAGAAGTTTCTTATGCACATGATATTACCTAGGGGATACTCAATAATTAAAATTTCTCTAGTGTTCTCACAAAAATATGCATTGTCTAAATATCTTTACCTGGAACACCCCAAATTTCCTTAAAAATACCTTTCCCCCCTGTTTATTTGATTTTGCCGAGGGGAAACAAAATGAAACCTTCAAAAATAAAATTTTCATAAGCTGCTCTTTCAGAAAATGTATTGGTGTCATGTTTCTCCTCGTACTTTTCAAAATATTCTCGATGAAACTCAAATTTTGCCCTCTGAAGAAGATAACAGATCTGACAAGTTGTCTGAAGAAAATTATTGCAGCTGTACAAGTAGACCAGACAAAGAATTTTTGTCTTGCTTTTCAATAAACCGTGACTATCTACGACTTGGTTATAGCTATCAAACATTCTGCAACCCATTTTTCTGGCCGAAAATCATTTATCCGCATTCTTTGCCACTAGAAAGCTGGGTGTGACATTTTGAAAGATTTTGTTCAATCTTCTCAGATTCAAATATCTATAACTCTGTGATAACACAAGATAAATGAAAACTTTAAAAGGCACGCTTAAGCCCAGTTGTTCGGTTTTCTAAAACTGCATAACAATTTGCATTTTTGAGAACTTCAAAATTTCCGAATGTCTGCCTCTAGCCCACTGTGCACCCCTCGCTCATACTAGGACTCATGGCTTTCCAGCCCCACAGCTGGCCCTATTTAGGCCATTTAGGCCTAGTAGGAGCGAGGGGTGGGTGGGTGGTAGCGATTACTAGGACTCAACGTAATAAGTCTAAGTTGGTACTATATTTCCGCACGAAGAAGAAAGCATACAGTATTTCAAATTTCATAGACTGCTTCACAACAAAGAATTTTGTTATCCTTGTTATCCCTTTTTATCATAAACAAAATCTGGTCGTTCACAGATAAGTCAAAATATCAAAATGTGCTCTTCAAAGATCACGAGTTCTCCTGAGAAATCTTTTTGTTATTTACATGGAAATTTAGCTGGCAAAATAAAGTAGGGCAATTCTTGACCCGCGTGACACGTAGCATAGTGACAACATGGGTATAGTGGCCATGATTTGGGTGTTGGTCGTGTCCACAAATACCTGGCCTAATTGTTTTTAAATGAAATGTATTTCTTTACTTTGCTTGAGTTCAATTAATTTTTTATCTTCTCTTTCTTGCTTGGGAGCCGATGCCATTGCTCTCGACAATTTGATAAGGGCCTAAAATTTCGAACTGCACCGCGCTCTGAAAATTATGACCTGAGAACTAGTTCCCAGATCAATGCGGCCTTCCAATGACTCATTCTGAAAATACAATAGAAAATATCAACAGCACATGTCAGAAAATTATTGGAAAAATTCTGAATGAAAAAGTTTGTAACTTTCCTGTCCTAGCTCTTCAAAAATGTCCTCGGTATACCACAGTAATTCCTTCCAATACCCAGTACCAAAAGTAACAGCATACAGGGCCAGTAACATTAGTACTCCGTGTCACTATCCTCCATATTGTACTGGCATCTGGATAGAAAGACGTGAAGCTAGCATCTTCGGTGTGTTCTCGCTATCTCCTTCACAGGGAGGTGGGGGTACTCATAGAATTTTCCGTACGGGATGTTCATTATTTTCATTCATTTTCAATTTTTCAAACACGGTAGTCCCATCAGTTGATCAGCAACTGCTTTTCAGAGGGTGTTGCCGCCGAACAGGGTATCACTTCCAACATTCGGACTCCGGGACAGGTATTATTTAGCCATAGTCGGCTCTATGGCAGGATCCATATTTTTCATTATTAACTACGGAACATGATTGCAGGCCATTTCCACTCTGCAAATATGATTCAAAAGTGTTTGGATAGCCACATTTTCACATTTTCTGGTAGATTTCTCACAAAGGTCCACCGTTGCGCACGATCTTGTATGGAGAGACTCAAGGACAGGGTAAGGACAGGGCACGATCTTGCTACGGGGACTTGGTATCACTTTCAGGAATTTTACTCCAGGACAGCGCAGCCATTAAGATTTGCCAACGGCACCTCCCAACTTCGTCCCCAGGGTATTTTCTCATATTAGGTTGGGCACTTCTCTGAATGTTCGTAAACCAAGTACCCCCTTGCCCCGGGTTCCTCTCACTAAATTTGGACACATAAACTTGCCATGCTCAAGACTCCTGTTCGTCCTCAAGCCAGATTAAAAGGAAAACCATCATTAGGCAGTATTTGTATATGTCATGATAAATTATTACAAATATTCATCATAATCCACTGTAGTTACAAATGGAACCACGTGTAGTTAATTGTAGATACGTATATATTAATTTATGTCTCACTGATAATCATTCAATGCAAGATACTATCGATGAACTAAGTTAAGAAAAGAAAACAAAAACACACATGTACATTCAATAGAGTCCTATTTCTTGCGTGTTCCCAAACTAAAGCTACGGCTGATATGTCACAGATTTACATTAGACTTATAACGATGAGCCTCTTGTTTCCCTGTACTCTTTGGCTTGATGATGGCGCTTCAGTCAACAGAGACTCATAATAATACTTTGAAAATCCTGGCCCTATTTAGGCCCAAACTTCGCGATTCCTCAAGTACCAATCAGCTTGCACGATTTGTGAATTACGATTGTTACGGTGTAGATGTGATAGAATTTTCGATTCGATTGAAGAATTGAAAACACTCCCACGGGATTGAGATTCGAAGCCGTGATTCCATCATTATTCCATCGATGATTTAAGAAAATAGGGCCAGGTTTTTCATTGTTTCATTATGAGTCCCTCTTGAGCAAGGTTTACCGCAGGGATACAAGGGACTCATCGTCATAAGTCTAGATTGACATTACGATACCAGGCATCCCAAAATAATCAACTGGCGTATGAAAAATTCAACGCCTTTGGCGGTCTGTGGAATAAAATGTACACGGTTAATACTAAAAACTGAAATGTTAATATATCAGTCAAAAGCTAATTCAGATGTGAAAATTGTATTTGGAAAGATCACTCATGTTTTAGACCTCTAAATTAGGAGGAGAATACTGCTGAGGATTTTGTATTGAGTAGGAATATTCTAAATTCTAACCTGGCGCATGACTTACATGCTATTGAAATTTTTCAATTTCTATTTTAGAAGCCAACAACTGTATTGAATTTGAGTTTGAGTGGCAGGAAAGTCATGGGCCAGAACCGAATGTCGAAGCCTTGTTCCAACCCCGGGGGGGGGGGGTACTTGGGTTACGAACATACGGGGAGGTGCCGCTGGAAAATCTAAAAAGCTACCCTGTCCCGGAGTCAAATTCCTGAAAATGATACCCTGTCCCGGAGTCAAATTTACTTAAACAATACCCTATCCTTTAGTTTCATCAGACAAAATTGTGCTCTCGCAAGGAAATTTGTACGAAATCTATCGAAAAATGTGGAAACATTGCCATCCAAGCGATTTGAATCACATTCGCAGAGTGCAAATGGCCTAAAACGACCTTTCGGAGTCAAAATGACAAATATGGACCCTGTCATGGAGCCGATTTTTACAAAAATGATACCCTGTCCCGGAGTCGGAATCCTGAAAATGATACCCTGTCCAGCGGCACGTCCCCGTACAGAAAAATATATGAGTACCCCCCCCCCCGGGGTTCCAACACAAATGCCTTGAAAGCATTTCATAATTTCAATTGGTCTACATGATTAGTGATTTTACCAAATTAACTTTCTCATCTAAGCTACCCTTTGACAGATGGATTAACACTAAAGATCTTAATAACGGCCGGGCACTTTTTATTCCACACCCCCCAAACGTGTTAATCTTTCAATGACTCGCCCGGCCCGGTACAATTTGGCAAATGCCGATACATACGTATGGGACACAGTCGGTATATTTTTGAATTTAGGCCCATTCAAACAGACTTCAAAATCCTCTAAGAAGACCTCTCGGTTGCTGTTGCAGCCCTCCGGGGGTATCTTAGTACTTTTTGTGGTACAGTGACGTGCCATTTGGTAAGGGTACTTTTTTCAAACCGTTACAGAATTATGGGTATCATTTTCACAACTTTCAGAAACTTCAGGGAATTACAAGTCCCCTATTCAGGAAATTTGTTATAACTTCTGGAATTATTGTCTAGATTTTCATTCGATTTGCGGAATTATGGCCGTAAAATTCATCGAAATTTGCAGAATTTCATCGAAATTTGCAGAATTATGGGTACCAATCTTCCGGGCAAAATGGTACGCCCCCCGTCAGATGATCAGTCGAGATTCCCTCCCCCCTCCCGCGAGTGGCAGCCAGACATAAGAATCAGTTAAAAACCGCCTTCTGGCGAAATGTCTCTACCTAGGTTTTCAGAGTTGCTGTGGAAAGGTTGTTTTTCCAATTTTTTTATTTACGTAGTAATAAAGAAATATGCTCCAACTTAAATTCCCAAACATAGTTTTTTGTAATCTACGTATCTTTTGCAAATCTATATATATAAGCGATGAAGAGTTTTGTTACGCACATTCCTGTTTGTGACACTTTCCCGCACGCAGCTCCTCACGCCTACTGCTTACCTCCAAAAATTTAAGAAAAATTATGAAAAATAGCTGACGATATAGGCTTGCTTGTGGTCCAATACTTTTCTTCGTACAGCATCTTGGGGTAATGTGAGGAGGGGTTTTGTACCCAAATTTTAGCAATTCAATTCAACAATAGGCCTTAACCTTCGACCTTTCTTTGTGGATGCTGATGGCAGCCATAGAAATGTGATGGCAGCGTTCAATCTGAGCTAAAAACAAGTTTTGCAGCTGCTTTTTCCAAACATCAAGGGAGTAAAAGCTTGCAAATAGTTGATATTATGTTAGCTGCAGTATCTATTTGGCTCGTGGTAAAGTATTTCGATGCTCACGTTAGATACAACGAAGTTATTGCCCTATTTTGCAGAGGCTCTCCTCTTGGTTTTGTCGCAGTGCTACAAATTAAGAGTCTGCCCTTGTAGTTTTTTAGGTCTTCTGCTTATAAATTTACTGATTACAACGCATAGAACCCTTACTCGATTCTTAGTGAAGATTTGGCCCAAGTTACAAAGTGATTACTCTTGAAACTGATTTTTGACGCTTTTATTAAAGGCCATACACATATAGTCTGAGTTTCTCTGCTTCGGCCAAAATGGCATACAGTACAAATCAGACCTGTGACCCTAGGAACACAGAGTCGTCATTTCCAAATTTTGATGGGATGACTGGCTTAAGGCCAAATCCAAATAAATCCTGTTTACCCGTATAAAGAATGTTTGATTGGAAACTGCAAGCTTTTTTTCCAAAGTAGAGTTTAGAGTATGATTAAAGTTTCACAGCGAGGGAGAATCCTTGGTTATTACAAAAGGGGTGACTTGGAAATAACCTCAATAATAGTTCAGCAATTCAGTCATCGCTGGGGCTAAGCTAAGTAGCTAACATAACTGACGTATGCAGAGTTTGAATTTGGCAAAACAATTTTCTTATCTATTTCTTGGGTTCTGCTGTTGAATGAAAATAATACAAGTTTATTAATGAATTAAGCAAAGCTTACTTTGAGTGCGGTAACTGCCTTTGCTACTCCCCTGATTCATCGCTTTTCCATGATTTCAAAATTATGTAGATGTCGGTAAATAATGATGAAAGGTCCTAGGTCTATTTTTCAACGAGTTAGTAAACGACTTCATCACTATTCTCCTTCTATCAGTATCATCTTTGTACTACTTGTTTACGAACTCTGAAAGAGAATGCAGCACAAAAGGTCCAACAATGGACAGATTTTCTGCAATAAGATCATTTCTGAAGTCTTTTTACTTGTAGCATGCATGCAGCCGTTAGCTTGCCAACTCGCAATACTGAAAATCTGCCCCATCACGAAATTAATTCATCATTCGCACATCAAAAAGAGACGTTCTTTTGACTGGACCCGAGGACTCTGCGACCCGGGACTTACAACCCCAGATCATACGACAATACGACCCCAGGCCAAAGTTTTATGTATTTGGTTAACAAAACTTTGTTATGATGTATTGATACTTCCATTATTTTCAATGTCAACAGAGGTGCTCATGAGTGACTGGGGATCTGGATGAGAATAAAGAAATGTTTGCATTTAAGATATAACTTTCTTACTTCTTTGTTATTGTTCTAAAAAAATTTAGAAAGGCTAGAAAGACTGGAGTAACCGTAACGGTCGAAATGCCTGATAGCCCTCTATTCTGAGTCTGTTACTTTCATTGCCTTCCAACTGAAACATGAAAAATTTGCCTTCTCTGATTTGAATCAAGCAAAGAAGTGCCTATTTGTGGATATTCAACTCATCCATTCTAATTGTATTCAGAAGGGCCCGCTTTGTTTACAACAACTGGCTTGCTCAGTATGAATACACGGAATTATACGTGACCAAGAAATCTTTGACACGTACTAATGTCTTGCGTGTTCACTAAACCATCGGTGGTGAAAAAATTTGTAAGCTATATATATCAAACTTTGGACCGGGGTCGTATGGTCGAATGGTCGTATGATCGTATGGTCGTGCGGTCGTACGGTCCGATTGAAAGGACATATCTCATGGCACTGAATCCTTTGAGGCTAAAGGTTACCTATGGCAACCAACAAGATATTCCATATTTCAATTCATATGAAAAGCTGAATTCTAACATACTATAGTATTTTCTCACAGAGCACCCTTATTTCCAATTCCTTACATATCAATGCACACATCTAGGTATGTTATAAATGTAGAGATGTACAACACGAATGTTTCTTTCATAAAAAACTGCTTGTAAGAAACTCCATTCTTAGATCAACAAAAAAATTAAGAATCTCCAATGCAAGGAAATATAACTTAGCAGCTATTCATTTCATTTGAGAAAAGCCTTGGCATAGTTTGACTTATTTTCACTTATTTCCTGTATCATACTATGCAGGAAATAAGTATTACTACTACCTTTGCATAGTTTCCTGTATTACTGCAAAGGTACTAGAGCAATTTTAAATATTGGTAGGCTTCTGTAACAGTGGCAGAAATTGTGGGGATTGGGGATATTGCCCCCAAAATTCCGAGGGGCATTTCAAACTTCTTGTACATCTTCTGCAAAAGTCCTTTTGTTTCCACGAATCTTCCACCAAAATCCGTAAAAATCTTTCTGTTCTGAAAAAATCTCGCACTCTTTTTCGAATGAGTGAAATGCCACTTGTCAAATTCGAAAAGATTAGGAAACTTTATTGAAAAGTCAAAAATCCTTTCATTTCATTCTAATTTGAGAAGAAAGTGGTCGGGTAAGTTAGCAACATTTCCAAGCGACGTTGGAGCGTGGAAGGGAGAGGTTTTCTTCTCAAAATCTGACCATTCAAAGAATTACCCTGGAAGCCAACTTCTTTTAGATATTCGAAACGAATCTATTCATGACATGTCTTTATCAATAGGCTCCAGGTTTGACCTAAACTGTATGAAGGGAAACATCCATCAGACCCCCCCCCCCCAACCTTTCGAATTCCTGGGTACATTGATGGCTCAGAGACAGATGTATCATCTATCAATAGTAGGTTTAGAGCATCAATGGTCGGCAGCAATTAAAGAGCCATTGTCACCCAGGGTCTTTTGCAGGCATGTTGCAATGTCAGACAATTTGAAAATAAAACTTGGCCTACGTAAGCGGAAATATGTATTCACTTTGCAGCAGATGAGCTGTTGGAAAAGTCATCTAAAGTCAAATTTTCACCATCAGTTCAACCATTACTGTGGAGACTCGTATCTTTTACTAGGCCAGCTTTGATTTACAGACTTTCTGAAGATGCAGCCTGTATACCAAAAACTTCAGGCGACAATGGCTCCTTAGGAACTCCAAAATAAATTGATGAATTCAAACAGTGGCCAGGGGTGAAGGGCGAAATTGTCTCATTAACCATTCTGAAGGTAAGAAACGCGAGGGAACTCTGAAGCATCTGCTACTGGATTCATGTGCTGAAAACGTAACAATTTTGTTGAGGCTTATGTGAGGCTTATTTGGGAGTAAAGGGATGTTATAGAAAGGGGCATGTCTGATTTTCTCATTTTCTGACGTATAGCATACCACTCTTACTTAGTTATATTTGAATTCTTATGAATGACCATAACTGCTCTGATTTCATGCAAGGTTGGCACCTAACTTGGCTTTTTTCAGCAAAATTTTGGAAATTTGGCTCGTTTCTCTTATTGTTGGCTTCAAAATTAAGTTTGGCTGTTTGGCTTAATTTTGGCTTCTTTTGAGACTTTTGGTCAATTATCATTCAATTCTCTACAAACTGGAGTACAGACGATCACAATCTAGGAAATTATTATTTGCAAGGCAACATCAAAGATATAGGGTTTTCATCGGAGCTACACAATATATTATGTGAAAACAATGGAATGCAAGTGTCCATTGCTTAAAATAACAATAGAACAATAGGTGGTACAACAATAGGTCATTGTTTTGAAAGGTTTGGCTTCATCTGACCTTTTTCCGACCCCTGGTCTGGCTTCGGGGCGGTCCGGAGATCTACCAACCCTGATTTCATGCCGAATTTAAATCGTGGTCACTGATGGAGTGTGGTAACCATGAAAAGCACTCCGCAGGAGCTAGGAATGTTAAAGCGCGAGCGAAGCGAGCGCTTTTACTTCCTAGTACATGATACAACAAGATAAAAGATTTTGGATTTTTGCTTTGAAAAAGGGTTTCCAGCTTAGCAGTTTTAAACTTTACACCCAACTATCTGGTTAATAATTTAGTAGAGTTTTGCAAACAGGGTAGCAAGGATTAAAGGGAATCGACATGGTTAAAAGCTGGCCCGGGCCAGGTAAAAAATATAATCTATTGTACTCGACAGCTTCGACGCATCCGGTTTCATTGTGTAGCTAAAGAAACAATGGATTTGTGGGCGTTTCTCTGGCCTATTTATGGCGACTATGACATATACCTATGTCTATTCCCTTTAAATTGAAGCTTTTCTGTCGTAATCAACTCCAAGTGGAAACATTACCATAACAGCTACGCCACCGTAACTTTGCAATTTAAGGAAATAATTTGGATCCCTGGAGCACGGGGGGGGGGGTTCTCGGCTAAATTTCGGTTAGGGGGGTGCCGCCCACAGTTTCAAAATGTAACCGTTGGCTAGACCAATTTTTGCGAAAATGACACCCTTGGCTAGACTAATTTTTCCTTCAGAAGTGCTCTGAATTGGCATTTTCTAGGCAAAACTTGCCAAATTTTCGCATTTTCTCGACCAAAATTCCAAAAAAGTTGGGTTTTTTTACCAAAATTACCGAATTTTAACATCTCTTTGACCAAAATTCCCAAAAAGCATACCCTTGCCTAGACTTAACTCGATTAAAATTGCCAAAAAGTACACCCTTGGCTAGACTAGAAGGCCGAAAAAGTATACCCTCGCGGGCGGCACATCCCCAGGTACCTTTACTATGGAAGAACCCCCCCGTGCCCTGGAGCTCAGACCAAGTTCATTTCGTTGCATGAACAGTAGTAAAACCCCGCAAACAAGAAAACAGAATACAGCAATTTACGGACTGATTTCTAGCAAAACTCATCCAAAGATGAGATCCAAAAACAAACTGATTTCTTTGTTCTTATCAGGTGATGCATTTATCAAGAAAATGAACTGAAAACCTCAGGACTGAAAATTCCATACAAAATGGAAAGGGGCAAGATGCATATCCAAAAGGCTTGAAATTCGCTGCCTGAATTTAAATTCTGTGAACCTGGAATTTGCCTATTTTTGAATTATCTGATAATAAGAGTAAAGACTCAAAATGTTTTGAAAGTCCAAACGTCTCAAAAATTTTAATAATAGACAAACTGTTTGGTCAATTTGTCATCATTGTTTTGTCTGTAACAGATTTACTATTCCTCCCATATCTAAAATGCAGGAAAGTGGTATAGCTTTGTGATTATCATTGCCATCCAGGATAGATAAATAATAAAACCGTTTTTCAAAGTTGGATAACGGTCAATAATTGTTGGCCAGGACAGGCCAGGATTGCCAAATAGTGAAAACAGTTTCATAGTTTAAGAATTCCTCTCTTAAATTTGTCACTCTTCAAAATTTCAATAATGACGACCGACGACACAAAAGTCCTTCTCATTCTGAACTACTTTAGACTTTCTCCAAGTCTATGCTTTGGTCTATTAATGCTAAAGGAATGAAATTACTTCTGCAAGGCGTAAACCACAAAGAGGACGCTGCGAAGGAGTAATGAAAGAGAGGAAAACGAAATATTCCGTTTTTGTCAGCTTCTTTTCTCCTTCGAAGCGTCCTCGTCGTGGTTTATGCCCCCGCAGAAATAATGATATTCCCTTAGTCTAGAACTACTTAGGCACCGTACCCCTGTCATTTATCACTCAAGGAGAAAAGAGAATGTGCTTTTCATCTTTTGTTAATATTCAGACATCTTATAAAACAAGTTGCGGGTCTCACTTCTAGAGAGTCTGTGAACACAACAAGGAAGAAGTTCGGCTTCTAAACTGTGAAGATAATGGCCGCATGCACCACAACGAGCTACACAAAATTCCTCAAGCTCTCTTTTCCTTGCTTCAACTCTCTTTCCCAAGCTGTCTTTGTCTTTGTGACTTTCAAGGGAACTGTTTTACATACTATAAAATCACTTAAAGGTACACTGTCGTGGTGCTGATTGGATAAACAGGACAATCAAGAAGAAAAGAATTAGGCAAGGTTCAATAATTTCGCTGTACAGTGAAATTCACGAGGATGATAATGATCTGATTCCCTTTATTCTCGAAACAAAGTATGATCCAAGAGTACAAAGGCTTGGTAATTACTCGAAGGCGAAAGCTTTGTTTTTGATTTCAACATCACAACTAGCCAATAACAACCACGACAGTGTGCCTTTGGCCCCGTTCACACTGCTACGTTTTCATATGAAAACGGAGTAAAGCTTCTCCGTTTTTGCCTTGCGTTCACATTGCTCCGCTGTGAAAACGGGGCTTTTCGAAAACGATAATGAAAACGCATAAATTTGAAAACGATACGTTTTGAAAACGATCCGTTTTCAGTGTGAACGCCAAAAACGGAGACATTTGAAAACGCTTCACATTCCTTTGTTAATAGAATTTTGAATACAATGGCATTCAAAGTCGCGATTGGCGCCTTGTGGACAGCTATTAACAAAAGGCTTTATTTTGAAAAGGGGATTAACAACACCGTTTTGCAGGAGCAATGTGAACGCCTATCGTTTTTATAGCGTATCTATTTGAAAACGGAGCAATGTGAACGGGCAGCGTTTTCATCAACAAAAACGGATAGAAATGAAAACGGAGCAGTGTGAACGTAGCCTTTAAAGGACTATAACCAGGGAGCGCCGAAGGCGCGGGAGGGGAAACGGCCAGTGGAGCGCATAGACCAATGTGTGATGCACATGCAAACGAGGCAGCGGCAGAATTTGACTTGAAACTCGCGGGAAAAGGCAAGAAGAAGCAGCAGAGTTGTATTCGGAAAACTCATTTTATTGGCAATCATGACCTATGTGAGTAATTCATGCTTATTTTGATCTATTACTCGAAGGTCAATTTACGTTTTGAGGGCCTTTGCAAGGTTATACGACCATCCAAAATATTCATTTGACGATGTTTTGTTTGGCCAGGCCAAAAACGTCGGAATTGTTTATCACAGCTACACCTCGGCGGCATCTCAATTTCTTCTTACCAAAATGAACCCAAACGCTAATTTAGATAAATTCTTATGGTAAAATCATACAGTAAGCTGTCTGCAAAAGGATTTCGTTACATTTTGTTACATATCGGAGTTTCAGAGCTTTGAACTTGCTTCGAGTATTTTGCACATTCAGGCCTATTAGATTTGCTATTACAGTACAAAGCAAAATCGCAGTTGACTGTGTTGGCCTTCTATTTTCTGCAAAATTCACTATTACCCGTTGAATTTCTGGCTTGATTTTATTCAGCGAGACTGTTTTCTGTTTAATAAAAGTAAACCTTGCCCATTTTTTTGTTACACTTTTCTGTTTCAAGCAGATTTGTTTGCGGTAGTTCACCTTCTGGCCTTACGTTTTCCTATTGAAATATTAGGCAACTCGCTCATCACAACAATGCGATGGCGGCTTTCAATTTTCTGCTAGGTTCCTGGTTACCCATTGGATTTTCCATTTTCTGCAAAGTTTACTATTACCTGTTTAATGTTCGGTTTGATTCCATTCAGTGAAGCTATTGTCTGTTTTACAAAGCTGATCTTTGCACTTCATTTTACTTTTTGGTTTCAAGGTGATTTCTTTGGAAGGGCTCAACTTGTGGTCTTGTGGTTTGCTATTAAAATGTTTAGGCCAAACCACTAATCACACCAATAAGGTGCCTTTCTGTTTTCTACGAAGTTCATTATTACCCACTGAATTTCTTGTTTACTGTCACTTAGCAAAGCCCTAATCTATCTGATGATTGTAAAAATTTTATTTCATTTTGCTACACTAAAGCTGTGATGGTTGCCTTCAATTCTCTGAAGAAGTCACTCCTACTTTTTGCACTGTGATTCCAATGTAGCAATTTGAAACAAGGATGTGGACAGAGAAGGCTGTCTTACATAGCAATATAACAATTTTACAATAATTGTATGTTTTCAACCTTTCTATCACTAACCCAAAAGGGGTACCACATGATGGGGGCATGTGAGTTGTTTAACAGCCCTTTATGTTTTTCATGCACTTTCAGTTTAAAGAATCTTGATACTATTGCACCCACCCAGAACTCACATATCTGGCAATCGCTGTAAAATGTGTATTTTTGTATTTTAATTACAGTATGTACAAAGGTAGATCAAGTTCTCACTTCCCTGTGGTCATGTAATCAATGTTGTAAATGATAGTTTAAAATAATTCTCTTCATTTTGTTGCAGGGGAAGGATCCACTTGCTGTTGAGGATTGGATATTTCTTGCAGATGGTGTGTTGATGTGATGACAGCAAAGTGACCAATCTCATTGTGAACAATTATAGCTATGTTTTAAAAGAGCTGTCAGCACAGATAAAGTCCACATGGACATCCTTTGAACATTTACCATGAAGTAATTCCTTGTGCAAGATGGAAGATTGAATGGAAGATCAAAGATTTTAGAGTTTTGAAACTGTTGATCTTATGAAACTAGGCACACTTGGGAGCTATGAGACACCAAAAGTCAAAGCTAATAAAATGTCATGCAGATGCCTTATTGCATGATCTTAGACCAAGAAGTTTCATATGACTTGTTTATCATTCAATACCACAATTTGTTTCTTATTAGTTTTTAATTTAACTTTAGGTAGTGATGCACTTTTTGTTTAATAAACTTTGCATCTCAACCTAAAATCAAAAAGAGTTTCTTAACCTTGAATTGACTTCTAATTGCTTCCAAATGGTTTCTCCATTTTTGGAGAAGGCTACTCATACTGGTGTTTATTTTATCTAAGCTGTTTTAATATAAAAATGATTATCAGTTCAAAAACTGTTTTACTGCATCAAGTCTTTTAAGTGTATCAATTCCATACCATGCACCAATAGATGATTGCAATCAAAATGGCAGACAGGAATCTTTTACCATGATGCTTTGTATCACGTTGAATTTTTATTGATTTAATCAGCTGATTTCTTCAAGACCTTGCAGGATCTTGGTTTAAAATTCATAGGTGCCATCTTTACCGCAACCATCTGTTAGAGGGGACTTTGATGAATGAATTCTTGTTATCTGCTCATATATCTTCATCTTCAAAAAGCTATTCTGTATGTGAATTTTTATTACCAATTTACCACTCACTATGAGAAGCAGTGTGGGTGTGGTGTTTGTGGTACTTGGCAATGCAGCAACGCTAACCTTTCTTTCAAAAAAGCAGGAAAACAAAAGTAGAAACCAAACAGAAAGTACCTTGCAAACAGCCCTTGGAACTGATGGTCAAAATTGTGTGCTCAAAAAGTCATTTTGCAACCCTCTGTCAATTTTTGAAGTTTCCAAATTTTACCAGCACAAAATATTAATAGAAAAGTGGTCTCACAGCAGCTCATCAAATGAATTTGACTCCTATAATGTTTGTAAGAAGATGAATAGAACATACTTTCTGTCTTCACTTTATTCATCATAGACCTAATTATAACAATGAAAATTTAGATAGATGAACAAAGAAGAACACATTTAAATGTCAAGAAACACATCTCCACAGTCACAAAGACTATGCCACAACTTTTGCCCCAAATAGTAAAAACTAAATCAGAAACTTTCAGTGGCAAGTTTTGAAATTATCCTCCAATTAGCATTCCAAATTTTGGCACATTGAACTACTCAAAATTTCATGTAAAAAGTTAGATACAGGAGCATGATCATACCACTTTTGCCTACAAAGATGGTATTAGTTTTCCAGTAAAAATTGAAAGAAATATCAAGTCTTTCTATGACAGAGAAACTGTAATATCTAATGGAATTTCACTCAGTTTGTTTCATAAGCAAACAATTGTTCAACTGGAAGTTTTCCCTATATCAAGAAGGCATGACATTTGATTAGTTTATATCAATGTGAACATGGCATTGGAGTTACTGTACATAAGACATAATCAAGTCTACAACCCTTGTCAACTGTCATTATGTTCAAAGTAGTGCAAGGAGCTGTAATGTGAAGGCTATGTCAGTTGTGGATAACACCACTGGACAACAGTGCTCTCAAGCAGGTCCTCTTTTCAAAGAGCCAGGCATAAATTAATGTTTGTGTGACTTGCTCTCTCCTTTGTTTCACTGAAAATTTTTTCTCATCAGAAGTGTTGTATTCATTCTTGTTGAGATGAATTGCTTTGTAATGAAACCAGTAGATTTCTTTGTAAGACTCTGTGTCTCTGACAAAGTTCTGTAATACATAAACTTATGCCAAATCTGCAGTTTGTTCGTAAACAAAACTTCTTGCCACACAGGAATCTTCATTCTTCTGTTCTGTAGGTGCAAATAACTCAAACGACCTCTTTATTCAAAGCTATCATTCTCTGAACCCAGGAACAACAAACTATCATGCTGTTCCCCTCTACAAAACCAGCAGTAGCTGCGAAAATTTAGTGCTTCTCTCTTCACAACTCTCGTCGGAAGTCGCCATTAATCGGAGCCTCGTTTTCGAATTCTGCATCACACATCGGAAATCAATTGAATGGCCGTTTCCCCTCCCGCGCCTTCGGCGCTCCCTGACTATAACAACACTCTGCCAACGTCAGTTACACACGTCAGTAACTGCAAAAGTTTGAACCTTTGATGATTTGAAAAACCTGAAGAACCTCTGCTAATTACATTATGCCAGTTTGTGGCCTTAAATCGTTTTATCAAGGTTTTTGCTGAAACCAAATATGTGACCCGACATGTTGTTGACAAGCTAAGACTTCTAAAGTGAGACAACGAGGATGAATTTCCAGGCACATTAAATCCACGAGGTGCTGAAATGAAGTGTAGCATTTCAGGGTAGGCATGGGGTCTGGTTTATTATGATCCAGTCTTGCTCCAAGTCAATTCCGTGGTATATCAGCACAATGGAAAATAATTACCTCTACGGGGGCGTACTCTTCGTAGTTTACGCCCCCGCAGAGGTAATTTTCTCTCTTACTGCTGATATACAACGGAATATAGACTTGGAGCATGTCTAGTCTGATTGTGACCTGCCTTTAACGGTATGAGCACTTCATATCGATTTTCATTTCACTTTAGCTTTGTAATTGGATTATCTATTTTCGGTTGTAGATTTTTCACTTGTAAGTTTTCAATTGTAAATTTTTGTCACGGCGCCCTGAAAAGCGGCCTTTGCCGACAGGATTACCATGGATGGAGGTGTATAAAGAAATGAAATTTGGTCCATAAAGTGAAGCCCTCCTAGGCACTTTAATCATTCCAAGCAGTTTTACGTCATATTGTGTCCTAGAATGCTCTGTTGAAGAGAACAAAAGATCTTAGAGAACAATAAAATGCTTGATGGCATATTGATGCAGAAGTCTAAACAGTAAGTTTGAAAAACCTACTGCAGCCTTTTTCTATCTCTTTCTCAGTGCTCGAGACAAATGGCATTTAAGTTATTGAATATCACTGAAATCGATCCTTTCATGGCTCCCAGCGAAGCACTCATGTGGCCGTAGTTCTGTGCCGTAGTCTGATTTGTTAAGACAAAAGCTTGGACACAGAATGGGCTGTCATTGACCAATCACATTCCTCGATTCACAGCAGAAGACAAATCGCCGGAGGCCATGAGGAGTTAAGGTGCTGCAACAAATCTGTTTACAATTTTAAGAGGGGACATCCAGCATTATAGGTGGCACATTCCTTAAACAATTAACTTATTTTGACAGCACACTTTACTCTTTCCATTGGTACTTTACGCGATTTCTTGACACACAACTACACTAAACTTACAGAGCTATTTATACCTAAACAGTCACCAATTCCATCCTTCTCATTGCTATCACAGTCATTAATCATCTCCTCGTCTTGGTAAGTTGATAGTTTGTTCACATGTCTTTGCTTCTGTTCAAGCACACTTAAATGTCTTGGAATTGTTTTGTATTTGTCTCTAAGCAATTGCCTATTAAGGAAATGCAATATTTTGTATCTTTCCTTGATTTGAGTATCGAGAATTTCAAGTTCTGATAAAATTTCATTCTGTTTTGCTCTCTGATACTGACTCAGTTTCGTTATTGCGGTTAGGAACTCTTCAAGATCTTTCAACTCAGAGATGAGTTTCTTTTCATTTACCTCCATTTCAAGTTCATCAAAATGTTCAATTTCTTCTGATATAAATCCGATTTGATGTTCTAGCTGTGCAATTGAAAGTTCTTTGTGTAAAAGTTCTTCATTTAGTTTTGTCGTCTGAAGGCAAACACAATTAATCGCTTCAAGCAACTCTTCACCATCATTGCATGTGTCGTTATTACGAACAGTATCACTTAACAGCATCACTTGACACGCATGTGAAACATCGCTGCAAGCGTCTGGTGACTCAGTAAAATTGTTACCAGTTTCGCAAGCAACGCTCGCGCAGTTTGCTTCAATTTTCAAATTTTCAACAGTTTCTTCTAACCTGTTGCAACTATGAACTTTGACATTTGGTACTTTGTGACAACCACAACTCACCTCAATAACCTTTGAGCTAGGAACCCTGACTTTGCTTTCTTTGTCACAGTTTCTGCAAATAACATCTGCTTCATCAGAATCAGGAAGATTGGCTTTAGCTAGCTCATCATAAGTGCAAATAATCCCAGTATTCCCAAGCCTAGGTAATTTTGTATTCGCTACTTTGTCACAAGAACAAATGATCTCAGTGCCGTTAGAATCAGCAGCTTTAGTAGTTTCTCCAGTCTCGCTTTCGCTCCGGGCTCGCACACATCGTGCTTGTTTACTTTTCTCGCATTCACTGATTTCACAGTTTGTAAAATCACAATTTGTTGCTTCACATACAATATCGTCCTTTGAATTCGTTTTCCAGACATGGCAATCAGTCTCACAATCAGACTGACTACAGTTTCTGCACTTAAACCCAGAGTCGTTTTGAACTTTTTGTTGTTCAAATTTCTCTTCCTCGCAGCTTTGATCAAAACTAATTCGGTCATCACGTGATATAGTATCCAATGACGACTCATAATCTAAAGATGGTAGCCCACTATCTGTTTCTGCTTCAGCATAATCTGCCAATTCTTCGCTTTGTTTACTCGAAGTTTCGTTCATTGAATCTTTACGCGTTATTTCACTGTCTGCTTGCTTACCATCATTGGATGCTTTCCCTGTCTTCGAGCCATTATTGTTTAAATCAGCCTCTACGGTCACAACAATAGGCTTTTGCTCGCTATTGTCACTGTTATCGAGAAAGTATGTTGTTGAGCTACGTTTTAAACCTTGCAGCCAGGTCGATAATTTGTTCCTTTTGACTGACATTTTTGCTCTTCTAAATGTTTCTTTGGCTTCATGTTGAATTTCACATAAAGAGGCGATGTCCGAATCATCATAATGCTTCCTAGCTATCAAATTCCTAATTTTCCGATTACTGTTTTTCGACATTTCGAGATCCGAATCATCAAAAGCTCTCTGTTCTGTCCATTTTCGCTTGCCCGAATTTCGACAACTGCAATGTTCATTTGAAGAACTTTTTGTTGCTGTCTCACATATCGAGTTCAAATCGATCCTTTCAGATTCTGTAAAAGATTTTGGTCTTTCTTTGATCAATTTCTGCGATATCCTTGCATTTTTCTCGCTGAAGGAATTACTTCGAGAGAACGATCTTTGCTTCAGACGGCCACTTTCCGTTTTCTGGTCTAATCTGGAAGATTTATGGCGTTCCGAGTTCCTTCTGTGCAGTTTCTTCGGTTGTTTTTCAAAATCAGGGACAGTTTGATTCAACGAAGACTTTCCACTTGATGGGATTAATTTTGACGGAAAACTTTCCCCCTTCGACTCTTCAAAGCTCCTTTTATGTCGCCGTCCAGATTTACTTTTTGAATTCGACTTTTTTGATATGCCATCTGACTCCCCAGAGCTGATTCCAGACGACGTTATAGATCTCTCACTTGATCTCCTACATTCAACAATGCTGAGATTCCCCAAGGACCTTGATAATGTAGCACTCAAGGTCGGCAATTGTTCTTTCGAACGATACTTTGCAATTGCGCATAGGACATCTTTCCTTGATGTTTCTTTCTCAACTCCTCTGATTAAATATCTCGTCCCATCTATGCTAACTTTTAATGCAAAGTTCGACATTATTTTCCCGTTGTCACCTGTTGAAATGATAACAAAATTGAATAACCCAAGGATGGATTATTGTGTTTCTACAAAACCTGACCTTCTTGTTATTAAAATTCACATAGTGCTTCATAAACACATTACAGTTCTGTAAATTCGTTATTCCCAAGCAAGCGAATAGCCTGGTTGACTTTTTAGATCTATTGCAAGAACCTGTTAAGTTTATTGAAAACATTGAAGACGCATGGTGAGCATACTAAACGTTATTTCTTCACGAGGGGGCAACATTACTGTGATATGTTCAACATAAAGGATTTCAAAGCAACTGCGGCTTAAACACACAACAATAAGTGACCTGGACGAAAATCATATTTCAATGTTGAAAATCTACCAAATGAATTTCTATTTCAGCTTGCCGGGTATTAGAAACAATAGAATCCCTCTTTTATGATCGGAAATTTAATTTTAGAATGTCACACAACAAACGTTTCGGATTCCAATTTAATTCAAATTTGCATGCTTTCAAAGAAATGATGCATTAAACATTCGTTTTAATGTTCAACAGGGCTGGCAATTGAATAATAGAATTAGAAGTCGTCTTTATTCGTAATGTGATACGGGCGTGGCACATGAGCGATGAATGAAGGGAAGCCTTGAACCGCGCCTTGAACCTGTGCCGTTTGACAAGTGGCCGAAGGGCCAATAATCTTTGTGTGAAAACTTCAGGGAAATTCTAATGTTAAAGGGAGAGGCCGATCATTCCAAAAGAATTGCGTAAAAATCCCGTAAATGTCGAAAAAGTTGAAAATCTCAACAATGTTTACAAAACTTTGAAAATCTCAAAGAAAATTCTGAGGATCTTCGTAAATCTTGAAATATCCCAAAGATCTCCCTAAAAGGACACATTTGTGCAAAGAAGTCTCTCGAAAATTATTTTCACACGCTGCAAGGGCGTTGCAAGGAAATATGCGAGTACTGGCGACTGACGTAGTCGCGTAGTCACGGGGTGGACTGTAGTGGACGTGTCCACTCTAGTTATCCCAGGAATGTATTTCCACAGAAGCAAAAATAGAATTCATTTCCTTCTTGGTCTACCATGCGCTTTTTGGGGCTGACTACACCTATAACTTGCTGCATATAATTTTCAGATAATTTTGAACTTCTAAGATCTTCCAGGTGTGCAAAAATGTTATGCAACTGGAATTAGTCTTGAGAGCACGATAAGCATCTTATATGAACACGTGTCACCCATTACTTACAATTGTTTTTTGAGAAAGTCAAAATTGTTAAAATGAGTCTCCGCTCCGGCAACTTGCTGAAGGTGTTCATAAAATGAAATGGGGGGAGCTCACTCTAACCGAAACTTCTCAAGCATTGTTACCAGAAGCAAATCACTCTCTTGAAGTCTCTTACACTTTATATGGAATTCTTTTCCGTGCAGAAATCCCTTACATACTCTCAAAATCCTTGTAGTCTTCTCGAAATCTTGTACTCTTTTTGAGGGGGTGGTATACTCTGCGGCTGTTACGCTGTTACTGCGTGCACTGAATTTGGACTATGAAACGAAACGCATTATTGTTTATCTCTTTTCAACAACATCTGTACAGGGGATCTATATCAACGCATTTATTCAAGTTTACGAAGCGTTCGGTGATAAAGATACTTTTTTACATGCTGATCTGCTAAAAATACTAGCACAAATACCAAAGTGACATACCAAAGTTTACTTTTTGGACTGACAGGAAAGTAAACAAAGCACTCCCAACGCAGCAAATAAGTGATAAACAAAGAAAATTGTAGTAATTACCTTGACATCACTTCATAGGTACACGGATTTCTTCATTTGCCGGTGAGCAAACTTGCTCGAGGTGGTTTCTTTCAGAATGAGTTCTGTCTTGAGTTTGGTTATCCAACCAACCACTTCTGCTCTCCAGACTGATACACAATCAACCTTTTAAACGACCACAACTTCTTTGAGGTGACAATAAGGCTAACACTCTCCAACCAAAACCTGAAAATTTGAAACAAAAATACTTTAGAAATGTTTAAATCCCTCTGTGGAATTTATGGCGTACGACACCTGCAACAATCTGTTAATCGCTATTTCTCATCAGAAAAGAAAAAGGAACACCACATATCTTTTGAATTGCCTGCAATGAAAATCGCACATCAATGGCTTTTTAGCCCATTATCATTATTTGGCAGGACTATTCTGGCGATAGATATGAGCACGCATGCTTGGTTCCCAACTGATTAGATGTGTTTGCTGAAGATCCTATTTCAAGATGAGATACAGCAGGAAGAAAAAATTTGATAGGGTTTGAAATATTCAAGAAATGTTGCTCAAAAATCGCAAATACTTCAAAAATAGATCGTTAAGGATTTTTAAAATTTGATGACACAGACAGACAATCTTTGACGGTCTAGAATCTAAAAATTCTGTACTTACACTACTTACAACTTCTGTAAAGTGCTTTTCTAACTCTGTTAAAACGTAGTTAGTTCACGGTCATTGAAGATGAGATCGGATGAGCCAGGCAGAGCAGCAAACAAACTCTGAGAACAATTTTTAAAATGTCCAGGAATTATTTTTGTTAAAATCGCAAAACTGTCAAAGACAGATAAAGCGGGCATTTCAACCAACACCAGGTTTCCCAAAATGATGTATCATATATATGCAATTAGGACGTCGTGCCTAAATCTGAAATCTGATATATCATAACATAAATATTTAGGCACGACGTTCTATCAGCTAATTACAAATATTTGAAAAAAGAAAAACCTATTTAATCACAATTAATGTTAGAAAACCTTATAGGTTCTAATAGGCTGCTCTTTAATTGATATTGAGTTAGATGAATACTGCCAGTCCACCCACAACCCAGCAACACTCCCGAGAGACGGTACCACATAGGCCCAACCCGGTCCAATCATCCGCAATCATCGTTCGCAGAGCTGTATAGTCATCAATTATGCGCCAATTTCAATGAGTAACCTCTCATTTTGAAGCCCAAAGACTAACCTAGATGCGCCTAGATGTAGAGATTTATTTCACTAAATTTGGTCATATGGCTCAATAGCCATGTGCAATTCTACTTGGAAGCCATTTCTAATAAAGTTGCGCGGAACACTAAAACACCGTGATCAAATTTCATTCGATTTTCATCTTCGATGAGTTGAAAATTGCATTGAATTGATCACCCTTTAAGAAAGATATCTAAACAACCCATATACATTGAAAAGTGTAAGAAATATATATTTGTCATCAAGTTTTACTCTTTGGAAGTTATACTCACATTCATGTTTTGAAGTTAAAACTTGGAACATCGACTCTGCTTGGAAGAAGTCTTCCAAAACAAGTCTCAAGTAAAATAACCCGTAGCTCTTGTTTGACATGGCCGATTTTAGTGGAATGAATTTTTTCATCTAAGTTGCGCTTTCTGCTACAAAATGATTGGTGTTTCAATCAAATTGGTCCATAATCTAAGAAAGCACATCGTGGCAAACGCTCTATACATCATCTATGGACAGCCGGTACCTACTACAACTTCTTGTTATGGTGACTTTCCAAAATCAGAAGTGTTTGCTCAGAATCCTTCAAGATGAGATTGAGATAGACAAGGAAATGGGCTCCATTCAAAATGCTAAGGAAATATTACTTACACAGGGTGCTAAACTGTCGAAGAAAGCTAAAGCTGGCATTTCAACCAAACTACTTAAAACTCTTTTGAGGGTGATTTTTCCCAGATTTTCCAACTCTTATCAAAACTCTTTGCTCAAAATCCTTAAGATGAGATGGACAAGGCAATAAGGCACAGTTCAAAATGTTAACGAAATATTTCCCAAACATTGCAAAACTGTCAAAGAGAGTTGAAGTTTACATTTCTACCAAATTACTTACAATTTCCTTTTCTGCGCGTGATTTTCCAACTCCGACAAAAAGTGTTTGTTGAAGGTCCTGCACGGTTTTTAGTATTCAGGACAGGACATATTTATCAAAGAATGATTAGACGAATGAGGAAATGTGATCTTCAACTTTTTTACTTTTTTGAGACGTCATTCCACGCAGACGTAAAAGGTCACGTGACCTCGTCCTCTGAGACGCAGCAATCCAATGGCCTTTGAAATGAACCGCAAGCCAGCTTTATGGACAGAAACCATTTGTCTAGTTTTTTCCATTTTGTTTGAAACAAAGCCAACATGAGCAGCAACCATTCTTGAAATAAATTGGCTTTCGTTACGTAAAATGTTTTGACGTCAAATATCTTCAAGATCTGAATTGAATGAGAGCAATCTATCTTCATAAAAACAAAGAACATGATATTGTGTCTGGTATAGATTTACGTCATCAAGGGTGATGACATGCCTCTTGCATGATTGACATTGAAAACATGGGATGAGAAAGAGGTAATCGTCTTGAGGTCTGTCTGACGGAACAAGACGGCATAACAATTAATTTGTCTGATTTGTTTAAATGGAATACGAAGACCAGCATGCTTTGCACGAAGTCAACGACTTGCTCTGCACAGCTTCGAGAATAACTGACTGTACGAAAATTCAGTAATTTCGCTGTACAGTGAAATTCACGAGGATGATAATGATCTGATTCCCTTTATTCTCGAAACAAAGTATGATCCAAGAGCATAAAGGCTTGGTAATTACTCAAAGGCCAGAGCTTTGTTTTTGATTTCAACATCACAACTAGCCAATCACTACCACGACGGTGTGCCTTTAAACCAGCTTTATCAACACCAGCTTACACTTCAACCAATCAAAAGCATTCGATTTGTTGAACTGACCAATTAGAAGGCCTCATTTGTTAAAAGAGACAATCAACAATCTCCTCACATTCATTGGACAAATCACTGACATCCAAGAAAAAGCATTACAAGTTTTAAGTATCCCCAAGTTTCTTTAGACTGTAGATTTATCTGTAATTTGCTCCCTGCCGTTTGTGTTTTTGATTACAAAGTCCAACTTTGTAATCTAAGGGGGGACTCGATGTCAGTAAGAAAGTAAGAAAGAAAGAAAGAAAGAAAGAAAGTCACGCTCGTTAAAGCAATTGATTAACGTTTTATCTCTGCTAATTGGCACTGAAATAAAGAAAGCGCACATAAAGAGCATACAAGACAGAAGTTTCCCGCGATCCTATAGCAACATTTGACGTCGGCTTATTTCATGTTAGACAGATTTGACACCATAAGATGGATAAATTACTAGGATGTTTACCCTGGCACAGCAACAAATTCACCCAGAATTGGCACGTTCTTGACTTCATTAGCAGCTTAATTATGTCAAAACAATCGTTTTCTAGAACGAACGAATCATTAGCCACTTATTGATAGTACTCATTATGCAAATAACTCAACTTTAGAGGATGATGTAACCGGCGGCCTGCACAGAGGCTAGCATTTGCAGCATAACCAAAGGTAGAAGGACCCCCCTCCTACACAGCAACGGATGCAATCATCGCAGGTGAAGTTGAGACGAAAGGTGCAGAATCCCAGCAAGCAATGGCGCCATGGACTGGGGGAAGGGACGTGATCACACTGAACCAAAACATCTTCATGCATATCATTCTGCACAGAGGAATCTTCGTGACTGCTTGTCTCAAATTAGATGCCCGCGAATAGCAACAACTGAAACGTTCTGTAGGGTTCTGCATGGATAATTTTGCGTTATCGTAAATCTCACATGACATCTCATTTGACACAGATGCACCAATAGTTTTGTGCACGAACTATAATCAAACTAGGGGTAATGACTTTTGATTTTTGCGTATCATTCTCGTTTGACATAAAGACCAAAATATTGCCATTGACCTTGAGGCGATTCTTGTCCTTATACTAGGAGCAACACTCATCTCTCTGACTGTAGCAAAAAACAGAATCAACGATCATTTGGGGTTATGAAGAAATCAATAATCAGATATTCTTATGCTTGTTTAGCTCAGGACGGACTTTGTAATCATCCAAAAGGATCTTATGTTTTGCTAGTTGTAATTAGCTACAATTCCTTTATTCTCTTATTTTATATGTTATGTTTTCTTTTTAGGTAGTAGCCTGATAGTGTAGAAGCTAAAAGTGATGAAAAGATGAAAAAAAATTTGATAACCTCGCTTAGTTAAGGTTTTCTTAACTTGCAGTGTGAATGGGATGTGTGAAGGGGGTATTGCCAGTCTTCGATTGAACCAAATAGATTTTTAGATTCCGAAGTTTTCGATTGAACCAAATAGGTTTTTAGATTCCGAAGTTTTTAGATTCCGAAGTTAAGGTTTTCTTAACTTGCAGTGTGAATGGGATGTGTGAAGGGGGTATTGCCAGTTTTCGATTGAACCAAATAGATTTTTAGATTCCGAAGTTTTCGATTGAACCAAATAGGTTTTTAGATTCCGAAGTTTTTATATTAGTCATTTTTGTAATTTAGTTTAGTTTTAATTTATGGGAGGGCCCCTTGAAAATCAGCACTTCTGCTGAAGGGCTACCCTCCCCGTTAGATAAATAAATCAAATCAAATCAAATCAAATCAATCAAATCAACCAAATATAAGTGAAACGAACTCAGTTCCGATCAGATGACTGCGTTGGAGCAAAACAGCATATCCACTGTTGAGGCACAGGTCCCTTCAATTCATTATGCTACTAAAATCATCAATTATTGAAAAGATCATGACCACAGGGGTTAAAGGTAAGCGGTTTAAAACACTTTGTCGCCTTGTATCGCAAAAATAAACCAAATATACTGAAACAAATAGATCTAATAGATTATGTTATTGAATGAGAAATGCTATTTTCGATGTGTTCAATTCATGTGAAGATGATAAACTGTAATCCTAGGCCTTAGACAAAAGATCACAAATGAAACGCTAAGGATCACGCGTAATCCAGCAACTCACAAAAAAAGATTATGTTTAATCCATAATCTAACTCGGGAGTCTTTAAAAGGACGCAAGCTGAGCCTCATTAGATTATGTCTGCAAATTCTGCAAGTGGAATAAATAAATCGTGATCATATAACTTGCCTTCCTTTCTGAGCAGAATGCTTTTATCAAAACTTGGATTACTCAAGCATTACACGGCATTGCACTCACTCAAAATCGAAATCTCTCTCAGACAGCTTTTTCTCCCTGTGAAAACCAGGGTTGCCAGATGTCCGAAATGGTCGGCGGCCAAAATTGCTACGGTTGGCGGCCAAATTCGGCCAATCAAACAAAATGCTAAATGATAGCCAAATTTCGGCCAATTGTGTCCAGTAAACGTGTAGTTAGGAATAGCTTTGTGTGCTAGAACAACTTTTACGCCTTCATATTTGAAACATTTGCTCGTGTTTTACTACTTTTCTCATTTTTACACAGGAAATCTTGAGATTTTTACAACGGATTTGAGCATCAATTGTCGAAAAATAGTGGTTTCCTTTGTTTATTTGCGGATATTCCATTTACGGCCAAAATTCGGCCAACTTTTGCGTTTTCGGCCAAATCACTCTATGACGGCCAAGGGGCTTAAAAAACGACCAGAATCGAGAAATTTGGCCGTCAAATCGGCCAAATGGCAACCCTGGTGAAAACTAGATAATGTCACAATGTTGCTTGTGATGATTTGATTGGCTGACTCAAAAGTATTCTATCCAAAACACTTTTAATCTAATGCTCGTGGCATATGCTGTTCATCTGGTTTTGAATTTCCTAATCAATCTGTTATTTTTACTTTCTTACCATAAATTAACAACAACATGTCAGATTGACTCAAATGAGATCTCAAGCTCTACATTGAAGGATATCAACATAGTAAGGCCCAGCATTTAAGAAACCACCTAAACTAAAAGAAACCTTTAGGCTACTGAAAAATGATTGCCCCCCCCTACCTATAAGAAACTCTTTAGGCTCAAACCCAAGACATAGTTCCTTGTATTTCGAGTGACAAAGTACTGGTCCGATGGTCTTTGAGCATAACACTTCATACAGGATTCGTTAAGAAATTGCAAGCTAGATATAGTGGATTTAACAGATTTTTACCAAAATATTAACTGACGTCCTTAAGAATCATTGATGACACACACATACTACGGCAAAATATGGCTGACATATCAATAGACAACACCATCTTGGTTAGTGCAAACTTATTTCTCTAGGACTTCCCAGAAAAGAAATTAAAAACATCTGATTGAGCCTAAAAGATATGAATTATCATAGATATTAGAAACATTTTAGGCTAAGGTGTGAAAAAGTCACGGGGGTATTCCATAGTAAAGGTACCCGGGGACGTGCCGCCTGCAAGGGTATACTTTTCGGACTTCTAGTCTAGCCAAGGGTATACTTTTAGGTGTTTTTGGTCGAGTTTAGTCAAGGCAAGGGTAGGAAAAATTTACATGATGCTCAATCAGATGCAGATCTAGGGCTCTTAGAAATTGTCATAAAATGTTAATGTTTTCCAGTAGTAAGGTGGAGTAAATTTGTCCCAACAGAATACGTCCCGACACCTTGCAAATAATTTTGACTATGACTGAATGCCAGAAAAAATATCAACTACAAAAATAGAATTCTTCCAAATAAATAAATGCAGCTACCACAGCGAGTTGTTTATCAATACTTTTCACAAGCAAGATTCTTGATAATTTTTTATCAGATGCAGAGCATCGTTGATTAACTCAGCGTGAGCACTGAACGACAGGTGAGCCCAAACAGATCGTAAATTAAACATAGCAAGGAAACAATGCAATCAATTTATGAATGAATGAGTAAGGCAAACACCTTATGGTATCTTCTTTAATCTAAACGTTCTAATAAATTAACCAATGATAAAATTTCAAAGATTTCTCCACCTATCTTGTCAATAATTTTCTTGGGACATTATCAGTTCTAAGGTAGGCATGTCGGACTGCCCTAAGCAGTTCATACAAAGCACAGATGGCTGGATCAGGTCTTGCAAATCTTGCAACTTAAAACTTAAAAGTCTTCAGAATTGCAATGATCTCGATCGATATATAGGGTGTCATAAAGAACATGTGCGCCATTTGAATGATTGCTCCGGAGCAGCCATTACTCCGATTTGCCTGCTTTTGAAATTTTTTGATAGAAGAGATATCAACTTAAAATTTGAGAGTTTGTTTCGGTAAATCTGATATATGACTGCTGATTTATGATGCAAGAAAACAAAACTTACCAATCGCCTCAAACCAATGGATTTGATTTTCTCTGTCATGTCAAAATCAAAGAGATTGAGTGAAACTAAACGAACTCAGCCCGGTCTTTCAGCCTTTCGTAAACGAATCAGGTAGTCATAGATTAGATTTTATGAAAACTAACAAGAAAATATAATATAATATAATAAAAAAAATATCTAGGGTTGCTAGAAATGGTTATGTGCAGCTAATTTGCGCATTGGTACGAACGTTTCGGACAAATTCCAAGGTCCATCATCAAAATCATCATCACATCATCATCATCATCATCATCATCATCATCATCATCATCATCATCATCATCATCATCATCATCATCATCATCATCATCATCATCATCATCATCATCATCATCATCATCATCATCATCATCATCATCATCATCATCATCATCATCATCATCATCATCATCATCATCATCATCATCATCATCATCATCATCATCATCATCATCATCATCATCATCATCATCATCATCATCATCATCATCATCATCATCATCATCATCATCATCATCATCATCATCATCATCATCATCATCATCATCATCATCATCATCATCATCATCATCATCATCATCATCATCATCATCATACATGAATTTTAGGACCAACTGGACTTCAACTTTACATCTTTACGAGGAAACACGTTTGGGAGTAGTAAATGATCAAAACGATCAAGAACATTAGCTAGGGAGCCTTTGGAACGCAATGCTGTTGGTTTAAATTGATTTTAAGACATCAGAGTCCTCAACTTTACATCTATGGGGTGATTGGCCGAGGAGCTTAAAATAGTTTTCGTTGAAAAATAGCTGAAGTTAAGCTCGGTCGAGTGAGGTCAAACTCCAAAGTGAGCTCGGAGGCCTGACCGTACAACACACCTCGTCGTTCTTCGGAAGGGACGTTAAACTAGGGGTTCCATGCCTGGATGCGGCAAGCACAGTGGGCCTAAATTAACTTTCAGTGGTTAGAAATCCAGACAAGCCCACTCAAAACCAAGTGAAAAACAAAAAAAAAGAGAAGCAAATTAATCGATGAACGCATGTCAATGTCTGCAGTACTTGTGCTGCATGTAACGATTTCCTGCAACGCTAGGCATGTTTTTCTTCTTAGTTCTTATAAAATCTATTCATGACAAAGTGGTTCATCCATGGAAATTAGAAAAAAGGGCTAGGTGCGTGTTTTCACTCATTTCCCTTTGTTTTGACATTGATGGACAATATCAAATTATCTACTTTTGACACAACCACTAATTGTCACTATCTTGCTTCATAAACCGGGGGGGGGGTACTCCTATACTTGACTTGACAGGATGTGCCGCTCAACAGGGTCAGCATGTCCTTTTACGGTAAAAATTATGCGACAGGGTGTCCTTTTTGATAAAAATTATGCGACAGGGTATTACAATTGATGAGAAAATTATGCGACAGGGTATCACGTGGAGGCACACCTTTTAGAGTTATCATGAAACAATGGAGTTTGGTAAAATTTTTATGCGACAGGGTATACTTTTGGGCAATTTTTTATGCGACAGGGTATAGGGTGTTGAGCGGTTTGCCACACACCCCCGTCACTTCCCTAGTCAAGTAACCCCCCCCCCCCGGTTCATAAATCAGTAACTACATATAAGAGTTATGTATTATGTATTCTTGATCACAAACTGTTAGTTGAGACAGTCTCAATTGAAAATTTTCAACAAGTGGAAAATCAGTTTCATTGATGCCCCGCAGCAACCATTCAAAATGGCGCACATGTTTTTGGGACAACCTATGTATATAATGGTTTTAATCTCGTTTCAACAATTATGCTATGTTTACATGATCCCCCTAAAACCCATCCTCCCGACTGACGGGGTCAACGCGCTAAAAGAATATTAAAATCAAATAAAATAAACTGTAAGCCGTCAAGGAAAAAATGATTCACTCTGGCACTATGGCAGATATTTTCCGCCAATGTAATCTCTATATTTGAATCTCTGTATTAGGATTTCTATATTGGCTTTCGGTCTGACAAGAATGTTTTGGGCAAACATTCGGCCTAAAAAATTAGAGACAAAATAAACAGAGCGAGGTAAATTTGGTTAACGTTGACGATGAAAAGAATATTTCAATGATTCATGTACTGACAACGGACATAACAGAAAAGAAACTAATATTTCATAATATCTAAACCGTTTGCACGTGTCAATATATCACATTCACATTTAGGACGCCTCATATTATCTGAAAAGTTGCGTTATGTAGTTAGTAGCTTCTCACTGACCTTGTTTAATTACGACAACGTTGACAAAATTTTCGTATAACTTTTGAAGAATGAGATCCTTCACAATTTTGACAGAGGTATATCTCAGCATTTCAAAGAATTAGACGCTTAGTTATGATTTAGAAGGAAACTATTTCCTTTAATACATGACATATTAAACATGGTGTAGAATTTACTGTAGATGATTTTCATTTAGACTTGTCACATTAATCTATATTCAATTTAGTTGATTGAGATGAATAGCTAACACAAGGGCTGCATATGCAAGTCTCCAATTAACCTATTGTAAACTGGGTGTTGTGGACACAATTTGGGTGTTGATCGTGTCCATAATACCTGGTCTAAAATGTTCCTAAATGAATAAATTAATTTCGTTACCTTTCTAGTCTTCAATTCACTGTTGATCTTCTCTTTCTTGATTTGGAGCCGATGGCTCGCTCTCGACAATTTGAAATAGGCCTAAAGTTTAAACTGTACCGCGTTCTGAAAATTATGACCTGAGAACTCGTTCCCAGATCAACGCTACCTCCAAACGACTAATCCTCGTCGATCTGGGGACTAGTTTCCAGGTCATAATCTTCAGACCGCGGTACAGTTTAAACTTTAGGCCAATTTCAAATTTTCGAGAGCAAGCCTTCAGCTCCAAATCAAGAAAGAGAAGATGAACAGTGAATTCAAGACTAGAAAGGTAACGAAATACATTGATTCATTTAGGAACATTTTAGGCCAGGTATTATGGACACGATCAACACCCAAATTGTGTCCACAATACCCATGATTGTATTTGATGATTTCGACCCGTGTACAAAAATGTTTTAGCTAGAGGAACAATAGCGCGCAAAGGCGTTTTTTTGTCCTGGCTTACCTCGCAGATTACCTCAAGCTTCGGGAAATTGCAAATTTCTGCTATATCATCTAAAACCATCATATGCCTTTTAAAAGTAAAAAGCTAGTAAGGAGAAAAAATGATGGAAAAGTCACCTACACCACGACCTCTATGCATTAATTTCGGTAGATTATAGATTGTAACTGATTTACGAAAACTATGGTCTCTCCAGCTTCAGTAATCTAAGCCACTGGTTTATTTCTCTTCAAGATCTCATCATACTTTCTGCAACAGAGGATTTTTAAAGAAAGAAAACCTCATGCCTTCTTCACATCCATGTGTATATTGTCAGAAAAATATACGAGCCTCTTTCCATTATTGACACTGAAAGCTGACAGAAATTTAGAACCTCGAGCTTTTCACATCACTTTGTATATTTCAAGAAATAACATATGAGCTTCACTCAATTGACATTGCAAACTAACAGAAATGCTTAACATCGCTGTGTTTATTTCAAGAAAAAATATACAGCTTCACTCCACTGATATTGCAAACTAACAGAAATTCCGAGCCTCGTGCCTTCTTCACACCACTGTTTATATTTTCAGAAAAATTATACGAGCTTCACTCCATTGACATTGCAAACTAACAGAAATTCTGAACCTAATGCCTTCTTCACACCACTGTTTATATTTTCAGAAAAAAACATACGGGCTTCACTCCACTCCATTGACATTGCTAACAAACACAAATTCTGAACTGAACAATAAACGAATTAAACTCAAAGCACAGTGCATCCATTCCCCTCTTACGAAAGTGATTATACTTTACCTTGTCTGACAACCATATGGTTTTATTTTCGAATCACCGCAGCTATCTATCATCAATTATCTTCAATTACAGGGACGTAGGAAGCATCTCAAACTTGGGGGGCACGACGCTTCGAGGGCACTTTTTCCTTTAGAAAAAGGAGGCATTTTCTAAATATAAAATGGGCACTTCTTTGTTCATTGCATAATCTTGGGGACAAGTGCCCCAAGTGCCCCCTGGTTCCTACGTCTATGTTCAGCTACTCACAACTCTGACTGAGAACTCTGTTTTACACCAAATGTAAATCATCATTCCTTCACTTACATGATATTTTTAACGGTGCTAAGGTTCACAGTATCGCAGACCGTTAACTCTGCATACAACTGGTTTCCTATAGGACTATGATCTAAATACTGTTTTATTAAAAAAGCTACAGTCAGTGACCACAACAGCTCATTCGAAAGCAAACCTTTTACAACAATGCTAACAAGTTCCACAAAGTTTTATGTGATAAGAAATTGTGCGAATCGCTTGGAGGTTTTGAAACTAAACTGAAGGACAGTTAGACGTCAATCTTGAATCTCTGTTCATCTCGAAACTTCTGGCTGTCTCGAAAAATTCCTCGAGCGACTCGCTAAAAATACCACTTTTAAGTCAACTTATCATGCATCGTAAAGAGTAGCTCGCTAAAGTTCGGGCTCAGTAACTCTAAAATCCAATTGAAACCATGGGCATTGTGGACACGATTTGTGAGTAGAACGTGTCCACAAGCCCTAGCCTAAATGTGGACACGTTGGACACATAAGTCGTGTCCACAATACCCTTGCTGAAACGTGGGAATTTGGAGGCAAAGAAAGACGGATGTCCATGCGGAACAAGAATCAACCTGTCAAAATACTTACCTTGCATATATTTATTGTTTCACCGTAATTTGGCACTCAATTTGAAGAGTCAAGATCCTTCCAAAATATTCTCAAGGTACCTAATTATCGGAAATTTATGATGAATAGAGGTAAAGCGAATCTTAAAAATAAACGTCATTGTAACTGAGAAACATTTTGTTTCCCAATTTGCGCGATCTAAAATAATTGTATTTACAATGCTTTCCCTTCAATAAGAGTCCATTCAAAGTCTCATCCATCTGATGTACATACCTTGCTAGAAGCCATAATTTACCCATAGTCAGGCAATTAAAATGCTAACAGACTATGAAATCACATCTTTTAGTAGCCTTCAAAGCACGGCTACATTTCCAATAAAGTCAACCATTAAACATGACGATAAACAAAATTGTACTCACCGATTAAATTCAATCAATCAACACACTCGTCCACAGACATCTGCAATGAACACTTCGAATCCTGCAACCAAACAAATTCTTTTAGACCCTCCACTAAAACACGCTTTATTTATAAAACGCATAACTAGTTTAAGTATGACTTGCTTTAGAATTCCTTTACAAAATCACTTTCCGATGGTCAATATCGTCTTTGCGTTCAATCGTCACAATCATACAACAAGTAAATAACATCGCCTTACCACAATATCACATGTCAACTTCACTAAAATGTAGTGGCCTGATTTAGTTTGTAGATGGCAATATTTGCGCCGATAAATTGTCTCTAGTTCAGGACTGGGTTTGATCCGCGGATTCTTTTGATTTCCGGGGGAGGGGGTAGGCTTGTTGTCTTGATTTGGCAAATATAAACAATGTTGATGATGAATCAGTGCGGGAGTGTTTAAAAAGAACTGCGAAGGAGCAATGATTATTGATCGTATTCATTCATAACAGGAATTGGTATCACACTGCGCCGCATAAATTGGTTGCATTGAGTGCATTGAATCGCGCGAAGGATGTCGTGTGAATGGGCCGGAGTAAGATATAAGTTTTGCACATACTTGACTTGTTAAAGTCTCAGTCCCGTCCGATCTTTCACTAAGTTCCGAGAGCGAGTCGAGTGAGCGAGTGCAGCGAGCGAACGAGAGGAGCGGCTCTCGGAACTTAGTGAAAGATCGCTGCGCTCGCTCACTCGACTCGCTGTCGGAACTTAGTGAAAGATCGGACGGGACTGAGACTTTAACAAGTCAATGCACATACAATCAAAGCTGAATACTGGTGAAACAAACTCTCAAAGGAACCTGAAAAGTTTATTGAACTGAGGGCCAACCAAAGAACGTACACAAAATTTTTCATTAAAGATTCCACACATTTCGTTCGCCACACGAACGATTGGGAAGTTCGTTGGATCAGAGCTTTGATTAATATTGCGGGATCAAATTTAACTTTGTGTATACGTTGATTCGAGTGCCCGATTGAATACCTTGGGAGGGGAATATCTTTATTATAAACCAATCAACTTATTACATTCTACCTAATCATTTCACTCTAGTCAATGTTATTAGTCATACTGAAAGTCCTGGATAAGGCCCCAAACGGCGTTCATATATGCGAATCAGAAGGAACAGTGAATCAAGGAGCTGCGGAGTATAGTATAGAGTGGGCTAATTAAGAAGGAGCATAGCTGACATCACACGGACTTTCACAACAGGAATTGATGTCAAGCAGAGTCTTTCAAACTCGCTTCCTAACGTGTTTTATAATTCACTTTTCAATGAAAAAAGGAAAAACACGCGCAGAAATTTCTTTTTCCTAACTTCCTCTTTACATCATTAATCTAAATTATAAGTATTCACTGGTATGTTTCGAAATGCAAGACGAGTTTTGATAATCTTAAAATTTTATGCAAAAAACTTTCAAATTTGTTGAAAAATATCTCTTCGTCGAAAAAATCTACTTAAGAAACAAATCGTTGGCTTCCCTACTTTGACAGAAGACGCCAAGAATGCAGATGGGTGGTATTGGGCAGAATACGGGTAGAAGCAGAGCCTTTACTTGACCAAATTGCCTTGCTCAAATTGCTACTCTTCAGCAAAAGGACAAGAAAGTAAAATCAATCAATTTTGTAAACAGACTCTTAACACGCAAATACTTTTGCAGTTGACATTAGAATTATGGTTTTATATGAGAACTGTTGCTTACTTCAATTATGAAAATAATATAAAACAGGATTAGTTGTGCCTGTATGATATATATTCAATATTCATAAACATTCTACCCCCTCCTGCTTGCACGTTATTCTTTTGCGTTTTATCGAGCACACGAGACATTTATTTCTTAAACTCACTATGGTATCATTTCCTATTGATGTGAAAGATTTTTGAGAAGGATTTTTATCATGCTTTGAGAACACTTGATCTCCAGATTTAGAAATATTGAGAAATATTCTTAAATGTCAGCCTGCGAGCAGTTCCCCAGAGCAGTGTTGAGGCTGCGAGCAGGCAATGATTTGCTTTGTAGAGAAGCCTACCTTTCATTACGAGGTTAGCAATGCTCAGTTCCCACGGAGCTAAACTTCTGTTTCAAATGAACAAATTGTTGGGTAAACTATTGGGAAACAACAACGTACAGCACAAACAAGTAAATGATTAAAACAGGTCATCGTATACAGATCTCCAACAGTCCTCCTTGAATGCTTCGTCTTAATAAATTAAGGACCAATGCACCTGTCAGCTAACCTCGGTTTGAAACGCGTAGTCGCAAGCTGAGTGGGCATTCACTTATTCATACCTGTGTCATGGAACTCTGGCAATTTACTTGTGCTTAAAATTTAATGAAGAACACTGCGGTGCAGAGTTTCTTGTTTTGGCGTTTATTTGAATTTTCGTGTAAAATGAATTGAGATTCATGTGTCTGAAATCGTAAAACTTTGGGCAGATTTCCCACTGTGACTTTTCAAAGTTACCAGAAAAGCGGACGCTTTACATCACCAACAAACATTTATAACTCTGACTACGCTCGCATGATGCTGGCACATTTTGAAAACGGTGAAAAATGCGACGGTAGCAAAATTTGAGCTAGCGTTCACACGATGCCGGAACAATTTGAAACGGTAGGAAATTTGACGGCAAGAAACTAGTTGCAAGACTTTGATGCCACAGAACCAAAAAATGTTCTGTCTTGATCATTTTCAGGTGTCGACAAGATGCCGTCTCCAAAATGTGCCGGTTAGATTTCCGTTTTCAAATCTACCGTTTTCAAAATGCGCCGGCAGAAAAGGCCATTTTCGTGTGGACGGGAGGCCTATCTGTCACATTTTTTACCGTTTTCAAAATATGCCGGCATCGCGCGAACGCTGTAATGCTTCGTAGATGTTCTCTCTACTGTGCAAGCTCTCTCTGCCCTGCTAAAAAGTTATAAGACCCATTCTTAACCATGATGTTTCGTGGCACCAATGTCCAGGAGGCTACTCCCACTGTGGCATGACAGGGGAGTCTGCTAAACAGCTAAAAGCCCCATTGCTAACCATGATGCTTCGAGGCACCAAAGTCCCGGGAGATACTAACACTGTGGCATGACAGGGCAATCTGGTCAGGCTTGAAGAGGGCCAAAGCAAAAACTTTAAAATACCCTCAAATGGTAGTATCTTTCAACAAAACCACTCAAAAGGCAGTTCATGGACCCAAAATTGGATCATTTGGTAGCACATAGAAATGAACATATTCTGCTGTTTTTCATAATTTTCTATTGCAAAAATCGATCTAGCAAAGCACAAAAACTTCAAAATTCATTGATCGTCATTGCTACAAAAAATATTGCTATGTGGGGAGCGCATACAAGGTAACAATGAAGCGCGGCGACGCATTGCCAATATGATAAAGTTGGATGGATTTAAATCTATCATATTTGGTGGCATAGCACCAAACAGAAAATCATTTCACATGCAAATTCAACTTCAACCTTTAAATTTTTCCGCTTGTACTACACTTGTAAGGCTGTGTTTCAATGATGCGCGAGAGATAAACATATGTACAAGGAACCGAGCAGAGGGCATTACAATTTTGCATATTTATTGCTCAGATGTACGCAGTTACTCCTCAGCTCCTGAATCAAATAAACAAAATCCGTGCGACAGAACTCCAGATTTACCCATCCTCTTTCGTTATAAGCGCATACCTTCTCTTAAAAACCTCCCTTCGCCCGCACCAAACGAGAGTTTGCCGTACTGGTTTCAGGGCAACTTTGCGGCTTCGTTTGTTTTGAATTTCTGCTTGAGAGAATTTCTTTTGTCTGCATTCGCTAATCGCTTTGAATTGAGGTGTGAACCAAAGAACGATGCTATTGTATTACAAATCTGCCCTAGTTTCTTCTTTGTCTTTGCCACAAAATGTGTCACAAAAACATCTCTGCGCTTCCCTAGTTGTTCCTAGTTGTATCATTGATGAATTTAGGCTATTTTATGCAAATCATCAATCTATTCACAATGGGAGCCTTCAAACGGTGAAACTTTGTTTCCTTGAGATTGGTTATCATGGTTCTAAAGTAAAAGACAATTTTGCTAGTTAACTTATCTGTTTGAACTTAAATGTTAGCTGACTCAAAATTTCTTTCATCAAACAGGTCGGTTTTAAGGAAATTCTAAACTTTTGCTTTACACTTAAGAGCCACCAAGTCCTCTTGCTTCTATCTCTTTTGCCTGTAAGTTTCACATTGAATGTTAGACTCATTCGGGACAAATCCATTCCATCAGAAACTGAATCTCTAGTTCATCCATTTTTGGAAAAGACCTGCTTGCCCAAAGTTAGCTAGACAGACAAAAAGTGAAACGAGCCTTAGAAATTATCAGTAAAAATTGTTCATGTGTATTTTTCATCGCCGTATTTAAATTTTTAGTTTAGTTACATGTTCTCTATGTTGATGACTGCGGAGTTATCATGGTCTCCTGCACTATGTGGTATCGCTCTCGTAGTGTAGCAAAGTAGTTCGTGCGTAGTGTCTCAAGTAGTTTGTTTTGTAAAATTTTATATCGAAGAGAAAAAGAACTGTAAAGGAAAATTAGCTCGGAAATGAATGAAAGAACTTTTGTCACATGCCTTTGTATTCCTCTACACCAAAACAAAACTAAGCTGATGCAAATAGAATTGATCTTCTCAACAGTGTAAACGCGATGTTGTTGCCACATGGTTTGATAAATCTTTCAAATGAAGAGTCACTAAAAATCATCCTCTATGGCCATATGAACAGTTATCATTTGATTCAAATGCGAAAATTCTCACAGCAACGCTGGAATATATCCGGGCCTCCAAACGTTTTGAATAAGTTTATAATGAAAACCTGTACATAAATTCTCCTCTCTCCTTAAATACCTTCTTTTCCGTTTATTTGTAAAATCATTTGTGTAGTAGCTAAATAGTATCTTGCGTCATATAATTAGTTGTATTTAAGGTCTTATGTGTCTTATGTTAAATGCCAGGGGGTAGTCATGACTCTTTTTGCTCCTCCTGGTATCGAACTTGTTGTGTGGTATAGTGCTTCGTAGTTGGTGTCTTAGGTAATTCATCATTGTAAACTTTTATACTTACTATATATATATTTAAAAAAATAATAAGCTGGAAAGTAAAAACTTATGAAATTGTTGAAAATGATGACATGATAATACCTTTGTCGTCACAACTTCTTAGTCACTACCAAACTCTTTGTCACGTTGTCACTCGTGTTCCAGATCTGACTTTAAAATGCGTCCCACAACTGAGCTTGACCATTGGCAAAAGGTGTCATAAAATTTTATAATATTCTTATAGCTTCATTTGACGTTCGTATTTACTTTGTAGGATCTTAATTAAAAACTGATTTAAGCCAAGGATGAAAGCATATGAATTATGCAAAATTACATACGTTGAACTAATACTCGAAAAATTAATTAACTATAGGAGGCAAGAAATATTTGAGAGAACGATTCTTAGATGTGGCTTTGGTGAACTTTGAATTGCTTGAATAATGATGGTGTAATCCTTCAGCTAAGTGATATTCTGTTTGTTTGGAGATGACAAACATCTTGCAAATTACTTCGTGATTTCCTAAGGGTTGATTACCTTAGGGCTTCACCATATCAAAAACGAATTTCTTTGCTTTTGGCAGCAACAAACATTTAAAGAGGGACAAGCCAAGTAGATCAATGTTATGCACATTCTACTCAATATTAACGCGATGTAAGCAGTGTTACCCGGTATTACACGGTGTTACACAGGCGTTACATGATGCCAAACAGCGCTGCAAAGTGTTTTACAGGGTTACATGTGAACTATTCAAGTTTCTGTTGGAAACCGTTGCCTTTATCTCATTGTAAGGAAAGGGCCTTTATGTTTGAAAATCCATGTATTTCATAAAATTAATTTTAGGTCATCTTTAAGATACCTTTAAGTCGTGGAACATGTTTGAACAAATTATAGAGACAGGTCTGTACGTGTTGAGAAAGTTATTCAGGGAAA